>OX387269.1:30882206-32153000 GCA_947562075.1 Orthosia gracilis
TCCAAGCCAATATTCAACGGTATTTCCGTGTTTTCACAGTATGCAATAGCGGCGGTCACTTCTCTTCTACATAATATAAAAATAACAGAACACGGTTCTTGGGTAATCCAATTTTTCTTAATCCGATGTAAGTTTTTTAAAATAATGGACGTTTAACTAGAAAATGTTAAAAAGCTAACAACTTTAGTAAATGTTAAAAGAAATAAATTAGGAATATATATTCAATAGTTGGATTCCATGAAATCTAGAACAATAGCCAAGAGAGAGAAAGTTAGGATAAGGTGGAAAATAGAAAAACTTTTTGTGGATTTTTTTGAAAAAGCGAGAGATTCCTTCTGACTGAAGATGTTCCTTCTTACTAATAATTTAAGTCATTCAAAAAACAAAGTAATTTACTTAATGCAATTTTAATTTAGAAGATTATTTAATCAAAATAGGCGCGGGCAAATTACTGGTTGTCAACAGAACCCGACATTTAAATATAGAACGTTCATCGCTAGTGGTCACCACAGCGGTTTTTAACCTTTTTATTTTTTATATCAAATGTATTTCTTTTTATGTCATGAAGTAGGCAAGTGCTACCTTTTTGCTCGTCAAAGCAAGGTATAAATCACAGAGAACGGAGTCGCGGTTTTGGCGCCGATGCCATTATTAATGATATTCGTACCAGCGTTATGTGCGCTGAACGCAATTTCTGCTGCATATTTTATACTTTAAATATTTTTTTTACCGTTCAGTGCGTGGAAATTTCGCATCACGGCACGTCGTAGTAAAATTGTCACCTAGAAATAACGTCAAAACCACTTTATCTTTGTAATTTTTATTGATTTGATGTAGATTTAAAAATATAATCTAACGGACAAAATATAATTTTGATCCAGTAATTATCAATATTATCACGACCCGTTAATTTGCAGGACTTAGGGCTCTTTAAATTTTGACGTTTGGTGCCGGACTGCTGCTGCTTGATTTGTATGAGGTTTTGACAATGCTGTCTCGAGTGGTTGTCCGGACGTTGTGTGAAATTCAGTTGGAAACTTAACATCACTGAAAAAGTAACAGCAAGATATCAGCTGTGTGTATTCTACATTAAGACCACGAACAGATGTATCTTTTACTGGCCGTGGTATATGTATAGAGAGGGCCAAACTTCGCGAAATAATTTCCTTATAATGTAGTTGTATTTTCAGAAAAATATTTCGCGTACTTTTGGATGTTCCTTCGTATTTGTGCGATGACCTTTATCGTGACTGAAATGTAAGTCACTCTGTTCCTCAATAATTATACTTGTAACATATTTGGAGATGCAGGAAATGAGCCATGTTTATTTAAAGGGTAACAGGAAAGATATTTTCCCAAAAGAGACTGTCATGCTCAAATGGATTCGCGCAAGTATATATACCAGAGGGAAATTATAGTCATCAATTTTTCTGAGTAAAAATATTTTTAAGCATCCAACGCAACTTGGATGCTTAAAAAATTGTTTTTTTGTCTCTCCAAGGGTAGCGAAAAAATATCGTGTTGTTAATTATTTTTTTAAGCAAAACTATTAGTTACACGAAAAAGCCATGTTTCACAAATAATGTACATGAATCAATAGTAAATATATATATTTTTTTAATCTTTTAACCTAGCCGTTACTAAGGAGTATGCTTTAGAAAGTAACCGTTTTACGGCACTAAAGCGGTGGAATGCTCTTAATCTGCAATCTTCATAATCGTACCTTGTTTTTATCAGTATTCTGTTTTGAGCATAATCGCTAAAAATCTATCTTAAAAAAACTTTCAATATGACTACTCTAACATACGAATTCCGAAAAGGAAATATCGACGCGCCATAAAAAAAAAGCAATTCAAGTGATGCCGTAATTGTTTTTATGAAATTCATTTAACAAATCTCAATAAACACGCGTGTGCCATTTCATCACATACATTTTGTTAGAATTTTCGTTCCAGAACTGAGTATAAGGTGATTCGCACACTGCACCGCATTACGCAATGCAGCGCGGGAGTGCGTGCTCTTACGTTGCTTGAAAGTATCTCTCTTTGCATTGAAAACACGCGTAGTGTGCAACACACGCATTCAAGCGCAGTCTTCGTCGCCACACACCCCACAGCGTAACTATAGTGGGGCAGTGTGTGAATCGCCTAAGATGTTTGACAGTCGATTGATATAAATATTCAGGTAGCTCGAACAAAAATATGTGTACCTATATCATCAGCGATGCAGCAAATCGCGGGTGTGTGTAAGAATGTAAAATCAGATAACAGCAGATAAGAAAAAATAAAAGCTTTTTAGGGTTCCGTACCCAAAAGGTAAAAACGGGACCCTATTACTAAGACTCCACGGTCCGTCTGTCTGTCACCAGGCTGTATCTCATGAACCGTGATAGCTAGACAGTTGAAATTTTCACAGAGGATGTAATTCTGTTGCGGCTATAACAACAAATACTAAAAACAGAATAAAATAAATATTTAAGTGGGGGTCCCATAAAACAAACGCTTTTTGCCGTTTTTGCGATAATGGTACGGAACCCTTCGTGAGCGAGTCCGACTCGCACTTGGTCGGTTTTTGTTTGTATTTCGCCTTCTGTACGTGTAGTTGTATCGTATCGTACTAAAATCCATACAATTGGTTAATAACTTATGACAATTTGCAGGTACGTTTGGATACCATACATACATTTTTAGAAAAAAATAATAATAAAAAATTACATTGGCGATACATGCACTATAATTTTAAAAAATAGTAAAAATTTTAGTTTTTTGTCATGAAACGTTTTGAAGTACCTATCATATAGGAAAGGGACTCTTAAACTTCCTATAGTTAGGTACAGTCTAACAAATGATACGGTTAGCACTAAGCGCGTTACTCGTCGGCACTCAGTGGGTGGGACATAATAAGAGACGTTTTAGTCCCAGTGGTACTTATAGTGCTTTTACACGTTTTGCGATTCATTGTGGTACTTTTCTGACAGTTGTTTCATATTGCGTTACGGAAGCCGCAGTTCTATTCTGTGGGCTTATTCCGACTGTTTTTACTAGACAGGAGAAAGTTTACGTTAACGCGAATGAGTACCTTAAAAACTCGCACTAAGGCCTCGTGAAAACGTAGGAACCTCCCAATTGGTACCACATAATTTAAAATGCGTTGGTAGGCGAAATCGTACAAGTATTTTCCAAGAAATATTTCAAGTGCAAATCGGTCGAATTGCATCGCATAGCGTCTATCTGAACGTACGCCTTAAATCTCTTATCGGTGAGATATAAACCGAATCATGTCGAGCCATCATGAGGGCCGCTTGGGTGAAGTGAGCTGTCACTGTCAATCTTAGAAATGACACAAATTTTCACTGTGTCAATTTGATATTATTGCCTGGAAGAGATCGCGGAATGCGATATGGCCTCCTGCATATTCCTCCGTTCCTGTATATTCTGGTGTACAATAAAGTTATACGTATGTAAATAAATATATATGACAGAATAGACTGAAAGATGATGTTGTCATGGCGTTGCAATGCATCAGGGATGGGCATCATGTAAGAGATGGGAGGTTTACCAATGCTGTTTCATCAATATCCTCTAAATCCCATATTATTATTTTACTCTTTGCCCTCTAGACAGTGTCATTCGATGTCAGTAATGTCGATGGTTTAAATGCCAAAATGAAAGGCATTGATCACGTGACGTTTCGATAGGTACTTTTTCCAATAGCTATCGCGACGCTTACTTTGATAGAATGTCACTTGTCCAGACCCTCCTTTGGCTCCATCGGTCACCTGTAGCTTCATCATGCAGTGTCATGTTACGCTATGGCAGGTACTGCTCGGTCAAAATAAAGGTGCTGGTACGTCACTCTGACGTTCTACTCTCGCTATTGGCGCACGAGGCGAACGCGGGGCGTCGCGCGGGTAGTTAGGGTCGAATTTCAGCGAGGTGTACAGTTATTTTGACCGTGTATTACTTTAAGTACCAGTTGACTTCAAACATACCTGTAGCACACTCCACGAGGCATATGACGAGGAGCAGCGCGAACACTTTAGTGACAGCTGTGGTGCCCATCGAGCTGATTTTCTTGGCTGATTTGCGATCCATAGTGGTACTTTTTCTGCTGGTTACTGTAACAAGAAGTTAGAATGTAGTCACGATGTAATTGATGATGCTAAAAGTAATGCTGGGGAAAAGGAATGAGAATTTAGCGAAAAAAGATATAAAAATAAGAAGAGATATCACAATAGGGATGTTTCCTGGGTAGATAAATGATAATTCTTTATAGTCCATCAGTGAGATTATCAAATAATGTTTTTTGCTTTACCAAACCAATAAAAATTTATAAAGATAAAGCGCATTAAAGTTCAGAAGTGGGAACTTGTGACGTCACTATGTCAGTATAAAGTGTACTAAGGTCGTGACGTCGCACGATATTTCAATGCATTATATTGTCGTCACTTTATGTTTACGTGTCAAAAGAAAAATACGTTTCCAATATTTTTCATTAATCTTTCTGACGGACAAAAAACTAATTTTTTGTTAACATCCCTATTGATCTATAAATCGATATGATCAAATTGTTTGTCGATCGAATGCTTAGAAGGAGCGAAATAACTCCACCCAAGTCACATACTCCAAATCCATGGTGTATAGGTGATATAGGCTTACAAAGTATGCATTAAAAATCTACTAAGAATTTTCATAAGTCTAGTACCAAAATCAGAGTTGTGCTTTACCGTTCTTTCATTTTAACTGTTATTTATTATTTTGCAAAAATAGGTACCTAAATTAAAAAATGATAAAGATTTACTTTCACTGTCCTTTATCTACCGGACACCGGGTTTTCTTTGCACATCGACATTGTGCCGAAGAAAGATGTTACCGTATTTCTCTTTTGACAAAGTGTCAAACAAACACTTGGTGGTAAGTGGTCACCACCGCCTATGGACTTCTGCAATACCAGGGGTACCCCAGGCTCCAGAGATGCGTAGCCTATCCTTTTCAAAGACGATTTACTTCAGATTTTGTTTGGAAAGACCTCAGAAGAGGCCCTAGTCTACATCGTACCTACGTGGTTGAAAAATCGTTGGATTGTGTGGGATGACCACGATGACCACCTATAATTTGTGGGTGGACTATTTATAAATTCAATAAATAAAAAAAAACAGAATACGTATGAAATTATTTGTTTGAATAATTGACTGGAACAGGGAACTTGACTGAAGGTGATATTTATAAGAGCCTATTATCATCAACCGGGTATACCACCAGACTTCAGGTAGCTACAAAGAAATTATGCGTGTTCAAATCCTTTCGACTCAGCATCCTTATCAAACCTCATATAGCAGTAACGTTTTTGAATACTATGCTAACGAGGCAGTATATTTATAAAATACTACCTCCTGCCCGCAGCTTCACCCGTAGTGTTTTAGAATCCCAAGGGAACCGGAACACTACCGGGATAAAAAAAAAACTATCCTGTGTTGTTCCCAGGGTCTCAAACTATATCTATACCAAATCTCATCACACTAATATTACAAGGGCGAAAGTTTGTGAGTGTGTGTGTGTGTGTGTGTTTGTAAGTTTGTCACTTCTTCACGCTGAAACGGCTGGATCAATTTTGATGAAATTTGGTATGGAGGTAGCTAACATCCTGGGTTAACACATATGATTTTATCCCGCGAAAATGTTACCTCGGGATAGTTTAAGACTCTTACGCAGGCGAAGCCGTTTGCAGACGCTAGATTCATCTCAATCGGATCTTTTTTTTTATAATATTTGTATGGATACAATATTTCAGCATGTATTTCAGGAATGAATTCAGTCTACACTCTGATGTTACAATAATACGTTCCTTATTAAAACCTTATTTACTCTATAAGGAAGAGCCTTGCAAATGATCACACACACACATCTCAGCTCAACTCGGTTCGTTGTGCTGTTGTTGATACCAAACAAACGTTGAAGCAATTTGCAAATTCGTAAACAATGTTCCCACAGACGTAAATAATTAAGTAGCGTTCTCTGACTTGCGATTCATATCTTTTTGTTTAGGAAATGTCAGATCCTTACTAACATTATTCATGTGAATGTAAGTTTGTTCGTTACGCTTTCACGCAAAAACTACTGAACCGATCATCATGAAACTTTGTACATATATTTTTGGAGGTATTAGAAGTAACATAGGATACTTCATATTAAAAAAAATATATATATATTGGCTTCACTGCGAGCGAAGCTGCGGGTAAAAGCTAGTAATAATGTAAATGGTTAAAATGTCTATCTACCCATCGCATACTTACTCCAAACTCGTACAAATAAAAAAAGCAGCCAAGTGCGAGTCGGACTCACGCACGAAGGGTTCCGTACCATAATCGCAAAAAACGGCAAAAAAATCACGTTTGTTGTATGGGAGCCCCACTTAAGTATTTTTTTTTCTTTATTCTGTTTTTAGTATTTCTTGTTATAGCGGCAACAGAAATACATCATTTGTGAAAATGTCAACTGTCTAGCTATCACGGATCATGAGATACAGCCGGGTGGCAGACAGACGGACCATGAAGTCTTAAATAAACAATTTTTCTTTCTTTCTTAGTAATAGGGTCCCGTTTTTACCCTTTGGGTACGGAACCCTGAAAATAGGCAGTCATGGGGACTGCCGACAGAAATGATCACTTAAAACTTTGGAATAAATAGCCGCTAATAATAAACAGTCCGTGGGGTGTCCCAGTTAATCCAAAGTTTCAAGTGTCACTTGCGCAACACCTCGCATTAGGATGTCACGGAAGCGAGCCTATAAGTTTTACCCCTACCAAAATCCGCTCAACGCAGCTAAAGCAGTTTCACTTAAAAATAATACCTACAGACAACATAGCTATAAACTAACTATGCATCGGTAATTTATACATGGTAATCACTATGTTTAAGAATTTTTGGTAATTGGGTGCATCCCTTGATAGTGTTACTAGAGACAATTTATCAAAAAAAAGTACCAATACCTAGAAATCGAGCGTATTAAAGTTTACGTCGTTATTTCTAGTTTCAGTCCACTGCATACTTATTTATCTCTTTTGCCGACGGTACTCCTACGAACGTTTACGACTACTTTCAATGCAAGGTAAGCAGCAAACTTGGACAGTTTGCGGTACACCGGACTAATTAGTTCAATCCTGAACTACCTGCCTTACTCCCACTTCGCAAGTTTTGCAATAATATTATTGTTATCTGACAGCAGGATCTGATTAACTTAGCAGAATTTTCCTGTTTTAATGAATAATAATAATGAATAAAAATTTAAAATGTATTTCTTGAATTGTTTAGTTTTTCGGTCGGTGGATTTTTCCTGCCATAAGATCGTGGGTTTTATATCAGTTTTTTTTTATGCTGAAAATTCGTTTGGTTCAATAATTTTCTAAAGTGGGATGTCAGGTACTTACAGTACCTATAAAAGAATATTTTGTCAAAATAAAATGTATTTTTTTTTCGAATACTTTTTATAATAAAAAAATCTTATTAAAATAAAACTTTTCATAAACAAGCTTTTTATCTTAAAGTGCATTGTCATCCAAACCGAACGTGTTTGTAAAATTTCAGTTCAATCAATTGGAATTAGGAATAATTGTTTAAAAAATTCAGTTGCAAATCTTGTCCTACACATACTAACAAACTAGCAAGGTAAGTTTAAATAAAAGCTTGTAAAAATAAAAATAAACACTATCGTTTAAACTTAGAAAACATGCTATAATTACGTACATACTTAGAATTATAAATCTTTATAAGGTAATCCAATCGAGGTTGTGTCTCTGCAGAAAAATGCAGGAGATCGTAATCGGTGTGCAGTGTGGTACCATGCACGAGATGAAGCGATTGATTTATTTATACCACACTGGCCGCTTTAGGCATAGGTTGGGTCCTTTGGGATACTCCGATCAGACTGTGGAACCATTTCAGAAACGATGCCCCATCTTTTTTCCTGCTTCTTATGCAAATACACCAGCACTATGAAAAAGTTGCGCGAGACCAGCGCCTAGGGCTACCGACGAGTATTAAAAATGGAATTAAATGGTCACCAAAAAAAAGAAGTCTTTGTACCGAGTATTAAGTATCCAATTGCAAGGCAAAGTTTACTTTTAAGATTTTAAAAAGGTTTCCATAATGTTTAACCAATTTCCCTAAAAAATACCTTGGACTCTGGACAAGTGACTTTCTCTAAACGAAAGCGACGCGTTAGCGATAAGAAAAAACCGTCAAAAATTTATGAGAATTTCATGCGCTATCGGAATGTCATGTGATTAATGGCTAATATTTTGGCATTTCAATCATCGCCATCGTGGATTTGTCTATAACTCCATTAGAAATTTGTATAACCTCTTTTTACAGTCCGTTCAACCGATTTTGAGTTCTATCCCGTAAATATAAGGATGGCATAAAAAGCATAAACATGTTACTAAAATTAACTGTTTAATACAGATGCCATTTATCATATCACTAACGCAATAGAAGTCAAAATCGGTTGAACGGGCTGTAAAATGGGATTATTTAAATGTCTAATGTTATCTCGAATGGAGTATAGAGCTTGTCGCTCGCTCTTGTAACTAGGACTACATCTGGTAGAAGTAGTATTTATCTCAACAATACATTTGCATGTCCCCGACCGCTGAGACAGCCGTATCTTGCAACTGAATAGCTTTATTTTTAATACGTATGTTTTTAAGCATATATACGAGTTCGCAGACAAGATTGCTTGTGGCAGCTTACGAGCTAGCTTGGGTTTCTTTTTTATGTTAAAAACCCACATAAAAAGGAATCATTCCCAAAGTAATCCATTCTTTTGTTCTAAAAAGATTAGAATCTCATACATTAATTCCAAAGTTACTCCATGGAATTACTATTATTTAAAAATGCTTATTATTCTGCTCCATAAGTGTCTGAAATTATTCTCAAAGTACTCCACCGATTATTCTCTATCAATTCTCAAACTGCTCCATCTACATAATTACCTATAAAATACATATATTTCACACAGTCAATATATACACACAGTCAGTCACAAAAATATGCATTGACGTACATATTTAAACTAGCTTTTTGTTTAAATTGGGGTGGAGTACTTTGAGAACATTTTAATATTATCATAGAGTAGAATGAAACCTAATTAAAAATATTATATTTTTCATGGAGTAGTTTGGGAACCCGTTTTGGAGTACTTTGGGAATAACCCCATAAAAGATCCATGAATAGTTTTTGACATCACTCCTAAATGCCAATGTGCAAAAATAGATTCCGTCGAGAGAAAGTTTCTAAAATAACTTTAATCTAAATCTAAAAATTGAATGTACAGAATATTTTGAAAGTACTTTGAAAGAAAGAAGTTTAAAATAATTGTTTTGGACCATTCTGTGTAATACTCTTATCAGCCGAAAGATCACTGCTTAACTTAGGCCTTCCCCAAGTATATGGCCACATGGACCGGTCCTATGCGTCTCGCATCCGGCGGATTCCCACTAGAAGCCTAAGATCCGACTCCAAAAATCTGCAGGTATTTTGTATTTGATAAAACTTGATTTTTATAACTTATTCTTGACGGTAGAATAGATTACTGCAGAGTTGCCTGGCCGCAACTTGCCGAAACCAGCTTTCGTTTCTTTTTTTCCTCGGTCCACCTAGTAGGAGAGTAACAAACAGATGCATAGTTTTTTTTGTTACTTATAACAAGGGACGCTACTTCTCTTGCTCTTGACATTGGTAAACGGAATCGTCTTGTAAATTAATCAAAGGAACGGAAACTAATTACAATAATCTCTTTCTTCAGTACTTTAGATAAGAAATAACTTTCTTCCAACAAAAACTGCGGTCCCTCGCGTCCTATAGATATCAACATTCCTACTGTCTTCCTTTTTAATTTAATTAGTAGTTTCAAACTCAGTCTAGTTATCTGGCTGGCGGAAGTTTAAATATTGAAATCATTTGCTAATTTTGTAGATCTTGTAGGACCGGTGGATTTGGCTACGCTGGGGGGGGAGGGGGGCTTAGGGCTAGCAGTGGACCACTTTTAACTAAAATGATAAGTATAAAGAGATCTTAGTAAATACACCTACATTATTTATTACTTCGAAAAGCCTCGGCTTCGCATAGGACAAAATAATTGCGAGCTTACTGACCAAAACCATAATATGCATCCTCCGACTGCTCAGCATGATTTTCTTCACTTGCATCGTTTTAGTTCGTTTCTTGAGCAGAAGGGTTTTTTTTATTTTTATTTATAACTTTTTAGATATAATTTTTATCGAAACACCTTTAAACAAAAAATATTATATATTTTTGTAATCACCTCTTAAAACCCTTATTTTCTCTTAATACTTCACAGGATGGGCTTGAATGTAAAAAAACTCCCACAATATGGCGCCAAAAATCCGCCATTTTTTTCAATTTTAATGTAGTGGGCACTCGCAAGGCTAAGACGTATCGATTGACGTAAGAACCAACAATATCGACCAACGCGTTTGATCTGATAATATAAGGGAATTATGTATGATAATAATGTATGAATAATAATAATGTATGAATAATAATAATGTATTAATTTATTTATTTAAACTTCATGTACATTGGTGATACATAGGCGGACTTAATGCAGCAAGGCATTCTCTACCAGTCAACCTTTGGGTAAAAAAGGTCACAACAGTGGTAGGTGTACAAAATAAAAATTATAAACAACAATTGAAGTCGGATTAATAAACTACCTAACTAATAAAATACATAAATAATTTCTATAACAATAGACTAATAAATATTATAATAAATACTAAATACAACATGAAACTGAAATTTAAATATAATAACTATGACGAAGACCGAGTTTTGTATGAGAGGACAGATAATAGTGCCGGATTCTACGCTTGAAAGAAAATTTACTCTCAGCTTTTTTGATGTCAAGGGGAAGTACGTTCTAGAGTTTTATAGTTGAGACATTGTAAGAATTAGATAGAAACCCGGTGCGGTGAGAAGGAATATGGAGAAGCAAGTTTTTGGAAGCTCGAAGGTTAAGATGGTGAGAACTGCCCAACATTTTAAAATATTGTTTTAAATAATCGGGAATACAAGGATCGTTCATAATATTGAAGAGCAGGCAGAGGGATCTGAGATATCTCCTCTGACGGATAGGCAGCCATTTGAGCTGAGAACGGAAGGAAGAAATGTGGTCATATTTACGAAGGCCGAAAATAAAGCGAATGCAGTTGTTAAGAAGTCAAAGTGTATGAATAATAATAATGTATGAATAATAATGATGATGATGATGTAGGGGTATTACTAACTTCACGATGTTGGAGCCACAGGTGGCAGCAAGTTGACAATAATATTTGATTAAACTTTATAGGTACCTTTAGTTACTTAAACAAGTAAGCGTTACCAGTATTTACTCAATGAGAAGTTAAACCTTCCATTAGGTCATGCATATTACATTGATATTATAATGATTTAATAATAACGATCAATTCTCAATTTGGATCGACTTCAAATAAACTTGCCAAAAGTCAACAGTTTAAATAAATCAAAATGTATCTAAGTCTGTCGGTCAAACATGATATCAATATACAAGACGACCCTCGAAAACACGAAATGAATTAAAACAAAACTTTTAAACTCTTTCCCCTGTACTGGGTTATAAGAATTTGTCTAGCTTAGGAAAATAACACCTAAGATTTAAAAAAAACTACAGATCAACTGAATTAAACTCTTAAATTCACTGACAGACAAACACACAGCCTTATCCGCTGGGTAAATAAGCATACATATTTCCACAACAGTTCATAAAACGGATGCTAGCACTAAGTAATATTTTTTGAAACTTCATCCCCTAAAGGGGTTAGATAGGGTTTGAGAGTTTGCATAGAAGTTTATCATTTCTACCGAGAAGAATACCATCGTGCAAACGGCGTTTACTGGGCGTGTTGAATTGTCAAGTAGTCCAGGCTTTCATTAATGTTTTTAGGGGTGCTGGTTTTCTCGTGACGTTTTTTCTGATGATGAAGAATACATTTGAAAAATAAAAAGCCAAGTTGGTACTAGCTGGTTTCGAACCCACAACCACATGCAAGCCTTCACCACTGGGCCATCATTGACCCATCCAAAAATACAAAAAGATAAACGTTGATGATGCGTCAGGTCATCAACCGTCAGTTCTGACGATAATTATTTATTAAGCAGCTACAATGATCGTTAATCAATTAAAAATTGCTTGCTCATAAAAGGTGAATCATTAATTTTACTCATGCCAGTATTATTAAATTGCTGAAATACCGTTCTCGAGAAATACATTTTGTGTTCTTTGATTGATATTATAAGTTTTTTTTGGCTTTCTGCCTACCGCGTAGCATTATCTAACTTCTAAGCTACTAAACTATTATGTATAATTAATTCCATGACCATAGCTCTTAAATCTGTGAAATAAAAAAAATGTGAGACTGGAATGTTCTAGAATATGCACGTGGCCCAAATGCCATTTGTAGACCTGAGTCAGCCGCTACAGGTAGCCAGAAGCCAAAAGTTATTGATTTGAAACATAAAAGTTTTTTTTTGTACCGTTATACTTTTTTGTTTGTCTCAGATTTTGTTTTGTGTATTTTGTGCCAAATAAACGTATTTTCATTCTTCCAAAGTCGACACTATATAAAAGACTATTTTCATCGTAGTACCTAGTTACAGGGTTGAGCCGTTGCTTTATTCAAATTTCAGCTACATCCGGTTAGACTAGAAGCCCAACCCTAGTCGGGAAAAGGCTACGCAGATAGATTGATTGATAAAAAATTGCGGTGCTGTCGACGTGTGTCCTCCATTTTTTATAGTAAAATATTGTACAGAAAATAACTGTGTGAACGGACGTGGGCAGAAAACATTGAAAATATATAAATAGGTGTATGAATCAATTGAAGAATATGAATAAATTAATTTCATGAACGATGGATTGTGGGTATTTTTTAAATAAACACGTCAGAAATATTAATTACGAGTAGGCCGGTATCGATTTTACTACTTTTACCATATTGGTAGAATTTGAGTGTCAGGTTTACGTACGTCAGGAACTTATTTTAAAAAACCGAAGGTAATTTCCTTAATTTATTAAACGATAAGAATCATCGTTTCTAATTTCTTCTTATTCTTCTTCTACTAAAAAAAAAACGTTGCCGCACATTAGGAATTTCTTCCTGTATCGTGGGTGCGTTAATAAACATTCAAACTCACATACTCAAACACCCAGAGCCGGGACAACTATCTTTAGGTCATACAAATACTAGTTCCGTGTGGGAATCGAACCCGCGACACGCGGCGCAGCAGTCAATCGCTCAACAAATGCGCCAACCGTGCGTGAAGGAGACATTTAATTATGTCTTTTCCCTGATTTTCGAATTAGCTTCTGCCAGCGGCTTCACCTGCGTGAATGTCGAAAATTATCTGAAGGGAACATATTCCCGGGATAAAAGTATTCTATATGCTATTCCAGACTATAATCTATATCTGTGGTAAATTTCATTCAGATCCGTCCAGCAGTTTGAGCGTGAAGAAGTAATAAACATAAAAACACACACACACACACTCACAAACTTTCGCCTTTATAATATTAGTGTGACTGTAGCTTCAGCCAGCAGATTCGCTCGCGTGAAAGTTGGAAATTATCCCAAGGGAACAACATCCCGGAATAAAAAGTAACTTAATGGCTGAATGGATTTGAATGAAATTTGGGACGCGGTAGAACAGGGCCTAAATAAGAAAAAAGGGCACTTGACTCTCTTTTTTAACATAAGTACTGCGTTTTTTGTTGTCTTTTTAATACATATAAGCCGTTAAACTTTGGTCGTTACAAACCCATGGAGGATCCGTTACATGAAACAGTAACGTTTTGAAAAGATTAAATTGAAAAATAAAAATAAAAAATAACGCAAAAATAATACCGACTTCCAAAGCAAAACCCTAAAAAGTGCAAAATATAATTATCATTTCGGCAGTCGGTGTCTTTGATACCTCTTGTTTTATCATTTGCAAGACTGACTTCTGTAACGAAAGTTACTTTTTACTTTAAAAAATAATTTTTTTTTTTAATTTTATCTTTACACATCGTTATTGTTTCATGTACCGGATTGAACCTCAAAAATTTAACAGAGTATAAAGCCCACGCCCTTTTCTCATAGGAGGAGTCAGTAATTACAGAACTGAGTCTGCAATGATTCTTACGTATAAGTCAAAAGTCATACACGGACGCCGGTCAAGAGTAAAACTTTTATTGTTTCGTAATATCCTTTTATTTCTAATAATAAACAAAACCATAAAACTATAACCCTATTCAAATAATGATAGTCGCCAAAACCCACGGGGTCACGCTCAAATTTGTTGACACAACTGTCAAACTTCTGCAGAACTATTTTGATTGTATTTCGACAAACAAATCTTTGACCTAATTTTCATTTTCTTTTTACCTAAATTAATATTAAAAACTTGTCAATAAAAACATTAAACCGGAAGTCGGTTTCAAAAAGAAAAAAAAATTGGTACCAAAGACACCGACTTCCGAATATAAAGTTATTTTTTGCTTTGAAGCGTTTTGTTTTGGAAGTCGGTTCAATATTTATGTTAAAAATATTTCTCTTTTTAAGTTTGGTACTTTATATTACCGTGGAATTACGCATCATTAAGGATGAATTCAAAACTAAAAATAATCAACACATAAGGAACCAGACGCGAAGAACCAGCATTTAAATAAAAAATAATGATCAAAATCGGTTCATAATTGGCGGCGTAATCGCGTAACAAACGTAAAAAAAACATACAGTCGAATTGAGAACCTCCTCCTATTTTAAAGTCGGTAAAAAAAGTTGTTTGTTAATAAAAATTAAAAGATAATCTCTGGAAGAATTGATGGGATCACGATACATAGATGTAAGTCTACACTACGCAGGAAAATTCATATTTCCTATGGGATAACTGACGGGAGCGAAGCCGCGGGAGAAGCTTCTCTGAGATATAAGAATAAATATTTAGTCTTGTGTGTCGAGCAACATGCGGACCGCGAAAGGTCAGAACTTGGACCACCCAATTGTTGCTAAATAGATTTATGTAGATTTTACACATTATTATAAACAGAGGCTCTTGACAAGTGAAATTCTATCAGCGATTCTCAAAAAGGCAAAATTGTTCGGGATTGACAAACGATATCGAAAAATCACGTGATCAATTAAAAAATAAAATACAAACTCCGTCGTAGCGTTCTTCTTTTTCTCGTTCCAGAGTTTGCCTTCTCCGGTACTAAAACGAAGATTTTATTTATTTAAATTTTATTTCATAAAGACAAAAGTTTTATTATACCTCCTCCGAGCTCCGTGACAAATTTTGGTTGAAAATTTAATACCAAAACAGACCCGGTATTCTGTTTTTGTACAAAGTGCAAGAATTGCCAAACTTCGAAAATTAATTAACCTCCAATTTGAAACATTATTATTAGACAGATAATCCTACAAAATATTATTATTGTTACCTAAGTGTAAGATACAATAGTGTTTGAAGGAAATTCATTATTATCTCATCCGTGGGCGTTATGTTACAAATAGGTTAAGACACCAATAACGATTGGACCGTATTTCTTTTCCTGACTGATAGAGTCTCCGGTGGTAACAAAGAGTCAGAATTTTCCGTGTTAAATGTGCATGGCTTAAGAGAAGGGAGATAGTAGAATGCACGAATATGAAAAGGGTTGACTACGGAGATGAAGACGGCATGGAAGATGAAAAATGACCCAGTTATTTATTATTTTTAAATATCGTATCGCTGCATATGATGAGATAAAAACCTTTTTGGTCTCGTAGCTCGTTATTTTTAATTGTTGGTTATTTACTTGTGTTTTTATTCTTATCTGTATCTTTCGTGTGAGTCTTTGATGCGCTTGACACAAAGATTATTTTTTAGTATCAGGGAGCAATTTTTTTTATTTTTTCATTCTTTAGGCTCGCGTTTGGACACTATCTCGCCAAATAATGTTCATGACGAAATGGCTACCAATATTACTGAATTAATTGAGATAGGTTATCTAGTCAGTCAGATAGAATATTTAAAATATATGTAAAAATAGTCTGTTATTTGTCAGTTCCTATAATAGTCAAATATGGTTTTACGTACAAAATTACAACAGAATTAGATACAAAACAAAATTTTGTACTCAACGTAGCCCAGCAGTTGTTAAATTCATTGCGAGGTCCTATGTTCAAATTTGTTTGTATAACTGCGGTAATTTAGACGGTGATAAAAATAAGGCTGTATTTATTTTTTTTTTTTTTTCCAAATTGCTTAATATATATAATAACAGTTGATTTTTACACACAACGCAAACCTCTCAGGGTTTAACTGTGTGTGCGAGCCGTTCATTGATTAATATAATTTAGCAGACATTGATGTTTTTATGACATTGATATGGAACGCTATAAACAAGTGCCTATCTAGCATTTTGTAAAACCTACACATTTAATTTTAAAAAGTTGCCTAAATTTCAGCTTGTTCATGAAAAATTACTGATGGAAAACCCAATAACGCATCCCCCAACCCGAGAACCAAACCCAGCACAGAAAAATATGACTAAAAGCTTCCTAGAAGTATTCACTATTGGTTCCACTTTTCTGCGGAAATTATCTACGCTTCAATATTAAAGAACATACGAGGGTTGACCAATAACTAGCCGTAAGTCGTGATAATCGCGCAGATAAAGTATTTTTTATTTGACCAGAGAGCATTGACAAGCCAAAGTAAATAATGTCGGGATCCGAAGGGCTATCCATTCCTGTTTATTTCTAAGGTCCGTTCGCATTCTAATATCAGATCTAAGTCTGACTTACAAACATATAGAAAACTAGCTTCTGCCAGCGGCTTCGCCCGCGTGAAAAGTATTTTTTCATCCCAAGGGAATATTATCCCGGGATAAAAAGTAGCCTATGCGCTATTCCAGACTATAATCTATCTCTATGCCAAATATCATCCAAATCCATTCAGCGGTTTTGGCGTTATTGAGTAACAAACATACATCCATCCATACAAAATTTCGCATTTATAATATTAAGTAAGAAGTAAGACTAACTACTTATTTGCATAGGGGTAGGCAGGAACTTAAGATCGCCACCAGTTACGATTCTTACGTATACTTTTGATTCATTTACGTTCATATAATTAAGTCACACATTTACGCCCGGTTATGAATCTCAACTTGTCAAAACCACCTCTGATTTCTTTTTATTTTGACTTTTTGGAATTAATTGTCGCCAAGATGTTATGCGATTAAATTGAGTATAACCTATGGCTCTGAGACGTGGCCGCTTACAATGAGCCTCATCAGAAAGCTCACAGTCACCCACAGAGCAATGGAGAGGGCTATGCTTGGAGTTTCATTGCGTGGTCGAATCAGAAATGTAGAGACCCGCAAGAGAACTATGGTTATCGACATACCCCGAAGAATTGCCAAACCTAAGTTGCCTAAGTGGACACATTGCTCGCAGAACGGATGGCCGATGGGGCAGAAAAGTTCTGTAGTGGGGACAGCAAACCGGAAGTCGATGAGTTAGAAGGCCTTCCGCCAGTTGGGCCAATGACCTGGTGAAGTTTTCGGGGTTCCGCTGGATGCGCGACACACGGGACCGGTCAATATAGCGACGCTTGGAGGAGGCCTATGCCCAGTAGTGGACGACTTTCGGCTGATATGATGATAATACTGATATGATCATAAGACTGGCTAAATGTGTTACGTAGTTTGTAGTTTTCTCGAAAGAACAAGATTAGTGACATAGGTCCCTATTTAATTATTAGGTTTACTCAGTTTGTATGTTTATCTTGGGCACTTTGCCACATTGCCACGAAGGAAAAGATCCGACGGATGCTTAAACTTGTACCAAACCATTTTTAATCCCCGACGGAAAAGTATATCTATCTGTGGCATCATAGCTCATAAACGGATGAACCGATTTTGATTTAGTTTCTTTTGTATGAAAGGTGACTTAATCGAGAGTAAACTTAGCTATGCTTGATGTGCAGTTAAGCCGTTCAAAAGTTATGGGCGTTTTACTGTTTGTATCGGCGTGTTTTCGCAAGATATCGTGGACATAATTATGTGTCCAATAGATTGTCGATCGAAGCGCGTCTACTACTAGATAAATTATGTAGCATGCAATTAAAATGAGTCGGAGTTTTTTTTTTAAATTGTATTACTTATTCATACATTGGAATAGAATCCTCAACGATCAAAGTCATAAATAGAGTATCATAATTTCATTCAAATCACAGTTATGAGTAAATAAACTTTTTTTAAAACAAGCTTTTTTCATATTTTTTTAAAACAAGCTTTCTTCGTATTCTTCTCAGAAAAACCTTTCATTTGACACTCATATCATGGCAGTGCACAAAAAATAACTAGACCGCCATCTTGGGTCGTTCGCCATATTAGATTTATAATGAAGTCACTTAGCTAACCATGCATTGTCATCCAAACTAAACGTTTATGCATAATTTTATCTTAATCGGTGGAAGATAATTGCTTTAAAATTCATTTGCAAGATTTGCACCGAACACACTAACTTATATACATACATTGCAAGTTAAATAAAAGCTTGTAAAAAAAATATTCATTAGAAGTATGTTTTTTCGTATTCTACTTAGCAAACCCTTTCATTCGATACCCATATCATGGCAGTGCACAAAAAATAACTAGTCCGCCATCTTGGGCCGTCTGCCATATTGGATTTAGAATGACGTCACTTAGATAAAGAAGCATTGTCATCCGAACTAAACGAGTGTGCAAAATTGCAAGTTAAATATCACATGGCAAGTTAAATGAAAGCTTGTAAATAAATGCCTGTTTGTTAACATGCCAGCTTTGTGCTTTATATAACATAACATCACGCCCTATTCCCCAAAAGGTTAGGTAGAGGTGCACCGATGGCATGTTATGTCTAAGTCCCATCTATTAAGGGGTGAGCTTATTGCCATCAACGAGGAAAAACCCAATTACACTCTTATTTGTTTTTTACATTAGGTAATTATATCAATATTAAATAAAATCACCCTTATTGCTGATTTTCCTTTCAGAAATAAAACAGTTAAGCACAAATATGTAAATAATTGAGTCATTTAACTTTTTAAACGTAAAAATATATTATTTGTTACATAATATTTATAAATCTGAAAAAAGAATATGAATCTTCACGCGAGGAACTGTTTTTCTCGCAACTGGAAGACATCAACGCTTTAACGAAAATATAACTTAGTTAGTTCATTCTTTTATTAATTATAGGAGACTGTGGTCTCATTTTGAACATGTAATTTTAATTGGGTAATTTTTTTTATTAAGGTTAATTTATATCAAATTCGGAAAATTATTTACACTTTCTTTTTTGTTGAGAAAATTTACGTTAAGTAGAATGAATATTAGTTAAGCTCGCTTTTAAATTGTGTGTATGTGTGTTTTTGTTTTACAATCAAGAATTAAAGAATGTTATAAATATTAGTTAATCTAGCCACGTCGAAAACATAAGTTTTTGGTTGTATTTTTTTACAAATAAGATCGAAGACTAATTATTTAAACACTCACAAAAAAAGCCTGAAATAATCCGACAACTACTCATTACTTACTACTATCTTTATGCAGGAAGTAAAGGCACTGATAAAATTGGACACTAGTACCTTAAATGTCATTCGCTAAGTTTTCCTATTTCCAGTTTGCTAAAGAAAATTTGCAAGCACCTTGCCATGGAATTATTATTAATGCAATGGAGATTTTTCAGAGCTAATAAAGCCTTTGAGAAAATCTTTATTATGTTTTTGACGTAGATTAAAAATTACCTTCAACACGGAAAAAGTATGCAGTAGATATTAATTATAAAAGAGTTTGTAATACTTTACAAATTTTTTTTCACGAAGCGATTCGGAATTTTATTTAGGAAAATAATTTTCAAGAATTTAATGTTTCCTTTGTTATTTTAGTTAGTAGTAAAGGAAAGTCGTTTTATATGATATTTATGTATGATTTTTTTACATGATTCACTTAATAATAAAAATATTTTGGTTTAAAAAATATTTACATAAAAGTTAGCGTCAGAAAAGTATTTTTTACGATCTTTTCATTTCTTTTAATAACAAAAATAGTCTCCCAATAACACCAAAAATTAAAGTTACTAAACTAGTACCAAATGGTCACTATTCCACACGATATACAACGAAACAAAAAAAAAAAAAAATATGTATGAAATAGTGTTGTACTCACGTTCGTCCGTAAGTCCCGTCCGCACAGTCGACGATAAACAGGTTTCTACTCCTCGGTACTACATCGCCTTCCCTTATATACTGCCAGCGACCAACACTCGTAAACGGCCGACGCCAGATTAAAAAGTATTATGTGTTTTATAACGGCTTGTGACGTCATATTAACTTCATCATATTTCTAAGATATTATTTGATGACAATTAGGGGTAACATTAAAGGGCTAAATGCGAAAATAAAAAAAATATGGTGTTTTCAGACTTTTTCGAGTTTAAGATTTTTAAAGGAGAGACAAAAAAAATGCTGTAATATTTTATTTCTGACGTAAATAATATATATGTGTGTGTGAATATTTTAAATGTATGTGTGTCAAAACTTTAGAAATTTATTTTTAATATGTATTTTCGTAAGAACTTTAAATTTTAGTTGCAATCTCATCTAGGCGAAAATCAGTGTAAAAAATCTAAGATAGCTTTAAATTTTGATACAATATTAAGCATTAATTTTCTCGTAGTAGGTTAACGAAATTTTCATGGAAAACAAAGCTATTTAAAAACATCGGTCCCAGGCGATACGTGTAATTTATTTACAAATTTTTTCATCAGGCTCTAACAGGTATACAACTTTTTTTAAATATAGAATCATTCATGATTTGTTGTGATGAAAAATGAGTATTAAAGGATCATAGCAGGCGATTTTCTGAGGTTTTTGTCTACTTCGGTGGGCAAGATGCTTTAGTTAATGTACGTATGTATATCATGATTATTTATCATCGAGTTTGACGGGACATCATAACCATTGGTTAAGTTTACTACAAATCGAAAACCTGGGCTCAATTCTTAGCATGATAGAGAGCTGCCAGTTTTTCTTTTTTATAAATTATGCTTTAACTAAATCCTTATCAATAGTATTGGTAAGAACCTTTATCATATAATATAAATTCATTAAAAACTGGCAATGCAGCAAAGCGTTGTATTTTATTGTATTGTATCATAAAATTTACCATTCGGCTCAAAAACACAAAAACCCATATTTGCGAACTTTGACCTTGAATAAATTTATTTGCTAGAATGGGATCGATGGGGACTTTTTACATTTCATTTATAATGGTGTTCCGAACATTCGTACCAATTTTCAGCTCTATGCGAATTAATGCACTTTGATATGTCTAATTTGGACTATATAGTGGAAGCCAACCATAACATAGTAAAGTAGTTTGTAAAAGGCTACGCAGACTAATTCTTTAATTTAGTTTTAGTAACTTGATGTGTTCTAGTTTGAAGGATGCCAGCCATACATTTCTTTGAAATCAATACAGTGATTTCTGAAATAATCAACTGTGATAGACATTATAACAACATAAGGGTGGCCAATCAAAACATATTTTTAACCCCCGATGCAAAAAGAAAGATGCTATAAGTTCGATGTGTATACCTGTTCCTTTGTGTAATTATGTATCAACACAATTACACAAACGCACAGGTATCTATCTGTGGCATCATAGCTCCTAAACGGATGAACCGACTTTGAGTAAGTTTTATCTTTGAAAGGTGACATTATCGGCAGTGTTCTTAGCTATATTTGATGAAAATCGATTCAGCCGTTCAAAAGTTATGGGCGTTTTACTGTCTGAATCAGGGTATTTTCCCAAGATATCGTGTCATAATTACGTGTTCGATAGATTGTTGTTCGAACGGTGTCTACTACTAGATAACTTATAATTATGGTTAACAAAGAAAAAAAATTGTAGGGGATTTTTTTTTGTAATCGTCCGCACAAACTATAATAGAAAACATGATGAAGGATGTGTAACATTTTTAGGTATTTAGATTTTTGTCATAAATAAAAGTATTAAGTCCAGATATGTATTTTGTCCTCCCGCTCTCCGCCCGCGTGGCATTAGTAACTTTTAAATTAGGCTACTAGGTATGCGTTATTCTAATTTGTAAGTTACATTACTGTTAAGTTTCATCAAACTCCGTTAAGCAGATAATGCGTGACAGAGTAACAAACATCATCCATTCTCCAAGTAAGAAGGATTGTGTCACATTTTTAATTTCTAAATTAAAACATTGTAACTGTCGCTTTGAGAACAGGGTTGAAATGGAGAAATTGAATTTTCTTTTCAATTTTTTTTTGCAAGCCTACTGTGTCACTAATGTCCCAAAGCTGGAAAGGATTTGGAATGAAAATAAATAATTTATTGTTTCATAAATTCGAAATGTTCATCTCATCATAATTTTAGCAGAAGGAGGTCCACTGCTGGACTTAAGCCTGCCCCAAGTGTCGCCACCTCGATCCTGTTTGTATCGCATCCAGCGGATTCCCGCAACCCTGACAAGTTCATTTGCTCAACGTTTTTGTAACATTGTTTAAATTATAGATATTGCCATTGATTGTCTGTTACGGAACCCACTCATCCTGAATTCCTATCTTTTATCCTAATATGTACAATTTTATGTTTGTATTAGGTATTTTCGTAGGCTAATTTTTATCCAGCAAATTAGTCTGTTCATTTCTGCGTATACTATAAAACGAAGTTAATAAAAACAAAACCGCGATAAAAAGCTTTTTAAAAAAATAGGTACGTCCTTAGGAATTGCCTCAAGCCAGTAAGTTCGCCAAGGTTGGGTACGAACATAATATGTGAATTTTACAAAAAAACATTTTTTTTTTGTGCAACTGTAGCAGGTAATGATCGCGATTGCCATGCTAATACACAACCAGTACACCTTTTTTTTACTTGCATATACCTTCAAAAGGCGCCTGGACTTTTGGGGAATAGACCACGGAGTGTGGGCTTTTTACCTCACCACCCCGCAAAACCACCCCGAAGATCACCATCAGCTCTTGGAAGAGGCCCCGTTACATCTTGAAAAGTCTCAGGAACTCCCTCCGTGCAACGCCTGTTAGGACACCTCTTTGGGTAGACTGAGAAACATCTCCGCTGAGCCTCGCTGTGCATGGTAGCACGTGATCACAGTGCCACCTGGCGTTACTTTATACCTAGTTGCAGTCCGTCTCTGTCAATGTTATTCATGTGTGAAAGAGATTTCAGTGCTTCTGTGCAATTGTTTAATGATACTAACAACTGCAATTTAATGTAACAAAATGTAATGTTAATGCATCTGAAAGAGATCATATCAAAATGCAAAACAATTTGGCGAAGACAAGTTGATAGAGGGGTAATGATAAAATTTTGAAATTTTAAATAAATGAGATCCGAAGTTTTAAGTCTTATTTTGCGAATACCTATGTATTTGTTCTTATGTGAGACTTTGAGATAAAGGTTTTGTTAATTTGGTAGATGTTTTGTAATACATACATAATTTTACGCTTTTTTTCATAAAAGTTTAGGCAGAAACTACAGAATTATACCTGCATACTCCTTTTGCTTCGTTTACGTTCACACATTTAAAGAAAGAAAGAAAGAAAGAAAATATATTTATTTGGCACAGACTTAAAGACACACAATATAGGAACTAAATACATAATAAATTACATCAGATAAAATACAAATAAAAAATTTAAAAAAAAGGGTAAAGTCTGACGAAAGCCGTGACGTCCGATTTAGTCATACATGCACGCGGATTGAAAATATTGAGAATCTGATGTAAGTTTTAAGGCTATCTGGGATATCAATGACATCGGTGGAGGAAAATATCGTGGGGAAACCTAAAATATCGTCACAAATGGCCAGTCCGCCTTGAGCAAGCGTGGTGATTAGTGCTCTTGACTTTTCTGTATGAGAAGAGATTTTTGCCCTGCAGTAGGATTGTAACAGGCTGATCTATATTATAAAAGATTTTAATCTAATTGCCTATGAATATCTTAACCTAATATAATAAAACGATAAAACGGATTGGTTTGTTTGTAGGTTTTAAAGATAAATAAATAAATCATGGAATAAATATAAAAGGCATCTTTTTCAGACGGCATATATCATGGACGAAGTGATTAATCAAGGCACTATGTGCCCAGAAAGCTGTATTTTAAATTTTAATGAGATTTTGTTTTTGATTGGATTAATTGTAATATTTGATTTTATTTTTAATTGTATTTTTGGTAATCAATGTAAGTAAGATGTATGTTTATCTTTGTGGCAGAAACATTGAATTGTTATAGCTATTAAGGTGTTATTTACATAATTTTGAATAAATAAATATAAATCAAGTCCGGTCCTCAGTATAATGCTCGATGACCTCAGTAGAGCTCCGAAAGAGTGGGTTTAAAAATGAACATGGACAATACCAAGGTGATGTTGAATGCCCATGTTGCACCCACTCCTATCAAAGTCGGAGACTCTACACTCTAAGTTGTGGACGATTATGTCTACTTGTAAACGACTCTTTGTGCCTATTGACCTTGTTTTTTTCTGTCTCCTGCTTGGTATGGAGGGATGTGGAAATTTGTATTTTTGCCTACTCCCCCGTAATTCTTTTCTGATTAATTTCGTTGCGGGATCCAAGACAGTTTTATTCATTATCCGGGACTTCGTCGAGCTTCAGTACCTCGGCGCTTTCTTTGGTGGTCGCCACTGTTGATTCTAGCTTTCAGGAGTTGCAGTGGTTTGGGAACAGTTTAAAAAAAATGCTTTGGGATTGTCCCAAAAAAAAAATCTCTGTTAATAATGACCAAACTGCAAAAATCCTTCAATTATTAATGAAATATAAATTGCAATCATTTCTGAGCACTATATAAGCTACTGTCCATCTTGGAAAAAAGCACGGTTTCTCGCCTGACACATAGTCAGCAAAGTGAAGCCGCGGGATAAAGCTAGTTATAAATATAATACAAAGTAATTATTCACCTGACCTGGTTTAATTGTCTCATTGGTAAATTGTCTTTGACGTTTACCGGTACAGCGTGATAAGTTATTAGTAAGCGGTATACCTAATTTACCGTTGTAGTTCCAGGGAGGTGTATTCCCATAGCTCCGGAACTACCGGGTTCAATTAATATTTCGAATACACTGTTTTAGATATCTCGGCCTTGTGCAGTATAACATGAAGCTTACAATATAAATAAAATTATTCATTAATGTAACTTTTTTAAAACATGTTTTTTTCGTATTCTTCTCAGCAAACCCTTTCAGTTGATACCCATATCATGGCATATTATTCATTAATGTAACTTTTTTAAAACATGTTTTTTTCGTATTCTTCTCAGCAAACCCTTTCAGTTGATACCCATATCATGGCAGTGCACAAAAAATAACTAGTCCGCCATCTTGGGCCATCCGCCAAATGACGTCACTTACCAAACCACGCATTGTCATCCAAACTAAACGTGTATGCTAAATTTCATCTTAATCGGTGGAGGATAACTGCTTTAAAATTCAGTTGCAAGATTTGACCCGAACACACTGAAATACATACATACATTGCAAGTTAAAAAAAAAGCTTGTAAATTACTAGATGTTTACCGTGACTTGAAAAAGAGTATTTTTCTGGGATTAAAAGTAGCCTACGTATCACAATCAACAATGTTGTAGCATCAGTTAAAGGATTATCGTAACAAGAGCAGTGTTTCCAGAGATTTGTTTAAAATATTAGCCTAGGTGAACATATGAAAATAAACCTTCCTCCTTTGTTTCAAGATTCAAAATCCTTCGTTTAATCAATCATCTATTTTTAGCGACCGATAAACTTTTAACATAACGTTCTGAGTTGGAGTGGGCGGAGTGACGTCGCCGTTGCGTAGGCGCTACGCCAGCCTACGAGATCTCGTAGCCAATCAGCGTAGCACTTCGTAGCACGTAGGCCGTCGAAGGCATACATGTTTAGAATAGTTATACCTCCCCTTTTCTTATTACATTTAGTCACTTAAGTGACACAGTGGTGAAGTTTTGACCTTTGATATTGATTTGGGCTTTGATACCAACATTTTATCAAAGGTCTATAGAGTAAGATATAGAGTGCTTCATCAGATTTATTTTTTTCGTGGTGTTGTGTTTTTTATATCTTTTCGCTTGCTATGACGGCGCCAGTGTAATCACAAAATGAAACTCTATCAGCAACTGGCTTTTGCCCGCGACTTTACCCGCGTTTAATATCGCTACCAACCTTCATAGGATCACCCGCTGAGCTAATCTGAAGATTGCCTAAAAATTTCATCGAAATCGCTCCAGCCGTTTAGGAAATTTGGGAGCATACATACACACCGAACCGGAAGACGATACGTTGGAAGACCGCAACCTTACCTTGGTGGACCGATGACTTCATCGGTCCACCTAGTGGGAACTAGGTGGACCGATGATTTGGTTAAGGTTGCGGGAAGGCGCTGGATGCGAGACACACGGGATCGATCAATGTGGCGACGCTTGGGGGAGGCCTATGTCCAGCAGTGAATGTCTTTCGGCTGAAATGATGATGATGATGATACATACACACGTCGATTTTTATAAAAAAATAAAACGATTGTTAAAAGTCTTATAAAATGTATGAGATTGATAATTTGACATGCACTACCGAAATTCCTGATTAATCTCAAAAATTTTAAACTTTTGGTTAAAATATTATTGCTGGAAAAATATCACTTAGCCTAAGCCTCTTTTTTCAGAGGTAGGTATAGCAATAGTTAAAAGAATTCAGTTTAGTTTTTGAAAAAGTTAATCGGCTTGGGTATAAAACGCGCATTGAACTATAATTTGTTCTGCAGCAATATCACTTAGAGCTCATATTGGAATAATAAACCTAATGTTCATTGGAGTCAGTAGGCGGTAAATTCTTCATTACAAAAACGAGTTAGTATGAACCATTAGTTGCAAAATATATGTAGCTAATATTCAGATAAATGAATATTTTTATCTAGCTTCTGCCAGCGGCTTCGCCCGCGTGGAAAGGTTGTTCACGAGGGCACAATGTACAGGTATAAAGAACCTTTGTGCTATTGCAGACTATGATAAAGACAGAAAGAAAGAAAAAATATTTATTGGTGACCCGCACAGGTGACACGAGAAATATGCATGAAATTAAACAATAACAAAAAATAAGAACCCCGTGCGAGACCAAAAAGGCTTCTATCTCAGCATGTGCAGCGACATAAAAAAAAGAAATAACGCGATATTCTGATAGGGCGCACTGTTGATGCCACGGACACACTTAGGGAAACGGAAAATACTTAAATAATAAAATAAAATAGAATATATAAATAATAAACAAAATAGAATAAACACAGAAGGTGGGTCAAAGTATACAACAACAAGATATTTGATATTTGTATAAGATATACAAATATCTCCGAAATCCTTCATCAGACCTTCACCAAATTAAAATGCGACCAATTTCGGAACATACTCTATCAAACAAAAAATTTCACTATTGGTCCACAATTAATAATAATATATAATATATATATAATAATGTAATAAGGTTTTTATTGGGAAATACTAGTTTGACACAAAGTAAGGCACACATAAAACTCACAATGGTACAGGAAAAATGACAGCAGAGATTGTGTACCTACGAGAAATTGGTTATACAAGTACAGTCAATACAAAATTTGAGCCCTGACTCCTAAACTAGGACAATCCTGTATCTTAGCAGTCAGTGTCTTCGCATAAATAATGGACGAACAGAATATGAGCGTACTAGCAAGAGAACTAGAAGAATATATATTATAATACATTGTTTTTTGAAGAACTAAAATGTTTGTATTTAGTGTATGGTGTGTAGTGTAATTTGGTGGAGATTCGTGTCATGTGCAGGTGTTGTGTGTGTGGAAGGGAGAGGCGAGTGTGGTGTGGTGCGTTGTGTGGTGCAGTGGTGTGGTGTGACGTGGTGATGTTTGGTGTTGTATGGTGTGGGGGTGTGTGGTGTGTGTTGAGTGAGTGTGATGGTATGTGGGTGGGAATTTATGGAAGCTGCTTCCGTGTTTGTGCTTTGAATTAATTAGGAGATTTGTGATTTAGCGCATCTAAGTAAGCAGGCTTTCAGTTTTTTTGTAGTCTAGGTTTAATTGACGGAGATATCGTTGAACATACACAAAAAAAAAAAACATGAAGTTTATTTATTATTTATTTATTTATTCATATAACAATTCGCATTGTGTTTGAATTATTTAGTACATCAATTAATTTATTATAGCCAAGAATAAAAATTATGAATTTCAAAACAGTAAATTTCAATTATAATAATCAATAACATATGATAAATATTATGTCAATAGATAGTAAACAGTTATTATATGAATGGTTGCAAAAAATATCATGTCAAATGTTTATAAATTTATTCTATAAAACACAAAAAGTCTAATAATGCTTATATGTAATGTCATAAATAAATGGCGAGTACAAAAAGGTAAATTACTAAAAATAAAAACTATTTACCATCCCTTGTCTACAATTCAGATAAAGAATACAAACATTTATTCAACAGGAACGCCTTAAGTTTAGCTTTGAATAGAGTACCCTTGTAAATCAATGATCTTAAGTCGGTAGGCAACCTATTAAATAATTCCACTGATTGGTATTTAGAGCAATGTTTAGCAATATTGATTTTAGTAGCAATTTTGTTTTTTATAACGTTTCTTCTAGTGTTCTCTCTAAGTTCACGTTCTTCTTGTGATTCGTGCTCGTGTATGTATTTTGCAAAGTGGCTGAGTAGTACTAAAACATATAAACTTGGTACTGTTAATATACCTAGCTTTTTAAAGTATTCTTTACATGACTCTCGTTGTGGGATTCTGACAATTGTTCTTAATGCACGTTTCTGCAGTACGAATGCTCTTTGGCAATTATACCCGTAACTGCTCCCCCAACACATAATGCTGTATCGTAACCTGGATTCTACCAATGCATAATATACTGATTTTAGCTGCTTTAGATCTATATCGTCCCTGAGGTTTCTTAGCGCGTAACAAGCTGAAGATATTGAGGAATCAATGGCGGTGAGCTCTTTTTTCCAGTTTAATAGGGCATCTATATAGACTCCTAAAAATTTAACTTCGTTTACTAGTCCAATATTATCCCTTTTAAGCATGACATCAATGCTATCGTTGTTACGTGACGTTGTTTTAAACAACATAACATGGGTTTTTTTTGGGTTTATAATTAAGTTATTTGCTATAAACCATACAGAAAGATTTTCTAAACACTTATTTACTTTTTCTGTCAACTCTTTTAAGTCTGACGACCCGATTATGGCGTTCGTATCATCTGCAAACATTACAAGCCCTGCGTCGGGTTGGGTTTTATTCATAAAATTAAGTAAATCATTAGTAAAAATTATATATAATATTGGTCCCAAGATTGAGCCTTGAGGCACACCGCGGCTTATTTTGGTCATTTTTGACTTATATATTACTTCACTCACACACTTTATGTCAAAATTTTTTGCATTAATGTCTTTTATTTCTACGTACATTCTACGGTTTTTTAAATAAGATGTCAATAGTTTTAACGCTTTACCTCTAATGCCATAATGCTCTAGTTTAGCCAGAAGCAGGTCGTGATCTACTGTGTCAAACGCAGAACTTAAATCAATAAACAAGCCAGCCACTTTCATTTTGCCATTCAATTTACCAATAATGTCATTAATAAGATTATCTATCGCATCTGAAGTGCCTACTCCCTTTTGGTATCCATATTGTCTAAAGTTAATTATTCTATTTAAATTTAAGTGCGCCATTAACCTAGTCTTCATAACTTTTTCAAAAATTTTTGATAAAATTGGCAATAAGGATATTGGCCGGTAGTTTTTAGGATCCGTTCTTGTGCCCTTTTTGTATAGCGGAACCACCTTTGCCAATTTAAGTTGTTCTGGAAAAACAGACTCTTCAATACATTTATTAATGAATTCAGATAGGGGATACGCTAATATTTCTATGTTATCCTTGATCACCGATATCGGCATTTCATCGTATCCACAAGACTTTTTGTTTGCCATCTTACGTACAATTTGTGCGATTTCCTGTGGTGTTGTCACACTGAATGTCATCTCACTTTCTGCTCTCGGTGTTGAGTTTCTTAGGAAGGATATCGCTCTTTCTTTTTCTGTTTTTAAAAGTGATGATTTATACACAAACATATCAACAAAAGTATCCGCTATTTCTTGTGGATCTGTAACCACCTTGTTGTCAATATTTAGAACAAGTTTTCTTCTAACTTTGTTTTGCTTTCTCTTTGTCTGTTCATTTACAATCTTCCATGTCTCCTTTGATATGTTTTTGGCTTTGTTGAGATGACGTGATATGGCTAACTTTCGTGCGTGCTTTAAAACTCTTCTATAGGTTCTTATGTAATTAATTTTGTAATTATAAACACTAGTATTATTGGTGGTGCCCGAACATAATATTCTTTTCATTTTGCTTGACACCTTAATTCCCTTAGTAATCCACTTTATCTGATTATTGTGCATCAGTTTTACTTTCCTACTTTTCTTTGGGTAACACTCACGAAACATTTTATTAAAATAATTGAGAAATGTATTGATGCCTACGATATTATTATTTTTATTTTGAAAGCTCCTTTTAAAAGCAGCATTATTTTTTGTGTTAAATGTTCTTTTATTAATCAATATGGTATGTTGAGATTCATTTGTCTTTTTATCAATCTTATCAAGTATAATATTACAAAGAAGGCCGCCATGGCCATCTGCTAGTCCATTGTGATCTACCAAACACTGCTCTATATCGTCGTCGGAAATATTAGTCAATACATTGTCAATGCAAGAGTATGATTTATTTCGAATAAAAGTAGGAGTATTTATAAGGTGCCTAAAATTGTAAGACTTTAATATACTTATAAATTCAAAAGACTTTTTACTTTCCACAAGTATGTCAACATTAAAATCGCCAAATATAACGCACTTCCTATCAATAAAATGTTCTAACAATTTTTCTAGGCTTCCTAAGAAACTGTCAAAATTTTTGTCATTTGGACTTCTGTAACAGCAACAAATATTTAAACCCGTCTCAAGATCCTTTACACCACAAACTTCAAAACTTTCTGATCTGTATAACTTCTGCATTGCATCAATATTTTCACATTTTTTATTCATCATCGCTAAAATAAGACTACCACCTCTTTTTTTGTTTGTTCTTGTGTTATATGACACTAAGTTATAATTGCTTAATTGAAATAAATTAATAGATTTATCATTCAAAAAATGTTCTGTTATACAAACATAGTCCAAGCCTTTACAAAAAGTTTCAATATATGATTCAAGTTCAAGTTTTTTATTATTTATGCCACATACGTTTTGGTGAAATAATTTTAAACAGATTGTATCCGACAGTAAAGGGTCTGAAAGATTCTTGTGTAGCGAATAATAGTTTCGTGATTCTACTTTATTCTCGAAAACAAATGATATCGCCAAATTTAGGGCAATTATTAATCTGTGTTGAAATAGGAGAATCTATTAATAATCGGGTTGTTTTATCGTCTAAAATCTCCCCGCTGTCAAAATTACGATCTGTTTGTGTGCATGCATGTCGTGATTGCACATTTAATGTTTTTTTCTTATTGAACACATTTTCCCTGTAATTTGAATAGGTTATTGTATATCTCACATGTAGTATTTCACATGTAATATATCTCTAAGAGGCGCATTTGATTTAATGAATGATGTCACATGGAATGAATCTCCCACCAAGTCCTGTAAATTTTGTCGTATTCCGTATCCAGTCTGATCGGAAAATATAGCAATTCTGTGTTTCGATGTTGTGACGAAATCCGTTTGTGCTTCACTTGAATACTTGTTGATTTGGTTTTGTGTGTTTCTATTCAAACCAGAATTATGTTTTGTTGTTGTCAAAGCACTACAGTTTATCGCTGTTAATGCAGCAGTGGAAACATTCAGGCAATCTTCAGCATTATGCATGTCGTCTTGCAATAGGTGTAATGTGACTTTTGAGGAACAACAGGGTACCACTTCAGTGTCTATTTTTGTTAAATTAGTATCTGAATCAATATTTTGTGTCATAGAAACGTCTAACTTGTCATCTGTGTTGTGGCTATTAAGGCACTTTTGTATCGAGGAAACAGGTGTACCACTGTTGCTAGAAAAGTCTATTTGTCTCGGTACTGAACTACGTCTAATATTCTTTTTAAATATTCTTTTGTTTGAAGAACATATCAGCGTAAGGTTATTAATTTTATTTTGTTGCTCCTTAATTATTTTTTGAAGAGACGTATTTTCTGATAATAGCTTTTGAATTTCGGCATCCGCACTGTCCACACGAGCCCTCAATTCACTTATTGTATCCCTTAGTTCTGTCTCCATGACGTTATTTCCAGACAACTCCGGTAAACTTGTGAGACTATTGCTCAATGATAACGGGATATCATTTGCTTCTGGTAGCGAATTCCATGACATGTTGACCAAGTCTTGCTTCCGTCGAATAGTGATATTATTATCCTCCATATTAACTTAGTCTACTTTTTTTATTAATAAGACGGTTAATGTTTTTTTATGATTTTAGAACACTTGGGCAGTGTGTTGTTATTATAATTATAAGAAGATAAATTTTTGAATTCACAAAAAGCGTCGTACGGCCTTGCTGGGGCTCGAACTTGCGCTCAACCGCTAAGTATTGAGGTGTCGACTGTTTCACCACCGAACCAAATTGACCTAATGAATCATAGTGAAATTAAGCTTAGTACTCGTTTTAAAACTGTTCCAAGATTTAAACGATACAAGACGGTTATAAATGAGTCATTTAGCTAGTTTTTTTCCACCGTTCAACAACACTGTCACTACGTCTTTGTTTATTTAATAAGTTTTACACTTTTTAATGCACTTAGTATTGTTTTTATATGAGAATATTGTTTATTCTAGATATCACTGCATTTCATTTCACTATCAATCTGTATTCATTGTTTATATAAAGTTATCTTCACTTCGATTTTTAGGATGGATATTGTTAGTTTTTCGCCGGGATAACACTATCACTTATTGTTTGTAACTTGTTAAACTGATTTTACTAAAAAAAGTCCTCAAAAAGTAAGGTTTACTATTTTATAATAATTAAAGTCACAGAGCGGATTCGATCGCAGGGCCGGTCGCGCGGGGGAGTGAGTGAAGTCGAATATAGAACCTCCTCCTTTTTGGAAATTCGGTTAAAAATACAATGTGTTGAAATGCGTGATTAGTAAAAACAACTCTAAAACATTACAATACATTAAATTAAATTTAAAAAAAACTTAGGTAACTAGGGTGCGTGTATGACCACATGAATAAACGTAAACAGAGCAAATGAGTAGGTAAATATCTCAGATTAGAGATCTCTAATCTGAGGTAAATATCTTTACAGTTAGCGCTCTGTAGTTTCTGCCTACACCCATGGAAAAAATGCAAAAGTTCATGGAGCATAAAACAGTTTAATATGAGCGGTTTGATTATTTAAGTGATATTTTTGAGTAGCAAAGTTAGAGACACATAATACGCATATAGGCATAAGATCCTCGCAGGCTTTGCGAGCAAAATGAGCAGATGCGGGCCAAAATTACAACAGATGGAATTCGTCTGTGGTCAGCGCGTCATCGGACGATTTCGTTTTAAATACAATCAGCTAAGAATTTCTAATTTGATTGCGATCTCTTGCGTACGAACGGGAATAGGGATCAATGGTTAATATTGGTATGAACCATGTCATACACATTTTGAATTAATTAGGGACAAACATAATAATAGAAAATCAAGCCGTATTCCCCGAAGGGTTCGACAGAGGTGAACCTATCGTACACCCGCATTGCCCCAATAACACTTTGCCCGACTCAGGCATCGAACCTAGGACCTCAAGCTCGGCAGTAGCGCTTGCAACCACTAGACCAAATAGGCAGTAATTATGGACAAAACATTGTTACTATTCCTTTGAGTGCCCGAAACGTGGATCCACGCGAGGCATAATGAATATTTAATTGTTTCGGTAATTACGACAGACAACCAGTTAAGGATTACCAAGATTTTAAATTATTTAGTTCATTAATGAATCAAGAAAAAAAAAACATAATTTTTATTTTATTTTTCACTTTTTAGTTGTGGTTCATAATGTACTAGTTCTATAGGATGAATCCAATAACATGAAACTTGAACAAAACCGGTGCAATGAGAGTACACCAGAATGAACTTTTCACACCTGTGCACGCCTTAAGAGGGTACTAGTGTGATGTTATGTTATAAAATGGTGTAAACAAAAATAAACAGACATACGATTGCATCTATCCCGAGTGATTTGCCGTCATTTATTGAAGAGTTCTGATGTATTTCTCCGAAGTTTTTCATCAGATTTTGATGAAAATAGGACCACGTGGCAAACACCAGCTTTCAAATAAAAAAAGTATCATCAAAATCGGTTCATCCAATAAATAGTTCTGAAGTAACAAACAACATAAAAAAAAACATTAAAAAAATACAGTTGAATTGATAACCTCCTTCTTTTTGCGAAATCGGTTAAAAACTAAACGGTAACCAAGTCCCATATGTAAAGTGGGTATTTGGTAGCACCAGGTTATTTTTTTCCGTTGCAGATAATAATAATAAATCATCATTATCATCATCATCATTTCAGCCGAAAGACATCCACTGCTGGACATAGGGTAATAAATATTACATAATTATGCACCTTTTACATAGATTTTCAAAACCAAAAGCTTCGTGTGGTGCTAATTTCTGAGGTTTTATTACACTTTGGCCAATTTTTTTTATTATTATTTTTATTTTCATAGTTAACTCGACCAATGTTATCACCAAAAGTAAAATATTTCGGTAAAACGCGTTTATTCATCAATTGTTAGTCTATCAAATGGTCTAATATATTTTTTTGTCCATTTGTGAGGCTAAGAATTGATGAAAAACGCATTTCGCTGAAATTTCAAACCATTGGTGTGCATTTTAACCATTGGTTGAATTAACTACTGATCAAAAAACTGGCCCTTAGGCACCCTGCGTACGGACCTTCAAAATTATTTTTATAAGATTCTATTAAAATTGCTTTGTTAGTTGGTTAGTATATGAAGGTTAAATCTTGCAACTGAATTTTAAAACAGTTATTTCCCATCCATAGAGCTGAAATTTTGTAAACACGTTAGGTTTGGATAATAATTTAACACGGTAAGCTAAAAAGCTTGTTTATTTGTTTTTTATTAACTAATATTATAAACACGAAAGTTTGGATGCATGTTTATTACTCAATCACGCCAGAACGATTGAACGGATCCGGATGAAATTTAGCACACAGATAGATTATAGATTGGTCAATATTTATTACTTTGCCTTCCGGTGGGATGTAATCCCATGTTTTTTTGAACTTGAAGGGCTGGTTGATTTTCCACACCATTTTACTGCACAATTCGTATTTTTTTTAAGGCAAACCGTTGATAACTATTTTTAAACTTAATTAAGATATCGCTTGCGTCCCTACAGCTTTAATACCTGGCCAACACTAAAGAGATCATACCGTGCACTGAGTTATATCAGCCTAAATTGACTGATGTGTGGTGAGCTTAAGTTGTCTTCTATGCGGACTCTATTGGGAGGTAATCTGTGATCATTGAGCATCGTGGGCGTCGGTCTACATAGGTCACCTACATTTAATATGTTTTATTTATATATTTGTATTATACATACTCACAAAATCAAATAAATAACGGTAAATCTCTCGGAATTGCTGCAATCGCATGTCTGTTTATTGTTTATACCATTTCATAACATAATATCACGCCAGTACGCTCTAAAGGGGTACGCAGATGTGTACAGTTCACCTTGGTACACTCTCATTTCACCGGTTATGTTCAAGTTTTATGGTATTTGGGTAATCTATTCTGGCGTTATAAATACCTTACTAAAGGCAAGTTGCTTAATAGGTACAACTAAAAAGTAAAAAAAAAATTGGTCGGTGTCTTTGGTAGGTACCAATATTTGTCGTTATGGACACCAATTTTAAAAAAGAAAGTAATTTTTTCACTTTGTAGTGTTTTTAGTTGGAAGTCGGTAGTATTTTTTTGTAAAATAGATTTTTTATGTTACGAAATAAACGACTTATGACGTTTGACTTATGACTAGTTATGAGTACTACGCACCTGATTTTACTGATAAAATCACCATCACAGTTTTTGCATGTCAATAAAAACTCATCCATTTTTTCTATTCGGATCGGAGTGAAAATATTTACAAGCAAAACCTTTTTGATAAAACCTGCAAGCGTCCTGGCACATAACGATGCGCTTTTAAAAAAAAAATCCGTCAAAGAGGTCCCTTGCTAGAGCCTGATTACTTCCTTCCCTCCGTAGCCTTCTTTTTGCGATAAAAGTTTCTTGATACATATCGGCTTTGAGTTTATTTATAGATTTGCAGTAAAGGAAAAAAGGATTTTTAATTAATAATTTCTTGAAATAGGCGATGTAATTTCTTCGTTCGACGGATGCAATGTTGATTAAATAGTAAATAATTTTAGATTATTTCTAGTGGTCTGCTCTTTATGTTTATTTAGAGAAAATCTTAGATAAAAATAGTCGGTAATAAAAGGGAAGAAAATTTTAATACTATTTAACGGTAGTACCTCCTTTGCTGCCCGTATTCTACAACATTCTGCACTTCCAGAATTTAAACGAGTCCAATGATAGTTTGCTAAATACACCGGTAAATTTAATTTTGAGTCGTTATCACCATCACCATCATCTTCCTACCCTTATCACATGTTACTTGGGATCGGCACAACACGTCAATCGCCCCAAAAACAAAGAAAGGCTGCGTAATATAAATATTAAATCTTATAGACTTGATTTATTTATTTGTTCACTCCAAACATACAAATATCCTTACAGGCTAGACCCAATGCGATAATGTAGTACAATTACAAATAAAATTGTTCCAATGCTTGTAGCATAACATATTCTTTCAAATTCACCTAAAGCACAACAAATATGTCTACGTCATCAGCAACTAGTTTGAGAATGCGGAGGGGCAAGAGTCAGCGGCGCCTCACGCAGCAAGTTAACTTTGTTTTATGTTAGGCCCTGGCCAAAATTCATCAACGGCCTAGCTTTTTCCCAATCATGTTTGGGTCAGTTTTAATTCTGACCGGATGCAGTTGAACACCAGGCTTTTACATAGGAGCGACGGCCAATATGGCCTCTACAACAAGGTGATTGGGTAACAAGATACTTCTCGGCAAGGCTGAACCTTACCAGAATTAGACCCACATTCCAAGGACCATCACACGAGTCAGTCGCCAATAAAAAAAAAAAACTCGATTAATGCCAAAAGATAGCAAAATACAATTTTCCTTTTGATGATTCGAGGTGGAGTCGAGTGGAAGGACATTGTAGGAGGAATGAGTTATAACTAAGAAAATACCTCAAAAACTTGTTTAGTAGTTTTTAGTACTATTTGAAAAAAAAATACACAAGGTATATTAAAAGAAAAATTAAAAAATAACCCGATGCTTATTAGATACGCTTCGATCAAAAACCCTCGAAACACGTAATTAAAACACAATATATTCCGGAAATACCCCGATTCAAAGCGTAAAATGTGCATAACTTTTGAACGACTGAAATGATTTTCATCAAACATAGCCTAAGAACACTCTCGACAAAGTAATCTTTCAAACAAACTCGGGTTATCCGTTTAGAAGCTATGATGCCACAGACAGATACACATATACACATTTCAAACTTATAACACCCCTCTTTTTCCGTCGGGGTTAAAAATGGAACCAGAGATTAAACTCAGATATCTGTCATCAATTGTCCACCCTCTCAGTGCCACTGCATAACTGAAAACAAAATTCTCAACGCGGTGTCATTCAGTACAGCTTCGTCAGTTTTGAACTACGAATATTGTGAATACGAATTGTGTGGCGGTGTCAACGTAGAATTGTCACGATGCAGGACGTGTGTGTGACTGTACCGTGGTAATTTCGCGCTCTCCCGCTCTTTGCAGATGAAACACTAACAAATGTTGCGGTGATACTCAACATTTTCGAACTAAGCCAGAAAAAAACAAATAAGATATAAAAAAAGAATCGTGCGCCGTCGGAGGACCCATGTCTTGAACGAAGTTCTCACGCCTTTTCTTCAACTCCGATTATAATTTGAAATGGATTACAAAACTTACATTTATAAAACATGATGTAAAAATTATGGCTGCCAGAGTTTGACAATAATTGCGAACTACACCGTACAGAACCGAATTTCTTTACATAATCGGTCAAAGGCTTTGCAGATTACGGTACGTGGTGTAAGGCCTTAATTTAGTTAGTAATAATAAATAATAATAATCGCTGCCAATAAGCCTGACATAGTGGTGATAGACCGACTAGAGCGTCCCGCAATTATTGTCGATATAGCAGTTCCCCATGACGAGGATCTCGTGAAGGCTGAGAGATATAAGAAAACTATGTATCTTGATCTGGCTGGCGAGGTTGTCGACATGTGGGATGTGAATACAGCAGTCATAATTGTGACGGCCAATGGCATAATAGCCAAGAGCCTCATCAAACACCTAAGGAGGCTCTCGTTGGGCAATTTGATCAAGGGCTTGATCCAGTAAGCGGTACTCCTGGACACGGCACGTGTAGTTAGTAGGTTGCACTCTCAGGAACCCTGCCCCCCTAGCTAAGTTACAAACGTTTCGTATCGAATCACTTTCTACAATCGTTAACGCCTTCTATTTTTATAGGCTGACCATGTGACTGGTTCAGATGAGTCATTCCCATACCTTGATTCATTTTCTACTAGCGTTATCGATTGTAGTTTGTCAATTTGGCTACAGGTGCTGATCACCGGTAGCTTGGACACTGTTCCCGATGCCGGTGGGCTACTATTTTTTATATTTTGAAATGTTTTTTTTTATTTTATTTTGCAATAGAATAATATTTAAAAATGTATAAAATATGTTTATAAAATGATAAAATGGAATAATTATAATAATATCAGCCTGTTACTATTCTACTGCTGTAAAATGAACTCTCAAATAACAAATGTATGTCGGTACATCGTAGTTAGAAGCAGAGGTGGGTCGCAAGTATATAGCCTTATGTAAACTTTGACAACCGCAGAATATTTGCGAAAACAAACACACAATTCGACGTTACCTACATATTAGTTCTGACGACGCTTTCCCACTCAAGTGTAGATACATATTTAAGTTCAAACCGAAAACATTGACTAAAATTTAATGTGATTAGGTTAGTTGATGTATTTCTGTTTAACTTGATAAACTTCCTGAAGTAAACATAGTATTTATGTCACAGGATGGTAGGGATAACAGATTTTCTTAAAAATTCCTAAAATTTTGCAAAGAATCCTAAAATTATTAGACACTGGCAGCATTGCCACGTTGAATAGCAAGCCGAAGAAAAGCCTGGTCACTGGTATACCGAAAATCTCGGACGGGCAATCGGACCACATGGGCCTAATGTTTCGACCCCAAACGACTCAAACATTATAACTAGCGTGCAGGTGAACGTCCTTTGTTGAAATTAGAATAAACGATTCTAAATATTTGGACAAACCGTCACGTAACTAACATTATTGAAATTATATTTTAGTTTTAATACTTGGGTCGATTATAAATTTGGTGGGATAGTGAAACAATTATTTTTATAAAAAATATTTTTATTTAGACCATCTCCAAAAAATCTACTGTCGTCTACAATTCGCCAAACTGGTTTTTTATATTTTCAAGATTTTAGATTTAGGAACTTAAAATATCGATGGTAAATAAATAAAAATCAGACACTATCACTTGTGGTGCTCCACATCGCTGTCAATGCGGTGAAGCAGTCGACTGCCTCGGACACCATGGTCTTTTATGTAGTAAGAGTGCAGGTCGGATTGCGCGGCATGCTAGCATTAATGATCTCATCCGTCGTGCTTTTGCCACCACCGGTGTGCCAGCTGTCTTAGAACCCAATGGCCTGGCACGCGTTGATGGGAAGAGACCTGATGGTATGACCATAATGCCATGGAAGTTGGGAAGGTCTTTGGTGTGGGATGCAACTTGCGTCGACACCCTTGCACCATCCCATCTTCCTAGTACGGTGGGCTGCGCTGGGGCGGCTGCTGCAGGTGCTGAAAACCTCAAACGGCGCAAGTACAACAACTTAATTGGTAATTATGTGTTTGAGCCGTTTGGGGTTGAAACATTAGGGCCATGGGGTCCGAGTGCACACCTATTATTTCGGGATATCGCCAAACGGTTGGTCGACTCTTCACGAGACCAGAGGGCTGGCCTTTTTTTTGCCCAAAGAATCAGTATTGCCATCCAACGTGGCAATGCTGCCAGCCTTCTGGGCACTTTTCCTGGTGACAGCGATGTGGATGAATTTTTTGACGCCCCGTAATTTTAAATATTTTACTCTTATTTTAGTCATAACTCTAATTTGTATAACTTATAATAAACATCATCATCGTTTCGACACTATAATGGATATCCTCATTGGTCTAGCCATATCGCATGGGCTGCTGTTGCCGAGTCGGTTATTGGGTTTTTCCATCTGTAATATGTCAGTGACAGGCTGGAGTTTATATTTGAAACCGGTCTATATCTGCCTTCCCTAAAAAGCTTATTCTACTAGGGACTATTACGAACAAAAAATATCAAATCGTTTCATCCGTCCTCAAGTAACGCACTTACCTACAAACCGTATTTCATGTTTCTTTAATTCATTAAATTATGGTTTACTAGCTTCTGCCCGCGGCTTTTAACACGTTAAATTTGTTTTATCATCCCAAGGGAACATACTACGAAATAAAAGCTATCGTATGTCTTTCCCGGGGTCTCAAACTATCTCCATACCAAATTTTATCTGCCTCGGTTCAGTGGTGTAAGTATGAAAAGGTAACAGATAGACTGACACACAGAGTTACTTTCGCATTTGTAACATTATATAAGCTGTTGCCTGCGACTTCGTCTGCGCAGTATTAGTACTTCGAATAGCTTATTTTTTATATCACGCTATAAAATCGTTGGTGTGTGGGCCGGGTCGGCTTACTTGAGAAATTATTAGTTCAACATATTAACTTCAACCCCCCCCTTTCCACCCTTTTAAAGATGTTTTCCAGGATAAAAACTATCCTATGTCCTTCCCAGGATCTCAGAAACTATCTTCATACCAAATTTCATCTAAATCGGTTCAGTGGTTTGCATGAAAAGGTAACAGACAGACTGACAGACAGAGTTACTTTCGCATTTATAATGTTAAGTATGGATTACTAGCTTCTGCCAGCGGCTTCGCTCGCGCGAATGTCGAAAATTATGCCGAGGGAACATATTCCCGGGATAAAAGTATCCTATGTGTTATTCTTGACTATAATCTATCTCTGTGCCAAATTTCATCCAGATCCGTTCAGCCGTTCTGGCGTGAAGAAATAACAAACACACACACTCACAAACTTTCACCTATATAATATTAGTTTGATGTGATAGATAGGATAAGCTTCTGAAAAGTTATGCGCTTACCTCGAAGAAACAGAAGATAGAAGACTAATTCATAAATATAAAAATAGGTACCAAATCAAAAATACCATACCGTATACAACGGGGTTAACACACGAATTAAGTGGACAATACCGCCCACATGTGGCGTAAATAAAACCTTTAACTGCTAGCTTATACGGCCACATAACTCGATGGTACTAAAACAAAATGGTGGTGGAACTAAATCCTATTCAAATATGATATTTAAGGGTAGGGCTAAATATGATAGGGTACTGGGTGATGCATGGAATCTGTTTATTATATAATTACTAATTTCTACCAGCGGCTTCGCCCGCGTGAAAAGTGTTTTTATCCCAGAGGAACATTATACCGGAATGAAAATTAGCCTATGTTCTATAAACTATTTCTGTGCCAAATTTCATCTAGATCTGTTAAGCCGTTCTGGCGTGACTGAGAAACAAACATCCATCCATTAATACATCAAAATTTCGCTTTTATAATATTATGTCATTATCATCATCATCATCATTTCAGCCGAAAGACGTCCACTGGATCCTAAGGTCTTTTGTCATCAATCTCTGTCACTCTCTAGGGTTTGCTGTAAGAGAACTCAACACTGAGTTAAGCTCGCCTTTGTGCATGTACTTTATTATCACATTGTATTGAATATTGTTTTTGGTGTACAATAAAGAATTAAGAAGAGACTATATCTGCAATCGATATGCTATCAATTAGAATGCGGAAAGATTGCATAAACATGTTTTAAAGTCATCATCATCATTTCAGCCGAAAGACGTCGACTGCCAGCAGTGGACGTCTTTCGGCTGAATATGTCCAGGACATAGGCCTCTCCTAGGCATCGCCACATTAACTGATCTCATGCCTCTCGCATCCAGCTAATCTAATCTAACCGGATGCAGTTACATGGAGTGACTGCCTATCTTACATCCTCCAGTAACTGGGTAACACGATACCCCTTGGCAAGACTGGTGCCAGAGTTCCTAGCTTCTGATTATCCGTGCAAATTTCAAGATGCTGTTTTACAAACTCATATTTTATTAATATTTTCAATAGCCGTACTTTAAACTCAAAGGGCAATGGAGAGGGCTATGCTCAGAATTTCCTTGCGTGATCACAAATAAGGATATCCGCATGAGAACCAAAGTTACCGACATAGTCCGGCGAATTGCCAAACTTAAGTGGCAGTGGGCAGGGCACATTGCTCGCAGAACGAATGGCCGATGGGGCCGAAAAGTTCTGGAATGGCGACCGCGAACCGGAAGATGTTACGTTGGAAGGCCTTCCACTAGGTGGACCGATGACCTGGTTAAGGTTGCGGGAAAGTGCTGGATGCGAGACGCACGGTCGGTCAATGTGGCGACGCCTGGGGGAGGCCTATGTCCAGCAGTGGACGTCTTTCGGCTGAAATGATGATGATGATGATGACTTTAAAACGTGTTTATGCAATCTTTCCGCATCCATTCCGCGTTCTACTTGATAGCTTTTCGATTGCAGATATAGTCTCTTCTTAATTCTTTATTGTACACCAAAAACAATATTCAATACAATGTGATAATAAAGTACATGTACAAAGGCGAGCTTAACTCAGTGTTGAGTTCTCTTACAGCAAAACCCTTGAAAGTTACAGAGAATGATGACAAAAGACGGTAGGATCCAGTGTACAATTTCCCTTCATATGATTTCTATTTATAGAACTGTAAGCCCAAAAACAATAGTTTTAATCTCATTTGAAAATAAAATTAGATTTAACTTCCTACTTAAAACGGACTTCAATTGGGTCAAAGACTAATTATTGAAATTGCTTTTCATTGATTAATACTTACAAATTGACTGCGGTAATTATAAGACAAGATAAATAGGGCTTTCATGTTATTGTTTGTGTTCTGCACCTGAGTTTCTACAGATTATTCATTTATTTATTATTTGCTTTATTGTACACCTTAAAATACAATTATAAACAACAAAATATGGACAATTAACTATTCTGAATTAAACGAATTTAGTTTTTTTTTTTTTTTAAATAATCTTAAAATTATTACACATACAATGGGCGGCCTTATCGCATTTTGCGATCTCTTCCAGGCAACAATCAATCTGCCTAGCCTTATCCCAACTATATTGGGGTCGGCTTCCTATCTGACTAGCGATTGCCTATCTGACCTCCACAACCCAGTAACTGGGTAACACGGTACCCCTTGGCAAGACGAGAGTGTCAGATGTCAAGCTTCTGACTATCCGTACCGATCTCTTCCAGGCAATCTGCAGCCTTATTGCGTAATGAATTCGGAAAGAGCAAAGGGCAAAGAGTATGAAAAATCGACCAATCACATAGACGGAAAGCCACATCGCGTCTTTCATCTCGCATGTGATTGGTCGATTTTTTATACTCTTTGCTCTTTCCGAATTCATTACGCAATAAGACTGTTGGTTTGTGATTATTGTGGTTTACATCTATTAAGAGCAAACGTTTTTCACTGAGATTATATTTTTGCTATTCCTTCAGTAAAAACTTACATTCAAATATATGTATAAATCGTCTCCCCTGCTTCATCTTGCACCTCGCCATTTCCCGTTACTCGGGGTCGGCTTTCCTAATCCTGAGGCACCACTCGTTCCGCCGATAAGCATCTTCAGTTGATAGGCCGCATCGCGTCATGTCTTTCTGAACACTCCTCATCCAGAGACCCAAGACAAGTGACATTCTATTAACGAAAGCATCGCGATAGAGATTGATAAAATGTCAAAAATGTCTTACTTTCCCTTTATTTCCCTTACATTTTGGCATTTCAACATCCACCATCGCTGAAAGAGTGAGACTTTGTCTAGTCTCAGTAGGTTAGCGGTCTTCTTCTAACTCAATTTTGTGTCATCATGGAAAGGAACGTTTTAACCACGTGGTCATCGAGTCTCCGCATTCCTTGTCCGCAATATCTTAGCCTAGATTATAAAAGAGTCTTATCTACCGAAATCAACATGAAAAAAAATACCAGCCAGGTGCGAGTCGGACTCGCGCACGAAAGCTTCCGTACCATTATTGCAAAAAACGGCAAAAAAAACACGGTTTGTTGTATGAGACTTTAATATTTACTGCAATTTGCAAGCGCTACTGTTGAGCATATTAATGGTAAGGCCCTGGGTTCGATTCCTGGGTCGGCCAAAGTGTTATTGGGTTTTTCCATGTTCAATTTTTCAGCAGCAGCTTGGAGTCTAGATTTGTTTTAGGTTGAAAGGAATAGGATCGACCTCTGTGATAAATAATAAAAAAATAACCAAAAATGTTTCACACATTACAAAATTGATAAACTAACAATGTATAACTAAATAGTGGCTTACAGTTTGTAATATAAAGTGGGACTATCTGCAGATCTGCTTTAGGACCTGACTCCTGTCATACAAGTCCGCCTAGTTCTGGCGTCAGAGGCTTCATAAAAATTGTAGTAACCAGTTATGTCAATCAGGATAATTTGTATATCATTTGTTTATATTTGCAGGTGGTAGGCCTGTATATCTTTATAAAATTTCACAATACATAGGAATTGCCTATAAAACACTCACGTTTCCCCAGTTATTGGCAATTCCTAGGTACGATAGCTATACCTCTGCCAGATCCATCGGAGACTGCAACCGTGATGTTATAATATTATAGAGTTATACTGCAACTTCAATTTCCGACGGGAGGCGTGGCAATTATGGCAATGTTCTAGTAATTGACCAGCGTAATCGATTGACGCCGTCAATTTATTGATAAGACTATGGTAAAAATAGTTGTAATAAATAATAATAGGGTGGAGCCGGATAGTTACCACATTTTTTGAAGTCACTCTATATCTCTAAGTACAACTAACAAAATACTGTATTTGTTATACTATTTATAGTCATCATCAGGTCATCATCAGCCTACTAATGTTCCCACTGCTGGAACACACACCTCCTTTTTATGAGAGGGCATGGGCCGTAATCCATCACTCGGGCCCAGTGCGGGTTGGTGGATGTCACATGTCTTCGAATTTTTGGTTCTAATTCATGCTTTCCTCACGATGTTTTCCTTCTCCGTTTTTGAGAGAAGTGGTGATGAAATGATTTACACAAAGTAGACCACCTGCCTTGGTTCGAACTTAAACTTTTGAACTCAAAGGTGATTTTGGTTGATGATACCATGATTTTCGTAATTTTTCTCTGTATCCTGTATCCGATCTAATCGAAACTACACATCACTAACTCCTGACTCTGTCTGGCAATAAAGTGCCAGATAAAATGGCATATCAAACACTCCATCGTAATGATGTGCCAATTTATTGCGCATACATACGCTTTTACGATCTGCGTCTGTACCCAAATCTTTGGGCAAAGAGTTGCCAGTTCCATCGACTATGTTTTCATACGTTTTTAACAGAACTGTTATTGGTAGGTTAACAAATATAATCTAAAGATAATTTTAAATGTATCTAAAAACTATTTTTTGACCTTTCTATTATTAGTTATGTTCACAGTATTATTTTCCACAAAGTTACTACTCTCAGCCCTCGTTTCTGAGCAAAATCATTGGATTAACTTTTGAAGGTTTTTTAAATTACTATAACTAGCTTCTGCCAGCGGCTTTGCCTGCATTAGAGTTGTGTTAATTCGTAGTAATTATTCCAAGTTATCATACTCTCATAGATAATACTTTTTATCCTGGGACAAATATTTGTACGGCTTACAGTTTGCTATTTATATTGAAGTTGTTCCGGGTCTGTCTGTGTCATCATCATCATCATCATATCAGCCTAAAGCCGTCCACTGCTGGACATAGGCCTCTCGCAAGCGACCTAGCTGTTAGTTTATGTGAGTTTAAATGTCTGCTAACGCACCCACGATACAGGAGTAAGTAAAAGTCTGGCAATGCTTTTTTTAATGATTACTTGGTTTGTCCTTAAATCTTTTGACCTGGCAACTTACACAGAAACTTCGTGGCTAATTTACGACTGTTTGCAAAAAGAGTAGGTAGAGGACGTTAAAAATATTTGTCACTCGTTGATAATTGTTTAGGTAGGTACTAAAATGACCACGGAAAGGTCACATTCGGAGATAGTAAATACCATATCTATCGCCGTAAATACATTTTATGATTTTAGCTAGACAAGCTTGCATTTTTTTTATTGTCTGTTACAAAAATACTTTATTCTTCGTCGTATCGACGATTCCAAAATCAAATAAGCTTGGGCCAGAATGCAGCCACGTTGACAGCGTTATCATTTGCTTTACAAAAGTCTTTCAGGGGGCTGTTATTGTTGCACAGACAGCAAGGCATGCATTGTTTGGGACGTAACTCCGTAATCGCATGGTGGGTCATTAAAGTACCCCCATCTGGCTAAGTTGTGTCTAAAGCCGCCCACCTGATTTCGTAGTCAGTTTAGAGATTTCCAGTCGGGCCATTGAAGCTAGTTGCGTTCAGAGAGCTACAGAGAGCAAAACAGTGACAGTAGTGTTATTCAGTATTATTAACTGTCTCGTTGCCAAATAATACCAGCCGCACGGGTCGCTTGACGAGGTCGGTCCGTGGATGGATGCCCATTTAACATACAGAGATTTTTCCGTACCAAGGCACGGCAATAAAAGTCGTTACACCAAGTCGGAAGCCAGGAAATGTGACAACAATCTTGCCAAGTGAATTGTTTTATCCAGTTAATGGATTGTGGAGATTGTCTCATGTGTTGTGTGTCATGCTCTCTCTAATGTCTCTTTGATGGTAGCACTGGTGAATGATCCAACACATGTTGGATCATTTACCAGAACTGCTTTCAACAAACTGCTGTCAAGAACTGCTGTCAATCAGAACTTTAAAACTGCTGGAAAAGAGTGTTCGTGGAGTTTCTTGCAAATTTTTCTCCATTGACGCTTGTGAATTTGCAACTAGAGCGATCTTTTTTTTTGTTTACCATTCAAAGGTACCTCTAAGTTTCATTTGAAATAAACTATTTGATTTTTTCATTTAGATTTTTGTCAGATAGGCATTCGCTCCATGTCAAGTGCTGGTATTCAGGTGAATCCGTTAAGAGTTGAAGCCGATCCCAATATACATAGTTGTTTATAAAGCTAAGTGCCTAACCGTGGTCGCAAGCATAACTGCTGATATACACGGAAAAGTTAGGCAGGTTAGGCAAAGTGTTATTGGAGTTTTCTGATAATGCCGTGGGTTCTTCACCAGATGCACTACATTATCTCCAAAATAACAGCTGGATGAAAATCCGTTGAAATTGGGCACCGAGGCTGTAATTCGATGAGAGGGTTTATAATACTCGTACCTATATGCAAAACAGCTTCACTAAAACATGTGTGTCTGTTTCATTCAAACGCTTAATGAAACATAATATATATATTTTTAACCGACTTACCAAAAAGGAGGAAGTTCTATATTCGACTTCATGTACGTTTTTTTTTTTTTTTAATTTATTTTCACCGATATCTCCGTCATTATTTTTTATATGAAAGTTTATATTTCGAAACTGGTCCCATTTTAATTTGGTGAAGATTTGATGAAGAACTTCGAAGATATACAACAAAACTCTTCAATAAATAACGGGAAATCTCTCGGGATTGCTGCAATCGCATGTCTGTTTATTGTTTATACCGTTTCATAGAATAACATCACGCCAGTACGCTCTTGAGGGGTACGCAGATCTCTCATTTCACCCTTTATGTTCAAGTTTCATGATATTCGGCTAATCTATTCTGGCGTTAAGGTAACTTACTAAACAACTTGCCTATTTGGTAGATACAACTAAAAAGGGAAAAATTAAAAACTTTTTTACAAAAAATACTACCGACTTCCAAATTAGAAAACCACAAAGTGAAAAATAACTTTATTTTTGGAAGTCGGTGTCCGTAACGCAAAAAAATGGTACCTACGAAAGACACCGACTTCCAAAAATAAAGTTATTTTTCACTTTGTAGTTTTCTAATTTGGAAGTCGGTAGTATTTTTTGTAAAAAGTTTTTTATATTTACTGTACTCGCGTTACTTATAAGGAATTAATTTACATAATCAGATAATTGCGTGAATGCCAAACGTGTTTTAACACCTCTGAAATAACTTTTCGCAAAAATTTAGCGTGATGTTACAATCAACATTCTTTAAAATTTTATTAATCCGACTTCAATTGTTGTTCATAATTTTTATTTTGTACACCTACCACCTGTTGTGTCCTTTTTTACCCAAAGGTTGACTGGTAGAGAATGCCTTGCTGCATTAAGTCCGCCTATGTATCACCAATGTACATTAAGTTTAAATATATATAAATAAATAAATTCTTGAACATAGACTCTTGTATGATTATGGTTACGCAGCTCCATCTGGTTTCAAATGCTGCTACGAGATCGTCTACGACGGCGTCTCCATGCTACGAAATGATTCCATGTATAGTCTACGCCGTAGACCCTCGTAGCTGTACCTCTGTTTTATTTGTAAAGCGACATCTAGTAGAAGTTAAATCAACTTGTGGCGAACCTAACATTTGATTCGCCTCAAACTTATAAGATGTAGAGTTTTAACAGCAAGCAAAGGAATATTTTTTCCGTTACGTAAAAATATGAGTATAGATGGCGTCTGTGAATGCTTGATTGCGGGCAACTTTTTATTTTTTATGTGTTTTACTAGGATCACCAACAATTGTTTACACCAAATTGAAACAAAAATATGTGCTTAAAATAATCTTATAGTGCAACAATTACTTAAAGGCAAACAACACATTCACAATTTCAAAGAATCAAAAAGCTTACTTACATAATAATAACTAATTAGATTACATATAAAATGCTTTGTCCTGAATGACTGACTGACGGATCAACGCACAGCCTAAACCGCTGATCGTAGAGACCTGGAACTTAGAGGGTGTGTTCTTTTTATGACATAGACTTCCGATAAGAAAGGGTTTTTGGAAATTCCACCCCTAAGGGGGTAAAAAAGGGGTTGGAAGTTTGTATGAAAAATCTTATTCCTTCGGCCAAAATTTTTGATACTTCGTACAAATAGTAATCTAAGTAAATGATAAAGTTTGTCATTATTAGATTTTCGAAACTACCCCCAAATGATGATTAAGGGGGTGTTGAAGTTTATATGTAAGAATCTGATGTATTGGGTCACTAAACATGAAACTTGACATAAATACCAACTTCAATAAACAATTAAGTTATCATTAATAGTCTTTTGAGACAGTCCCCAAAAGATGATTTAGGAGGTGTTAAAGTGTTTTTAGAGAATCTTATTTCTTGAGTTAATAAATTTGAAAGTTGACATAAATACCAACCTAAGTAAGCAATAAAGGTTGTCATTAAAAGTTTTACGAGAAGCATGGGGTTAAGCTAGGAATCTTACTGGACAGGTTTTCGTTTTTGACGTAGGGTTCTAGGGGAGCACCAAACAGGAATATTCGGAAATTCAACATGAAATACCTGGAAAGAGGGTGAAAAAGGGCAGAATTTGTTTGTATGAAAAATCTAATTCCTTAAAGGAAATAATTGAAATTTACATAAATCGTTTTTAAAACTGCCCCCCAGATAGGGTTAAGGGGTGTTAAAGTTTTTTTGAGGAATCTTACTGAGGAATCCTACTAAGAACGAACTACGAAAAATAAAAATGAGAAGAAAAGAGTGAATAACATTTTTGGGTTGTTCAAAACTCTACCTTCAATGGGGCGAACTCCGGTTTATTAAGTTTTAGGGGAGAATTTAATTTTGTGGCGGTAACCTAAAATTTATTATTATTTAAGTCAAAAAACAAATCGTCCCAAACCAATAAACCCTGTATATCTACGACATTTTTTACTGATTGCATAGCTTATTTTTAGTCGCCTTCACTAACTGCACATAAGAATCATTTATAGGATAAACGAAATTACGCGAACGAAGTCGCGGGCGAAGAGCTTACTTACATGATAATAAGTACTAATTATTAATACAAATGGATAGTTATAAAACATAAAATTGATGAAATGAATAAAATTGGTAAAATTGAAATTAAAAATAAAAGCTAAAACAACACAATTTAAATAATTAAAAGAATTGATTAAATTAATAAAATAAAATGATTATTTAAGTAGTCACATACATTTTTTAACATTGAAAAGTACTTATTCCAAACAGTTACAAACTATCTAACTGTCACATAGACAGATAGACCTTGTGGTTTTGTGAATGTGACATTCAACATTGAGGTGATGAACCATTAATGTCTCTGACGGTACACCGGTGCTAAGAATTCAGTAACGATCCCTTATTAAGAATGCATCAGTGGTGACGTGACGGTCTAGTTTAGCTAGACATAAGCTAGACTTTACTTACAAAGTATTTGTATTCAGGGACATGATAAAATTTATTTGAAACAGGCTTCTGCCCGCGGCTTCGTCCACGTGAAAAGTGTTTTATTATCCCAAGGAAATACACATTATACGTATGTATAATGTGTATTTCGAGTTTGTCGGGATAAAAAGTAATTTTTATACCATTCCATCTCTGTGCTAAGTTTCATACGAATCCGTACAGCCGTTCTGGCGTGATTGAGTAACAATCATCCATCCATCCAATCTTTCGCATTTATAATATTACTAGCTGCTACCCGCGACTTCGCCCGACGGACAGTTGAGTCTTAGTAATAGCGTCCCGTTTTTACCCTTTGGGTACGGAACCCTAAAAAGGTGTAACAGATATAAAACAAATATTGTATTATAACCTAATGAGGTGTACAAATTATATGTTAGGTACAGATAACATTGAATACTAAACAGAATAAATTTTAAATTATTTTTAATCATCATCATCATGATTAAAATTGTCGTATTAAAAAAAATACAAGTTACAAGTCAAATCAAACTTCAATAATCATTATATTTGTGGTGCTATTTCAGACGAAATCAGTCACCTTTTATTTAAAAAATTGAAAGGTAAAATTTTTAAACTAACAATTCATGCAAACATTTATGAATTGGTCCATTTTGTATAGGTCTGTAAAATTTTTTGGCAACTATTGTAGATTTTGGGTGCCATGCCCAAAATGTTTTTATTAAATACTCCTTTTGTATACAGGGGTTTGCTTATAAATCTGACTAAGAACTACCCTCGTTAAAATTGCATCAGTTGTGACAGCAGACGAGGACCGACCGCAGACTGGCCCGAATTTAGAGCGTCTGCATTTACAATATAATTGGGTTACCATCTAGCTTTGTTATTTTAGTTAAGTTTATATACGTGGGGGTGTAGTGTAGTGTGGGGGTAAGGACTCACAACGAAAAAGAAAAACTACGACATAGCATTTCCACAAAAGGGGACTCGAACCCAAGTATCCCACCCATACGCACTAAATGTTTTGGGAATACTTTCATATTGCGTACAGAGTTAAAGAGTGGCATTCCCTACTGGAGTCTATACAACCTGGGGGTCTTTAAATCATGAGTGAATAGGGTACTTCTGGTCAAGCGTGCTTCACAGTCGCACCAATAAATAATAATAAAAAATATGCAATAACGGAAAGGATAACTACAGTCCATCCTTCACGATGTCGTCATCACGGAACGCCGCCATATTTCGCCCCCTGTCATTACCACCCCACACACGTACACATTTTAATTTAGCCGACTGTACTTTATCGGTTGTTTTATTTGTTATCGTTGCGTGAGCCTGATGTTAATTTTGAAGAGGACTATGAAGGCATGAATGAATAAAATATAAATACATTCTGGTTGCTGAATACTGGTTGCTTTGCTGTTGATTCATGATGAATATAATTTGCCCGCTGGTGCGACACAGCTCTCTCTGTGAGAGAGAGACGGGCCTTAATCCACAACGCGGGCCCAGTGCGGGTTGGTGGATGTCACATGTCTTCGAATTTTTGGTTCTAGGACATGCCGAATTCCTCACGATGTTTTCCTTCACCGTATTTGGAGCAGTGGTTATAAAATAACTATACCTTACTAGTTGTCATTGTCGATACATTCATTCATTTAAAATAGTCTGATTTTGATGATTTGATTGATTGATTTATTAGTTTATCCTCGATACTTCTTGAATACTTAAATATGCGTATGTGAGTTTGTTTGTTACGCTTTCACGCCTTTAATGGATTCGATTGAAACTGTTTGATAAACGTTACAGGTGAAATCTGGCAATTGACAGTATTTCCGATATAAGGTTTCCTAGGGCTAATTATGCGGGCTAAATCACGGGCAGAAGCTTTTAAGTAATATTGCATTTTTTTCTAGCACATGATACTACGCAAATCTATCTACTTACCTATACAAAAATATACGTGTTAGATTATTCTTATATTTTTATAAACTACGAAAAATCTATAAAGAACCTATTCCTTTGAGTCTTGAATAAAATTTACATGAAAACACTGTAGGAGCTAAAAATTGGACGTTACGTCAAAGCCAGTAAGACAAGGCCTTATGATGTAGGCTTCAGAATAAACAGTATTTGAGTATAGGGATTGGCGATAAAAGTAGCTAATACAAATAATAAACAAAAAGCCTTTCGAACAGTAGGCAGATTAAAATATGAAAGTCATGTCTAAACAAATAGAAAGGGGTAAATAAAGTGTTTTTTGTTCAGGTATATGTTTTTTTTTTTGGGGTAGGATTGGAAAATCCTCTTTGGCTGCCCATGCTGCCTCACATACGAGCCAGTCTGGGCAGTGTCGGACTCACTTAAGTGCAAACGACACGCCTGCCTTACAGGGGACGTATATGTTTGTAAAAGGCACCTAATCTCTGCATGTACTGAACTAATTCCGATAAAATTCTTTTACTTATAGAAAAAACCGGCCAAGTGCGAGTCGGACTCGCGCACGAAGGGTTCCGTACCATTACCGCAAAAAACGGCAAAAAAAGCACGTTTGTTGTATGGGAGCCGCCCCACTTAAATATTTGTTTTATTCTGTTTTTAGTATTTGTTGTTATAGCGGCAACAGAAATACATGATCTGTGAAAATTTTAACGGCCTAGCTATCACGGTTCATGAGATGCAGCTTGGTGACAGACGGATAGACAGAAAGACAGACAGACAGACGGACCGCGGAGTCTTAGTAATAGGGTCTCGTTTTTACCCTTAAGGTACGGAACCCTAAAAAGCATACAAAGACCGTATAAAAGCTCATACCAAAACCCTAGCAACAGCATTATGTGTACTTATAAGCGACAGAAGGCTGAAAAGACAACACGTATGGGACTTTGTTCACTAACAAATTCTAATTTCATACGAGGCAGCTTCCTCACTGGAGTTCTTTCCTGACAATAAACTCCTACAACAGATCTGTTGAGGCGCAGATACCCCTGAGTAGCTGATTTTAAAATGAGAATCAATTCTAAACGGCTAGTCGTAATTTTTTGGAAAAAGTATAATGTTACGTAAGATCATTTTCTTACTAATTTGATCCAAGAAAATTTTGAGTTTTATTCGTACAACATGGTGTAATTTATTTATAAAGTTATGTCTAAAACTGACAAAAACACGACAATCGCACCAAAACTGCTGGGCGTATCTTAATAAAATTGACACCATCTAAAAGACTATTTAATTATCTACATTTTGATCTGAGGCTTTTTTTTTAAGTCATAGAATAATAAGGAAAGTACAAAAAACAACAAAATTTTGGATCGCGCGGGTGTAAAACGAGTGCGCGTTTTGTTCCCTCAAGGTTAATGGCGGTAGCCGTCGTCTTAAGGGCTTGTGAAGCCAATCGCAGGAAGAAAAAAGAAAAAAAAATAGAAATATTATAACTGTAACTTCTATGTATCAAGGATTGTTTGGTTTGGAAATGGTTCTTGTGGAATACTATGCAAGCGAAGCCACGGACAAAACATATCCGTCATACACAAATCTTGACTTGAATAAAATTTAGTTCTATAATGTTGTCAAAAAGTTAACTTTTTGACAACGTCAAAAACGACTCGTTTTACAACCTTGACAACAGACAAATTTTAATGCGAAAACCAGAGAGCTCAGTCCGAGTATCCATTATCTAAATAATCATTTCTTCAAAATCTGGTAAGGTAACTCGAAATGTGAAAAACAACCCTCCTGGCTTGTCGAAGCCATCGGAGCGTGAAGTGACAGCGAAATGGCAGTTGCAGCACAAATGCCAGCAATTACCGGCCAGCTACTGGCACGTCGCCATGCCTACTGGCGTGCCAAAACCTGGCACAGCTCTGTTATTGTCATTTGAGCGTTTATTTTGTGCTAAATTGTGTTTTATGTAGTATTGTTAGATGTTGCGTTTCATGTATTGTGGAAGATAGAGAAAGTAGTATTGTAATTTTGTGGGAGAAGTCTTCTGGAGCACTAGTTTGTTCCCACGATGTTATCTGGGTGTTTGTAGGAAAACGTCATTTCGTAAAAATGTCCCATGGAAACGATCCATACATGGCGCTGATTTTCAGTGATCTCCAATTTCCTGAAGTATTAAATGACTTTTCATTGATTCCATATCAGGCATTTTCTTCGGTAACACCTCTCGTTTGTAAATTGCAGTGATCTGCATTCAGCGATCTGCTGTAAATTGAATATTCAATCTAGTGAAGTCAGGGTCCATCCTGATGTTGCAAAGCAGTATAAAGTGCATCGTTACGCGATATCGCGCACGTATTTACTAAGAAAATTTTAAGTGCAAATCAGTGAAGTTGCATCAGTGTGTCCACGTGACCTTACTTGCAATTTCGCTTTTACTCTCCTCCTTGCGTCGATTCTCCAACGCTGGGGTCATGACTACATCATGGTTACAAAATTTTCTCTTTAGTTATATTTCTCCACGTACACCTATTTTCAGTAACATGCATGGCTCAGGCCTTAATGTTCAACGAGGTTCGGATATAGTCTGACCAGCGTATAGGAATTCTTCCTCTAAGCCTTTGACTTTGCCAGTGAAAATTTACCTTTAGTTCTTATAAGTTAATGCAATAATCATTTATTGCATTCCACAATGTATATTCCAGTGGTAACATAAAATATAGTGAGACTATTACAGACCCTATTAGGCATAGCAAACCGTGTCAGCTTTTGGCATTCCGTTGCATTGTCGTAACAATAAAAGCACATGCCAAAAACAATTAGTGCTGTCATATAAGTCCAAGTATTAATCTTCGAAATTGTTGACCATCTGTCTATGGAGGCAAAGTTTAATTATATGTCCTTGGTCCTAGATAAAGTGATATTCTGTTGCCTATAACGATTGTAATATCAAAAAGATCGAGCGATTTATTAATCACTACATCACTACAGAAAACAAATGTTCCCGCCGCGTCTGTCTGTCTCTTTGTCTCATCGTGATAAACTCCTAATCTACTAAACAGATTTTCATACGGTTGTCACCATTACACAGAGTGATTCATGAGGAAGATTTAGATGTATAATTTATAAACGTTTTGTGTATATTGGTTGAAATATGACGATAATTGTTGCAAATGTCGGCGAAAAGCAAGCCGTCTGGGAGCTTTCATCGAAAACGCTGCCTACTCCCTTTGAGATATATTAAAATAATGTATAGTGGGAAATTCCCCTTGTACAGGTGTACTGAAAAGTCCGCGATCACATATATCTATCTCACACATACACACACACACATCACATATATCTAGATCACATTCTAAGTTGCAAAAAAATTATCACTTACAATGCGGTAATTGGAAAGCTATTTAGACGGATACGGTATGAATCCTTATCAACTTAAATACATTAGTTACCTTAAACATTTCACTCATCACTTACAGGCTAACACAACATGCACCTTATGGTCATACATATAATTTTTTTTGTTAGTTTATAATAATAACAAATAAATTACTAGTAATCAAAAACAGATTTATATCATTAACATATAACAAAACATAAAATATTAAAATAAAAGACATGCATTGAAAAAAATTAAAAATAAAATCAAAATATCAAAATTAATAAATTAAATAATTATAATAAAAATCTCAACAATAATTTCAAATACATTACAAATCTCAAAACACCGTAAAATTGTAGTGAATTATTCACATTGATATGAATTATAAATAAAAATATGGATGGATGGAGAGGGAGGGGACGGCCAAAAAAAAGATGGACTGTGTGAGGAGTCATTTGAAAGAAAAGGGTGACAATGATAGCGTGACGGGGGGGCCAGGACGGTATAGAAGAAGAAAATGTGTTGCGCCGACTTTAACACAGGACAAGGACAAGAATATGATGATTAATACTTGCCTGGATTTGGATCCTTAACCTCCAGCTCGAGAGGTGACGTCACTGTGTGTGAGAGCACGGGCCATCACAACGTCAAATATGATGATTGATACTTGCCTGGATTTGGACCCATAACATCAAGCACGAGATGTGAGGACATTGTGTGTGAGAGCACGGGCCACCACAACGTCGAATATAATGATTGAACCTCGCCTGGATTTGGACCCATAACCACTAGCACGAGAGGTGAGGTCACTGTTAGTGAGAGCACTGGCCACCACAACGTCGTGTCACGAGCTCAATTCCCTAATCCAAATAATCCAGAATAAAACAGGTTTATATACATTTATATTATAAAGAGGAAAGATTTGATTGTTTGTAAGTTTGTTATAATGTATAAAGATAGTACTTCCCCAGTATCATTATACATAACTAGGTTCTGTCCGCGGCTTCGCCCACGTAAAAAGTGAAGTCGGTGTCGAAAAACAGTAGGGGTAAGTACTAAAGACACCGATTTCGAAAAAGAAAGTTATTTTTCGCTTCGTTGTCTTTTGTTTTTGAAGTTGGTTTGATTTTTTTGTTAAAAAGTTTATTATTTATCTCTTTTTAGTTTTGGTAGGTCTCTCCAAATACCATGAAAATCATTTATAGCCAAAGTAAAACACTCATGACGATTCCAATTAGACCAAACACGACTAGGATAAATGGTTTTATTTCGGAGTTCCAGTGCCTACCTTCCGGCTTCATCATCAGATCAGTTCGATGTTACCATTTTCATCAGTACCATTTATTTATAAGTATTTGCTTCATCATATTCGGTAGCTATTCGATATATCTTATACCCGTGACATAATTAGCAATAAGGAGTTTCAGTGGCCATCTGTGTTCTCATCAGTTCCATTTCACCAAATGACATTTTCTGAGTGTATTGCATTGTTGATCAAAATACCAAAATCGCTCTATCTCTTCTCTTTGATGCTATCATCAGATTCTGGTTTCCTTATCATGGTACCGTCCTTGGGGTATCTCTTTTCCAACATAAAAAGATTTATCACAATCGGTTCATAAACGACGTAGTTATCCGCGAACACTATAATATATATATACGGTCTAATTGAGAAACCTCCTCCTTTTTTGAAGTCGGATAAAAAGTACGACAAAGTTTCCTATTCACAAGGTATTACAACCTATATTACACTAAGTAGGTAGTACCTACTAGCAGTTCTTTGTAGTGAAGAGGTTTAAGTGGGGAAAAGTGCGCTAAGTACTTGCAATTAGGTAACTACTCCTCGAGGAACGGGCATGGAGGAAAAAAATACTTAAAGCAAAACTTCGAAGCATTTTATTGCACCTAAGTGTATGGCAGAATGGCTTTACTTCAATTGATCGCTTTTTATGTGAAAGTGCTCATGAATACCGACTGGCAAATTATGGGTGGAACAGGGTGCAAATTTAACCTACATTGAAAAGGTAAGATCCTCCGACCAGACGGCCCGATTTTGTTGGACTGTCATGAAAAAAAGGAGCCAGCTCCATCACGGACTGGAAGATAGCCATAGCAACTCCTCAACCGGACCAGAGCACCATCGTGTTTGGGCTCATTGGATATGCATACCAGGTTAATTTTCAATGGCCAGCCAAATTTTTTTTCTGTGGAATTAGACCAGGTATCAATCTAAGTATGGTTTATATAAAAATCAACTCCCAAAAAATACAAAATTCAGCCATTTTGTAAATTTTTGCCCGCACTAATAAACCGTTCTTTAATTGATAACTAATTCCTGGAACAAATTTGGCTGGCATACCAGCCATATTACATTTCATAGTTTTTATTTCAATAAAAGCATATAATTTGAAATATTAAATGGATGAACTGTCATTATTGAATGAATGAAAGCTTGTGTATGTAAGTGTGTTCGGGTCAAATCTTGCAACTGAGTTTTAAAGCAGAAATCCTCCAACTATTAAGATGAAATTTTGCATACACGTTTAGTTTGGATGACAATGCATGGTTAGCTAAGTATAGCATGCAATGCAATGCATGGTTAGCAGTAGTAGTGCATTCTAAATCCAATATGGCGGACGGCCCAAACTGGCGAACCAATTATTTTTTGTGCACTGCCATGACACGGGTATCAAATGAAAGAAAGGGTTTGCTGAGAAGAATACGAAAAAGCTTGTTTTTAATAAAGATTTTTAATGAATAATTTTAATTACACTACGCTAGACTAGCCAAAAAGTATTATTTATAGGGTGCTTCAGTGAAACGTCTAAATAGATTTGTTTGGATAGTTCGACTCGTTGCTATAGGTATTATACTTTCAAGAATTAAGTATTGACAGGTTAATAGTCTATTATCATCTAACTATTTCAAACAGCCATCGTTGTAAAAGTGCACTAAGAAAATAAATATCAATGGTAAATAATGGTCCAATACAGACATGCATCTTTCAATAGTGTAAATACTATTATAAACGTGAAAGTTTGTGTGGAAGGATGGACGGATGGATGTTTGTCATTCGTTCACGCAAAAACTACTGAACAGATTTTGATGAAACTTTACAGAAATATAGCTTATACATCAGAATAACACAGGCTGTAATTTATGGTGCGTGCGTGATAATTTATGTATGGTGCGTGGTCGCTCATAATGGGCCTCATCAGAAAGCTTACAGTCACCCAAAAACAGGGCAATGGAGCGGGCCATGCTTGGAGTATCCTTGCGTGATCGAATCAGAAATTTAGAGATCCGCAAGAGAACCAGGATTATCGACATAGCCCGAAGAATTGCACATTGCTCGCAGAACGGATGGCCGATGGGACGTTGAAGAAGTTGCGTTGGAATGCCTCCCACCTGGTGGAGGTTGCGGGGATCTGCTGCATGCGGGACGCACGGGACCGGTCAATGTGGTGACGCTTGGGGCAGGCCTATGTCCGTCTATCGGCTGATATGATGATGATAACTGAAAAGATCATGCTGGGGTATAAACATGTCACTTTTATATTTGATAGAATGTTCCGACACACTTGAAAGTCACTACTGGGCTTATAGACAGCGGTAGCAATTATCTGGACTGATGGAGACTTATAAGTCTAGGCTAATATATTGGCCCGAGTTTATGGTCTTATGCAATTCAAACACTGGTTAACAAATTCATAATTAATTTTTTATACGAAAAATTGGAATTTAGAATCAACCAATCACTGTTCAACCTAGTCATATGGTTAGCGAGTTCTTTTTTAAATAAGGCTGCATATTCAAGTCACCACAAAAATAAGAAAAGGTACGAAACCCACATTCCAATTCGCTCGCTTTCAATCTCCCTGAATAGTACACCGTTAAGATAATCGTTCTCTTGTCACTAATCTTATCACGGAACCCTGCAACACTCGCCGCGATCGTTATTGGCCTATAAAAGGAGAATAAAAACAGCGGGACGGCGATAGCAACGGTTAGGGTTACTTATGGGCTGTATACGTGATTATCTGTGCTTTAAGCTCAGTGTATGCAACGAAGATTTTCGTACAATTACGGTGGCAAAATGTAAAACACCGTGTTTTGTGATAGGGTGGATGATTAACCACGAGTTTCTTAGCTCAAAATTATCGCAGAATTAATGTGACAAATTGTCAAGGACGCGATATCTGCTGTGATTGGCTATTGAAAATTCATTCAACCAATCACTTAATTTAAAGGTTATTATCCTATGTACCCTGAATGGGGCAGAGGGCGTTTACAGAAGTCCTCCGTCGCGATCGTTCTGTAGTTTCACGCTTAACCTCGTTTCACGTCATTCCAATGCACGTCACTTCTGCCAACACGGTGCGACGCAGATTTGACGGGGGCGGACACGCTTTCTTTTCCCTTGGGTATTCCAGTCCAAAGCTTGCTTGGGGATTTGATCGGGACGCCTTTGGAGTAAGCATAAGGTATTCCTTTAAGCAAATGCTACTATATGTATAAATACTGTATAAATATTCGCAAAATTTTAAATGATAAATTATAAGTAACTTCATAACTATCTATTTGTATCTACAAATACTCACTAGTAAATATACGGCACCCATAATGCGAAAATATTATTTTATTTTTTAGGTAGTCGCTCCATGTAAAACATTAGTACTCAGCTGAATCCGGTAAGTCTGGAAGCCGACCCCAATGTAGTTGGGAAAAGGCTAGGCAGATTGATTGACAATGTTACTAAATAAATAAATGTATCTAATTAATAAAACATTAATTACAATTCTTAAATTTAATTCTGTATTAATAAAACAATATAAATTACTAATACTTAGCAATTTTAAAAAAATAATAAAATTAAATAATTAATCAAATAAATAAAAGGATTATAGATTTTTTTTCCATTAGAAATATGTCAGAAGCAGCCTGGAGCTTGGATTTGTCGCTAAACCGTTTTGGTCCTACACCTGATCTCGTTTCGGTCATGCCGTGCCATCGGACTGGGAGGGAATAGAGATAACACCTGTGTTTGCACACTCACTTGTGCACTATAACCTCCCGTGCCAACAGCTAGTCTCCATTGAGATTAACGATCGTGGCCGAAATTCGGTCTGTAGGATTATTATTATATCAACAGTAAATTGCATCACTTGAATTTCGTTTTCTAATTTATTTCTTTCGTTTGCTATGTAATATACACTTTCATATTTATGATAACAGTTTTTTACGCCGATTCGTTTCTGTGCACTTTTTGAAGTAAAAAGTAAAAACTCAGAGACAGTGTAGGTTCCCATAAGTGAAAGTGTTATCAGATCAGTACTTCCAGAGATTATCGCCTGAAAACAAATTAACATGTATTGTTTTAATACTTTACAAGCACACAAATGTATAGAGGCGGCCTGAATGCCTTCGGCATTTTCTCCAGTCAACCTATGGGTGATGGAGAAACAAATAGTTGTAGGTGCAATTACGATGGTAAAATGGATTTAAATACATGGCATAAATATAAGCTATACAAATTACAATATAATTTATTTAAAAAAGTAAACTAAATACAGGAATATACTTAAACTATAAGTTGAAATAGACAATTGGAAAAAACAAATATCGCTTGACGATACTACTGCGAACTTCTAACGAAAGTGTTTGCGAACTTACAATACGAGTACTTAAGTTTATTTTTTTATGGTATTAGTTTTTATGATTTGCCATTTTGATTACAAGAAAAGTATAAATAAATGACACTTTATCTCTCTCTGACTCCACATTTTTAACACCCGACGGAAACGACGACGTGTTTGTGTATTTGCGCATCTGTCTATGGCATCGTAGCTCCTAAACGTAGGTGTCTTTATCGAGAGTGTTATTAGCTAGAATGGGATAGGATAGATGGAATCCTTTTCCGCACTTAGACTCGTATTTGTTCCGTTGCGCGTGCAGGCTTTCTCTCTGTGAGAGGGAATGGGCCGTAATCCACCACGCGGGCCCAGTGCATGTAGGTGCATATCACATGTTTTCAAATTTTTGGTTTCCTCACGATGTTTTCCTTCACTGTTTTGCCACTGGGCCACCACTGCTATCTGTGTGCTTAGCTATGTTTGATGAAAATCGGTACAGGCGTTCAAAAGTTATGGAGCTTTTACTGTTTAAATCGGGGTATTTACGCAAGATATGTCATAATTACTTGTTTGATAGTTATCGATCGAAGTGTGTCTGCTACTAGATAAATTATGTCGGTGGTTTTTTTTGAATGATTAAATTAATTACACTTGTTTTTCTCGCTTCTCTAATATAGTGCTGTTAAAATTTTTACGTCCCTATATTATACTCCCACAGTTACACAGCTGGATTCCAGTTATGTTATCCGATTAATAATTCAGTGAAGAGAACTTTGAATAGCTCGTTCGCAAAGCTCGCGCGTGCCAAATTTGCTTTCTGAAATATTGAAAGAGTGTTCAATCTGAGTCTACCAGATTTCCGCAACGCTATAGATGTTAAATATGAATTAATGGGAGCTCAATTTGTTTTTCTTGTTCGAATTCAAGAGATACTGAAGATTATTTGGTTTTTTGTTTTCTCCACAATCCAGAAACTGAGTAACAAGCTATCCCTTGGAAAGACTGGTGTATTTTTTCTGGCTTCTGACTATTTATGTATTTACTAGCTACTGCCAGCGGCTTCGCCCGCGTGAAAGTCAAAAATTAGCCCGGGGGAACATATTTCCGGGATAAAAAGTATCCTGTGCTATTCCTGACTATAATCTATCTCTGTGCCAAATTTCATCTAGATCCGTCCAGCAGTCTGAACGTGAAGATGTAACAAACATCCAAAACACACACTCACAAACTTTCGCCTTTAAAATATTTTTATGATTTATTTATTTATTTATGTATTTATTTACTCATTTATTTATTTGTATAATACTTCATGCACACAAACTTATAGAGGCGGATACCCGTAAAGGACCGTCAACGATCTACAAATGACCGTCAGGACAAAATGATAAACGTGATTCCCGAGGCTTGGAGTAGTCTCGGTATGCAATGGACAGCATGCGTTGCTTAACCTCGAAGATCGACCCGTGCGGCGGTTATGATATAACCACGAGTTGCTTAGGATACAAGTAAAGTAATAATCCCACCAAAAATATTTTCATGTAAAATGTTGTCGAGACAAGACCATAAGGCTCGCACTGTCAAAAAGTTATCAGATCTCATATCGAGCCAAGCTTCTAGCTCTACAAGCCCTATCTTCACAAACTCTACATCTTAGTCAAAATATGTGGCTTGGCCGTTTCACTACCGTCCGCACCGCAGGTATTGTTATCATGCCTCAAAACAAGGGGTTGCTGATGCTCTTCCGTAACCCATAATTATGAGCCCTTCATTAATCATACCTTCTAAACATTAATCAAAATGGGTACAGGGTATGATGCGCGCGATATAGGGAACATTCATATATACTGTAACCAGCATTCGCCCCCGTGAAAAGTGTTTATTATCCCAAGGGATCATTATACCCAGTTTATCGGGATAAAAAGTAGCCTATGTGTTATTCCGGACAATAAAATCTAAAACTGAGCCAAATGTCATCCAGATCCGTTCAACCGGACTTGTGTGATTGAGTAACAAACGTCAATCCATCCGTCCATCCAAACTTAAGTCAATCATTTCATAATTTTCATTTGTAATTGTCATTTATATAAGAAATCTATACAATAAAATTTTACACGTTGTGAGACTCATTACATCTGCCGCATATACTACCATTACTTCATGACGACTACGACCGCTCTATCAAGAGCGTAACGACTAAGAAAAAGAAAAAATAAAATCGTCAATAAGTAAACAAATACAAAGATTAGAATCACCATAGAATTTTTAACTTTCTATCACTGCCAACTCTAACGAATTTCAGATTTGACATCCTGGATGGTAAACAATTGATTGTTTTTTGACAGCAACTCGAAATTTAAAAGAGCATTAACTATTCAAAATTCATAGTAATTGAGCATCATTTTAATATAGTTTTATTATTGAATAGAGTGTTACGTTCCGCTTCACGCTGCATGTTGCTTATCAGTAACCTGGCCGAATATATTAAAATCTCCCTCTACTCAACAACAAATGTTTATTTATTTATTTATTTCAAATGTTTTGAAGTAATAAAACAAATTCGATACAATATAATGTTGCGTTTGTTGTACATCAATTTAATCGAGTTAGTACAGATGAAAGAAAGTTTGAGAACATACAATATCCCAGGTAGAAGAAGAAATACAAAAAATATGCTAAAAGATTTGAGTAAACTTAAAAATAAAAATGTTTTCACTACTGCTATCAGCTGATTGAGCTGTTAGGAGTAGTCAGTGCTTTGTTAGTAAACATTGTACCTTGATCATGACCAGAACATAGCTAGATCGATTTTTCGCCCCCGAAAACCCATGCAATTTTTTTCGAAATCGTTAGAGCCATTTTCGAGAACGTGATACATACAAATATTGCTCGTTTAATAGTTTATAACTGTATAGGGTAGCATAGGATTTAATAATTATTATTAATGTAATTGACTAACCTTAAACATAAGATCAACTGTGAAAAAAATAGTTTCACCATTTATGCACCGTTTTATTTTCAGCTTTCATAACTCACAGCTAAACTAACATTCGTTCAGAATACAATAATATTATTGTATTCGAGCATGAAACAGGTCTTTACAGTTCATAGTAAGGTAAACGAAGATTCAATTTGAGTCTATTCTGACTGTCCAACTAGTAGCTTATCTAGAACGGAATCGAATCGCCGACATCTAGGTTGGTCCCACGCCAGAGCAACTACTTCTGCCAAACTTACAACCTGTCTATTAGTATCAATTCGAACTTTAAATCTATCAAGATAAGGCTGACATTTGTGATTAGATGACAGAAATCATGGTAAGTACGTTTTAAACTCTATCGCTTTGCAATAATATAAAAAAGGTACATACAACTTTATTACCATTCGGAACCTTACTACCTAGGACTTACAGTTGAAAATGAAGGTTGTAGAAAAGAAGCAGCAGGGAAAATTCTTTATTTACATATATACAATTGAATATTCTAAAATAAAAACAAACTTATATACAAATACAAAAGGGAGACGGTAAAGAGCTCATTGTGCATCAAAAAATTCGTCCACATCGATGTCAATGGGAAACGTGCCCAGAACGCTGGCAGCATTGCCACGTTGGATGGCAATGCTGATTCTCTGGCCGAAGAAAATGCCAGCCCTCTGGTCACGTGAAGAGTCGACGAGCTTTGTGCTAATTTCTCGAAAAACTCGATGCGCACTCGGACCCCATGGACCTAATGTTTCAACCCCAAACGGCTCAAACATGTAACTTCCAATAAGGTTGTTATATTTGCGCCGTTTGAGGTTTTCTGCACCGGCAGCAGCCGCCCCAGCACAGCCCGCCGTGCTAAGAAGATGGGATGGCGCAAGGGTGTCGACACATGTTGCATCCCACACCAAAGGCCTACCCACCTTCCAAGGCATTATGGTCATCCCGTCTGGTCTCTTCCCATCGTCGCGGGCCAAGCCATTGGGTTCTAAAACAGCTGGCACCCCGGCGGTGACAAGAGCCCGACGTATGATGTCATTAATGCTGGCGTGCCGTGCTATCCGGCCAGCGCTCCTACTGCAGGATAGGCCATGATGACCGAGGCGGTCGACTGCTTCACCACATTGACAACGATGTGGAGCTCCGCTAGGAGCACCCAAACGCAGACATGTAGCGATCCGGAAGGTGTTGTCACTCAACATAGTACCTATGTTGAGTGACGGTAGTGCCTGTAGCCAGAGACCCGACTCCCACTCTCCCACAGCCAGCAGGCGGGCACGCTCAGCAGTATTGGTGGACGTATTTATAAGTTTGTAGGTTGTAGAGACGGAGTTCAATGCAATCAATTCCTTTATTCTTTGGACTTTGCGGCCGAAATCAAATTTAGACGCTCCTTCCAATCAGAGTAGATTTTTTTGAGTGAGTAGTAATTTGCATGTATAGATTTAGCATACTAAGTAATACGCAGGTAATTTATTTGTCATAATTTTGCACTCACGTATCGGGAGTTCCGTACAAACTACTACATTCACCAAAATAATTGGGTAACGTTTCTGAAGTTCATAAACAATGAAAGCACCGAACATTGCTTAAACGAAAAAATCAACTGGATTCAGGGACAAAAATAACTATGCCGTTGGAAAAGTGTTGACATAGGTCACATATAGTAGATTTTTTTAAATGAATGGAAATTTGCATGCAGGGATTTGACATACTAAATAATAAACAGGTATTTGTTTGTCATCATTTGGAGATCTTTGACATCCGTTACAGGTAGAAGAGAGGAAATCTGGCATCAGTTTTGCCATTGGGCATCATGTTATCCAGTTACTGGGTTGTGGAGGCCAATTATGCAAAAGCTCCGTGTAATATTCGGCAGCATTCGCTTATTTATTTATTTCTTTAGGGTATTTCAACTTCGGTATTCGTACGCTTACACTAAAAGCCGACGCGAAAATAGTTGGACCGAAGGGTCGCCGGAGAATCAAACACCGCCGTGAATCGACATCTATTGCGTTGTAGCAAACAGTTAAGTTAGTAACAACCGAGGGGGAATAGACGCCCGACACGAAGGCGGGGTCGTTATGGAAACAAAATGCAATGGAGACTGCAATGAAAAATCCGAATATCAAAAGAAGCTTTTCAAAGCACTCTCTTAAAGAAATAAATAATACTTTATCTAACTCTCTCTCTTTTTATCTGTACAACCTTCTTCCCAGTTCAGCTGGGTCTCCTTGTACATCTGCGTCAGTGAGATCTGGTCTGAGATGTTTGAGTGCTCAGGTTCTCTCTCAGGATTTTTGGATGCCTTTTTTTGGGGGGTGGGAAATCATCCAATGACTTCTTTCGCTCTGAGTGAAGCGGGAAGGCGTGTCAGACTTTTACTGACTAAAAACCACCCCTGTTTCTTCAGTTGCTTGTGCCAGGGCCGAATAACTCTCTTTCAAATGTATCCGTGACCCAGACAGGCATCTGCCCTAGCGGACCCCGTCAGCTTCTGCTGACATATATATGAGGCGCGCGAGGAACACTACGCGCCGTCAACTCGGTCCTGATTCTCATCGAATGGAGAGCTCTCCGCCGGAGAATGGAGAACTCGCCGTCCGCAAGCCCGCGCCTACGGTGCGACACCCGACGCCCAGGGCGTCTCCTGCGGCGGCTAGAGGCGTGAAGGCGTTACGTCTACCTCACGCGTTGCACCTCCTCTTTCGCGAGCATTACTGCTTCGTAGAAGGAGATGAGGCTTCCCATGCCCTCTCGCTCCGTACCATGGCCTGGACAAGGGCCGGGCGTGAGAGGTCGCTACCGCCGATCGCCTCCATGACTTTATGCATGATTGACCACCAAGTGGCGTGCGTCCGTCCCCTGCCTTGCGTTGGTACTCGTAATTAGGGCCTTTATGATACGATTGTTATTTCTACGTCTCAGGATGTGGCCTATATTTAACACTTTATAAACTAAATATTTAATTGTATAAAATTGTGTATAAACAATAAAAGCACCGAACATTGCTCTAACAAAAAAATTAACTGGATTGAGGAAAAAATAACTGTGCTATTGGAAAGGCGTTGTCCTCATACATCGACATAAATCGCGGTCAATTTACAAGTTTTTTTTAAAGAGGTTATAAATTTACAGTTTTCGGATTTTTTTCCGTTTTTAGTGTTCCGTTCCACAACACATGGGCATATAGACATGCAACGAAGTAATCCTATAAGGGTTCCTTTTTTCGTTTTTGTTTTTTGACCAATGGAAAAGCTCTTAAAATGAAAAGACGGGGTCTACAGTTGTTCAATTTCACGACGCCGACGGCAGGTTGGTCTTAGTCGTGTGTGTAGATACACATGCACATTGTTTCAGTGTAGGTAAGCGATGCACGCCGGGAAGACCAACCCGCTATCGTGAGATAGAACAACTGCAAAAGCGGTTGCATAGGAACCAGTTTTCGATGTGTTTTGAAACAATCTTTTCCGAATGAAAAACATAAATTTTGATATGAAGTTTATTGCCTTCTACGTAGAGACATTAGCGAGAGGCCAATGACCGCTAATTCCCTGCTAAAGCGAAATATCTATCAGAAAAGTCATAGCACAGATTGTTTTGTTTTGTGTTTGCATTTTCGCTCTCCCTGAAATAGAGTCGTTGGATTAAAATAATAGCAGGCTGTTAACTATCACTTGATTACCACCACTTGCGTGAAATGACAAATCTAATGTATGTTTTGCTAAGCCTGCCAACACGGAAAACGGACATTAGGGATAATGTGTTTTCTGATTTTATGCGAACATTAGATATTCATTGTTTATTAGATCTGCCCTCGTAAATGAAAACACAGCAAAAAAAAACAATAACAAACTAAAAATAAGTAAGTTACTATAACAATTCATTTTTCTGAACCTTTGCGGTGTGATTTTTTTAGCTGAAGTTATAAAATGTCTCTTATTTCAGTGTGCCATTTGCCAAAGGCCTCCTCTAACAGCTTCCACTGTTTCCTATCTATCAAAAGTCTTCTCCAATTTGGACCGGCTCTAAGCTTAAGTTCATCTTGCCATGCCTTCTTCTCTCCTGGTTGCAATCTCTGTCCATTCTGTCACAAATTTACTCAACTTAAAAGAGTTGACATAGTTCAAAAAAAAAGTTTTGCTTATGAATATAAATGAAAATCAAAGAAACTATGAATTGGACTATAGAAAGAAACAAAGCGAATGTACGGTCAATGTCTGTCACTTTTTTGTTGGTTTTAGTGACGAAGGTTTCACTAATAGATTATGATGACGTGGACCGATTAGAATATAAGAAACTGGCCAAGTCCTCATCGGACTTCGAACATTTAAAATTGCGTACCAAACCGCAAAAACAAGTTGAAAACAAGTAATAGCCACAAAGAAGAAAATTTTAAAGAAAAAATCTGATTTATTAATATATTGGTATTTATTAGTAAAATATAAGTAATAATAAACATTATCACCATATTTGAAATTTATAGGTTAACTTAAATTATAAAGTTTTGATCAATGAAGCACAAATAAGTAAAAAACAGGATTAATTTCACTGTATTATCTTCATTATAATATGAATTCAATTTACACATCAGTCTAAGTAACACGTGGCCGGCTATGCTAACACCAAAAATTTAAAAAGTGGAAATAATTAAATTATACGGTATTTCGTTCACTACAAAATAAATTTAATTAATTTTATAGCGTCAACAACACGTGGTAATTATGCTGTTAAAATGTAGCTTATATGACACGTTCGTAGATTTACCATAGCAGCGCCATCTATTGATTACTTACTCAACCCAGTCGAAAGGTATCGACATCTGTTAGAATCATTTGGAGTTAACAGATAATTGTGACTGTCAAATAATAACAGACAAATAATTAGCAATAAATTAAAATTGCGACTATAATTTGAGATTTAAACTATCCTATCTCTCAAGTTGGATCGAACTGCACATGGTGTGCGAATTTTATTATAATCGGTTAAGTGGTTTAGGAGTCCATTGAGGACAAACATTGTGACACGAGATTTATATATATTATTAAGAAGATGGGAAGTTAGAAAATTCTTCGGAACGAAATTTTGTAAAAAAAGGTGACTTTGGTGGCTTCTCATTCGTTTGTTTGGCAATATTTTTTAAATCAACTAACATTTATCTACTTAATGAGCTCTAAATAACTATATCCCACTCGATGGGTAGGTAATTTTTTGTGAGAGACAGCAATGGACTCCGTTTGGACCCTTCGAGTATGGAACCCTAAAAAATGGAGGTGACACTGCCAGCCTGTGACGTGCATCCAAATTCTATACAGAGACTACATTCAGCCGAAAATCCCTTTGTCTCTCTCACTCTTTCCTGACGGTGATGTTTATTTGCCAGCCAGACAGAGACAGCTTAAGCCAGTTCTCAATGAGCAACCCATAGATAGAGGATTGCTCCTTTACGTCCAATTCCAATGTCTTTGCAGTAACCGTGCAATTTTCAGCACTTCACTCAGACACGAACTTGTTAGTTAGTTACAGACAATGGAATAGAGCGAAATAAATGAGATTTCTACTTGAGTACAAGCGTCTGTAAATTAGCTATCAGTTATACAGACGGTTAAATTAGACTGCGCATTTGTTTCAGGTTCCAAGACACTTCTTGTTTTTATTCCTATTGGATCAGAACAGCGTATTTAAGAGCACACAAAACATAAACTCTCGGTCTTTCCTCATGGGTTAGGCAGAAACTAAAGAATGCCATCTGCTACTATCCTTAAATTCTCCCTTTGCTTCAGAACCTCGTAATAACAGAAATATTCAACATTAAGCAACGCTTATCGAGATCGATCCTTGCATAAGCAGTCGCTTTATGTAAAATATTGGTATTCATATACATCTGTATGCATTGGAAGCGAACCCTAATACAAGGTGAGTTTTCAAAGTGGGCTCGGATGGCCAAATCTGAAACTATGAGGCATGGCGAAAAACGTTCAAAGGAGTCACGGGGCCGATTTTTATGAAAACGAAAACTGCATCATTGGATTTTTAAAATGAATATTCCCCGTTGTATTACACCATCCGATAGTACCGCTAATAAGGATACTTTTTACTAGGTTTTTATTAGGAAATCTACAAATAATCGTATCATGCAAGTATTATGAGATGCCACTGCAAAAATCTGTACTTATTTTGGTTTTGATTAAACTACATTTTTATGAATACCAATAACATTAACCAATGCGGGTAGGGAACAGTCTGGGCAGACTGTTTGACCTAGATACTTCTTGTTTTTGTTTCCATTGGATCTTCTCTTTGGTCTACTGGTAAATAGCGAGGTCTTTACTGTTTCCGTTGGATCACCTCTTAAGTCTACTGGTCAAAGGAGAGGTCTCGTTTGTTTCCGTTGGATCGTCTCTTTGGTCTACTGGTCAATAGCGAGGTCTTTTTTGTTTCCGTTGGATCGTCTCTTTGGTCTACTGGTCAATAGCGAGGTCTTTTTTGTTTCGTTGGATCACCTCTTTGGTCTACTGGTCAAGAGCGAGGTCTTTTTCTATATTAATCAATCTGACTCTCTTTTCCCAACCATGTTTGGGTCAGTGGCAAGTCTAGCTAAATGTAGCTGAATATACGGAACCCTTCGTGCGCTAGTCCGACTCACACTTGGCCGGTTTTTTTAATATGAAAACAGGCTGGCGTTCCCAAACTTCACGTCTATTTCGTTATGGCCAACAATATATGGCACGGACTAACTATTGCCATGCATTATTTCTTTGGTTCCTTGTTTTTTGATTAAATTATGTGTTTTATGTTGTACGGGGAGCCCTCATTTTTTTTAGGGTTTCGTTCATCAAAAGGAAAAAGGAGCCCTTCTAGGATCACTTCTTTATCTCGCCTATCTGATTGTCTGTCAGTCTGTCCGTGTGTCAAGTCCTTTTTCTCTGGCACGCCTGAAGGTATCATGTTAAAATTAATATTTGTATAGGTAAATATCTAGTGTCGGTTGGCAGGAGGAGAGAGGGGAGGGAGTTGCCTCCCGCCTCTGGTACCACTTCCATGAAAAGGTAACGCACTGTTCTTGAGAAAAACAAATTATTGTAATCTAACATCAAATCACTTTAAAGTTGCTTCTGGATCGTCTCCGGCGCTGCGGGAAGTGCAATTCCTTCGCAACTCCAGTTTTTATATACACCATAGGGGTAACAGCCAAAAGACTACGTGAAGTCGGGATGTCCTGATTTGGTTTCGATTTGGATCGTTTTTTTCTCGTTAGTTACTGCTCATTGCCAGTTTTCACATTTGATTTGGGTAATCGGCCTTTTTAAGTGCTTAGGCCTTCCCAAGAGTGTAGCCTGTCCTTTGGTCGTTACTTAGGCTCTGAAGACAGGTTTTGGTTGACTCCTCTTTGAATTCTTGAATTAGTTTTCTTACTTTTTGTTAGATTATCCAATTTTCGTTTGTCTTCAGGGCACCTAGATTGATGCCAACGTTTTTCTCTGCTTTCTTTTCTTCATAATGAGATGCTTTATTCTGAGCGGGTAAATATTTTCCATCGTCCTCTTGTTGAAGTCAGGTGTATTTTCCCACGCAGCTTGCTGAATATGCATTATGAACATTTCTACGTCAATATTTAGAGGTCCGGGTGTTTTAATGGAACTTTAAGGGTTATATATGGCTATGATTTACTATGGCATTACTCATATTAATGTGTGTCACGGAAATGTCGAATAAAATATAAAATTATCGTTTACAGGCCGAGTTTTTCAAGTGGGCCATATACGAAACTATGAGGAAAAGCTGCAAATATTGAAAGGAGTCTTGGCACCGTTTAGATGAAAATAATACTGCGTATTATGGGCTTTCTGCAAAATCTATTTTCTTAGCCTGGAATCGAACCCGATGATTATGACATAAATAACACGCTGATTATTAAATGATTCGCTAGCGTCGCTAATAAGAATCAAATTATGAAAACTAATGACAGCCGGAAAACTTAAGGAAATACCTCATTTTTAACTAAATGTATAGACAAAAAATAAAGTACTCTGAAATATACTTACATGTAATACACACATAAGTACATTTTGCTCCATCGATTTTGAATCAAATAAATATATGCAATGAAAGGTCAAATTTATTCTCTTTAGTTAAAAACTATTTTGGTTAATGTTCACCGCTATGCAAAGCAGGTCAGATTATGCTCAATGATCTTTTTTAACTTTTACGCAGACAAAACCTCTGGCAAAGCTAGTAGGTAATAACTAATTTCGATAAAGATTATAATTGTATTAAGATTTAACGCTCGCTATGAAATTCTGAAATGACCCAATTTCGTACGTAATACGATCGACATCAAGCTTTCACGTCGGATATTAAGTTATTTACATTATTTCCTTGTTCTATTACGTGGAGAAATACGTATGAATCGATAAACAACATGGGACGTAGTTCACACGATATGACACGTCAATGCTGTGCTTTATAGGGTTCCGTACCTCAAAAGGAAAAAGAAAACCCTTATAAGATAACTACTTGTCTGTCTGTCTGTAAAGACCCCTTTTCACAGGAACATGTGGAGGTAACAAATTGAAATAAATATTAAATATTCAGGTCAGATTTTTATTTCGCATTTATAAACTTCCTAGCCGCCGCCCGCGGCTTCACCCACGTGGTATTATTACTTCTCTCAATATTTTTATAAATTATAGCCTTTGTTATTCTGATGTATAAGCTATATTACTGTTAAGTATCATCAAAATCCGTTCAGTAGTTTTTGCGTGAAAGAGTAACAAACATCCATCCATACTTACAAACTTTTACGTAGTATTATTTGCAGGTTAGTAATGACCACAATCTATCAATGTATCGATAGAGCAATGTTCGGTGCTTTCATGTTTGTACGGAATCCTTAGAGCGCGAGTCCAACGCGCACTTGGTCCGTTTTTTTGGGTATTTTTTTTTTTTAGTATTTTGTAGAAAAATTGCCATGATGGAACCCTTTATATAACACTAGCCTTTGATGAGGTTGTAATTATTTAGCCATAGGGTGGAAAAAATATATCTTAATAGTTAAGGAGTTGTTTAATACAATATTTAATAAATAATCACGAAGAAAAAAAGTGTGCGTTTTATACAACTTTAAAATTTCTTTTCATTCAGTTCTAGAATTTGGGGCGGTATATTATACAACTTTAAAATTTCTTTTCATTCAGTTCTAGAATTTGGGGCGGTATTTTATTGTAACATTTGGTACAGTAACCCATAAAAGATGACGCTTCTTTAGCCAGCCTGAAAACAGGTTAAAAAAATTAGTCCCTATTTCTAGTAACATAATTACGTCTGTCACCGTTTTTACTAAAAAGATGTAAATTCTTTCTAACGTAAATGATATTTTCATAAATATATAGACAAGGAACCGTCATGATGTTAATGTCCTTAAAGAGTTTCCTTAGAGAATCGCGCCGGCGAGTGTATATCGCTCTGATGGTTCGTTTGTGCAGAATAAAAATTGACTCAATGTCTGCAGCCCTTCCCCATAGTAAGATACCGTAAGGCATTATACTATGAATGTAACTAAAATAGGCCAGCCTCGTGGTATCTCGATCAGTAAATTGACGAATTTTTCTAACATCAAAAGCTGCCAAACATAGCCGCCCTGCAAGTGATATTAAATAAATAGTGATATTAAGACCCCGTTGTAACCTTGAGTCTAGCGTGATCTCCGGGAAGACCGTTTTATCGACGAATTCCAGCTTCTGCCTGTTTAATGTTATATCACAATTAGTATATTTGACATTTGGCGACTTAAATTTTACGCACTGGGTCTTTTTAGCATTTAAAACTAAACTATTTTCAATTATCCAATTTTGAACCTGTCGTAAGGCATTATTTAATCGTCAACGTTAAACGTATGCCTATTTATCTTAAAATCAAAGAAGTGTCATCAGTAGTTGTTTTTCAATAGATGGGTTAAAACGTTAATGTAGACTAAAAATAAGAAAGGACCCAAAATTGCACCCTGGGGTACCCCTATTTTCACGGTTAACCTGTTGATGCTGTTTATCATTCAAATAAGATTTTATTAAAGTTAACGCTGATTGGCCTAGCTCTTAATGCTCTAGTTTCAAAAGTAATGTTTCATGAATAACACAATCAAATGCCTTCGACAGGTCGCAGAAATACCTATGGCATCTTGTGCCTCTTCCTACGCATCAAAGATGTGTTTTACTAAGGTGACACCAGCGTCGGTTGTACAACGTCCTTTAGTGAAGCCATACTGTTTATCGTGTAGGATGATATTCGTATTAAAATGAATGAGCTTTTGATTTAGCATTATCTTTTGAAATACCTTGCTGAAAACCGGCAACACCGATACCGATCTATAATTCTTTGTATCTTTACTATCCCCGGCTTTAAAAAGCGGTATAACCTTACCAAGTACGGCGCTATAGTCTGAATAATGGAGGTACAAACTTTGTTGTCCATAGATCTTCGATCAGATTGATCTTGATTCGCATAAAAGCTTTTATTACACCTATTATTACCCCTTTAGAGCACCCGGCGTGATGTTATGTTATTAAATGGTATAAACAATTAAGAGGCATGCCATTGCAGCAATCTCGAGAGCATGCCGTAATTTTTTGAGGAATTCTATTCCATATCGCCGAATTACTTCATTCGTTCTCGCATATATGTATTTTTTCAACAAGAGTGATGTCTACAAATACTTGTAATTAAAACTGAATATAAACAATTTCCGTGGAATTTCTTGCACATTCTTCTCCACAGAGACCTACTGACGCTTGCGAATGTGCAACTAGATTCATCTTTTGATTGACAATTTAAAAGTTCCTTTTATAATCTTATTTCTCATTTTGATTTTGTGTAGGACCTAATTAAACCTAACCTACACTGTAGGAAATGTCGACTTTTATGACATAAAGCGTATGATCGCGCAATGATTGTTGTTTGCTGTTTCTTACGTACTATGCCTGCGGTTCATTTATTCGCATTGTTATTTTTCTTACTATTCTTATTATTTTGTTCTTTTAAGGCAAAAATTGATAACCTAATTAAAAAAGTCTTCGGCATTGTTCTTTGAATTAACAGACCCTTTTGCCTTGTAGTTTAACATTAAAACCCTTTTAACTTTTGATTAATACTGTCTTAAATCTGAATAAAATAAATTTTGGGCAGACGGAGAATCACATCACACTAATATTATAAAGGCAAAAGTTTGTGAGTGTTTGTGTTTTTGTATGTTTGTTACCTACTTCTTCACGCTCAAATAACTAAACGGATCTGGATGAAATTTGGCATAGAGATAGATTAGTCTGGAATAGCAAATAGGAATTATCCCGGGTAAATGTTCCCTTGGGATAATTTTTGACATTCACCCGGGCGAAGCCGCTGGCAGAAGCTAGTATGAACTAATAAGGGATTTTTGTCTCTTGACGTTGACATAATTGACTTAGGATCCTATTTCGGGGTGAACCTTGGCTGGGGCTGAAGGGGTCTACAACAGTCCCCCATCGCGAGCGGTCTTAAGCTTCACGTTTCACCTGGCTGCACATCATTCCAATGCTCTTTACTCCTGCCAAAACGATGCGCCTCCGGGTTTGACGAAGACGGCCTCGCTTTATTTTCCCTTGAGCATTCCAATCCATGCTCTGTTAAGAATTTTATTGAAATCCCTCCGGAACTTTTGACAAATCCATTTATGACGCTTGATCTGGCGGTCGGCTCTCGTGGCATTTCCCCAAAAGCTCTATGTTAGAAATGGATTCGTGCCAGTAAATTTCGAGGATGTGACGAAAACCTTGGTTGACGAAAATCTCGTTTTGACGTGAGATTTCGTTTGCTACCTTACATTAATAGCTCCCACCATGGATTTGACATTGGTGCAAAATTTTTGAGTTTAACCCGTCGGGTCAGTTTTTGTGATGACTAAAAAGGTCTCAGCTGTGCAAAGTTAGTTCGGGCTTTGGCGATTCTTGAAATGATGTCCTCTTCAGTTCTTCCAACCTCCAACACGACGCTCCCGATGTAAGTGAATTTGTGGACGCGTTCCACTGCCTCTGTGATGATTAGAAATGGTTTAGAATTCTCAACTCTCTATGCATCTTCTAGATATGCATCCTTTTGGGTGATAATTTTGAGTTCAGTTGTTGCTGCCTCCTGGCGTAGGTTTTTCTATTTCTATTACGTGTTTATGGTCCAGCAGGCATAAGTCATTGGCATAGTCATTGGTCGTCGCAAGACGTTGGATAATCTGCGGCGCTCTTTTGCAAATTGTACCCTAAAAATGTTTGTACGAGCATCGCCACATGATATAACTTGTTTTAGTTTTTACCTGAACAAGCAGTCGCTAATTAACCGATTATTTATGTACATTCGCTGACTAGGCTATTACGCCCGCCACAACTCACCTACTCTAGGTATTATATATTTTAATGTTTTACATATTAAACTGTCAATCATTACATCTCAGTGTGCGGAGCTATTGCCCGTACAATGTTTTTTGTTTCTTTGTCCCTTATGTTTCTAAGCCGATTGCAATTATCCGATTGCTGATATTCCTAATTTATCTGATAGCAATTAAACTTGAGAAAGTAGATGTCGTGTATCATTTACTTACGCCCAAAAAAGTTACTGAGCTGATAAAAACATGTACCACGCTAACAAATCCAGGCATAGGCAAAAGCTTTGATTATATTATACCCAAAATTAAAAATTCATTGACCAACACCGTCGACCGCTATTTATATGAGTAATATAAAATATCCAAATCATTAGCCTTCCCCTCATCAAAGAAATCTCTTTTGATCAGGCAGCAATGACCGCATGGTTCGCTTTTAAAGTGGCCACACCGCAGGCACCACAACCAGCACTGGGAATAAGATGCGCTGAAAAATACAGCTATTTTTAAATGCTGATGTGAACCCAATCAATTGAAACTAAGAAAGGAAGGAGTTTTTGTAAACGTGGCGATTACATGAAATGTACTACAGGATGTAATTGAGAGATGCGATCATATTTTAAAAACAATTTTCTTCAAGGAAGTCATCTAGACAAAAGTGATGGTTCCTGGGTAGAAAAATGATAATTCTATTTTTCTACAGGTATTTTTTGCTTTATCAAAAAAATTTACAAACATAAAGCGCATCAAAGTTCACGAGTGGAGGCTTGTGACGTCACTTTGTCAGTAAAAGTGTAGCACGGCGTGACGTCATACGATATTTCAACGAACTGTATCGTCGCCATTTTATGTATACGTGACAACAAAAAATATGTGTCCAATATTTTTAGGTAATTTAACTGACGGACTAAATAGTTTTTAATTTGTCATCTACATAATAAAGAAAAAAAATATATATTTTTGGATTTCAGTTCAGAAGTACAGTTTTAAAATATGATCACACCTTTCTGTTACACTCTGTGTAGCTCGAAGTGGAAGGTCTGATGATGAAGGAATTGTGCTGAGAAGAAAATAATTAATTACGAGTACTACCTAAGTTCTGCCCGCGGCTTCAACCATGTGGATAGTATTTTATTTAGTGTTTAATACCGGTATGAAATGTATCCTAATCCAGGTTCTGGTCTATCTATAAGCCAAGTTTCATTCGAATCCATTCAGCCGTTTTGACATTCATGTTTATAATAGGTATTCAAAATAAAAAGTTTGGATTTTTCACGAGAATAATTTTTACTTAAAAACGCAAATTTATTTTGTGTGCTATCAACACCTGTAAGTAACCTAGTTTTGAACGGTACTTACTAACCCGTACTCAAGCTGAAAGCATTTATTTCAGTTAAATCTTTTCCAGGCACTTTTGACTTGCAAGGGCATCGTTTTTGCCCTTAGTACAAGTTATTTCATAACTTAGCAAGGGTACCTGCTTCCGTATTTTGTTTTATTATTTATTCAGATATTTATAATCAAATATTCTAAAACATAATACTAATAAAAAAAACCGGCCACGTACGAGTCGGACTCGCGCACGAATAGTTCAGTACCCAGGCGTCAACTACATATGTATGTATGGGGACACCCTTTTATTTTCAAAATGTTTTATTTTTTCGAATTTTTCCTTTATTTGTGCTGTAAGACCTTATTTTTGCCAAATTTCGTGTTTCTAGGTCAACGGGAACTACCATATAGATTTTCGGCCCAAAACCTTTTGGGTACTTATGTTACAAAACCTATAGGTAGGTACCCGGTTGATCTAGAATTGTCAATTTTGGTTAAAAGCAAGATCTTACGGCACAAGTAAATGAAATATTACGAAAAAAAAAAGGTAAATTTTGGTACTTACAAGTTTTCTTGAAAATCTAAATATACATGTTTTTTATACACTTAATAGGGACTATAGACCTCAGTATCTGGTATAAATTTCAACTTGCTAAGTACACCACTTCCTGAGAAAGTCGGTGGTGATACACGAACAGACAGACGAACAAGAGAGCGATCTTATGAGGGTTCCTTTTTTTTACATTTTGAGGTACGGAACCCTAAAAACGTACCTTTATACAAAGGGGAGAGAGAATGGGGCTCCTTGCGCAACAAAAAATTCGTCCACATCGACGTCAAAGGGAAAGCTGCACAAAACGCTGGCAGCATAGCCACGTTGAATGGAAATGCTGATTCTCTGGCTGAAGAAAAGCCCAGCCCTCTGATATCACCCGCACCTTAATTGTGTAAGTTCTATGGGTAGGTTACAGATTGTTTGCCTCGCATTCGTTGCTTCATATATTCAAAAACCCGTCTACTCGACAGCGTAAAATACGCTTTGAATATTGTTGAGTTACCAAAATGAAAGGGAAGGAGTGTGCTCCGTGCTCTTAAAACAGATACGCAATTAAGGTGCTGAACTAGCTGCCGCCTCTTTTTTTTTTTTTTTTTATATGCCCCACACTAGGAATTTCTTCCTGTATCGTGGGTTCGTTTACCACATACAAAACACCCAGAGCCAGAACAACTATCTGTAGGTCATACAAATATTTGTTCCGTGCGGGAATCGCTCAACCACTGCGCCAACCGTGCGCAATACAATGTAAACTACATTAATCATTCATGTTAATATTGTATTGTGGCTTATGTACAACAGAATTTAATTTAATAAAATATTATATTAAAATATAATAATGTACATAAAAGGGAAGAGGGACAAAACTCAATGCGAAACTCCTCTACTTCGCTGGTAAAGGAAAAAGAGCCCAGAAGTCCTAGACAAGCAACATTCTATCATCGGAAGTGCCCTAAGGCGCTAGACAAAAGTGCCCAGACGCCCTAGATAAAAGAGCGCAGAGGCCCGCGACATTCTATATTCGATAGTGAAGCGATAGCGATTGGAACAATGTATGGGAATGTCAAACGCTATTGAAATATCACGTGATCAATGGCTTAAATTTTGGCTTTTCGACCATCGCTATTGCTCGCAGCCTCAGAAAGCTCTGGCACCATTACCTCGTTCAATCTTTCGTATTTTATCCTTCACTAGCTGTCCCACGCGGCTTCGCTTTCTTTAACTGACTACCTACCTACCCTACCCTACCTACATGAATGTTGCGTTACTTTAACCGCTTACGCAGCGTACGCAACGCAAGCTCTCAAATATCTATCCCGTTTTTGCAACATTTTTCATGTATATATGCTCCGCTCCTATTGGTCGTAGCGTGATGTCTTTCTCGATAAATGGACATCCAACGCAAAAATATTTTTTCAATTCCAACCAGTACTTTCTGAGATTAGCGCGTTCAAACAAACAAACTCTTCAGCTTTATAATATTAGTATAGATAGTATTATGAATTCGAAAGTTTGGATGGATGGAAGTTTTTTTACTCAATCACGCCAGAACGGCTGAACGGATCTGCATGAAATTTGGCACAGAGATAGATTGTAGTTTGGAATAGCACATAGGCTCCCGGTATAATGTTCCATCGGGATAATAAAACACTTTGCTCGCGGGCTATTAACTACTAACTATAGACTAATATTTCTAACATTTTATTGTTATATGCCACAAGCCGTTAATTTACAACGTGTAGACAGCGCTTATAATTAGGCACCTATATACCTATTTCCAGTTATTTTCCACACTTAATATTCTATTGTCATTCGCGAAATTTTGGTATTTGTTCATTAGTGCAAGGACGTATCTACCTATACTTATAAAAATGAAAGTACCTAACTGTCATAAAAATGAATGTCTCGCCAGATTAAATCTGTTTGTTATCCCGACAAAGTAAAAAAAGTAAATAGGTATTTCCCCAGTTTGCAATTGTGTCCTTCATACCTAACAAACGCCTTCACATTAAAGAAAAAAAAATAAAAGTGTTAACTTGCATATTCTACTCCTTACAACACCATACATTAATTAATTTAAAACACAAAAGGCAGAAAGCAAGAAAGCCGCGAAAAGCCAGCCATGTATCGTGTTCCCCCAAAATTAGCTATTAAATCGAAATTAATCGAATTTTCAAGTCATTCTGATTAATCGTGTGGAAACCTCGTTTAACTTGACACGAAGTCAATTTGTGCGTAAATCGAAGGTGCAGAGCATCCAAGGCATTCCGGGGTACACCACGGCACTGGCGATCAATCTTCGGCCCTCTGATTCTTTGCAACTGCAGCGCGGTACAAGTATAGTAGGAGGACCGGTCTCGCCGCACGGCATTCGACGAGCCGCCGTCTGCAAAGCCGCCCGCTAACCAGGTACGTCCCTAACACGACTTGTGCTTGCTTCCACGGAAATTGTAAAGTGTATTTTGAACATTTATAATCACTGAAACGACAAAAAATAACGCGGTAATTTATTAGAACAGATGTTTACTTGTTTAGTTTTAGTAAAATAAAACAGAGACATTTTTAAAACGTGTCACTCAAATTTAAAAGTGCTCGATATAATTTACTTAAAAAGTGCTGATAAAAAGTTTTGAAAGTTTACAAATTAAATGCTAATATGGTCGCAAAATTTTCTGCGTATTACGAAGTTTCACATGAGCGGGGTTGATAGCTCTGATAAACTTTATTTTAAGATTTTTATCTGGTATTCCTTAAAACGCATGCGAAAGTTTCACTTCGAACAATTTATCAAACGGTTACTGGCTAAATTATAAAAATAATTGAAGTCAGTAGATTTTTATTTTAAATTAAAATATTATGAACGGGTTTCTTTGTTGTTTTTTTGAGTCCCGAAAAAAAATAGTTCATGCCGTTGTAGAACAGCTAATTTCGTGTTTTTTCTGAAAAATCACTTATATTAAAATATTAAAAAAAATCCACTGACTGAATAATTTTCTCATTTGCAAGAAAAGAGCAGCGATTTTTTTTTAATGATGCATCTACCTATTCAGTATTTTTTTTTGTTTTGGGGCTTTTTAATGAACCATCGCGTGACGGCAAAAGTGTGTTCTGTACCAAGTCAACATAATACTCAAGGGAGTCAGTAGGAGACATGTCAGTACACTGTGCCTCCGTAATATCGCACTGGTATGTAGGGCGGGTTACGCAAGACGCTGTAAGTCTTGTAAGGGATGTTTATTGCAAACAGCTCTAAAGAACATGTGGAACTTGCTTAATTATTTTTTAAATCTATCTCAGTTTTATTCATAAAGGACCTTCTAAAAAAAAGTAGATTCTATATTCAAATTTTCTATAGAAATTTTTTATAATATAGAATGTGTTAAGCAATTGCTAAATAGTGTCGATATTTTTATCGAGATTTAAATAGTGTTGATAAATTTAACTAAAATTGTCTAATAGCAACATTTGAATTTAAATGATTTTATTTAACTTCGAGAATTTGGGTGATTGTGACCTAAATTTAAAAAAAAAATATGTGCGAAAATTATCATTCTGACTAGATAAATTCTCTATGTACGTGCTATACAGTTCAGAGATTTTTATGAATCAAGCTGCCTAAGTGTAGGAATTATGATTACAATTCTTTACGCGTAACCCTGTCGTAATTGGTTTTCGTAACCTATGGGATTTTTTATGCGCATAATATTGCAAAAAATTGGGTAAGGGACGCGATCGATTTCGTTCGGGCGGTTTAAAATATCGAGAACCAATATTAATGTGCGTTCGCCATAAATAAATTGTCGTTTTGCATATCGAGCAGACAAAGGGTTAGGTTGAACGTGATATGGCATTTATTTTTATTGACAGTAACAATGTCAAAGTCAAAGTCAAAATTTTATTGCGAACTAAGTGTACAATGTTGATGTTATTTTATGTTGTTACTTAAGACTTAGCAGCCTTTTACAAGCATTGCAATTTTCATCCTAAATTAGCATGCATTAAATATTTATTGTAAAAGCATTTTTTTTCTTACCACACCTCTGCAAAACCCTTTGAGTTATATATACAGTCGTGATGTTATGTGTGTGTTTTCTTACCTACGTGAAATTCACGATGAGGTTTGAAGATAATATATTTATTGCCAAACAGTGGGACAGTATCGGCTAAATAAAAAAAAATTGTTAAAAAAACTAAAATCACGCTTTAATAGAAAACCAAACTAAAACGTAGAAAATAATTTTCAGTCAATTTAAATTAAGAATAAAGTGATTAACAAAAAAATATTTTATTATATAAAAGCGTGGAGTGTATTTTAAGAAAATTTTAATATGACTACTTTTATCAATATCTGTCAATAAAATATTATAACAATTAGCATCAAGCACCTCACGCTTTTTTATAATAAAATACATCTTTTTGTTAATCACACTATTCTTAATTTAAATTAACTGAACATTAAATTATTGCAAAGGTCCTTGATAAGTGTACAAAATTTCATATTAATACGACGTTTTGATGGGGGTGAAAATCACGTTCAAAGATTCTGTTACATAGAATCATAGATACTTACATTCTAAGCTAATAAAAGCATGTTAAAAATGCTCAGACGTGTATACTGTGCCTCCTAGACATCATAAAAATAAAGGTTCAGACATGTTTGCCACATACTATGGCGAACAAATGTTTATAGATGAAATTGTTTAACAAATTGCAGGTCAATGTCATATAACGTAAAAGCATTAAATTATAAGTTAGTATTAAATAATTTCCATCGCACAAAAAAAATCTGTCAGGAATGCATTGATATTATGATAGTATGCTTTGTTAGTTCGAAATAGGGATGTCTGAGTAGAAAAATTATGATTTTATTTAGTCCGTCAGTAAGATCTAATAAATAAAAATTGACAAAGATAAAAAAAAGATCAAAGTTCAGGACTGAGGGTTTGTGACGTCACTTTGTCAGTATAAAAGTGTAGCTAGCACACCGTGACGACGTTTTGATGTTTACATGGCAAAAGAAAAATACGTGTACAATATTTTTTTATTTGTCTACCCGACGGACAAAAAACTAATTTTCAGTCAACATAATATATAGAGCTTACTAATGGACAATAGGGTGTCCATTATTAAGCTCTCGTTTTCTTCGAAGAATTTTGTTCTGTGAACGTTCGTGAGAGATTTAAACCTGGTTTATCCTTAAGGCTTATAATAATCCCGATACTCAGAGTTGCTAATTACATGACATATATAAATTGGAACGCTGTCAGATTAGCTTCTGCCCAGGGCTTCACTCGCGCGAAAATAGTTTCACTATGACCAGCAAACGTACAACCAGGATATATATCCAATGTCTTAATCCGGGTCATGATCTACTTAAAGCTAAGTGTTATCCAAATTCATTCAGCCGTTGAACATACAGATTTTAACATTTATAATATTAATAAGATTTAAAATATTTCATGACAAGTGACATTAATTTGTGGATCAAAATTTTTGTTTAGATGGTCAATCAGCAAAAACTAATTATTTGTTTATTAAGATTTTTATTATTTCGTTTTAGAGTTGGCTAATACAAGAATTTTATAACAACCGCAATAAAATCAAATAAATTACTGGCTCTATTCTTCGGCTTCATACAATTTTACTAATATTATAAATTAAAAATTTTGGATGGATGCACGTTTGTTACTCAATTACGCCAGAACGGCTGAACCGAACTGGATGAAATTTGCCAAAGTGATAGATTATAGTCAAGGAATAGCACATAGAATACTTTTTATCCCGGGAACTTGTTCCCTTGGGATAATTTACGACATTCACGCGGGAAAAGCCACTGGCAGAAATTAGTAGATACATAATTATAGTTATTCAACCCAGTATAACGTTCCTTTGAGATAGCGAAGTCGCTGGTAGAAGCTAGTTTATCATAATTGCATCTTTTTTATTATTTCTATTTAGCCTATTGTATCTATTGTGTAGTCATCATCTGCCTAGCCTTTTCCCAACTTTATTGGGGTCGGCTTCCAGTCTAACCGGATTCAGCTGAGTACCAGTGTTTTACATGGAGCGACTGCCTATCTGACCTCCACAACCCAGTAACTGGTTAACACGATACCTCTTGGCTAGACTGGTGTCAGATATCAGGCTTCTGACTAACGACTGTCAAAGATCTTCAAATGACAGCCGGGACCAACATCTACTTTGTATATCTATTGTAAAGAAAATATCTATTGTGTACTATTGGTGCTTATTCCTTCGGTGAACACAGTCGTGATATTATGATATAATGTAGCCTATTTGTCCTTCTCCCTTTTCCAGAAAATTCTGTCTTTTCTCAGTATTCTTTTTTTATTAAATCCCTTTGATACTTCTCTCTCTCTCTTCTCATATACATGATTGTTATATCATTATCGTTATTTTATTTTATAGTTACAACTATTCTTTATAAGAGTAACTAAATAATATTCGCCTTATAGGTGATGTTCTTCAGAAAGGCCAGGTGCGCAGTACTCATAACCGGTTTGAATGTATGACTAGATGTATGAATGTGAGTGAAGGAGAAGAAATATGTTAGGATCGTAGCAGCTGGCGTTCTGTAGTTTCTGCCTACTCCCATGGGAAAAAGGCGTGAGTTTAAGTATGTATGTATTACCCTTTATTTTACATTGGTATATACGAGTATTCATGCAGTTGCTGCTCAAAATATTATACCATCTTTTTTGTTAACAGTAATTTAACATCTTTTTCATGTGGTCCCAAAATACTACTCAAAAATAATATTATATTTATAGATGGCATCCGGAACCGCGGTCCCGGTCCCAAAAGCTCCATGACCCGTCGAGGTCTTCTTTGCCTTATTTTTGCCCATTTCTCATCTGACTTACAAAGTCAGTCAATATTATTTACACTATATTCTTGTTATTTTTACATACAATGTAAGAACAAGATCAGCTGTGTCCTCTATTATTCTTCTCCAAGTGTACTCTCGCCGATTTCATAATATTTTTTACAAAACAAATTCCCCTTTTTTCGATTCTATGCCTCGTTTTTCTCGGTCTTTCAATTTAATTGGATAGCCAATACAATTTAATTGAATAACATAGAGACATTATAGAGGCTTGGGATCGGGGTAGAATTTGTAATAATGACTGCAGTACTAATTAGCGACGCAGTTTCTTTTTAGTGTTCGGTACCCATAGGTATTTAAGAGTGTCCGTGGAGTTTCTTACATGATTTTCTCAATAGATATCTTCGTTCTGGCTTCTCCAGCGTATGAAACGTTTTGGGAATACTATGTTAATAGCTAAGGAGTGGCATTTCCTTTCTTTCTTTGTGTTTCCTGATTGCTACAACCTAGTGGTATTTAAGTCAAAAATGATAAGGTTACTTCTAGGCAAGCGTGCTTCATCATCGACAACATCATCGCTTACCGTCAAGTGAGATATTGAAATAAACGTTGATAAAAAATACTTAAAGTCTGCTTAATTGACAGTTCAATAATGCCTGTAAATGGTTTATTTGATATTAGCTTCTGCCAGCGACTTCGCCCGCGTGTTTTAGTACCTCAAGGGAACATTATACAAGGATAAAAAGTCTATATGCTATTACAGACTATTATCTATCTCTGTGCCAAATTTCATCCAGATCCGTTTAGCCGTTCTGGCGTGATTGAATAACAAATATAAATCCACACACATAACCATACAAACTTTCAAATTTATAATATTAGAAGAATTAAGATGAATGCTTTAATTTGAAGAGGTTGAATTAGGTTGCTAACACATAAAAGTATTATATTGTCGGATAGACATATAATAAAAATATCCAATTTTGTTTTTCAGTATTAAAGCTTATCTTTTAGTCGATTTCAATGTTTTATTTTTTATTTTCTTTAGTTCAAACTTTTAAAAATAAATAACGTTAGAATAATATTTAACATATAAATCCATAAACTATTGTTTTACGGGTTAATAACCGTGCAACAATTTTAATAATCAATCTGCGGGTACTATTTGGGTATTACTAGACTAGATAATTTTAAATTTAAGCTAGCAGAGCTATATTCGCTCTTACATACATAATGTATACATTTTACCTTGTATGTCGTGGTTGACTCAATTTAATTTTTATAATTCCCCACTGTTTCACTGCGGGCATCAATGATAGCCCCATCGGGACCCTAGAATAGAATAAATATGGATGAACAGTACGGAAACTACCTACAAACGCTTGTCATGGCACACTCACACAAGCGGTTGTTGTCGCGATGCTGTCTGTAGTGCTTGCCGCTTAGGGGTCTCGTCGATGCGCATGTTTGTGTGAGTGTGCCGTTTCGAGCGTTTGTAGGTAGTTTCCATACTGTTCGTTCATGTTTATACTGTGAACCTAGTCTCTCTACCACTCCAGGTTGTTAATGTTTCACATGTTTTTATTTATTAACTAAACAATTTTTTTGTTGTTTTTTTTTTGTTTTTTTGAGTTTCGTACCCGAAAGGTTCAAATGAACCCTATTGCTGTCATACATGTGTCCGTCTGTCTGTCTGTCGTTTGTCACAAAATTTTGTTCCGAAGATTTTTATATGGATTTGAAAATTGATAGTGTTTAGAGTTACTACATATTATAGTAAAATAAAGCCCTCCACCGCGTTTGTGCGCTATAAACTCAAAATCTACTGAACGAAATTTTATGTGATTTTCGCCAATATTTAAATTATATTATTATTAAATTATTTAAAGAGTGAAACACGAGGAAAGTTTTTGTGTATAATTTGTCACGGGTGAAGCCGGGGCGGGTCGCTAGTTATTTATATTTTACTAACAAATACCAATATATAGATTAATCGAGTTTTTTTTTTTATTATTTCTCCTATTATAACCAACTTGTTTTTGTAGTTTGGTACGGATCCATAAATGTGCGAAGTCCGACACGCACTTGGCCGGTTTTTTACAAGCATTTATTTATCTTGCAATGTATATGTGTAAGTGTGTTCAGGTCAAATTTTGCAACTGAATTCTAAATCAGTTATCCTCCACCGATTAAGATGAAATTTTGCATACATTTTTAGTTTGGATGACAATGTATGGTTAGCTAAGTGACGTCATTCTAATTCCAATATGGCGGACGGCCCAAGATGGCGAACTAGTTATTTTTTGTGCACTGCCATGATATGGGTGTCAAATGAAATGCTTTGCTGAGAAGAATACGAAAAAAGTTCGGCCTAATCGTAAATTTTTTTAAATAATTGTCCATAGTATTTTTGATCTGAAATTTCAAAAAAATCAGCCCGGAATTTGGACTTGTGCTCGGTCAAAAGTCCTCTATTACATGAAGCTCAAACGTACCTGGCAAAATGTGGATGTACTATAGCAGTATTATAATATCTGTGCACAGATAATACTACTATAGGTATGTCTTAACCTAGCCCTTAGGGGAATACAGGCATGATATTGTCTCGATAACGTATTCCCAAAGTGTTTGTCTTTTGGTTGAGAAAAGTACCAGATGATATAATCGTCTTGTGGCTACTATATTAGTGCTTCTGTAAGCTGTAGAACCCACGAGTCTCTCTTTTTTATTGATTTAGATTTCTGAAAATTTTAAAAATGGCTCTTCTATTTATCAAAAGTTTCAAAAAAGTGAATCGAAAAGTTATATAAAATTGTATAGTTTATATAATTATTGAACCTGCTTACAAAATTTCTAGAGAATCGGTTCAGAAATGCGACCTGTAGATGAGAACAGCCGGACATCCGATTGAATTTTTGCTCAAGCTGAAATGGAGTCGCTTCGTTCGCGCTTCGCGCTTACTCGGTCAATAAAAATATAATTGTAACTATTCTTTCTCTCTTTCTAGCTTGAGAAAAATAGGTTTCTTTCTTATAGAAATAGTGCAATGGGTTGAGCTATCAAATTATCAATATTTTAGATGTTTATTTGCAATCCTTTTCTCGGCGTCTTCTCCCTCTAAGTCCTCAACAAACTGCTTCATACAGCTTATCTCAGTATATTAGATATTATAATAATATATAACTCTACTGTGGAGTATATTTGAATATCTATTTGGTAAAATTTATTAACTGACAGACAACGTACTGTTTAAACCACTGAGTCTAGAATTTTGAAATATTCAATAGTATATCCTTAAGCAACTAAAAAGAACACGTAGGAAGGATATATGAAAATTTATATCTAAAAAAGAATAAATAGAGTATAAAAGTTTGTATGGAATATCGTCTTTTTATTCGATGGGAAATACCGCCTAAACGCCTCGTTAAAAATAAATAAAGATTTCAAGTCCCTTCGGTCGTTATATTCCAAAATTTAAAATCAAATGGCGAACGATGTTAGCACGGCAGCCGCCTTCATGATAATATTTTTATTGGACAGGCATGGGCGCTGCATCGTGCTTCTGACGAAAATGAAATTTGCAAAGTAGGTCGTTTATTTTACATTCTTCGTTTTTTACCCGTTCTGTTACTCGACTATTAAGAAATAAAGGAAGAGTTTTGCTTTTACGTAAAACACTGAACATTTTGATAGAAGGCACATAAGACGACAAGTAAAATTTAAAATTTTAAAAACCTGTGAGTTTATTTATATAAATGTTTGGACAGTTTTTGACATTCACGTGGCAGAATCCACTGACAAAACGCTACTTACCATATTTATTAATATTATGTGACATAGTAGTTTATCTGTGGCATGGATTAGCGGGTGGCTGTTATCCAAATTCAGATTTTCTTTCATCCCAAAATAAATATATGGAAATATGATCAAAATGGCTTTCATTCAAAGTTCTATTAAATTTTTTGCTACTGAAATGAATTTTTCATCTGCAATTCACATTTTTATTCAGTCTGCATCATTATTTTCTATCTACTTTTGAAAAGTTTTTATAAAATCGGTACGTGTTTTTTTTTTTATTTTGAGTTTTCGGTTCTTGTAAAACTGGCATATTCGCCAAAATCTATAATACTTATATAAAATTAAATACTGTTCGTGGGTAAGCGTATCACTGGAGGACGACTGGTCTGATCTGGCTATTTTTCAAATAAAAGTTCTTTTGAATTTGCTAACAAAATGTTTTGCACCTGTGTCTTGTTATGGTCATATTACTTTGACAGTTTATTTTCTTGTAATTTCTTGTTTAACTACATCAATGATATTTCCGAAATCAGAATCTATGTATAAACGAAATGCTGTTTGTTAATATGGGCATCACTTGAGCTGGTCTAATTAAGTAATTTATTGAAAAATAAAAACATGGAAAATCTCTTTTGTGAGATTTGAATTAGATGTTTTTATTGTGAGATAAATCAATATATAAATTGAAATGAATAAGGAAAAATCATCAAGTGACTTGCAGTTCGTAGAAAGAAACGTTAAAGTAGAACTTAATTGCCTACACTTGAGGTTGAGGATTCTCTGAACAGTTTTCTTTTAATTAGCTATTCTGGATTTATGATTGGATTTTATGAAGGAAGCTTTAGATTCTTGTTTATTGTAATTAAGGGTTGTATTGGCATGTTGCCAGGCAATTAAATTTTCAATGCAAAATAATTTGACAATTCGTATAAAGTTCCTATGTCGCAAGATAATTTTGAAAAACAGTTTTTCTCAAAAGATTGTATATGTTTTTTGATTGATATATGTATTTTTTTTACTATAATTATAATAATTTGAATTCTTTGACCGCCTAAAGAAGGTATTCAATAGCATTCTTTCAGGTGGAAACAAGGTGCACGTGTTCAATGGTTGGGTCATGCCAGTATTGATGTACTCTTTCTGTATACTCAAATGGACTCAAACAGAACTTGATGCCCAGGATAGGCGGGTCCATAGCCTGCTGACGGCATATCGAATGCATCACCCACGATCGTCGGTCATGACACTTACACATATTCTTCACATTTTTTAAAATTAGCCTACAAAATTAATAAAAAAAATATAAAAAATAGTACCTTTGTTACCTACCTATTAGTAGTATCTTTTTTACCTACGTTACATTTATATTGTTTTTTTTCTGGCCATACCTATAATTTCTTAAGTGCTGCTATTCATATCCGAGAAACACTCAATATTCCACACTATAACCATTAAAAGAAGGAAGATAATTTATCAAAAGGCAATAAAAGGAACGAAAATAACGAACCAGGAAAAATATTGGCAGAGTTTGATAAATTAGAGGTACAATTCGGGGATATAACGTGAAAAATATGAAGTCAACCTCAAGGGATTTGGAAAAAGATTGCAAAAGATAAGATATTAGTCAAGGAACTCGTTCGAAATTTATGGACTGTCACAGAATTCAAAAGAAATTCACCAAAACGTGTCACGAACAAGGAACTGAATAAAAAGTTCGGGAGAAAATACCAATTAAAACTCAGACGGGGAAATCGAATAACAGATTTAGGATTTCATTTTTTGAATCCAACCTTTTCAAATGTTATGTCAAAGTTTTTTTATGACAGTGTTGTTAGCACTGTTTTGCTCTGGGAAAAACGTAAAAGAGGGACAGTTCGCTCGGGCACTTAAAACAAAACAAAATTGTATGGGATCTTTATCTTAAGAATTAATAGTAGTTTATGCAATGGTCACATAATAGGGGTTATTAAAACACGAGCGTGGGTTTATCGCGTGAGTTTTTGTGACCAATGTGAAATTTTGGAAGATGGCTAAAAGATACTGCTGCTTATAAAGTCAAATTAAATATATTATCTGGACCAAAGGTTTAGTAATACAAAGGAGCGAGGGAGCCCACGCGATGACCGCTAATGGAGTACTGAATGCTCTACTAATATCAATTAGTGAAATGAGGTAAAAATGCACGAACAAGCATTACTGCATTATTATTACTGTACGGTTTTACCGTAAACTAAACCTAATTGTCACATATACGATTGTTATGTTTTATCCGTGTTAGACATAAATTTACAAATTAATCACATTATGTTATTTGAATAAAACTGAAAATGTTCATTGTTTAAATTTTTAAGGAAATGGTCTCATATAACATAATTTTTCCATAAAATTACGACTAGCTGTTTAGACGTCTTTCTTATTTTAAAATCAGCTAATGGGTATCTGCGCTTTAACCGGGTATAAATCCAGACTCCGGGTTTTAACTGAGAAATTCGAGATGGAAAACCCAATAACACTTAGGAAATCATGCTCAGCATTAGTGCTTACAATCACTAGACCAACCAGGCAACTAGCAAAACATACTAAAGATTTTCAAAAGCATACAATGAATATAAACACTCGACAATCTATTGTTAGCGAATTTATAATGTATATAGAGTAGTCAATCCAATGGGTCGAATAGCGTTAATCGTATTACGGGTTTAATTGAATTCATATCCATTAATAATGTTACTGGTATTTAATTAATTGAATTGTTTGGTTTCAGATTTCATTTGAGGAGTGACCAGATCTAACCGGTGAGTTGCTATTTATTAAAAATTTTATGTAATTTTATATTTTCATTGCCCACTTTTAGAAACGAATTGTAAATCGTTTCCTTTGTCTTGTCTTTAGGGAAATCAAAACCTGATGAAAAGTTACAGTAAACCCCAATTATTTTTAACAGGTTAGAGTTTCCTTAATTTACAAAATATAACGAAAAAAAATCGGTAAAATATCTCGCCGAATAAATCACTTCATTTAAGATGTCGTCGTAATTTAGTTACAATGGTTGCCAGACAGCTATGCTTAAAGTGTATTAGTTCATAGGAACGACCCGACCCGGCTTCGCACGGGACAAATTCTAGACACAAATCTTTCAAATGTATCGCTCATCCTATTAGGCCGTCTTGCGTGAATAACTTAACACAGAGTTAATTGCTAACACGAAGTTAAATTTTACAGTTTATCATACAATTTTGTCAATTTAATCTCGTATTAGCAACTAACTCTGAGTTAGGATTTTAGTGCAAGTGGGCCATAACTTATTAAGTTGTCATTTGGTAGCGCATATCAACCCCATACACTCTGGCCTTTGACAATCGTTAACGCAAACCGTCGCGATGGCGATTGGAAAAATGTATGGGAATGTCATTTTGGCATCTTTTTAACAGATTTCAAAAAAAGGAAGAGTTTATCAATTCGTCGGAATCTTTTTTTTTGTTTTTGTTTGTGGGATACGCCTTAAGATTGATACCTTTTTTGTCTCGCACGGTGTTTTGTTTTATTATTATTTTTTGTTTGTGTCTCTTGTCTCCCGTGCGGGTCACAAATAAATATTTATTATTTTCTTTACTTTGTCTAGAGCACCTATCGAGCTTAAAATTATCAAAATTAAATACACCACGTATCGCTTGAAATATTTGTTACAACATTAAAATAGTTTACAGGTACTCATAAAAAGAAAGCAAGAAAATGCTAGAAAAGCATTTCGGTCGTCGCTAACATTCTCGCGGTATCCACGGTTCCCTACTTATGCAAATAGCTCCTGAATTACTACACCTTACGTTATTCGACTACCCGTCCTGCATACTCTGAAGAAAGTGGCTATAGTAATGATACTGTAGTACCCTTAGGGTTACCATAGTAAATAACACTCTATATTTAGCGTCTATTCGCAATAACTTTATATACGGCGCCCTGATAAAGATGACATTCATAAAATTTTAAATACGAATGACACTTTAATTTAGATGCAGCCATTAACAAGTATTCAGGGGATAACAGACTCCTTACACTCCACAATACCTATCATGTCACACTCTGTAGGAAAATTTAGCAATAACTGAATACGAACATGTGGCTGGTCAAGTAACTTATATAATAAAATGTATTTTTTGTAGCAATTATACGACTGAACGCGTATTTTAGTTTAACTAAGCGTGCTTCATCGTCGACTACATCATCGCTTACCATCAGGTGAGATAGTAGTCAAGCGCGAGCCTATAGATAATAAAAAAGAACTTATGTTTTTTTCGTGAAATCATAACCACATAAATACTCTTGTAATAAATAACTCACAAACTGCACGTTTATTCCAGCAATAGAAAATGTCACTATCATAACATACTTTAAACAAAGCAAATGCCCACGCTGTTCAAACTTTGAAATTTTAATTTAGAACCTGTTCCTAACAGTCTCCACTTACAAGATTTTAAAAAGTAAGGCTCACTATAGAGTCAACATAAAAAAAAAACAGTTTTAAAAGCACAACAGGTTCCAATTTTAAACTCCAAACTGTAATAAAAGTCAAAGCTCTCTAGTTCTTATCTAGAATCGTCGCACTAAAACTTACAACATTAACGTCAACGGTCCGTACCCAGTAGTAGCCCAGGTTCTAAGGAAGCACTTCTGATGTAATGGCATATCCAGGAAATAGTCCTTGCAACATTTATGTCCTGTATCTAGCGTGAACTCGGCTTTTATCGGTAAAATCTAGTATAGGTATTGGTATTGAAGCATCTAATCTACACAAACTGGACATAAAGACGTTTCGTCTTTGGTTAGACCTGAGCTAGGGATTGAAAGATTGAGACCAGGAATAGTGGCTGGCGGAGGGATGAAACTATGCAGTTTTTTTCACCATATTTTTTTTTTAAGAAGACGCTGAGCTTATGGGTTACGTTCTAGGCAAAGAACATATCATCGCTTAACATCAGGTGAGATAATAGTCAAACGCAAGCCTACAATAAAAAAAAAATCACGATACTTGAATTGAATTACTCCTTAGTTTCTTTGAAATCTTGATGATACACGAGTCGAATATTAAACTTATCTAAGGCAAAAAGTTCTAGTAACCTTTTTGATATTGGCAACATAGACTTCGTGAATATTTCCTGAACCTGTCCTTTGACATTTCTACGATACTGCCGAATATTGAATTACCAAAGGTAAAAAAGTTTTCTATAGTGGCAGCATCGACCACATCAATATTTCCTAAATCGATGTTGCCATATGGAGGGTTAGATAACAAATTCCTCGTGCACGCTTTTCTTATTACTAGTTTCTTTTGGCATTTTCATTTTCGCAGAAGAATGCCAATTTATGTCTACGTGATAGTAATGTCAATATTAGAGGGGCTTGCGTCATTTCGTCGTACCTATTCTTCTTGAAACATTTGTGTAATTGAATTATATTATGATAGAGTGACGTTATTTAAGTCTTCTTTTTTTAAATATCGCTGCATAAGCTGAAATAACAACCTCTTTGGTCTCGTACTGGGTACTTTTTAATATATTTTAGTTTCTTTAACTGTCAGTCAGTATCTTCTGTGCGAGTCATAAATAAATATAATATCTTTCTTTTTTATGAAACTTGATAGGCACATCGTTTAATAATAAATTATGTTTGAATGTTAGGTGCCTAATTTATTATGATTTTAATACAACAGGCCAATTGGAATGTTATGTTAGTTACTTTTATAAGAACTGCTGCTATGAAAACGACAATTTATACATTTGTATTTTTAAACATTAATTACATTTTAATAACTTCTCACTTTACATAAAACAGATATACTATTTCGTGTAGGTTCAGTTTTTCGAAATTTTGAATGCATTTCTTACAAATGGCCAGTGTGCTTTTAAAAGTTCTTAATAGATTGATGAACGAACGAGAATATCATGTATTAGTTTTAATTTCTTTTCTTTTTTAACATGTCTTGTAACGTTGTGCCTGCTACTATATGGCAAAAAACAACTTCTTTCCAACTAGATAGGTTACGATAACTGTCGTTTTTTACGGCATTGCAAATATCCCTGCTAGGCCTTCTTTTTACCACTTTTGGGTAAAGCAATAATAATTAATTAATTTACAATACTAATAGTTAATTTATTGCAAAAGTTTCAACACAAATTGTAACATTGTTTTGAAAGGCTGTGATGTAACTGTTTATTACTATAATATTTATACAAACATAAACTCACGCGCTTGCATTGCCCAAAGGTTTAGGCAGAAGCACCGCACCTACAGAAGACACTATATCTCTATATAACTTAATATATTTCGCACCACATACTATGTCTCTATCTGCTGAATCTAAGCTAGCAGTTTTGATTTCCACTGCTGCGATTACGGATAACTATCTTTTTGTCTCATCTAGATTCCGCATTACGTGCTTGCTGTTACCACTAACAAATTTTCTACTATTTATGGAAAGATGTTTTTTGTATTTTAAGGCCAGTTAGACCTTCTTTGCGACAAAAAGTTACTTTCTATAACGTCTTAATATCATCATGGTCCCTGTGTGACACAGTGACGGAGCTATACTAGATGAATAGCACTATCCCTTTTCCCAACGGAATCATGATGATATTGAAATATCGTACTACAGCCTTAGTACATAGCAACATGCGGTGTTTAGAGGCAGGTTGCGGACAATTTTTTTTCACACGGAACAAAATAAACAGTTGTATTTTTTCTGTTCCGTGGTTCCGTATTAAAAGGAGTGTGGGTCGACAGATTTGGCATGGTTTCCAACTTTATTGGTTCTTGGATATGCAACGTTAAAATAGTTTGTGAAATAAAAAAAATGAGTGAAATGTGTGGTGTGAGCCCATGACCCACTGTATAATTTATCATGCATAGCAGTATGTCTTTCGTAAAAAACTTGAATGAGAAGTGTTAAAATGTCAACTGAAAATTACTCAGTAATTAGCAACCTGCTTTTATCGCGAATGTAAAATAATCGATTGTGAAGAGTCACTCAAATAAATTTGAAGACGATTTCAAGACAATTCAACCTAGTATTTCAATCACAAGTACTCTTGAAATTTAGTGGAGTGTTATTTAATTTGACTTTTTTGCAAAAAGAACCTTCACAAGCCTCTACAACAAGCTAGTTTTTCATAAAAATAAAACATGAACTGGACAAGGAAATAAAACTATTCGAGTAAACGAGCTTTATGCTAATAGTTTAGTTTGAAAACAAAACAAATTCGCTTTTACCCCTTTTTCCCCGTGTACGAAAGCAATGAATAGAAAAAAATACCGAAAAAAAACAAAAGTCATGGCTGTGTCACGGGCTAACTATTCGGAAAATTAAAAAAAAAAGCCGGCTCTGTCGACTGAGTTATCGCATCCGGACAAAAGGCACGACCTATACGCTAGTGTTGCAAAATGAAAAATTGTCAGCCGTCATTCAGTTGTGAATTGGGGCAAGCGTTTTCAACGATATGGTGACTTTTGTTTGTCTGTTACGATGTTTTGCAGTAACAGCGTAATGTGATAAATGGGCTGTCTGTTTTTACCCGAACGAAAGTAAGGAGCATGTGTTTTGATGAAGTGGTGGTTGTATATTTCATTTGATTGTTGTCATATTTCACGTGTTATATTAAATTATGTGTGTTACAATCTAAATTCAGTTTTAGATCCTATGCTTAACCTTTGGTTTTGTTATTGGGGGGAAATCTTCGAAAGGTGGCTGGACTTTTGAAGAAAAGACCAGGCAGTTTAGGCTTTTTACCCCACTCCTCTACCTCCACTAAAACCACCCGGTACGCCCATCAGCACATGGAACGTGACCTCTTAAAATACCACCCCGGAAGTCCCTCTGTGCAACGCCTGTGCCGCGTTCTATCCGAATTGAAAATGTTCTGAATAATGACGGATACAGTTCGAATGTAGTGCGTAAGCTTCCCTACAAGAAGTACTACGGCTACTTAGGAACTGAAATTTCTCGGCTTTGTATTGGATGCCGTGCATAACCGTCCGTAGACCATCATCCCTACCTTGAGAAAAATAGAACTATTTTTAACAACTTATGTTACTCTATGTGGGCTTCTAACTTTCTCTGTCCAGGCATTTCTCCAAAATTACTTATTGAATCGTGATCATTCTTTTTGTGTTGGATTGAATGTCTCTCATTAATATGAACAAAGAATTTGGGAACAGTGCAAATTTCATCAAAATCGGTACAGCAGTTTTCAAGATATAGATCATACCACCGAACTCCTTAGCGAAAAACAACACAAATGTGTAAATTGAGTTATTATTGGTATTTTTTCAATCTTTTAAGTACCTTAATATTGAATTAGCTTATTTTTAGGGTTCCGTAGTCAACAAGGAACCCTTATAGTTTCACCATGTCCGTCTGTCCGTCTGTCCGTCTGTCCACAGCTTATCTCAGAGACTCTTAGTACTAGAAAGCTATAATTTGGCATGGACATGCATATTAATCACGCCAACAAAGTGGTAAAAATATGAGGAAAAAATTTTTTAGGTTGCCTCCCGTACTCGTAAAGTGGGGCTGGTTTTTTTTTCGTCTGTTCCATGATGTGGAGTATATTTGGATAAGCCATTCAAAAATATTACGGCTCTGTGAAAACCTTTTTTCGAATCAGGGATCCGTTTACTTAAAATTAAGCTGTATATTGCTAATTTTTGTTACATTTATGTGTGTGTGTCCCTGCCAGCTAAATAGTTGTTTTTGGATATGTGAAAAAATTCACGGCAGTAATATATAATTATAACGAAATTAAAAGGAAAACTATCACAGCTAAGTAGGCTTTAAAAGTCGGTGTCGAAAATGATGAAAACAAGAGGGACCAAAGACACCGACTTCTGAAACGGAAGTTATTTCGCAGTTTTTAGTGTTTTGCTTTTGTGAATTCGGTTTATTTTTTGTGAAAAAGTTTTTATTTTACTCCGGGAGGCCAGAGCGAAACAAAAGTAGGGGTACTTAGAACCTTATAAACTACAAAATAAGAGGTATTTTTTTTTACTCCGAGACACCAAAGAAAACAAAAAACTGGGGCAACTTAATATTCCAGTGCTTCCTGTAACGCTCACAATTTATCTTTTAACAAACGATTAGGTCTCTCATCTCATTACTCTAAGCCTACCTAATTCTACTGTCCACGGTCATTTTTTTTTGTTTCTTTGTCCAAATAAGAAATTATTTTCCTGTGGTTTGTGCAATTTTTTTTCTACCTTTCTTCATTTTTGTTTTACGTATTAAAGAAATAAAATTAGTTTCAAAGATGACAATTTTTTTTTTGTATAAGAAAATTGTAATGTGCCTCTGGTTTGTGCTATATTTTTTTTTTTAGTTTACGTGCTAAATGAATAAAATGAGTTTATGAGTTTCAAAGTTAATACGAAAAATCCTATTGAATGCAACCAAAAGCGCTTTAGATTGACGATATCGACAAAGTTGCAGAAAATTACTGTGTGGGTAACGCACAGGACTGGGAAAGCCTCTAGATAAATGTTATTCGATGTCAGAGCGATAACGATGGTTCAAATGCCAAAATCTAAGGGGCCACGTGACATTTCAATAGCACTAGGCAATCTCAATCATTACAAGCTTTTATTTAACTTGCAATGTTTGTATGTAAGTGTGTTCGGGTCAAATCTTGCAACTGAATTTTAAAGCAGTTACCCTCCACCAATTAAGATGAAATTTTGCATACACGTTTAATTTGGATGACAATGCATGGTTAGCTAAGTGACGTATTTCTAAATCCGATATGGCGAGCATCCCAAGATGGCGGACTAGTTATTTTTTATGCACTGCCATGATATGGGTACCAAATGAAAGAGTTTGCTGAGAAGAACACGAAAAAAGATACTTAAAAAAATATATATGTTTATGATATTTTACCAATCGCCATCTCGACGATTTTGTTGATAAAATGTCACTTGTCTAGAGCGTCAGCACCCTAACTTGTATTAGGGTGCTGGACCCTGTAGTGCCCAATTCCGGGTTGATGAAGATGAAAGTAAAAAAAAACGGTCAAAAGAGTCAAAAGCCTTAAATATTATTTAGCATGTAAGGGATAACGTACCTGAACTATAATAGCGTACTCAGGAGGTACAGTCAAACAAAGTTTTAATTCAGGTAACATAATTATATTATGTGAGTTGTTGAGGTACAGTCAAGGGTCAAAAGTGCAGTCGCAATAATCCAACGTAAAGTCATTAAAGTTTCTTTACAGAAAAAAGATGATTTTTAGATTTTATACTATAGATTAGGTGTACTAGTTAATGACTATTGAAATTCTTTTGCAAAGAACATAAATATGCACTTACCTTGCAAGTTAGCGACCTTTGGGAGCGCTCGATGCGATTCGACTTACATCACACTGATAAGTGAAATTGCAAGCAATACGATGCTATTCGACCGATTTGCGATTTGAAATTTTCTTAGACGATACGCGCGCGATTAAATTCCGATAGCCGACAGCTATCTTTTTGCTTGTCTGTACATCCATTAATATGAGACACCCAAACTATCTCCACAAACCCTTATCTCGCTTTATTAAGCAACTTCCGAAGGCAAACGACTCAATATAAATATTCATAATCCCCAACTATTCATGGCGAGCAATAAATGACCTTCTTCTGACCTTTGAGCTGTTTAATATTAAAACCGACCCTCGTTATAACGAGAGATTAAACTAATTGTTAAATAAATCAAAGGATATCCGTTGGTCGAATCGTTGTAATTTCGTGGATAAAGGAGCAGTTCCACTGTGGCGTAAGATGGCAGAGAAACTTTCATGTCAGTGATAACAATTGTCGACCTAAACTATAGGGTGCTATCGAAATTTCATTTGGTTAATGCCATACTTTCTACTTTTGACAATTCCTGTCGCTGATAGAACGGCACCTTGTCTTGGGCCCAAGGGAGAGGCTACAAACGTTACCAGCCGGTTTAATTTATTTGCCAGACACGCATCTGTTTATATCGTGGCCGTGGGCCTCAGTGTATGTTAAGACCTACCGTTTTCATGATTCCACCTACATTTTCATACAAAGTAAATCCCCTTTTGCGTAAATCACTTTAATGAAATTTTATTATTGATTTTATAACCCAAATTGTTTGTGTGACAAATTAAATGACACAAAAAATGTTGTCGAGTTGCTAAAATTAAAGGCATTTGAAGTACACTTGGTGGAAATCACTACTATTAACACATAACCATGTATTGCCACGTGCTTTGTAACGTTCCAGAGCGGTTAATTTACGTGACTCGATCTGTACATGTTAGTAAAGTCGCCGAGGGCGGCAATGAAATTGTGCCTTAATCAGTTGGACTGATTTACATTGCAAATTGGTCCCTTGTTAGAAGTAGGTACCCGAAGATTTGGCGAGAGAGCTAAATAATCCTCTGTCGTCTGTGAAGTTATTTATTTGTATTGAAGGTTTTGATTAGAAGGGATTCGGATGATTAGTTTGTTTGTTCACGTTTCTTGGGGTGCCTGTGGAAGCGATGATGTGGTGTAATTAAAAACAATAATTAAAAGTACACTTTGTAAGCAAGCATATAAATAAGCTTGTAAACATGCTGTTCCTGCTCCATAGAGCAATCTTTAGTGTAGACAAAGTCAAACTGGTTGATTTGTATTATATTCATAATTATAGTAACGCTTTATTTTACATTTATCTACTCTCTTTGTTTTAAAAAAAATATGACTCGCATACTGTTCCGTTGTTGTTGAATTAGGTAATTTACCTATGTTTGCAATATTTGTAAGTATGTGAGAACCATGTTCCTATTTTTCAAGTGAAGGAATTTACCTGTTAGTCCTTGTAATACTTATATGTAGTATAGTAGTGCTAGGTGCATCGTCCTCACGTATATGAATTTATTAATGTATGTACTTTAATATTGCAAAAGCATATTTTTTTTCAAAGATTAAGTATGGAGGTTTTTGTGCGTTCTTCTCCATAACAAGCTACTTTTCCTAATGCACGGTAGAATCAATTTTTATTACTTGTTAATTTTAATTGTTAACGTTCGAAAGTGTCTCTTAATGGTCTAGCCGAAATAAATACATTTGACTTTGACTTTGTGGTCAAAGATGAAGCACGCTTGCCAAGAAGTAACCCATTCATTATTGATTTGAAGACCCCAAGTTATAGCTATCAAGAAATATTTACTGACTCCAGTAGAACTAATTTAGTAATGAATCAAATAATGAATCAGGTTGTCTTGTACTGGCCCTAATTTATTTTTTATTTATTTATTATTATTAATAAATAATAACAGCCGCACGCTTGGATGTTCGAGGTTAAGCAGCACTTGCAGTGGTCGGTCCGAGGATGGGTGACCATTTAAAAACAGCGAGGTCCCTACAAACTTCAGCAAGCACGTTAAGCTGTTTGTCCAGGCTTTCAATAGTAAATCATTGATAGTGGGAAAATCTCTCATTTTCATGATGGTGAAACCACTCGTAGCGAGGGGTTTATATTCCAACACCTCTTGACTCACCTCTAATGAGGTTTTTTCTGACATAACTAAATCCTGCGTGTTATGAACACGCAATTCTTTAATATTCCTTATGAATGATTAAGACCAGTCTCCCCTACACAGGCTCACGCGACTTAGTAATTTTCCTTGGTGCAGTCCTACCAGTTTTGTTTTTTAACCCCCGACGGAAAAATAGGGGTGTTGTAAGTTTGATTTGTGTACCTGTGTGTGTTTGTATTTGTTTATTTGAGTATTTTCCTAAACGGGTGAACCGATGAACCGATTTTGATATCGTTTTATTTATTTGAAAGGTTTATTATTAAGGTTTTTTTAACCGACTTCCCAAAAAGGAGGAGGTTCTATGTTCGACTTCATGTTTGTTTTTTTTTTTTTTGTGTATGTTCACCGATATCTCCGTCAATTGTGGACCGATTTTGAAAATTCTTTTTTTGATTTTAGAGTATGTTTCGAAATTGGTCCCATTTTAATTTGGTGAAGATCTGATGAAGAACTTCGGAGATATACAGCAGAACTCTTCAATTAATGAAGGCAAATCTCTCGGGATTGCTGCAACCGCATGTCTTATTATTGTTTATACCATTTCATAACATAACATCACGCCAGTACGCTCTAAAGGGGTACACAGATGTGTACAGTTCACCTTGAAACACTTTCATTTCAAAGGTTATGATCAAGTTTCATGGCATTCAGTTAATCTATTCTGGCATTACTACCTCACTAAAGCAAGTTGCTTAATAGGTACAACTAAAAAGTGAAAAATAAAAAATCTTTTTTACAAAAAAAATACTACCGACTTCCAACTAAAAACACTACAAAGTGAAAAATAACTTTCTTTTTCGAAGTCGGTGTCCATAACGAAAAAAATTGGTACCTACCAAAGACACCGACTTCGAAAAAGAAAGTTATTTTTCACTTTGTAGTGTTTTTAGTTGGAAGTCGTTAGTATTTTTTTTGTAAAAAAGATTTTTTATCAAGAGTGTTCTTAGTTATATTTGACGAAAATCGGTTCAGCCATTAAATAGTTATGGGCGTTTTACTGTTTGAATCAGGGTGTTTTCGCAAGATATCGTGTCGTAATTACGTGTTCAATAGATTGTTGATCGAAGCATGTCTACTACTCGTACTAGATAAATTATGTATCATGAAATAAAAATGTTTCGGGGTTTTTTTTTTAATTTTACTTGTCATACCAACTTTTAGTTGTATTTCTTTATTTTATGTCAACTAATTCAGCTTCTTCACCTTCGTGTTGCTTGGACGACAGTTATTTAATTTTTGTCAACTCTAAACTCTGCCACTTCCACGGCATTGTCGCCGTCAGTGTCAGCTGATGTCAGCTTGTCTTCATGTTTTGGGGCACAGAGGACAGGATAAGAGGTAGACCATAGTTTGCGACTCGGCACCGCATTTACATCAGTATTTAGTTATATATTACGTTAATGAAACCTTCGGGCTACATTACACACACAATAGCGTCACTGAAGGAAGCTACGCTTATTTCTTTTTTAGTGTTTTGTCTTCATTATTTGTCAGTTAGTGAGTTACACAAACCTACCTATAATCAAAATAGGTATCTCTGAATGCTTTTCTAATGAATATCGTAAACAATTCAATGTAATAAGTTTAACGTCTGAATCTGTGTGTCTGTCCATCATCGTAGCTAAATAATAAAACAAAATGTCTCTGCTATTAGTTTTATGTTCACCAACAACTTTGGTGAAGAGATAATAAATACTTAATATTATCTTTTTAAAAAGGCACTTATAATATTATTATGTGTAAGAAAACTCCTTTGCGAGAGACGAGACTCCGTACTAGGGAAATCTTGTGTTAAAAACTTGTAATTCACCAACATTATTTCAGAAAAAAATCTTGCTGAATACACAGGCAACAGGAATCTACCCTTCTTTCTTGTTCTATGTTAATGTCCTCATTAGCTGACAGTCAATCAGCAGTCACCCCAATGTACCTACGAACAAAATAGGTATTATTTTACGCTTTCCTAATGAATTTCGTACACAATTTATCTGTGTGTCTGTCCATCGACGATAAAGAAGTAATAAAAACAGTGTCTCTTCTTTTTGTCATCTCTTCACAGAAGTTTGCTTAATTAACATCTTAGAATGAATCTTATAATATTATTATACGTTAGAAAGTTCGTTTTGCGAGAGACTGGAGTCCGTGCTAGGAAAATCTTGTGTTAAAAAGTCGGTAATTAGAACTACCAACTCGTATTTTACCACCCGTAATTCCAAAAAAATCCTAGAATGAATGAACAGGAAACAAGATTCTACCTTTTGTTTCCTGTAATCTTATTAAATGTTTCTGTCCTCATTAAATGCCCGTCAGTCACCCAAACCTATCTACCAACAAAAGAATAGGTATTCTTGAATGCTTTCCTAATGAATGTCGTACACAATTTAGTCAGGTCACTAATTGCAGCGAACAAAAAGGAACTTCGGGACACATTTCTCCACAGTGTTCTCCGCAACGTAATTATCTAATTGCTTCATTTGAAAAAATCTTCTCTTTTCAACAAAAGAAGTTCTCTGCAGGTTTTCGACCTTGGTGACCGTTAATTACTTGGTTAGAGTTTTTATCCCATTTCTTAGTATTGTTTTCATACTTGTTTTGTCCTGTCTTATTATTATTAAATTATTATTCATTTTAAATATTTCTTACTAAAATAAACTTCAAAAATCATTCAAAAATATAACAAATAGTGGCCCTCCGGTATCGGGATCGGTGTCCTAGCATCCATGCTTCCGTTATTCAGGACTTTAGAGATAGAAACCGCCTAACATTACGAGCCGTGTCCAGAAGTAATGCTTTCTGAATCTAGCCCTAGATCCATCTTAAGGTGATCACCTCTTAAGGTGATGGGCGAGGCTCGTGGCTATTGAACCATTGGCTGATACGACTAACTTAATATTTACATTATTATTAAGGCTAAACGCTTTGATCAAAATTTTCTCCAGTAGGAAGCAACGCAAATGGCGCTTTTTAAATATTTCTGTACCTAATACTTGTATGGAGGGATCGTATCATAATCATCATCATTCCAGCCAAAGGACGTCCTATGCATCTCGTATCCAGCGGATTCCCGCACCCCTGACAAGGCCTTTCAACGCTGCATCTTCCGGTACGCGGTCGGCACTCCAGAACTTTTCGGCTTTTATCCGTTCTGCGAGCAATGTGCCCTGCCCACTGCCACTTTAGTTTGGCAATTCTTCGGGCTATGTCGGTAACCCTGGTTCTCTTGCGGATGTCTTCATTTCAGATTCGATCACGCAAGGTAACTCCGACAACTCCGAGCATAGACTCTCTATTGCCCTTTGGGTGACTTTAAGCCTTCTGATGAGGCCCATTGTGCACGAGCACGTCTCAGTGCCATATGGCATCACTGGCAACACACACTGGTCAGACATTTTCTTCTTGAGACAATGGGGTAAGTTGTACGAGAAGATACCGCGCAACTTCAGAACGTCACGAAGACATCGTGAAAATTGGGGGGGCAGTAAAAGTGTTAATACCAATATAACGCAACACGACATCTGTATTCCAGAAGAATTAGGCAGAGGTATACACCGTTAAATTTTGGTTGTTACAATAATAAAGTGCAACAGTGAATTTCGTTTAGGAAGTCGGTGTTTTTGATACATTTTTTAGTCTTTTACTTTTGTATTCGTTTTAATTTTATTTATTTTGTATTTTTTCTTTACAAATGGATACTGTTTCATGTACCGGATCGACCCGCGATTGTAACGACCAAAATTTAACGTAGTACATATTATTATTAATCCCAGGTTTTCCTGGTTATAAATTTCCTGTAATGGGGAGTGACCTTATAGCATTTAATCGGGCACATAGCGCAGTTACGTGGGTATCCAACCCACCCTGTGTGACCCTCCTCTGGGCAGTATCCCCCATCACCGGAACACCAGAACGCATTGCACGCCGTGACCACCCCAGGGACCTAACCAGCACATGAGCGCCAGACGATCCCATGTATGGCACCCATGGTACCCCCGTAACGGGTCAAGTCAGGCCCCGCCACCTATCACTTTTCGGCCGCAGGGAATAGAGTGGCCAACGCTATACTGACACTCCTCCTCCCTTGCGGCCCCACCGGGTCGGCCATCAGACGGTGACGACCACGTCCAGGCCGTGGAAGGTAGGGAGAGCGGCGCACCGTAATACTGGCACTCCTGTCCCACCGCGGCCTCGAACGAGGGTTCGACATCGCGGCCCGTCTCAGTTGAGATGTCGCCCAAGCGGCACCGCAGCCTACTTATTGGCCGCTAAGTCGTCGACTGATCTCCTGATATTTCATCATCATCATCATTTCAATTCATTTCAACTGAAAGACGTCCACTGCTGGACATAGGCCTCCTCCATATTCCTGTAGCACTTGGCAATCCCATATATTTTTGTCATTTTTCCAATCGCTGTCGCAAAGCGAGAGAAACATTTATATTTTTGTGTATTCCTAAGTGCTGTAGACTGTACTTCAGGTAAAAAAGAGACAGTTTCTTTAAGACGTAAATCAGATAGCTAATCCATCGTTCGCGACTGCCACCATAACTCATTTTCCTTTGTCGTTTGTTACAATGCGGTAACGACTCGCGGCAGGAAATATTTTATGCAATAACCTCCATTATTTTCTTTGTGAGAATTTCTTTTAGAGTTCGACATTTCTGCCTTAAGTTCCTTTTTGTCATGGTCGCCTGGTACGTTGAAAATATAGTTCTTTTGTTTAATAATTGTTAATTTTCTGTCAAGTATGCTGATGTGAAACAAAAACTTTAGTGATTTGAAAATATTTAGTGACACCTGGGGGTCTATAAGTCAAGAGTGAATAGGTTACATCTAGGCAAGCGTGCTTCATCAACGACCACATCATCGCTAACCATCATGTGAGATAGCGATCAAAAGAGGAATTTCAAAAATAAAAAAGTAGTACAGTAAAACTACTTTCTTAATGTCCCTCGGCAATCATCGCATTTCCGAATCTAAACAAATGCTATTTTCCATGTCCATCAGTGATTGGATTTATCGTGTGTAATAATTCGAATTCAGAACTAACTAAGTACTTTATTGTTGTTTTATTTTGATTTACGTGTGAACTATATAGAGCTGTACAACTATTTTCCTTCTTAACCGCGGCAGCTTTCTTGTCATTTTTAAAAAATCAAATCAAATTACATTATGTTAAAAGAGTACTAACATCTTTATATTCTTCTAAAATGATTGAAAGCTTCCGGTCTGCACTGAGTGCAAAGGGCAACTGATAGAAATTCAATGACTGACGAAGCAAGTAGTTTGCCGAGGGGCATTAAGAAAATAGTTGTACTCTACTTACGTACTGTTTTTTTCAGAAAACTGTATCTACCTAACTTTTCTTCGTATATTTATTTCTTTATTCAATATACATAAGAAAATAAATTCATGCCCAAAGCTCTTCAGCAAAGTATTATCATAAATACTTCTTTTCAAATCACTTTATTTATTACTCCCGTCCTACTCTGGCTGCAAAGCGTTCTTACATCGCAGGCTCTAATAGCGCGATAATACAACTTTTTTGGCTATTACTGAAAGTACTTTGAAGGTAATATGTGAAAGGAGCTCGCTGGATTGTTTTCTTTTACATATTCTGTTCTGCTTTTTGTATATCATAGTGTAATTAAAAAAAAAAGTAGGTTTACGATCGAGATGTTCACGTGATAACGTCAAACTTCACTTGCACTTCACATTTTGTTTCACTGTTAAACATTCAACGAAAACTTAACCGCACGAGAAAATCTCCATTCGTTTGTATGCCGCTAGAGTGAGAGAGACGGAAGATCGGTCCACTCACTCGAACGTTATGCCAGCCTCCGCTCGTGAGGATTCCGCGTGACAAGTTTCACGGAATGACTGGCAGCGCTCGAGATGAGACGGGAGATCGGTCCGTCTCTCTCTCGTTATACCTGCGATCGCGCTCGTGAGGTTTTGGTGTGACACAAGTTTCTGAACATGTCACCCGACTAAAACGATTTTAAAGACGTTATCACGTCAAAAAATAGTCAGCTGATTGGGATTTACCGATGATATCCTTGGTGCAAGTTGTTCGTTTACACGGGCAGAAGTAGCAAAATACGACCACACCTTTCTGTTACAGCCTGTTTGTAAAAGGTCATCTCTGACATTTCTGACTCGATTATGAACATGATGTTTACTGATATAAAGCTACACTATGGTTGAGTACTACTACTTTACCTTTACATCTCGAGCGAAGCGTCTCTGTTTCAGCTTGGACAAAATGCTTTCGTTTGTCGTCGTGTCGCATTTCTTAACCGATTCTCGTCAAATTTTGTGAGCAGGTTCGATAATTATGAATTTAAAAAAACGCAAATTGGCAGACTCGCGAGGTCTACAGCTCACAGAGCCACTATAATTAGTATATATTAGTATGGTTAAGTGTTACCGAAGCTGAATCCTGGGTCAAACATAATGTTTGTCCCAGGATTCAGCTTCGGTAACATTATTCGATGACGCAGTGTAGTGAAACAGATTGATTTAATGTAGGATAAAAGGGAATAATTTTTTTTTTTAAACTTTTTTTTTAAAGAACAAGTAGGTATTTTTTTAGGTGGAATAGATCCTTTTTAATGTAAATTTCAAATCACCAAAACGCGCAAAACAATAGGCGTCAAAAAAGAAAAATATCTGACCGGTAAATATCTAGTATCGCTTGGCAGGAGGAGGGTGCCCAGGAGTTAGAGGTGTGCCTCCTCTCCCCTGGCACCACTCCCATGACGAGGTAAAGCACCGGTCTTGAGAAAAACAAATTATTGTAACTTAACCTCAAAACACTAAAGTTGCTCCTGCATCGTCTCCGGCGCTGCGAGAACTGCAACCCCTTCGCCAATTAAAATTTGCTGTCGATTACGCAGGCACGTAAAACGAAACATCCTATGAACGAAGTTTTTTGCATAACTTGTATTATTGTGGTGATTTCTATTGCGTAATTGTTAGACATTATTGAAACTTTAGTATTTTTTTTCTCAAAAACTATTAGGCTTCGCATCTTCAAACTTTGTGAACGTGTTCTACAAAATGAGTTATATACGTAAAAAAATGTATGAAATAGTATGTAGTTCCTAACTCCCCGGATTCTATGTACAGTTAAGCCTTGGTGTTAATTAAACTTTTTGTTTATAAAGCCATAAAATGTTAAGCCGCTAAGCCAAAAAATATACATTGTAACAATGCCATCCCCAATTTTGCGTGATAAGAACTAATGTTGTATGAAAATAAATCACACCTAACAAGGAGAGAACAAACAAACGTTGCTATGGGTATCTACTCATCTGAATGGAGGGTTCCGGGTCAGAAAAAATTGTTAAGGGTCAAAATTACAATCCTAATTTAATATCTGCGTGACACGTAAGTTGACCCAAAATGTATTATCGTTCTATTGAAATTAAAAGATTTAAAGCGAAATGAATCTATTGTATATAAACTAACCGTTGACAATTTGTATATTGTAAACGTGGTCGTGGATGTTTTTTTCTTTTTATCGAAAAAATCAAACGTCAACTATCTTTATTAAACAGGCAGATCAATATTTAATATTAAATTAAAGACCTTCTAAAAATATGTAATTAAGCACCTAATATAATAAGCTTGCTGAAACTAATTTTCATGAGTAAAATTATGCTAAGGAACTCAGTATCTTCTAATTAATCCTCTTCAGGAATAAATTCCTAAGTCGAAATTATTTCATAATCTTCTTTGAAGACTTTTCTCACGTTCGGCCAACAATTTGCTGGTTTACGAGAATGACAAGAAATTTTACAAGCATTTATTTAACTTGCAATGTATGTATGTAAGTGTGTTCGGGTCAAATCTTGCAACTGAATTTTAAAGCAGTTATCCTCCACCGATTAAGATGAAATTTTGCATACACGTGTAGTTTGGATGACAATGCATGGTTAGCTAAGTGACGTCATTCTAAATCCAATATGGTGGACTACCCAAGACAGTGGACTAGTTATTTTTTATGCACTGAAGAATTTACTCACACACGAGCACTGTTGACAACAAAAAATACCATACATAAAATAAGACCCCTCCCCTCAAACACATACCGCATAGTCGCACACAATGAATGAACCTCCTAATAACGTCAACATTACGTCCATTGTCTTCAAACTAGCTTCCCAACAATTCTAAATTCAAATTGCGAAACCGCAAACCCATTTCGCTAACCCTACCGTTGCCGCAGGAATTTTCACGTATTCCAAAGAACGTGTAATTTCTTATGTAAATATTTGATACGGTCTCGGTTCGACTTTCGTTTTACACATGCGAGAGGTAAATTCTCTGTACTTTTGTACGTTCGTTTATTTTAATATCGACAGTCACGAGACTTTTTAGGGTTGTATTTTTAAGGTTTATTAGGGGTGCGTGATTATCGTGATTATGTATTTTTTGTCGTGTTTTGTAATGTGCTTGAAGTAAGGTTATTAAATTTGTACTTTCAAGGGATACAAATGACACAGTTACAAGTAATATACAAAAGAGTATTTGACTCAATATAAGCTTACATTTCTTGTTCCGGTCCCCATGCTCCTGTACCTGTCTTATCCAGGGTAGAACTTGGATAAGACAGGTACATGAGCATGGCACCCACGATGGCAACAATCTCGTCTGCTCAACACGCTGCCGGATGACCAACATTCCTTCTACTAGTCCTTGGACGCCACTCAGTCACTGCCACAAAAATACACTATATTCTGTTTTTTTTATTAATTATCAAAAAAAGTTTATTCATAAAGTTTTGTTATTCTATACTGTACACCAATATAAAAATTTAAGTATAAAGGCGAGAGTAGCTTTAAATTGAGTTTTTTTCCAGCAAACCTTTGACTGATAGAGATCATAATAGATTCAATTTTCACCTCTCCATATTTGAGCTAGAAGATAATGATTTTGTTAACCTAAATGTGCAAAAGAAAAGTCGGCAAGTTATTTTCAGTTCAGCTATTGTGGCTCACGACTTAGTATTGACCTAATACCAAACTGACCGAACCTATTTCAGCCGAGACTAGTTTAACTCTCTATAAAGATCATAAAGGCAAACGCTTGAGTCAGTATTTCAATATAGTTTTAATACACAGAACCTTTACCTATGTTGACAATTTACTATGAATGCTGATTATGTATAAATTAGTTATTACAATTTATTTAAGCCAGCGTTTCCTAACCTTTTTCAGTCCACGAACCCCCAGGAAATCAAGCACAATCTCAAGGACCCCATACATAAAAAAAATACAGCAGTAAATTTCGGACCATTACTTTATTATAGTATTACAAATACAAAAAAAAAACCTTTTTATAAAAAAAATATATGTTAATGTGAAGGTTGGTGCTGCTTTTTGGTACCTCAATTATTGATATTTGGGTTGACGTAACTACTAAGTTGTAATTTCAAATCGGATTCCATTCGTAATCTGTTTTTATATTTGTTTTAGTATATCCAAGAGCAGAGAATGCCTTGTCAGAGAAAAAAGTAAATTTTAAATTTTTCAGTGCTTCTTCGGATATTTTTTGTATAATCTTTTTTTACATGAATCCAAAAACTTGATATTACCTTTTCTTTTCATTGACATAACGTTTAAAAGCTGAATCACGGGATATTACTATTAATTGGTTGGCCTATGCCGTTGTCAAGCCATGGATGTCAGTAACATCTGCGTTGAAAGGGTCTACTATCCAATTTCTATTTTTGTACACATTTTTGGTGTGTATACTGTGTAGCGATTACGATTACTTTTGGTGGCATTTATTTATTGCTGTTACATGGTCCATAGAAGAGAATGCAAACCTTCAATCATATACTCATGGACCCCCAGGATTCGCGGACCACAGGGAAACCCTGATTTAAAGTATAATAGTTTCACGTTCATTTGATCTAAGTTTTCAGGGTGTCTTTTTAACATAAAAGAATGGCAGTATAGATTGTCATAACGTCATCACATATGAAGAAGAAGCACTTATAAAGCATTAAAAACAAACGAAAAATATTACAATTTGCTATTACTTAACATAAGGACATAAATCTTGCTGCCAACGAATTACAGGGAACCATAAATTAAACATTACCATCGCCTAGGGATTTGGAAATTGTGAATTATTCATCGTTTTACGTAAAGATAAGGGCTTATTAACCGCGCTTCATATATATTCGGATTTTGATAATAATCTCTAAGATTTTAATGGCGGGATATGTGCTTAGAAGTTTGTGTGGTTTATGTGTAGGTGTATGTTGTAGTGTGTGGAAGTGTGTGTGTTTGAATCGTGTTATGAGTAGTTTTGTTAAATCTGCCCGCAGCTGTACTGTACTGTCGGAATAAAAACTTTTTAACAAAAAAAGAAACAGACTTTCAAAAAAAACTTAGAAAGTTATTTTTCAGTTTGCAGTGTTTTTTTAGAAGACGGTTTGTTTTTTTGTTAAAATGATTTCATCCCGATCTAATACCCGTGACTTACTTAGCATTAAGGAGTTCATTGGCCATCTGTGGTCTTCTTCACCAGTTCAGTTCCAAATAATACTTTCTGAGTGCAAATGATTGCATTGTTGATGAAAATATCAAAATCGCTGTATGTATTATGCCTATAATATTTGAGGAATTCCCTCGATTTCTCCAAGATTCCATCATCAGATCCTGATCTGATGACTATGGGACCAACTAGGAAGTATACCTTTTCAAACAAAAGAAGAATTTTTGAAATCGGTCCAGGCGTCTTTGAGTTATCGGGGAACATACATAAAAAAAATATTGCGACGAATTGAGAACCTCCTCCTTTTTTTGAAGTCAGTTAAAAACTGTTGCTTAATCAGATCCTCTTGACAAATGACATTCGATTAGCTCGATAGGAATGGTTGAATTGCCAAAATATAAGGGATTGATCACGTGGCATATCGATGACGTTTGTCAACCCCATAAATTTTTGACTTTTTACCCGACTGCCGAAGAAGGGTAATGTGTTTATCAGTCTATGTATGTATGTTTGTTTGTTCCTATGTGGCGTTCTGGAGACCGAAAGGCGTTGGCCGATTTTGATGATTCTTACGTCAATCGATTCATCTAAACCTTGCGGGTGGTTAAAATTGGAAAATAGAAAAATGGCGGCTTTTGGGCGCCATATTGTGTCTCTTGTGGGGTATTAAAATAAAGGGTTTTAAGAGGTGATTGCAAAAATATTATGTAATACTTATATATTTAAATGTAACTAATTCTAAAAAAAAATAACAAGAAACTTATAAATAAAAAAGTTAGAGAGTGTTAGCTAGGTAAGTCAGGTGAGATAGTGATCAAGCGCAAGCCTATCAATAATAAAAAAAAGTTACAAAAAAAATTAAAAATCCCCGATTGCTTAAGACATCTGGTTACATCTGGTTTTGGTCAGCCAGCTCGCGAATATGTATCCTCCGACTGCACAGCATGATTTTCTTCTTGTTTACGTCTTTTTAGTTCACTTCTTAAGCAGCTGCGTTTTTATTTTTTTATTTACTTGTTTACAATCTCTCTGGCGACGCTTTCGATGCTAGAATGTGTGAAGACCTTCTTCTTCTTCTTCTACTAAACTTCTCCGACCCAGCTGTTATAATTTAGCCACGAGCTCCTCAGGTACTATTCTACACAAGAATGTACGAGTATAACGAAATATTCGGTTGCATAGAAGCACTCAACCTCGAATCTTCTTCAAATATTTTTCTTTACAAAATATTTGAATTTCATCTTATATCTGGTCTGGCACATAGTTCGCGATGTCGCTCTTATGAATAATATTTATCATTTTTGCACACATTCTGGGACCGATCTAGAATGTGTGCAGATCAGTAATAGTACAAACAGAATTCGAAAATTTTCAAAAGTTTCAAACTCCGTTTTGCAGTTCGTGTGCAATATAAATTTAACTCAATATTATAAAGAGATGATTAAATATGGATGGATGAAGCGGGAAGGGAAGGCTGAAAAATAGATCGATGGATTGTGTGAGGAGTGATATTTAAGAAAAGGTAGTCAGTGATAGCGTAACGGTGGATGTGGACGGTACGGATGAAGAAAACGTTTTGCGCCGATCCCAAGCAACATGGTACAAGGGCAGGAAGATGATGATTATAAAGATTTTTTTTTTTGTATTTACGATGTAATCTCTAAAAGTAATGATCTAATTACGAAAATTCACTGATAGACACACCCACCATTGTAGAGTAACAAAGGCTAATTTTTATCCCGAAAAAAATGCACAGTTTCTATGAGACGGCAAGGAGAGAAGCCACGGAAAAAAATTACTCGAAGTTTGAAAAAAACGAATATACACAAACGAGCTTAGATTATCACTTACCTACGTTATAACGAACAATCAAAGCCAAGGTTGACCATGCTGTAAAAATATAGGGAAGTACTTAATAGAAAAAATTCTGAACAACATAATCTCTTAGAAGGGTCTTACAAAGATTAAGGCAGAGTTATAGCCGATGAAGACCTCGCCCAAATAAAGTTTTAGTAGATAGCCTGAGATCGTCGTACATAAGGATTTTAGTTCCATTTTCTGAGAGAATTCTGTCTTAAGTTCGTTTTAGATTTATACGTCTACGCGGTTTCTGTTCAGTAACGACAGCAAGACTGAGTTTAAGGTTATCTAATCGAATTTATTATCTGGACGAACAGCTCGTTATTTCTTTCATTCAATATTTTACAGTGCCTCTTAGTATCTTTGATATTTTTTATCATACAAAATAGATATGATAAGTAATTTAAAGTATTTCTTTTTAAATTTCACTGACACATCTTTGGAAATAAATATGGGACTGCAGTGTAAACTCATCAATACAATTTTATTTCCACATTACTCAAAGTTGGATAAAAAAGGCTTTACGGCACATATTCGGTTTTAAAATTATAGATTTACATTATCAACCATAATATCGTTTGTCATCATACTATTACAATCAGACATGCGGATAACCATTACATCATGATCTTAAGTAACACAACCTCTCCTAAGGCACGTACAAGCAAGCGGTATTAAAATCCGCGTTATTACAGACCCCATGTGTCGCCAATCTATCGCTTACGACAGCAAATAGGGACAGCCCTTAAGGTCAGTTCACACCGAGACGCGACGCGACGCTGCCTGCACTTTTTAAGATCAATAATAATGTTAGCCTGTAACTGTCCAGCTACAGAGCAAAAGCCTCTTCTCAAACAGAGAAGGCACGAGCATTGATCACTACGCTTGCTCAAGACTGGTTGGCAAATTCAAACTAATATTAACTATAAGTCTATGTTTTCCATCACCGTTATCAGCGATGTTCAAGATAAACTAGCTTAGCTTAACTGCTTAGACAATATAGAACTTTATTTAATACACAAAAAGATACATATTTCAACTACGTATACGTTTGGACCAATTGGGGTTGAAATATTAGGACCATGAGGTCTTTGTATACATAGAGGTTTTCGGCATATTAGCAAACAGTTAGTACGTCTTCTCTTCACTTGACCAGAGGGCTGAGATTTTCCTCGGTCGAATAATCAGCATTGCCATTCAACGTGGCATTGCTGCTGGCGTTTTTGGCACTTTTCCTATTGACGGCGATGTGGACGGATTTTTTGGTGCCCAATGAGTTCTTCCACTCTGGCATTTTTATACGCGCTTGTATATTTTGGTATCGCGTCTCGATGTTAGCTGATCCTTAGCAGTTCGGGCAATATTTGACACAACCCTTAGAAGTTCAGACAACATTCATTGGGAAAGTTTTGTTGTAACGGCTCCCAATGCTGTTGTATAGAATATAGTTTGGTATCTGCTCACATAAAATAATGCCTTCAGTTGCCAAGGGGTTAGGTAGGGTCAGTTAATAGCGATAACATTTTAGAAAACGATTTGTGTTAAAGAAAAGCATCTTCAAAAATTCAAAGCTACCACCTGCGGGTTTTTAGTATTTTAAGTCAGTAATATCTAGTGAAAAGGTTACTTCTAGGCATGTGTGCTTCAACGTCGACCCCCTAATCGATTTCAGTTGGGTGAGATAGTGGTGAAACGCAAGCATCATTAATAAAAAAAGGTGTACGAGATAATTTATCAGAAACATAAAATATGATTTCTGAAATAATAATGAAATTTTTTTAGTGTTTTATTAAATTTAATGCATTTATTTATTAATTTATATCGATTTTACCAGTTTTTTTTTTTTTTAAGAATTTTAAGTGTGCTAACGAATTTTCATAGTAAATTAGCTTCTGCTGACGGCTTCGCTCGTGTGAAATGTGTTAATCTAGGTTATAAACTATTGTGCAAAATTACATCCAAATTACGTTTGCTATTTTTGAGTGATTGAAACACAAACAAATAATAATTTTAATTATGCTTTTTTTTTGTTAATATAAATAGGTTCGCGCTTGACCACTATCTCTCCTGATGGTAACCATGATGTGGTCGACGGTGAAACCACACTTGCCTAGAATTTTTTTTTTTTTTTTTTTTTATACGTGGCGTCTCACAGATAGACCAAAGTGGCCTGTGTCTGTTTAACCGGGCTACCCTGTGGAGACTAAACTAAAGTAGAGCCTCCAGCCAGGCACAAAAATTCTAAACCTAAGCGACAGCGCTGAGGGCTACCCCAGTTGGGGCCGAACCTCGGCTCAGGGCGTCGCTAGGGGACAGCTATGACTGGATCTAGACAATGACTTTACCATCCGTTCGTAAACTACCTACGTGGAGAAGAACGGATAAGAAACTCCTTTTATATCTAATAAAGTTAACTAATGCTCAGCTATGCGCGGGCTGGCGGGAATTTATTGAGAGAGTACGCGACGGGCCTCGGCGGCGAGGACGAAACGAATCGGTTTTGTCTATTAACATGTTCACTACGCCCTACGGCTCTTAAGGAGCAGGGTAGAGGGGTCATGGGAGGTCAGAGAATGTGCCTTAGTTGGCGAAATCGTGAGATTTAGAGAAAAACGCCTGAATTGCGTGAAGTCTAATTGAAAGGGCAAGGGGTACGACTTAATTGCGCACCCATTGGCCGTTTCTATATACAAGGCTATCTAGCTCTTGTGTTATGGATGGGAACCTATTAAATAGGGCTTGGGTCTCTGCTGGGTTCGGTCTAGAACCGGTTGCCTCGATCCTTTGGATCTCGGCGGCCAGCAATCGTGCCTCGTCTGTCATCCAGACGGCGTACGTACCGATGATGATATCGGCGACGCTGCGTCTGGCATTGGGCGAAATTGGGGACGGGCTCGCGGCGTCGACAGTGGTGGGAGCCACTTGACGGCCTTGAGCGGGCATGGGGGCTGCTGGAGCCTGAGGGGCCTGGCTGAGGGTTGGTGCCGGGATGGGGTGATCCATCAGGCCTGGGATGGCCTTCTGGTTGGTCTGGGGAGCCACCTTCTGGTGGTTTAGTTTACCCCATGGCGACTGCCTCTGAGGGGCTAGTCGGGGGGGGGTTTGCGGGGGAGGAGCCGCGCGGGATTCGCGGTTCTCGGCGCGCTTGGCCATCTTAGGCGCAAGTTTGGGAGCGCGGGGGCACCCCTTATAATTGGCCGTGTGACCTACCTGGTCACATAGCACGCAGCTCGGTGGCTCGGTGCATTCGGCGGGGTTCTTGGGGCGGGGGCAGTCTTGGGTGCCATGATCCCCTCGGCACTTGACGCACCTCGGGGTGGCGAAACAGTTCTTCTGACTGTGGCCGTATAGTTGGCAGCGATGACACTGACCAACTACAAATGGACGGTAAGGCTTCTCAATAGAGATGCCTGAAAGAGAACATACGGATTTGATCTGGAAGATCGGATTGTGGCCTTCGGTGTGTTCGCATTCGACCATCACCATGTCGTATTGCTGTCCTCCGCGCGCTTTATGCATGCGGTGGACAGCTAGAACTGGGACTTTTTGTGCCAAGAGGTCAGCACGAATGTCATCGGTCGGGATCTCCTTCGGAATGCGACGGATAACCACACGGGTGGGCGTCTCTTCCGGCAGAGTGTAGGTATGGAACTGAATGTTCTCATACCTAAGGAATCGGGTGAGATTCCTGAAGTCATTTGGGGTCGGGACTTGGATCTTAATGCCCAGCTGACAGGCTAGGGCATTAGTATAATTAATCTTGCGTTCAACGCAAGATTTTGAAATTTCTGTCCACTTACTTTTGTCGTGGAGGAAGATTGGCGGGGGCCTTAGAGATTTGGGGGCTTTGTTGGTCGGGCTGGGGGCGCGGCTCGACCTTTGGGAGGCGCCGGCAATGGTCATTGGGCTGCCCGAGCGACTAGATCGCTGGGTTGCGGTGAGGGGGGAGGGGGCGGGGGTGGAGTGCACGTCGGAGGGGGTGGACGGCAAAGTTGGGGACTTGGAGGGGGTCGCTGCTACCTTCTTAGCCTTATTGGCCTTGAGGTGGGACTTGTTCTTCTTCCTCTTCCTCTTGCCCTCATTGACAACCTGGAAGCTGTCAGAGGAGGAGGAGAGGTCATCTGAGGTTTCGTAGTCTTCGGAGTTTTCCTCCTCAGACTCGTCTATGATAAGACGTGCAGGACTTGCATCCGAAACGGGCGGGGGGGAGGCGGGGCTGTCGTTCTCAGGGGGCGGGGGGGAGGCGGGGTTGTCGTTCTCGAGGGGCGCGGGGGCACAGACACCGGTGCAGGTGGCCAGAGAAGTTCGGATAATTTTGAACCTTCTCAGGTTATCCCTGCGTGGACTGGGGTCGTCCGACAGCAGGTCCTCGACCAATTTCATCAATGCCTCTACGGGATGCATCGCCACTGATAAAACTGATACGAGATAAAAACAATAACAATTACTGATAAGATAGGATATCGTAAACAATATCCTACGTTAACAGTTACGGGGCGGATACTAAAGTCCCCGGGTAGGTACGCCCGGGGATGTGTGGACCTACCCTCCCAGCCGGGTTAGACTGGGAGGTGAGTACCTAGGTGAGCCCTAAGCTAGAATACCTATCACCAATCTTAATGGGTGATAGGGGCCCTGAGGTACTGGGTAACCCACAGAAGGTGGGTACCCGTCGGATGTGTACCGTTGTCCGGCACGCAGGGGTAGACACACCCAGCCGTGCCGGGTGATTGCTGGAAGCAGAGACAGGGGTTGACTAGGCTAGACACCAAGGCCAGGTCCCCTGCTCCCGACTCCAACTGACTGCCGTGCTCTGAAGGAGCCTGGCGGGTACGTTGGGTCAGTACCCCCTTTGGCTTACGTTGACACCGTAAGGTTTCGACCAAAGGACCACTAAGTCGTGGTTTTTGCCCAGACGGGGCCAAAAACGTGACTATCTGTCAAAGAACTTAGTCTTTTCCTACTCTGATAAGAGCTGGATCGGACGATCGCCGTAGCAATCACTTGCGGTGTGCGTAGACGCGACGACCGCTGACGCGTCGCGGAGATCGCGGCGAGATAGGAGAGCGGGGTGCGGGCGGCGGGGGGCGCGCAGAGCGAGACGTGCGTGCGTGACGACAGCCGGCGGCGGAATGATGACACTTGCCTAGAAGTAACCCATTCACTTTTGACTTAGATACCCCTTTTTAATTTTTATTTCCTTTGGGTTGCATGCATACTACTCTAGCACGGATAGATAGAGTAGTTATGTGGGACTTCAACCCACTAAAACTCTCTCACCAGAGACCAAACCAGCACATATCGGGTGCAGACGACCCCGTGGCAGCCTTGGTCCCACTGTTTCGGGACAGGTCAGTGGCCCCGCCACCTACCACTTTTCGGCCGCAGGGGCGGCCTGCGGCCCCACCGCGTCCGTCACTAGACGGTGGCGACTTCGCTCAGGCCGCGGAAGGTAGGGAAAGCTGCGCACCGCAATATTGGCCTCCTACCCTCAGCCGCAATGCCTCCCATACGACATCACGGCCCACCCTAGTTACGTTGTCAACTCCGTTGCCAAGCGGCACCACAACCTACTTGTTTACCGCGTCGTCGGCTTATCAGCGAAATCCCTTACGAGCGACCCCTCTTTAGGTGTCCCTTCGCTTCACCGTAGGTGACCAAACCACGGCTACTGAGCCCCCCCGCCTCGACAATGCGGAAAATCCTACCGGGGATGACTTAAAGATTGTAGCGGGGCAACACCGACTCTGGCAAGGAATTTCACTCATTCTCAATTATACGGCCGTTTCTAAAATCTTATTTTTTAAATAAACAGTTTTTTAAGATATCAATCTTCAACTATGCTCATAAAAAAAGCTCATAATTATCCAGAAGTCAGAACTTACATAATATGTCGCTTCAAGAATTATAAAGTCCCATCTCATATTTGAGGGCCCAACGGTACTAATTCCGGGCCTCCATTAGAGCAATTTACGGTCCCTATCCCGGTCCTCCAAAGGTACCTTAAGTAGTACTACCGAACCATACTATGTTATCGTCCGTAATAGATGAGTGTCACCGTATGAATTATTTAGCTTTTTGGACTGAATTACTTTTAGATGTTCATTTAACTTAATATAGAATTCTCAAAGGACAATTTGAGACGTTCTTAAGCCTCGCTGAAAAACCTTCAACCTATACTACAACCTAGGAGTCTTTAAGTCAAGAGTGAATAGGTTAATTCTTGGTGAGCGTGCTACACCATTGCGGTAAGCGATGATGTGGTCGACGGTGAAGCACGCTCAGTTAAGATAGCGGTGAACAGCTACAAAAAATAAAATAAAAACAAAAAAATAAGCAGACTGCCGACAGAATTGAAAACTAACTTTGGAATAACTGGCCGCTAATAAACAGGCTGCTGCACTCTAGACAAGTGACATTCCATCATCGTCAGTTTAAACTTGGAACGTTGACTAAGGTCCATAACAATAGCTGTCAAAGTTTGTTACGTACTTACTACGGGCGTGAAAACCAAGTTTCAATATAAAACATATGCAATACCTTAAAGCACGATGTAAAATCATGTATATGTATTGTACAATGTTTAAACAAATAAAGAAATCTGAATCCGAAACTGACATTCATCGACGCGTAACTGATGTTTGCCAAGACTAACCTGAGATATCGCAAAATATTCACAACAATAAAATAATTAGGAAAAAACCCGCCCACTCACAACACAAACAGTGGAGTTTGACATATCGGAGACCTTATGCTACAACAGCGCCTCTAGTGGCGAATTCATACGCGGTAGTAACGTCAAAAATGAATGGAAATTCCAAGCGCTATCGAAACGTCACGTGATCAATCTCTGATAGAATTATACTGTCTAGAGCCTCTGTTTATCCGCGTTCAACGCGGCTAGAGAAGTTTTCACACCACCTGCTCGACAATGACCAATTACATATTATGCAATCTCAACGTAAACTAAAGTATTACCTCTTAAGGGTTGTATGAAACTCCCAAGGGAGTAAAGTGAATAGAAGAAAAAATAATTTGGAAGGTCAAATTTATGTGGAAACTCATGCAAAACTCCAGTAAAAATGCATTGCAAAGAGGTTTGTTCGAAAATGTTACTGGACACCATAAGCAGAACTAAAATTCATAAAGGCGTTATTTCAAAGAATGTGAAACTAAATACGCAAATATGAAATTTATGGAGTTCTGGCAGAAGATGTGAAAAGTAGAGTATGCGCTTCTGGGATAAAGCCTGTCTTCACCTTGGGCAGGTTAAACGCCTTATTTCACTCGACTCGCCATAACGCCTCGCTTCTCTCGGGAGTTAACTCTAACTCTAGAGTCCTTCGTTGCGCTTAGGGTTCAATATGCCACCCGTGACGTAAGACACTGCTTTATCCCCTTGGTGCATAATCTACTATTTCACTATAAAAACTAGACAGTAACAAATGGAAAATTAAAATTGATTTTGCTGTTGAGAAGTTGTTACTTACGTCATGAATATTTCATGATATAAGCGTATCTACCTAATTGTTTATAATTTCTTACAATTATGTTTGATGTTGACTATGTTGTTTAATTATTACTTCCTTATTTTACGGGAAAATAACTCATTTAAACAAAGGGATAACAAAATTATGTACAAAGGCGAGCTTCACTCCAAATGGAATTTCGACTTTAAATTGCAAACATTTGTTCAAATAAGTAATTAGTACATATATTATGCGACTCGTTCCTTTATATGCTATATAAAGTCATAACCCTACAGCATAAAGAAGGCCAAATAAGGATCAGGTACTATAAGTACCCAAATAGCTTCGATCTGTCATAAAACATCCGACACTCCTGCACCAAAGTACCGAAAGTCCGTTCTATTCCAGAAGTTCATTCATTACAGTTTTATTGGTTGGCACAAAATCTAAAGGGCGGTCGACGGTGACGGGTTTTCCCGTCAGTCATTTTGATGCGGGTAGGCCTGTAGTTAATTCTACCCTCCGTGAGTTGATTCCGGTTTAGATTAACGGAACTGAGCCAGGTGGAACTTAATCATGCAGTGAAAATCTGTGTGATTAGATTTTCGGGATATCGCGTGTGAATTACAGTCAGAAAGAGTAATGAAAATGAGCTTAAAAGCAATCTGGAATATAAAGGTTAAGAACCTCCTGAGAGCCTAGTGTGAGTTTAACGTTCACTTAGGTAGGCACGTGAACGTCAATTTGTATGGAATTATTGTGATTTTTTTTTGTCAGACGACGCTTATTCAGTTTCGGCAATTGAAGTTTACGTTGGCATGTTCGAATCACACTAAGATGTCTCATTATTACCTTCCTTTATACTCTCTACACTAGCAAGCAACCAAATCGACTCAACCCATAAGCGTACATAAATATATGTATTTTTTCGAAATATACATTACTTATTTAGCGTTTGCAAGCGATTTCTCAGATTAATTTGGTACCATTATTGTCAAAATGTATTCGCTACTTTTTAAAATATTAGTTCTTCCTGAAATTGGAGGAAAAATGGGAATACACGAAAATATGTTTTGTTTTGCATTTTAAAAATGGAACAAAAACTATTTAAAAAACATAAAAAAATGATTATTTCAGTACTTGGTATAAGCCTAATCACATTTTGCAATCGATTCTTCATTGACCTGTTCAATTTTTTTACGGTTTTAAGAAATTCTGTCGCACTCCTCTAATAACGCCACCACCTTCAATTCTTTTATGGTTGAATAGGCTAAATTTATGTCCCAGACCTTTATCTGGGCTCGTCTCATAAGTGTTCCATGGAATACATGTCTGAACTGCGTGCAGGCCAGTCCATCGTCCGTATATTTATTTCGTCCATGAACTGCCGAGTGATTCTTGTCATGTGACACCAGGCCTTGTCTTGCAATAAGACGAATTCACCATCAAATCCCGCGTAAGAAACAATGTGTTCCTGAAGAATGTCAGTAATCACGGTATACACATAAATTCGGTAATGCACCGATTAGCTATCAGCACTCCTCCTTGGACTCCTCTGGGTACGAAAACGAGCTCAGTTTTACCGTCTAAAGAGATACCAGCACACATCATGCACAAGCCGCCGCCATATGCAAACCTTTCAGAAAAACAGCTCTGGGAAAATCGCTCGCCCGGACGCCGGTGGACCCGGCCTACTACGGTTACTGCCATGCAAACACATTCTGCACTCATCAGTGAACAAGACCGACTGCCATTGAACGATGGCGACGCTCCAATTTAGATGTTCTCAAGCAAATTGAAGGTGTGCTTGTCGGTGGCCGTTTAGGATTAAGATTGGCTTCCCCCAAGCTTCTTCTTAGCGATCACTCACTAACAGCCACCCCTGGAAGACATCTAAGTTCCTGCGTTACATTAACGCCCACCAGAACACAGGTGCAGATCCGACGACGATGTTGTAACAATAAAACGGTTGTCTCATTCCGGAGGCGGTTGGCTCTTGGTCTCCGATTAAAGGTCTTTTGAACTTTCTCTAGATACAGCAGACTGGCTCAAGACAAGCTGGACAGCGACTGTTCGCTGAGTCTATGTTGCAACAGGACAAAAATTTGAGCAGTTTTATCAGGCGTAGAGTCCATGATTTCTTCGAAACAATTAGTGCATTTAATTTGGGTATAAGTCAAATTCTGATAAGCGACTGATAAGATAAATCGGTTACAGGGGCTTTTCATTCGGTGATTGGTAGCGCAACTCGTGAGTACCATAGAGTGTTTTTAAGCCCCGACGGAAAAAGAGGGGTGCTATAAGTTTGACGTGAGTACCTGTGTGTTTGTGTATCTGTTTGTGGCATCATAACTCTTAAACGGATGAACCGATTTTGATTATGTTTTTTTTTTGAAAGGTGACTTTGTCGAGAGTGTTCTTAGCTATGTTTGATGTATGAAACCAAAGTTTTGTGCGTTTTACTGTTTGAATCGGGGTGTTATTGCAAGAGATCGTATCATAATTACGTCTTTAATAGATTGTCAATCGAAGCGTGTCTACTACAAGATAAATTATGTAACACGAAATAAAAAAATATCGGGGTTTTATATTTTTTTTTTACTTTTCCTTTACTCCCATCTATTTGCATAAATAAAGTACTGAACTTTTTTTATGATAATGGTGTTACTGTAAAGCTTAACCGTCAAGCTTTTAATGGACATATGTTTTTTATAAATAAAAACGAATTTTCCGAAAAATTCACACATATATGCGACTTTACGGGTTGAGTCGATTTGGTTGCTTCCGAGTGTAGTTCTAATAATGAAAATAATGGTCTGTGTAAAAGACTGTGTAGTGTGGACCCACCACACTACACAGTCTTTTACACAGACTTCCATTCTGATACACCGACATTTTTCTGTACTGCTGTGTCACACAGACAAAATTCTATAGAAAGACACACAGACACCCACAAATCTGTGTAGTGTGGACCCATTATAACATTACCCAACCCAAACTGTCTTCTTTTGTTTCATAATACCCACAAAAATACAAGATATATTCAGTAAAATTATTTATTTAGTAAAACTATCCTAAAGCAACTATTAAATATTCATTAACAGAGATTGAAAGGGATCTGCTCAAATTAATAAAATACACGACTAAATAAACATGACAAGGGTACAGGGTAGTTTACAATGTAATGTTGGTAACTATCCTTTTTGGTTGTTTTCTCTTTGATGTTTTACGTAAAAAAAATCTTTCTGTCGGTTTAGTAGTAAACGTTAATTTACATAAAGAGACACAGTATAGGGTCTAGAAGGTTAATGTTATTTGTGTATTTACGTACACTCAAACGCACATCAGTGGTAATTATTTCACATTGACTATCAAAACCTTTAAGTTTAAAAATAATAATTAAATTAAAATAAATGTATTTCAAATTCAGACAATTTTGGAGTAAATTTTTTGTTAGTACACAATCTTATAATTAATGTTAGCAATCAGTACATGACAAGAAAATAATTGATTGAATTTATAATAGTTACAAGGTTTAATTAAATAAGAATGCCAAAATTTTAAATTTTGCTTAAAATTGTCAAAAACTAAAAAAAGTCACGGAATTAAGATGTCAAAAATTTCATTAAAATTTATCAAACTGGAATGAAACAAAATTAAAATGTCAGAAAAATGAAAATTAAAATGTCCAATTATAAAACTTTATGAAACTAAAAATATACAAAATTAAAATGTCAGATAATTCAAAAACTATGAAATTCAAATAAAAATCTAACAAAAACATTAAATACATACAAACTAGTGTTAATACAACTTATAACTACCAGATAAAATCACTTATACTGTACGCCTCACTGGCATTTAGGCGCATCCAATGTTCCAGTATGGGGCTGTCCCACCTGTCTGCTAGAATTTTCAGTATGCTGTTGAATATAATATACTTATGAATTGTACTGTCAATGTGGTGATGCTTGGGTGAGGCCTATGTCCAGCAGTGGACGTCTTTCGGCTGATATGATGATGATGATGTACTGTCCATTCGCAAAGTATATTGTTATAAAATATAGATATTTAGCGGTATACGATTAGACACTGTTATTACGTAAGTAGTTGGAAAAGCCTAGGGAGATAATGATGCGTTTAGCGCATCTACAAAGTGTAATGAAAAAGGGTAATCATAATTTAAAACCCGCTTCTGTCCATGGAAGTAAACAACTTTCGTGAATGAATACATAGTCAACTTCCAATACAAAATTAAAAAAATCTTTTACGAAAAAGTACTACCGACTTCCAATAAATAAAAATTAATAATAAATTTAATAACAATGTAAATTGAAAAATTATTTTACTTTGTGGAAGTCGGTGTCTTTGGTAGGTACCATTTTTTTTCGTTATGGACACCGACTTCCAAAAAGAAAGCTATTTTTTATTTTGTAGTGTTTTTATTTGGAATTCGGTATTATATCTTTGTAAAAAAACAACTCTTTTTAGTTGTACCTAATAGACGAATTCTTTAGTAAGGTACCTATAATGCCAGAACAAATTACCTGAATATCATTAAACTTGAACATAAGCGGTAAATTCTCACCAAGGTGAACTGCACACATTTGCGTACCCCTTTAGAGCGTACTGGCGTAATGTTATGTTATGAAATGAATCAAACAAACAATAAACGGACATGCGATTGCAGCAATCCCGAGAGATTTGCCGTCATTTATTGAAGAGATTTGTGATACATCTCCGAAGTTCTTCACCAAATTAAAATGGGACCAATTTGGGAACATACTCTTTCAAACAAATTTTCAAAATGGGTCCACAATTGACGGAGAAATCAGTAAACAAAAAAAAGCATAAGTATATGTACAATAATATTTAGAAAGTTGATTAAAAATAGGTAATTTCATACAAAGTTATCATCAGCAGATCAAAATTGGTATGGACGGAACCATTTTTTTTAGAATTTGCTTTGGCTCCATAGACAGAAGCAGTTTTTAATATATGAGTAACCATTTTCTTTACACGTATGGCTGCCAAAACGACTGTAAGTACTAATTAAGTAATATTTTAGACAAGCCATTATGTCTACTTATACTGTCTACTTAATTAAATACACGCTATATTTGTTTAATATAATAATGAAATAAATAATATTATATTACTCCTAAGCTAACATAATACTCAATATAATATTCATAGCCTCTGGTAGGAAAACCCTTGCTATTGTATTCTATATCATAAAATATATTTTGTGTAGGTATCCCAAATCGTTTTATTAATGACTTTTACTTAAACCAGGGTGCTATTGTGATTATTCAGACGTGAATTTTATAGGGATTTGGTGATGGTCGTGTTACGCAGTTGTGACGTATACTTTCCCTATTGTAATTTTTGTGGTATAGGTCGCATTGAATAAAATCATGTGTTACCATATGTTACATCGATTCAAATTTCTTCATTAATAAAGTCGAATGTTATAAAAAAATCGAATCAGTACCGCATTAGTTCTTCACTAAATCATTAATTTTTGAGCTGTCAAAAGTAAAGTAACTGGCTGGACAGAGTATAGGCAGTTGCTCCATTGAAAAATACTGATATTTAGCTCGGCTAGATTGGAAGGCTTTACAAATTGAATGATTGTGGTCAAACTTAAAAACCATAATGCACATAATTTACTCAAATGTTCTCTGTTCGCGATATTTGTGATATGAACTTTAACTGTCTGAAACATTGCTTATCGCGTGTGGCATAACCCTCTATAACCTAAAATTCACTAACTATTATATTTTTTTGCTGAATAGTGAACGTGAACCCATTTTCTTTTTAAGGCCTTTACCTACAGCGCCTGATCTGTGCTGCCGATACGATCCTAGAACGCATCGTTGGATCGGCTCGCAAGAATCTTTACACTGACTCCGATCCTTTCTACAATACAAAATTCATTCAACTTCAAGATTGCATTTGAGACGGTCGCATGAAAAATACACAAGGGGTGTTCAAAAAGAAAGCAACATGAGTACCAATGAGCAAAGTGAAACATTTTCAAATGAAGAGCGAAGAGAAGATGAAGTTCTGCCATTATCTTTATTGCTGAATAGAAAAAAACAAAATCTGTCCATGACATTAACAAAAAATAATAAATCAAAACAGCGTCAAACAGAGCTTCAGTAAAATTATTCGCCATCTTGATAGCGCGTTGACTCTTGTTGTCACAGCGATCACGCGATCACTGCCACTGGAGACAGAGTTCGCATGAGCGGCGTTGCGTTTTACTGCAAGCAGTGGGAAAGCACATACGTGCAGCCATTGGTTACAGAGAACGCAAATGTTCAGATCGCATCGTCAGATCGTATCGGCGGCACGGATCGGGCGCTGTGGGAAAAGGCCTTGATACGAAAATCAACGCAAAATTAATGTAACAATAATAAAACGAACGTCTTCGTTTACTCGTGCCTGTAATCCTAAAACGGTTTGCTGATTGCATAATTGTGGTTCAATTGTTCGAAATAATGGCCTTCTGTAGTCCATGGAAGAGCTTTTGAGTCCTTGGAAGCTATCCAACGTTGTAAACAGAACATGGACGTCTTGTAAATTTATTATTGTTACATTCTCACTTCCGTTTTAATTTTTTTAGGATCGGTAGAGAATAGAAAGCAATCGTTTTGTTAAAAACTAACTATGTCGCACGGTTTCACCCGCCTATTCACTTCGTTTTTGTTAAGAGTGTTCTTCTCGACTTATTTGCCATTTTCTCGGCTCCAAAGGATTGCACCGTGATATTAAATAGCCTAGTTGAGCTTTTTTTTTTTTCTTTTTTTTTATAATTTATCTTGAAGGCGCGTTCAAACATACAAAAAACAAACTTTTCTACTAAATAATGTAAAGATAAATTTTGGATCTACAAAAAAATATGATTTTAGAAGCCTTCTCAAAATTCTGTAAGCCACCATTGTTTGAAACATACTATATTAAAGTAAATAATAAAATAAAAACATTTCCAGATAGAATATTCTAATTGAGCCAAGTAATCAATTTTTAATTATTTTTTCGCCCCCATCTGTTCTTACCCGAGACCTTTGCTAATCCTTTTTTTTTTTGTTACAGATTAAAAAACATGTCTATCTCCGAATTCCGGCGGAAGAAGCTCCTTTACGTGTTCAACGTTTTCTTTGGTAATTTTTTTATAAGAATATTTCTTCGAGAATTTTAAATAGGGAGTTTTATAGGCCTTGTTAAAACTTTTCCCCCTTTTCAGATGTCAATCAGAGTGGCACGATAGAGCGGAAAGATTTTGAGTTGGCTATAGAGGTGAGTTTTTAATTTTAATCTTGTGATATTACTTTATGTCTTTGCATACTTAATATTACTAATCATTGAGCAATGGTGGCCCGACTTACAAGTTCTAGATCGTGTGTTCGAAGCCGAACCCAGGCAGATGCTTTACGTTGTGTAAATTATTTCATCACCACTGCTCTCAAAACGGTGAAAAGAAACATCGCGAGGAAACCGGCATGTACTAGAACCAAAAATTCAAAGATATATGACATCCACTAGCCCGCACTGGGTCCGCGTAGTGGATTAAGGGCTATTCCCTCTCCCACAGAGAGAAGGCCTGTATCCCAACAGTGGGAACATTTAAAAGGCTGATGATGATGATCATGATAATTAGTTTTAATCTCACAAGATTTATTACAAACTTACGGTGGTTGCAAATTATCCGGTGACATGTATTTCCGTGCACCAAAATACTATAGAGTCGATTCGGATGCCACGATTTCCAATAGACATAACATATTACGTGTAGTTTCGACCACACCAAAGATATTGCGTTGTAAACCACAGGGGTTTCCGACAGCCTGGTTTATCTGTTTGTGAGTTTGGCAGTGGTACAGTGAGTCAGTATACTCGTACCAACATTACAACCGGTAGTAACTTTATTTGAATGTGTTTCTAAGGCTAGACAAATTTAAATTATATCAGCGATCTAACGATTGTCGAGACGTAACTAATTGACCATGGGACATTTCCACAGCGCTTTTCAATCAATAATTTTGTTTTTTTCAACCGACTTCAAAAATAAGGAAGTTCTCAAGTCGACTGTAACATGTTTTTGTATGTTTGTTACGCGATTACTCCGCCAATTATAAATTAGTTTTGATGATTGTTTCGATGACTCTTTTTTTATTTGAAAACTGGTGCTTCTCATGTGGTCCCATTTGATTAAGATCTGATGAGTAGTTGTTAAGTTATCCTAAATAATACGTATTATGATTGTAATATAAGGGACCAGAACTTAACTATAAAGACAAAAAAAAGGAAAATTAAACCAAATTCCAAAACAAAACACTACAAAGCGAAAAATAACTTTCTTTCCGGGAATCGGTGTCTGTGATACCTATATATATATATGTATATATATATATATAAATATATTTCGTGTTTAATAATCGTTGTCGTTGGTAGAATGCAACTCTGACCCAGTGCTTTTATTAAACAGATGTCCCTAGTTCCTTTCCCTACATGTTAGATTAATATTGGTGTGGAATTGGTTTTGTAATAAATTCCTAATGTATGTTTTCCATTTTTGAGCAAAGTTCGGTTAGTAGTTAGGATTATAGATAATTTTCTTTAAACTAACGACGGTTAGGTACGTGGTAAAAAGAACTAGATACCTAATATAATTCCATAACTTACTTGTTAATGTTTTTTTAAACTTTTAATTTGAAAACTGTGCTAACAATAGAATAGAATAACTCAAGCTTACAGGCAATCCGTAAAAAAAAATGTGGTATAGTTAAAATGTTGTGCCTATTATAAATTTTGAACTAAATTTGAAAGAACGGCTATAATACTAGTTGAAAAGGCGGGATTTTATTCACGGATTCAAACCAGGCGATCAGTAGTATTGGTATGAGGAAATAGTACGCCTTCGAAGGTCAAAGCCAACTCCCGTGGCGTGAGGGCTGGCGAGCTGGTGATTCCTCAAACTCTAAAATGGCGGCTGACGTCTTTCTACTTATTCACGTTCCACACAACACTTCACCATAATTTTTTACATGCTTATTACAGTTTATTAAGTTCTCTGAAATCCAACTAATTGGATGCTTCAGTCTTCAGCCATGTGACTATTGTAAATAATATAATATAGAGAAAATAATTATGCATACCTACGAAATAGAATTAGAAAAAGATTCATCTTACCACTTCACTTCTTTATCACTTAAAACATCTTTCGAAAAAAACTAGGTCACTCTTCCACATCCAAATAAATACACCTGCCCTCCTCACCTGTGACGTCAGACCTTTCAAAATTTTTAAGTGGGGCCACCACTGATTGATTGGAACCGATACTTATTTGAACATCATCGGTTATTTCGCCTTCCATTACTGAAATGGACGTATTGATTGCTAGCCAAAGTGACGTGACGTTAATAGCAATCATTTTCACATCATTCATCTTGGTATTTTCGGCAAACATTAATCAATCGGTAGTCGGGAAGGAAGCATGTGGGTTTCGGGATCGTCACGAACTCACGAGTATTAATTTTAGCTTTGCAATGAATTATTGGCGTGTATGATCTACAGATAGTTTTTGTTTCGATAAAGATGCCTCATAGACAAGCGCGACATAAATAGGCGACAGCGATGCGATGAGCATTTTTCATAAAAATACTTTCATAGAAGAAGTTTTAATATATTTGTTCTATGGATCGGTCGCCGTATATTTATAGTATTGTTGCGTCGCGCCTGTCTGTGGATGGCTTTTTGAGCAACAAGTCCTATTTAAAGTAGTTGTAGATCAATTAGTCAGTTTGAGACAAGTTTTCGTTATCATCCCAAACCATTATTTTCGTTTTCAATAGTACATTACTGCAGCGGCCAACAAAAGAGGCATTGATGGACGAACGTGTAAATACACATGCACACATACGTAAGTCCATCAATGCCTAGTTGTGGCCAAGGCTTGTACAGTACTTTTCTCAAATAATGCGCGGAAATTAAAACTAAGTAGTACCTAGAACTCATTTAGTCAAAAACAATTACTTTTCAAAATCAATGACGAACAACGAACAACAATATGTTTTCCCGCGTTAGGCTTAACACGCATTGCGATTTTTGTTCGCGCGATTTTTTTCCGTCCATTTTGGGGCCTATGGAATTGTATGAAACTGCACGCATTGCGGTAAAACCATCGCGCAGGAATAATACTACAAAAATCCGCGCGTATAAAAATCGCAACGCGGGAAATGTTTTAGTGTTCATTTGTTTTTTTTCAATAAACGGCTTTCTATTTGCAAGCCAGTTCGAAATTTAAGTAAAACCTTTGATAAGTTACATCCTTGGTTGCCATGTTTCGGAGTAAAAGATCGTTCCATTTTCAAATTACACGACAAATATCAGTCATGTAATTTATTTGGCCGCTAAACACGACATATGGATTTTCATACAACTTGTATTTGGCCAGTACTGCAATTTCGATTTATCTCGAAGAAGGTTGTCAAAATAATGCTCAAATTTCCAAGCATGTTTGAGAAAATTATTAAGAGAACAAATGACTATAACGTTAAATACAGCAAATATTAGATACCATGACAAATTTTATCTCATTTATTTTACTTTCCATACAGAAAATCTGCCACCTCCGAGGATGGAAGCCAGGCGACCCTAAGAACACGGAGACACACGAGATCATGATTAAGATCTGGGATGGTCTGCGGAAGAGGGCTGATTCCAACAAAGATGGACAGGTAATGTTTCAAAAGAAAGAAAATAAGTACGAACGAAACTCAAAAGGACATGGTAACAATGGACAAACAAATGTAACTAAAATAAAGAAGTAAAAAAAAACAAACACACACAACACGAAAACAAGCAAGGACAATGAGGTTGCTTGCTGAAAACTATGTGATAAGAGAGTGCTTACACCCATACATAACATTTCAACATAGCATAACATCACACCAGTATTCCCTAAAGGATTACGCAGAAGTGTACCTACAGTAGACTCACTCACAATTTTGCCAGTTGTTATTTGAGTCTATTACCGTCAGCTGGGCACAATACTCTATATATATATAAGGATTGCTATAATATGTTTCCTGGTTATAAAAATGATAATTCTATTTAGTCCGTCAGTGACACGTATTTCTTGCTTTACCAAATCAATAAAAATTGCAAAAGATAAAACCCATCAAAGTTCAGGAGTGTAGGCTTGTGACGTCACTATGTCAGTATAAAGTATACTTACGACGTGACGTGTCACGATATTTCAACGCATTATATCGTCGTCACTTTATGTTTACGTGTCAAAACAACAAGATAGTTTCCAATATTTTTTATTAATCTACCTGACGAACAAAAAACTAATTTTCAGTGAACATTCCTATTGCTATAAAACCGAATATCACTTGTTCGACTCGAGAATCAATGACAGGCTCAGCAGTACCGATAGAGAATACTAGACCAAAGCGGCAGATTAAGTCACATATTCAGTCTGTATTAGAAACAAAACCCACCTGTCAGTTTGACAGATGTCAATGTCATCTTAACCTCGATTTAGAAATGTCACCTAGCTGGCCTGCTATAGAGCTCGTACTAAATACTATTTTTTAAGAATAACCTGTTAAAATTACATAAATAAAACTACCGAAGACACCAAACATCTCTCAATTAATACACAGTCCTATTGAAAGAAATTTGCTACACTCCAGTCAACTTAGACTTAGTATTCGAGGACTTTAATGTCAATAAATAACATGCAATAACAGTCTATTTGATTTAGGGAGGTTGAAACAGTAGAGGAAATGACTCAGAATATAGGTGCTAGTGTGTTTCACTTACCAAAGTCATCTTGATTGAAATGTAGCCAATCGGCGATAAGTCAAAACACAATTAGCAGCAGTACTAGTACTAGTACAGTAGAACACTGAAAAGGCTCGGCAGCCAATATTAAAATAGAACACATCTATTCGATACCCGCACAGCACAGTAATAGAGAAAAATATTTAAAATGTGCAATCACTGCAAACAGTGAATAAAAAGCACTTTTAATCACTGTTTTGGTGTTTGAATTTAGAACACACCAATATATTCGACCTCCATCCCAATGCTATACAACCACCTTGCGCATAAAATACTCGATACAAACTCCTTGTGCAAAGAATACTCGACTTTTGAATTCCTTCATCGATATAATTTTGTTTATATTTAGGATTTTAATAATGATTTTTGATTTTATTTTAGGATATTTTTAGAATACTTATTTGGATTGTAATTCTAATATTAATTGCATTGGTGTTTCATTAATTATAATTATGTAACGTAACGGAGGTGGTCACTGGCCCCTGAAACACAGGTGCTGTTCTAGCACAGGGTTTCATATTTTTTCTTTTTGAATTTGAAGGTAACAAACCATTTATTTATTTATTAATAAATATACCTTATGCTTTACGCTTAAATCTTTCTTTTTCTCGTAATCATGGTATAAAATGAAGTATGCAATTCTTGAATAAAAAGGATTTATATCGAGGGCCATGAATCACTCGCGTCGCTCAGGATTCTAACACTTGAATCACACATTCAAATAAATCAAATCAATTCAATCATCATGATTCACTCCCTACGGTCATGATTCAGTCGTTAGAATCCTTAACTTGTTCGTGATTCATCTATGGCCCTCGCTTTAAATCCGTCCTTTATTCACTAGTTGCATAATATCCTATTTTTTTTACTTAGAAAACAAATGAAATATGAAAGATTTATAAATATCTTGACCAGAAGCGAAGTTATAAAGCGTCAAAGTTGAGAATTAGAAAAAGATGCCATCCGACATGCCATCTGACGTCAGGTAACACGACGCGCATACAGTTGCAATAGAAAACGGTGTTTTCGTAGGTAGGAACAGATATATTTCTTTAAATTGTTATATCTGAGAACTAATTTTGTCTTCTAATTTTAAAATAGAAACAAAATACAATCTACAAACACCCACACACATAAAGACACAGATGCAGTATTTTAGTACTTACTACATTCTCTCCAACCTGTAAGTGACAGACATTTCCTCAAACCCTGCAGGCTCACTTCAAGCTCGATTATTTTATGCTAGTTCTTATTTTACATTTCAAGCCTATAAAAATGTAAAACAGCAATACCCAAGAAAATTTAAACTTCAAATTGTTCTCTTGCAAAATTGACTTTTTGCCACTTTTTCTTTAACGATTTCGTTTAGTAGTATTTATTTATTGGCAATGATTCAAACGGGTCTGGGAGATTTTTGGCAGTAACTTCACCTTTTTATTCTCTCATTCCCTGAGCGTTCTAGTGCCTCAGGGAATTTTGATACGAAATTTTTATTTCCATCGATTTTCATTTTCAATATATATCGCGCGAACGAAATTTTACTATGATTAGAAAAGATTACTTGAAGCAATGTCTAATAAAACTGAAATGGCTCATCTGGTACATGCCATCTGACGTCAGGTAACACGACGCCCATACAGTTGCAATAGAAAACGGTGTTTTCGTAGGTAGGAACAGATATATTTCTTTAAATTGTTATATCTGAGAACTAATTTTGTCTTCTAATTTTAAAATAGAAACAAAATACAATCTACAAACACCCACACACATAAAGACACAGATGCAGTATTTTAGTACTACATTCTCTCCAACCTGTAAGTGACAGACATTTCCTCAAACCCTGCAGGCTCACTTCAAGCTCGATTATTTTATGCTAGTTCTTATTTTACATTTCAAGCCTATAAAAATGTAAAACAGCAATACCCAAGAAAATTTAAACATCAAATTGTTTTCTTGCAAAATTGACTTTTTGCCACTTTTTCTTTAACGATTTCGTTTAGTAGTATTTATTTTTTGGCAATGATTCAAACGGGTCTGGGAGATTTTTGGCAGTAACTTCACCTTTTTATTCTCTCATTCCCTGAGCGTTCTAGTGCCTCAGGGAATTTTGATACGAAATTTAATTTCCATCGATTTTCATTTTCAATATATATCGCGCGAACGAAATTTTACTATGATTAGAAAAGATTACTTGAAGCAATGTCTAATAAAACTGAAATGGCTCATCTGGTAGAAGGCAGCTATAATATCTTAAATAAGGAGCGCCCTTTATTAAATTCTCTGCTGTTATATTTTCTACGCCCAATCGTGATTCTGTGGAGATTGATTTTCAGGTCAGACTTTTTGCTTTTAGAAAACTTTTATATTACACCAAATGTGATACATTTTCTTGGAACTAAAACTGTTCAGTAGAAAACTGTTATTGAATTTCTGTTTCTAGATATAATTCATACGTATTTTATTGAATGGGGGAAAAAAATGGTAAAGTTACTAGCTTTCAAAGTTATACTTGACACGCAAAACGTCGATTGTACTGAATGACGTGAGTTCAATATAACTTTTCTTTCTTGTGACCTAAGAAATTAGCAGTGCTGTTTCCGTTCAGCATAAACTTTAAAACGTTTAGTACTTTGCCATCTTTTAAGGTTTGACTCAAGAGACATGAAAAAAATTTGTAGTGATAACTTCTTTAGCTGCGTTGAGCGATTTTTGATAGGGGCAAAACTTATGGGTTCGCGTCAGTGATATGCTTATGAGACAGCATCATCAACATGTGAATATGATAGCATTTATCGCCAATCTGTTATAAAAACATATTTATTTCGAAGTTACAAATTTTTATTTCTGTCAGTTGTCCCCACGACTGATCAATTTTTTTTGCTCTTGTATGTTTTTAGGTTATAAGAAGTTAATTAAAAAAATCCAGTCTCAAAATTATAACAAGGCAGTTGCCCAGTTTTATTTATATAATTTAAATAATACCCGATTACATTTATTAACCCGTCAGCCCTGGGTGTTAGCCAAATGACCCGCTGTGCTTAATTACGCGTCCATTTTTTCAAGCATTGTTACTGTGGCGGGCCTCTATTAGAATTTTCGCTCCGTAATTCAGTTATTGTTCAGACTACCCTCCCCGTTTTTTAACGAAGTCATGCGTCAGTTCGTTATAATATACTAACGGTATTGCTCTCGTGAAATTCAAATATAATCCTACGGTAATATAGTAAGTACCGGAATAAAAGGTATTCTGTATCCTTATCCAGGAGCAGCTCGTGGCTTAATAAGAGCAGACACATCGTTCGATCTTCGGGTTTCTTTGACACTCCGTTCAAACATCACAATCCGCTGGACGTATCGGCCGACCCGATATGAATCCTCCCGCATATCCCGAATTCACCGACCGAGGCATACTCTAGTCACTCCTGATGACACCATCGCCCTGCTCCAAGAGAGCCGTAGGAACACCAGCATAATTAGAAAATACAAACCGCTTTCGTTCGGTCTTCGCCGCCGAGGCCCGTCGCGACGTCCCCGTCATGCCCGCCCCGACCCTAGTTCGAGCTAGCCTGCGCAAAACTGGGCCTGTAGTTTAAATTACTCAGAGAATCCATTAAGTAATCTATAGTTCTGATCCAGCCCGTCCCTTTGCTGCCCCAGGGACGCCCTGAGCCAAGGTCCGTATCCCGCAGGGGGTGCCCTTAGCGCGGTCGCTTTGGTTAAGTTTTTTGTTGCCCTGGCTGGAGACTCTAGTTTATTCTCCGCAGGATCGTCCAGTTAGTCAGTACCCAAACCTTCCTTTTAAAATGCGAGATACCCTCAAAAAAATAAAAAAGTCGATCTTCGTGGTTAGGCAACGCTTGCCGAGGTCGATCCTAGGATGGGTAATCACGCATTACATACCGGCTATTATATGTAGATGTTTTGTTGGAGGCCGCGGCGGGAGAAGAGTGCCGATGTTACGATGCGCCGCTCGCCCTACCCTCCGCGGCCTGCACGGGGTCGCCACCGTCTGATGATGGACGCGGCGGACACGCGAAAAGTGGTAGGTGGCGGGGCCACTGTCCTGACCCGTCATAGGAGGCCAAGGGTGCCATACACGGGGTCGTCTGGCGCCCATGTGCCGGTTTGGTCCCTGGGGTGGTCACGGCGTGCAACGTGTTCTGGTACGCCGGTGACGGGGGTTACTCCCCAAAGGAGGGTCCGGCGACAGACAGCCCCGGCGGGTCCGCGGATGTATGCTTACGCGTTCCCGTGTTCCCGCCATAAGCTGCACAGGAGGGCACCATGGAGTTTTAGTGGGTTAGAGTCCCACATAACTGCGCTATCTCCCCGTGGTAGTCCAGTATGCATGAGCATTTCTTCACGTAAAAAAAAAGGGTAGTTGACTGATATCTTAAATACGAAAGAAAAATTAGAAGCGAGAGAGTAGAAGACATGAATATTTAGGTACCTATTTTAAAGATCTTAATAAAAATATGACTTATGAAAATTTACAAGCCAGTAACTGTGTAAAACACTTCTTGGCATGATTATTGCGACGAATTACCTTCGAACTATCCGTAAAAGCTGTCAAACATATTCAAATAACAGCTGGAACTGCTTAGCGAGCTTTCCGAGGTACGGAGGAATCTATGTATGTAGAGATGGTCACCCATCCACGATTTGACCTCGGCAAGCGTTGCTTAACCTTGCACCCATGTGACTGTAATTATTTAGCCAAGAGCTCCTATTCTGTCTGATACGATATGAAGTATGTAAATTGTCGAGCTGGTAATTCTGTTAAAGGTCCTTCTAAGCCCGAAACGGTTTAATCATGCGAGCTTCCACTGCTCATAAATCTTGCGATCTTAGTTCCAGCGAAGATTAATGTGATGTACAGAGATCTTTGATTAATTTCTCTGTAGTTTCAGCTCTAAATATTTTAGTGAACTTTGAAATGAACACGGTTTGCTTTATCCATTTGAATGGTAAAGACAAAGGGGTGGATAAATAATTAATTTATAAAAAAACATTTTGAAAACGGACTTTTAGCATATTCTCCTTTCAGTTGATCCTCTTCGGATTTAGAATTATGTTAATTAGCTAACCGTACGTTGTCATCCAAACCAAAAGTGCAATCGTGCATGCAACTTCAGTTCAATTTATGGTGTAATTGTTTTAAAATGCAAGATTTTAGCCATACATATACTGGGGTGACTTGGTTCTACGGGAAACTTAGTGCATACAAATTATAAAGCTCCTAAACATCTTCGGTTGATTTAAAAAATCAAACCTAACTCTAATTCTACTTCCCCGGTTTATGTAATTTACTAGATTTGGAATTACCATTTTAAAACAATTTGAGATGCTAAGTAGCTTTATTATTTTTATGAACCAAGTCTTCCGTAGGATCAAATCTTCCCATTCTCCCTTTACAAACTATCAAGTTAAATCAAAACTTTGCACTCACCAATGACAAATTTTCACACACTTTAGCAGGTAACTTCTTTTTGCTTTTTCAGTCAAAGTCCTCTGAGAACAAAAAAAAAACATCAAAAGTAGATTAATCTAAATAGTACTTTCTCCTACTTTCTACACAGTTCGAATTCACGTTATATCTAAACTAAAAGTTTCGACCACAAAAGCCGCCAAACTCCACGCATGACTTAACCCTTTCAGCACTCAAGGGGTTTCAAAAGTTCACGAGAACTTATTCCATCAATTGTTGTCACTGACGAGTCTACTTATGTTTTAGTGGTTCAACAAGTTTCGGAAAAGGCTCTCTTATGTTTTTTTTTCTTCTTGAATAGGGATATTTCCTGGGTAGAAAAATGATTATTCTATTTAGTCCGCCAGTGAAATTATCAAATAACCGGAATCGTATTTCTTGCTATAACAAATTAATAAAAAAAATTACAAAGATAAAGCGCATCAAAGTTCAGGAGTGGGGGCTTGTGACGTCACTTTGTCAGTATAAAGTGTAACACACCGTGACACGATATATCGTCGTATTTTTTTGTTTACGTGGCAAAAAAAATACATGTTCAATATTTTTAGGTTGTCTAACATCAGTTACTGGACTAAATAGATACTTTTTTCAACATCCCCATTTAAAAAAAAATAGCTTAAAAATAGTATCGGTAAATGGTATGGTAACAAGACCAATGTACATGAACTGGACTCCTATTATTGGAAAATTATATCTTAATTTGCAGTCAAGTGTGCCATTTTTCATGCTGATTTGCCAAAATGTTTATGTACGAGTATATTTAAAGTCCCATGTATTGATAAAATTATTAATTTTATGTAAACCCCGTAAATAGAGATGTAAAGCGTGAGAAATTTTTAAATACACTAAAAAGCCCTACATAAGTTGTCAAGCTTTGAGACTCCTCCAGACAGGTATGATGTGACATAACGAGTAAAGAAAGATGATCTATAGATAAATATATCTGTAATATATCTCTGTTTCTACAAGAAAGGGTTGTCATATTGATGCCCACGCATTGTCGCAACGCTCCTGTCTGCGGGCGACTTTAATTACCACTATACATGCCATACTAACCCTTTCCTCCTCCAGGTTTCCGTGGAAGAATGGACATCTATGTGGAACGACTATGCCCAGAACCCCTCAGCGGCCTTGAAGTGGCAGCAGCTGTATGCCCAATTCATGTTCCAACTGGAAGATGCCAGTGCTGATGGTACCATCGACAATGATGAGTTCACCACCGTGTGCTCCTCCTACGGCATCGACCCTCAGGAGTGTAAGGTGGCTTTCACTAAGATGGCTAAGGTGAGTCATTAAGATATTTAAAAAATCTAATAAATTATTTGTTGTAGCAAAGTTTCCACTTAAGAAATTCGAAAAGTTAGAATATTAAACAGGGAAATACGACATACACTATTTTCTATTTATTTTTGTTAACCTAGAATATCTCACTGCTGGGCCAAAGCTTCCCCATATCTTTCCAGACACTTTTCTTGCGCCACCTAGAGCCGATCTTCATGGTGTGCGTCCAGGTCATCTCGCCATGGTTTTGGCCGGCCTCGCCTGTACATATTTTAATAAAAAAATCACCATTGTTTTTCTGGCCCTGTTTTAGTTAGATTTATCAGCTAAAATATCTCTTGTCCTATATAACTTTCCTTAGATGCGTTGTCGCATGGTCGCGTCTTTGGGCGGCTTAACTTTTACAGATTATCCCCATTAGCTAAAAATAGATGGGAGCTCAAATTGCCAATCGTTGTAGGTAATTTTCTAGACTGAACGAGTACTAATAACCATTAGTTTTCTATAACAGCGAGATTACTATCAAGAGTAAGGGTCGAGAAGTAATTAGGACCTAAGTTATTTTGGCTGGATCACTGTGTTAGCGTGATTCCTTTCTATATTTTCTAGTTTATTCTCTTTCATGAATTTAATGATATTAAGAATTATGTTTAATGATATCCAGATTATTCTAGTACTCATTTTTGGAGCGATATTAGACTTGAGCACGAGATTTTGGTATCGGCGTTACGATCATGATCTAACTTTACGAGGTACCTACCTCGTTCTCGTGAAGTTTTCTGCTAAATGCGGTTTTTATTTTCGTTGAATAATGGTTTTATATGTTCACCAATCTTCATAATGGTCAATTTTTATGAGCCATTATCCAGCTTATTCATTTTTCGCTAGAAAACTAGCTCTTTCGCTACAATCTTTTGCCAATCTAATAAAAAGGTCCGAAAAATGTATGATAGACCACTTCACACAAAAGCAATAAAATATGTACTTGCTTCAGAAATCAAATCGTCCTATTTTTATTCCAATACGAGTAATATTCAGCGATTTATTAAATTGAGTACAATACTCAATTCAAATTGTTTTTCCGATAACCATTTCAATCCTCCATAAACACGAATATGACCTATTCACACGTTTTTAATGGGTTTATATTTGTCATCTTCATGTGTCTTAATATAGCTCCAATTTGATTATTGAACTTGTTTTTGCCAGCGGCACCGCCTGTATTATAGTCGAATATAATTATTATCTCTCTCGGATATTTACTCTGACGTGTCAATATTACATGGTTCTACTGCGAGAGAGAAGCTTTACAGGACGTAGAGCATTATCTTTTACCTTTTTCACTGTGGAATCATGATTGCGTAAACACGTTATAGTACCGACTCTTAAATAAATTACCGGGGTAAAAACCATCCAATTGCGAGTCGGACTCACGCACGAAGGGTTCCGTACCATTACCGCAATTTTTGAAAACAGAATAAAATTTATTTTATTCTGTTTTCAATATTTTTAGTTATAGCGGCAACAAAAATACATCATTTGTGAAAATTTCAACTGTCTAGCTATCACGGTTCATGAGACACAGCCTGGTGACAGACAGACAGACGGACCTCGGAGTCTTAGTGGGGCCACAAATTCTGCGAAATTGTTGACTCGACCGATGGAGCGTGGAGTTCCATCGGTTTAAGTCAACAACGAAAATTTCATCTGACTGTTTACTGATCATTAATAGACCGACATGTTTACAGTTTTATGCTGATTTGAAAGCAGATCGGCTGAAATCTTTTGAACTGCTTTTTTCTGTGTTTTAGCTAAGTAGGTTTACCCATCCATCCAGTCATGATGAAAACGTGGGTGTTTTAGACGATTTTGTTTACCTACCTCAGACCATATGATTGATAGATATGAGTGGGCTCAAATTTTAAATTATTTAGGTTTCTTAGATCAAATTTCCACTAACATTTTCACATAATATAAATATTTACTATTAACGTCCCCAGTCTGATGAGAACGTCGGGTAATATCGTGCTCCTAATGACTTAAACTTCACGGTTCCTATATTCCTTCTTCACTGGAAATTCAAGTGGTATTTCCTGCCGGAGTCTGTGTTTCCCGATAGCTACAATCTAGGGGTCTTTAAATCAAGAGTGAATAGGTTACTTCTAGGCAAGCGTGCTTCACCGTCGACCACATCATCGCTTACCATCACGTGAGTAGTGGTCAAGCGCGAGCCTATAGATATTAAAAAAAAAGCTTTGTAGGTATACTGTCTTTCTGTACTGCCTCCATAAGTCAGAGAGCCGGGATGCAAGAACATAAACTCGCACCTTTAATCAATTTCTTTCAAGCGCCAAAGGATTCTTGTAGTACTGTAAAGACAAATAGATACACCACCGATCTTTTGACCAAATATGTTATACGCAAACCTCATTCTCAATGTTTCTTCCACCAGGGTAAAAGCAGCGTGTCGTGGGAAGAGTTCCAGGAGCTATGGAAGGAGTACTTCTCCACCGAAGACCCCAACGCTCCAGGAAACTTTATATTCGGCAGAACTAGCTTCTAAGCAATAGTTCATAGCACGCCTCAAACACCACGAGAAAGTGGAGATATGAAGTAACACAGACAAACCGTCTAACATTCCAGATAAAAATAGATTTATTAAATGACGAGGTTCGGCTTCTAAGGGTCTCTCACACGGGCGCTTTAGTTATCGCAGCGATGGAGCTAAGCTATTCGAAGCTTCAGAAGCCCGAGTATGTGACCCCTTTATGTGTCAATATCTTACAGCCTTTGATCCATTTACGAGTCGCAACTGAGACCGTCTCGGCTGCTTGTTAAGGAAAGCTCAATGGATAACGAACAAGATTTATAGTCTGTGACCAGATTCTCGTTTAGAGTCACATTAATAATAATTGGAGTAATGTTTAAACTAATATTTGCGAGCACTCTCGCTTGTGGATCAGAGGTTCATTAAATAAATTTTCGTTTTACGTGTGTATGTGTTCATGATAGAAATAATTCCTACATATTTCTCTTTAATAGTGGAACAATTTCAAATTCACGTTTTATTACTAAGGCTCAAATTTACTAGTACTTTTCAATCTTTAGATACTATTTCTAATAACAACGAATGAAATTATTCACTTATTATTATATAGCATATCTCGTAGTCATATCTAATGAATCTTAAAAGTTTCTCTGCAGGTTTATCCGAATTAAAAGACCTATTATGTGTTGTTGAACTATTGGATACCTTTGTTTTATATAAAAGTACTTATATATTGTTGTTACAAGTTTTGAAATAAGGGTTACTACAAAGTACGTGTCATCTCAAATAAAACAAAAAATGATTTTGTCAAAATCTGAAATCGCTGGTTTGTCTGTAGTAACCCTTAGGATTTCTAGTCATATCTACCGTTGTACTTTAATTATGTTTTTAAATAAAATGTTTATTATAAATATATATTGTTGCAGTCAAATGTTTTGTGCTCTCAGAATCTATGAAGGTTTCATCTTGTAAAGTCGCTATACTATAGATATAATAGGCAATGATTAAATGTATGTAAATAATACAATGATTTTCATTTATTAGAATACAAACCCTGTAGGTCTCATCAAAATCCTGAGAAACTTTTGTATATTTGCTAATTTAGGACATAATACAAATTATACATGCAAAAGTGAGCATTTCTGCCTAACTCATCGGGTACTAAAAATATTAAGGAAAAAAAAGAACATTTCTCAATTTTAGCAAATTCCAAAAAGATATACAAACAGTTAGTTAAAAAAATACAACTATTTTATTGCTTTACTATTAAGAACATTAAAAAAACTGCTAATGAAATAACAAGTAAAAAACTAAAATTTTGAAAAAAAATCACTACACACTTCGATCGAAAATCTATCGAACACGATATCTTGCAAAAACGCCCCGATTCAAACAGTAAAACGCCCATAACTTTTGAACGGCAGAGCCGATTTTCATTAAACATAGCTAAGAACTCTCTTGATAGTGTCAAACCTAATCGGTTCATCCGTTTAGGAGTTGAAATCCCACAGATACACAAATACACAAACACAGAGATACGCACGTCAAACTTAAAACACCCCTCTTTTTCCGTCGGCAGTTTAAAATTTAAATAAAATACAATTCTCACTATTCAACGCATTTGCATATATACAGGTAACAGAAAGGTATGATCATATTTTAAGAACTTCTTTCGTCTATGTTCATTTAGAACAACTGTCTCCGAAGAATTCATATTACAATCTCAAAAAAATATGTAATCTCCTATACAAATTTTAGTCAGATGACAACTTTGTACATAAAATTTTTTGAGAATTGCCTATGAAATCATTGGAGAAAAATGTACATTTACATGACCAGAAACAGTTTCTAAAACGTAACCAAACCTTCCTGTTACATCCTGTAATGGTCAGTACTACACGAACAGTCAAATAGCTTGTCAATAAATCGCCGTACCTACCTATTCCTATTGAATAAGAGGCGAATACCACATTCACCAGAATCGACAGAAATAACGAGACAACAGTGAATTTACTGCCAACACAAGACGGACTGGAGTACAGAAACGTAAGTATGATCAGGGGAATTGAAACTTCACTAATGGTAAATGATGTACAGTTGGTATTATCTGTTACCTGACCCTAAAATATTGTTTTTGGTTTCCGCTATTATTTGCATTAAAAGTAATACAATTAATATTTTAAATATAAAAATAATTGAATATTGTAACCGTAAAGCAACAAGAAGTGAAAGGTTTGTACTCACAACTATGTTGTCATTGGTTCACTGATGCAACCACTAGACCAAATTGAATATTGTTGAAAGTAACAAGTCGATCATAGTGACAAAGCAGTATTCAAACGCTTACCTACACTTTTTTTTTTGGTTTTGAAGTCATCCAATGACTTCGCCCGCTCTGGGTGAAGCGGGGCGTGTCAGACTTTTACTGACTACAACCCACCCGTGTTCCTTCAGTTGCTTGTGCCAGAGCCGCGGTAACTCTCTTTCAAATTTATTCGCGACCCAGACAGGCATCAGCTCTAGCGGGCCCCGTAACTTTTGTTGACATCTCTTTGAGGCGCGCGTGAAACGCTACGCGCCGTCGATTCGGGCCTGGTCCTTATGGGACGGCGAGCTAAATGCTTACCAACCCTTACGTTACGAGTTAAAGATCAAATTGGTATAACTGTATTCTTAAATATTTGTCTACCTTGAACAAGTCGTTCTAGTTCGATTAACACGTATCGAATAACACTTATCTACTGCAAATTGCAGAATGTTCAATATCACCTAACTTTTAGAGGGTCAGCTACCGGCAGGGTGGACCAGGTAACAGCTATTACCGACTGTACCTAACTGTCACAAGGGCAAAAGAGGCCTCAAGACAAAGTGACATTATTTCGATAGAAAGATAGTAAAGCATTTATTGCCACTGAAATCGACGTGCTTAATTATACTTAGATTAAAAACCTTAACGATAGTATTAGTAGTACTGAAATTATGTTTTTAGTCTTTTTTTGTTATGAAGGAAACATAAAAGAAAACATGCTGCAACTTAAAGCAAAAACAATGGGTAATGAACATATTTTGTACATCTTTACTTACAACACTACAACTAAATAATTAACTTAAGTGGGTATGTCCGCTAGACATGTCCTAACATATTCAGCAGACACATCCACTCATGCTCAGTCCCTCTTTAACAGTCGACACAACATCCTAGCATCCTTCGACAAAGGAGATGCTAGGATGCTAATACCCACTTCAAATCCCCCACTAAACAAAGCATGTCTAGAAAAACTAAATTACGTAGTAAATTTAACACAAAATAAAGACACATAACAAACAGAAACTAGTTAGATGCACGTCCTGACTGCGTTAAGAAGGCTTTCGGCTTATCGATTGTTGACAAATCATAGTTTACGGGATTTTATTTATTTATTTAAGCTTCATGTACAATGGTGATACATAGGCGTACTTAATGCAGCAAGGCATTCTCTACCAGTCAACCTTTGGGTTAAAAAGGATACAATAGTGGTAGGACTACAAAAATAAAAAATGAACAATTATTAAAATCTAATCTAATTTAATAAACTATCTAACTAATAAAATACATATATATTTTATAAAAAAATAGACTAATTAATATTAAAATAAATACTATACTATTATTTTAAATGAAACAGAAATTTAAATATAATGACTATGACGAAGACCGAGCTATGTAAGAGAGATTCTACGCTGATTGTCTTCATCGTCTACATTTATCAATCCCATGTTTTGAAGTTCGTTATTGCTAAAATAATTTCAATTTGTCGAGGCCCTCTGTCCGTAAGTTTACAATTTCTTTGCCATATGAATTAGTATGTAAGTGGCATAAAATCGGGAGTCAAGTAGTTAACCTATGTGAATGTTGTCAGAATGAATCGTTTTTATTTCTGCCCTGCAATAACAGGGAGGTACTATTGCTCCAAAATATTAGGCGATTATACTAAAGGGAACAATGATTTATGAAGGTATGTTATGGGATTGAACCGCTATATGGGGTCCTTATGGGACCAATCCAATGACTGGGAAATGGGCCATCAAAACCAAGATGATATTACACATAGATGTAATAATGGGAATTTCCATGACATACGGGCATCTATTGGGACATTTTCACTACGTCATTTAAATTGGATTCCCTGTCAGATGGAATGTTCGAATGAAATATAACAATGTTCATACCATGACGGAATTTAACACTGAGTGTCTCGTTTCGTGAGATATGCTATGACTGACCGAGTCTGAAATCTTATTTTAGAATTGAAACGTGAATGGTTTCTGGTATCGAAGTATTCGCGTGTCTGTCTGGCCGTGTCTAAAATACCTCATTACAGTACCAGTAGATTATAAGTAAAACAAGCATGTTCAAATAAAATGAGTGTCTAAAGAACTTTGTGCGTAAGACATCATTTAAGAGGGTTGAAGAATAATTTATTTTTAGTGATGACTGACTGCCAGGGGGTCTGTGTTAAGGAGTTCAAGAGTTATATATTTTTCATCTGGAGTTTTCAATAACAACCTGGAGTATGAAATTTTGCCCAGTTGATTGTAATAGGCTTACTTCAATTACATGGGACTTTTGAGTGTACTATTAGCTGCACCACTGCCTAAGGGCGGTTACGCACTACATCCGATCCGAAGCCGAGAAATTTCGGTTCCGAATTAGCCGTAGTACTTCTAGTAGGGAAGCTTCCGCATTACATCCGAATCCTATCCGTCATTATTCAGAACATTTTCAATTCAGATAGAACTCGGTACTCAAATCACGGACTCAGATCGGATGTAGTGCGTAACAGCTCTAACCCTTCGGGAAATACAGGCGTGCTGTTATGTGTATATTTATTTGTGAACATGAAGTATATTTATCTTGATAAAATATTCTCAAACTCACCGCAAAAATCAGCCATAAAAATATCAGAAATTCTTCCTTTTTTTCGAAGTATTCCTATGACAATGACCAGCTATAAAATTTCTACGTGGATCATAAAACATCGAGGTAGCCAAATATAAACTGCGGTGGAACCATCATAGATATAAGAAAGAAGACCCACAAGGAATAGCTTACACAATCTATACCTTTATTGTTCATTACAACCAACAGGCAGTCGATCCATGTGAAATTCATTGATGGAATAGCAAATTGTTGCTAAGGCCGAATTTATTTTTATTCAACCAATGGTATTATGCTTAGCAATGGTTTTGAATTTCGGTAAAATAAAAATTTATTCATCAATTGTCAAATAACTACCTCTCCAAATTATTTGACCATTATTTTTTAGGCCAGGGTTGACTGAAAATTCAGGCTTCTAGTTTTATCCACAACGATATTACAGGGGGTTGAACACCTCCTGAATGGCTTCGAGAAAAGGATGGTACGGCTGTGCCCTTTCTGGGTCGCGGATCAGTTTGAAAGATAGTTACCGCGGCCCTGAGGAACAGGGGTGGATTTTAGTCAATAAAAGTCTGACACGCCTCCCGCTTTTCTAAGAGCGGGAGAAGTCATTGGACGATTTCACACCACAAAAAAATATATTAAAAAAGACGGCTGTGCCTTTGTTTGCTCTACATTGCTAAAGACCAGTTTTTTATCCTTAGTTAACTCAATCATAGATTACTTCTAGGAAAGCGTGCCGTCGACCATATCATCGCTTACCATCAGGTGAGATATCATTAAATAAAATGTTGATTTTTCGTGTCAAAATTAGGGGCATTGCACCGCTGTCGACCTTCTGTTATTATACTTACTCTGTGACCCTAGTGATGTAACGAAAATGTATTGGAACCGCGAATCAATATCCGGACCGCGACAGAGTATTATCATTTCATAAATGCTTTGTTATGACGGTTGGGTCTTCGTTTGCAATATGTTTTACTTAACATTATTTTACATGATGCTATACAGTTGAGTGCCAATTACTATTTTTGATTGGAACTTTTTATGTTGCTGTAAAAACCTGATTAATTGCTGTCTGATCCCTCATAAGATTAGTAGTAGGTAATGATTGTATCCTCATTTATCTTAAGCGCCTACTGCTAAATTTCGAAGTCTTGGGTTCTATTTCCGGGGTAGGCAAAATGTTATTGGGTTGTTCTATTTAGGTACTCTAAAAACGCTGAGGCTCTGATTCGGGATTGCTTGTTGTATGAGCACTTCCCGGCTAAAACAGACTGCGTTTTAGCCCGGGTAGGCAATAGGCTCAGCTCTTGTTTCATGGAATTTATAGTCACAGGTATAATCTGGGTTTGCCTTAAAAATAATAATTAGGACATGCGAAATTGTTGTACATGTAGCCAGTGATTAATAAAAAAGTTAATTCAAAAATCAAAAAACCCGACTGCTTCATCACTCATCATCATCATCATCATTTAGCCGAAAGACGTCCACTGCTGGACATAGGCCTCCCCCAGGCGTCGCCACATTGACCGATCCCGTGCGTCTCGCATCCAGCGCTTTCCCGCAACCTTAACCAGGTCATCGGTCCACCTAGTGGGATGCCTTCCAACGTTTCGCCTCCGGTTCGCAGCCGCCATTCCAGAACTTTTCGGCACCATCGGCCATCCGTTCTGCGAGCAATGTGACTGCTTTAGAAGCGAACTAAAAAGATGTAACAAGAAGAAAGTCATGCTGTGCAGTCGGAGGATACCTACATCTGAATTAACTTTTTTTTATATATTACTTTTTAGCTATATTTTTTTTCGAATTATTTCGAAGGTAGATTTAAACATATAAGTGTTATATATTTTTGAAATCACCTCATAAAACTCTTTATTCTGATAACCCATACGATAGGTTTGGAAGAAAAAATTATGGGCCCCCACAATATGGCGCCCAAAATCCACGATTTTCTAATATTAATGTAGCCATTGACACTTTCGAGGTTAAGACGAGTCGGTTGACGTAAGAATCATCAAAATCGGCCAACGCGTTTGGTCTCTAGAACACCACATAGGAACAAACATACATACATGTATGTATGTAACAAAAATAGACTGATAAACACCCTCCGTCGGCAGTCGGGTAAAAAGTGCGCAAGGCCCAATTTTGATTTTCAATGTTTGGGTACATCGCTGACTAATCCTCCGAGGAATACAAACATGATTTTTGAGCACTTACCAGTTAACGTAAACCACCGAAATAAACCAGACCTATGGTACCTATCACGTTTCGGTAATGAAGTTCGTTGACAAATCAGATAGGGATGTGCAAAACACGGGCTTCGTTAGCCTCGCGTTCCATTTTCGTAGATAACACTGCAATGTAGGATTTGATTCGTGCTTGCATTTGGTTTTCAGACTGGTTTGAATGTATTCCTGGAGACAACTTTTACATCAGGAATGATAAATATTCTTTTGTAAATCGCTCAAACAACTGAAACTTGAAAATCAGGCTTAATATCGTAACGTATAGTCGTATAGACTTCATACATACAAATCGAATTTTCAACTCATAAAGATCAAAATGAAATGTAGACGATCAAATTGCTTTATAAATATTCCATTAACGGTACGTAAATATTTTGTTTTTATAAATAAAGTAGTGACCGACCCAGGGACCAAACCACCACATGGGCGCCAGACGACCCCGTGTATGGCACCCTTGGTCCTACTATGACGGGTCAGGATAATGGCCCCACCACTTATCACTTTTCGGCCGCAGGGGATAGGGAGAGCGGCCAACGCTATACCACCACTCCTCCTCACCTGCGGCCCCACCCCGTCCGCCATCAGACGTTGGCGACCCCGTGCTGGCCGCGGAGGATAGGGAGTGCGGCACACCGTGATACCGGCACTCCTCTCCCGCCCCGGCCTCCAACCGATGCCGCCCAAGCGATCCTGCAACCTGCCTGTTGGCCGCTATGTCGTCGGCTTAACGGCAAAAGCCCTGACGAACAGTCTCTCCTCGGGTTCCTCTTCACTTCTGCTTTGCCTGTGGATGACCAGGCCACGGCTACTGATCTGCCTCGACAAAGGGGGAACCCACCGAGGGGGAGACATAGGTGGCCTAAAGAATAAATTAGTCAAATTCACGTATTTCAAAACATCGTTTCCTAGTTTAGTTATCAATATTTAATTAAGTATCTATTTCATTTAATCACGTTTGTGTATCACTGAAGACCAGCGCTGGGTGTCTGACGCCCAGCAAATGTGAATAGGTAACATTCGCTATGGGTAAACTCGGTGCTATTTTTACTGTATTAATATTAACAATATTCTTCTCTTTACTTTGTGTTTGTGTCAAATAAGTGATTTCTACGTATTGTATTCTATATATTTTTTTCACAAAAGATTATCTACACTAATATTATAAAGAGGAAAGATTTGTACCTATTTTTGTATGTTTGTATGTTTGTAATGAATAGGCTCAAAAAGTACTGGGCCGATTTAAAAAATTCTTTCACCAATAGAATGCTACATTCTTCCAATTTGACATAGGCTACATTTCATTTTGAAAAAAATTAGGGATCCTTGGTAAAATTTGAACAATGTAACCGAAGGTGTAGAAAAATGAGTCTTAAAATGTCTTTCGTCGAATGCGCTGCCGAAACTATTAGCGATAGAACAAAATAATGTACAACAATATTGAAGAACATCATAATGTCTACAAAAATAAATAAAAATATTTGTGAAAAAAAGTGTTTTATATCCAAATTTCCAAAAATAAATAATTGTCTACCCCGTGCGAAGCCGGGACGGGCTGCTAGTCTTTTATAAAAGTAAACAGCTGATTTGCTCAGCGGTCGGACAAAAATGTGATCTAAAAGAAAACCATTTTAATGACGCAGCTTTACTACAACATGAAAAATCCAACCATATAATCAAAGCCGATACCATCAGTCAAACTCACATAAGTCTTTCTACATAAAATGCAAAACGGCAATAAATCTTTTAAAACACAGCTCAAAACGTACAATTGTCGATAAAATTACCGGTCTATACATATGGTATCAATTTGCGTGAACACAGCTATAAAAACCTTTCCCTAGTTTTGTAACGAAATAGTACCATTTGTCTTGCAGGTACACAATACACCACACTCCTTAAGTTAAAACGCTCTATCTGAAATTTTGCTGATTTTAGTTTTTGAAGCCATTGTAATCAGCAACAAAATCTTTATTGCTGTTACTCAGCCGTATTTTTCTGCTACCCGAGAAGTCAGATTTTGAATCCGAGTTGACAGAATAAAAACGCCGTTTAGATCCCCAAATTGTTATGTTTACAAACATATTTTTGATGAGACCAAGGCATTGATATAAAATAAAAATATGCCTATTCGAAAGTGCGCAATAGCGCAAACGAAGCGTCTCCGTTTCAGCTTGGGCAAATATTCTTTCGTATGTCCGAATGTCAGGCTGTTCTCCTCTACAGGTCGCATTTATCAAAAGATTCTCGTGAAATTTTGTGAGCAGGTTCAATAATTATATGGATATTTTTGGTCCTTGAAAAAAATCGTAAACAAATCAAAAGGTCAAAATGGCTCCGCCATTTAAAAAAAAAACATAAAACTTAATGGGCCACAAAATTCCATAAAAAAAATCAAAAAGACAGACTCGCGAGGTCTACCAGCTCACAGAGCCACTAGTTTATACGTAGTTGTTAAACATCTACGATTTTCAATTATTTAACATTGCGCGGGTTTTGTCTATCGTTCAAAATATGTTTTGTCAGATAGTGCCATTTTATCCTGAGGACGGAAGCACAATCCTACATGTAAGCATGACAAAGTCGATGTGATCAGGGGGACCAAAACCGATTTGGAGATTGCTTTGTTGGTGAAAATAAGTGAATGGTTGGCCTTATTTTACCTTACTTGTACCCTGTACGGCTCTGCTTGACACCTTTTTTCTTTACTATCACAATTGATGTGTTTTTTTTTTATAATTATCTTCAAAACATGGTATTACAATATTTATTTCCCGATATGGCCCTCTTACATTATAATAACACTAGCTATTTACGCGCGGATTCGGTCCTGGGCCACACAGAGCCTGTTGATTTTTTTGGGATTCAAAGTAGCAAATATAAAAATCAGGAATAATGTATCTTTCTATATGTGAAAGAATTTTTAAAATCGTTTAAGTAGTTTTTCAGTTTGAGTATGTAAGGATATAGATATATGCAGGTGGCGTTCTATAGTTTCTGCCAACCCCCATGGAAAAAAGGCGTATGTATGTAGTTTTTGAGTTTATCCATTGCAAATCAACTTACAAACAAATACTTCGTCTTTTATCTTTTTCTCTTCTCTTTTTCTTTTTATTTTCTTTTATCTGTTATTTTCTTTTTTAATATATTTTTTAATTTATTTTTTATTATAAAGAGTAGAATTCAATCAGCCTGCCTAGCCTTTTATGCCATTTATATTGGGATCGGCTTCCAGTGTACCAGGTGCAGGTGAGTATTTATATTTTTTTTTGTGGAGCTACTGCCTAGCTAATCTCCACAACCCAGTAACTGCATTCTGACTATCCTTCTGACTATCCGCGTAACCACTGTAAAAGATCAACAAATGGTAGCCGGTACGTTGGTTCCTGCAAGCAGCTTAACGTGCTTTCCGAGGCAAGGAGCAATCTCGCTACGTAAAGATGGTCACCCATCCACGGACCGACCTCGGCAATCGTTGCTTACCTTGAAGACCGACCTGTGTCGCTGTCGTTATTATTAAGTTACGAGGTTCTTATGTGGAAAAAACACTTTTTGTAAAAAATATAGTAATTTCGGCTACTAGGGAATTCTCATTTCCCATGTGTTTACGGCAGAATTAAATACTTTTTCAACCATTTGTTAGCCTAAAACCATTGGGTAATAGGTCTTTAATCTTCAGTTCAATACATAAATTACCTAAAGTGGCGATAACACTGAGTATTCGGTCGTTTCAGTTCGATAATGGTCTGTAACTGGGTGTTTTTAACAATTTATTGACCTGGCACTAACCTAACAAGGTAATAATTACTCACGTGCATGTTTCGGGGTTGCTCGACTAGTTTTAATCGCAAATTCTACTAATTTTGTGGTCTCGGGTAAATGAGTAACATAAATTGTTATTAAAATAATAAATAATTTATCGGTTTGAGTAAACTTGCGATAATTAATGCCTTATATAATATGTGTCGGTTCAATATTGAGATCGATTTGGATCCTCCTCTACCAAATCTTTTGGTGTAAATTCACAGCGATCTTTCGTTGATCTATCCATACTAAAATTAATTCCTTTCGTCATTTTTTTTTTATTTTGTGGCAAATCATCCAATGACTTCTCTAGCTCTGGGTGAAGCGGGAGGGCGTGTCAGACTTTTACTTACTAAAACCCACCCGTGTTTCTTCAGTTGCTTGTGTTAGGGCTGCGGTAACTCTCTTTCAAATTTATCCGCGACCTAGACAGGCATCGGCGTTAGCGGGGCCCGTCACTTTTGCTGACACCTCTTTGAGGCGCGTGTGGAACACTACGCGCCGTCGAATCGGGCCTGTTCCTTATCGGACGGAGAGCTACCCATTACTCGCCGTCCGCAAGCCCGCGCCCACGGAGCGTCAACCGACGCCCAGAGCGTATCCTGCGGTGGCTAGAGGCGTGAGGGCGTTACGTCTCCCTCACGCGTTGCACCTCCTCCTTCGTCCCGGGCTCTGGATAAAGTGACTTTACACCAGTAATAATGATTGTCTATGGGATTGAACACATGATACTCGTAGTTCGAAGGTGTTTGCTGGCTGGATGATAGATTTAGATCCATAGATTTTGAGTGACGATCGTTGACGTCATTCAAAATCCATGGCGGGATACAAATGACGGGGTACGCAATAGTAAATTCTTTAGCCCGCCGATTCAATTTTCAAAAATGATTAGATACGTTCCAAGATAGAGAGAAGAAAATTCACCAAGATAAAACGCATCAAACTTTCGGGAGTGGGGGCTTGTGACGTAACTTCTATTTATTTAGTTATTATTTTACCCTCGCAATCGCAATTACACCAATGAAGCACAATCTTATAATAAACACACTTTAAGTCCCAGGTTTCCTCACGATGTTTTCCTTCATCGTTGTCAGCAATGTCCAAGATAAACTTAGAAAGTACATATGAATTGAAAAAGTGACATTGGTACTTGACCAAGGCATGACGTCATGTGATATTTTAACGCACTGTATCGTCATCATTTTTTGTTAACGTGACAAAAGAAAAAACACGTGTCAAATATTTTTTGGAAATCTAACTGATGGACTAAAAATATGTTTTTTGTCAGCATCCTTAGTGTCACTGTAAACTTAACTTTCTAATTTGTTGCGACCCGATTGGTCGAGGGGCGGGGCTAGGCTCTCGGACTACGATGACTCACTATTTTCTTAACGTGAATGGACTATAATAGAAACAAAAGAATCATGAAAACTAAATGTACACGAATCAAAAGGCTTGCTGACGAAAGTAAAACAAAGAATAAATTTGTTGCGTCTTACTACAATACCGCTTATTTTCCGGCAGGATAAATAATGACAGATGTCAACTGTAACCCTTGCGATACATCTTCCTTCGTTACGAACGAAAAAGATATTATTTAATATATAACCTCTCATTTATCAACGTCTGGCTAACCTAGGTTTGAATAAAATATTTATGAAGACTTTTTATGTCTTTCGAGAAATAAAATGGTTTGCTTTTTAGTTTTTTTTTCATCACGTCGGGGTCACCAATTTGGGGGTTTGAAGTTACGACGCCTCGGCTCCAGGATATGGCCGGAGCATCGGCCGCCTAGGCGGCAGTTGAGTGTGTTCGGTAGTTTCTTGCCCTGGGGGGTGACCATAAGCTCTTAGAGTGAGGTTATTTTGAGTGTGTGTAAGGGACAGATTTATATTACTTGTATACATCTGACACTTACGCGATATCAAAATAACCTTACTCTAAGAGCTTATGGTCACCCCCCTGATCTTGCGAGTTAAATGAAACACCCACTTATAGAAGGATGATGTATAATTTAACTTAGGAGTATGTAGAAATAAGGAGTACCATTTCACAACCAGCTCAGCTTGGCTGGTAGGAAAAATCTGGCGTGACGCTGTCTCCGCATTGTTTCTTAATTATCTAAATCACTGTGCGGCCAGTTGTGCAACGGTGTTGCCACAATGGGATACAGTCTGCGGCCAAGGTTACCTACCTGTAATGACTTTAGGATTAAAACTAGAACTGAAAATGCTAAAATGTCTAAAATGAATCTTAATGATGATATCTTAAAATACAGTATTTCTTTTGCTCGTACAGACGGGGGAGAAGATCTTTTTTAAACAAAGCATATTGTAAGAAGCAAGAAATCCAAAAATACTTCAAATGATTACGAAAGCTACAAAGAAAATCCCCAATTTTAAATAAAAGACGCGTTAAATCTATTCACAGAAAATACCCTTTGCACAGCTCCACTCAAAAAAACTTAATATCGTCAAAGGCAAATCCAATATATGTTGACAAATGACAATTTCGAACCACACCAGTGAAGAACAGATACATCATATTCCCTGTAAGCAGCTGAATAGGATGACTTATGGAATTCAGAGGGATCTGAAAGATCCTTTTTCAGTTTGTTACCTTTGAAAGCTTTCGTGTTTAGCAAAAGGGGGTTATTGTAAATTGTATGGGTGTTGAGTGAGATCGGCTTACAAAAGCCTCGTTATGTAAAGTGATGTGGAATATTTTTATTTTTATATGGGTATGGTTGCTTATTCATGGTAGCAGGCAAATAATTTAAGATACTTAGCACAATTGTTATCGAATTATTTTTTTGCGCTCAGTATCAAAGGCGGTGTGACAAAAGTATAGGTATAGATGTGCATGTAAATAATAAATTTTGAAGCCTCATTTTAAGCAAGTAATGCCTGTGTTAGAAGACTCCGCTCTTCCATAATATAGTAATAATAAATAACACTATCAGTACAAGTAGTTGGTTAAAAATAATACTATAGATGATGTTGAGGGTACTTCTCGAGTGTGGAAATCTGTGCGTAGTCAAATGTGTTAGTGTGTGTGAGGGTGGAAGTGAGAGTTTAGTGAGGATGTGTGTGGGAGTGTATGTGTGAAAGTGTATGTGGTAGTCCATTTGCTAACGTATGTACTTTTTTACTGTATAAATCTATTATTTTGTTTATTTTATTATATAGCTTAGCGGATCGTTTGTTAAATTGACTGGTGGCAAATATCGTTTTAGTCTGTGGGATTTGATCTTAATATTATAAGCCTCAAAAGGCGAAGTTCCGCCAGTGATTAAAACTCCCATGTAATAGGGGCGAGTGAATCACCAGACCCCGGCCAGGCTGCTACAGAGAAATGCCAGATTGAAAATCGCAATAAAATTTTGCTTGACTCAGGAATCAAACCTCATGCTCATCAGTATAGCACTTGCGGCATATAAGCAAGAAAAAAGACTTGGCAAGTCATTTGGGTAATTACGACTATTCGTCATTTTAAAATCGTTTACGGACAATAACGAATCGTTATCGGACAACGAGTCATTTAACAAAGTGTTAAAGATTTGATTAACAATAAAATGCCTTTACGATTCATGTGATAAAGTGTTAAAAGGACGATTTAAAATCCATTAGATTCTCACGTCATAAAAAAGAATGCGATAATAGAGTTTGCCTGGAATATGTATATACGGAATTGGTAACGTTACTCGTAATCAAGCGATTGATTGTCATCGCATTAAGCCTTGTCAATCAGACACAAAAGTTAAAGCAAACATTTTAGGGTTAGTCTGGGACAGATCAAGGTCAGTGATACAATCTATTTTAGGAAAAAAAAAGAAAATAAATGTTTCGAACTTATACAGAAAAGTTAATAAACCAACAAAAAGGATAATTCAACAGTCGAATATAATGCGATCGCTTTTTTATTTAAAGGGCACCCAGTGATGAGTTGGGTTGGGTAACAAGTTGTGTTTGAGCGCTTTTTTAATTAATAATAGGCTTGCGCTTTTTTTTTTTGATAAGCGATGATGTGGTCGACGATGAACCACGCCTGCCTAGATGAAACCTATTCACTCTTGACTCCCAGGTTGTAGCTATTAGGGGAAAACATTTCTATGGGAAAAACAGACTCCGGCAGGGAATTCCACTCTTTTGCGTGCGCATAATAAAAATACAACAATAGATCAAATTTATATCATATGAAATACTTTTATATCGGCAATTATATTTAAATGTTTTGATGCTAATAAGCTCGTTCATTTCATATTTACGTATAAAGCGTATCTCCTACAGAATTCGTCCGGAATATAAAGAGATTCGTCTTTTTATATTCAAGACATTTTGAACCCTAGAGCAAGAAGGCGAATCTTTCCCACTTGGTTAAAAGTGTTGAAACTTCCTCAATCAGAACGCTAGTTCATCTGGCCCATTGCCCTATAGATAGTTCCCATGAGGCCCCATTACTTTAGATTGAAGATCCCTATCTGAATTTTTTTGTGAATTCACGTGAATAAGCCTTTTTTGGCTGCTAAAAAAGTAGGATGCTAGTGACTACAGATTTGGCAGAATTTTTGGTGGTAATGGTATCGTTACTGCAATAAAACGAATAAAATAACCAAAAGAGCAGGAAAAGACTGTTTGATCCTGGGCCAAGAGAGAGAGTCGTGGAAGAAGATGGAGGAGACTTTTCACCCAAGGAGTGTCCCATGTCTGAAATTCAAATACTAACAATTAGTAAATAAGAAAACTACTAACAAACACTTATTAGAATAATTTGAAATGTATGATAATAGGATATATTATGGAAATATTATTATAATCTATACTATGTAATATTATAAAGCTGAAGAATTTGTTTTTTTATTTAAACGCGCTAATCTCAGGAAATACTGGTTGGAATTGAAAAAATATTTATGTGTTGGATAGTCCATTTATCAAGGAAGATTATACGCTATATAACATCACGCTATGAACAATAGGAGCGGAGCATAAATGAAAAATGTTTTTTCCTTTTTGAGAGCATCCGTTGCGTGCGCTGAGTAAGCGGTTAAAGTTACGCAACAATCATGTATGTAGTGTAGGTAGGGTAAATGGGTAAGTAGGTAACCAGTTGACGGGAGCGAAGCCGCGTGGGACAGCTAGTATTAAATATGGATGTGGTTGTTATGAGTAATAGAACGAAAGAAATATTTTTATTTGATGACAGTTCATCAGGACCAATCACCGAGCACAGGTAGACTAGGCCAGACTAGGTTGCCTGGATTAGGAAATGGGATAAATTTTAATCTCCGTAGTAAGAACATACCTGTGAAAGAATTAAAAAAAAACTACTTCAACGCGGGCAAAGCCTAGTAAAAAATAATCCAGAAATCAGTATCCTCATTGGACAACCCTTTGATATTGCAAATGACCACATCGGCGTTCAAATCCTTCACTGACGATTAGAAAAAAGAATGAAAAAATATCTACACACATAACATACCATTACGCCGTATTCCGTAAGGTTTAGCGGGGATGCAAATATATTACAAAAAGAAAATGCCACAGAAATGATATGCATACTTATAAATGATGAAGTTTAACTAGAAATCGTTGGTGATATTATTAGAAGTACTTGAATTATGTTAGCAGGTAACCTAGGGCATATGACAAAAGAAACTATTTAGTCCGTCAGATTACGTAAAAATATTGGACACGTATTTTTTCGTTTGTCACATAAACAAATGAAGTCGGTAAAAATGATGACGATACAGTGAAATATCGTGTGACGTCACTTCGTGCTACACTTTTACAGACAAAGTGACATCACAAGCCCCCACTTCTGAACTTTGATGCACTTTATCTTTGTATTTTTTTATTTATTTGATAATGCAAAAAAAAAACGTGTTCAATATTATTTGCTAATCTCAATGACGGACTAAATAGAATTATCACTTTTAATTTGTTTTTAGTTAAAAAATGATCATGCTTAGGTACCTTAATATCATCATCATCATCATCATTTCAGCCAAAAGAAGTCGACTGCTGGACATAGGCCTAAACATAGTTAACGGTGTTGTTAGAACATTAAAACAAGAGAGATTAACTCCACACAACAATGTATGAAATTACTTCGGGAAACAATACATTTACGAGCTGCATTAACCTTTCATGATCAGCCTTACAATGTTTGTCATGGCCCCGGTTTAGATTGCTTAGAAATATCATTTACTGCACTGTTATGATCGTAAACAGGTGTTTAAGTTGAGATTATTTTGTCTAGAGAAACGCTTTATTAATAATATGGTTAGATCACCCTTTCTTATACACCATAACAAATTGCAATGAAGAACTTTAATTGACTAATATTATGCAATAGTTGTCCCACGCGGCTTCGCTCCCGTCAACTACCTAACCTACCCATCTAAACCGTTTACGCAGCGCACGCAACGGAAACTATCAAAACGGCATATTTTTTTCCCGGTTTTGCTACATTTTTCATTTATGCTCCGCTCCTATTGGTCGTAGCGTGATGTTATATAGGCTATAACCTTCCTCGATAAATGGGCTTTCCAACACAAAAAGAATTTTTCAATTCCAACCTAATCATAGACGTTCCTGAGATTAGCGCGTTCAAACAAACAAACAAACAAACTCGTCAGCTTTATAATATTAAAGTATAGAATATAACTATAGATATTAGAGCTATGCGAGTATAAACTAGAAAGTAAATCGTAAAAAGGACACATACAAACCTTATTTTTGCCACGGAAAAAGGTGCCAATAGGTATTTATTTGCGCCTTATTCGCCTTATGGGATTGCAAACAACAAAGGGTGTGGATAATGTGCGAATACCCATCGGTTTATTAACGACAGAGCGGATCGTGAGTTTTTTTTGCGAAAACCCTGGTCTTGTAAATTTCTTACAAACCAAAAAGGAAAGGACCCAAAAGAAAGAAAGAAAGAAAAATTGTTTATTTGCGCCAGGCACGATGCATACATAAAAAGAACAAAAAATCTTAAATACAATTATTACAAAGTATGCGTTACAACAACGCAACTCGATAGCCGATCGAATCGATAAAAATTAAAAAAAAAACCATGCTCTCACCGCTGTTTTGACTATCCAACCCACAACGTTTAATTTTCTCATTATAACTTCTTCCAACACTAAGCAAATGAGCTAAATAAATCTTCCGTAACGCGGTAAAACAAAACAGCATACCGTTTTGTGAACCAATAAGAAAATTATAACACAAACGGGAAGCAAAGTTTACGGTAATAAGGGAGTAACACACGCACATTTGCATGTGAAAGGTAACGAATAAAGTTGGTTAGGCAGTGTGTCAAGGACCTTATGTTATCGATACTTCGATGAAATTAGAGGTAAAAAGCGACGTTAACAAAAACTGAGAAGGTTATGTATAATATATGGCATTAGCATAATGTTGCCACAGCTGGGACACAAGCTTCCTCTTTTATAGAGAAGACGCGTTTTGATGGTATGTCTGTAGGACAAGTACATGGATATTTTCATGATTTTTGAGTCGATTTACGTGATTATGTGTGCATTTGATAAAGGCAGCATGCATTGCGATCTCACATCAATAAATCAAAATAAAGAATTATCATCGAAAATCTATCAAAATACGTTCTAATGACACGATATCTTGCGAAAAAACCCAGATTCATAGTGTAAAATGCGAATAACTTTGAACGGCTTAACCGATTTTATTCAAACATCAACTAAGAACACTCTCGACAAAGTCACCTTTCAAAAAAAAAATCGGTTCATCCGTTTAGGAGCTATGATGCCACAGACAGACACACAGATACACAGCAACACACGTCAAACTTATAACACCCCTCTTTTTCTATCGGGGGTTAAAACAACTTTAAATGAAACAACTTACGATTTTAAGCAAAACAAAACTTTAGCCATCTTGAACAAACTGGTCATAATTGTACCATTAAAGAGCAAATAAGTTCGTTTCGAACAGGGAATGTGTTACAGGCTTATTTATTGTGGTCATTACTGGCGGTACGGCTTCCTTATCGGGCTGTTGTTTTTATCTCGCTTTTTGGTACAAACAATTTGGTTGCTCAATGTTGGTTTTGTGTGTGATAGTGGTTTTTTGATGGGGCTACCAAATTATTCCCCTTGATTACCCTCCCATCCTCCATAAAAGTCACACAAGTTGATCTTCAAAATTAAGCAAGGCTTACCAAGATCGGTCATTGGATGGCATACCTTCCATACCAAGACATCTCGGAAAGCACCTTAAGCCAGTCAAGACGTCTGCAAAAACAGTCGAGACCAACGTTTGTAAATGTGTAACAGTTATTACGGGTAGTTAGAAGACAGAAAATGTTACTCCAGTTTCTTAGTAACTCTGTCTAACCGTTTACAAGTAAATAAAATTATTATTTGAAAATATTTCTTTAAAACAAGCTCTTTTGTATTCTTGTCAGCGAACCCTTTCATTTGATACCTATATCACGGCAGTGCACAAAAAATAACTAGTCCCCCATCTGGGCCCGTCCGCCATTTTGGATTCAGAATGACGTCACTTAGCTTACCATGCATTGGCATCCAAACTAAATGCGTATGCAAATTTTCATCTTAATCAGTGAAGGATAACTGCTTTTAAATTCAGTTGCAAAATTTGACCCGAACACACTTACATCCATACATACATTGCAAGTTAAATAAAAGCTTGTAAAATAGCTTCTGACTACCAGTAACAACTGTCAAATATCTAGGAGTGCCAGCAGGGCACAACGGATTTACGTGCTTTTCGAGTTGGCTGAAAGGGTATATCGGCGAATCGATCTCGGCAAGCAAAGCTTAACCTTTGACGACACATGCGACTGTAATTATTTTACCACGAACCCCTTGAATTTATGGTGAATCATTTCCTAAAACCAAAAGAAAACGCCTTCACAACGATGTCATTTGATGTATGATCTTCAAGGTGGCGGCCACACGAAATAATTACTTCCCGTCAAAGGTTTTTTAAAGACGTGAGCTGACGCCGCGGTTTCGTTTGATAAATGGCGCCGACTGAGCATATGTAGGGTTGGAATGTCTTGACTAATGTACTATAATCTGAGTTCTTACGTAAGAAATATGTCAAGTTTTCGACGAATAATAACAGTTACCGTACAGGTCATTAGTGTCTGCAATTTAAGACAGTGTCATTTTTTGAAGGGCTTCCTTAAAAATAATATTAATTCAACATAGTACCAGAAAAAATGGCTCATTGCACAACAAAAAACTCGTCCACATCGATAAGCCCTTTTTCCTGACCCCTTTATACGTAAGTTTGTTTTGTTAGTGGTATTTAATTGAAAATGGGCAAGAAAAAAAAGACAGTACCTTGATACATAGAACATAAAGTATGTTGCCTATCGAGCTACAAAATTGTAACACAGCAGTATTCTGCTCAGTTTGTTTTATACTAATATATAGAATAGTTTATAGTAATAATTCCACGATTATATGTAAAAATTTAAATGAATGGCCAATATTATTCTGTGTTGGTTCTTAATGTTTTCTAAAATCATTACTTAGTTTAATGGTAAACAATTTAATATGAAAAAAACTTAAAGAACAATTTTACATTTTAATCATCAATATTGAAATAACGCCATCCATCCATCTGAAGAAAAAAGTACCTACCTCGCGCTCGTAGCGTCGATGCTACGGCGTAGCAGATGTCATTATGTCACCGCTACGCGAGTGACTTAGTTTTCGTAGCACACGACACCACACGGTCTATCCGCCGGGCTACAGTAATAATTTTAAGTAGTGTAATGAAAAGGAGTAATTGGGAAATACCTAAAAAAATAAGTAGAGTTTCGTGAAGGAAAACAGCGTAACGAAACCGGCACGTCCTAAAACCAAAAAATCGAAAACATGTGACATCCACCAACCCGTACTGGGCCCACGTGGTGGATTACGGCCCATTCCCTCTCACAAAGTGGAAGCCTGTGTCCAACCAGTGGGAACATTAAAAGAGTGATGATGATGACGATCTGGGAAATTATTTGACCAGCAGTAGGTCAGTTATATCGTTTCAAAGTTAGTGAAGTTTTAATTGATTGCGTGGTGTAACAATAAGGTTCGGAAGAGCGAAGTTTCCTATTTCTAATACAAGCAATACTTCAAATACTAAATCAGTACTACAGTATAACATACTTGTGAGAGAAAATAAATTATTGTTATTAGAATTGTATTTTTACTGCTGAAAATTAGTTCAAAATTAATTTCCCTAAGAAAGCTAAATAATTGCAGCAAAAACTGATATCAGAACAGTACGTTATTAAACTGTTACGTACTCGTATGATTACATAGAGTTTGACTAAAACAACAGCTAGCAAACCCTCATTACTTATGCGCCGATGTTTTCGTTTCCCCTACTGAACGCAGGCCTGTGACGGAAGGTAAATATAAACGTACATACAGAATAGTTTCATTGTAGTAGTTGTATTATATTACTTTCTGAAATTATTCCTTTCAACACACTGTATGTGACAATTTACTGAAAGATATTAAAAATGTCCTGACAAGCAATTTGAAGAACTGTTTAGCTGTATTTGCCATAATAAGGTATAATATCACTGCAGTTTTTTATTTATGTTGAGCTCAAAGATAGAAAACGCTCATTGAGAAAAAAACGCCACAACGCGAATTTCACGTTGTGGCCCTTTTAAAAAATGCCACAACACGCTGTGGCAGTGAAGAAATGCCAGAACGCGTTCAGTTGATGCAGATAAAACGTGAATTCCCGATGGGCGAAAAAGCGCCGAAGAGAATTTGCGTATTTTTCGCCATGGGTTATATTTTCATATTTTTTGGGGTCTCTAATGACTGATAGATGGGTTCAAAACCAAAACCAAGATGGCGCAGACGAAAATTTGCAACCTTTTCGTTATGGATATAGTTTTCATGGTTTTCGACTTCAAAAGCGTGTTATGTCTCCATTTTTCTAACGACATTATTTATACTTCACAAATCGTATTTTTTTGAAACACTTTTATAATGAGCAAGTATTTATGCTGCTTTTAGAAAGGAGCTAAATAACTTATTTTTATGAATTTGTATTAGAAAAATACTTTAAGTAAATTGGATATTGTATCAAATGTTCATTCATATCTACATAGTTACTCTTTCTCGACGCTGATGTTCTAAAAGCTATTACTTATATTTCAGCACCGAGGTAAGTACCTCATATATATTTTATTATTCATTTTTTTACTGCCACGTCAGGCTTCTGTAAAAAATATCGTTCCAGCACTAATCTAAAAGTTATTTCCTTCCTACTATATGACATTTCTGAGAACTTGTGCACAATAATATTTAACTAGTGTTTTTCAAACCTATTCCTTTCCCACATAGCGGGCGAATATCACCTTTAAACACTGTAATTTTCATTAAAAACCAGCGGACCCAAAAGACGTTGTCCTGCCCGGGCCCAAACCTGATTGCAGCGCCATCTATTGAGTCCAGTTGTGAATCTAAATTATCCAAAGACACACTCAAATACACACAAAAAATATCATCAAAGTCAGTCCAGTCTTTTTCAAGTTTTTCGCTTAGCAACACATTTTGCCATTCATTTTATTTAAATAGAAAGTTTTGGCGATTATGTAGTTGGAAAAATAGTAAAGTGCATCTCAAAATCAACCGTAAGATGCCTATCATATTTATTCCTCGACTGTACGTTTAAATTGGTTTCTAAAGTAGGTATCTTTATATATTATCTATTATATTCTACTTTTGCCCGCGAGTTCGCTCCCGTCCCTTGGCCTGTTCCTCTGGAACCTTAAAAGCGTTTTACCCAGTGGTAAGTATGTTCTTTTTTTGTTAGAAATGGAGACACGTACACATACCCACTCTATTTTACGAAACAGTAAAAGGAAACGTAACAAAATTGAATTTCCCCGCAAACCATTGCGGTAACTCAATTCAGATAGTGCAGAGGTGAACGTAAATCTTTCGACCACTTTTAAATGGGAATGTTCACAGCATTATATTATGTAGTTAGAAAATGTTGTGTTGTAAATGTTTCCAAAAAATGGCTTTTACAAACCTAAGTATACAAACAATCAATTATCTCTTTTGATAAGCATAGATAAATGATTTCGAATAACAATAATACTCGCTTATTTTTTAAATATGCTATTAAAATATTCCAAATCCCCAGACAACCATCAACATGATAAATACTGTAATTAAAATACCGCTTTGAAATAATCACCAATTTTGATCTACAGCACATTGTTTCTGAAAGCATTGTACTTACAACACGCACTGATAACAGTTTTAATTAAAAGTTGAATGAATGAGCCCGATTCAATGGGCAGTTAAAATATTATAACGTTCAGTAGAGTTTGAGCTCATTAATAAAGGCTCCTTGAAGACCCTTTTATGCGCCCTCTGAAAGGACCTCGTTGACGTTAAATCGATATTGAAGTAAAGATTAGGATTTTGTTGCTTGATAAAGGTTTTTGTGGCTTTTCAGGTATTATTTTATTACTTTACACCGCTACTGTATTTATTAACTGTATTAGATTCATGTATAACCTCAGAAAATATGACCATGTGTCGAAACACAGGTCTGAGCTAAAATGATTGCCGATTCGCCGGAGAAGAAGTTTACGTGCTTTCACCACGCTTTTCTACCTTCTAAATTCTCCCACCCCTCCCTCCTATCTTATGTCTAAATTTCAATATCTTTGTTCTTCATATGCTTGGAATCTGCGATCTTTCAATAATCTCCTCCTGCTCTGATCTTCTCATACTACTGATTTTATTCACTCTTCTTTCAATATTCAGTCCATTCTTCTCTGGAACAAGCTTCCTCTCGAGATCAAGACGGCTACAAGTCGGCTTGCATTCAAGCGAAAACTGCGGATTTATTTTCAACACAACTAAGGAGAGTCATCTCACTTTCTTCTTTTAAATATATATTACATTCATATAAGTATATATTATATTCAATGTGTTTGTGTGTTTTACCTATTTTAGTATGTTCCGGGGTCTTTTTTCCCTGATAGCTACAACCTTGGGGTCTTTAAGTCAAGAGTGAATAGGTTTCTTCTAGGCAAGCGTGCTTCACCGTAGACCACATCATTGCTTAATATCAGGCGGGATAGTGGTCAAACGCGAGGCTTTCTCGTAGTCCACAAACGCTGAGCAAAGAGGCAGGTTATACTCTTTGGTCTTCTAAAACTTGCCGGAGCGTATGAATGTGGTCCATGGTGCTAAAGTCTTTTCGGAAACCGCCTCGTTCGGGAAGATGGAAATCGTCAAATATGCGCGCGAGACGATTTGTGAAGACTCTTGAAAAAAAATTGTAGACGAAGAAGTGAGATAGGCTTATAATTTTTCAACCGGGCGTTGTCGCCCTTCTTGGACAAGAGTACCACCACATCCCTGCACCATGCTTATGATGTTTGCCCCTCGAGTATGAGGGAGTCAAAAAGCTTCTGAAGGGCCTTAAGTACCGGTTTTCCTACCGCCTTCAGGAGTTCAGCCGTAATTACGTCATCACCAGCGCCTTTTTGTTCTTAAGTGAACTCATGCTCAATTGTAGAGTTTGCGATCACTTACTAGATAAACGAGACAGTCAGTATTTTAAATTAAAAGTACCTTATAATAATGTTGTTAAATATTTTTGAAGTTTCTATATTGTGAGGCGACAACGTAGATAATTGATAATAATGTGGGCCAGTAATTTACATAATTCTGTCAAAGCAATTGTGAGTATTTTTTGTGTCAACGTTTCCCGCATTCATTATTTAAGTATGTCATTGTGATAAGGATCAAAATTCGATTTGTCATAATTTTTTGTACCCTTATTATTATTTCCGTAAGACATTTTGATTCATACTTTATTTGTTTCCGTAAAAATACAACTAAACCGTGTAGGCTACCTATTTTTTACCTACCTGAAAAAGAACTAAACTCGGCCCTTAAGAATACGTAAAACTAGAACAATAAGAACTTGTACCACCAAATGGAACGCCACAACTTCGGAATGTACTTTTAACTTTAAATATATTACACTTTGAAAAGCTAAAATATCTTTAAACTTTGTGAGGATTGCCTTCCCCGGAGAGTTGTGACGATGTCGTAATTATACAGACACTTTGAAATTCATAAGTCAGCGGGTTTTTATTCAAATAGGCCTCAAAAAGATTCGGCGTTTGTTTTTTTTACTGCAGAATTATATGGTTCAATCAAATTGATTCGCATTGAATTGAAGCGTGTCCTGACATTGAATGATTTACTTTCTGTTTACCAACATGACCGAATTTATTTATTCTTATTCTTTATTGTACACAAAACATACAAATACAATAGGTCAGATTACGTACAAAGGCGAGCTTAATAGTTGGGTTATCTAACAGCAAACCTCAGTTGCGTAGAGAAATATGCATATGAGAATAGTACATCCATACAACAAAAGCTAATAAAAACAATCCGTGCTATTTCGGTATGTTTTTATCTTTTTAAGATCATTTACCAACTGTGTTAGTAACAACTTCCAGTATACCCGGATGCAAACGAATTTACAGGAAACAACTGCTTGTCTATCTTGTCCAGTCTGTCTTGCCTACAGATAGGTTGGATAGGTTGCTATCCTATATTTGCGATAACATTAGACGTTTAGATTAGCCCATTTTACAGCCCGTTCAACCGATTTTGTTTCTATTGCGATGATGATACGACAAATGGTAACTGTAGTAAACAGTTGGTTTTGGTAACAGGTTTATGTTTTTTATGTCATCCTTATGTTTACGGGATAGAAGTCAAAATCGGTTGAACGAACCGTAAAAAGATTTGGAAACATGTCTAATATTATGTCAAATGGAATTTAGCTGTACTAAAACATATTACTCTTTATTGTTAGACTTTTGGGCTTTCTGAATACATAGTTTTCGCCAAACAGAAGTTTGGCGAGAACTATGTATTCAGGAAGCCCTGAAGTTAGCTTTCCGATGCGCAAGGCATAGATCGATGCTTTTGTGTGTTACATTTACTACTGCGAAGCCATTGCGGCCAACTTCAAGGTGGCCAAGAAGTTTGGCGAGAACTATACCCGTAATGATTGTCAACGATCTTCAAATGACAGCTGGGACAAATGGCTTAACGTGCATTCCAAATGTTCCGAGTCTTGGAGGGCCCTCAGTATGTAATATATATTCACTCACCCACGTACCTACTACGGCATCCATGGAATTAAGATACGAATACTATGTTAAAAATCATCCTAGTCACTAATTTCATTTGCAACGTTATCAACCGGTAAAAACAACACAACTGATATACCTACAACATTCTCATAGCTCCCCGTCACTCTTCCAATATTTTACCCGCACATTTTTCTTTGCGTCTCCCTTATCTCGTCACTTTGGGCAACACGTTTCCATTCAAAGGGCAATTTGTTCTTTCTGCAAAATTGAGTGGGTACATTCGTGCATCGTTATTTGTGGCACGCTAGGGATTGCCCGAATGCCCGACTGTCCCTGCCCGTTTTTGCCCGTAAAGACCTTTTCACACTTTCACGTTCACACTCCCATGTTGTGCATTCCTAAAGTGAGTACTTCTTTTTTCCTATCTTTAGTCCCTTTAAAAAGTGCAACGTTGTATGAGTTTTCGTCATCTTGTTTATTTCATAAAGTTTGTCATAGCTTACCAAAATAGTTACGTTGAAAAACGTCTTTGAAGAGTTTGGCGACAGTTTTAAGTTGGTAAAGTAATAATATTTTTCCGAGCTCAGTTAAGTTGATTAACATCTTTCAGTTCTGTTAAGAGATTACAGATTTTAAGACGATGGGATGATTAATTTTGTTGAAACGCTTGGTTGCTTGAATAAGTTGATAGTAATGATCCTCGTCTTTGTAATCATTAAAGTTCCCAACTAGATTAATGTGATAATTTGGGATAGTTACCTAACCATAAATTATCACCTTCGGGTATCTGACATGAGACAGTGTGACAACTAGTCTTGGTAACGGTAGCCAGATTCGTTTTCAGACTGTCTGGCTAGGCAAGCAGATCTTATGATGTAATTTTTATATTATTATACAACGGCGCAAGAAAAGGTACCTACTTTAAAGTGGGTAGTAGGTTTTCCTATCAAAAGACAATCAAAGAATTACATAATTATTTAATGTACATAATGTATTATTGAATGGTGAAATATCGTAATACAAACGATCGATTGTTTGACCGCTTTCAATGTTTTGCCCCATAAATATTTTATAAGTACCTAAGTAGGGACGCTTGTAAAAACATAAATATTTTTTTTATGTTATAATGATTCGGTTATAAAAACTTGTCGGGACGGTCATAAAGAGGTATGTACTCATCGTCTATGGATGGCACACTTAAAAAAAGTTTATGTCTCATGAAGCTGTAGGTAATTTTATTCTTCGAATTTTTCAAACTTTTATTAAACCTAAAATGATAGTTATAAAACACGCTTTAATAGCTAAACAACTAAACTAAACTAAAAAGTAGTAAATAAATTTCAGTAAATTTAAATTAAGGATAGTACGATTAACAAAAAAAAAATATTCTTGAAAAGCGTGGGGTGCTATATTAGATATTTTCAAAATGACTCTACTTTAACAATATCTGTCAATAAAATACTATAACAATTGCCACCAAGCACCCCACGCTTTTTTACAAAATATTTTTTTTTTTGTCAATCACACTATTCTCAATTTATATTTATTGAAAAATATTTTGTTTGAATTTCTAAAAAAGCGTGTCGCATCATGGTTGGCCGATAGATGCAAACCATCGGGAAGTCAGGATGTATTCCCTTAGGTTAAGACATCGTGTATGGGCAGGTCGGTGGGTACAGTCGTGCAAACGAAATAACATAAATTATTCGATACACTGGGTTTATTTAAATAGTTTACAGTTACAATCTTGCTCACTAATATTACTGATCGATACCGATTCTACAACGTCTTAGCTCTAGGGCGGTCAGTACTCAACTCTTATATACTGTGTCCCCACCACACAGGTCGTTAGAGGAAGCGCGCCACAGCGTAGTTGTTCTTGATTTGCCGACAGGTGGCGTGCTCGTGATTTGTTTTGACGTCCGTACTATTGACTAAACCCGACACGGCCATCCTGCGATACAGGCGTCCTCGTCTGTTCCTCATTGTCAGGTTTTAACAGTGTATCGAATCATGTGGAAATCCTCAATGGATGTCCTCAGCCCTTGGGGAAAGCTGAGGGGTCTGTCAGACTCTTACTGACTAAAACCACATGGTGTTCTCTAGGCCGTAATTCCTATTGAGAGGCGAGCGTGGAACACAGCACGTCGCCTTCTCTGGCCTCTCTCAGGTGACAGACTCCCCAAATCTATCACCCGCAGGCATTATCTTCTTGTCCTTGCTCCATGCCATCTCATGTCGTGTTGCGCTACACGTTCTTAGTCCACTCCGTTCTACCAGTCTCCCATCATACAAGGGAAGTTTTCTTAAACACACAAAATCTCCACACAGTATTCGCTCGTCCAATCCTGACTCATACTCTAGGTGAGTGAGGAAACATTTTGCATAGTTACATATCGAAAGGATCACTGGTCTAGGTATTTCTTTACAACAGAAAACCCCTTCAGTTACAATCAAGCTGGTCTAAATCGTCACCCACTAATGCAGGTGAGATTCCTGCAGCACCTCGGAAGGATCACTGGTCTAGGTATTTCTTTACAACAGAAAACCCCTACAGTTACAATCAAGCTGGTCTGAATCGTCACCCACTAAAGCAGGTGAGACTCCTACAGCGCAGTTACAGTCAAGCTGGTCTGAATCGTCACCCACTAAAGCAGGTGAGACTCCTACAGCGCAGTCACAGTCAAGCTGGTCTGAATCGTCACCCACTAAAGCAGGTGAGACTCCTACAGCGCAGTCACAGTCAAGCTGGTCTGAATCGTCACTCACTAAAGCAGGTGAGACTCCTACAGCGCAGTTACAGTCAAGCTGGTCTGAATCGTCACCCACTAAAGCAGGTGAGACTCCTACAGCGCAGTTACAATCAAGCTGGTCTGAATCGTCACCCACTAAAGCAGGTGAGACTCCTACAGCACAGTTACAGTCAAGCTGGTCTGAATCGTCACCCACTAAAGCAGGTGAGACTCCTACAGCGCAGTTACAGTCAAGCTGGTCTGAATCGTCACCCACTAAAGCAGGTGAGACTCCTACAGCGCATCACAGATCAACACCCACAACAGCAGGAGTGATCTTGACATCCCATTTACAAAAATTATCATCTTCCACAAAAGTAGAAAAGACCACATACTAATTGATCATTCCAAAGATTCTATTATAGCTTCGGAATTATCTACACTTAAGGTGCGAGAGTTTATGGAAAATGTTTCCTCTGACTCCAAGGGCGTATTATTAATTACAGGTACAAAAGACATACCGAACTCATCATCTGTCGTCACGGTCCATTCATCATCATCATCACCATCATTTTCGCAAATTTCCAAATAACCTTCTTGCCCTTTAGGTACTTACTTAAATTTTACTACCCTTAAATTTTTATTAGCAATTTTATAAATTCTGTTAATCAAAATTAGAATACCAAAATTATTTAAATTTTCGTAATGAGGGCTTGACGATTCGAACGTCATCAACATTAACATGGTGACCTCACCTCTGGCGTGACTATGTGAGTTTACCTTCTTTCAACGTCATAACTCAAAATGAACCTTCTGCAAGGTCTCTAACATAAACATGAACATTCACACCAGACATAGTGTCACACAGACTTACAGGTGCCATACAGGCCTTCAGTTGACACACAGGCTCACAGTTGCCACACAGGTCAACAGCTGCCACACAACGCTCGGCTACTCCTGACCAAAATAGATCATTGGGTTCGTGAAAATAGGGAAATTTTAGAACTCTACTCTTTAACTGAATCATTACCCTGGGCCATGTACCACAAATCGATCCAAACCAACTTTAAAAATTCTGCTGCTGCAAAAACTGTCAAGCTTAAAGAAACCTTCGAGTAAAATCTTCAACGCCACGGCCCTCTAGCCGACCAGCAATTGTATTGCTCTCACAACGGTCTCTAGACCCCGACCTCCACCAGAATCCACTGGTACGGTCAATCATAATATATTCGATAGACTGAATTACTAGACACTTTAAGCTTGCTCATCATCATCAAAATTCCTTTAACATCAACATCGACTGGTACATGACCCGTTGGCATCTTCCCTAACCTACCGCGTGTATACTTGTAGGTCCTAAGCATTCCTATTTAAAGCTTTCATTGTATAACTATCACTGTCCTGTCATAATAACCTATCGCGGACTTAATAAAGGGCCCATTTAGTTTTCACACTAGAGTTGCCCACACAACACTATTGATTAGAAAAAGATCCAACGATCAACAACTAAATAAAGTAATTTTAACATTTCCGTTAATCTTTACCATAATTCAAAGGCAATGCATACTCAACGACACCTCTTCGTAGACCCATCGCCACATGTTACTCATGAGGGGCGGTCCAGAATTTGTCGCATGAGTAGACATGTTAATCAGATTTGGTTTCACTACCACTGTTATCAACTATGATGTCTAATACTCAAGGAACTTGGTGATCGAGGATCCTTCCCAAAAGATTCGCACTTTTTACTCAAAGATTTACATACCGACTGCTAACAAAAGGGAAACAACTAACCCTGATAATATTAAGGAGCTTCACGAATTAATTCGGATCAAAATCTTTAAAATTAAATATCAACAGTAACCATTTACTATCGCTCACTACCTCAGTTTTTATGTAAGGAAAACGATCGCGAGATCTACTGCTATCCTAATGTTACTTTGAAAGTAAGCAAGTGAATTCAGATCTGAAGACGGTGGTCGTAAATCGTGACGCAACATAAGATTTGTTCTGAATACACGTAAATGACCAGTACCGTTACTAACTCGATACAATTGCGATGGCCCTACGTCATTACTAACTGGCTTTGTTACTGAAAATCTCCTTCTTATGGGATATCTCATCCTAAAGTTCGTATTGAACCAAAACTTGAAACTATACTGCCAATAGGAAACTCATTACCTAACTAATTGCTTTTTACAAGTGTGTCTTAATTACCTAGTGATAGTGCTAGATATATGTAACCACTACCAATTCGGTGATCAAACATGAACACTTAAAACTCGAAATAGCATCTCTTCAGAAGAGAACTTTCCACCTCACTATCGAAATAACATGGAAGCGACTCACCGAGTATTCCATTTCAAACTTGCGCGCTCCCAACCTCAAACTGCTAGTCTGCCGATCCTCCTAACCTCTCAGATGTTGACAGGTCAGCCTTCGCATACAGCATCTGAACTGCTAGCAGCAGCAGAGGCTCCACTGCGATACAATATGGTATCTGAAACATGAAAAACACTACGAGAGTACTTGTTTACACGGTTATCTTAACCATACACAGCTTTGATGGAAATTAACCGGTGTAGTAACCTAAACCGGCACGGCAAAATGGGTTATTATGAACACTGAATGTGAATGCAGAGACCTTCAGTGTCTGACTACAATGTCCCAAGTGCCCAGGTAGGTATTCTTACTTCCAAACAATGATAGTCAGCCAAGGCCAGTCAAGGGCTACCGCCAGTGATAGTAGAATAATAACCCTTCAACAACACCTAACTTGACCATCGATAACTAACATGAAATTATAACCTAACACGGGCCACCCCGACGATCCATTGACCGCCACAAAACCAGAATTTTGAATAATTGAACACTCTTGGCCATAGTCAATAACAAAATGAAAACGACTCACCAGATTGGCTTAAAGATCCATGTGTATGGATCTTTCCACACGTCCTCACGCTCCTCCTTGACCTGTCCAGCTCCTTGGTTGTTGCTAGCTTCCTTGCTGCTCCGCTCTAGACTGTTTTTTTTTTATTCTAGACTGAGGGTAGTCGCAGAAACGAACCACTACTGTTTTTTTTTTCTCAACTGACACCGCATTTTTTTTGCAAGAATGTAACCGCCATTTTCACTAGCATTGTTTTTACGTGTGATCTCATCAGCACGACCGAATCCCACTTCTGATGTCGCATCATGGTTGGCCGATAGATGCAAACCATCGGGAAGTCAGGATGTATTCCCTTAGGTTAAGACATCGTGTATGGGCAGGTCGGTGGGTACAGTCGTGCAAACGAAATAACATAAATTATTCGATACACTGGGTTTATTTAAATAGTTTACAGTTACAATCTTGCTCACTAATATTACTGATCGATACCGATTCTACAACGTCTTAGCTCTAGGGCGGTCAGTACTCAACTCTTATATACTGTGTCCCCACCACACAGGTCGTTAGAGGAAGCGCGCCACAGCGTAGTTGTTCTTGATTTGCCGACAGGTGGCGTGCTCGTGATTTGTTTTGACGTCCGTACTATTGACTAAACCCGACAAGCGTATTTTTTAGTTTTTTTTAAATATTATTTATATTTAATTTCTTAATTCAATTTACCATTAAAGCGTGTTTTTTAGTTTTTCAAACGACAATTTATTATTCTCTCCCTATGATGGGAGTGGGTAATTAGCGTGCCTACGTGGATACGGCGTGGACAAGCTATTTAAATTATTGCATTGTCATCGGTCCTTTATAAGTATACAAAGTTTCAAATTAATGCAACATTTTGAAGGGGGTGGAAATCACATTCAAAGATACAACATTGTAAAATAGAAACACAGAAACATAGAAACTTAGAAAAATTGAAACATAGAAACATTCAGGATAGGATTTACGGGACTTGTAGTTTTGCCGGAAATCGAGATAAACCGTTTATACCCTTAAAAACTCTCCCCTTCTATTGCCCGACCTCAGATCGCCCGTAAATTATCTTTCCTTTCATTTTTGTTGTATTCTTTTCCTTTTCCAATGGAATTCATTCTACTATTATTTTTTCACTTTTTACCATTTTCAAAAGCTTCAGCCCTAGTCTATCGGTATAATATTAGTCTAGATTTTAGTTAGCGAGTCCTAAATAAATTTCGCTAAAACAGTAACTAACTTCAATTCAAAACCTAAACACAACGGACGGAACTCTGAAACCATACAGAGGAACAGAACAGTAATAAGAATAAGTTTCCTGTACCACGATATAATATTATCATTATAAAATATCAACTAAATTTAACAGAACACCTGGCTAAATATAACTCGTATTCATATGTAGAACTGTACCATTTTTGTTTGAGCTCATTCGCTTTTACAGTAATGACGGGAGGAGCTCATCATCTTCAACCTTTTAATGTTTCCACTGCTGGAACACAGACCACCTCTCTGTGAGAGAGGGAATGGGCGTTACGCGGGCCCAGTGCGGGTTATTGAATGCCACATGTGTTCGAATTTTTGGTTCTAACACATGTCGGTTTCCTCACGATGTTTTCCTACACCGTTTTTAGAGCAGTGGGGATAAAATAATTAATACAAAGTAAAGCGCCTGCCTGGGTTTGAACCCACGTAAGTCAGGGCCCTTACCACTGGGCCAACACTCCTCTAAGGAGGAGCTTCTGGCTAAAAAATAAAGATTCCACGAAATATTTAAAGGTTAAGCAACTGAAACTGAACCCCAACACATTTTTTAAAATACTATGCAGATTGATTTACATCGACGGCAATAGCAATCATTGACGTAGAATTTTCGGATTCATAACATCAAAAACGAAAATAAAGACATCAATCCGACTTGAACTGACATCTGTCTTAATTACTCTAGACCGACCGCTTAACTGAGACCATTCTGAAGTAACGGCGCGGTACGGAGTGTATTTATTTATTAATTAAAACTTCATGCAACATAAAAATACATACGCGAACTTATTGTCGCCTCGTTTGTAGTGACCTGTCCGTCGATAGTTCGCTGATGTAGACACCCTTCTACATCTCTCTTGCTACCTTAGGAACGGTATTATTTAAGCGGTTGGCTTATAATATTTTTGATAATCAACGACATAAATTATTTGGTCAGGATTTTTTATCAATCTCCCAAATCATTTTCCAACTTTGTTGGGGTCTGCTTCCACTCAATAATCACTGCACAACAAAGACTCACCGCAAATTAAACACAACTGGATGGCTTACATGTTTTTCATGAAGGACTGTCTTTTTATTGCATAGGCAAATGCTCATGCCTACTGCACTACCACGGTTAGATAGTGCAGTTATTGTTGGTGTGATGTTCTTTGTTTGTATCTTGTATCTCCTGTGGGAGTCACAAATAAATATTATTTTTTGTCATTCTTTCTTTGTGGGCGTTAGCTTTCATCCGTGAACCCGCCGCGGCTTTCCTCTGGATAGTACCCCCATCACCGGCGCACTAGAACTCCACAACCCAGTAGATTACTGGGTAACACTATATCCCTTGGCAATAATGATTGCTACGAAAAGATACTGGAGAAAGGGCAATCACCGCTTTTGTCTTGCTAAAGCGACACAATTACAGGTATGTACGCTTCGCCCTGAAAAATCAGCTCAACTAATCAGCTTTACAACGGAAAGTAACAATGGAAGCGCTGAAAAACGCTTCAGCATACTCTGTGCATAAAAATGGCATGTGACATAGAACAAAATATGCTGTACAAAATGCCAATAAAATGGTTGCAGAATTTTTATTAAAATGGAGATAGGATGTTTAACTCGTCGTCTGACTCTATTTTTTTTAAAGATAACATTTAGATTAACATTTAAAGCTAAGCTCGTGATTCAATCATCATGAATCACTCCCTACGGTCGTGATTCAGTTTTTAGAATCCTTCACTTGTTCGTGATTCATCTATGGCCCTCGCTTTGAATCCGTCTTTTATTCACTAGTTGCATAATATACTATTTATTTAGCCATGGGATTACTTTATTATTGTGTACTTTTGATAAATAATGGGGTTCATATAGTGATCAAAGTACCTTACTTAGTTTCATAAATTAATACTTGCAGCTTCTGCCTTGCGTATGCGACTTCGTATGTACGTATGCTTTACAAAACGTTATATCGTAAGGCTATCCACAGTTATGAAGCTTTTCACCATTAAATCATTTTTATAATCAAATAAGACGCTTTAAATAGTGTCATTCAATCAGTTCAAATTGCTAAAATGTAAGGGATTGATACGATACTTCGATAGCAATTAGCATTAACAATTCTTTTTTATTTTTCACCCCTTTTCTATCGTTTTCATTAATAGAATGTCACTTGCCTTACCTTAGGACTCCCAGAGACTACAAAAAAGCCCACCTTTTGTCAGATCAGTTTAAAATATTAGGTTAATAAAAATAGTTATTCTAAAATATCATTAAAACGACAACGAAGAAATCTGTTCACCGTGGTAAAATTCATAAAATGGCCCTACCATCCGCAATTTCACATTTATCCACCCAGTCTAACGCTACTTAGCCTTTGCCATCAATTTCGATATCTCCCATCAAAGAGAAAAATTGAGAAAACGTGCCGAATGCCAAAAACTAGGAACGAATTCAGAAAGTATCAACTACCCGCAACTTCAACCGGGGCGGAGAACTGACTGAACTGTTAAAAAGCTCAAGTGCGAATCGAAATCGGGCACGGCGGGATCCGTACAGAACTAGTCTGAATATGGAACATGACCTAGTCAAGAGCAAACCCATACCAAACAAAAAAATAGTAAAAAAAGTTAATTTAAAAATCAAAAACCCGACTGCTTAAGAATCAGAATCAAAATGCTTTTTTTGTAAACATAGGTCAAATTAAAACAGTGTGCGAGATATTAGAGATAGGAGATCCTCTATGTTTTGCACAGAGGTGTACAAATATATTTTAAATAACTTTGTCGATTTTAAAATACAATCAATTACAAATAAAATTTTATATAAATGTCAAATAGATAACGTTACATGTCATATTAATGCTAATGTCAAACAAAATTAAAACTCATCAAAATAGGTGAGGTGATGCACAATTTTCTGAGACAGTAATTATAGAATTGTCGTCCAAATATTCCTGTAGTGAGTAATAGCATTTATTTATCAAAATTCTTAATAGTTCTGTTTTGAAATTGTCCTGATTCAACGTTTTTATTTTTTCAGGTAGTTTGTTGAATATTTTTTTGGAAATACAGAAGGTACTTTTATTCATTAGTGCAGTTTTTCCAAAAGTCACTTCGAGTTCTGACTTATTTTTATCGCGTAATTTTCTGTAGTTAATTTTAGTAGCTATTTTGATGTGTGTGAAGTTAGCATATCAAATGTTAGCATCTCACAAATTAACACCATATATGATGGCATCCCACATAGTTCCACAGTTCTTGATAAGTTTTAACAATAGTTCCGTCGATTTTACTATCAAAATCGCATTTTGAAAAAATGAGCTGCTAACTTCACAATACATATCATAGCATCCCATCGAATTTCTCAAATAAACACACATATAAGGGCATTTCACATAGTTCTACAGCCCTTGATGCGTTTTATCAATAGTTCCGTCGATTTTACAATACAATCTTTGCATACCAGCATTTTGAAAAAATGAGCTGCTAACTTCACAGTACATATCATAGCATCCCATCGAATTTCTCAAATAAACACACATATAAGGGCATTTCACATAGTTCTACAGCCCTTGATGCGTTTTATCAATAGTTCCGTCGATTTTACAATACAATCTTTGCATACCAGCATTTTGAAAAAATGAGCTGCTAACTTCACAGTACATATCATAGCATCCCATCGAATTTCTCAAATAAACACACATATAAGGGCATTTCACATAGTTCTACAGCCCTTGATGCGTTTTATCAATAGTTCCGTCGATTTTACAATACAATCTTTGCATACCAGCATTTTGAAAAATGAGCTGCTAACTTCACAATGCATACCATAGCATCCCATCGAATTTCTCAAATAAACACACATATAAGGACATTTCACATAGTTCTACAGCCCTTGATGCGTTTTATCAATAGTTCCGTCGATTTTACAATACAATCTTTGCATACCAGCATTTTGAAAAAATGAGATGCTAACTTCACAGTACATATCATAGCATCCCATCGAATTTCTCAAATAAACACACATATAAGGGCATTTCACATAGTTCTACAGCCCTTGATGCGTTTTATCAATAGTTCCGTCGATTTTACAATACAATCTTTGCATACCAGCATTTTGAAAAAATGAGATGCTAACTTCGCAAAACATATCATAGCATCCCATCGAATTTCTCAAAAAAACACACATATAAGGGCATTTCACATAGTTCTACAGCCCTTGATGCGTTTTATCAATAGTTCCGTTCAATTTACAATACAATCTTTGCATACCAGCATTTTGAAAAAATGAGATGCTAACTTCGCAATACATATCACAGCATCCCATCGAATTTCTCAAATAAACACACATATAAGGGCATTTCACATAGTTCTACAGCCCTTGATGCGTTTTATCAATAGTTCCGTCGATTTTACAATACAATATTTGCATACCAGCATTTTGAAAAAATGAGCTGCTAACTTCACAATACATACCATAGCATCCCATCGAATTTCTCAAATAAACACACATATAAGGACATTTCACATAGTTCTACAGCCCTTGATGCGTTTTATCAATAGTTCCGTCGATTTTACAAAACAATCTTTGCATACCAGCATTTTGAAAAAATGAGCTGCTAACTTCGCAATACATACCATAGCATCCCATCGAATTTCTCAAATAAACACACATATAAGGACATTTCACATAGTTCTACAGCCCTTGATGCGTTTTATCAATAGTTCCGTCGATTTTACAATACAATCTTTGCATACCAGCATTTTGAAAAAATGAGATGCTAACTTCGCTATACATATCATAGCATCTCATCGAATTTCTCAAATAAACAACACATATAGGGGCATTTCGCATAGTTCTACAATCCTTGATGCGTTTTATCAATAGTTCCGTCGATTTTACAATACAAATTTTGCATACCAGCACTTTGAAAAAATGAGATGCTAACTTCACAATACTTATCATAGCATCTCATCGAATTTCTCAAAATTGACCTAGTTGTAGTTGGTAGCAAAAGAGTTCTGCATCCTTAACCTATTCTGTTAATAGTTCTGGCAGATAAATCTCATTTAAATCCATAAAAAAAATTAAACGAATTATCCGTACAGTAGTGAGATGCTGAGGTATAACTGGGCATTCTGTGTCGTATATTTATACAACCCAGAACTCCCAGTTATACCTGATTTTACCATTTGAACGATAAGTCTAGGTCCCTCACACAAGTCCCGAAAGAGTTTAAGTGTTTAAAACATCCACAATAATTATAAATAATTGTTATAAACAAAATATTCATAAAGGAGTGAGATGCTAAGATATAACTGGGAGTTCTGGTTCGAACAAAACATTTGAACGATTAGGCTAGGATCTCTAGGATCTCCTCGGTTTCCAATACTACTATAAATGGACTTTAAAAAATTATGCTCCAAAAAGTGAGAACTCTCACTAAAGTATTCGCAGAGTCTGGAAGAAGATTTAGGTTAGCAGAAATTAAGAATATTTTCAGAGTTAATTTGCAAAAATTCAAAAAAAATGCTAAGTCGTAGTGAAGCCTAGCATCTCATCGAACTCTATTACTCCTGAAACTAAACTTTATAAAAACATGCTACACAAAGATAGAACTCTGACCGAAGTATCTATTGGGCCTGGTCGAAGATTGAGTTAAGCAAAAATCAAGAAAATTTTCAGAGACCAATAAAAAAAAAAAAACAATATTGTGAGATACTGAGGCCCGGCATCTCATCGGTTCCTTTAGCAAGTGTAATCATACTTTATAAAACCAAGCTACAGCAAGCCAGAACTTTCATAAAAGATTCCAAAGAAAATGGTTGAAAATTTAGATTAGCTAAAATCAAGAAAATATTCAGAGTTGATCACAAAAAATTAAAAAAAATATTGTGAGAAACTGAGACCATGAGGGAAAGAGAAAATGAGGGTAATTATACTTTGTAAAACCATGCTACAGAATGTCATAACTTTCATTAAAGATTCCACAGAACATGGTTGAAAATTTAATTTAGCTAAAATCAAGGAAATATTCATCGCATGCCATAAAAAAGTAAAAAAAATGTTGAGAGGTACTGAGGCCAGGCATCTCATCGGTTTCTAGTACCCCTATAACTGGACTTTACAAGAACATGCTACGGAAAGCCACAACACTCACTTAAGTATCTATTGAGCCCGGTCGAATATTTAGTTGAGCAAAAATAAGAAAACTTTAAGAGTTCATTACAAAAAATTCAAAACATAATATAAGAGATACTGAGACCCGGCATTATATCGAATTCTATTATTTCTATAAGTGGTCTTTTTAAAAACATACTACAGAAAGCCAGAACTCTCACTCAAGTATCAGCAGAGCATGGTTGAAGATTTAGGTTAGCAAAGGTCAAGGAAATTTTCAGTGTTCGTTATAAAAAATTCAAAAATAATATATCAGAGGTGCTGCGGGCCGGAACTCCTCGTATTGTACTACAACTGTATATGCACTTTGTAAAAGTATGCTACAGAAAGCAAGAACTCTCACTCAAGTATCAGCAGAGCGTGGTTGAAGATTAAGATGAATAAAAATCAAGACATTTTTCATTGTTCGTAATAAAAAGTAAAAAAAATAAATGGTAAAGGTACCGAGGGCCGGAACTCCTCGTTTTCTACTACAACTATATATGTTCTTTGTCCAAGTATGCTACAGAAAGCCAGAACTCCCACTCAAGTATCAGCAGAGCATGGTTGAAGATTAAGATGAATAAAAATCAAGAAATTTTTCATCGTTCGTAATAAAAAATCCAAAATCAAATATCAGAGGTACTGAGGGCCGGGAACTCCTCGTTTTCTACTACAACTGTATATGCACTTTTTTTTTTTTTTTTTTTTTTTTTTTTTTTTTTTTTTTTTTTTGTGTTTGACTTATTTATTATTCTCTTTGACATTATTATAAAAATTCTACTACTTTCACTTGACTAATTTTAAAAAAGATATTTTTTTTTGTATTTTGATAAATTGACATTTAAATTTATATTATCATTACAATTTTATATTACTATTTTTTGTGAATGAAATAATTTTTTGCATGCCCACAAGACGGTAGAATATGGAGGAGCTAATTACCTTTAAAAAACATCTATGTACCAATCACCCATATTTGCAAAGAAATAAATGATTTATGATTTATGATTTATGATTTATGATTTAAAAATATGCTACAGAAAGCCAGAACTCCCCCTTAAGTATCAGCAGAGCATGGTTGAAGATTTAGGTTAGCAAAGGTCAAGGAAATTTTCAGTGTTCGTTATAAAAAATTCAAAAATAATATATCAGAGGTACTGCGGGCCGGAACTCCTCGTATTGTACTACAACTGTATATGCACTTTGTAAAAGTATGCTACAGAAAGCAAGAACTCCCACTCAAGTATCAGCAGAGCGTGGTTGAAGATTAAGATGAATAAAAATCAAGAAATTTTTCATCGTTCGTAATAAAAAATCCAAAATCAAATATCAGAGGTACTGAGAGCCGGGAACTCCTCGTTTTCTACTACAACTGTATATGCACTTTGTAAAAATATGCTACAGAAAGCAAAAACTCTCACTCAAGTATCAGCAGAGCATGGTTGAAGATAGAGGTTAGCAAAGATCAAGGAAATTTTCAGTGTTCGTTATAAAAAATTCAAAAATAATATATCAGAGGTACTGAGGGCCGGAACTCCTCGTTTTCCACTACAACTATATAGGCACTTCATAATAATATGCAACAGAAAGCCAGAACTCTCAATCAAGTATCAGCAGAGCATGGTTGAAGATTTAGATGAATAAAAATCAAGAAATTTTTCATCGTTCGTAATAAAAAATCCAAAATCAAATATCAGAGGTACTGAGGGCCGGGAACTCCTCGTTTTCTACTACAACTGTATATGCACTTTGTAAAAATATGCTTTAGAAAGCCAGAACTCTCACTCAAGTATCAGCAGAGCATGGTTGAAGATAGAGGTTAGCAAAGATCAAGGAAATTTTCAGTGTTCGTTATAAAAAATTCAAAAATAATATATCAGAGGTACTGAGGGCCGGAACTCCTCGTTTTCCACTACAACTATATAGGCACTTTGTAAAAATATGCTACAGAAAGCCAGAACTCCCACTCAAGTATCAGCAGAGCATGGTTGAAGATTAATTTGAATAAAAATCAAGACATTTTTCATTGTTCGTAATAAAAAGTAAAAAAAATAAATGGTAAAGGTACCGAGGGCCGGAACTCCTCGTTTTCTACTACAACTATATATGTTCTTTGTACAAGTATGCTACAGAAAGCCAGAACTCCCACTCAAGTATCAGCAGAGCATGGTTGAAGATTAAGATGAATAAAAATCAAGAAATTTTTCATCGTTCGTAATAAAAACTCCAAAATCAAATATCAGAGGTACTGAGGGCCGGGAACTCCTCGTTTTCTACTACAACTGTATATGCACTTTGTAAAAATATGCTTTAGAAAGCCAGAACTCTCACTCAAGTATCAGCAGAGCATGGTTGAAGATAGAGGTTAGCAAAGATCAAGGAAATTTTCAGTGTTCGTTATAAAAAATTCAAAAATAATATATCAGAGGTACTGAGGGCCGGAACTCCTCGTTTTCCACTACAACTATATAGGCACTTCATAATAATATGTTACAGAAAGCCAGAACTCCCACTCAAGTATCAGCAGAGCATGGTTGAAGATTAAGATGAATAAAAATCAAGAAATTTTTCATCGTTCGTAATAAAAAATCCAAAATCAAAAATCAGAGGTACTGAGGGCCGGGAACTCCTCGTTTTCTACTACAACTATATATGTTCTTTGTACAAGTATGCTACAGAAAGCCAGAACTCCCACTCAAGTATCAGCAGAGCATGGTTGAAGATTAAGATGAATAAAAATCAAGACATTTTTCATTGTTCGTAATTAAAAGTAAAAAAAATAGTTAAGGCACCGAGGGCAAACATAAATATTCAAAATGGAACCAAATCTTACCACGTCCCCGTCGTCGGTTCCGGGTAACGCTAAGAGTAGGAAATGTATTTTGGTACTTGAGCCGTCGGATAGAATTTTGATGTGAACTTGAAATCAAATCGATGTCATAGTGGGTAAATGATATAGGAATTCACTACAAAAGTCACCGTGCCCTAAAGAAAAAAAACATAAAAATGCCAAATACTACACGATCGTGTAGACAGGAGTGAGCATGAGCGTTATTGCACTATCATATAGTCAACTAGCTCTCCGCCCGCGACTTCGTCCGCGTGATTTCGTAGTTTATCCTACAGAAGTACAGCTGATGATTATCTTATGTGCAATTATTGAAGGAGTGAAATGAACAAGTGAAATTTAAAACCCCCCGACACATTTTTACTTCATTTTACATGATTTATCTAGTTGTAGACATGTTTCAATCGACAATTTATGGAACATGTAATTATGACACGAAATCTTGCAAAAACACCCCAATTAAACTAGTAAAACGCTCATAACTTTTGAACGGCTGAACCGATTTTCATCAAACATAAATAAGAACCCTCGCAATAAATTCACCTAATAAACAAAAAAAAATAACAAAATCCTTTCATCCGTTTAGGAGCCAGACGGATACACAAACTTACAGGCACTTAAGTCAAATAGCCCGTTTTCCGTTGGGGTTTAAAAATGGGGTATCGTAGATACAGGTATAATGGATTGGGTCAATTCGTTATTTGACATAAGCGCTTAATCAATAAAAGGTACATTAGTCACTTGAAACAAATGTTTTTCTACTGTGTCTGGTAATTAGCGCTCAAAGTGTTAAAGATTAATACAATTTAGGTTACGGCCACAAATTAAAATCCTCCCCTGATGAATCTTCATTCTTAACCCCTTTTTGCCAAATTGTGGTTCGAGATTTTAAGTCCATTTATAGTAAGTATTGGAAACCGAGGAGATCTTCAACCAGGCTCTGTGGAATCTTTTGTGAGAGTTCTGGTTTTATGTAGCATGTTTTTATAAAGTCCAGTTATTGAAGAATAAAATTCAATGAGATTTCGGGTCTCAGTAAAGTCTTAAAATTTTCTTAATTTTAGCAAACCTAAATCATCGACCAGGCTCAGTATATACTTAAGTGAGAGTTCTGGCTTTCTTAAGCAAGTTTTAATAAAGTGTAGTCATAGTAATTATAGATACCGATGAGATGCCTGGCGTCAGTACCTCTTAACCTTTTTTTTGAAATGTTTGTAATTAACTCTAAAATTTTTCAATAATAAATTCTTCTTCAAAAATAAATTAACAAATATTTTTTTTACTTTTTATTACGTACAATGAAAGATGTCTTGATTTTTATTAATCTAAATCTTCAACCATGCTCTGCTGATACTCGATTGAGAGTTCTGGCTTTCTGTTGCATATTATTATGAAGTGCCTATATAGTTGTAGTGGAAAACGAGGAGTTCCGGCCCTCAGTACCTCTGATATATTATTTTTGAATTTTTTATAACGAACACTGAAAATTTCCTTGATCTTTGCTAACCTCTATCTTCAACCATGCTCTGCTGATACTTGAGTGAGAGTTCTTGCTTTCTGTAGCATATTTTTACAAAGTGCATATACAGTTGTAGTAGAAAACGAGGAGTTCCCGGCCCTCAGTACCTCTGATATTTGATTTTGGATTTTTTATTACGAACGATGAAAAATTTCTTGATTTTTATTCATCTAAATCTTCAACCATGCTCTGCTGATACTTGAGTGGGAGTTCTGGCTTTCTGTAGCATATTTTTACAAAGTGCATATACAGTTGTAGTAGAAAACGAGGAGTTCCCGGCCCTCAGTACCTCTGATATTTGATTTTGGATTTTTTATTACGGACTGAAAAATTTCTTGATTTTTATTCATCTTAATCTTCAACCATGCTCTGCTGATACTTGAGTGGGAGTTCTGGCTTTCTGTAGCATACTTGTACAAAGAACATATATAGTTGTAGTAGAAAACGAGGAGTTCCGGCCCTCGGTACCTTTACTATTTTTTTTTTTTACTTTTTATTACGAACAATGAAAAATGTCTTGATTTTTATTCATCTTAATCTTCAACCATGCTCTGTTGATACTTGAGTGGGAGTTCTGGCTTTCTGTAGCATATTTTTACAAAGTGCATATACAGTTGTAGTAGAAAACGAGGAGTTCCCGGCCCTCAGTACCTCTGATTTTTGATTTTGGATTTTTTATTACGAACGATGAAAAATTTCTTGATTTTTATTCATCTTAATCTTCAACCATGCTCTGCTGATACTTGAGTGGGAGTTCTGGCTTTCTGTAGCATACTTGTACAAAGAACATATATAGTTGTGGTAGAAAACGAGGAGTTCCCGGCCCTCAGTACCTCTGATATTTGATTTTGGATATTTTATTACGAACGATGAAAAATTTCTTGATTTTTATTCATCTTAATCTTCAACCATGCTCTGCTGATACTTGAGTGAGAGTTCTTGCTTTCTGTAGCATACTTTTACAAAGTGCATACACAGTTGTAGTACAATACGAGGAGTTCCGCCCCGCAGTACCTCTGATATATTATTTTTGAATTTTTTATAACGAACACTGAAAATTTCCTTGATCTTTGCTAACCTCTATCTTCAACCATGCTCTGCTGATACTTGAGTGCGAGTTCTTGCTTTCTGTAGCATATTGTTACAAAGAGCATATACAGTTGTAGTAGAAAACGAGGAGTTCCGGCCCTCGGTACCTTTACCATTTATTTTTTTTACTTTTTATTACGAACAATGAAAAATGTCTTGATTTTTATTCATCTTAATCTTCAACCATGCTCTGCTGATACTTGAGTGGGAGTTCTGGCTTTCTGTAGCTTACTTGTACAAAGAACATATATAGTTATAGTAGAAAACGAGGAGTTCTGGCCCTCGGTGCCTTAACTATTTTTTTTTTTACTTTTAATTACGAACAATGAAAAATGTCTTGATTTTTATTCATCTTAATCTTCAACCATGCTCTGCTGATACTTGAGTGGGAGTTCTGGCTTTCTGTAGCATATTTTTACAAAGTGCATATACAGTTGTAGTAGAAAACGAGGAGTTCCCGGCTCTCAGTACCTCTGATATTTGATTTTGGATTTTTTATTACGAACGATGAAAAATTTCTTGATTTTTATTCATCTTAATCTTCAACCATGCTCTGCTGATACTTGAGTGGGAGTTCTGGCTTTCTGTAGCATACTTGTACAAAAAACATATATGGTTGTAGTAGAAAACGAGGAGTTCCGGCCCTCGGTACCTTTACTAATTTTTTTTTTTTACTTTTTATTACGAACAATGAAAAATGTCTTGATTTTTATTCATCTTAATCTTCAACCATGCTCTGCTGATACTTGAGTGGGAGTTCTGGCTTTCTGTAGCATATTTTTACAAAGTGCATATACAGTTGTAGTAGAAAACGAGGAGTTCCCGGCCCTCAGTACCTCTGATATTTGATTTTGGATTTTTTATTACGGACTGAAAAATTTCTTGATTTTTATTCATCTTAATCTTCAACCATGCTCTGCTGATACTTGAGTGCGAGTTCTGGCTTTCTGTAGCATACTTGTACAAAGAACATATATAGTTGTAGTAGAAAACGAGGAGTTCCGGCCCTCGGTACCTTTACCATTTATTTTTTTTACTTTTTATTACGAACAATGAAAAATGTCTTGATTTTTATTCATCTTAATCTTCAACCATGCTCTGCTGATACTTGAGTGGGAGTTCTGGCTTTCTGTAGCATATTTTTACAAAGTGCATATACAGTTGTAGTAGAAAACGAGAAGTTCCCGGCCCTCAGTACCTCTGATATTTGATTTTGGATTTTTTATTACGAACGATGAAAAATTTCTTGATTTTTATTCATCTTAATCTTCAACCATGATCTGATACTTGAGTGAGAGTTCTTGCTTTCTGTAGCATACTTTTACAAAGTGCATATACAGTTGTAGTACAATACGAGGAGTTCCGGCCCGCAGTACCTCTGATATATTATTTTTGAATTTTTTATAACGAACACTGAAAATTTCCTTGACCTTTGCTAACCTAAATCTTCAACCATGCTCTGCTGATACTTGAGTGAGAGTTCTGGCTTTCTGTAGTATGTTTTTAAAAAGACCACTTATAGAAATAATAGAATTCGATATAATGCCGGGTCTCAGTATCTCTTATATTATGTTTTGAATTTTTTGTAATGAACTCTTAAAGTTTTCTTATTTTTGCTCAACTAAATATTCGACCGGGCTCAATAGATACTTAAGTGAGTGTTGTGGCTTTCCGTAGCATGTTCTTGTAAAGTCCAGTTATAGGGGTACTAGAAACCGATGAGATGCCTGGCCTCAGTATCTCTCAACATTTTATTAACTTTTTTATTGCATGCGATGAATATTTCCTTGATTTTAGCTAAATTAAATTTTCAACCATGTTCTGTGGAATCTTTAATGAAAGTTATGGCATTCTGTAGCATGGTTTTACAAAGTATAATTACCCTCATTTTCTCTTTTCCCTCATGGCCTCAGTTTCTCACAATATTTTTTTTAATTTTTTGTGATCAACTCTGAATATTTTCTTGATTTTAGCTAATCTAAATTTTCAACCATTTTCTATGGAATCTTTTATGAAAGTTCTGGCTTGCTGTAGCTTGGTTTTATAAAGTATGATTACACTTGCTAAAGGAACCGATGAGATGCCGGGCCTCAGTATCTCACAATATTGTTTTTTTTTTTTTATTGAACTCTGAAAATTTTCTTGATTTTTGCTTAACTCAATCTTCGACCAGGCCCAATAGATACTTCGGTCAGAGTTCTATCTTTGTGTAGCATGTTTTTATAAAGTTTAGTTTCAGGAGTAATAGAGTTCGATGAGATGCTAGGCTTCACTACGACTTAACATTTTTTTTGAATTTTTGCAAATTAACTCTGAAAATATTCTTAATTTCTGCTAACCTAAATCTTCTTCTAGACTCTGCGAATACTTTAGTGAGAGTTCTCACTTTTTGGAGCATAATTTTTTAAAGTCCATTTATAGTAATATTGGAAACCGAGGAGATCCTAGCCTAATCGTTCAAATGTTTTGTTCGAACCAGAACTCCCAGTTATATCTTAGCATCTCACTCCTTTATGAATATTTTGTTTATAACAATGATTTATAATTATTGTGGATGTTTTAAACACTTAAACTCTTTCGGGACTTGTGTGAGGGACCTAGACTTATCGTTCAAATGGTAAAATCAGGTATAACTGGGAGTTCTGGGTTGTATAAATATACGACACAGAATGCCCAGTTATACCTCAGCATCTCACTACTGTACGGATATTTCGTTTATTTTTTTTTTATGGATTTAAATGAGTTTCATCTGCCAGAACTATTAACAAAATAGGTTAAGGATGCAGAACTCTTTTGCTACCAACTACAACTAGGTCAATTTTGCGAAATTCGATGAGTGAAGTTAGCATCTCATTTTTTCAAAGTGCCGGTATGCAAAATTTGTATTGTAAAATCGACGGAACTATTGATAAAACGCATCAAGGATTGTAGAACTATGCGAAATGCCCCTATATGTGTTGTTTATTTGAGAAATTCGATGAGATGCTATGATATGTATTGCGAAGTTAGCATCTCATTTTTTTTAAATGCTGGTATGCAAAGATTGTATTGTAAAATCGACGGAACTATTGATAAAACGCATCAAGGGCTGTAGAACTATGTGAAATGCCCTTATATGTGTGTTTATTTGAGAAATTCGATGGGATGCTATGATATGTATTGCGAAGTTAGCATCTCATTTTTTCAAAATGCTGGTATGCAAAGATTGTATTGTAAAATCGACGGAACTATTGATAAAACGCATCAAGGGCTGTAGAACTATGTGAAATGCCCTTATATGTGTGTTTATTTGAGAAATTCGATGGGATGCTATGATATGTACTGTGAAGTTAGCATCTCATTTTTTCAAAATGCTGGTATGCAAAGATTGTATTGTAAAATCGACGGAACTATTGATAAAACGTATCAAGGGCTGTAGAACTATGTGAAATGCCCTTATATGTGTGTTTATTTGAGAAATTCGATGGGATGCTATGATATGTACTGTGAAGTTAGCAGCTCATTTTTTCAAAATGCTGGTATGCAAAGATTGTATTGTAAAATCGACGGAACTATTGATAAAACGCATCAAGGGCTGTAGAACTATGTGAAATGCCCTTATATGTGTGTTTATTTGAGAAATTCGATGGGATGGTATGATATGTATTGCGAAGTTAGCATCTCATTTTTTCAAAATGCTGGTATGCAAAGATTGTATTGTAAAATCGACGGAACTATTGATAAAACGCATCAAGGGCTGTAGAACTATGTGAAATGCCCTTATATGTGTGTTTATTTGAGAAATTCGATGGGATGCTATGATATGTACTGTGAAGTTAGCATCTCATTTTTTCAAAATGCTGGTATGCAAAGATTGTATTGTAAAATCGACGGAACTATTGATAAAACGCATCAAGGGCTGTAGAACTATGTGAAATGTCCTTATATGTGTGTTTATTTGAGAAATTCGATGGGATGCTATGGTATGCATTGTGAAGTTAGCAGCTCATTTTTCAAAATGCTGGTATGCAAAGATTGTATTGTAAAATCGACGGAACTATTGATAAAACGCATCAAGGGCTGTAGAACTATGTGAAATGCCCTTATATGTGTGTTTATTTGAGAAATTCGATGGGATGCTATGATATGTACTGTGAAGTTAGCAGCTCATTTTTTCAAAATGCTGGTATGCAAAGATTGTATTGTAAAATCGACGGAACTATTGATAAAACGCATCAAGGGCTGTAGAACTATGTGAAATGCCCTTATATGTGTGTTTATTTGAGAAATTCGATGGGATGCTATGATATGTACTGTGAAGTTAGCAGCTCATTTTTTCAAAATGCTGGTATGCAAAGATTGTATTGTAAAATCGACGGAACTATTGATAAAACGCATCAAGGGCTGTAGAACTATGTGAAATGCCCTTATATGTGTGTTTATTTGAGAAATTCGATGGGATGCTATGATATGTACTGTGAAGTTAGCAGCTCATTTTTTCAAAATGCTGGTATGCAAAGATTGTATTGTAAAATCGACGGAACTATTGATAAAACGCATCAAGGGCTGTAGAACTATGTGAAATGCCCTTATATGTGTGTTTATTTGAGAAATTCGATGGGATGCTATGATATGTATTGTGAAGTTAGCAGCTCATTTTTTCAAAATGCGATTTTGATAGTAAAATCGACGGAACTATTGTTAAAACTTATCAAGAACTGTGGACCTATGTGGGATGCCATCATATATGGTGTTAATTTGTGAGATGCTAACATTTGATATGCTAACTTCACACACATAAGGCAAAGGACAAAGAATATGAGAAATCGATCAATCCCATAGATTTTTCGTACTCTTTGTCCTTTACCGTGCTGAATTATTTACGTAGTAAGGCTGCTGGTATAAGCAATTGAAGGAACACGGGTGGGTTTTTGTCAGTAAAATTCTGACACGCCTTCCCCCCCCCCGCTTCACCCAGAGCGGGAGAAGTCATTGCATGATTTCACACAACCAAAATAAAAAAATATTGCTGTGCCTAACTGCACTCGAAAAGTCCAACTGCAACAGCTACAAGAACCCTTGAAACCAATGTTTTCAAATTTATCATAGCTTATAGACTTTATCATTAGACTGTGACTATGCCTACAGTTGATACAGCTCATTTTTCAAAATGCTGGTATGCAAAGATTGTATTGTAAAATCGACGGAACTATTGATAAAACGCATCAAGGGCTGTAGAACTATGTGAAATGCCCTTATATGTGTGTTTATTTGAGAAATTCGATGGGATGCTATGATATGTACTGTGAAGTTAGCAGCTCATTTTTTCAAAATGCTGGTATGCAAAGATTGTATTGTAAAATCGACGGAACTATTGATAAAACGCATCAAGGGCTGTAGAACTATGTGAAATGCCCTTATATGTGTGTTTATTTGAGAAATTCGATGGGATGCTATGATATGTACTGTGAAGTTAGCAGCTCATTTTTTCAAAATGCTGGTATGCAAAGATTGTATTGTAAAATCGACGGAACTATTGATAAAACGCATCAAGGGCTGTAGAACTATGTGAAATGCCCTTATATGTGTGTTTATTTGAGAAATTCGATGGGATGCTATGATATGTATTGTGAAGTTAGCAGCTCATTTTTTCAAAATGCGATTTTGATAGTAAAATCGACGGAACTATTGTTAAAACTTATCAAGAACTGTGGAACTATGTGGGATGCCATCATATATGGTGTTAATTTGTGAGATGCTAACATTTGATATGCTAACTTCACACACATGCTATTTTGTGTAATTAAATGTTAGGTTTGACAAACATATTTGTTTCGTATATGTAAAACGATGGCAAGGTAAGAATTTTTAGACGGAAAGGTTAACAATTGTCTGTGCTTTTTTTGGGCTCCAAATACCAATTGCCTATCTACTGAATTATACCAGTATGTTACGTCATATCTGAGTGTTGATGCAACATAGCCGTGATAGGCTGTAAGTACGGATTCTTGGCTCACTATTTTTGATAGTTTATAGAGAGAATAGGCAAATTTATTTAGTTTTTCGTCTGTCTGGGATCTCCAAGTCAAATCGTTGTCTAAATTAATAGATACCAAGAAATATAGTAGCAGTAGTTGGTTCAATTTTATTTATTTATTTATTATATACTTTATTGTACACCATAAGTAACATTTACAAAGGAAACTTAAAACTAAAAATACATACAATGGGCGGCCTTATCGCAATTTTTGTCCCTAAATAGCTAATGTCAAGGATTTTGTTTGCAATCCTTTGATGAAGATGCATGCATTAAACATCTCAACTTTGAAGTTATACATAAGTGATCCCATCTTATACGTAGGAAGACAAATTACTTCGTTGGTGTGCGTAACTTTTCGAAGGGACTCATTTAGTAAGCTTATTAAGTTAATGTAGTTGTTTTCATTTGTAATAATATGATTTTCTCCAATAAAGGTTACACAGTAGTCGTTTAGGGTGAACAATTTTCAATCTTTCTTCGATTCCGCTTAATAATTGTGTTATGATTCTTTTAGGCATTATGTAGTGACAGTAGTCAAAGTATTCGAAGAAAATTTCTTCTATGGAGGACAAAGGTCCCTTGTATTTGTTACTACCTAAGATATACAGTTTATTCTTTTCGTTAGGTTTCGATAACTCTGTTTTTGGTATTACAGCATTGTTCGGTGGTACAGGAGCAGGCATCTTTGTGTGGCGTCTGATTACGACTATTAGTAGTCTGAGTGCCCTTATTGTGTTTGTTGGTCGCGCAGTCTGGTAGAATGATTGAGGTTCACGTCTGTTGGTTAGGTCATTTGGTGAATTAACACGTCGTGATTCCTTACTTATGTGTTTCGGTGCTGTGCTCTTTTTCTCAGGCGTTGAGCATATTTTCTTGTAGGTATTAACAGTCGTTGTCTGGACTGGATCTCACCATGGGGGCGACCTTATACCCTATAAGGTGATCATGGTCAAGCTACGTCCATGGGTCCCTCCCATCACAGAAACCATGAATGCGGGGCTGCTGGAGATAGCAGTAAACACGCTCTTTCCAGTAGCCAAGCAAGTTCCCTCGTCGCTCTTGATCCCTTCGGATTGGACTGGCGAATTGGGGGTGACTGTAGGTGAATTAGATCGAGCCGTTAGCCGTTAGGATCAAAAAACCGCGCCAGGCTCGGATGGTATCCCTGTATGGCTATGGCTGCTCTGGGAGACCGCCTAAGACAGCTGTTTAACAGCTGCCTTCATGCGGGCGTGTTCCCTTCCGACTGGAAGGAGGCTGGATTGGTCTTGCTGAGGAAAGCAGGCAGGGACTCGGAGTCTCCCTCTGCATACCGACCCATTTGCCTGCTCGACGAGGTTTCCAAACTATTCGAAAGAATAATTGCCGAAAGACTCGTCGGGCACCTGTCGCGAATTAGTCTCGACCTTGCTTTTTCCAGTATGGCTTCCGGCAGCAGCGTTCAACAGTGGATGCAATCTAACGCGTCCTGTCGGAACAGGTTATGTCCCGGGGTGGGGTGGCGTTGGCGGTAAGTTTGGATATCGTCAACGCCGTTAACTCCCTGCCCTGGGATACGATTAGGACGGCACTAGTACATCATGCAGTGCCACCTTACCTGCAGTGCATCATCGGGGCTTACCTACGCGACCGGCACATTCGCTATGTGGGCCGGGATGGTATTAAGCATCGGAGGGACATTACGTGTGCGGTTCCACAGTGGTCGGTGTTAGGTCCTCCCCTGTGGGATCTCGCGTGTGATGCGGTCCTGCGTGTAGACCTCCCCGTTTGCGTTAATGTCGTTTGTTATGCAGACGACACCTTGGTATTGGCCGACGTGGATTTTTTCGACGAGGCCATCCAGCTTTCCGAGCTCGAGGTGGCAAGAGTCGTGTTGTCGATCCGCGAGCTGGGTTTGAAGATAGCGCCTCATAAAAATGAGACGCTATAGTTCCATAAACTGCCCAGGAGCATGAAACCAGACAGCCCGTCAGTGACAGGGGATGCGCAAGTAAAGTTGGGTCCGTACAATAAGTATCTTGGCTTAACCCTGGACGGTCGGTAGGGCTTCGAAGAGCACTTCGAGCGCGTGGTATAGACTGCTGCCTAACATCGGGGGACCTCGGAAGGAAGTTCGCCGCCTCTACGCGGCTGTCGTGAAATCGATGGTCCTTTACGGGGCGCCTTTTCGGTCAAGCCGATTATCAGGTATCCGATGCTTCTAGACTAAAATTAATAGCCTGCAGCGGAAAATGGGCATTTGTATCGCACGAGGTTACCGAACACCACCGAGGATACCGAACGGTATCCTTTGAGCTCTCCTGGCACGCTTTCCTCCGCTGGACATTCTGGTGGACATGGATGCGAGGGTTTATAACCGAATACGCGCCATCTGCCAGAGTGGTGATAGTATGCCAAGAATCGCTGAAGTAAGGCTGAGGCGGCAGGAACGGCGACATGCGCTCGAGCGGTGTCGCGAATGGCTACAGCAGTCGCAATTTTCGTGCAGGCGCGTTGTCGAAGCCGTCCTGCCGCACTTCGAAGCCTGTCTGAAGAGAGAGGAGCGCATTTCCTACAGGATCATTCGGATACTCACCGGGCACAGTTGCTTCAATAAGTACGGTGTGTTTTGATTTGATTTACCTGAATAGGATTGGGCGAGAGACCACGGCAAATTGCCACCACTGCGGAGGCGATCTTGACTCTGCACAGCACACGCTCGAGGAGTGCCCTTCGTGGACCTCTGAGTGGCAGGTCTTGATCGCCAGGATTAGGCGAGACCTGTCTCTGCCAGCAGTTGTGAGGGCCATGCTGGCAGAATCAGAAAACTGGAGGGAAATGGCCTCCTTCTGTGAGACCGTGATGGTACAGAAGGAGGCTGCCGAGCAGGATCGCGAGAGGCCCGATCCCACTCGGAGAAGATGGCGTCGTTGAGGTAGCCGCCTCGATACCTAAAACGCTGAAACCCCGTGTTCCATAGGCAGGCGGGACTCAGGGGTCATGGGATGTCAGAGGTTCGCCCACCAAGTGACTCTAGGAAAGACGGTGGCATAGTGATCACGTGCTGTCGTGCACAGCGAGGCTCAGGTGAGATGCTTCACAGTCTCCCTAGGGATGTGCCCTAACTGGCGTTGCACAGAGGGGGTTCCGGGGTGGTCTTCTAAGAGGTAACGGGGTGGTTCCATGGGCTGATGGTGATCACCAGGCTGGTTTTAGTGAGGTAAAAATCCCACACTCCCTGGGTTTTTCCCAAAATTCCAGGCGCTTTTTGAAGTTTTTCCCCGTAAACAAAAAAAAAAGGTGTTAACAGTCGTAATCATATTTTGTAAATCTGTTTTAAGGCGGAGGTTTTCTATATTCAAACTGTCGATTTCTTGATGAGCGCTTAGCAAATTAAGTATTTCGTCAGTGGTGTTGTGGAAGCTATCTGGAACACTCATCATCGTTGTATCCAACATAGTTCATTTTAGGCAGGTCGGTTAGCTTGTTCTACTAGATTTATTCCGGTAAGTTATGTTATTGCTGTCAAAATACATTTTTTATTCGAGGCTCGCAGCGCCCTCTTTATTGTGTTATTATAAAGTTAGTGACTGGAGAGTGGAGAGATGATGAACGTCATGTTATGTATGGAGCTTTAGAAAACACAAAAAGAACCAACTATAGCGGGGCTCCAAATCGCGTTCGGTTGACTGATGTATTGACGCCACACTTAGCGCCACTGATCCGAATGTGCTCAATTATTAGCAGTGAAATTGAGCACTGCAACGAACATATGAAGTGTTTGAACGAGCAAGGATGGTTAGAAATGACTTATCTATTGGAATTTTTTGCAATGTCGAACACTTGAGTCACTTTGTCTTTGTTTTAAATAAACTATGAAATTACACCTTTTTGCACTATTTTATGATTTGTTTATTACTTTTTTTTATGATCACTTTCAATTCATTGTTATTCCGCTGTGTGGGCCACAGGTGAATAACAATGAATTGAAAGAGATGGTGGAAGCCGATTCGAGCCAAACTACCCAGGAATTAGCGGCATGGTTTAACGTTACCTTACCAACAATATTGACTCATTTGCGTCAAATCAATAAAATATGAAAAATGAGTGCCTCATGATTTGACTGATCTGCAGAAAGAAACGGGTGTTAAAACTTGTGTTCCCTTTTTGAATCGATACAGAAATGAAGGAATACTGGATCGAATTGTGACATGTGATGAAAAGTGGAATCTTTACGATAACCGTAAGAAAAAATGCAATGGCTGACCCCAGGTCAAACGCCGCAACAGTGTCCTAAAGCAAAGCTTACCAATAAAAAGGTAATGGTAACTGTTTGGTGGTCTCAGCATAGTGTTATAAACTTAAGCTTTCTCCTATCTGGTCAAGCAATAACGACAGATGTCTACTGTGCCGAACACCGAAAAATGATAGCAAAACTAGCAGTGAAACAGCCCCGACTCATGAATCGATCTACACCATTATTGGTCCATGATAACGCGAGACCTCATAGAGTACGAGAAACCGTCTTAACTCTACAGTAACTGCAATTGGAAACCATTCGTCAACCTCCATATTCGCCAGAACTTGCTCCAACGGACTACCATTTTTTTCGTGATTTGGACAATTTTCTACATGATAAAAAGTTTTCTTCTCAGGAGGCAGTACAAAATGCTTTCACACAGTTTGTCGAATCTAGATCTTCAGAGTTCTATCGCAAAAGCATAAATGACCTTCCTATTAGATGGCAGCAATGTATAGATAACAATAGTAATTATTTTGATTAAATAAAAATGTAAAATTAAAAATAAAACTAATTTAAATTTTTCAGTACAAATCGGCAATTTCATACTTTAACCTCTAATATTACTATGATTTACGTTTTTTGCGATTTCTACTCACTACCAATTCTAGTTAAAGGTACATCCCTTTTACGGAAAGTTAGACAGACCGATGGGGTGATTGCGAAACACACTTAGAGCGGCCTGCATTTAAAAAAAAATCAACGACATTAGAATAGAATAGAATATACTTTATCTATCATACACCATAAAAGAAATTACACTATTTTACAAAATACTTAATACTATGGGTATAAAGGCGGTCATCGATTCATTGGGTTATTTACGTTATCGAGCCTACAATTTAAGAATATCGTTCGAAATCTGTTGCATTATGTTATCAAATGTGTTACTAAACAGGGATGCTAATCCAAAGGCGAATCCTAGGGTTTTTGCTTTTATAAGTTATGGAACCCTAAAAGTATCGCAGAGCCAGCCCAGTCGATAGTTGTGCTCCAAATTAATAGGACGTGCTTCTCAACTGGAGTAATTGAGCGAACTTTAACGTTCACTGAATATTTTGTAGACAACATTTCAGTGCCTACGAAAAGGAATAGGTTTGTAAAAAAAAGATTCAAGCAATAGTTTTTGATAGGTAAAAAGTTCTTTTCGGTCTCAAGATCTATATGATATTAAAACAAGCTTTAGCTTAGCAGCTCGAGAATACGCGTGATGTTTTTGCATTGTTTAATAAATCATTTTAGAACTTTGTTCTAAAATGATTGATTCTTTCTTTCAAAATTTTATTTTTAACTTTATCTTGAAAGATTCTTTATTCCAAAATGTTTTCCACAAACATTTAATTTTTGCTGACAGCCGGCAGCAAGGCCAAACCTCACTACAAATTGGGCTGTTAGACAATAGAAAAATTGGCCGCTTGTTATATCAAAATTTAAATAAACAACTCATTACTGTGAGCCTGCGGGGATGACCTAATATAATTCTCCCTACCATAAATTCACTAAAATTCAAAATTATTTTTTATTTGGCAAATTATGAAGGCTACCGAAAGAAGATAGCGACCGCAAATGACTCAGTTACGAGCAGAGCGGCGTCACTGGGAATTAGTGGAAAGTTCTTAGGCCGCTCCGTGTCCGGCAGACAGGAACAAATTAACGTGGAAACGATAATATTGTTTTGTGCACTCGTGCGGTATGTTATGGTAGGGTGCACTAGTAAATTGATTTTTGATTGTTTGTGAGGAAATAATCCTGTTAATTACGAAGTAACACAGTCATGTCTAGCGTAGATAAGATTTTTCTTGTTCAGTACGCACGTTCAGCAGCTTGCGCACATTCTTAGCGTATACAGTGTCGTAGAATACGCGTCGCTTAAGAATACAAGTCAAACCACTCCGCTATTGCCGCGGCCACTGCGATCGAAGTGGTTTGACTAGAACGTGTTCTCGGCGCTTAAAGGCCTGCGCAGATTAGGGATTTTTCCATTATCATCATCACATCAGCCGAAAGACGTCCATTGCTTGACATAGGCCTCCCCGAAGCGTCACCACGTTGACTGGTGCCATGCGTCTCTCATCCAGCGGATCCTCGCAACCTTCACCAGGTCATCGGTCCACCTGGTGAGAGGCCTTCCAACGCAACATCTTCCGGTTCGCGGTCGCCACTCCAGTACTTTTCTGCCCTATCGGCCACTTATATTTGGCAATTATTCGAGCAATGTCAGTAACCCTGGTTCTCTTGCGGATTTCTTCGTTTCTGATTCTATCACGCAAGTAAACTCTGAGCATAGCCCTCTACATTGCCCTTTGGGTGACTACAAGCTTTTTGACGAGGCCCACATCTCAGGGCCATCACTGGCAACACACACTGGTCATAGACTTTCGTCTTGAGACACTGTGGTGATTTGGACTAGAAGATTTTTGTCCGCTGAGGTATAAATAATTTCTTCTCTTTCACTTAGAATCATGTAGAAAACATCACAGAAAAATTGAGAATTTGAACTTGGAAACACAGAATAATACAAGCCATTTATAATTCGGAAAAATTGCAGTACATTCTATACAACAGGGATGGCGAACCTTTATTAGAAAACGTGCCATTATATATTTTTATAAATGTGAAAATGCCGGGCCATCAAAGGATAATGAATTGGTGACTTAATAAAAACAATGCTACTTATTAACTCTTTATTTACAACCCGAAATTCGTACAGCAAGAATGTTATTTACAGATTCATGTTTTGTCGATATAAAAGTAGAAGTCGGTGATATTCCTGCAACTTCAAATTATCTAGATGCTAAATAATCTTATAATGGCGTGCCCGAAAAATGTTGTCGTGTGCCACCTCTGGCACGCGTGCTGTAGGTTCGCCATCCCTGCTATACAAGATCATTTTTCGTCTACTGCGGACAAAAGCCTCTCATCTGCACCGGCCTAAGACGTCCTTTTCGCCAATTTCTAGTAGCGCGGCTGCTCTGTATCAGATACGCCACGCTAACGCCACGTTATCTGTAGCATTTCTTAACAAGTTTTTATTTGTCTACGAACTAAGCGTGACCTGTCCTATCCACAGGTAATATCATTGTCATACAATTTGTCGTTAGCGTCTATTTTATTTATTTATTTATTTATTAGGCTCACCAACAATTGTTAACTCTAAGAATATTACAGTAATCATTCACTTAAAACTAGATGAGTATCACAATTTTTTACAGGTAAGCACCACATATGCTAAAATATTGAACAAACATTCAGAAACAACTTAATTAAATAAAATAAAAAATGGCATTAAATGATACCGAAGACATCTTACACTATAAAATTAAAATTTATAACCATCAGACTACATAACATCGTGTGTCAGTTTTCGAAACTTGGTAAGTGAGTCCGCATGTACGTCTACTAAATCGCTGCAACTATTTAGTAGTTTACACAGCCGAGGAATAGCCGAATTGTCACCGAGGACGGTTCTACGTGGTGGAGGGTAAAAAGGAGTGATAGGAGCACGGGGCTGTCTAGCTGGAGCTCGCAACCTGATCCTGCCTAACAACTGAGGACAGTCTATTTTGTTACGTAAGATTTTAATTAAGAAACTTGAATCTATTACATTCCTACGTTTCTCCAAAGAGATTATCCTAAAATGCGATAACCTAGCCGCGTACGATGGCTTCTTTTTGGAAATTCCGCAGGAATATGCCAAATGCCAGAGGAACCTCTTCTGAATACGCTCCAGTCTCAACTTATGTGTAGCGTAATGTGGCCTCCAAACAGTGCTACAGTACTCCAAAATACTACGAACGTAACAGTTGTACAATAAAATCTTAGTTTTATTACGTCTAAAGCCAACCACGTTTCTAATAACAAATCCCAACATTCTAGAGGCTCGCTTGATAATGCTCTCCAAGTGAGGTATAAACGTAATCTTTTGATCAAATACTATACCCAGATCTCTGATTTGTTCTACTTCCTGGATGACATGGGTACCAATGTAATAAACAGAGGGCACCAAGGGCTTCTTCCTAGAAAATTTAATGTGAAAACATTTATTAATGTTTAAGTTCATATCATTGTTAACACACCACTCGATTAGCTTATCTAGATCCCTCTGTAATAGCTCAGAATCATCGTTTGACTCAATTATTTTACTAAATTTGAGATCATCGGCGTACATGAAACATTCGCAGAAACGGAAGCATTCAGGTATATCATTGACAAAGATAATAAATAGTATTGGGCCGATGTGAGAGCCCTGTGGAACGCCCGAAGCAATCGCACAATTACCAGACTGAAAGCCATTAACTGCAACAAAGTAGAAACGGTCCTCTAAGTAAGACTTCAACCAAGCTAGTAAATTACCAGTAATGCCGTATGCCTTTAACTTTTCCATAAGGATATCGTGTGGCACACGGTCAAAAGCTTTACTAAAATCTGTATAGACAACGTCAACCTGTTTGCCAGAGTCAACAGCATCAACCAAGCATTCCGTGAAAGTCACCAAATTTGTACAAGTAGACCTGGCCCTCACAAAACCATGCTGGGAGACATCAAGATAAAGTTTTAAATGTGACTGAATAAGAGGACAAAGCAAAGATTCAAAAACTTTCGCCATTGTAGACAGGAGAGAGATAGGCCTGTAATTAACCACATTATCACTATCACCGCTCTTGTAAACAGGCACAATCTTTGCAATTTTCCAAATATCCGGAAAGACGCCTGTATTAAGTGATCTATTAAATATTAATAGTAGTGGAGATGCTAAATAAGAAGCGCATCTGGAGATAAATACAGGTGGTATCCCATCAGGGCCAGCACCTTTATGGCAATCCAAAGACTTTAATTTATCAACTAAACAGTCGTGGTTTATTGCAGGTGCCGTGAGAGACAGGCTATAATTATTCAGATTTCGTAGGTAGTCTGAGTTAGAAGAACGCTGATCTGACCTCCCACCAACAAAAACAGAAGAGAATTGCTTAGCAAACATTTCACAAATTTCGAGTCCATCTGAAGTTGCTATTGTTCCATCAGTCATTGTGATGGGAAATGAGCCAGAACCACCCCGTTTATCTTTAATATATGCCCAGAACTGCTTAGGATTTTCAGAGATATCAGTTTCAATATTTGAAATATACTTATTGTAACTAATGGTTGCTAAGTGCGAGCATCTTTTACTTAACAATTTAAATTCTACTTCATCCATAGGATTTTTGTAAGTTTTAAAACGCTTTCTGATCTTTTCCTTCTCTTTTAACGTTCTGATTAAGTTTTTGTCAAACCAAGGTGGATATTTCCTTTTCTGAGTTTCTCTGATAGGGACGTGTGTCTTTATAATAGCTAACAACCTATCGTAAAAAATTGCAAGCATTTCATTAACATCCTCTGTGTGAACCAATAATGACTCCCAATCAATTTCATTTAAAAGCTTACAAATTTTTTCATAGTCCGCTTTGAAAAAATTAGGACGGAGATTGTTAGGGTTGTAGGGAAGTCTAGGGTCTGAGTTAGAATTCAGTAAAATTTCCAGAGGAGGGTGCAGGGGATCAATTTTGCTTAAAGGGTTTTGTGCAGCACGCACGCCACCAGAAGGCAAGTTACTTAGAACTATATCTAATATTCTTCCAGAATTGTTACAAATGCTGTTAAGTTGCACGAGTTTATTGACATGTGTAAAATCCGTCAACACATGAGTGAATCCAGGTGATACGTAACCAACAGTAGAATCACTTACCAAGTTCCAGTTTACAGCACTCAGATTAAAATCACCTACTATACATGTATACAACCCTGACTGTTCTAAAACCATGCTACAACAATCCAAAAAAGATTCCAATGTTAGTCGAGTAACAGGTGGTGGTAAGTATACGGCGCACAGAGCTATTTGGCGTATAGTTTTTGTGATAGGTACTTCAACGGTGATCCAGAGATCTTCACACCGGCTTTCCCAGTGACTCATGCGTTTTGAGTTAATTTTCTTTGAAACGGCTATCAAAACCCCACCCCCGTCCTTTTTTCTACCATCTCTGTCCCGCCTATAGACGACGTATCTATTGTCAAACAGCTCTGCACTCATGACCGAATCGTTCAACCATGTTTCGGTTAATATAACAATATCATAAGACTCACAAGATAATTGACGACAAAAGCTGTGAGTCTTTGTTCGCAAACCTCGCGTGTTCTGATAATATATTCTCAAAGCTTTGAATTTTAACGGGGATAAAATACCAAAAAAATGAATTTAAAATAAACATCAAAACAACTAAACTAACTTATTCAACATCTCCATATTCCTAACCAAGATATGCCTCGCTTCTTGGGCTTTCCGCATAAAAATTCGACCAGATCGAATCCAGACATACTGATACCCGATTTCTTTAGCCTTGATTCTAGCAGCAGCATGCAAGGCCTTGTTGGCGGTAGATAAATGTTCAGTTACAAAGATAGGGAATTTTGTACCGGAGTATCCAAGGTGCGCACTGTTTATCCTGTTGTTAGGGTTGGATTTATTATATTTAATAGTAGCTGCAAGAAATTCGTCACGAACTCTCGGAGAGCTAAGCTGCACTACCACTGATCGTGGGCGGTTTGTGCTGGGATTAAGTTTAGCAACCCTGGTGGAATGCAGTATATCGCTGTCCGAGATATTGCATCCTATCACCTTTGATAGGTCGGCCACAACTTGGATTAAATTTTCCTGCTTCTTTTCCGGCAAACATTGAATTTCGATGTTATTTGAACGGGTTTGCTGTTCCAGGTTATTTAAACGTCCTGTTAGGTCCCCAATAGTTTTTTTCATGCTGAAATTCTCTTTTTGCAACTCTTTAACATTTTCTTTACAGGCTGCATGCTCCTTAAGAAGGTCCACATACTGACTGTTCATAAACGTCATAGAGTCGTTCATCTTTTCCATTTTCTCGTTGATAGGGTGCATTTCTCTGTTCAGAATATCGTTAATATTAATATTGAACTTGGATAAAATCTTCTCAAGTTCGATCTTCATAACGTCCTGAACTATTTGACGAACGTCTTCACGAGTCAACTTTTGCTCGGTACTAGCCTGTGGTGGTGACGAGAGGGCTTGCCTTTTGTTACCTCTAGAAGGTGCAGAAATGTTGTACAGTGGTGTACCACCAGACTTTTTTAGCGGAGATGATTCAGACATTATGATATCTAATCTATCTAATTACCGAAGCAAGATACTTGTTAGTACCCACTAACTCGCAATCTTCCACTAGTATGGTAGAAATTTCCTCGCTCTGGTCACCCCAAATTGTCTTTGGTCCTAGTAGATTTCACCTTTGTGACGGTACTGACAGCTCATTAGAAAACTATGTGGGTATTTCGATAAAAATATAACTAGTAAAAAATACACAACTGTCAAGCACGATTTTTGATAACGTTATTCCTGATATTTATGCACTGTTCAGACAGATATTTAAAGGTCAAAAACTCCATTAAGCACTTATCTCCAATAAAAACACAACTGGCACTTTGGTTTTACACTTTCCGCGAAAGTTTTTATTTTTATATCCGGGAGTGACAATTACAAGTGAGTGATATGAGTGAGCCGAAAATACAGTGAGCGTCTGTTGTTAACGCTACCAGAAAGGAATTTTGTCTAGGCTGCTCGGAAGTGAAGCTTGACCGCCGTGGGCTAGGGACCCTTAATCAAAACATATAAATTCGGGAGGCATCGCGCCCGTAAAAATATGGCCTAGGATTTATCTGCTTCAAGATTCGTAGCGTGAAATGTTAAGGATGCCTACAGGCTTTTTGCCTTAACATTACTTCTCTTTATGGAAAAAGAGTAAATCAGTCTCATCGTTAGGTAGGTATTACTTTTTGAACCCTTAAAATAAACAGCGAGAGCTTTAGTATAGTTGTTCAACAGTCAAGTTGTAAATGCTTATTTCTCCCGCTATCTGTATCCGAAGAACAATTTGAATTTTATCAGTTTTGAATACATGTATAATCTCATGCATTTTGCCACGGCCGTAGGCAGAATTTTTAGACGACCTACTACGTTACCTACATAGCCCTTTTGCTTAGTATGCGTTCATGCATCATGGTCTAGGGATCATATCAAAACTTAAATGTCGATTTGATTCTACGGATGATATATCAGAGAGTATAGACAAGTGGCATTCTATATCAACGAAAAAGTGGCCATAACGATCTGAAAAAAGGCAAAAATGTATGAGAGTGCCAAGTGCTATAGAAATATCATGTGAAGAATCCCATTTTGGCATTATGACCATCACCATCGCTGATAGATTGACACTGTTTACAACACTGAGCCTCATGTGTTGGAAAAATTGCCCCTTAAAGTTAAAATCACTCCCGTAATCCGATTGCTATAAAATTATAATCTACCTATTATAAGCACTATTCTGATCCTCTTTTTGGAGTTTCGCCACGGTCAAAGAAACTCAATGTTTCTCCCAATTTACTTCCAAAACGATAACCAAGATATTATTTAAATATCGCATCTTAGAAATTTCTTAGCAAATATATGGAAGGAATAAACAAAATTCCTTTGGGTCGGCGTCGCATCGTAAGTTCAACCCGTATAAATATTGTCAGGGCACCGTCCCAAACGAAATTCCAAAATTGATTTACTTAGAAGACTTGGTTCAGTTGCCTTCGCAAACAGTGATAAAGTTTGTTATTCTATGGGTTCTATAAAAACTGTATTTTCTTTTGTCTACGTATGGTAATTTTTAACCTAAGCATACATTTTTATCATAAGACTAATCTATCATTCACAAAAGCTATCATTCACTCGCTTAGTAGGCCAGTCACCATAGCCACGGAAAAAATTGCACGATTTTACACTTTCGGTATCTATCTTAAAAAAAACATCCAAAAAATCAGCACAGTGCACTTTTTTCCACCTAAGAGTACGTTCACACAGAACGACCATATTTCTAGGATCGTTTTTAACTGATCCGTTGCTACTGGATGTGATATTCACACCGCATTTACAGTACCGTTTTAACGGATCCGTCACTAGGATGGGCAATGTTCAAACCACATTTTATCAGTATACCACCAACTATCTTCAAGGATGGACGTTCTCGTCTTGTATTGCTACCATCGCCGTCTGCGTCGGAGGAAACCACGGCGTTATTCCCAGCATGTAAAATCTGTAAAGCCTGTAAACCTGTAAAACGGACTGCTGTATATTTTTTCGGATCGGTATTTTTTACTACATCTGAAATATTGTCATGTGTGTGAACTCGCTCATACAACTACATACGTTAGCGCCGAATAAAAACGCATACGATAAAACGGACCTCTGTGTGAACGAGCACTTAAATGATTTAAATGAGTGCTATATACTGTCCACTGAAAAGATAATTAATATCGACTTATAGAGCACATAAATAATAATACCGGCTGGCAACAATTCCACCACAGGGCAAAGGCTCTTCTCATAAAGAGAACGCACGACCATTAACCACTATGCTTGCTCAATGCGGGTTGGTAATTTCAGACTTTTATTAACTATATACGTCCAGGTGTCCTCACGATGTTTTCCTTCACCGTTGGCAGCGATGTCCAAGATCAACTTTGAAAGTAAAGTGGTGCCCGGATTTGAACCAACGACCTCAAGCACGAGAGCTGGGGTCTAAGCCACTGGGTCACCACGGTATAATTATTTCAGTGCAAAGTTGTTTTTTTTTTTTTAAACGGTGCCTCACACTAGGAATTTCTTTCTGTATCGTGAGTGCGTTTACAAACATATAAACTCACATACACAACACCCAGAGCCGGAACAACTATCTGTAGGACATACAAACATTTGTTCCGTGCGGGAATCGAACCCGCGACACGCAGCGTAACAGTCAATCGCTCAACCACTGCGCCAACCGTGCGCCAAGTTAGTTATCGATATTAAGGTGAGAAATGCTATATTGCTGTAAACAACCAAATTTAATCTGATTCTCGCTTTAGAAGAAACCGTAAGTTCTTTTATGTGCTACTGAATAAAAACCTTTTTTCTTTGTTGTACACTAAAGCTGTCTTAAATGAAATTGCTGCTGCTATCTCCACCAATAAACCAAGATAGTCCAGATTATTATCACTTATCTACACTCCCTTAGCCGCATGCGGAACTGTCGGTAATACAGAGCTAGGAGACGCCTCGATGGTTGCTGCTAGAGAAGGAATTTTCAACTTAACTGTATTTCAATAGTATTTTAATTGTATTTAAATTGTAATTTAATTGTATTTTAAGCACAATAAAATGTTATTTAGATCTTTGATTGTATCTTTAATTGAATTTTTGATTGTATTTCAATGGTTTTATAATTGTATTTTATTACATTATATTTTAATTGTATAAATATTTATGATATGCCTGAAACTTGGCTTTCGCAGACATGAATCTGAGCTAGCTTTTTCCGCAGCTTCGCTCGCGTGGTCAGTCCATGGTCCACACTAGAACAGCACCGGGATTAAAGCCTAAGACACTCAACGACGTGTAGAGTTGTATCTTTTAGTAATTTTTTTTCGTAATCAGGTCATACCAAGAGATTTACTTTTTTTGAACATGTAAAAAACTATTTTATCAATTTCAGATGATTTTTTTGAAAAGTCGTTTGAAAAGACGTTTTTGAAGAGTCCAATATGTATGGGATTAACATATGCTTCCGAAATGTTACGTATTCAATCCGAAACTAAAATACCAATTTAATTAGAGCCTAAGATGGCTCTATCACTGCTATGCGATTCCGTGCTCTACGATAGACAACCAAGTCTGACCTGATTACACGCTATTGCACAAGTTTTGACCACATGTTACTCGGTATCGACCTCGTACGGGTTCAGGTTTTAACAGCTCTCAAGTCGCTAAGTTACCTGCAATTTAAAGAAAATTCTAATTATTCTAAAAGGCTTAACTTTTCGACGAAATGAACCTAATCTTATAGTGGAACCGTTAGAGAATATGACCGACAATGAAAGTAAAAATCTAAGGAATTTATCAAAGTAAACAGGTTTCCTTTGAGTATTGCACCAGCTTGTAACTGTATCATTGAAAAGGCCTCGTCACATAATATAAAGAAAACGCGAACATTTTATGTGTCGCTTGATACTGCTTAGATTCATAAGAAAAAGTGCTAAAAATTAAGTGGCAACCTAAATGCGTAAGTGAATTCGGCAAGGCAAAGAGTTTGACCGCCGTCAATCGACCGACGACCGAGACGCGATGTGGATCTCCGTCTATGTGATTCATAGACGGAGATCCACATCGCGTCTTGCATCTCGCATGTGATTACGCAATTAAACTGCAGACTTCATTAGGTTCGTAAGTATTGGTCGAAATTGCTCATTGGTGGTACACTAGACACTCAAGGGATAAATGACTACACTTGTTAAGTCGCATTGGGTTATGCTACCTTTTACCATAATGATTTCTTGTGACCTTCTGAGTAAAAATACAATCAAGTTTTCATAAATAGTTGTACTTCAAACATAAAATTATATAACAGCAATTTTCTAGGCAATAAACTTTAAAAAGATACTTTAGAAATATGAGTACCGGGTAGCACGGGTGCGCTTTTTATGGGTTCTTATTTCTCAAGCTTCAAAGTGGCCTACATTCTTGTTAAATCTGAAAAAAATACTAAATATTTCTCGTGGAAAAACCAACGAAGAAACTAACCAGGTACTTGCTGATCAAGTGCTCCTCTTAAAGCAAAATGGCGCTTATAAAAACTCAAGAAAATGTGCAGATATTATGGAAATTAACTTTACTTTTCAACTTGCTATCAAATATAATGTTCTCTTTAGGTTTCAAAGTGCTCTGAATATGGCTAGGAAACTTAAATTAAGCTATCCAAACTGATGACCACGCCACGCAGTGTACCAGTATTTGTACGAAATATTGTTTTCCAATTAAAAAACTAGTTTTATACAAGCATTTTAGATTACCGTGCATTGTCATCCAAACCAAATGGGTATCTAAAAATTCATCTTAATCGGTTGAGGATAACTGCTATAAAATTCAGTTACAAGATTTAACTCGAACATACACATTGCGAATTAATGAAAAAAATTTTTTTCTTTTTTTTTAAGATAATCCCACCGCCCTATTCCCAAACCACTGCAACTCTTGAAAGCCAGAATCAACAGTGACGTCCACCAGAAAAGCGCCAAGGTAATGAAGTTCGACGAAATCCCGTAGAATGAATTTAACAGTCATTTTTTTTTTTTTTTTTTTTTTCGCGAGATAGTGTCAGACTTGTACTGACTAAAAACCCCGCGCCGTTCCTTCCCTGTCTTGGATCCCGCAAAGAAATTCATCAGAAAATAATATTGGAAGAGTAGGAAAAAAAAACATAATTGCCATTTTCCTCCAATATCAAGAAGGCACAAGGACACAGAACAAACATTGCTAATAGGCACAAAAGGCACAAAAGGTCTTTTACAACTGGGATAAGCCCAGTTATCTCGGGGTCCTGACATTGTGAGCTGTTATTTTTTATTCCTATAATAGGTATGGCAAAAATGCATGAACGCTCGAAAATGTGTATTATGATACGGCTAGCAAGGAGGAGTGAGAGAGTTGTATGGAAGAAGAAGATAATGCTACGCCGACACCTAATACATTGGGATGATGGCTAATGGAAGTAAAGTGATCAATATTCATCAGGTTACATTTAAATAACTCTTCATTGGGACAGTCTTTAATATTGTTTTGGGCCAAAGACGTCACTCAGTGGTACCCGAGAGACGGGATGAGCAGGAGAGGGAGACCGGTGCGCAGGTGGGAGGACAACCTGCGATCGACAGAGGAGTTTCGTGGAAGAGAAAACACACGATCGTGCGCTGTGGAAGGGTCTGGGGGAGGCCTATGCTGAATAGAAAAACGAACTGTTTACCGATACCTTTACAAAAGATACTATGTGAATACCTTTACAAAAATACTAATAAGTTTGTAAATAAAGCCTTTTTGAATTTGAATTATATTGTTTTTATTGATAATACGAGTATGTATTATCATAGTTATTTGTATATAAAACCTGTAAAAGTCCCGAAAGTATATCTCACGCAAACGCTTCAATATCTTCACTCTTATTTTTTTCGAGCCCATTTCAGCATGTAAATTACCAGATTGACCTTCAAACTTTCGGGTACCAATCCATGGCCAACGAAAGAATCCCCTATTATAGCAGGGCATTGCCCTTGAAAAAAAATACAACAATTGGTATTATTCAGCCCATTGCGGCGACAATGCCAGTGTGACAACGAATTTGCAAGTCAATGTGCCAACTGGCTTCGCAGACCGACTCGTAATGAAAGCTAGATAATATTGTTAACTGGTCTAAGAGTGTTATCTCACTGAAGGTTTGTTCGCGTATTTGCAGCAAGGCGACTTATGAACGAGCAAAGCCTGTTAGCCACGACTACGCGACGTTTTCTCCGCGCTTTTATTTAACTGTATTGCAGCTAGTTTCGCTCTCTCACTTTTACGGAAGACTGGACATCACCAGTAGTAGCTCTTTGGCCTTGAGCTGGTCTATTATTATAGTTTTTTGATAGAATGTCAGGCCAGCTTATACCAGTTGCCACTTACATACGGACAACCGGTCTTTTGGGGAAAAAGACCAGGAATGTGGCATTTTTAACTCACTAAAACCATCCCGGTGATCACCATCACACATGGAAGCCTCTGGGCCTCAGTTTTATGAAACGCTGTCTCTAAACCCTGCTAGCGAATCGACGCTGCCTCATGCTACCCCGAGCTCGGAAAGCTGGTCTTGTCGAAGGTATCCCCTTAATCCAGGGTATCGAGCCTACCTACTCATACCCGCACGCTCTCGTTAAGCACGTATATGGCGAAAACGATGACCAAACATGGCATGCATAACGATCGTCTTGGCGAAAATACGTTTCCAAATTGCCAGTGTGAGATAGCCCTAAGTACGAAGCGAGTTCGTTTTAGTTCAGGCGAGTCCGAAGCGATTTTCAAACACTTCAGTTTGATAATGTACAGTTACAGTTTGGACTCTGTTGCCTAAACTTTGCAGCCTCGAAGAGTCGTTTTTAATGAGCAAACAATGCTGTGGAGAATCTGATAGACGGCCTCTTTAATGTTAAAGAAGCTTCTTATTACGAGAACTGCAATATGCTCTTTAGGAACCTCTCATGTTTTAACAATGTATGAAAGAATGAAAGAAAGAAATAATTTATTAGCTGATAATGTAAGTATACATATAAGTTGGAATATGATTAAATTGTCTAAATTCATTTTGCCTTACGGCATGCAAAATATTACATTTGAATTTAATAATATAGTTACAAACATCACAAATATTATCAACACCAGTCAGAATTTAATGAATAAGTTTTAAAAAAATGAATTAAATGTGACTATATACTCTCGCTTAAACATGCAATGAAGAATATAAAATAAATGTCAAAATGTGTATTATCAAAAAACTTAATGTCAAAATGTTTAATGTGAATATATTCTAAAACGACAACAATCACAATTATTATTAAAGACTAAAGATAATGTCGTAATGTGAAGGTAATGTCAAATTATGTTTGATGTCGACATAGTTATTCCAATGTTAAAAATAAAATAATAATAGACATAAATATATGTCATCATAATAGCTATCAACATTCAAAATTGCAAAGACAAGGTATTTTTATTTTTTTTCAAAGAACAACCTTTTAGTATGTCATCTAAAAAGTCTTTAATTGTGTAATAACATTTCGCCCGCAATAGTTTTGTTTTTTAAAGGAAATAATGGATGGGTCTTTTAAATTTTCAAGTAATTTATTATACATAAACGGTCCCATGGAAAGGATGTTATTTTTTAATAAGGCTGTTTTATGGCCACCCGTATACAAATGGTTTTCATACTGCGATCTTATTGGTACTGTGCGTTTTCTTATTTCAACCATTGAGGTAAATGTGTTGGTTTAATGTTACGAATAACTTCGACTATATGTAAACAAGGTAATGGCAGATTTTTTAGGGATTTAAATACGGGTTGACAACATTCAGTAGATACCTGTCATTGATTTAAATCAATGACAGGTATCTACTGAATGTACTGCATCGTTTTTGGGCCCTAAATATTCTTTCTCTCTCACTGCAGTTGCCCAACTAATCCATGTTAGGCTATCACTAATCTATACTAATATTATAAAGCTGAAGAGTTTGTTTGTTTGTTTGTTTGTTTGAACGCGCTAATCTCAGGAACTACTGGTTGGAATTGAAAAATTCTTTTTGTGTTGGATAGTCCATTTATCGAGGAAGGTTATAGGCTATATAACATCACGCTACGACCAATAGGAGCGGAGCATAAATGAAAAATGTTGCAAAAACGGGCAACATAATTCCTTTTTGAGAGCTTCCGTTGCGTGTGCTGCGTGAACGGTTTAAGTTTCGCAAAAATCATGTATGATGGAATTGCTCCTCTTTAAAAGTTCTAAAAAAAAGTTCGCGACAGCATATGTCTATCTTTTAAGATTGACTCACTATAACCTTTTTTATGGTAATCAAATTTGTTCATTTGCAAAGAGTTTTATCAACATCTATACTAATATTATGAAGCTGAAGAGTTTGTTTGTTTGTATGGTAGGTAGGGTAAGTAGGTTAGGTAGAGTATGTAGGTAGTGGTAGGTAGGTAGATAGCCAGTTGATGGGAGCGAAGCCACGGGGGTCAGCTTATAATAATCTATACTAATATTATAAAGCTGAAGAGTTTGTTTGTTTGAACACGCTAATCTCAGGAAATACTGGTTGGAATCGAAAAAATATTTTTGTGTTGGATAGTCCATTTATCGAGGAAGGTTATAGGCTATATAACATCACGCTACGGCCAATAGGAGCGAAGCAAAAGTGAAAAATGTTGCAAAAACGGGCAACATTATTCCTTTTTGAGAGCTTCCGTTGCGTGTGCTGCGTAAACGGTTTAAGTTACGCAAAAATCATGTATGAAGGAATTGCTCCTCTTTAAAAGTTCTAAAAAAAAAATCCGCGACAGCATATGTCTATCTTTTAAGATTGACTGACTATAACCTTTTTTATGGTTATCAAATTTATTCATTTACAAAGAGTTTTATCAACATCTATACTAATATTATGAAGCTGAAGAGTTTGTTTGTTTGTTAGGTAGGTAGGGTAAGTAGGTTAGGTAGAGTAGATAGGTAGTGGTAGGTAGGTAGATAGTCAGTTGATGGGAGCGAAGCCACGGGGGTCAGCTTATAATAATAATATTATAAAGAGGAATGATTTTTTTTGTTTGTTTGTTTGTACCGAATAGGATCCGAAACTCTGTACCGATTTAAAAAATTCTTTTACCAATAGAAAGCTTAATTATTTCTGAGTGACATAGGCTATTTTTAACCTGAAAACAGGTCCTGTGGTGTGGTCCACGGGAGCGAAACCGAGTGGAACAGCTATAATATTATAAAGAGGTAAAGATTGTGAGTTTGTAGGGGGTAATCTCTGGATCTACCGAACCGATTTAGATGAAATATAGCATGGAGATAGTTTGGGACCCTGGGAGGGACATAGGATAGTTTGTATTACCTTGGGATGAAGAAAAAATTTTACGCGGGCGAAGCCGCGGGCAGAAGCTAGTGTATCTATATTTACGTTATTTGAGAGATTATACAGTACATATGAAGAGTTACTTAATTTTTGGCACACATTTTCATCGAGGGACGATAGTGTCATCATATTTTCTTGCCCAAGGTCGCAAACATTTTACGGTGACGCTTCGTCATTTCGCCAACCATATTTCATCTTTTTATCCGACAGCGGATTAGCAAGGGCTTGTTTTAGAGATTGATGACAATCGTGTTACCTAGACCACTATTTGTAAAGAGAACTTTTCTTCAATACAATATATAAAATTGAAAAATTTATTTGTAGTTTGTATAAATATTTGTGAATCTCTGGAAACTGATCCGATTACCAACATTTTTTCACTGACACCAAGCTATACTACCTATTACTGAATATCATACGCTACTTTTTATCCCAGAAAAGCTCACGGTTCCTGTGTACACTCCATATGAGCGAAGCTGTAGGAAAAAGTTAGTTTATAATATACTTTTGTTTTTTAGGTAGCAGCAGTTTCTTTGTTCTCGAAACAGCTAGAAATTACATGAAGCATGCCACTATTTCTCGCTTGAAAAATTGTGCAATTTTCAAATGCAAATATTAAATGGTACAGCGACGAAAATGAAATGTCGAACTAAATTTTTCATTTCCTCTCAAATTGTTAGGTCCTCTGGCTATGTAAATATTTTGATTTCGCTAGTAAAAACATGAAATTAATTTTATTTCTCACAGTTATATTCTATGTTCCACACAAAAAGAAAAACGTTAAAAAGCTAATTTTCTTCAAATAAGCAACATCTAAAGAATTCAAAACAATTTGAATATCAAGTTGTATAAAAATAAGAAGAAAAACAGTTTCTGCGAAATTCAAATCTAATTTTATGTATCTGAAAATTAAGCAAGACATTCATTTAGAGAGGAACACGAAAACGACGCGAAGTATTGTAGTTTTATACTTCGCGCTTCGTTTTCGTGTTCAAAGGATTTTCTTAATTTTAGCATACGAACCACTTTAGTATTCTTCTCTAAACTAACATTATGAAAAGGAAAAATTGTTTATTTACATGTTTGTATAACACATGAAATCCTGAAATTGCAAGAATGATCAATAGCTGACCATGAACGAGATGTTGGGGTTCTTAAAAACTGGGATGAAGTGGCGCAGAATCGGGACCAAAACCCTCTAAAAAACTATAGTATAATTTTTATGTGTAAAATGTGCCGGAAAAAGCCGTGTTAGCTGACTTATTTCATATTTTGGTTGTAAAGGAGTATGTCTTTGCTTACTTTCCGCAATAACCCGACTGTACCCCACTGTACCCAACCCTCACGACCAGCTGTGCTGCAAACATTTACAAGCTATTTTACTGCGCTACATTTTTACTTTTGTATGTGATTGTACTCCCTTTTTTCGGCAGGGAAAGAGTTATTTCGTTTATGCACAATGGGGCAATTTAATTTTAAATGAGATGCTGGGATTAGGATCTTTTGTAAGAAACAGGTTCATTATCTCATTGCAGAGATTTTTTTTTTCAAATGATTGTAGGGCCTATACAGTATTTATAGTTACGAATACTTATTTTTAAAACTCCTTAACTTATTGGTAGTTTTTCTATGGTTCTCTGTTCCAAGGTTACTTACTCTCAGTCCGCAAAAATAGCGTGAAACAAAGGTAACCATGAGGTTATGTTTTTAGGGTTCCGTACCCGAAGACTCGAAACGGAACCCTATGCTGTCACTTACGTGTTCCAAAGATTTTTTTACTTCACTTTGACCCATGAACTTGGTCATTCTTCCATACAAACGTAGTATGGCGATAACTCCACTGTTCGCCGGTGTACGTTCAAAATAAAAAATCATATCAATATATTATATTAGAACATAAACAAACATAAACATATACATAAACATATTATATTAGTAAGTTCGTATCTTTGGGAAATAAATACCATAAGAAGATGGAAAATTGCAAAACAGTCACCATAAAGGGATACATTAGAAGTTCAAAAATGCAAATAATTTTATTTTGAACAGATATGTTCAGTAGTTTTTTTCATAATGATCATGTTCCAAAAGGTCTGTTTACAAAATTCTCTTCAATTAAATTACGCATGTATGTGTTACACACCGTTAGGAGTGTGTCCTACGCACTCTTGCTTCTTTCTGCTCATCACAGCGTCTATCCCTTTCGCACGTGTTGTCGGATGACATAGCATTTTATTCCCGCCCCCAAAATAGTTCGTGCCGCCGACTAGGCACTCTTAAGACGACGACAGTCGCCAACAATCTTGAGGGAACAAAACGCGCACTCTTTTCACATCCTCGCAACCCAAAATTCAGTAGTTTTTTGTACTTTCCTTATTATTCTATGACTTAAAAAAAATCTTTAAATAAAAATGTAGATAATTAAATAGTCTTTGAGATAATGATAATTTCATTTAAATACGCCTGACGTTTTGGGTGCGGTTGTCTTTTTTTTCCATATTAGACATCTTCACCACTTCACTTCACCAATTAATTTCACTATAATTAAAACTCAAAATTTTCATAGATGCTATTAAGAAAATGGTTTAAAATAACATATATTTTTTGCAAAACATTTTTTTTTCAAAATATCTGTTTGGACGTGATTCTCATTTTAAAATGAGCTACTCAGGGGATCTGCTCCTTAAATAGTGTCTTGTATAAGTCGAAATGACAGAATGTCATTTGCCTTGCTTAAAGACACCCAGAGACTACAAACAAGCCCACCTCTTGTCAGACCAGTTTAAAATATTTGCTTTATTTAAATCTTCAATCAACAATACCAACGAGATGTAAGCTCACTTGAGACGCGAGCTCATATTTTGTTCAGATTGTCATAGTAAGTATTGTAAATGTAGGGTAGTAATTATATATTCACGCGGACAGAATTGACCGTTTATTTTGTACGTGACCCGTTATCTAGTTGGTATTTGTGACTACCGCGTCATATATCCCTCATTAATTATCAAATATAATATTTATAGTTAAATAATCACGTGCAGGCATAACAAGAAAGGCATTCGTTACTAAAAAACTTAAGAGACCGCCATCTGGCAACTATAAACGTTGGGCTGGTCGTCGCCGGGCGCGCAGATAAAGAACAAAGAATTTTAGATATTCCCATGTGGCAATAATAAGCCTCGCCGGTAGTCCCAAAACAATTAAGAAATTGCACAAAAGACAGTAATAAAAATGACCTTTCGTTAAGTTACCGAACTGTGTGTTGAACGCGGGGTGCGGGCGCTGGAGTACGAGGGACGCTGAGTCCAGGTAGCTAGGAAACCAACGAGGTTTAATTAGGGGCACTTGGCTTCAGGCATGGAGGGAGGATGGACTTATGGTCAGGCATCGGTAGAAGTCGGTACTGGTCGAGATAAGAGAGTGTTAGGGAGTGATAGGGGATAGTTTCAGAATCGATAGTCGAAAGACGTGTCGTGGTAGCTATCGTTGAAACGAGTGAAATCATTTAATTAACTATAATTTAGTCTCATCTCGTATTGATATTGTGTGAGTGAGTGCCAGAATGATTGGGTAAGTTTTTAATCATTGTATTACATATGTAGGGACAATTCAATACTGTACTCTTTTATTCTAGCTTGGCGTGACTTTGTATTTATCTCCATATCCACACCTTGGCAGAGATGTGTTACTAGCATTTGGTCTAGGGAAGTGGTGGGTTTTTCGTCACATGTGACATGCATGTACATATCATCATTTATACACTACACAAATACTCATTTGATTATGGAGTATTTTTATTTTTTTTATATAACTATTTATGCACACACACTAATAATATACAGACAAGAAGAAGAAACAGAAAAATAGGAACATAGGTGATGCTTATTTCTATAGAAATCGCTTCCAGCATACCTGCGAAAGGAAAGATGAAAAAAAAGAGATGTAGACATAATGTGTAGAATTGATAAATAATAAACACAAAACGATTCATAACTAAGTAATAACTAATACCGATAACAAATTAAATATACCTACTGTCACAGTAATTTTTTCAAACATATTTGTGAAAGAAATACTAATACCTAACTATATAAAAAAAATACACATAATTATGCAACTATGACGGAATGGAAAGGTAGTAGTCTCTCACTCTTCTTTTAAAAACTGCTAGAGTTTGGCGGTCCCTAATGTCTGTTATTGATCTTTAACTGATACTACATACATGGACGGCGGAACCGTTAATATTCACTTTTGTATAAAAAAAGCTACAAAGCTATTTTAATTGGGATCGTAGGACAACCAAATGTTAGTTGTTAAATACTGTTTCTTATAGAAGGTCTAACTCAGAAAACTTTGCGTAATACTTGCTGTCGCACAGACAACGTAGAAGGATTCCAACGGTAAGCTTCACAAAGAACCCCAAACTGCATCGTCTCAGGACAATTGTAGGCTTTGCAAACCTTTTGTCTAATTAACTTCATCACTGTTGTTTTACTTATATACTCGTTATAGCTAACAGACTGAAATGTGTGCTGGGAAGTTAGTTTCAAAATTTATTTTTACCAGCTAATACACCAAGGAAATGATGATAGGTTGGGAGCTTTTGGGGCTGTCTGTAGGTGAGTTGATCTAATCAACTCCAGTTACTCCTAGAGTTAAAACTCTCTGCCAAATTAGTTAGTTGTATTTGTATTAATGATTGAATGTGTACGAGTATTCATTATTTACGACCATTATTCGGTATTTGATTTAAGTACTCTATACATTAGTGTAAAAGGTTTCTCACACAAGCTTTAGTTAATTGTAACAATTTAGTTTTTATCCCTTTAGTTATATTTTATCCTTCTAAAGTTATAATCTTATAACTGTGAATTCCAAAACAAAACAAAAACATAATTTGGAATTCACTATAGTCGGTAGGGAATTATCTAAGTCAAGGGGGCAAAATTCAAAGGCCAACGCGGACGGCAGAGCGTTGAGCATTCTCAAATCAAGAGGAGCCGACTTTAATAGGGCATTTTAGAGAAAACGATTTTTTTATTAGCCTAGGGTCTTTTAGGTACCGTCAAATAATGTTTATCGAAGCTATAAATGGTAATTCTAACCTATCCTAAAACAACAACGATGAAATCAGTTCACCGTTGCAAAGTTCAGAAAATAGCCTCCACACATCCACAATTCCACATTTATCCCCCCAGTCAAATGCTATCTAGCCAATGCCATGAATTTCGATATCTTCCATCGCTTCTCGCCAAAACTAAAAAGAGAAAAATCGAGCAAACGTGCCGAATGCCAAAAACTAGGGACGAATTTAGAAAGTATCAACTACCCACAACTTCAACCGGGGCGGAGTACTGACTGAACTGTTAAAAAGGCCAAGGGTGACTCGGAATCGGACACAGCTGGATCCGTACAGAACTAGTAATGAATATGGAAGATGACATAGACTAGAGTCAAAAGCAAACCCATATCAAAAAAAAATATAAGAAAGAAATATTAAAGAAAAAAATCGATGACTAGGCTAAATATATTTTTTATGGTTTTTTTATACGGAAAGGCCCATAATGTTGAAATTCATTATTATTACTATAGTTACACGTATTTTGTGTTTTCAACTGGCTACCTTTTCTAGTTAAATGGTACACCCCTACCACGCATAGACAGACCGATGCGGTGATTGTGAAACACACTTGAGCTGCCATGATTTTCTTTTTGAAAATTCAACAACATTCATTGGGTTATTTAAGTTATCGAGCCTAAAATTCAAGAATTACGTTCGTAATTTATGACATTGTGATATAAACTATGGCCTATGTCCAGCAGTGGACTTCTTTCAGCTGAAATGATGCTGAATGATGATATAAACTATATTACGCAACAGGGGTGCTGATCAAAAAAAGTAGGCTTAGTGCTTAATACGTACGGAACCCTAGAAGTATCGCAGAGCCAGCCCAGTCAACTGGTGTAAACGAGCGAACTTAAACGTTTACTGAATATTTCGTAGATAACATTTTGTAGTGCCTGAAAAAAGGAATAAGTTTCTTAAAGCTTTAGGCAATCGTTTTTGATAGGAAAATTAAAAAAGAAATCGGTTTAAGATCAATATGATATTGAAACAAGCTTAGCTTAGAAGCTCGAGAATACGTGTGAAGTTTTTGTATTGTTTAATAAAACATTTTAGAACAGGATTTTCTGTTCTAAAATGTTTTACACAATCAATAGCTGACAGCGGCAGCAAGGCCAAACCTCACTACAAATTGGGCTGTTATACAATAGAAAAATTGGGCCCTCGTAATGTCAAAATTTAAATAAAAAACTCATTACTGTGAGCCTGCGGGGATGACCTTATATAATTCTCTCTACCATAAAATCACAAAAATTCAAAATTATATTTTATTTTGCAAATTATGAGGGCTACCAAAGGATGGCGGTCACGAATGGCTGCGTAAAGACTCACTACCGTGCAGAGCTGCTCCGGTAACACTGACGTCGCGACACTGGGAATTCGCGGCAATAAGGTCTTAGGCCGCTTATACTTGTTAAGATAATTCAACATAAAGGATAATATTGTTTTTGGGCAGTTGTGCGATATGATATGACAGGGTGCACTAGTCAAGTCTGTTATTAATTTTTGATTTTTTGTGAAGAAAATAATCCTGCAACGCAGCATTACTCGTATATTTTGGCGTTAGCGTGTATCGTTAACGCTACCAGAAAATAATTTTGTCTAGGCCGGACTTCTTTGCTCGGAAGTGACGCTTTACCGCCGTGGGCTAGGGACCCTTAATCAAGACATATAAATTCGGGAGGCATCGCGCGTAAAAATATGGCCTAGGATTTATTTGCTTCAAGATTCGTAGCGTGAAATGTTAAGGTACTGCTAATGCCTACAGGCTTTTTGCCTTTACATTATTTCTCTTTATGGAAACTAGAGTAAATCAGTCTCAACGTTATGTAGCTACATTACCTTTTGGACTCTCAAAATTAACAGCGAGAGCTTTCGTATAGTCGTAGCGTCGCCACATTGAGCGGTTCCGTGCGTTCCGCATCCAGCGGATCACCGCATCCTTCACCACGTCATCGGTCGATCTGGTGGGAGGTCTTCCAACGCAACGTCTTCCACCGCCATTCGAGAACTTTTCTGCCCCATCGGTCATCCGTTCTGCGAGCAATGTGCTCTGCCCACTGCCACTTAAGTTTGTCAATTCTTCAGGCTATGTCGGTAAGCCTGGTTCTCTTGCACATCTCTACATTTCTGATTCGATCACGCAAGGATACTCCGAACATAGCCCTCTCCATTGCCCTTTGGGTGATTGTAAGCTTTCTGATGAGGCCCATTGTGAGCGACCACGTCTCAGAGCCATAGGTCATCACTGGCAACACACACTGGTCATAGACTTTTTTCTTGGGACACTGTGGTAAGTTGGACGCGAAGATACCGCGCAACTTCCCGAACGCTGCCCAGCCGAGTCGGATTTGACGGTTGACCTCTTTCTCGAAGTTGGGCTTACCCAACTGGACAGTTTGTCCTAGGTAGACATAGTCGTCCACAACTTCAAGTGTAGAGTCTCCAATCTTGATAGGAGTGGGTGTAACATGGGCATTCAACATCACCTTGGTTTTGTCCATGTTCATCCTAAGACCCACTCTTTCGGCAGCTCTACTGAGGTCATTGAGCATTATACTGAGGTCCTCTATGGTCTCAGTCATGACCTCTATATCGTTTCGTATACTTGTACATCAGTTAAGTTGTAAATGCTTATTTCATCCCCTGTCCTCGTCCGAAGAACAATTTGAATTTTTATCAGTTTTGAATACATACATAACCTCAAGCATTTAGTCACAGGCGTAAGCAGAAAGTTAAGAACACGACCTGCTACGGTCCCTTCATATAGCCCTTTTGCTTGGTATGCGTTCATACATAATGGTTTGGTGGATCATATCAAAACTTTAATGTCAATTTTATTCTACGGATGATATATGATGAGAGAATCAAATGACTTTGAATGTATTGGGATCATCGACCCTTAAAGTTAAAATCGTTGCCATAATTCGATTGGTATCAATTTATAATCTACGTAATCAGTATTCTAATCTTCTTTTTGGAGTTTCGCAACGGTCGTTTAAAAAAACATTTACCTAATGTTTCTCACCATTTACTTCCAAAACGACAGCCAAACATTCAAAGATATTTAAATATCGCATCATAGAAATTTCTTAATAAATATATTATTATGGAAGGAGTAAACAAAATTCCTTTGGGTCGGCGTCGCATCGTAGGTTCAACCCGTATAAATATTGTCGGGGCACCGTCCGAAACGAATTCCCGAATTGCCGAAGCTTGGGTTATGTTTCCTTAGCAAACAGTGATAAAGTTTATTTTTCTATGGGTTCTAGAAAAACTGTATTTTCTTTTGTCGATGTATGGTAATTTTTAACATAAACTTACATTTTTATCATGAGACTGGCTGTCCAAAATGTACACATCATTTTCTCTCCTTGGCCCATGTTAATTGGTGTTATCGCAACAGGTTTTCTTCCTCCGTTCGCCCTTACCAACCTTGACACTGTCATTCACTCCCTTATTAGGCCAGTCACCATAGGCACAGAAAAAAAAATGCTCGGTTTTACAATATTGGTATCTATCGTAAAAACATCCCTAAAATCAGCACAGTCATCGATATATATGTACTACGTACTAGATTTGGAAATCTGAACACTCACTCTGTTCGACTGACCTGTACTGCAATCCGTACAACTTACTTTAAACTATGTTGAACGAAACGCGTAAGCTCCATGAATTATTCAAATTCGCTTACGACGTTTTGATCGCGAATAAACTAAACTCTATAAGCGATCTAGCGCTGTATGTTTTAATAATTTAGCGCTGCACCGAACCCTAATTGTAGTCACCAGCATTTGAACAATTATTTTTTAATGAATGTTCTTGTCCAGCGGTAGAATGTACTAGTATGTCAATAGGCATAGTGCATTTTTTTCCACCTAAGATGATTTAAATTACTGGTCTATACTGTCTATTGACCAGATAATTTCAATCTACGAATACGGCACATAAATAACAATACCAGCCTACAACTGTCCCACTGTAGGGCAAAGGCCTCTTCTCATACCGAGAAGGCACGAGCATTGATCACCTCGCTTGTTCAATGCGGGTTGGCGATATCAGACTTTTATTAACTATATACGTCCAGGTATCCTCACGATGTTTGCCTTCACCGTTGGCAGCGATGTCCAAGATCAACTTTAAAAGTACATTTATGTATTTGTGGTGCTTGCCCGGATTTGAACCCACGACCTCAAGAACGGGAGCTGGGGTCTTAACCCCTGGGCCACCACGATATAATTATGTCAGTGTTAAGTTAGCTGTCGGCATTAAGATGAGCAATGTGAACTACCAAATTTAATTTGAGTCTCGCTCTACAAGAAACTGTAAGCACTTTTATTTCTTACTGAAGGAAAAATCTTTTCTTTGTTCCAGATGTTCCTACACTAAAGCTATCTTAGGAAATTGCTTGTGCTGTCTCCACCAATAAACCTAGATAGTCCAGATTACTATCACTTATCTACACTCCCTTAGCCGCATACGGATCTGTAGGTAACATAGAGCTAGGAGACATGTCGGCGGATACTGCTAGAGAACGCATTTTCAACACATTCCATACAAACCAAGCGTGTCGTAAGTGTCACCGAATACCCATAGAAACTGATGCCATAGGACAACATATGCAAATGAAGTAGATATATTTCACTGCAGCTTGATGATGTTCACAGCAGTAGCACTGAAGTGTGTTGAATATAGTATGTTGAGAGGTCATTTTAATTGTATTTTAATTATATTTTGATTGTATGTTAATCTAATTTTATTGTATTTTTGTTTAGATGTTTGATTGTAGTTTTTTATTGTATTTTATTTTGGTATTTTAGTTTTGTTTTATATTTTAAGTGTATAGATTTTTATGATAATATGCCTGAAATTTTCCTTATGTAGACATGAACCTGAGCCAGTTTTTTCCGCAGCTTCGCTCCCGTGGTCCTCACTAGAACAGGACATTTCACCGGGATTAAAGCCTAAGATACTCAACGAGATTTAGAGTTGTATCTTTCAGTAAAGGAATCTTCGTAATCAGGTCTTAAAAAGAGTCAGTCTTAACCTTTTTTGAACTAGAAACAATTTCATCAAGTTCTAAAATGTATGGGACTAAAATGTTTGCTACTAAAATTTTACTTATCCAATCCCAACCTTTTTGGCATTTCGACAAACGCTATCGCTAAAGGAATATCACTTTAACTAGAACCCAAGAGGGCTACCCTAGTCCTTGCTATGCGATTCCGAGCTCTACGATAGGCAACCAAGTCTGACCTGATTACACATTATTGCATAAGTTTTGACCACATGTTTCTCGATATCGACCCCGCACGGGTTCAAATTTTAACAGTTCCCAAGTCGCTCAGTTACCTGCAGTTTATAGAAGATTCTAATTAGTCTATTAACTTTACGACGAAATAACCGCAATCTTATATAATAAAGAAAACCAAAATAAACAGGTTCCCGTTGGGCCAGCAAGCTTTTTACTGTCCCATGCAAAGGCCTCTTGACATAATATAGAGTAAAAGCGAACATTTTACGTATCGCTTGATACCGCATAGTGTATTATGTATAAGTGCTTGAATTTCAATTCAATTTATTCGTTAATAATTCACATCGCCTTCGAAAAAAAAAAGAAGAAATGTCAACCGGATCTCTTAAGTTCGTAACTATTAATCTAAATTGCTCATTGGTAATAGACTGATACTCTAGGGATAAATCAATACACTTGCTTAAATCGTAGTGAGGTCTGCTTAACCATAAAGATTTCTTTTGACGTTCGAAAAATACAATCAAGTTTTCGTAAATAAATTGCTGTACTTCAAACATAAAATTATATAACAGAAATTTTCTAGGCAATAAACTTTAAAAAGATACTTCAAGAATATGAGTACCGGGTAGCACGGGTATGCTTTTTATGGGATCTTATTTCTAAAGCTTCAAAGTGGCCTACATTCTTGTTAAATCTGAAAAATAACTAAACATTTCTTTTTGAAAAACCAACAAAGAAAGTAACCAGGTACCTACTTGCTGATCAAGTGCTCCTCTTAAGGCAAAACGGCGCTTATAAAAATCGAGAAAATGTATAGATACCTATAATGGAAATTAACTTTACTTTCAACTTACTATTAAATATAATGTTCTCTTTAGATTTCGGATTGCACTGTATGTCTAGAAAACCTGAATTAAACCATCTAAAATTATAATCACGTAGTATACTTACACACAATTTGAAGAAAAAAAACTAGAATATAAATAGGTGAGACTTAAGTAGAAACGCTGGGTGAGGACGCTCTAGAAAGACCGACATGGGCCTATAAATTAAGGAAAAATGACTATTGAGATATATGGACTGTGTGAGGATTGATATGAAAGAAGAGGGAGTCAGTCCCAGTCAGTCATATCGGAGATAGTGTGACGGGAGACAGGACGGTATGGAAGGTCTCTTAGATCAATGACAGGTATCTACTGAATGTTGTCAACCCGTATTTAAATCCCTATAAAATCTGCCATTACCTTGTTTACATATAGTCGAAGTTATTCGTAACATTAAACCAACACATTTACCTCAATGGTTGAAATAAGAAAACGCACAGTACCAATAAGATCGCAGTATGAAAACCATTTGTATACGGGTGGCCATAAAACAGCCTTATTAAAAAATAACATCCTTTCCATGGGACCGTTTATGTATAATAAATTACTTGAAAATTTAAAAGACCCATCCATTATTTCCTTTAAAAAACAAAACTATTGCGGGCGAAATGTTATAACACAATTAAAGACTTTTTAGATGACATACTAAAAGGTCATTGGTAACTTTCATACCGTTGGTCCCGGCTGTCATTTGAAGATCTTTGACAGTCGTTACGGGTAGTCAGAAGCTTGAGATCTGACACCAGTCTTGCCAAAAGGGTACCGTGTTACCCAGTTACTGGGTTGTGGAGGTCAGAGAGGCAGTCGCTCCACGTAAAACACTTAGTGCTCAGCTGAATCCGGTAAGACTGGAAGCCGACCCCAATATAGTTGGGAAAAGGCTAGGCAAGAGAGAGAGAGAGATGACATACTAAAAGGTTGTTCTTTGAAAAAAAATAAAAATACCTTGTCTTTGCAATTTTGAATGTTGATAGCTATTATGATGACATATATTTATGTCTATTATTATTTTATTTTTAAATGTTATAACACAATTAAAGACTTTTTAGATGACATACTAAAAGGTTGTTCTTTGAAAAAAAATAAAAATACCTTGTCTTTGCAATTTTGAATGTTGATAGCTATTATGATGACATATATTTATGTCTATTATTATTTTATTTTTAACATTGGAATAACTATGTCGACATCAAACATAATTTGACATTACCTTCACATTACGACATTATCTTTAGTCTTTAATAATAATTGTGATTGTTGTCGTTTTAGAATATATTCACATTAAACATTTAGACATTAAGTTTTTTGATAATACACATTTTGACATTTATTTTATATTCTTCATTGCATGTTTAAGCGAGAGTATATAGTCATATTTAATTCATTTTTTTTAAACTTATTTATTAAATTCTGACTGGTGTTGATAATATTTGTGATGTTTGTAACTATATTATTAAATTCAAATGTAATATTTTGCATGCCGTAAGGCAAAATGAATTTAGACAATTTAATCATATTCCAACTTATATGTATACTTACATTATCAGCAAATAAATTATTTCTTTCTTTCTTTCTTTCATACATTGTTAAAACATGAGAGGTTCCTAAAGAGCATATTGCAGTTCTCGTAATAAGAAGCTTCTTTAACATTAAAGAGGCCGTCTATCAGATTCTCCACAGCATTGTTTTCTCATTAAAAACGACTCTTCGAGGCTGCAAAGTTTAGGCAACAGAGTCCAAACTGTAACTGTACATTATCAAACTGAAGTGTTTGAAAATCGCTTCGGACTCGCCTGGACTAAAACGAACTCGCTTCGTACTTAGGGCTATCTCACACTGGCAATTTGGAAACGTATTTTCGCCAAGACGATCGTTATGCATGCCATGTTTGGTCATCGTTTTCTAGCTTGGCGTGACTTTGTATTTATCTCCATATCCACACCTTGGCAGAGATGTGTTACTAGCATTTGGTCTAGGGAAGTAGTGGGTTTTTCGTCACATGTGACATGCATGTACATATCATCATTTATAAACTACACAAATACTCATTTGATTATGGAGTATTTTTATTTTTTTTATATAACTATTTATGCACACACACTAATAATATACAGACAAGAAGAAGAAACAGAAAAATAGGAACATAGGTGATGCTTATTTCTATAGAAATCGCTTCCAGCATACCTGCGAAAGGAAAGATGAAAAAAAAGAGATGTAGACATAATGTGTAGAATTGATAAATAATAAACACAAAACGATTCATAACTAAGTAATAACTAATACCGATAACAAATTAAATATACCTACTGTCACAGTAATTTTTTCAAACATATTTGTGAAAGAAATACTAATACCTAACTATATAAAAAAAATACACATAATTATGCAACTATGACGGAATGGAAAGGTAGTAGTCTCTCACTCTTCTTTTAAAAACTGCTAGAGTTTGGCGGTCCCTAATGTCTGTTATTGATCTTTAACTGATACTACATACATGGACGGCGGAACCGTTAATATTCACTTTTGTATAAAAAAAGCTACAAAGCTATTTTAATTGGGATCGTAGGACAACCAAATGTTAGTTGTTAAATACTGTTTCTTATAGAAGGTCTAACTCAGAAAACTTTGCGTAATACTTGCTGTCGCACAGACAACGTAGTAGGATTCCAACGGTAAGCTTCACAAAGAACCCCAAACTGCATCGTCTCAGGACAATTGTAGGCTTTGCAAACCTTTTGTCTAATTAACTTCATCACTGTTGTTTTACTTATATACTCGTTATAGCTAACAGACTGAAATGTGTGCTGGGAAGTTAGTTTCAAAATTTATTTTTACCAGCTAATACACCAAGGAAATGATGACAGGTTGGGAGCTTTTGGGGCTGTCTGTAGGTGAGTTGATCTAATCAACTCCAGTTACTCCTAGAGTTAAAACTCTCTGCCAAATTAGTTAGTTGTATTTGTATTAATGATTGAATGTGTACGAGTATACATTATTTACGACCATTATTCGGTATTTGATTTAAGTACTCTATACATTAGTGTAAAAGGTTTCTCACACAAGTTTTAGTTAATTGTAACAATTTAGTTTTTATCGCTTTAGTTATATTTTATCCTTCTAAAGTTATAATCTTATAACTGTGAATTCCAAAACAAAACAAAAACATTATTTGGAATTCACTATAGTCGGTAGGGAATTATCCAAATCAAGGGGGCAAAATTCAAAGGCCAACGCGGACGGCAGAGCGTTGACCATTCTCAAATCAAGAGGAGCCGACTTTAATAGGGCATTTTAGAGAAAACGAATTTTTTATTAGCCTAGGGTCTTTTAGGTACCGTCAAATAATGTTTATCGAAGCTATAAATGGTAATTCTAACCTATCCTAAAACAACAACGATGAAATCAGTTCACCGTTGCAAAGTTCAGAAAATAGCCTCCACACATCCACAATTCCACATTTATCCCCCCAGTCAAATGCTATCTAGCCAATGCCATGAATTTCGATATCTTCCATCGCTTCTCGCCAAAACTAAAAAAAAAAAATCGAGCAAACGTGCCGAATGCCAAAAACTAGGGACGAATTTAGAAAGTATCAACTACCCACAACTTCAACCGGGCGGAGTACTGACTGAACTGTTAAAAAGGCCAAGGGCGACTCGGAATCGGACACAGCTGGATCCGTACAGAACTAGTAATGAATATGGAAGATGACATAGACTAGAGTCAAAAGCAAACCCATATCAAAAAAAAATATAAAAAAGAAATATTAAAGAAAAAAATCGATGACTAGAATAAATATATTTTTTATGGTTTTTTTATACGGAAAGGCCCATAATGTTGAAATTCATTATTATTACTATAGTTACACGTATTTTGTGTTTTCAACTGGCTACCTTTTCTAGTTAAATGGTATACCCCTACCACCCATAGACAGACCGATGCGGTGATTGTGAAACACACTTGAGCTGCCACGATTTTCTTTTTGAAAATTCAACAACATTCATTGGGTTATTTAAGTTATCGAGCCTAAAATTCAAGAATTACGTTCGTAATTTATGACATTGTGATATAAACTATGGCCTATGTCCAGCAGTGGACTTCTTTCAGCTGAAATGATGCTGAATGATGATATAAACTATATTACGCAACAGGGGTGCTGATCAAAAAAAGTAGGTTTAGTGCTTAATACGTACGGAACCCTAGAAGTATCGCAGAGCCAGCCCAGTCAACTGGTGTAAACGAGCGAACTTAAACGTTTACTGAATATTTCGTAGATAACATTTTGTAGTGCCTGAAAAAAGGAATAAGTTTCTTAAAGCTTTAGGCAATCGTTTTTGATAGGAAAATTAAAAAAGAAATCGGTTTAAGATCAATATGATATTGAAACAAGCTTAGCTTAGAAGCTCGAGAATACGTGTGAAGTTTTTGTATTGTTTAATAAAACATTTTAGAACAGGATTTTCTGTTCTAAAATGTTTTACACAATCAATAGCTGACAGCGGCAGCAAGGCCAAACCTCACTACAAATTGGGCTGTTATACAATAGAAAAATTGGCCCCTCGTAATGTCGAAATTTAAATAAACAACTCATTACTGTGAGCCTGCGGGGATGACCTTATATAATTCTCTCTACCATAAAATCACAAAAATTCAAAATTATTTTTTATTTTGCAAATTATGAGGGCTACCAAAGGATGGCGGTCACGAATGGCTGCGTAAAGACTCACTACCGTGCAAAGCTGCTCCGGTAACACTGACGTCGCGACACTGGGAATTCGCGGCAATAAGGTCTTAGGCCGCTTATACTTGTTAAGATAATTCAACATAAAGGATAATATTGTTTTTGGGCAGTTGTGCGATATGATATGACAGGGTGCACTAGTCAAGTCTGTTATTAATTTTTGATTTTTTGTGAAGAAAATAATCCTGCAACGCAGCATTACTCGTATATTTTGGCGTTAGCGTCTATCGTTAAAGCTACCAGAAAATAATTTTGACTAGGCCGGACTTCTTTGCTCGGAAGTGACGCTTTACCGCCGTGGGCTAGGGACCCTTAATCAAGACATATAAATTCGGGAGGCATCGCGCGTAAAAATATGGCCTAGGATTTATTTGCTTCAAGATTCGTAGCGTGAAATGTTAAGGATGCCTACAGGCTTTTTGCCTTTACATTATTTCTCTTTATGGAAACTAGAGTAAATCAGTCTCAACGTTATGTAGGTACATTACTTTTTGGACTCTCAAAATTAACAGCGAGAGCTTTTGTATAGTCGTAGCGTCGCCACATTGAGCGGTTTCGTGCGTTCCGCATATAGCGGATCACCGCATCCTTCACCACGTCATCGGTCGATCTGGTGGGAGGTCTTCCAACGCAACGTCTTCCACCGCCATTCGAGAACTTTTCTGCCCCATCGGTCATCCGTTCTGCGAGCAATGTGCTCTGCCCACTGCCACTTAAGTTTGGAAATTCTTCGGGCTATGTCGGTAACCCTGGTTCTCTTGCGGATCTCTACATTTCTGATTCGATCACGCAAGGATACTCCGAGCATAGACCTCTCCATTGCCCTTTGGGTGACTGTAAGCTTTCTGATGTGGCCCATTGTGAGCGACCACGTCTCAGAGCCATAGGTGTGGCAACACACACTGGGCATAGACTTTCGTCTTGAGACGCTGTGGTAAGTTGGGCGAGAAGGTACCGCGCAACTTCCCGAACGCTGCCCAGCCGAGTCGGATTCGATGGTTGACCTCTTTCTCGAAGTTGGGCCTACCCAACTGGATCGTTTGTCCTAGGTAGACCTAATCGTCCCCAACTTCAAGTGTAGATTCCCCAACCTTGATAGGAGTGGGTGTAACATGGGCATTCAACATCACCTTGGTTTTGTCCATGTTCATCCTAAGACCCACTCTTTCGGCAGCTCTACTGAGGTTATCGAGCATTATACTAAGGTCCTCTATGGTCTCAGTCATGACCTCTATATCGTTTCGTATACTTGTACATCAGTTAAGTTGTAAATGCTCATTTCATCCCCTGTCCTCGTCCGAAGAACAATTTGAATTTTTATCAGTTTTGAATGCATACATAACCTCAAGCATTTAGTCACAGGCGTAGGCAGAAAGTTAACAACACGACCTGCTACGGTCCCTTCATATAGCCCTTTTGCTTGGTATGCGTTCATACATAATGGTTTGGTGGATCATATCAAAACTATAATGTCAATTTTATTCTACGGATGATATATGATGAGAGAATCAAATGACTTTGAATGTATTGGGATCATCGACCCTTAAAGTTAAAATCGTTGCCATAATTCGATTGGTATCAATTTATAATCTAAATAATCAGTATTCTAATCTTCTTTTTGGAGTTTCGCAACCGTCGTTTAAAAAAACATTTACCTAATGTTTCTCACCATTTACTTCCAAAACGACAGCCAAAAATTCAAAGATATTTAAATATCGCATCATAGAAATTTCTTAATAAATATATTATTATGGAAGGAGTAAACAAAATTCCTTTGGGTCGGCGTCGCATCGTAGGTTCAACCCGTATAAATATTGTCGGGGCACCGTCCGAAACGAAATTCCCGAATTGCTGAAGCTTGGGTTAAGTTTCCTTACCAAACAGTGATAAAGTTTATTTTTCTATGGGTTCTAGAAAAACTGTATTTTCTTTTGTCGATGTATGGTAATTTTTAACATAAACTTACATTTTTATCATGAGACTGGCTGTCCAAAATGTACACATCATTTTCTCTCCTTGTCCCATGTTAATTGGTGTTATCGCAACCGGTAATACGAGGTTAAATTGATTAATTTTGAAATTAAAATTGGCATAACTACTTCAATTATATTTTAAAAATATGAAATAAATGCAGTGTTGGCGACTTTACAAAAAATGTTATACACTAAAATAAAAAATAAATTTCTTCCATAGTTTGGGCTAAAATAAAAAAAAAACGAGCCTATGAACGTTAAAATAGAAAAGGGGTTACTTTGATACCCCATTGTTTTTCATAGCAATATAAAGTAACCCCAATTTACAATTTATTTTTAATGAATTCACACTGTACAATTTAATATATTTTTCTGCATCAATTAATCGTATTCTTGCGCTGAGGTTGATGCAAAACATGGCTGACATTTGTCAGAGTTGCAAATTTTAAAAAGAAAATTGAGGTGCATTCCGTTTTCACCGAGTTAGCTTTAAAAACCTAAAAAAATAAAGTTATCATCAAAGTTGCCCCAGATCTCAATGTAACCCCATTCTACGGAATAGGTTTTCTTCCTCTATTCGCCCCTACCTACCTTGACACTGTCATTCGCTCACTTATTAGGCCAGTCACCACAGATACGAAAAAAATATTGCACCGTTTTACAATATTGGTATCTATCCTAAAAAAATCTTCCAAAATCAGCACAGTCATCGATATAAATGTACTAAGTACAAGATTTGGCAATCTGAACACTTACTCTGTTCGACTGAACTGTACTGCAATCCGTACACCTTACTTTAAACTATGTTGAACGAAACGCCTAAGCACCATGAATTATTCAAATTCACTTACGACGTTTTGATCGCGAGTAAACTAAACTCTTTAAGCGATCTAGCGCTGCATGTTTTAATAATTTAGCGCTGCACCGAACTCTAATTGTAGTCACCAGCATTTGATCAATTATTTTTTAATGAATGTTCTTTTCTATCGGTAGAATGTACTAGTATGTCAATGGGCACAGTGCTTTTTTTTGGCACCTAAGATGATTTAAATTACTGGTCTGTACTGTCTATTGACCAGATAATTTCAATCTTCGAATACGGCACATAAATAATAATACCAGCCTTCAACTGTCCCACTGTAGGGCAAAGGCCTCTTCTCATACCGAGAAGGCACGAGCATTGATCACCTCGCTTGTTCAATGCGGGTTGGCGATATCAGACTTTTATTAACTATATACGTCCAGGTACAGTAAGTACATTTATGTATTTGTGGTGCTTGCCCGGATTTGAACCCACGACCTCAAGAACGGGAGCTGGGGTCTTAACCCCTGGGCCACCACGATATAATTATGTCAGTGTTAAGTTAGCTGTCGGCATTAAGATGAGCAATGCTATATTGATGTGAACTACCAAATTTAATTTGAGTCTCGCTCTACAAGAAACTGTAAGCACTTTTATTTCTTACTGAAGGAAAAATCTTTTTCTTTGTTCCAGATGTTCCTACACTAAAGCTATCTTAGGAAATTGCTTGTGCTGTCTCCACCAATAAACCTAGATAGTCCAGATTACTATCACTTATCTACACTCCCTTAGCCGCATACGGATCTGTAGGTAACATAGAGCTAGGAGACTTGTCGGCGGATACTGCTAGAGAAGGCATTTTCAACACATTCCATACAAACCAAGCGTTTCGTGAGTGTCACCGAATACCCATAGAAACTGATGCCATAGGACAATATATGCAAATGAGGTAGATATATTTCACTGCAGCTTGATGATGTTCACAGGAGTAGCACTGAAGTGTGTTGAATATGTTGAGAGGTCATTTTAATTATAATTTGATTGTATGTTAATCTAATGTTATTGTATTTTTGTTTAGATGTTTGATTGTATTTTTAATTGCATTTTTTATTGTATTTTTGATTGTATTTTATTGGTATTTAAATTTTGTTTTATACTTTAAGTGTTTATATTTTTATGATAATATGCCTGAAATTTTCCTTATGTAGACATGAACCTGAGCTAGTTTTTTCCGCAGCTTCGCTCCCGTGGTCCACACAAGAACAGGACATTTCACCGAGATTAAAGCCTAAGATACTCAACGAGATTTAGAGTTGTATCTTTCAGTATAAGAATCATCGTAATCAGGTCTTAAAATGAGATTAACCCTTTTTGAACTATTTAACTATTTATTTTTATTGTTTTTTAGACATTGTCAAAAAGTTCAAAATGTATGGGATTGATACCTATATGCTATTAAAATGTTACTTATCCAATCCCAACCTTTTTGGCATTTCGACAAACGCTATCGCTAAAGGAATATCACTTTAACTAGAGGCCAAGATGGCTACTCTAGTCCTTGCTATGCGATTCCGTGCTCTACGATAGATAACCAAGTCTGACCTGATTACACGTAATTGCAAAAGTTTTGACCACATGTTACTCGGTATCGAACCTGTACGGGTTCAAGTTTTAACAGTTCCCACGTCGCTTGGTTACCTGCAGTTTGTAGAGGATTCTAATTAGTCTAATAGGCGATTAACTTTACAACGAAATTAAAGTAATCTTATAGTCAACTTTTGAGTTAATATAATAGCCGAAAGTAAATATAAAGGTCAAAAAAGAACAAAATAAACAGGTTCCCGTTGGGTATCATACCAGCAAGCTGTTTACTGTCCTATTGGAAAGGCCTCTTCACATAATATAGAGTAAGAGCGAACATTTTATGTGTCGCTTGATATCGCATATATTCATGAGAAAAAAAGTGCTTGAATTTCAATTCAATTTATTCAGTAATAATTCACATTGCCTTCGAAAAAAAAAAGAAGAAATGTCAACCGGATCTCTTAAGTTCGTACCTATTAATCTAAATTGCTAATAGCTAATAGACTGATACTCTAGGGATAAATCAATACACTTGCTTAAATCGTAGTGGGGTCTGCTACCCTTAACCATAAAGATTTCTTTTGACGTTCGAAAAATACAATCAAGTTTTCGTAAATAAATTGCTGTACTTCAAACATAAAATTATATAACAGAAATTTTCTAGGCAATAAACTTTAAAAAGATACTTCAGGAATATGAGTACCGGGTAGCACGGGTACGCTTTTTATGGGATCTTATTTCTAAAGCTTCAAAGTGGCCTACATTTTTGTTAAATCTGAAAAATATCGAAACATTGCTATTGGAAAACCAACAAAGAAACTAACCAGGTACCTACTTGCTGATCAAGTGCTCCTCTTAAGGCAAAACGGCGCTTATAAAAACTCGAGAAATATGTATAGATATAATGGAAATTAACTTTACTTTCAACTTACTATTAAATGTAATGTTCTCTTTAGATTTCGGATTGCACTGTACATGTCTAGAAAACCTGAATTAAACCATCTAAAATTATAACCACGTAGTATACTTACACACTATTTGAAGAAAAAAAACTAGAATATAAATAGGTGAGACTTAAGTAGAAACGCCGGGTGAGGACGCTCTAGAAAGACCGACATGGGCCTATAAATTAAAGAAAAATGACTATTGAGATAAATGGACTGTGTGAAGATTGATATGAAAGAAGAGGGAGTCAGTCCCAGTCAGTCATATCGGAGATAGTGTGACGGGGGACAGGACGGTATGGAAGAAGAAAACGTGTTGCCCCGACCCCCGAGTAACAGAGGGATAGAGAGGATAGGAGGATGAAGATGCTGAGCATGAAGATGATGATGAGATGAGAAAAATAGAGATATATGGAATAAGAAGGCATGCTGCGCCGACCCCAAATAAATCAGAATGAGTGATGTGCTAACTGTTAATATGGTGATCAATGTCCAAACGGTTTATAAAAGAATAAGTCTTCACCCTGCATTGGGACAGTCTATTCTTAGTCTTTATTATATTATAAAGCTTAAGTTTGTTTGTTTGTTTAAACGCGCTAAACTCAGGAACCACTGGTTGGAATTGAAAAAATCTTTTTGTGTTGTATAGTCCATTTATCGAGGAAGGTTATAGGCTATATAACATCACGCTTCGACCAATAGGAGCGGAGCATAAATGAAAAAAGTTGTAAAACGGGCAAAATTATTCCCTTTTGAGAGCTTCCGTCGCGTGCACCGCGTAAGCGGTTAAATTTACGCAACAATCATGTATGTAGTGTAGATACGGTAGGAGCCCCCGTATGGAGCCCCGATCTGGGCGGCTGACCTGACGGCCGGCAGCATCGCTGTTCTGCGAAAGCCGCAGAGAGCGATGGCCGTCAGAGTCATCAGGGGGTATCGCACGATCTCCTACGAGGCGGCTTGTGCACTGGCTGGATCTCCACCCTGGGACCTGGAGGCGAAGGTACTCGCGTCACTGTATCGGTGGCGCGAGGAAGCGCGGGCGCTGGGTGAGGGGCTGATGCAGCGACATATGCTGTTGCGTCAGTCTCAGCTTCGCGAGGTCCTGGTGGCGGAATAGCGGAACAGACTTACACGCCCTACCGCCGGCCTCATTACCATCGAGGCGATCCGGCCAGTGCTCGAGCGCTGGCTTGGGAGGAGGCACGGCTCCCTGTCGTTTCGGATGACGCAGGTGCTCTCGGGGCATGGTTGCTTCGGGAATTACCTGTGTCGCATAAACAGGGAGCCGGACGCCCGGTGTCACCACTGCGTCGACTGCCGGGAGGACACGGCGCGGCATACGCTGGCAGAGTGTGCCGCTTGGAAGGAGCCACGCCGTGCCCTCATCTCTAAAGTAGGCAGTGACCTGTCGTTGCCGGCCGTAGTCGAGTCTATGGTCGGCAGCGAGGAGTCCTGGGACGCGGTGGTATCTATGCGAAACAGTCGTCTCGCAGAAGGAGGCTGCGGAGAGGGAGAGGGAGATTTCATCTACTCACCCGAACCGCAGCAGACGCGCCGGGCGTCGGCGGAGGGCGGACAACGCCCTCTTCCGGCCCCCCTAAAAGGGTCCAGGGGCGGCGGACTCGGGGACATCCGTCGTCCCCCACTCATCAGACCCGAGGTGGTGGCGCGTAGTGTTCCACGCGCGCCCCTCTTAGACGTTGCGGGGGGAGTTAAACACCTCACTCCCCCCAACCCGAGATTGAGGCCCGTAGGCGGGCCGGCACTAGCCGGGGGTTGCGGAAGTATCGTTGTTCCCGCGACCCCCGGCGTAGGTGTGAGATGGAACACCGGGGTGGTTTTTAGTCAGTATAAGTCTGACAGACCCCTCCGCCCTTCCCCAGGGCGGAGGACATCCAATGAGGATTTTCCACCACGAAAAAAAAAAAAAAAAAAGTGTAGGTAGCCAGGTTGACGGGAGCGAAGCCGCGTGGGACAGCTAGTTGAAAATATTATCATCGATATTTGTATATGAAACCTGTGAAAGTTCCGGAAGATTATCTCAAGTACAAACGCTTCAATATCTTCACACTTTTATTTCTCTTTCGAACCCAATTCAGCATGTAAATTACCAGATTGTCCTCCAAACTTTCGGGTACCAAGCCATGGCCAACGAAGGAATCCCCTGCGGTAATCTCTTGAAAAAAAAATACAACAATTGGTATTATTTAGCCCATTCCGGTGACAATGGCAGTGTGACAACGAATTTGCAAGGCCATGTGCCAACTAGTTCCACAGACCGACTCGTAATGAAAGCTAGATATTATTGTTAACTGGTCTAAGAGTGTTGTCACACTGAAGGTTTGGCCGCGTGTTTGCAGCAAGGCGAACGTACTCTCCGCGGATGGGAAGTGAGTTAGCCACGACTACGCGACATGTTATCCGCGTTCAAATAAAATCGTACACTCGCTTGCATCGTTCTCCATTAGCTTGTCCTTGGTGGTACCACTTTGACCTCAAGCTTGCCTATTGTAGTCTGGTAATTCAATATAATGCTAAGCCAGTCAATACTGGTGTTATAACTACCGAAATTTGGCATGGCATGCTTGTAAACTCTCGTCAATCATTTTCGTTCAGCAAACGCAACGAATACGTTAAAGCAATCGTGTTTAATTAATCAGTGTGATATCAACCTTAGTACGAAGCGAGTTCGTTTTAGGCGAGTCCGAAGCGGTTTCTAAACACTTCAAGCCTGATTATGTCCAGTTAGAGCCTGGACTCTGTTGCTCAAAGTTTGCAGGTTCGAAGAGTTGTTTTTAATGACCAAACAATGCTGTGTAGAATCTGATAGACGGCCTCTTTAATGTTAAAGAAGCTTTTAATTACGAGAACTACAATGTGCACTTTAGGAGCTCCGTTTGGCTCAACAATGTATGGAGGGACGATATTGTCATCATATTTTCTTGCCCAAGGTGGCAAACATTTTACGGTAACGCTTCGTCATTTTGCCCACCATATTTCATCTTTTTATCCGACAGCGGATTAGCAAGGGGTTGTTTAAGAGATTGATGACAATAACTTTTTGTAAAGAGATCTTTTCATCAATACAATAAAGGAAAAATAAATTGGTAGCTTGTATAAATGTTTGTGAATCTCTGGAAACTGATCCGATTACGAACATTTTTTCACTGACATCAAGCTATAATACCGATTTCTGAGTGTCATGCGCTACTTTTTATCCCAGAAAAACTCACGATTCCTGTGTACACGCCACATGAGCGAAGCTACAGGAAAAAGCTAGTTAATAAAATACTTTTAATTCATAGGTAGCAGCAGTTTCTTTCTTCTCGAAACACCTAGAAATTATATGAAGCATGCCACTATTTCCCGCTTGAAAAATTGTGCAATTTTCAAATGCAAATATTAAATGGTACCGTGAAGAAAATGAAATGTGGAACAAATTTTTCCATTCTCTCTCAAATTGTTGAGTCCTCTCGCTATGCAAATATTCTAATTCCGCTACAAAAAACTTGAAACTAAATTATTTTGCACAGTTATATTCCACACAAAAAGAAAAACTTTGAAAAGCAAATTTTCTTCAAATAAGCAATATCTAAAGAATTCAGAATAATTTTAATATCAATTAGTATAAAAATAAGAAACAAAACACTTTCTGCGAAAGCCAAATCTAATTGTATATATCTGAAAATTAAGCAAGACATTCATTTAGAGAAGAACACGAAAACGACGCGAATTATTGTAATTTTACACCCAGCGCCTCGTTTTCGTGTTCAAAGGATTTTCTTAATTTTACATAGGAACTACTTTACTATTCTTTTATAAAGTAATATTATAAAGAGATAAAATTGTGTGTTCATAAGTTTGTAAAACACAAGACTTCCTGAAATCGCAAGAAGTATATTAGTGGCTTAGCATAAACGAGATGTTGGGGTTCTTAAGGCGATATATACGCCCCAATGGAAACGCAGTGCTGGCCGTGCGCCCGCTCGATGCAAAAACATCAATATTGAACCTCCTTTTGAACAGTTTTGTTAGCAAAATATTATTTGATTTACATATGCCATGGCAGTTATGAAGAAATTCCAGCCATAAATATTTCTGTGTAAAAATATTTTTAAACATCCAAATAAATGCTAAATGCTTTTTTAAAGTGTATTTTGAGAAATATTAAAAAACTAGCTGTGCCCGCGGCTTCACATCCGTTAACTGCTTATCGTACCCTACTTATAGCTCTCGCGAAATTTCTGGGCCGCCCTGAAGTTGGTTTACCTTATGCGCGAGGCACGAAACGGTGCTGTTTTTGTATAAGATTTACAACTGCGCAGCCATTGTAGCTTCAGGGCAGCCAAGAAGTTTGGTGAGAACTATACGTACCTACCTGTATCTACCCTACTTACCTAGACCTACATACATTACTTACAAAAAAAAACTGAAAAATAAAAACCTTTTTTCAAATTAAAAATCTTTTTTACAAAAAGTTTTCTTATTTGGAAGTCGGTAGTATTTATTTGTAAAAAAGTTTTTATTTTTCACTTTTTAGTTGTACCTAAAAGGCAAGTTCTTTAGTAAGGTACCTATAATGCCAGAATAGATTACCCGAATATCATGAAACTTGAACATAACCAGTGAAATGAGGGTGTACCAAGGTGAACTGTACACATCTGCGTACCCCTTTAGAGCGTACTGGCGTGATGTTATGTTATGAAATGGTATAAACAATAAACAGACATGCGATTGCAGCAAACCCGAGAAATTTTCCGTCATTTATTCAAGAGTTCTATTGTATATCTCCGAAGTTCTACATCAGATCTTCATCAAATTAAAATGGAACCAATTTGGGAATATACTCTTTCAAACATAAAAAGAAAATTAAAAACACACAACAAACAGACACAATTGACGGATATATCAGTAAAAAATACAAAAAAAAAAACATTATGTCAAGAATAGCGGCAGCAAAATTACGAACCACATAGCACAATCAACGTCATTGTTAGTATAAATAGAGACCTAAAATCTTATAAAATGTACATTTTTAGTCTCGTGCATTATTAGGTCCCGATTTATTATTTTTACTCTAGCCACACTTGAAATAGCCCTTGAAGATATATCGTTGATTCGACATTGAAAGTTGACCCCCGACTGTTGGTTCGACCTTCGGACGGGTTTTAGGGTTTCCCTAACTACCTACCAATTTTTTTTCTATGGTCATTCAGCCGCGGAAAATCTTAACACCGCCATTCAGAAAATGACGCGAAATGCACAGCGCCATCTATCGAATATCGAGTTCAACAGTCCGAACATTTAAATTGCGTATGTTGCGATATTTTACTTTTTGAACATTTTAAATTCATATAACTTTTGATAGAGTGACCCGATTGCGATGCAACAAAAACTAAGTAATTCTTCAAGCTACGCACAATTTTTATGTAAAAAAGTTATCTCAATTAGTTTCGTACATTTTACGTGATGCGTGCACAAATAAACAGGCATACAGATAAACAGACAAAAAAGCCAAAAATGCTGGAAATGAGTTCTGTTGGTTTTCCTTTAACACCCTGGCTATTTTTTCAGAAATTTTTTCGATGTACAAAAACGACTTTTCTACGGATTTATTATATGTATTGATGTATTAAATAACAAAACCATCGAATAAAGAACAATAATATGATAATAATTATTTTACTGATAAATGGCACACATAGAAGACACACTATAGTTAAGTGCCATAAGCTTCTTTTTTATCCCGAAAAAATGCAGGGTTTCTATGCGACATACAACGCGAGTGAAGCCGTGGAAAAAGCTAGTATACAACACACAACGTAGTCCACTATAAATTAAAATAACCTGTCAATGAAGTGTAATAATGTGTTTACGTAACGCAAGTGAACTTCCTTCTCTTGCCTTAGGTGTACCTACTTGATAAACTAAAACGTCGTACCTGCTAATGTTTATCCTGGTATGATGGATATGCTCACCCTAGCCGCATATTCGAGCTTGTATTGAGTCATAGTGCTGAAGCCTCGGTCGGAACTAGAATAATTTTGAGATAGATTAAATGTTTTTTAAACTTTTGCCTGGATCACTCATTGTTAAAATATATATATAGGAAGACAAAGAAAAAAAGAAAATAATATTGATTTGTGACCCGCACAGGAGACACGAGATAAGCAAAAATACAAAAAAAAAACAATAATAAATTATAAAAATAAATAGTAACCCCGCGAGACCAAAAAGGCTCCTATCTCAGCAGAGTATGCAGGTTGTACAGGTACACAGACAATTATCAACAGTGTAAAGGGAACGTAGGTTCTTGAAATACGGTAATCTTTAACAGATTTTACAGGGGTCAGATTTACAGTCGTCATGTAAAATAACTACTCATGTTCAGCAGCAGGCAGCCAACCTCACCATAGTTGTGAAAAGCTAGCTGGATAGATGACCATAACAACTGTATTTCATTCCACTGCTCGATCAAAGTGGAAATTTCGCGAACATTTTTATCTAAGCCACAGAAACCAAAAGGACTTTTCTAGACACTATGTCGGGATAGTCTTGAAATATAGAAATTTACTGAGACTTGAGTGTTATTTATAGTCCTGTAAGATCTAAAAGGTTCCGAGGTCACCCGCAGGGGTGGAATAAGAACCAATTATCATCGTTCGTAATAGGCACTTACTTCATAGTGTTTTAGGAAGTGTATATAGACATGATTTTGGTGGTGGTAGGCAACTGGGCTTATCCCTGTTGTAAACGACCCTTTGTACCTATGGGCCTTGTTTCTTCTGTCTCCTGCTTGGTATGGAGGGAAGTGGAAATTTATATTTTTTCCTACTCCTCCGTTATTCTTTTTTTATTAATTTCGTTGCGCGATCCAAGACAGTTAAATTCATTCTCTGGGACTTCGTCGAGCTTCATGTTCGTGCATTTATTCGGAATTATGGCACTAAGGGGTAGCATAGCTTTTTATCAGCTATATTATGTGTTAGAGGTTCCAGACGTTATCTATCTACAAAGGTTCATAAATAAAATAATTAAGTTTAAAATTAAATAAGCCCTTTTCAACAAAATACAATGAACGGAAATAAATTGACAATAATTCAAGAAAATACAAATGGTTACAAAGTGATTTTTTATATGGGTAAGTGAAGAACTAAACCACCTTTTGTCCTAACACAAAGTGTAGGACTTAAGTTAATTTAAACACAATCATTTCATTATCTAATGCACATTGTTTTAAGCTTTGTTTAATAATTTGTTCAATTTCTTTACGTGAACATCGAGCTCCGAATAGCTAAAAATGTCCAACCTTCCTCCCTATAGCACAGTTTTCAAGGGTAAAATGTGCCGGAAAAAGCCGTGTTAGCTGACTTATTTCATCGTTTATTTGTAAAGGAACAATGTCTTGTTTACTTTCCGCGATAACCCAACTGTACCCCACTGTACCCGGCCCTCAAAACCAGCTGTGCTGCAAACATTTACAAGCTATTTTATTTACTTTTGTCTGTGCTTGTACCCACTTTTTTTGGCAAGGAAAAGGTTATTCCTTTTAAATGCACAATGGGTCAATTTAATTTTAAATGGGATGCTGGGATTAGGATTTTTTGTAAAATACAAGTTCATAAATCCTATTACAGAGGTATTCGTAAAGCGTCACCATAAGATAACATAAATGTAAATAGGTTAAGTAAAAATAAAAATCATATCAGCGAGACCCATGTAAAAACATGGGCTCAAGTCGTGCGCAGGGCATTCTATTGACGCGCCAGTCTTGAATATTTATTTCTAGATTTATTTTGTTAGAAAACACAAACTAGGTATTCTATGTTATTTAATCTATGTCCTTGATTGAGAATCAGTACAAAATAACAGTAAATAGCGAAAGCTAATAGAATCCCACCCTGGAACTGTAAGTACAGACGCATTTTCCTTAAATAAGTGGTCTATAAGTATGTTATTGTTGTTTTAACGCATCCAGGTAACCTAGACCGAGAACTAGGCCCTGGATCTAAATAAAAGTCATTTAGTTCTTGAATATGAAGACCACTTAGCTTAGACAATGCGTACAGACGCATTACAAAAGTTTCTTTATGCATTTTAGCGGGCTGACCGCTTTCAGGTACTCTTGGTGCCTGAAATATTATAGATATGCTTTCTGAAGTATTACCTCTCGGTTTCCTCGTAAACCTATCCTTTTTTTTTTTTTTTTTGATCTCGCTGGGAAAAAATGCATTACGCATACCCACCCATTGGGGGAATGGGGGGGGTATGTGGGACTCCCCGGAATGAATCCGGTATACCCACTAAAATAACCCAGCGGCACTCCCGCATCGTCTTGAATTGGAGGAGGACTGGGAAACTGGCCGAGCCTTTACGTCCAGTCCCCCGCCGACGACCGCCCGCCTTTACAGCGGGGCCTTCACGCCCCTCACTCAGTGGAGGGGCCCGGACACGACCGCGAGTGCTCGGCCGTTCCCGCCCGACCAGGGTGATGACTTGTGCAATGCGAGCGAAGGCGCCCCCGCGCCTGTCGCCCGCTAGTCACCACCAGGAGGTGGGAGGAGACGATTAAACAACCGCCTTCTCCCACCCCTTCTTCGCCTGCGGTGCAGTGGCGCGAGAGGATCGTCCTCCCGCGCCCGCTCCGCCGCCTCCTTTTGCGACATCACGACCTCGCAAAAGGAGGCAACCTTCGCCCAGGCCTCCTCACTCCCCAGCATGGAGTAGACCACGCCGGGAAGTGAGAGCTCCTGTCCGATCACATCGATCAGGGCACGGCGCAGCTCAGCCCAAGCTGGGCACACCTCGAGGGTGTGCTGCGCCGTGTCCTCCGCCGCGCCGCAGTGGTGGCACGCCGGGGTTTCCTCCCTCCGGATCCGGTGCAGGTGCGTTCCGAAACAACCATGTCCGGACAACACCTGCACCAAACGGAACGAGAGGAAACCATGTGGCCGCTCGAGCCAGCCCTGCAAGACTGGTCCGAGCGCGTCCAGCGTCCGGCGTCCAAAGGCGGCGGTGGCGAGGTCCTCCGCCCAATGGAGGACGATGGCGTCCCTCGCCTCCCGCCGCACGGCCTCCTGCTCTTCCATAGCGGGGCGCTCGCCCAGCGCCCTACGCCGCACCTTCCATTCATAGACTCTGGCCAGCACCCATGCCTCCAACTCCCAGGGAGGGGTGCCGGCCAGAGCGCACGCTGCCGAGAAGCCCACTGAGCGGTAGGCCCTCGCCACCCGCTGTGCAATGGCCCTTTGTGGCCTGCGGATGGCGGTTGCATTCTCCCTCCTGTGGAGGGAGTCCGCCCAGATGGGTGCCCCGTACAGGGCCATACTCCGAAGGATGCCGGCATAAAGGCGCCGGCACCGTGCACTCGGCCCTCCGAGGTTGGGGAGGAGCCATGAGAGGGCGTCCGCGGCTTTCAGCAAGCGCGTCGGCAGCCCGCTAAAGTGCGGGCCGACTCATTGGAATTTGTAGTTATTGCATATTTTATTGAAATCAACGTTCTCCACGCAAGATATTTTTCTTTTGTCATGACATCTTAGTCAAGGGAAGTTGAATTGGCATAAGGGAATCAAAATATGCAATGCCAGTTCCTTTAAAAAGCCTCTAGAAAAATTTCTTTAATATATTTTTGCCTTTTAATGTCCCCCCCACTGCTGGGACTCAGGCCTCCTCTCATAAAGAGGGAGTGAGTTATAATTCACCACGTGGGTCCAGTGGGGATTGGTAGATGTCACATGTCTTCGAATCTTCGCTTCTAGGATATGCCGGTTTCCTCACGATGTTTTCCTTCACCGTTTTGAGAGCAGTGGTGATTTAATAAATAAGACAAAGTAAAGCGCCTGCTCGGGGTCAAATCCACGGCCTACCGAATATATTATGAGCCTCGATTTCACAAGTATGTAACTAAAGTTTAATGAACGAACTTACCAACGCCGTGTCCATAATATATCACGTTCGTAATTTCGCGACGTGACAAATGGGTTCCGTCGTACATTTGTGACACAGCTGACACAGGCGACACACCCCAGCACCTTTGGGGTGAAGAGTCGAGTCATTTGATGGTCCTTTGTTAGGAGGAGGTGATTAAGGGAGGTATTTCAATATATAGGTTAGTAAAGGGTTATCTTCTGTACTATGTCATAATCTGTACTATATTATTATTATTTTATTATAATATAATATTATAAAGCTGAAGAGTTTGTTTGTTTGTTTGAACGCGCTAATCTCAGGAACTACTCTGGTTGGAATTGAAAAATATAAAAAATTATAGGCTTTATAACATCACGCTTAGACCAATAGGAGCGGAGCATAGATGAAAAATGTTGCAAAAACGGGCAAAAAGTATTCCTTTTTGAGATCGTCTGTTGCGTGCGCTGCGTAAACAGTTTAAGTTACGCAACAATCATGTATGTAGGGTAGATAGGTAGCCAGTTGATGGGAGCGAAGCCGCGTGGGACAGCTAGTATTATATAATATTAGCATACAGAACAGCCTCATCCCATACAAAGAAACTGTGCCGACGTAACTAGAGTTTTTCGTCTGATTACACTGATTAATTTTCTTAGAACATCGATCACTTTCGGTTACATTCCACGGATATAGATGACCTTAGCAGCGACTTGCAAACAAAAGGGTTCACACGGTTCGTGAATTTTTTTTTTTATATAGCGACTATTTGATTTATAGTATTTTTTGCACGAGTTTTACACTTTGATTGTACCAAAATGTGTTAACCAATTAAAAATCGAGTGGACGCCTCAGAAATTAAACATCACGCCATCTATTGCAATCAATTTTAAATGATTCATTCAAATAATCTTTGAAATGTGAATTAAGAACCCTAGCATTTCTGTTACCGTGTTACTATTTTATTCCCAGATGATTCTAATTCTGTTCTTCCAGTAAAAAACCTTTCCAATTTCGGATTGAACTCCGATTTCGATCAGATGTCGAAATTGCAAAATCTATTTTGCGCCATAAGTAGTGACTATACTAAAGACACGAAAACTTGAACAAGAATACGAACAAAATTGTCGACATTTATCTAAAACATTTTCAACAAGCAGTACGTTAAAGGAAGAAACAAATAAAACATATATCCCAACATATAAATGGCTAAAGTTTAGAAACGGTATCGTCTTTCAATTCCTATTCAAGACTAGAGTCAACAGAAAAACATCGGCGATATAATGTGTTCCTAACATCGTGCGTGATCTGAATGTCGTGGTGAGGATTTTATAACGTTTGTATATATATCTTTGTTTCGTTAGGAAAGCTTCGATTTTGGGAAGACAGGCTGGAAAGCCGTTAATGTTGACTTTTTGCTCATCTTGGACACCTTTTGGGCTAAATAATGGCGAACACAAATTCCTCAGTTTGAAAACTGTTTGCTGAAGAAATTCTACACGAAAATAATACTAATTGTTTGTTATGTAGCATTCACTTTCAAGATGTAACTAAAATAAATGAAAAACTCTTTAGTGGTAATAATTTGTAGGAACTTTTACCATGATTATCCAAGATTTTGTCTGGACTTTAAAAGAGACTGTGACCTCAGAGTTTGCTTCGGCCTTTCTTCTCAGAGTAGTCCGAAAGGAAACGCATGATCGACATATAAAAAGTGTTTGCAAAAACCGACTTACAGAAATAAAATCATTTATCATGAGACCAACCCAGAAACCGTAAAAAAAAATTGGGGTTTCTGTACCTACATTTTGTCAAGTTATGCAAACAGCAAAAACGAAAATAAAAACGACCTGGTAGAGGCTGCGGGAATCCGGTGGATGCGAAACGCACAGGATCGATCAGTGCGGTAACGCTTGGGGGAGGTCTATGTCTAGAAGTGAACGTCTTTCGGGTGAAATGATAATGATTATGATGGAAACAGCAGGTGTATTTACAAGCTTTTATTTAATTTCACCTGTCACGGTGACTGTAATCAAATCTTTTAAGTTAAAATAGACCTTCTTCCCAGAGTCCGATTGATCTGAAATTTCGAACACACGTTTGTGTCTCGTGAAAATGCGATTTTTAAGAATAAAAGCTTATTTAAATAAATCTTTTCTTATTATGAAAACTTGTACAACGGCATGTATAGACAATAGTATTTTTTGTAAGAATTATGCAAGGTTTCTTGTCATTAACTATCCACTAGTTGTTTCTGCACTATTATTGTAATTTTATGGATGTTATAATTTTGTTTTTGCATGCTGGATCTATCGCATCATATTGTATACTATGCTTGTATTATAAGAATAACAGTATAACAGTTGTAGATAGGCCAATAAATAAATAAATTAGAATTACCGTTTTAACTAAACAAACATAAACAGGATTCAATGAATACCTCCCACACTACCGAATACTTTATTTTGCCCTCAGATCAGAGCCAAAGAAACTCATTATCCTCGTCCAAACAAATACATCTGCAGACCAAAAAGGTTTCGTATTTTTTTTGCTTCATTCATCCACAAACACTCATAATGAATGAAAGTGTGGAAAACAGAAACTGGAAGAAATCCATTTGAAAATCGTCTGACTGGAACAAAGTAATTTGTAACTGGACATCAAAGGGATAGGAAGTTTACGGTATATTGGGGACTAGGATTGTATTTTCGGTGAAAATCGTCAAAAGGAAAGGTATCTTTTTTTAAAGAACAATGTTAACTGAAGATTTATAAACGACCTTCCTGATGATGGCTTAACGAGATTCGATGTATACCACACCGATAACCGATTCAAAGTACTTTCACAAAGACGCAAAGCAATGCAATTCAACCGAATTGCACTTAAAATTTGACTTGACTCCGTCGCGGCATCAGGAAGGTTCCCAAGTATACCTATCTTTTATTAGAGACGTCGCATTATCACGTTGCGCCTATCTGTGGGAAGCTTAATAGCTACGGCCATCTTGATATTTGTACAAATTATAGATCATTTTATTTAAAATCATAAACTATCAAAAACTGCTTCACATAAATATTGTCTATTAAGTAAACAAACAATCATTGCCACATGATGATTTTCTACATTTGTTGACCATAAAAACTTTTCCCCAAACACGTTACACTATAAGTGCCAACAATAAAAAGCAATGGACTGAAGAAGTGTCTGTAAAATCTTTACGCGCCTGTAGTGAAGTTAACGGCAATGGACTTTAAAATTTAACTCAATAGCTGAATAAAATGGGCAGTACACACAAGTATTCTCTTTTAGAATGATGTGTAGGGTGTATTATTGTTTTGATTTTAAAAATAGACAGCGATGTCTTTACAATCCTAAATTATTACTATAACTAGTGTCCGGAAGGCTTATTACATATCTTTTGCAAGAGCAAAACGAACAGAACAGAAGTTTTAGTGTTGCTGGCGGTTTTTTTTAAATAAGTGCATTTGACAAACAGCGAGCGATTAGCAAATTATTGTGTAGGACCTACCACACCTACACCTACCACCTTACCTACACTGCAGGTAATGCCGACTTTTATGACATAAACCTTTTGATCGCTGTCGTTTTGCTCTTGCAAAAGATACGTAATAAGCCTGTCGTTCCTGCTTCACGTGGATGCAATTTATTTATTTAACCATTAATAATAAAAAAAAACATTAATTTATTTATGTGGCGGCCAATTCGAACACTTATATTTCTATACTAATACTAGATTTTTTTGTTTGTTTGTACCGAATAGGCTCCGAAACTATGGGACCGATTTAAAAAATTCTTTCACCAATAGAAAGCTACATTATTCTTGAGTGACATAGGCTATTTTTTAATCCCGAAAACGGGTTCTGTGGGGTGGCCCACGGGAGCGAAGCCGTGGGAAACAGCTAGTTAAAGATATAACTAAACCATACGAATGATATTATTTTAAAGATTTTAAAAACTGCATCAAAATTCATTGACATTATTAATAACTAGGCCGGCAGATAGACCGGAAAAGTCACTTTATTTTGTAGTAGGCCACCGCTGATACGCGCGTGTATGTGCTGATGTGCAAAACATTGAGATTCTAGTGCAGTATCCAAGATAAATAAATGTTAATACTTAATAAACCTACACAAAAAAAAACCTTCCGTAATAAATACTCTTCGTTGAACACCAAATCAAGGTCGAGCGACGGTGTTTTACACTAAATAATTTTTATAAATATAAAAGCTTCTTATCATCCCTTTGTTCTGAACTGAACTTAGGAGAATGCCTCAAGATAATCTCCATCCGTCTGGCAAGGTAAAATCCGACGAAGTCTGACTTTACTGCCTCGAGGGAAATCAATATGCATTCCTCGTCCACCTGATGTAACGTTTATTTGTCCCGTTCACAATACGTACAGAGATATAATACCTTATCTACATAATATTATATATTTTTACTGCAATTCACGGAAATGTAATAATTAAGTGGTGTATTCAGTTCATCCACGATTAAGAAACAAAGGTTAGGTTAGGTTTTTAATTCATAGTATTTTTAGGGAGTGAAAGCACTCATGAATATAAATGTATTGTAATAGGCCCAACCCTGAAATCTAATCTAAGTAGCCTGTATACTGTCCCACTGCTGGATAAAAGCCGTTCTCCACTCAATTCTCTATTCAGATATAAGAAAACAGTTAATCCGTTTGCATTCCTTCGAGTTACGCAAATTTAAAGGTACAGAACAGCTCATATTTTTTTCTTTTTCCTACTTCATAAAACTTTCAAAATACACGATTTGACTCAGTTAAACTTTTAAATGGTACAAAATTATTTGTATGCTTGGGATGACTACCCGGCTCAATAATGGGACTGAGTAGGTTAACCATACCCGCAACGACCGCTGGCCAAAAGTCTCTACACAATGGATGCCTGAAAATGGTAAAAAAAAACCGGCCAAGTGCAAGTCGGACTCGCGCACGAAGGGTTCCACTATCGCAAATCACGTTTTTTATATGGAAGCCCCACTTAAATATTTATTTTATTCTGTTTTTAGTATTTGTTGTTATAGCGACAACAGAAATATATCATCTGTGAAAATTTAAACTGTCTAGCTATCACGGTTCATGAGATACAGCCTGGTGACAGACAGACATACAGAGACGGACAGTGGGGTATTAGTATAGGGTCCCGTTTTTAGCCTTTGGGTACCCTAAAAAGGTGGCGAGACTAGTTCGAGGAGGCTTGGTAGAAGACTTCCTGGAAGAACTTGAGAGGGGCCATTTCTCAGGAAAGGGACAAGGCTATTAAAAAACAAAAATTTTGTAGGTTTTCGGTCCTCGTGATAGAGGATGTCTTACAATCAATTTTCTATTCATAGTCGCCGTTCCAGTAGTTACGAATTGTATAGTAGCTACTTTGGTCCCTAATAATTATTGGCCGTAAATTGAAGATGGTCTCCCTCTGCCTTGTATACATACTTACTAATTATAATCTCATCAAATCAACGCCAACCACAGCCCTATTCAGAGTTAATCGCAGTGTGTACTCGGTTCAATTAGCGATTCAATATTCAGTAGGTGCAAGACAGGATCGGGTCGGACTGTAATCCTCACAAAGCGATGATGTGTGAGGCTATAGAAAGTGACGATAAGGGTATGAGAAGAGTATTATGTGGAGAGCATTTATTAAAAAAAGATATGCAAAGATTTTATTGCTGTTTGTTCTTGTTATCATTATCAAACGTTAATATTTTATTATATTTTGTGAAAGAAAAAGGAATCATCGACATGGAAAAGAACAAGTATTCTACTTGGATTCATAACAGAATATTTTAAGTAGGTAAGGTGTATTTAACAAAATTGACAACCGAGTTTTATGGTTATTACAAGCACGTGAGAAATAAATACTATTAATAATAAATATATAAATATATCATCATCTTCGAGATAGAGTCTGTCAAGCGAGTCGTGTCCACAACCCTTTTACTGATTTCTTATAATGGCAATACTATGATCTGTCAAACAGATTGTCACAAATTCTGTTATAACCTCGTAATAATCCGGTTTTTGTTGAGTTTTTTAATGTTATAATGCCGAAACCTATTAAAAGTAGTGTCAGGAGCTTGTTGTTTACAATGATTAATAAATATAATCATGTACAGAGTGAATCTGACGACGTGTTATCGCAAAAACGACGACTTTTGGATGAAATCGTTTCAACATCAGGTAGGTTGGCAACAACATATTGATACTTTCAGCACAATAAACTTATCTGACTTTTTTTATTTTACTGTGATGTGATCACGATTTCCATTTTGGTTTAGATCCAGACGTCGTGTTCATGACCGTGAAACTTACTGAGGCATCTGTATGTGAAAACTACTATAAAGATTGTTGTCAGTGTTGACACCTGAAAGATTTTTGAATTTGCCGCTTTTTTCATGGGACTAGACTCGCTTGACAGACTCTAGCTCCTAGGACCTGATACCTAGGTACTGTAGCGTAAAAAAAAAATTGTCACTACATGTGTCACGTTTAATTTTGACGAATAAAAGATAAAATAAAAACAAACATTGTTCAACATAAAAAATATACAAAGAAAAAAGGAATGGCGACGTAAAGGAAGACTATCGGTAAAGTTGGGAAATGGATTGTCTAGAATAAAATTTGTAATTTTGGAAAATAATGCCTATAGGAGAGAAGGGGTTGCAACCGCTATCCGGCCCTAGGCGCGATTAAAATATAACCGTGCATAAATGTAAAATTAAAAAACGGTTCATTTCACGACCTTTTGACACGAATAGGTGATACATATAAAAAACTATTCAATAAATACTTCGCTATTGCTACAAATTATAAAAAGTGAATAGGAACAAAATTTTGGGATCACTTGACGCGGAGCGATGTCACGACGTCCTCCCGGGGTCTTCACTCGTATATTATGGAGTCACCCCCGCAAGCACACGCTTCCCGAACTCAGTCGGTGTTGAAATAACTCGGAACATCAGTCCACAGCTTGTTATATATTCCAAGAACCGATACTGAGCGAATCGGTTCTTTGTAACAGACGGCCTTATGCGCCGGTAACTCGGAAACAAATTAAATTCCTGGTGAACAATTGACACTCTCAGAAAGAAATGTCCAATAATGCTGCAGAACTAAATGCAACATATTGGTTTGCATGGACGCAATGCGATATAAATCCAACGATTTGCACTTGAAATTTTCTTAAAAAAAATACTAAACGTGTTACTTCCAAGTAGATACGTCGCCAATTCACCAGAAAAATTTTCTCTGTCATCCAATGGAATGATCAAACTTCTAAGTTTGAACCGAAATAAGAAAAAATTAGAAATGAGGTCGACTTACACGAACGGAATAGTTTTTATTCAGCCGAATCAATAGGCAGCGTGATAATGCTGCAATACCCCCTTTCTAAGAAAAAAAAGGACGAAAGTACGAGTGAGAAGAAAGATAAAGCTGGAACAGGCAATGACAACAGCAGGAATCATTTCTGAATCAAACGATATCGAAGTGCAAAAGATACTGAATAAACACGGTGGCCACCACATCTAAACGTTATCCGCGCGAACTCGCGATATCTCGATTACATCTATGGAGAATATGAAAGAAAATAACAAACTCATAAATCTAAATATATATTGTTCAATTAGAGACAAACACCAACAACTACCACATCCTAACAACTATGAAGAACAACCAGGGAACTATACATCTAAGTAAAGCTAGCCTAACTTAACATAAGACTTAACTATTACCTAACAACAATAAGAAAAAACCCGGGGATCCCCAAAAAATAAATAACGTCAACACGTAAAGTCCAACCTTAGTTATAGAAACGAAAGACAAGTTGGACAAAAAACAAAAAAACAAGTTTGAGAAAGAAAACTTAAGTCAATTAAGTCAAAGAAGAATTCAAGACAAAAAAACTCAAATCAGAGAACTCAAGTCAGAAAACTCAAGTTTAAATTCAAATTAAATGTAGAATGACACACCATTTGTGTTAAACTAAAAGAAATAAAATAACCTGAGAACACAGGTTGACACAACACAGAAATAAATAGATGTCATTATTAACAGATAATTCATGAAGTTTTTAACATAATCAAAAACTTATGCAAAGAAATATTCCCATAAACCAAAGAGGAAAAAGGTTTAGAAAGCAAATGTTAAAGTTAAAATGGAACAAAGAGAATTCAATCAAATTCATTTTAAGATATCTTTGATATGATATTGTCCGGAGTGGACTGAATCACAATCCTGGAGCAAATATGTGGTCCTAGAAATGACTCTTATTACACGGCACTTAATAAAACGTGGAGCAAGCTTTCCAGAAAAAAAATCATTTCCAGAAGACTTGGAAAAGTTCTTTCTCCATACAGTATCACCAATATTCAGAGTGATAGCTGATCGATTAGAATTATATGCACGAGAGTTACGGAGGAAAGCTAAAGAAAGATTATCAGCTACCTTTGCATAAACTTCGCTGAGAGAGGATAGGTTTGAAGCATGACGAGCCCGACTGTCTGCCAAATTAGAGCTTCGAGTCTGACTATCTACACGACTGCTATCCATAAGGACCTCTCTACCAAACATAAGAAAGTTAGGCGTAAAGCCAGTAGCTAGATTAACACAAGAATTGAGGTAAAGCTTAACTTTAGGTAACATTTTAGCCCAACTTCTTTGGTTTTCACCAACCAAAATACCTAAACACGTAATAACACTTTGGTTGTATCGCTCAACCGTATTTGCTTGGGGTGTATAATATGGCGTAAAAGTAGGTGATTGAATATGAAAAGATCTGAGAAAATTAAGGAATTGATTACTACGAAAAACTGTAGCGTTGTCGCAAAGAATAGTACGCGGAACCCCAAAATTAAAGAAAATTTCAGACTCTAACGCTTTTATAACAGAAAGAGCGTCAATCCTTTTCAGAGAAACTAGCCAAACATATTTGGAAAAAACATCTACCATAGAAAGGATATATTTATAACCATAATAAGCACAGGGCAACGGACCAATTATATCGATAGAAATCATCTGTAAGGGCAAGGAAACCTCTTTAGGGTAGCACATCTGACCGCGAGGTTGCGTGTTCGAGATTTTATAGGCTTTACAAACCTCACATTGACTTAACGTCGAAGTAACGTCACGGAACATATTTGGCCAGTAGAACAACTCCCTAAGCTTTAGATACGTTTTAGTAACACCGGGATGTATCGAAGGAAAACTATTGTGAATTTCCCAAATAGCGTCTGGAACCTTTTCAGCTGGTAACACCACGTGCCATGGTTCAGAAGATAAAGGACTAGTAACAGGCATGCGTCTCATAAGGATACCGTTATTTATAGCGTATGCTGGGAACATTTGTGGCGTGTCTCGAGCACCTATATACACCTTCTTATACCAACGGTCATTAGTATGTTCAGGACCCTGGTCAAACGACACAGGATTAGCATAGATCCTGGATAGAACATCGGGGACTATATGTTGCGAACCTTTACGATGCACAATATCAAAAGTATATTGGGAGATAATAGTAGCCCAACGAGCTAAACGACCAGATGGGTTGTTAAGAGTGAGGAGCCACTTAAGGGCCATATGGTCTGTTATGACTGAAAACTTCATCCCATCTAAATAACATCGAAAATGTTTAATTGAATCCAAAACTGACAAGAGTTCACGTTCTGTAGTACTATAATTGCGTTCAGTTTGAGTGAATAAACGCGAATAATAGGCGATTGGGTGCTCAACATCGTCTATCTTTTGTGTCAGTACCGAACCAAGACCAACAGCTGATGCATCACACTGCAGGATGAACGGCTTGGAGAAATCAGGACATGCCATAACAGGCGTATCGATTAGCGCTTGTTTCAACTTAGTGAAAGCCTGATCGGCTGCATCATTCCAACTTATTGGATCATTACCCTTTCTCTTACCGATAAGGGCAGTAAGCGGAGCAATTATAGAAGAAAACCCTTTAACGAAACGCCTATAATAGGAACACATACCAATGAAACCGCGTAATGACTTAGCTGAAGTGGGAGTAGGATAATCTTTAATAGCATCAAGTTTGCCGGGATCGGTTTGAAGTCCCTTTTCATTAACTATATAACCCAAATATTTTAGTTCGCTTTTGCAAAACTCGCATTTTTTCAAATTTATAGATAAGCCTGCTTCTTTAAGTCGAGCAAGCACCTTCCTGAGCAGCGCCATATGACCAAAGAAATCTTTAGATACGATTATCAAGTCGTCGACGTACCCAAAAATACAGTCGTCACTGGTAGAAGTAAACTCGAAATTAACGATCATATCAGTAAGGCGTTGCATCTCCGAAGCAGCGTTCGTTAGACCAAAAGGCATCCTAACAAACTCAAAGAGTCCACGTTGTGGGACAATAAATGCTGTTTTCTCACAACTTTCTCTATCAGCAAGTGGAATTTGCCAGAAAGCACTTCTAAAATCCAATGAGCTAATATATCTAGCACCACGAAGGTTGTCGAGGATATCGTGAATACGGGGAAGAGGATAAGAATCTCTGATTGTCACACTATTCAGTTTTCTACTGTCGACACAAAACCGAACAGAACCATCCTTTTTTGTCACCATTACCACAGGACTAGCCCATGGAGAACGAGAAGGACGAATAACACCCATATCTAACATTTTGTCAATCTCTTCATTGAGAATCTTCAACTTGACTGGGGATAAGGGATAATATCTTTGACGGATAGGGTATCCCGTAGTATTAATTTTATGGGACAACCAAGATGTCTTTCCAAGACCAACTTTTTCCGAAGAGATAACTTCATACTCCTTAATAACTTGTTGAAGACAAGACTCTTGATCCGGCGATAGGATGTTACGAGGATGAATATAACGAACCTCACTAACAGAGGAAACTTGAGGGGGAGAGTGCTGAACAGAAGGGATAAACATATTACCATCAATATTTTTATCGAAAGCCTGACTAAAAATAGACGTCAAACCGAATTTATTCCAAAATTCGATACCTAAAATAACAGAAGATGACATCGAACTTGCCACTAAAAACTCATGAATAAAAGTTGTACCGTTAAATTTAACTGGAAGATGTACAGAACCAAGAATATCAATCGGTGAATTATTAGCCGATATAACACGGGGACAAGCGTCTTTTGATGTCAAAGAAATACCAAGTTGCTGAATAAAATTATCGTTAACAAGCGAAATCTGAGCACCAGTGTCAAGCAATGCTTTAACAACTCTACCACATAATAATACCTCTATAAACGGTCGGTTATCAAATGAATCTGTAGTAAACACTGGGGATACTGTACGAAAAGAAGCGTATCGCCAGTGGTCTATGCATTTTTTGGATTACATTTCGGACATTCTCTAGTAATAAATCCAGGAGTGCGACACTTAAAACAAATCATGCCTGTGATCTCTGGGCAAGAGCGGTAAGAATGACCAACTTTGTTACATTTTAAGCAAAGCTGAGACTGACTACAACTAGGACAAGTCCGAGGCTTACTAGTTGTTGGTTGATGGGAAGTTTTGTTCGGCCTGGGTTTTGGTGAGTTAACAGCCTGAGAAGTCGACTGGTCGGCAACACAATCGAAACTGGCTACCGCCTTTGGAGGTTTTAGAAAGGACTCGAAATGAGTAACAGCTTCGATTAAATTATCGATGTCATGAAATTTTTGGATGGACAAGCAAGGAGTGTACTTTGGCAACATGTTGTGAGTGATGATCCGCAACAACTCCGATTCTTCAATAGGCTTGCTCAGTTTAGCATTTAAGTAAGAAACCTCGATAATAAATTCTCTTATTAGCTGTTCCGGTCTCTGCTTGAGGTTACGGACCTCCTGGCTTATCTTAAATTCAAAATCGGTCGTACCGAATGTCCTAAAAGGCTTCTTTGATCTCAAAGAAGGAAAGATCCGGACGACGGATTGACCTAAAATATTGAAGTGCGACACCTGACAAGACTTCATGGAATCGCCTAACTAAGTAACCATCAGACAAATTGTCGGCCTCCCTGCACTCTTCTAGACTCGTGAAAAATTCCCGTACGCAGGTCTTTCCATCGAAAACAATCTTCCACTTAGTAAGAGAGAACTGCCTGGTAAATTGTGGGCGTTCATCAGATCTTATTGGAGAAGGAACAACACTTTGTGAGGAAGCGCGAGAAGCTCTTGGCTGAATGGGACAAGGTGGTGGTCGCGAAATGATGGGACTATCACAACGTGGAGTCTCACCAATAGGGAACTCCTCTTCTGACATGATGTAACTAGTATAGACCTAATAACGAATGAAAGAACAGACAAAGGACGATTGAATCCTAGCGAAAAATAAGCACGGCATGAACAGCTGGACAAAAATAATCCAGCAACCAGCAGTCAGCGAACGCCAAGCTAGTAAACAAAGATCTAGGCTAAATAAGGAGTAAAAATCAGGAAACCTATCGTTATATTTGCTGCCATAAGTGGATAAAATAAAAGACGGTTATGTGTACTATAGTTCACAAAATTAAATTCCATTAAAAAACATTACATTTCATGAAAAAAATATGTCAAGGAAAATAACAGCTTCACAGATCTGTACTGGTGGTATAAATCCTAGAATACCTTTCTTGAATGGAAGAATATCAGCGTCCTGAAACAAATAAGCTTAAGAATCATTAGCTCCCAGAGGGAGTGACCATCCTCAATAAAGCAAAAAAAATAAATTATGTCGAATCATTTAAATTTCAAAGTTATTAGGTAAAAACACTTACTTTAGTTGTTCGGGCGCCAATTTGTAGCGTAAAAAAAAAAATTGTCACTACATGTGTCACGTTTAATTTTGACGAATAAAAGATAAAATAAAAACAAACATTGTTCAACATAAAAAATATACAAAGAAAAAAGGAATGGCGACGTAAAGGAAGACTATCGGTAAAGTTGGGAAATGGATTGTCTAGAATAAAATTTGTAATTTTGGAAAATAATGCCTATAGGAGAGAAGGGGTTGCAACCGCTATCCGGCCCTAGGCGCGATTAAAATATAACCGTGCATAAATGTAAAATTAAAAAACGGTTCATTTCACGACCTTTTGACACGAATAGGTGATACATATAAAAAACTATTCAATAAATACTTCGCTATTGCTACAAATTATAAAAAGTGAATAGGAACAAAATTTTGGGATCACTTGACGCGGAGCGATGTCACGACGTCCTCCCGGGGTCTTCACTCGTATATTATGGAGTCACCCCCGCAAGCACACGCTTCCCGAACTCAGTCGGTGTTGAAATAACTCGGAACATCAGTCCACAGCTTGTTATATATTCCAAGAACCGATACTGAGCGAATCGGTTCTTTGTAACAGACGGCCTTATGCGCCGGTAACTCGGAAACAAATTAAATTCCTGGTGAACAATTGACACTCTCAGAAAGAAATGTCCAATAATGCTGCAGAACTAAATGCAACATATTGGTTTGCATGGACGCAATGCGATATAAATCCAACGATTTGCACTTGAAATTTTCTTAAAAAAAATACTAAACGTGTTACTTCCAAGTAGATACGTCGCCAATTCACCAGAAAAATTTTCTCTGTCATCCAATGGAATGATCAAACTTCTAAGTTTGAACCGAAATAAGAAAAAATTAGAAATGAGGTCGACTTACACGAACGGAATAGTTTTTATTCAGCCGAATCAATAGGCAGCGTGATAATGCTGCAGTACCTACTATAGGTTTCTGATGACCAGAGGCCGAAGCCTACAATATCACAGAGTTTTAGCATTAACGAATGACAAATAGCTCAAAATAGCTACCCAAATGGCACGTGTTCAGATCCTAACATTTTTATCTTTTGTTAATAAGCATTATCACATAAAGGCAATGTGAAATTGTCACATTGTTTAGAGCTCGTTAGGCTGGTACCACCATATTGGCTGACTTGTTCCTCATCGCATAACATTAAAAGAACTTGAAAATATCTTGCAATCGCCTCAGATATTACTGCTTAGCCTGTGTAGTGTCTTAAAGATGAGCAATTAGACGCTATTGTCTGAGTGTTGTCAACACATCCCTTATGTATTGTGCAGTTCTATGCATTGATGTTATCAGTCTGTAGGCTAGCAGGGATTATTGTTCGATTATGATACGAATCTTGTGGTGGTATTTGTGAATAGGTCCATACGAGATTTGATTAAAATCATATTATTACGTCTCCTTTTTAAGGAGATCTCTAGACATGATCGACACTGTGCGTGACCAGAGGGCTGGCTCGTTCTTTGCACAAAGAATCAGCATTGTCATTCAACGTGGCAATGTTGCCAGTCGTCTGGGCACGTTCCCGGATGACAGCAATTTGGAGGAGTTCTTCGACGCCTAAGTGTACCTTTATTTTGTATATAGTGTAAGTAGTTAGGTTAAGTATAATTTTGTTTAGTTTACTTTTGTTTAGTATTTAAGTATGTACATATTTACAACTTTGGTTTACAATTTTTTTTCTGTTAAAACTAAACGACGAGCTGCAAATATTTAATCACCTAGGGGCCTTTAAGTCAAGAGTGTGGAGCTGTGAACTAAACAACGATAAAAAACTGACAAAGAAATTTCCACCATACAAAATACCTCGTAAAACAAAGATGGTATCATTATTTACGCTTTAACTGCCGGTAAAAACGTAATCTCAGCAAATAGTCCCCGGAGGATACAAAGAACGTATCTTAACGAATTCTGTTACATTTTTATACGGAATCCCGATCTCCAATCAAGAAACTGAGGGCCGAGAACAAGACATAAAGGACAGAGAAGATAAATGCAGAAGGTCGTCTCCATACAACATTATCGTACTCTGGTCCTTAAACCAATTTATTCGGGGTTGGCACAACATTTTTTTTCCATACATCGTCTACTGTCTTTCACACATTCCATCTATCATTTCTTTGATCTTAAGAGTAGGAGAAAATGAAGAATGGCTATAAAGATAATCTTCTTCATGTTCAAAACCTTTCCTCATTCCGTCGCATCATATGCCTATGATAGTCGATTTCTATTAAACTTCACAAGGTAAGCTCCACACATCGAGCGAAAATAGGCTCATGCACGGTTGCACACAGACGCTTACGTACTGTGATCTCAAACAAAATAATGTCAGTCGCGAGTGCGCTTGCCCTCGCTGTACGTGAAATGTGTTTATGTGTGGGTGCATTTTCGGTCGTTGTATGGAGATGACCTTCTGTAGCCTTCTATTTTGTACTTTAAGAGTATGAAGACTTCTGAATTGTTCAAGACTTGGCAACGTCTGGCTTTACTGACTTACAAATTCATATAATTCTGAGGAGAAATGAGGAATCCTATTTGGATGCCTCGGGTGTTAATTTGTATCTTCAGGAATGGGTATTCTAAAAATGTCTGAATTCGTATTTGTACTCGTGCCGAACTCTACTTTTAATGAAAATACAGGAACAAATTTAGCGTATCTATAATCTTTATTTTTCGGAGGTAGCACGTTTGTATGAAATTGTTTACCTCATCAATCTAAACTAAAGTTATAAAAAGCAAAATTGTTTGTTGTAAGAGAAAAATCTCTGGTATTAGGTACAGTACCTCAGATTGCGAATAAAATGTTTTCACTGATAGCTATACCACCGATAATATTATAATAGGCTATACTATAGTTCTCCCCCGGAGGGTTCCCGCATTGTCGAGGTGGGGGGCTCAGCAGCCGTGGCTTGGTCAACCACGGTGAAACGAAGAGGAACCCGAGTAGAAGCCGCTCGTCAGGTCTTTTGCCGATAAGCTGACGACGTAGCGACGAACATGTAGTTTGCGGTGCCGCCTGGGCGTCATCGCAACTGAGGCGGGCCGCGATGTCGTATGGGACCTCCCATACCCATACGTTATCGCGGCTGAGGGTTAGACGCCGCGGCTAGAGAGGAGCGCCGGTATTGTACGCCGCTCTGCTTACTTTTCGCGGCCTGGAAGGGGTCGCCACCGTCTGATGGCGGACGCGGTGGGGCCGCAGGGTAAGAGAAGTGTCGGTATAATAGCGTTGGCCGCTCTCCCTATCCCCTGCGGCCGAAAAATGGTAGGTGGCGGGGCTATTGACCTTGACCCGTCACAACGTGCAGACGACCCTGTGCCATATACGGGGTCGTCTGTTGCTCATGTGTTGGTTTGGTCTCTGGGGTGGTCACGGCGTACAGTGTGTTCTGGTGAGCCGGTGATGGAGGGCACTCCCCAGAGGGGGCACCGGTGATGGACAGCCGCAGTGGGTTTGGGGTGAGTGCTAACGCGTGCCCATGTTCCCGCCATAAGCGGCACAGAGGACACCGTGGAGTTTAAATAGGTTGGAGTCCCAAATAACTGCGCTATATCCCCGTGGAGGTGCAGTATGCATGAGCATTCCTCCACGTTAAAAAAATCGATACTATAGCTTATTGACATAGATTACTTATTATCTTGAATAAATACGCGTTTCCTGAGGTATACCACAGAAAACGTCTGCCTATGCGAAAAAGATAGTCATTTAAAATGTTTAAAATTAACATTCTATTTTTCTTTTTTACCAAGGAAAGGAACATTTTCGTTTATCCTATAAATGATTTTCTTATATGCAGTTAGTGAAGGCGACCAACTTTCAAATTTATTAACCCATGAAATAAGATTCTTGAAAAACATTTTAACATTCTCTAAATTGTCTTTGGGGGTAGTTTCAAAAAACTTTTAATGTCATCCTTTATTGTTTATTTACGTTGGTATTTAAATCAAGTTCCAAGGTTATGAACCCAGGAAATAACATTCTTCAAAAACACTTTAACACGTATTATATTACACGTATTACACGTATATTTAAATCGTATTTTGAGAGTTGTTTCAAAAGACTAATAACGACAATCTTTACTATTTATTGAGGTTGGTATTTATGTCAAGTTTCATGTTTATTAACCCAAGATATAAAATTCTTCAAAAAAAATGTAACAACCCTAAATCGTCTTTTGGGGATAGATTCGAAAAACTAATAATGACATCCTTTATTGTTTACTTTTGTTGGTATTTATTTCAACTTTCAAATTTATTTATCCAAAAATTAAGATAATTAAAAAAAACTGTAACACTCTCTAAATACTGTCTTTTAGGGTTAGTATCAAAAAACTATTGATGACCTTGACCTTTAAGATTCTTCAAAAACACTTTAACATCGCCTAAATCATCTTTTGGGGTAGTTTAAAAAAAAAATAACAACCTTCAATATTCATTTAGGTTGTAATTGTGCTAAGTTTCAAGTGGATTGACTCAAGAAATCTGATTTTGTTAAACTATTTTTTTGAATAAGAATTAATACTACGATTACAATACGAATGTAACCAACGTTTGTTTCTACCGGGGATCTAATTAAATTTTAGAACACAAAAGCTGCTATTGTGACTTAACCATAATATTGAGATATATTCTCATGCAGACTTTTATGTAGGTAATAATGAGTACTTTAATGTAGTACATATTTTTTATGTATCATCAATAGTTTTCTCAGCGCACGCCAAATAATGAATTTTGTAGACAAAATGCTACTTGGTGTTACATTGTTTGCTACTTTGTGTTACATTATTGCAATTTTAATAAATATTTCAAAAATTTTTGAAAATAAATTATAGCCTATGTTACTTGGGAATAATGTAGTTTTCCATAAGTGAAAGAATTTAAAAAATCGGCCCAGTACTTTCGGAGCCTATTCGGTACAAACAAACAAACAAAAAAATCTTTCCTCTTTATAACATTGGTATAGAAAACCAGACAAGTTCCGCGCATCTTCGCAAACAACAAAAAGATAACACTATAATATCTTGTGAGAGATGTATCACTATAAGTTATTCTCGCATCACTCACTTGTTAGCTCGTTTAATTAATTACTAAATGATGTATAGTTACAAATTAGTTATCGTATAAGTACTGAAGTCACATATCACAATGGCCATCATCAGAAGGCTTAAAATCACCCAAAGACTGGAGAGGGCTATGCTCGAAGTTTCTTCGCGTGGTCGGTTAACGAAATAGCCCAAAGTATCGCAAAACAAAGTGGCACTAAGCATTCTGTATCGCAAGACATTGCTTGCAGAACGGATGGTCGATGGGACCAAAAAGTATTGGAATTGCGATCGCGTACTGGAAGGCGCAGCTTTGGAATGCCTCCCTCTAGGTGGAGCGGTGACTTGGTTAAGGCTGATGGAATCCGCTGGATGCGAGACGCACAAGTCCGATCGATATGGTGACGCTTATGGAAGGCCTATGTCCAGCTTTGGGCGTTTTACAGCTGAAATTATGATGATGATGATGAAGTCACATAATACATGTCTTCGGTCGTTGCTGAATATCGCCGCTGAGTTAAGATTAGAAAAGATAATCTGAATGCATCGCTATGAAACAATTTAAATAATATACTTTCTGGTGTGTCGCTGATGTCGAATGGTACCGATCCATCAATACCACCACAATGAATTAAAAGTTAATGCTTAAATATGATTTAAATGTAAACTTGGTTTTCACGCCCGTAAGACAGACAGCTATACTTCTGAACCTTAGTCAAAATTCCAAGTTTAAACTGCCGTTAATTAGTTCGCCATCAGTAGCCTTTAATATTTCCCCTGCTGATAAGCAAATGTAGGCCGCCTGGTCATGGGAGAGAATATACTATGATCCACCACACGGGCCTAGTGAGGGTTGTTGGGTGTCGCATGGCTGCAAATGCAAGGTCTTGAACTCGGTTTCCTTACATTTCCTTAAGAGTTCTTTCTCCACCGTTTTGAGGCACAGTGGCAACAGCCTCTTACTTATTTATTCATCTACTTGTCATAAGGTCGTAGCTTCGAACCTAAGCTGCTAATGTTCTTTGTGTAAACGGACCATCTTAAGAATACCCAAAAGAAGGAACACAACTTATATTTTTGTAAAATTTAACATCAAAACATCTCTTACACACATACTTTCCACCGAACAATTGTACTAATTCACTTATCATAATCTTCACCACGACAATACTAACGTACTATTGTGTCTTAATATCACGGGACGAGTAATATACGTATAACTTTGTTGACAACCCTATTCGCACAGACATTTGAAAACCAACCTTACATCTTCAAACTAAGGTTGCTATTACTATGGTATGTTGACAAGATTCGTTGACAACCCTATTTCCGCACGCATTTTGAAACCAATCTTAAATCTTGAAACTAAAGTTGGTATTACCTTGGTGGGGTTACAAGAGGTTTTAATAAAAACAGAATTACACAGTGCGGTGCTATAAGGGTCTCATTATGGCAGAACTCGTTGTTACTTGGTCAAAGGAAACAATCTGCTTGATAAGGAAACTAAAGGTTAATGTTTTGCTCTGTTTCACTTATTACTATGAGAGAGATGAAATAAAACTGGGAGTGATAGAAAGAGATTATTGTACTGTATGAAATGATAATAATGTTGTCGGTGATAATGAAAGTACTGGTTTTATCAAATCAAATAAAAGTGTTTATCTGCGGGAAATACATTGTTTACAGAGGAAGATCTGAGCGGAGGGATAAGATGCATTTTACACTAGAGCAACACTACATTTTTTAAGTTTTGTTTTGGTTTAGAGTCTGATTTTGATCTGTCCAATAGTAATATTTTTCGTTTTCACGATTTGATTTCTAAACGAAATATTTTTATTTAAAATTTATAAACAACAACACTTTATTGAAGAAATGCTACTGAAGGACCAGTTAAAATGTCAATGAGTTATAATGTGTCCAAGAAAAAAAAGCTCTGCCTTTTAAATCCAATCTCCTCAAGCACTTTCCTGTCAGAGACAACTTCTGTTAAGCTGAAAATACGCAGTTAAAGAATATTAAAGAATAGTTCTACTTGCATTATGATTCTTGGCAATTCCAACAAAATATGCGAGAGCACAAATCATGTAAGTAGTAAAAACTAAACCCGTCCTCAGACCTCTAGGGTTTTAATTTATCATAGACTTAGACAGAAGTACCATTAACCGTAGTACCCAACTGAACCTAACTAGATGTTTCGTTAATTAAAAGGCTTTCATTTTACGCCCTGGGATTACTTACTTCCTTACAAGGGTTTGGCCCGTTTGTTACATAAAACTACAAGATATTTTAGCCTTAGTCCTAATTTCATCTTTCACACAAAGTACAAAATAAATTGGCAAAATAAAGATGACTGTTTGAATGAATGATGATGGATATTTTTTGCCATTTTGTACACTGCTCCTTAAAAACACCATCACTGTCCTTTTTACTGAATCTTGGTGCTTTCTGTTATCCTGCAACATCCCACAACTGAGCAAAAGCCATAAGGCATTAATTCATTAGAATTCCAACTTTTTCGATCCAGAGTGGATGTGGATCGGTGGTCACTTGTTTTTCCTGTTCATCCGGCCATCTTCTATCGGGTCTACCGACGCTTTTAGTCTGTAGGGCTCCATATAGAGATAATTTTGGCTCTGTTTGTCCCAATTTGTTGAGATTGGCTCTTTACGTCACCATGTGCCAAGTGTCAAATGCTGAGTTGGCAATCCTTTCGGCATGCTCAGCGCAATATTTTGATTGAACTTTTTTTTAGTATATCTTTTGCTCTGCCATTGTATCTGTTGTACCTATTGTGTGTATGCGAATAAATGTTTTCTATTCTGTATTATTCTTCTATAATAATAATAATAATAATAATATAATAAGCCATTTATTCCCAAAAATATAAAAATATTACAAACTGTATGACATTCATTGCCTTAATATCTGATCAATTTCAGTAAGAAATCTCACAAACATTTGATTTCAATTTCTTTTCTATTTATTCTCTTTTCTATTATTTCGTTAAATTATAAATGTATTTAATATTTATTCAATAAGAATGTAACATTAACATTTAAATAAGATCATTATCACTAATTATAAATTTCAATCATGTTAGTTAACAATGTGAAATTATTTAATACGAGTAATTTAAAATGTAACAGTAACATTAAAAATCAATCAAATACCTATATTTGACGTATTTACAATTTTTATTTTATTTCATATTGAAATTATTCATTCACAACTAATATGTACTAAAGTATGTAAAGAAATTTAAATTTATTTTTAAATGATTAAAATAGAATTCATCATAAACAATTACAATAGATCGTGCCATTAATTTTAGGTTATAATTATGATATATTTAATAACATTGTGATATTAATAAGCTGATTTAAACAGTAGTATTAAAATAAAATCATGCGTACCTACACTTTATATTATTTTCAAAATCATGCGTACATACTTACAATAATTTATATTAAATTCAAATTTTAATTCATGTTCAAATTATCTATGAATATATTTTTTTTTCATCTAATACAATTCTTGATTTTATTATACTCGTATGTTAGTAAAATTATTCATTTTCAATAAATTATAATGAAACATAAACAGTCAAATCAGATCATGCCATTTAAAGACATTGTGACATTATTTAATTAATAAAAAATATAATTTATTATAAAAGTATGTACGGGCAATAGCTCCGCACACTGAGATGTAGGATGTAGATGGACGAATCACACGGGATGTGTACAGGAAATAAAATCACTGTTATGTGTCCGTTAATGATTGACAGTTTATTAGGTAAAACATTAAAATATATAATACCTAGAGTAGGTGAGTTGTGGCGGGCGTAATAGCCTAGTCAGCGAATCTACATAAATAATCGGTGAATTAGCGACTGCTTGTTCAGGTAAAAACTAAAACAAGTTATATCATGTGGCGATGCTCGTACAAAGTAGAAAAAATAATAATGATACATAACAATACAGTAATAAAGACGATATATAAGTTTAATTTTTGGGTACCCAAGATTAAGCATAGGCCTCCTCCTTGCATACAAGTTTCATTGCAATGCAAGGAGGGTTTTAGTCGATCACTCCCGCGGGGACCAGCCGTATTGAGAGATCTAGTGTATAATTTTCATCTAGTTAGTTTTTAGGATTCCGTACCAAAAGGGTAAAAACGGGACCCTATTACTAAGACTCCGCGGTCCGGCTGTCTGTTTGTCTGTCCGTCCGTCACCAGGCTGTATCTCATGAACCGTGATAGCTAGATAGTTGACATATTCACAGATGATGTGTTTTTGTTGCCGCTATAACAACAAATACTTAAAACAGAATAAAATAAATATTTAAGAAGGGTTCCCATACAACAAACGTGATTTTTATGCCGTTTTTTGCGATAATGGTACGGAACCCTTCCTGCGCGATTCCAACTCGCACTTGGCCGGTTTATAGGATTTCGTACCCAAAAGGTAAAAACGGGACCCTATTACTAAGAATCCGCGGTCCGTCTGTCTATCTGTTTGTCTTTGTCTGTCCGTCTATCACCAAGGTGTATCTCATGAACTGTGATAGCTAGACAGGTGAAATTGTCACAGATGACGCTATAACAACAAATACTTAAAACAGAAAAAGATAAATATTAAAGTGGTGCTCCCATACAACAAACGTGACTTTTTTGTCGTTTTTTTTGCGAAAATGTTATATGAACCCTTCGTGCGCGAGTCCGACTAGCACATGGCAGGTTTTTTTTACTTAGTGCATGCCGAACTACACATTTGTGAGCAATATTTTGATTGAACTGTTTTAGTACATCTTTTGCTCTGCCATTGTTTCTGTTGTATTGTGTGTAAGTCGAATAAATGTTTTCTATTTTGTCTCATTCTTTATTCGCTATCTCAAGTATTCCTCTTTAAAAATTAATAACATCAACTAAATAAACCAACGGTATTCGCTTCGTTAGTCTCATTCCTCAAGAACATTCCATACAAACCTTCCTTTATATTAAATTTGCGAGAACGCAATACAACTGCACTTTAATATTTCGTCCGGAACTTGCAAAATTAAGTTTCTCGTACTGTTATTAAAAACAAAGATGGTTACAGAAGGCCAAATTTTTACAAATTTAATAGAAAAGTCGGCGTACGCACACATAATAACAGTACTAAAATTAACTTATACTTTTTTGCTGTGTAACGCATAGACGTTTACTCGCGGTGATCTCAAACTGTCTAACTCCCGATTTCTATTTCAAGTTTTTAATTAGCATTTGTGAAATTCCAATTCTCAACAAACCTGTCAAGACACAAATGAGTTTGCAATCGCTGACATAAAGTTTGTCTATGTGTGTTTGCATTATCGCTTGTTGTACAAGATGTAACGGAGGGTATAGTGATATTTGAATTTTATAAACTGATCAAAATAACTGATTAAAGGTTGACTGGTAGAGAATGCCTTGCTGCATTAAGTCCGCCTATGTATCACCATTGTACATAAAGTTTAAATAAATAAATAAATAAAATAAGTATGGGAGGTACAATTATTTTTTTGGGAATGGTTATCCCTTCCTTGAAGAAGGATGTTAATTTTTAAGAGCAGAAACAGTTCTTAAAATTATGACTACAGCTTGCCATAACACTCTGTGGAGAGCCAACCTTCTGTATATGCACTTTGTCATGGTACTATTGTTTGTCGTAGACCCGAGACGTGAACCATTATTTGGGTCTGTGTTTATTCGGCTTGTAAGCACCTTTTGTTTCTTTTACTGACGATAAATTAGCCCTGTGTATGTTTGTTGAAATGTTTTTCCCTTGAATATAATTATAACTCTGAAGCTAGTTTATTTCTGTTTCGATTGTAGCAACTGGTAGCTTTGAAAGCTTACAGCAGACTTTTTTTTTATATTCTATAGGCTTGCGTTTGACCACTATCTCACCTGATGGTAAGCGATGATGTGGTCGACGGTGGAGCACGCTTGCCTAGAAGTAACCTATTCACTCTTGACTAAAAGACCCCTTGATTGTAGCTGTCGGGAAACACAGACGCCGGCAGGGAATTCCACTCCTTAGCTGTACGCATAATAAAAGTATTCTCAAAACGTTTAGTGCGTATGGGTGGGATGTCCACCATGTATCGATGGCGCATCGCCGTACGTCTGGTAGTCCGATGATGAAACGGGCTGGGCGGAATTAGATCATGCAATTCCATCGCACACTCCCCGAAATGTAACCGATAAAAAACCGACAAGCTGGCAACTCGGTGACGGTGTTCAAGGCACTGGAGCTTTGACTTAACCAGTGCCTCATCGCCGATGAGCCTCTTGGCCCGCTTTTCGATCGACTCTAGTCCATCAAGCTGGTATTTGGCAGATCCGTCCCAGAGATGTGAACAGTACTCCATGCATGATCGAACTTGCGCTTGATACAAGCTGAGCAGCTGTTCAGAAAAGAAAAAAAAAGAAAAGTTTTAAATGCAACTATTTACTTTGGTATTGTTCGCCGAGTCGTTACGTTTTATTTGTAAGTGGTGTCTCACAGCTAAATCAAAATGATTTTCCAACTGATTAACCGGGCTATCCTGTGGAGAATAAACTAGAGCCTCCAGCCAGGCACAAGAAGCTTAACCTAAGCGAACACGATAAGGATTACCCCCTCGCCGGGTCGTTGTGCTCCTTACGTTTTGAGTTGAGCTACACGGTTACTGATACAGTGATACGTGGACTGGCAGGACAGTGTCACTCAAAGGACATGACCAGATTCTGCCCTCCGGATCAATCAGAATACATAAATGTACAGTAATTATTAATATGTGAAAATTACTTGTAAAATAAATTAAAATTAATCGCAACGATTACGTTTATATATACGCCGAACAGACGACAGAAAATTCCAAAAAATATGTGTGTTAATTGTTTTTGTGCGGTTTCTATGCAATGCATTTTAGTCTGGATACACACATAAGAAAAACACTGTTTCTGAAGTACGCCTGAAGGTCAGATTAGAATATAAAACAACTGCAACTGCAAGAACGTATTGCTAAGGTAAATACCTCTAAAATAAAAGTCAAGCTTTAACGATTATCGCAGACACCATTTTTCGAGCTGCCGAACATCATGTCATAATGCTGAATGCATCGACAATATATTCTAGAGTGTGTATCCGAACGTCCTAGTCATTTTGACGTTTCTACGCGCGCGCAGTGCCTTGGTGCAGTATAGTCTATGGTGGAGTCTTGAGTTGATCTTATCATATTTATAGTGTCTCGCGCTTTTTCTATGATCATAAAAATTCAAAATTTCCTGCCATTTAAAACTAAAATTTATTTAGCTCAAACCTTAATTCAGCCGATCATAGACTACGCTGATGCCTGCTATCTGGATGCTACTGAGGAGCTCTTAAATAAGCTTGAGCGCTTGCAAAACCTTTATATTCGTTTTGTTTTTGGTCTTAGGAAATACGATCATGTCTCTCAGTTCCGCAAGGATCTCAAGTGGCTCCCTATCCGTCTTTGCAGGAACACTTGCATATTATGTCTCCTGTTCAACATCCTTTTTAACCCTGCATACCCTGGCTACCTGCGCGACCGTATTTCGTTTACTCGCCCTCCTGACGTCCTGTGTAGATCCCGCCTTAAACTCCATCTCAATTTCCCATCCCATAAAACTCATTTCTATTCCCATTCCTTCTCTGTTCATGCAGTACGACTGTGGAACTCACTTCCACCTAAGATCCGTGACGCTAAAAGTATCTCTATGTTTAAAAAGCAAGTCAAAGAACACTATCTTTCCTCTATCCCGTGACCTTATATATTATACGTATTTATTTGTTTTATGGTACTTATGTATTTTATTTTTATATATAATTATCTTTTGGCACTTTTTGTAACTTTTTTTTATATGCTATGTTTATATTAGTTAAGTTTTACGCTATATTACTTTTCCTATTACTTCTACACACTGTGTCTATGTTTCTTATCCAATTCTCCTATCGCAGGTCTGCTGGAAGAAATTTCTTTAGAAATAAGCAGCACCTTTGTACTCTTCTATCTTTATATGTATTTTCTCTTTTAAGTGTTTTGTGTGTACATAAATAAATAAATAAAACTTATTGTAAAGCCATCACTCTAAGCTTTAATACGACGTACTGTATGTCAACGTTCATGAGTGTTTATTGTTAGGGCACAGCTCTATACAAATTCTGGCCATGTCCTTAGTGTATTCTTTTCATCTATGAAAATAAACTTCAGGTTTTTTTTTATTATCTTGATATTGTAATTAAATATCGGTTCTCACATATTGTAATTTTATCTTGTCAAGGGTTTCTTCTCAAAGTAGTCGGCTGAGAAACACCAAAATAGTGTTATTTTAACCAATGAGGGTATTCTGAAATCATGTACCACTAGGTGGCATCACTGAGACGTGAGGTCCAAGCTGCTGTCAAATGCTTATGTTTTTTGACATTAGTCAAATTGACGTCAAGCAAGTTGATGTCATAAGTTAAATTTTCCAAGTAAAAGACCTCTCACCAATGTGGCGCCAACTAGTGGCGTGAATTTTCTTAAAAACCCTCATTTACGTTACTTAATTTTTCTTTAGAAATTTTGTACGGTTACGGTTAAATAAATGCTGCTGGTAAATGCAAAAACATAATGGGGTCAGCACTTTACTCTAAAGATCCGCAAACAAAAATATTTAGTTAAATAGGCTAAACTAAAAATGCAGAAATAAATTAAGCATTGCGATTTTAATGTTGATTTCTACTCGGCTATTAGTATTCAATATTCGGTCTGCCAATAAAACTATCCAACCATAGTGCATAGACATTGACGTTGACGCAATCTTCCATGCTCTGTAGTCTATACCTACCATAGACTATACGATTATAAAGCCTTTCAAGAAAGACGGGTGCTGTCAAACACAAGCGCTGCTCATTATATTCAACGTCATTATGTCCGTTTTAGCCTTATTACTTTGCAGCTTGTAAAAGAAAATGCTATGCTCTGGAAGTATGGGTAGAATATTTAATAGGTTGCAGGGATAAAAATATATGTAAAGAAAAGACAAAAAATATTACGATGATAAATAAACGTAACATCATATTGTGTTTGTCAATCCATATTATTATGATCTTCTTATGAACGTCACATACTAAAAAAAAAACTGTAATAAAATTATTATCTAAATCGTTACCCAGACCTAAAACTATATTGCAAAAAAAAAAATATCTATGGATGGGATTTGAAAGTTTAAAAAATCATGAAATGAGGATACATTATCTTAAAGATGAAAAAAAACGTAAATTGGAAGAATACGGTTTAATTTGAGAGTAGACTTTTTATTTCGAAACTGTACGGCACTTACCTTTGAGGAATATTTAGCACGCACATAACTAACGTAGCACATAGCATATTTATTATGACAAACAAAGTTGAGATGAAAGCCTCTTAAGCTGTCAAAACTACTTAGGACAAATGAATTCAATTTGGAAAATTATACAAAAAGACGGTTATTTTGTACGAAGATCCATTTCACTTAGAAGACCTCCCACTACTGCTTTTTCAAATGAAAATAAATTAGCATACCATCAGGAATGACTGTATTCCTCGATGCGTATTATGGCCTGTATTGCTCGTTCACACTGAGGTCCGTTTTACAGGTCCGCTATATCGTATACGTTTTATTCAGCGCTGACGTATGTAGTTGTATGAGCGAGTTCACATGACAGTATTCAAGATCCAGTAAAAAATGCCGATCCGACAAAATATACAGTAGTCAAGTAGAGTAATTGAATTGTATTTAGCCTTATGGCCTACATCCGCTTTAGTGCCGTAAAACGGTAACTTTCTAAAGCATACTCCTTAGTAACGGCTAGGCTAAAAGGTTTGAAAAAAAATATGTATTTATTATTATTTCATGTACATTATTTTTTAAATATCGTTTTTTCGTACAACAAATAGTCTTGCTTTAAAAAAATAATTAGCGACACGATATTTTTCGCAACTTTTGGATTCTCCTCCAAAACGACTTGGATGTTTAAAAATATTTTTACACAGAAAAATTGATGGCTGAAATTTCTTAATAACTGAAATAGCATATGTAAATCAAATAATATTTTTCAAACAAAACTTTTCAGAAGGAGGTTAAACATTGATATTTTGGCTCCGAGCGGGCGCAGAGCCAGTACTGCGCTAACATTTGGGCGTATATATCGCCTTAACAGTAGCCCTTGCAATCACTAGATCCACGACGTAGTCAATTAATCTAATTCTTAATAAACTCTAATGTCTTCACAACTTACTCTTAAAATTGACCAAGTATAAACAAAAATTCAAAACACAAAAAGTAAGTTCGCTACATAAAAGAAGTTGATAAATCTGTCACGGGGACAAATCACAGGGTTCTACAGCGACAAATTGTAACTCGTGAAATATGGTGGCACCCTTAGTCTATTCAACTAGACGACGTTCTTTTAAGAACTAAATATTTCAGTCAGAAAGGTTTGAAAGAAAAGCGCCATTGCTATTTTTAACTTAACCTACGTGTGCACAGGAAATGCTAGATTTTCGTTTCTTCTGGAAAACTATTGACAAGAAATCTTTTAAAATAATATTTATAGTGGTTTTACAATTTTTTTGAAGTGAAAACTTCTTTAGCCTCATTGTGATTTGAGACTCAGTGAAACGAAAAACCGGCCAAGTGCGAGTCGGACTCGCGCATGAAGGGTTCCGTACCATTATCGCATAAAACGGCAGAAAAACAGGTTTGTTTTATTTTCACTTTAAAAATATTTATTTTATTCTGTTTTTAGGTTTTGTTGTTATACCGGCAACAGAAATACATCATATCATTTTAACCACTCTATTGCATTGGATTCAACCTGTAAGATAGTGTGTGAAAGTTAAATAAATCATCTGTGAAAATTTCAACTGTCTAGCTATAATAAATAGTTCATTAGATACAGCCTGGTGACAGACAGAAAGACGGAAAGTGGAGTTAGTAATAGGGTCCCGTTTTTACCCTTTGGTTACGGAACCCTAAAAAGCGACATTAATAAAAAATAAACGTATACCCTTCTCAAAACGGTGAAGGAAAACAAGGTGAGGAAACCGGCATGTTCTAGAACTAAAAATTCAACGACATGTGACATCTAACAACGCGCACTGGGCCCGCGTGGCGGATAGCCCACTCCTTCAATGAGAGGAGGCCCGTGTCTCAGCAGCGGGAACATTAAAAGGCTGATGTTGATGATGATTAAATATATGTATAGGATTTAACGTGCGAGAGACTGTTATAGAATACATTACAAGCCATAAGATTTTTAAATATTATATCAAATGAGTTAGATATATTTCACTGTCGCCTGATGAAGTTTACAGGAGTAGCACTGAAGTGCATTGAAAATTTTGAGAAGTGATTTCAATTGGATTTTTAATTGGATTTTGGTTGGATTTTAAATGTATTCTATTTTTTGGTTAATTGTATGTTAATTGTTTTTTATAATTGTATGTTTCATTGCATTTTAATTGTTATGTTTGATTGTATTTTAATGGGATTTAAAATTATTATTTTTAATTGTATTTCTGTAAGTCCTAATATCTTTGTGGTAGTAAAATTACATTGGCGTTATAGCTGTTAAGGTGTTATTTACATAATTTTGAATAAATAAATAAAATAAGTTACAGTGTTTATTTTTGAAGGTTTCACTTCTACCGTGTGTGAACTGCACACATGCTATATCCAGTCCACAAGTACGAAAGTAAAATTATAGATAAAATAGTTATCAACAAGACTACAGCAACAACAATTATCGAAACATTCATGAGTCTACAAGGTCATCCGCGTTCTCATCACCATCATCATCATCATCATCATTTCAGCCGAAAGACGTCCACTGCTGGACATAGGCCTCCCCCAGGCGTCGCCACATTGACCGATCCCGTGCGTCTCGCATCCAGCGCCTTCCCGCAACCTTAACCAGGTCATCGGTCCACCTAGTGGGAGGCCTTCCAACGTATCGTCTTCCGGTTCGCGGTCGCCATTCCAGAACTTTTCGGCCCCATCGGCCATCCGTTCTGCGAGCAATGTGCCCTGCCCACTGCCACTTAAGTTTAGCAATTCTCCGGGCTATGTCAGTAACTTTAGTTCTCCTGCGGATATCATCATTTCTGACGTGATCACGCAAGGAAATTCCGAGCATAGCCCTCTCCATTGCCCTTTGGGTGACTTTAACCTTTCTGATAAGGCCCATTGTGAGCGACCATGTCTCGGTCCCATAGGTGATCACTGGCAACACACACTGGTCAAAGACTTTTGTCTTGAGACACTGCGGTAAATTGGACGAGAAGATACCACGCAACTTCCCGAACGCCGCCCAGCCGAGTCGGATTCGACGGTTGACCTCTTTCTCGAAGTTGGACCTACCCAACTGGATCGTTTGTCCCAGGTAGACATAATCGTCTTCAACTTCGAGTGTAGAGTCTCCGATCTTGATAGGAGTGGGTGCTACATGGGCGTTCACCATGATCTTGGTTTTGTCCATGTTCATTTTAAGACCCACTCTTTCGGAAGCTTTACTGAGGTCATCGAGCATTTTACTGAGGCTTTCCATGGTCTCAGCCATGACCACTATGTCGTCGGCAAACCGAAGGTGAGTGATGTACTCGCCATTAACGTTGATGCCTAGGCCCCTCCAGTCCAGAACCTTGAATACATCCTCCAGCGCAGCAGTGAACAGTTTCGGAGAAATGACGTCTCCCTGTCTCACGCCACGCTGGAGAAGGATTGGTTTCGAGGTCTGATTCTGAAGACGGACTGACATGGTGGCGTTTTTGTACAAACACTTCAACACCTCAATGTACCGGTAGTCGATCTGGCACCGTTGGAGAGACTGCAGTACAGCCCAAGTCTCGATCGAATCGAAGGCTTTCTCATAGTCCACAAACGCTAAACAGAGAGGCAGGTTATACTCTTCGGTCTTCTGTATAACCTGCCGCAGCGTATGTATGTGGTCTACGGTGCTAAAGCCTTTTCGGAATCCGGCTTGTTCGGGAGGCTGGAAATCATCAAACCTGCGCGCGAGACGATTCGTGATGACTCTTGAAAACAACTTGTAGACATGGCTAAGAAGTGAGATGGGTCTATAGTTCTTCAGCCGGGCATTGTCGCCCTTCTTGAAGAAAAGTACCACCACACCCCTGCACCATGCCTGTGGCGTTTTGCCCTCGAGTATGACGGAATCAAACAGCTTCTGAAGGGCCTTAAGGACCGGTTTTCCACCCGCCTTCAGGAGTTCAGCCGTGATTCCATCTCATATTCGTTCTCATCACATATTCACAAAAAAAGCAGCTACAAAAAAATCTTACTTAAATTCTTAAGTCTACCTTTCTATTATCTTTTATAATCTCAACCCAGACTACAAAGTACATCTGTTCAGGCGACTTTATTACTTCTTCTTTACTCCGCTCACAGTCCCATTTATCAAGCAAATTAAATTTGAACAAGCCTCCAAGATATTTACAGAAGAAAACTTCTAGAGCAATTTAATTCAAAAGTAGCAGCTAATACTGGTAATAGCGCTCGACAAACCGAAAGACAAACAAGAGTGAAACTTCGAAGCCTAGGAAAGTACTTAATAATTACCAGGATACCAGGATTTGGTAGGAGTTGCGCTACAATGCACGTGTAAGCGTCTTATGTGCACGAGTTGCCAATTTTGGGGAAGCCTTGCGGCATGGTTACATATTAATAATCATAATCATACTAAAAGCCGAGAAAGATAAGCAAATCAAGTATCTTGACTTGGCTCGCGAGGTTGGCAACATGTAGGATGTGGACACAGCAATCATTGTACCGATAGTCGTGTCGACCAATGGATTAATAGCTACGAGCTTTGACTAACACGTTAGGAGGCTCTCGTTAGGCGGCTGGGTCAAGGGCCTGATCCAGAAAGCAGTATTGCTGGACACGGCTCGTATTGTTAGGAGGTTCCTCTCTGGAGCCCTGACCGCCGGTAGCTTGGACCCTGTTCCCGATACCGGTGGGCCTCTTCTATCATAATCATACTATACTGTTCAGTACTGCAGCTGGGATACAGGTCCTCGAGAGAGAATGGGAATGGGCAGGGAATGGGTGCCACCATGGATGTCACATATTATAATTATGTCTTCAAATTTTAGTTCTAGGACATGCCACGCGACGTTTTCTTTCATCGTTATGATGCATAAAGGAAATATAAAAGACAACAAAAATCATAGTAAATATCAAACACAACGTCAGAGAAGTAAATCATTGAGAATATTATTGAATTATTATATAACATATAATTATATTATATTGGCAAGAAAAAAATTGTACCTACAGACAGAGTTAAGAAAGCAAGCAAGGAAAACACTAAAATACTAACTTTATTTTCTTTTATGCAAATTGTTGAGGGAAAAGTGAAATGAGCCTACCTGTTTTCAAAGGGAATAAAAATTACCAAACATTATAATAATGAATTCAGACATTTTCCTTGAAGAATTTCATTTGCCTAATATGTTAAGATGCTCTTTTTTATTATGAAGTCAAATTCGGGCAAATTTGACTTAACAATAAAAAAAAGAGCATTTCATGTATCAATTTGCAAATTATTGCAAATGGAGAATAATAGTTTGATTAATGTTAAACTTATGTTTGTTTAATTATGTTTTGTTGGGCTTTGTGAGCTGTTGACCTCGCGAGTCTGTCTTTTTGTTTTTTGACGTGACAACGTCTTAAATTAGGTTGTGGCTGGGAGGCACTTATGAAAAAGTGTAACGCTCGGTAACGTTACGATGAGTCACCGAACGAGAGAGAGGCCCGCCGAATGCCTTGCGTCTCTCTCCCACTCAACTATGATCGGTCTGGTGGAAATCGATCGGATGAACGTAAAATCAGTACAATTTAATTATATTCATATCAATAAATATTCTACCGAGAAAAATACGTTGTCACGTAAAATCTTCGCCCGTAAAACCGACTTTACAGGCAACCATTTTTTTTTGTCAATTCAGATTTAGGAAACTGAATCAAAAAATAAATCTGTATTAATATTATAAAGCTGAAGAGTTTGTTTGTTTGTTTGAACGCGCTAATCTCAGGAACTACTGGTTGGAATTGAAAAATTATTTTTGTGTTGGATAGTCCATTTATCGAGGAAGGTTATAGGCTATATAGCATCATGCTAAGACCGCGGAGCGTGCGGAGCATAAATGAAAAATATTGCAAAAACGATTCCGTTGCGTGCGCTGCGTAAGCGGTTAAAGTTGCGCAACAATCATGTATGTAGTGTAGGTAGGGTAGGTAGGATAGATGGGTAGGTAGGTAACCAGTTGACGGGAGTGAAGCCGCGTGGGACAGCTAGTTCCATATAATTATCGAACTTGCTCACAAAATTTCACGAGAATCGGTTAAGAAATGCGACCTGTAGAGGACATCCGGACAAACGAAAGCATTTTTGTCGTAGCTGAAACGCGCTCGCTCGGTCAATAATGATATAAATATATATCACTATATCATGAACTATTAACGCTACAATTATAGTTCCAAGAAAATTTGTTACTCATAACTTTAAACTTCTACAACAGTTTGAATTTCAAATTCATCATAGTGTTCAACTCATAACTTGCCTAAGATACACTGTTAGATGCGTGCTTCACTGCAGATAATACATATCTTCATGCATTACAGCCTTTTTCACTAACTCTAGGAAACATACAAAAATGCATAAACATCTAAAAGCAGCAAGCTAAAATGGCAATTAGCCAGCCATATTAGCCATAAAAAAGCCGGTCAAGTGCGAATCGAACTCGTGCGGCGAAGGTTCCGTACCAATTTTTTTTTTACCCTTTTTACCGCCATAATAAAATTGGTATCAGTTTTGAGTCAACGGGAAATAGCATATAAGTTTTCGACCCAAAACCTATAGGATAGTTACTTCCGGTTGACCTAGAATTGTCAATTTTGGTTAAAAGCAAGGTATAGCACAAGTAAAGGGCAAATTCCGAAAATAAATAAAGTTGAAAATTAAGGTAAATTTTGATACTTACAAGTTTTGCGAAAATCTAAATTTGCCCATATCTTTTTATCGTGTTGATTCAGGACCTTGATTTTATACACCTAATAAGGGACTCTATAGACTTGTAAATTTTAACTTGCTAGGTCCACCCATTCCTGAGAAAATCTTTGGTGTCACACGGACAGACAGACGGACAAGAAAGTGATCTTATAAGGGTTCCTTTTTTACCTTTTGAGGTACGGAACCCTAAAAAGATGACGGTTGGGGTAGACGTGTTCTTGAGTGAAATCCACGGACGGGTAAACCTAAGGTGGGGACGCCTTCTGATTCAGGTGGAGCGACAATCTTCACAGGGCAGCTGGAGGCAACTGCACTGCCTACAGCAGTGGAGTTGCCTCCAGCTATAGGCAGATGACAATGATGATGCTGCAACGAGTTTCCAAAATGCAAAAAAACAAATCGCATGTTACTCTAAGCATAGGAGGATCAATACTAAAAGTCTCTCTGCTGGAGCCCTAACTTGTGCTTGCGGTGTAGATATTGCACCACACACAGTTAGGGCCTTTGATTGAACTAAGTCGTGTTGCCGCATACCTGAGCGTAACTCGCTTTGAAATTAGATTGAATGTAAGCCGCAGTAATGAATACGCTTCTTGGAAATGTATGAATAGTGCTCAGATATTAATTGCATGCGCTGCGGATTGATGTTCTTGTATTCCAATTAGCATTTAACTAATGCTGAGTGCTGAGTGAATACATATCTTAATTCTTACTTATACGTGACATCACACTAATATTATAAAAGCGAAAGTATGTGAGTGTGTGTGTGTTTGTACGTTTGTTACTTCTCCACGCTCAAACGGCTGGACAGATCTGGATGAAATTTGGCACAAAGTTTTATAGTCGGGAATAGCACATAGGATATTTGTTATCCCGGGAATATAATGTTATTAAATAAATAAAATTTTCGACTTTGACGCAGGCGAAGCCGCTGGTAAAAGCGAGTAATATTTTAAATGCGAAAGTTTGGATGTGTGTACATTTCTTACTCAATCAGGCCAGAACGGCTGAACGAATCTAGATGAAATTTGACACAGAGATAGATTATAATCAGGAATAGCACATATGATACTGTTTATCCCGGGAACATGTTAAATAACAAATATGTCATATAGGTCCCGTCACGTAAAAAGAACGCTGAGCGACAGTTTTAAATATTTTGATTCAATCGTGTTCATAAAAAAATGAAAATTATAACATCAGTTACAAGAGTAAATGGGAAAAATAATTAAAACTTTTTTTAGGCACCTCTTTTTTGCAACATTTTAAGAAAAAAACGTCGATTGCAGCTGTCAGTTTAGTCTACGAAATTGAAAATCACAGTTTAAGTACTTACTCTTTATGCGTTGGTTTTGTAGGTAGAATACTTCCGCACAAACCGACAACATTGTAAGATCTGAAGCCAATTAAACTTCTCCTAACATTCCGCCCGGTAGCAAAATCAACGTTAATTGGTCAAAGTATAACTATTCGAAATAGACTTAAGTCAATTAGCAGTGCGTTTCAAAGGCCCGGTCTTTACCTCAAAACATAGTTGTTAGTAAATTCACCACCATAAACAACATCAAAGATAAATTTTGGTAGGTACAGTCAAACTATTACATTCATTAACTACCCATTCTGCCGATAAAAGATTTGAAAGTTTCAAAATATCAAAGCTTACTTGTTATACCGCTCATGGTGCACTTATGACGACATGAATAAAAAATAAAATAGCCGATAAATTACGAGTAGTGGACCGCGGAATTGCTATCACTTTTGACAATAATTTTAATTTAAAGTTTACTAATATTAGAACTATTAACATCTTGCATCGACCAAGACATGAGTGAAATCTGCTATAGGCTAATGATGATGATGATTTGGCAGCAAATATGTTATGTCAGCGTTTTAGGTAAGTTTCGCTGAGATTACTACACTAAAATTTTCAGGTACACGTTACCGAGATTCTTTGTTTCAATCATTTCTCTTTGAATTTCTTAATTGATAATCTTGCATGAGCAAGAATTATTCGGGCTTGAATATAATTTACTAACTGACCCCGCGGCTTCGCTCTCGTCATCTCGCTATCTACCTATCCTACCCTATCATACCCTACCTTCCTACCCACCTACCCCCTGCCTTACCTACCAACCTACCTACCCTACCTGCCCACCTACCCTACCTACCAACCTACCCTAACCACCAACCTACCTACCCTACCTTACATACATACTACCTACCTCTTTGTTAAACTATTTATTTGAATAAAAATTTATACTACGGTACGAATAATGTAACCAACTTTTGTTTCTACCGGGGCGATCTAATTAAATTTTAGAACACAAAAGCTGATATTGTGACTTAACTATGATAGTTAGATATATTCCCTAGGGGACATTTTTGTAGGTAATGAGGCATACTTTAATCATGTAGTACATAATTTTTATGCATCATCAATAGTTTTTGCAGCGCATTAATGAACATTAATGAATTTTAATAGGGAAAATTTTGCTACTCTGGGTGAAATTATTGCAATTTTCTTAAAGATCTCATATAAAAATAAAAAAATGGCTTATGTTACTCAAAGATAGCAAAGATTTTTGAAATCAGACCAGTAGTTTTGAGTTTCTTCGTTACAAATTACAATTGATGAGATAGTGGTCAAGCGCTGCCTATCTATAATAAAAAAAAAAAACAAATACTAATCTTTATTCTTTATAATATTAGTGCAAGAAAATAATTTTCAACTAGGTAACTGTATTATCTAAATAACTCACTTGCAAAAACTACGCTGAAAAGTTTAAATATGCAGTACCTACATCATGTAACAAAGTTATTCAGCTGGGCTGTATACACCAAATTAGATTTTATCCTAGCTCAGGAATATTTTAGTTCCCATGCAGATAACATTAGAATATCATTAGTGTTACTTTCTTTTGAATTTTAACGTTCATTCCATGAGATTTACATTAAAACTAGCTGTACTACTCACAGTTTCGTTTGCCATATCTCTTCTTCTTTCGTCTCGTCTTTGCCCGTTACGCGGGGTCGGCTTTCCCAATCATGCGACACCATCTGTTTCGATCTTGTGCGTCATTTTCCGTAAGTCCCATCTCCATCATGTCCTTTTGGACCTTCGTCATTCACGTGATACCTTCTTCTTCATGGCCATGGCAGTCCACGACAAGCTATTGTTTTTCGCTTTCCGGATCGAGACAGGAGAATCTCTCTGCCTGTCGAATAAAATTTTACCTGCAAGCGCACTAACGGACAGAGGAAATTCATAGCTTTCAGATTAAGGAAATTGATTTTCTAAGTCATTGTCTAAATTATTTTGATCCTAGTCTAGGCGGGCACTCCTCCTAAGTTTGCTGAACTGCGTTAAGGAACCATTATGCTTGGAAACGGGCATCTGCTCCACGGCATAGGAACTTTCTAAAGCACCCTCGCCTGGAGAGCACCTGTGTCAGCCGAGTAGTAAGGGCGCCATCCATGACGTCTTTCTAGCCATTCCTTCGGAGACCGTCGCTATTGCCACCTGTATTCAGTAACCAATGTGTGTGTGTGTCTGTCTTAGTAACCAACAACCAATTTACCACGCGCTGGTCATCGGTAGTATCAGCGGCAGAACAAAATGATAAAATAAATTATATAATTATTTAAATTCATAAAATAATTTATTTGACATTAATTATTTTATTCAATCAATAATTTTTTTAATGTTTATAACTCCATTGATGAACATTTGATGATTCTGACAATGTCAAGATACTCATAAATGGTGATATAATTATGAATTTTTAAACGAGACCATATTTACGGAAGATGAAATAGAAAGAGCCCATCGTTCTCTAGAATAGTAAAATTCATAATGGTATAATTTTTAGCTAAGACATTATGCGAAGGCGTCCATATTTCCATCACAAAATAATATCTTAAAAGTCAAAGTCAAATCATTCATTTCAATTAGGCCATCAAACGGCACTTTTGAATGTGAACTGTTAGATTTAATTAATCAATAGTAATTGATTCTACCATCCATTTACAAAGGTGGATTGATATGGAGAAAGACAAGAAACTCCACATTTACTCTTAAAAAAAATGTTTTGCAATGCTTAGTATACATTAATTCATTATTCATTCATATATGTGAGAACGATGCACTCAGGATAACACTACTATACTAGATATTACAAGCAATAACAGGTAAATTTATTATTTGATAGATAGGAACATGGTACTCACATACTTACAAATACTGCTTAACAATATGAACTTATATAAAACCTTTTTAACAAGACTTTTGTTACAGCAGCTCGTTGATGCGGAACCGAAGAGCCTTGGAAATTCACAAAGCGAATTTATTATTAAGGTTTAAAATTGCAATATGCAAAGTAAGATTTTATTTTCACCTAGAAAAGGAAAATGCTGTAAAAATATAAGTTTTAAGTATAATGGAGCTGTCTAGAATGTTCACAGTGGTTTTATGCATTTATTACTTACCTTTAGGAAAGGTTTCCGCTCGTTTTTAAGTGTCTTAAATGGGTTATGTATACAACCATAAACACAAGCGTTTAATGCGACATGAAATCTTTGGAGCTTTACATAATCACATACACGTGTTGACTAACACCGACATCCAAACACACATACACACCTATTTCATAACGCTAGCGAGATTGCGAAGCTGATTCTTTGATCCTATGTCACCCGGGGATAATGTAGCTTCCCAACAGTGAAAGAATTTTTGAAATCGGTTCAGTAGTTTTTAAGTTCATTCGTAACAAACAAATCTTTCCTCTTTATAATATTAGTATAGATATAGATTGGCAATTTCCATACTATTCAGTAAGTAACCGGTTTTTATCTTAACTTTGTCACTAAATAGTTTTTCTCCACCACTAGCCGGGATTGTAGCCAAAGTTGACTTTCCTTAGTTTTTTCGACTTTGCTCTAGCCATACGGCTATTATCTCCTAGTTTCATTAAACTACCACGAGGGTAGTTGTATAATAGTTTGTTTATCTAGACTCGAGTTTTACTCGAGTTGCCTTTGGCAATGGTAGTCTAGTCATTTAGTGGAGTGAATAGTTTGTTCATCGTTTACTGTTTTCAGAGGTAAAACTTCTCGAGTTAATTTAAACTCTAACAAAAGCACTAACAATTTACTGAGGTATGTAAGATTTTTTGAAATGTAGGTGCATAGGACTTAGCTGATTCCTGGTACCTCGACGCGATTCGATTTAAATCACACCGATAAGCGATGTTTCCTAAGCGAAATAGCAAGTACGTACACATGGACGCAACGCGATCAATTTGCACTATATTTTTTTTTAGAAAATACTTGCATGATATCGCGCGTCATCGGGAAAGTCCCAGTACAGCAAAGTCTAGTGAGCGAATTTCAAAAGTTTAAAACGCATTTAAACAATAACGGCGTTATGTTTTGCTCTGATTCAATTTGTTGTTAGTAAAAAGAAGAAGATCGAATTTACCTTTATACAAAGATGTAGTGGATCAGAAAACGGGTCATAAAAACGTTTTTCTTTAAGAATAGCGCGGTTTTATGATATAGAATACTTGTTTTTGTTGATTTGAAGATAAGGCTCAGTAGTAAACTCTCAAGTTTTTACAACTCATCTAACAAAAGAGCTGAAGAATCAAACGAACGTGTCGTAAAAAGTTTCCACATCTTCCGAAAAACCTTATTATTCCAAGTTTTCAGAAAGAGCCATATTTGTTTAAAAAATACTACTTAGGTGCTTTCATGTGCCTGCGGTCGTTTTTATTGTAATTCCTTTGTAACAAAACTTTATGATTATAACATTTTTTGTCTTTGGGATCCGGAGAGTTGAATAAAACATAGCATAATGATTGTTATTTTAACTATGTATGTTTGTTTATATATTTGTAAAATCATAGGTTACTTTACAAATGCATGAATTCTGAGGGATATGGCACAGAAGCGAAGGTAAGAGGTGAACCTGCTAATAGAATAAAATCTTAAAGCAGACGAAAGGACAAGAGTATTTTTTTAATTACGATGGACGGTGTCTCTTTTATTTATAAACTTACTTGACCTATGTCCAGCAGTGGAGATCTATCGGCTGCAATGATGATGATGAATCTATATTGTAAAATGTTTTATGTTATAAAATTGAAAAAAGCACAAAGCATATTTGCCCATTTCATCAGCAAAACTTCAACCTGAAAACATTTTATTTTACAGCGTCAACATTTTGCTTCGTAACAAAATAAGAAAAGTTTTCATTTTGAACTGCAAGTCTCCGGTAGTTCCGTTTTGACAGACGATAAACAACAGTGTTTTTGGACTTTAGCTGCTCGGACTTCCAGCGTGTTTTTATGCTAGAATAAAATGTTCACGGCGACACAAGTTAAGGATAACGTGTTAACTGTAAAACTTTTTGTTGCTTCTGAATTTGAAAATGTTTACGATTTTAAGGTTCGTTCTAAATAAGTATTAGTTTTCTGATCCAGCGTATTCTGTACTCTCTCTTGTCATATCATGATGCTCTCTGCTACTTATTACTTACCAAATAAAATACTTTTTTACGTCCTAGATAAACTATCTGCAATATTATGTAATTTCTTCCCTCGATCAATCAAATCACTTTCCTATGTTGGATAACACCAAAGGTATCCGTGCTCTATAAGTGTAACAGGTGCAACTCGTTCCAGTGCGAGGATAAGTGATGCATCATTATCGTCATCAGCCCCTTAATGTTCCCACTGCTGGGACACAGGCCTCCTCTCTGTGAGAGAGGGGAAGAGACTTAATCCAATTAGTGCGGGTTGGTGAATGTCACATGTCTGCGAACTTTTTGGTTCTAGGACATGCCGGTTTCCTCACGATGTTTTCTTTCACCTTTTTTAGAGCAATGGCTATGAAATGACGTACACTAAGTAAAGTGGGTTCGAACCCACGAATTACGACACGTCAGTCGGGGACGTTACCACTGAGCCACCACTGCTCTTAAGTTAAGTGATTAAATATATAGAATCAAACAGACAATTAATATAATTATTTAATTTATTGATAGTAATACCAAAAATAAACCAAAAATTCGAATACATGTGACACCAACCCGCGCTGGGCCCGCGTGGTGGTTTATATACAATTGATGGAGATATCCGTGAAGATACACAAAAAAAAATAAAAAAAAAAACAAAGTCGAACATAGAACCTACTTCTTTTTTGAAGTCGGTTAAAAAATGGTTTCGGCTCTACCTATCTAATAGTACAAAATCCTGTTCTTTTCCCACAATTTCCACACTGCAAACGATCAATAGAAAATTATGTGCCGTGCATTTTATACTACACCGTACGTCAGGAGTAGGTATCATAAAAAGTTATAACATCACACATGTGCGACTGTTAACGTTCCTACACTGCCGTCTCATAGCTAGAGTATCACTATATGACATATGGCCGATTTTGAGTTTTAATACCACCATTATCAGCAGCTGTTTAAGGCGATATATACGCACCAATGTAAACCCAGTAGTAGCCGTGCGCCCGCTCGATGCCAAAATATCAATATTGAACCTTCTTTTGAACAGTTTTATTTGCAAAATATTATTTGATTTACTATGTCAGTTATGAAGAAATTCCAGCCATCAATTTTTCTGTGTAAAATATTTTATACATCCAAGTTATTTTGGAGGAATATCCAAAAGTTGCGAAAAATATCGTACTTCTAATAATTTTTTTAAAGAAAAACTATTTGTTATACGAAAAAATTTTTGATTAGATTAAGTATGTAATTGATTTTAAATAACTCTGTATCGAAAGTGCGCGATTAGGTAGACATATTTTTGACACCGGGAACTCTCGCTCAGTTGATAAACAGCATCGATTTTTATTATTTCGCGGATTTTGTATTTCATATATAACTCAAAATAAAATTTTGTCAGATACGGACACTTTGGCTTTAGGACAGCAGTATATACATGTGTAGGTCGGTGCAATGGCTTCGAATATGTTTTTATAGCTACTCACTTTTGAAATGGCTGGCAAAAATTTTTGTAAAAGTTAGAATTGCTTTAAAAAATGTTGTTTTGCATACTTGCTGGCGAAGTGGCAAGTAGAGGCTCTTGACAACGTTACATTCTATCAACGATATCTATTATCAGAATATCCAACATTTATGAATTCAGAAGTGCGTTTGATAATGTCACGTGTTCAATCCTGAGCGATGAGCTTCTTCGCAAATAACTCTACCACTACACTTTGCTGATATCGTCAATGGATAATTCTTTACGTGCCTTTTTCGTAGCCTAACCGAGCACTTGGAGTGATCGGTTAGGTAGACGTAAATAATGAAGAGAAACCTTTGCATCGAAATGTCGTCACACAGTAGATGATAATCCTTATTGATAAGCTTCGGTAACCATGTGGTGGTTGTAAGATTTTAGCTCGTTGCGCGGGCGTCAGTCGCGTGCATCTATACATGGGCCACCATTTTTTGTACATTTGATCGCACGCTTTCATGTAGAATGGACGCTTGTTTTGACGGAATTGCAGATTGCAGCATTTTGATGCGTATTTCTTTATTGATGAAATCCAAAAACGACCAGCTATTTGGGATATGTAAAGTCCCGATTGTATAAGTAAAGTATTAAAAAAACATAATCGAGAGGAGATGGTTTTTTTTTGTGAATGTGAAGATAATTTGGAGAAAAAAACTGTTTGGTAGACGGTAGAGGAGCCACACACAAGCAATCACTTAGAGGTATTTTTTTGTGAATGTGAAGATAATTTGGAGAAAAAAACTGTTTGGTAGACGGTAGAGGAGCCACACACAAGCAATCACTTAGAGGTATATTTTTGAACTTGCCATGTTAACGCTTGTAGACCTCCATTCGAACCGTGGAGTATGTACGATACCTTTAATTTCAAAAAATATAAATCTACGTAATATTTTATATGAGTCTCAACAATATAGGTCAATATCTGAAAGGCCTTCTGAAGAAAGGGCCATTTCAGCTTTGGCGACCGACACTTTGTTTCAAGGACCAACATTTTGTAATGTTAGGGATCATTTGTCCAAAATGTAGGATACCTACTTACGTGCTCCTGAGCAATACATCGTGGACCGTAGACAAGTTTTATCTTTAGTTTGGTTACGTGCTGCAATAAACGGGTACTCGGAAGGTTTACTGCCGTACCTGGGTTAAAATACTGGCTATTGTACTACGAGTACCTTGTTGAGGACTGAAATTCAAAAGAATTTCCTTAAAAAGTATACCATTTTCTGCAATGGTTTTTGGAATTTGAAAATATGAAAATATGAAAATAAAAAACAAAAATTAGTATCCAAACTTCATCGTCATCACCATTTTGCCCGAAATACGTCCACTATTAGACAATCATGAGCTTCCCCTAACAGCCATTTCATTATGTTGGAAACTGTTTCATTTCTTTAGTACTGTCAGTTAAAAACACAACTATGAGGTATATTTCAGAACCGTTAAATTATTTTTTTCATGTTTTTAAATACCTACAATTGATAATATTGCTGTCAAAACATTAAAACATACCAGTAAACACCAATTTGAATGTTAGACGGTTCTCTTTAGCATTAAAACAAGGTTTTTTAATTATCCAATTTAATTAGCCTAAATTAAGTAATATTTTGGTTCATATCTCGAAAACTGATGGACATTAGTGAATTTTATATAGGATATTTTGTGCACAATTGAATAAGGAATAAACTTGCTTAGCACAAATTGCAATAAAATCTAAACTATACGAGAAGTAAGCAAAAAATCTCACTTTTGGGCCCTTTGACAACACATTTTTTTTGTTGAGAGATTTTATGGACTTTTCAGGCAATATTACTACTACCATAATGAACATAATTCCGCTAAAATTACTTAGCTAGTATTTTTTTCGCAGATTGTCTTCTAATTATCCTTGGTAACCTTGGTTCTTCAGGTATCTATCTTCCAGTGGTTACCCATCCTTACTCAACTACAGCACGTTCAGCTTAACCTCACGAATCCATCACTCCATTCGGTTGCTTTTACCCATAAGCAATTTTTCCTGCAATAAAGGATAACATAGAATCAAAACAGTATAAGTTCCACGCTTTAAAACACGGCAACTGATCCTTAAGAAACAGAAACCTTACAAGTTCTACAGCAACTAAGTAAGTAAGTTGGTACACCGAACAACTTTGAGTTTCGCAGTTCGCAACTAGATATCGTAGAGCTCGAATTACGAAAATGCATATGTATGGCGAATTCGCAACCCACGTTAGTGAGTGAAATATTTGTTTTATAAACTAAGAGGAAGTTTTACGTTGGGGTTTATACAAAACTAGCAGCTCGGCCTTGCTTCGCGTAGTTTTTCTTATTATTACTAATAGAAAAGACGAAGATTGTGGAATCTTACCACCCATGCTTTACGGTACATCATCGTATGTGATGATATGGTCGATGGTGAAACAAGGTTGCCTAGAAGAAAGCATTTCACTCTTGGCTTAAAGACCCCGAGCTCTTGACGAAGTGTCAATCTATCAACGATGGTGACTGTCGAAATGCCAAAACGTGAGGGATTCGCGGCCCTCACACGGACACTTTGGAGCGCGCTCCGTGGAGTGTCGTTCCAAACCGCGCGCAAGAGCGCGCTCTAAACCGGTGGTTTAGAACCCGCTCCGAACCTTTCATATAAAAAAACGTTTTTGACATCGCACTTTGGAGCGCGCTCAGATGCCTTATCATTTGAACTGACGCATCAAACCACACGTCTAAAGGCATTTCGAAAGTTTTGGCCACACTTCGGAATGGCGCTCGGCGTGTCTTTCGGAGTGTCCCTAGGTGTCAAAAGTTCTGCATACTACTTCATGATGAATGCTTCAACGGTAGTCATAATCGCCTTACCTGGCCTAATTGTGGGCAAAGAAGTATAGAAGGCGTCTTAATTATTTCCCAAGTTGAGAAAATGACACGAAAAACAACCAGAGGAATATATATTTTTTTGCGGATGAACAGTGAACATTTCAATCTTATCAATGATAATATATTCAAAAATAAAAAAGAAGGACACAGTCAGTATTGAGAAAAAGTTTTATTACATTTCTATAAATCCATGGCAGTTTCACGTTCCAAACTGCCATGTCTAACTCCAGAACCCTTTATCGGAATGCACGCCGAATGCCTTTACACGTACACTTCTAAGCTCGCTTCGGAGTGGCGCGTGCTATTTCGTTCGCTCCGAAGTCAACGTGTGAGGGCCGCTATTGATATGTAATTAGTTACTCCACGCAACTTTGTGTTCTGAATACCCTGCAAAAACATCGCAAATAGTCATGAAGAATCAAGTCTCTCATTTCCTGGATATCAAGCCTTCATCTATCAACACCTAGCAGCCATCAATCAACCTCCTAGGCTTCATAACTCTTGAAAACTGAAGTATAGGTACAGGGCGACAACGCGCTTCGAGCAGGAGCCTTACAACTTCCAGATACCTACCTCAAGCGATCACGTCCGTCCGGTATAGTTACCAAAAACTGATTAATTAAAAAAAAAATAGGGCAGATGGACTAGCAATATTATCATTTACATGACCGACTATGGAAGCATTTATAATAAAACTGTTATATTTCATCATTTCTGCTATAAATGGTTATTTATAACAGAACTTTTAAAAACTGAAATGAGGATATATTACAACGATGCATTATCATAACTTTTATTTCAAATACATACAATACAAAACAGCATCAAAGGAACAAAGTTAGATACATTCTGAATTGTGCAATTTCTAAAATAAAATCCCGAGAGAAACCAAAATCCTGACTGTAACTTCGCTACATGTAGACAATAGCAATAAAATACCAATTTCTATACCACACCGCGGTTTTAGAGAAAGCTATATACGAAATACACTGTATTGTGAAATTGTTATAGCAAATGCAGGTTGAAATCTTATTTAAGTAAAATATATAGTGAAGAAGTAAAGTCTACTTTAGTATCTAACAAAAGATTTATGTCCGACCATAAGGAGAAACAAATAATTGGATATAATAATTCACTAAATCTGGGTCAACGGAGTCTTTAAAAATAGATTAATTAATGTAATTAGATTCAAGCGCAAGACTATAAACCAATAAAAAAAAAAAAAAAAAAAGATTGTATCAGTACGTAACGAAACAAATAAACGTACTTTAACGCATTTTCATTGACTTCGTGATGTGCTTGACACTAAAATCGTCGATATCTTTCATTCAAAACTATAATTTCTAAATAAACTTTCTCTACTTCGACTTTTTTCAATTAAAATTTCTTCACAATCATATCATCACAAGTTCTTAGTTCTGCCTAGTGATAATCTACATACTACAAACGAGACCATAATATTGATTCTTAACTCAAATTCACCAAACAATTCCGTTGTCACGGGATAGAAAACAATAGCTATCTTTTATAGTAAACTCTTATATAACAATGGACTTACTCACTGGAAATGACTCTTTATTTACTATTACTCTTGCTGAAATATCAACAGAATTTAAAATAGAAATGCTCTCATAACAATCAAAACCAAAATATTTAAATATGGACGAAAACCTTTTCAGCTTGCATTTAATAATCGTCAGTGGACTAACGTAGTCATAATGTGGAAACACATTGTGACGCAGTTTTATTTTTTGATAATTTTGAAATACGCAAGTTGCTGTCAGTGTGATTTAAGCCTCACAGAACCGAACATAGAGAAAAGACAGCTTGAAGAACACAGTTCAACAGAATCTTCTGATAATACTACAGAGACTAACGACATTATGGACTCATCTTTTGACCAGTCTATAACCACTATCCCCCAAAATATATTTTATGAATCAAATGAAACTACTACAGAAACACATGAAATGGAAACTAATAAAAGTCATACAATGTCTGAAGGGAATATTATCATAGACAATATTTTCGATTTAAATGAAAATAGTTCCGATATAGATGAAGCAATGTTTACCGGAGCAGAAACTTTCATTGAGACAAATGACTTAGGAAAAACAGATAATCATGAAATTGCAACAGAAAGTTCGAAAAATGAAAAGAAGATGGCAAAACAAGCACAAAGTAATTTGTTGAAGAAATGTGAACATTACGAGAACGGAGAATCTTTTAATATAGAGAAAATGGCTGACGTATGGCAAGTTGTGTACTATCGACTGGCGAAAAAGTTGAAATGTTTCAAACTACATATAAAACCGTTGACAACAAAGGTGAATATGTAAATTGCTTATATTTAAATTTTAAACCAATGAAGTAAATGAATTGTATGCAATACATGAGAGCCCAAGATATATGTACCTTGGGCTCTAAATATAGTAAAATTCAATCAGCAACAGCGAGTGTAATAAGCCCATAATGTTTGGGATTGTGACCAGTCATAAGTTTTTTTTATTCTGGTATACGAAAGTGCGATTCTTCTTGTCTTCATATACAGTGTCACAGAACTAAGGAAAAGCGAAATGAGTAAATGTGTATAAGAAACTCGTTAATATTATTAGTCCCTCAAAGCAGCACCCTCCCGTGGTGGCCCGAAGATAACGCATGCGGCTTACAAGTTGAAGGTCGTGGGTTCGAACCCAAGCAGACGCTTTACTTTGTATAATATTTCATCACCACTGCTCGCAAAACGGTGAAGGAAAAAATCGTCCAATAACCGAAAATTCGAAGACATGTGACGTCCACCAAACCGCACAGGGCCCGCGTGGTGGATTACGACGCATTCCCTTTCAGAGGGAGGAGGCCTGTGTCTCAGCAGTGGACACATTAAAAGGGTGATAATAATTACGAGTAGGATTATGTCGAAAAGATTATAGATTTTGACAATGCATTGTCCCAGTGTAATGAAATATTTTCTTTTGAAAACAGGATCAGATAAGCTATGCAAGAGTGTATGGTAACTTCAACGATACCGTGGTCTGGAACCATGTTTTCCTAGAAATAACATCAAGTGAAAAGGAGCACATGGGTCGAAGACACTTCCTGCAAGGAACATGGGCTGACTATGGCGTCATGGAGAATGTCATCATCGATGAAGAAAATTACAGTAAGTAGTTTTTGTCCGCTTAATCTCTCGCAATTTCTCTCTCACTTCATAATTATTATGTGCCTTATAAGCAACTAGCTTGTGCCCGCGGCTAAGTCCGCGTAAAAAGAGTTTTATCATCCCAAGGGAATACAAACTTATGTCCTTCCCAGGGTCTCAAAGTATGTCCTTCCCAGGGTCTCATACTATGTCCATGCCAAATTTCATCTAAATCGATTCAGTAGATCCAGAGATTATCCCCTACAACCTTACAAAATCACAAACTTCACCTCTTTATAATAATATTAGTGTAGATGAGTAACAAGCAAAGTATTTTCTTTCTGCTAAACGTCTTGTGAAAGCGTAAAATGCGTCAAAACTGGTTAGAGAAAATATATAGTTCTTAAATAATATGTACATACTTAAAAACTAAACAAAGCTAAACTACTACTAAACTTAAAGTAAACCTAACTATATTACTTACATAAGAAAGGTGCACTAGGTGTCAAGGTAGTGCAACTATTTTCTTAATGGCCCTCGGCAATCATCGCCTTACCGGATACAAATCCAAACGAATGCTAATTTCCATGTCCATCAACTATTACATTTATTATTTATAATAATTTGAAATCAGAATTAAGTGCTATATTGTTATTTTGTTTTGATTTCCGTGTGAAATATAAAGAGCTGTAAAAATAGCAGCTTTAGCAGCTTTCCTACCATTTTTTAAAATAAATAACATTATTTAAAAAAAAAAAAAAACAACTCTGCTCTCAATCAACTCTCTTCCAAGTTGATTGAGAGCGTCCGGTCTGTACCAAGTGCTGATAGAAATCCGACGACTGACGAAACACAAAGTTTGCCAAGGGGTATTAAAAAAATGTTTATACTGTAGTCCTCCATATCGCTGTCATCTGGGAATGTGCGCAAGTAAAACATATTTTTAATATCAGGCTAAAATAATTTTAAAATAATAAATATAGTATGTAAAAGCAAAAAAATCGGTAAAGGGCTCTAAGGGCATCAAAAATTCTTCGGCATCGTTCGTCATCGGCATTCGTTGCCAATGGGAAAAGTGCCCAAAAAGAAGTCCGCATAAAACAAAAAATAAATAAACTTTCTACCCAGACAGGCTAGGAAACCGGTGCAGTGTAGTAGTGTATATCTATGCAAATTTTCATCCGATTTTTCTTTATATTCTTGGCTGGCAGTTTGATCGTGTGAATGAGTTCTTAGATCTGACAGGAGGTATTTATCTTAGAATTTTTTACTGCAATGCGTATTGCGGCTGATGACTCTGAGACGAAAATTTTCTTTACTGTACTATTTCCAATCATATCCAGCATTACTATGAACCTCAATTCTGGAAATGATATTTCCTGTTTAGTAATATAAACAGGATTTTAGACATTTCCATATTCACAGCGAATTTTTGATCCCTATGTGTTTCCTCCATTTTTTGATTGACGTTTTTTTGTTTTTTTTTTCTTTAAATTTGAAAATAGTGGCTATTAATCCTTGAGTCTAATTAACCTACATAATTTAAGATCTTCACAATTCTGCCCTCATAAGCCAAAAAGCGTCATCTCAAAAAAGTGAGACTCGAGAAAATTCATGTTTTAGTTTTTTTGATTTCGCGTCAACTTAGTAAAGTAGTTTTAAAATTATTCATTCATAATATTAGATACTCATACCCATATTTCTTATTGATGTTTTTAAAAAAAAGGAAAAATATGTTTTTTTACCTAATTTTTGAGATACGGCTATTGGGCTTCGAATAATATATTTATTAATATGAGTTACCGCTTTTACTTATAGTGTGTTCATAGGAATTTTCATACAAATGTTTTTCTATACATTTTTTCTAAAAATCCATGTAAAAGAAAATAAAACACGAAAAAAGTGCATTTGGAAATAATTTTAATAAACTTAAGATTAAGATAATTAGAAAATTTTAAATATTGAAAATAGGCATCTATGTCATAAATCACTCAGAAGTAGAGAGCTCCCTCCAGAAGAACAGTCTATTGCCTGGTATTATATTTTGAAGGGATTTCAAAATATTGTTCTTCTTGGCTTGCGAAATTCCGTTAAGCATGGTTTTCTTCTTCGGAGGTGGAAGAGCATTCGTTTTTAAAATCTTGTTTCCAATAATACTAGCGTTATATATTCACTATCAAAGGATGTCTTGTAATTAAAATCGAAACTACCTGTCGTAGCTTCCACTTGCACTATATCGCAGATATAAGGACGTGGATTAAGGCGAGACAGTTTGTATTGCGTTGTGTAATCTTGCCATTCATAAAAGGCATTGTGGTCCATTTTTTTTGGAATCACATTTTTCCCAGCACTAGTCACAGCGGTATAAAAATCTTCAAAGTCATAAATCTTATTCTTCATCCGCTTCATAGACAATTCAACTCTGTGATGAAATGAGTCGGCAGACATAAAAGTGTGGCCGGCTTCAAAAAACGTTATAACAATTTTGTCAGCATTGATTTCACCCGAGTTAACTATATAATTTAGAAAAGAAAAGAATGTCCAGTTTTTATTTTGCGCTGAACAGTTATCAACCCATTTAATTATATTTTTGGCATCTCGGTGAAACAGTAAAAATGGTAATATGCAATGATAATTTCGTCCTTTGTCCTCCCAAATAATGCCTCATGCCACAACATAGGTACGACGGATTTTTGTCGATATTTACCAATTGGTACAAAACTCTCATTATAAATGACTATCCTTTTCTAAGCGATTCCACCGTAAGTAAATATACGGCCATTGTGTTTAAAAATAATGATATACCTCTCAGCTCCTTAGTAATATCGTATAAATTTGAGATATGCAATATTTTCTTAGTAGGTTTTAGGTAGTTTCTGGTTGAGATAGCGCCATGTAACTTCATTTAACCTGTAGGGAATTTGTTAAGCTATCAGATGCAACAAAAATCAGGAATTTGTATTTTTTTGAGATACCGCTTTTTGGCTTATGAGGGCAGAATTAGCTTTCATAGTTAATACCGTACTTATACTAATGACTAAACCAATCTTAGCGTTAGGCATCTAATCTTATCGCTAATCAAATCTTAGCGTGCTGGCTCCAGCGATATAATCAAATAAGGCACAGTAACTGCCTGTAGTTACTGTGCCTCACCTGTAGTTAGGTGCCTGTACCTAACTACCTACTTCAGTAATGCATTTCCTTTAAAACCCATTCACATGGTAACGGCCCGTTAACATAATAGACGGTTAACTTAATCAACGACTAACTTTGTTTATGAAGTAAAGCTTTTGTTAGCGAGCGGGTTATTAAAGAACAATATTTTTTTGTTCTTCTACTTGGACCAAATGTTTTAGCGTCCGTTTTCCTTATGCGTACTGAAAAATGGGATATTTTTTCTTAAAATAATAGGGCCTTGTAAATTACTTAGGCCCGCTTGCGCTACTATGGGTTATCTTAGTAACTCCGAGTTGGTAGCTAACCCGGCCAATTATGTATGACTTCTTCATCTTCTTTTCGATTCGACGGTAAATTCAATTAAATTGTTTGGCATTCAATTAAATTGTATATCTTATTTGTTATTTATCCACGTATTAACAACTAACTCGTGAGATTTTGGTCAACTTAGATTAAAAATGTTAATTTGAATGTTACAAATAAATTATTTATTATAGTTAGGTTTTTGGCGCAAGTGGGCCTTATAGATGTGCGTTAGACTCCGAGGGGTCGCACAACAATAGATAACTAATTATATCTCATTCGACCCAGGCTTGATTAGCACTGAAGATGATGACAATGTTTCAGAAAACACAACCTACCTGACGCTTCACCGAGAAAGCAGCGACCAGTGGCTGGTGATTGGCAAACTACTGTTGATGAGGGACTGCGAAAATGGAGACTACGTAGTCTTCACCAAGGTCCCTATACAGCCTCGCAAAGCTGACATCATGAGTGCCTTGAAGAAGTTTGGCTTAAACCAACCCAATGGTACCATGGCTTGCAATATCGAAAAGTCGTGGCTAAAATTTGATGAGCCTTAATTCACATAAAAATATCCACTAGGCTTCTGACAACTGTATTATGAAACAACATTTTTGAGTTGCTAATAATTGTTGTTAGGTTCCACAGATAGAGTATGGTCAAGTTAAGTCTTATTTAAATAATAAATGCATTCGAAAACCAAAAACGTTATTGTATTTGAATTAGGCACCTTATTATTATCTTCCCTTTAATTAATATAATGATAACTATGTATAAAACTGCTCTCAGGCTCTTAGAAAGTGTCGCACACTCAAAGTAAACAATCTCGCGGCGAGCCGAGAACGGTCAAGTACCAGTTCCCAAGCTGTCCAGAAGAAAAATCGGCCAAGTTCGAGTTGGACTCGCGCACGAAAGGTTCCGTACGATTATCGCAAAAAAAAAAACACGTTTGTTATATGGAAGCACCACAAAAATATTTATTTTGTTCAGTTTTTAGTATTTGTTGTTACGGCGGCAGAAATAGACAATCTGTGAAAATTTCAAATGTCTAGCTATCACGGTTCATGAGATACAGCTTAGTGACAGACAGACATACAGACAGACGGACCGCGGAGTCTTAGTAATAGGGTCCCGTTTTTACCCTTTGGGTACGGAACCCCATAAAGACTAATTTTGTGTATCCGTAACGAGGTCTCATTTCGAACAACTTATCGGTTTAATTATTAAAGCGTAACAAAATTGTAATTTTTAATGGTTCAAGTATCAATGTCTTGCTTGGTAATTATTTTCTTTCATGTTTTACATGTCCTTCATATTAGAATTGATGATTAAATAAAATTAATGTTAGATTTCATGGTCTTTATTATTTCTATGACCAAATGTTTGTTAGAGCGATTTTATCCTGAACAATAATCCTATCGATTATTGGAATAAAGTGGTGAGTGTTTATTTTTTGAATTTTTTGCGGGTTTTATGCCCGGTATAGATAAAAGATTGTCGAGAAATCTATGAATGCAATTTGTTTCTTTAAAAAAATAAAGGAATGTTTCCTTTAAGTAGAAAAATCAATCTCAACAATTTCCCTATTCAACAGTGTGCCCTTTCAGGACTTTCCACGTTGTATACTTTAATGTTTACCAAACCAAACTCAATGAAACCATACCAAATAAAATTCCATATAAAATTTAACAGCGGGCATTAAGCTTAAGTGATAAAAAGTTCTCTCTTAACGTATATAATATACATATATTACACACTCAACTGCTCAATTTCTACAATCATTAACAACCAAGCGACCGCAAAAATCAATAGAACGCAAAACTCAAACGAAAAACAACATGAAACGGTTAAAGTACTTTCGAAGCCTCATTGAAACTGGCGTGCAATTTAATTCGCCGGGTAAAATCGAGCTGTACACTATTTGTAGGGCAGGCAGTGTAATAAACATGGATTTGGGTACCGCGAGTGAAGTGTACCATTCGTCTAGTTGAGTCAGAATGATTCGGAGTATTTATGCTGTATTCGATATTTGAAACTGTTTTTTTTTGGAGTATTCGGTTTTGGATATTTGCCGATAGAAAACGTAAGTAACGTAAGTTTATATCACGTTTAATGATGATATGTATCGAAAGTGACGACTGATAACTAATAAAGTAAGTTAAGAGTAGAAAAAGACGATGATAATACAATAAATATAAAAAATAAACATTAATTTTAGATACCACATAACCCATATTAGAACAATTTCTTAAATTATTCTATAATAAATACAAAATCACACACAAATAAACACAACATCAACACAATATAGATATCTAATTACATCAAATTCATAATCAATCTTAACTCATATTCAATACTTTAGTCTCTTATGTGCGACACTATGTGTAACTTGTCTGTCACAGCAGTGTCGCACATAAGGACAATCCAACCTATATGCTATCATACACAGAACGGTATTGGAGCTGTCCCGCACTCTGCGCACAAGAGACGCACAGCGCTTTCGCATGGTCGCATGAAAACCGTCCTTGCGCGCCCTTGAGAACATACCCAAAACGCTGCAGTAGCGCAGCAGACCCAAAATCGCTCTGAAAGCGTTGTTAAATTTAATGCAGAGGGTGTTCGAACTTTTCTGCGTGTAATAAGCCCACAGGATGCAGGAGTACATGGAAGTGCAAAACAAATAAAAAGTATGTATTACTTCATTATAATACTCACTGGGTTTTTCTAAATATTATATATTGTCAGAAAACATGAAAACATTAGCTTGAAACCGTCAAGACCGACACCTAGATTTGCATACCAAAAAACTTATCGGCTGGTAAGCACTACTTTGCAAATCTCGTGCTAAGTACATTCGATGTTTACCTACACGAAGACTATCTTACTTACCTCGAGAGTCGAGACTACGATGATAGTGACTGGGTAAACGAAGGACGACTATAAGAGCTGAGAATTATATTAACACATTCAAAAGAATACTAACAGACTTAATGGTTAAAAAAGCGTAATATTAAATTTATGAATTCTTAAGAGACAATTTAAATAAATAATAATTAGGTATGTCGTTGTGTGAGTCAAATGTCCGATTTATTTATGCTTAATTCGATTTAATGGGATTAATAGTATCTAATTTAATTTGAATAATAATTTAAATAATACAATGCAATACAATGAATTACCTATATGTATCCAAAATTTGTATGCCTATTAAGTTAAACATAGCGATCCTGACATCTAGATTTTAATATATTATACCTATGTTTTTTCAAATAAATAATTTGAATTTGAATTTTAAGGACCTTCATTGAAGAAAAATATTACATAGGTAATAGTAACATAGGTATTTACTAGAAAACACTCAATATTTTCTCTCTTATTTATTAATCTGCCTAACCTATTTCGGACTATGGAGTCAGCTTCCAGTCTAACCAGATTCAACTAAATACTAGTATTATATTGATTGAGCCACTTCCAAATAGACCTCCACAACCCAGTAACTGGTTTACACGAAACAATTTAATTTTTTTACATTATTTATTCAAAATACAAATTCACATAGTATAAAATACTTAATTAACAATTTAAAATAATATTTGCTGTTATTATTTTATTATGAAAGAAACAACTCGCCAAAGGCAAAACCTCCACTTTTTATAAGCTGGTTAAACATAAGTCCTTAATTTAATGCCCAGATCCAGGTCACCCATCCAAGTGTGTCCAGCATTTTTTACGGTTTTCTTTGGTATCACACTAATATTATAAAGGCGAAATTTTGTGAGTGTATGTGTGTTTGTTACTTCTTCACGCTCAAACGGCTGGACGGATCGAGATGAAATTTGGCACTAAGATAGATTATAGTCAGGAATAGCACATAGGATAATTTTTATCCCGGAAATATGTTTCCTTAGGATAATTTTCGACATCCACGCGGGCTGAGCCGCTGGCAGAAGCTAGTATTATTATAAATGCGAAAGTTTTAATGTGTGTATGTTTGTTACTCAATCATGCCAGAATGGCTGAACAGATATGGAAAAAATTTGGCAAAGAGATAGAATATAGTCAGGAATAGCACATATGGTACTTTATATCCGGGGAAGTATGTTTGGACGAAGCCACTAGCAGAAGCTTGTAGGCCATAAACCACCACGCGGACCAAATGCGGGTTAAAATGATATAATCTAGAGAAACTGTGTACACAGATGTATTTTGTTTTATTTTGTAACTACCTGTAACGTCTGTAATGTTTCTCAGAATTTAGTCGTATTGTTGTTCCCAAATGTAACCTGGATAAATTATCTTGTTTTAGCCAAAGTCCCTAGTTTAACGTCCCACTATATTATCAACGTACAGGTAAAAGGCACGTGCCACCCTTTCCCCAATAATCTCTTAGTCACCTCTAACCCTCGCTAAGAGCTCCTATTCCTGCCTTAGGAATACAGGCTGTTGTGAATATTCGATGACTCTCGAGTATTCACGAAGCGCGCCAAGGTTTGGCTGATATTATCATGCAGCTGATATTAAATATAGAACACCCTCTAAGCAGCAATTTATGTATAAGAAGATGTGCGCCCCAAAGGATTTCGGAGAACAAAAATGTCAAATTTTTAATTTGTCGGTTTTACTGTCTGAAATCCCTTGGAATTTTATTCAAAGTTTAATCCTCAACTTAACTACCCCTTTTGGGAAGAAATGTTCAAAAATGCTTCTTATCTTGTCAAAAGAACTTTTGCAAAAAAAAAAACATTTTCCTAAACAGTTAGAGAATAAATTAGTATTAGAATTTTATCAAGCAGCGTTTGAAGGCCTCTTTCTCCACTGAGAAAGAGGCCTTCAAACGCTGCTACTCACTCGCTGCTATCCACTGATTGATGACCTGGTCAAGGCTGCGGGAATTCCGCTGGATGCGAGACACACAGGATCGATCGGTAAAGTGACACTTCGGGGAGGCCTATGTCCAATAGTGGACGTCTTTCGGCTAAAATGATGATGATGAATTATATTGGCCCTGCCTGTCATTTGCGTCTTCGACTGTCATAACGAGTAGGAGCTCGAAAGTGACAGCCAGCCTAACCAACGTGTATCATTTAACTGGTTTGTGGAGGACAAATCCAACCTGGTTGGTTGATTGCCCATGGCCCCACCGACATCTTGTCGTACGAATCTCAAGGAGACGGCTGCGGACATAGCCCGCCAAACAGGCGCGCTTTCACCGCAGTCGTTTCTTGACTCCTTTACAAATCTCGTCCTGTCCCCTTTGTGCCTTCTCCCCATTCTGGGGCGGCCACTAGCGACGTACCCCGCTCAAGGGTACGGACGATACGGTACGCCTTCGCTGCCCGTCGCGTACCTAGCCCACAACCAATGAGAGTGTGATGCCAAAAAAATATATCCAGATCCGTTCAGCCATTCTGAAACATCCATCCATCCAAACTTTCCATCTGATCTACCTTCATTCTCCTACTGTCTTTTAGCGGGTGATCTCTGGACCTACTGAATCGATCTAAATTAAATTTGGCATGGGATAGTTTGAGACTCTGTGAAGGACAAAGGCTATTTATATTTCCTTGGGATGATAAAACACTTTTTACGCGTGCGAAGCCGCGGGCAGAAGCTAGTCCTTCTCTTATATAGCTGAGAAAAGATTAAATAGATGGGATCTATCGCAGTTTTTGGTACCTTCATCATGACTATTTTTAGTGGCTATATGGTAGTGAAACGCGCGTGCATGACAATGTTCATTTTATGAAGATACCACGAGTTGAGTAGTGAGAATGTGGCTGTTTGATGAGTAAAAGAAAGTGACAGCCAGCCAAACCAACTTCTATCATGTAACTGGTTTGTGGAGGACAGTTAGACACTCCATGAAAAATACTGGTAAATAGTGATATATCGCAGTTTTAGTACCTTCATCATGACTATTTTTAGTAACTGCGATATGCTAGTGAAACGCGCGTGCATGACAATGTTCTTTTTTTTTAATTTATGAAGATACCACGAGTTGAGTAGTGAGAATGTGGCTGTTTGATGAGTAAAAGAAAGTGACAGCCAGCCAAACCAACGTGTATCATGCTTCTCTAATACATGTGTGAGTACAATGTTCCGACTGTAAATCTACCATTCACTATACCTATGTGCCGTTCGTTCACTTCTGTGTGCCCTGGCAGTTGAGTATGTCATGCTCTCTCTAATTTCTCTCTGACGGTGGCATATGTGTTGGATCATTCGGTTCCCTTCATGATGGTTGATCTGAGTGGTTCCGAACCATGCGTCATGTTCGTGAACGGGCGCCATCAGTTGGGATTGGTCATAACTTAGCTGCCTCGGCCTGTTGTTGCATTTTTATGTTAAAATTGTTTGTTACTCTAGACGATTTTACGTGCACGTCTTTTTGCATCGTTCTCACATATATGTATTTTTTTTCAACAAGAATGATGTAACCAAAAACTTGTAATTGAAACCGATGGAAAAGAGTGTCCGTGGAGTTTCCTGCAAATTCTTCTTCATTGAGATCTACTGACGCTTGCAAATTTGCAACTAGTAATTTTTTTTTGTTTGACAATTCAAAAGTACCTCTAAGATTTATTTGAAATAAAATATTTTGATTTTGAATATAGTTGGGGGGAAAAGACTAAACAGATGGGATATTTCGCAGTTTTAGTACCTACATCATGACTAGTTTTAATTACGGCGCTGTGGTAGTTAAACGCGCGTGCATGACAATGTTCTTTTTTTGAAATGAAGGTACCACGAATTGAGTAGTGAGTATGTGGCTGTTTGATGAGCAAAAGAAAGTGACAGCCAGCCAAACCAACTTGTGTCATGTAACTGGTTTGTGGAGGACAGTTAGACACTCCATGAAAAATACTGATAAATAGTGATATATCGCAGTTTAAGTACCTTCATCATGACTTATTTTTTCTAAAGCTTAAACATCTTGTAATGATGCAGATCAAAGAACTAGGGAGCTTACTCTGACGTGTAAATTATCATGGTTCAACTGTGAGAGAGAGACGGAACTTTCTCATGCAATTATGATGGCATTTAAACACTATAGTATATCTCCAGTCAAAAGATCACAAGAGATGAAGGTTAGTAAGTATTAAAAAAAAGATCACAAAGATTTTCTCTACAAAATACAAAATGTTCCTTTCTTCACAATTTATTGAAAAACCTTAGTTACAAGTTGAAAGAGTCGCAAGCGATGAACTATTAAACTGTTACTGTTCAGCGACAAAGTTTTTATTGATTTTAAACTGAACTCAGAAGAAAACGAAGTTTAATAGTAGATTCATTCGCGTTAAATATCGATTTCGTATTAAATGATTATCAAAACTTAAACTTTTGGAAATGTTATTCACCTACCATTTAGGGTGGAGCGTTTGAAATGCAAATTAAATCTGTAACATTTATAAAACGAGTAACCTTTCTATCGTTAGTAGGATAGCTAGAGCTATGAATATTGTAAATATGAATATCTGGTTGCTATTTGTGAATGAATCACACATTCACGCCTCAGAGACAGACTAAATCCGTTCGGATTTGAATGAAACTTGGCATAAGTAGGCCCTAAATGAAATTTTAGCCGTGAATTTTCATCCCAGTGGTACCTACGGTCTCTTGGGATAATTTTGGACTTGCATATTAAAAAGCATTTCGCAAGCCTGGAGTTAGGAACTGTTATAATATTTTTTTTTGTTCGAATTTCATTTTACCGAAAACTATTGTCCGACTTCTTTTTTGCTATATGCATTGACATATTTTCAGATCATCGAAGTATTACGTGGCAAATGTATTATTTTACTGAACTACATTTCACCGATTTACAAAATAACTTTTTGCTTTTTGCCGAAGCCTGTTTTGAACTTTTTTCGTTTGCCAAATGATTTATTTGCCATATTTTCACCACAGCGAAACAACATTTTACGGAATATCATTTGGTCAATTTTCATGCATGTGATTTATTAATAACTGTCATGCGTTAGACATTTTATTAATTAATTATTTTAACAAATTAGTCCATGAGCGAGTGAAGCGAGCTCGGAAAATTAGGGCACCCCGACACGGATAGGTTAGATTCGAAGAGGATGATGAGAGCTGAAGTGAGCGAGCAAAGCGAGCGAACGCATCTCCCGCCTTCTCCTTCGTGTTAGGTTACCTTAGACCCTGCAGGCAGAAATAGGAGCCCCGCACAGCGGGGATTCGGCTGCTTAAATACTAATCTTACTTACACCTATATTAAAACCAATGTGAAAATTAAAAAATAATTCGTTCCCAGAGCGAGCGAAGCGAGCTTGAGAGCTTAGGGCACCCCGACACGGTTTTTTTTTTCAAATCGCTGTTTATACATTTGCATTCGCCCATTGTTTCTGTTCTGAATGTTCGGGAACATAATACTTCGAACAAATGTTATTTCGGCTAAGTGTAACTTCGGTAAAAAGGTTTTCGACCAAACGAAACGTCAGAGTAACGAAAAAATTTGAATTGATAATTGGTCAACTGAGACAGTGGCAGACGTGACTCCGATGAAGTAAATAAAAATGAAACGATAATAGTTGAAAAGTTTTAGGTGAAATGAAATTAGGTCAAATATTTTTATGTTATGTTATGTTATGTAACCATAGTAATGTAACCATAGTAACAAGCTCTCCCGGCGAAATTCGTACCACCTCAAACAAATGTATGGGAAAATTGTATAACTAACCCGACTTTGTTTTGAATTTCAGAATAACGCCATCTACTGGCTTTACCGGAACCAGTATGCAACACTATGTTCATTTTGGTCCGTGTTTTATTTATGTCATGTATGATTTGTTTTGTCGTGTTTTATTTATGTCATGTATGATTATGATGACGTTGTGTTTTCAAAACGAATGGGAAAATTAATTTTCTTCACAATTTTGTTTTTCGTTAGTATTGCCGATATTTTACATATCAAAGATCATGAAAATCAATCCAGGCGTTCTCAAATTACAAATGGTATAACTAACACGACTTTGTTTTATATATACCTAGAGATAAATTAAAGAGTGCTACAAAAGTAATAGTCGCTGGGGCAAAAAATAAAAGGTAAACAAACCATTCTGCGTTGTAAGGTTGTAATTTTAAAATTGGTCGGATTATGACCGTTTTTTTTGTACCTTTTATTTTCCCCCAGGTAATAGAGTATCATAATTATATCCGCCAAAAGACGTCCACTGCTGGACATAGCCCCCAAACGTCGACCTTCCAACGTAACGTCAATCTTCTTCTGCATTCTGCGAGGAATTATCACATGAGCGTTTAATACTTAATTAAATACAGTACACTTAGTTATATACAGTTGTATACGAGACTACATCCATGATATGAATCCTCTATAAAAGTTTCTGAAACCTGGATCGAAAAAGTAAAGGAGTTGTATATTGAAACTTAGTACAACATTTTAGCACTCGTTTGGATGATATTATGGTTAGTACCTACCTGGGCGACCGAGCTCTGCTTGGGTGCAAATAGAGAAAACGGCGTTTTCCAGAAAAGAAAAAATAATAATACCCGACTGCTTAAAAAGCGAACTAAAAAGACGTAAACAGGACGAAAATCATGCTGTGTAGTCGGAGGATGCATATACGCCAGCTGGCTGACCAAAACCAGATATATCCTCCGATTGCACTAAGAATCATCAAAATCGGCCAACGCTTTTGGTTTCTAGAACACCGCATAAGAAAAAACATACATACATCCATAGACTGATAAACACATAACCCTCCTTCGGCAGTCAGATAAAAATGAAACCTAGTTAGATCGATTTATCGCCCCCAAAACCCCTGCATACAAAATTTCATGAAAATCGTTGGAGTCGTTTCCGAGATTCATCAGATTATTATATACATACATTATACAAGAATTGCTCCTTTAAAGGTATTAGATAGATGTGACACTGGTAGTTTAAATGTGGGCAATAAGCTAATTGTTTCCGAAACTTTTTATAGGATTTATAGCATGGGTGTAGATTAAATTATTAAAATAATAATTATAATTTTACTACACACTCATAATGGAAATGAAAATGTTCAATAGCGACCTAGTTTTCATCAGTAAAACCACTCCCTTACCACAACTTCAGGCTTCAATGGCCACCAAAGCGAACGATACAAAACATCGTGGAATAAATGTTGCAGAAATATACTTTCTATAAATAATTCATTACAGGAAGGAACTGCGCGAAATTTTAAAATGATTTTTATGCGATACTAGTTTGTGAACGCGACTTCGTACGCGGGGTTTTAGAATTTTGTCAAACTACCTAACTGCTGAATCAATAATTTAGCTCTTTTAGAACTGATTAAAAACCTGTATTCTCTTTCTGTGTTTTCTGCAGCATTCGAAAGCCTTTCACAAAGGTAACCTATGACCTGGTGAAAGCGGCGGGAATTCGGAGGAGAGGAAAAGGTGACCGCAGCGGTCGATGTGGCGACAGGACACTTGGGGGAGGTTTGTTGCCAGCGTTTTTGGTCTCGCGCGGGGTTGTTATTTATTTTAATTTTTCATTATTGTTTTTTTGTGTCTTTGCTTATCTCGTGTCTCTTGTGCGGATCACAAATAAATATTTTTTCTTATGTTTTAAGGATGAAGTATTATACTACCTGGCTCTTCGGCATTAGGTATAGAGTTTATCTGTAACTGGGCTGTAGTGCTCAAACAGGCAGTCTCCAGTCAGCTCCATGTACAAAGTTAGACTGGAAGCCGACCCATGTATAGTTGAGAAACTAGACAGATTATTTTTTTTGTCAGGGTTAAAACTATCTTTATACTATCAAAATCGATTTAGCAGTTTAACCATGTAAACATTACAGACAAACGCAATTTCTTCCACATGAATAATATTAGTATGGGATACGCCATCAAAAAATCTTTATGAATTTCTTTCCCTTCCTGTTGAGTAACATGATATTTTTGCATAAAAAGATATAATGACAAAAAGGTAGGATGTTTTTTTGTTTTGTTGGTCTGCATTTGAATACAGTACGAAGATCTGTGACATAATTATGTTTATACCATTCCCCCTCTAAAAAGCTTATTTTATTCACTGAAAACAGTGAATAAAAAGCACTTTTAATCACTGTTTTGGTGTTTGAATTTAGAATACACCATTATATATTTGACCTCCATCTCAATGCTATACAACCTACTTGCGTATAAAATACTCGATACAAACTTCTTGTGCAAAGAATATTCGACTTTCAAACTCCTTCGTCGATTTAATTTTGAGTTTGTTCATATTTAGGATTTTAATAATGATTTTGATTTTGGTCTAGGATGTTTAGAGAATACTTATTTGGATTATAATACTAATATTAATTGCATTCGTGTTTATTTAATTATAATTATGTAACGTAACGGAGGTGGTCACTGGCCCCTGAAACACAGGTGCTGTTACCTAGCTCAGCTTCAATTTACAAAAAATGTGAAACCCAGGGGTTACTCATTTTTTGTAAATTTTGAAGGTAATAAACGATTGATTTATTATTATTCCTTGTGCTTAAATCTTTCTTTTTCTCGTAGTCATGGTATAAATATAGTTCATTAAATGGATGGGCATTTTCAAGTACAAAAAGAAAATAAAACGTTGCTTTAAAAAATACAAGCTGTCTTATTACATAAATAATGCCCGTAAATAATATAGTATGCAACTCTTGAATAAAACGGATTTATATCGAGGGCCATGAATCACTCGCGTCGCTACGGATTCTAACACTTGAATCACTCGCTATGCTCGTGATTCAATCATCATGAATCACTCCCTACGGTCGTGATTCAGTTGTTAGAATCCTTCACTTGTTCGTGATTCATCTATGGCCCTCGCTTTAAAACCGTCCTTTATTCACTAGTTGCATAATATACTATTTTTTAACAGATAAGGTGCTTTATGCAAACTTCCAGGTTGCCTCATTATGTACTTAGTAGGGTACCGACAGTAAGATTACCAATAGAGACGTCATACTCATTATAAAGAAATAAAAACATAGCGATATTTTACTATAGATACCTACATAGCGGCCCCGACTTACGTGTCGTAGATCGTGAGTACGATCCCAGGCAGGCGCTTTACTTTATGTAAATTATTTCACCATCACTGCTTTTGCTGCAAAACTGTGAAGGAAAACATCGTGAGGAAACTGACATGTCCTAGAACCATAAAATCGAAGACATGTGACATTCACTAACCCGCACTGGGCCCGCGTGGTGGATTAGGCCCATTACCTTTCTCATAGAGAGGATGCCTGTATCCCAGCAGTGGGAACATTTTAAGGCTGATGATGATGACCTACATAGGAATTATGGAACTTACTTTACGAACTTGGAACTTTATTTCTATCACGGAGTAAATTAAAAGATCACAGAGATATAAATAGGACCCCGTTGTCAGAAAGAGATAAACATACAGTTCACACGTACGGCCAGACGCAGGACGGACTGAGTTCACTCAAGCTAGTCAGCTTGTGTTTGCTTTGCCGCGCAGCCCTCGGTAAAACGTATCTACATCAGCGTATATATACATATATAACATTATTAGGTACCGGGAATTCTTATGTGTAATGTCCAAGAAAACACTGCTAAGTGCATTCACCAAGCAGCTTTATTGAACTAGCATTAATTACAGTAATGCGCATAATAATGTATAAATGCAAGTACAAATCGCGGGCGTCAGCATAAAATTGTCGAGCGTGCTCGTATACTACTCATCATTTAGAGATGCGCTCCAAAAAACACGGTCTGGTGTAGTAAATATTCGCCCCCTAATAGGGGGAAAATCATCTCCAATTTTGGAGCTCGTTACAACCCGCAATAGCCTAGATATCAACAGTGTATGTTTGACTGGATATTTGGAACACTGGTGGCCAACAAGAAGACAAGAACAACAAGAAATCTTCAAGCGAAGGGAATCTTCAAGCGTCTTGTTTGATTGAACCTGAAGCACCCTTGGTAAGCGATTTGCAATTTTCTCGTTGGTTTTCGTGTCGAATGGTCCCCCATGTCTTCCCCATGGGCTACATATAGACGAAGTTGGACTTCCACGCATCCACGTGTGAAGTTGTAATAATTTCTCATCCCGCCCCTAGAAGCACGGCTATTTACACGCCTGCCCCTACACGGTCCGTCGTAAGTATTTTAGTTTAGGGCCGTAAATTATAGGTATGTCATATCAGTTATAAATATTGTTAAAAATAAATACATACTGTGTGGGTAAGTAATTTCAATACATACTGTACCTTTCTTTTTTCTTCTTCTTCTGATGGTCTGACGCGACTTGATTTATATCGCACCGATAAGCGATTTTTACTAAGTGAAATTGCAAGTACGTTCACATGGATGCTATGCAATGCAATTCGATTGATTTGCCCTTGAAACTTTATTCGTGCGCGATATCACCTATCGTCGCAATTTAAGGTCTCTAAGGGACCTAGGAGTAGTTACCGATATACACAGTATACACGACTTGTCGAAAAACTTATCAAAATAGTACCAAAAATGCAATCAGACCACATTCACGGGAACACCAACCAATCCGCACGGCTGTACAGTTGGCATACCAGTTGATTTTTGAATGACGTCGACTCAATTCGATTTCAACTCTTATGAACAAGTCATAGTAAAAAAAAAGAAAGAAAACGTATTTAATTGTTACAAAACGACATACAAACATTACATTACAAGACATTATGTTAGAAAAGAAATGTTAGAAAAGACAAAAAACAATGAAAAAATAAATGTTGAATATAACATGACGTATATATTAAATTCAAGGGTTGTTCAGTTAGTTTGATCCTTTAAGACCGTTAAGAGCTTCAAAAAGGGTCTTAAGGGACTAGTTACGAAGTGTCTAGATAGTTATTAATTTCGCTTCTATTTTATAGATGATTTATTATAAGTCTGACCGAATGCCTTCTAGACTTGCTTTTGTTAACTAAAGCTCAACCAAATGAATAGATAATAAATTTATTCATTATTGAAAGGATTTTTAATCAAAGATTTAAAACAATTTTTATTTTGCCAAAAGATGTTAAAACAGCAACAATTTAAAAATATTATTAATCTCTTTTTGGCAAATGATGTTAAAATAGCAACAATTTCAAAATATTATTTATCTCTTTTTGCCAAATGATGTTAAAACAGCAACTGTTTGAAAATACGATTACTCTCTTTTTCCGCAACTTCACTTCCCTAACTTTTACCATAGGAATTGTTCATTTTTTCGGGATAAAAAGTAGCCTATGTTTTTTACTCAACAACAGTGTAACTTTCTTACAGTGAAAGAATTTTCGTACTCGGCGTCATTCGTAGGTAGGTAGATACTACCAGAGATAAATTTCCTTGTACAAAAATTTTTACTTTTCACTAAGCATGAAAGTATAAGTAGATTTTGTTTAATAATCCGGCAATTTAATAAATGTTAAGTATCTACTAGTTGCCGCCTGCGTCTTAGCCCGCCTTGAATCGTTTCACGTATCAGTAATATACTGTAAAGTTTCTTAACTCTTTAATATAGACCAAATAACATAAAACAAAGTGAAAATAAATGTTCTAGTCCAAAGGCAAGCTTAACTCACAGTCAAGTTTTCGCCCGGCAAACCTCCAAGTTTTATCAAAATCCGTTCAGTAGTTTCGCATAAAAGAATAACAAACATCTATCCTCACAAACTATCAGAACCACTTTTTAAACAACCGGCGCTTTCAAAGCCCCTTTCTAAATGACTTCTTACTTGAGCAGTAACTGGAAAATACGCCATTATACATCGTATATCGATGCGCATTATAGGCGAAAAGTCGGTGTATGGCCACCCCAATTTACGTTGATTATATAATAATAATATAATAATAATAATAAATTCTTTATTTATCTCTACATCAAAATACAGTGACAATTATATACGTAACCTTGTATGGAGAAGGGTGTCTGAGATAGGTAAGGCCCTGTGTTACAGATCACCCATTTTACATAAAAGAATTAACAAAATTATCAAAATTAACCATTTAATAATTTGTATGTAGTAGGTATACTCTTTACAAAATCGAAAACTTAAGTTTAAAGAGGAATACAATTAAATTAAATTAAAATTCAATGAAAATTAAATTTAAAAAGAATTAAAATCAAAGAGAAATGAAATATAAAAATGCAGCGAAAAATAAACAAAAGAAGTATCTTATTCACTGAAAACTACAATAAGTAGTAAAATTTGGTTAAATCTGGAATGGCCCTAGTTCAACAATGTTTTGAACTATAGGAACTTTGTAGTTAAAATGTATTAATATGGATGTTTCTTGGGTAAAAAAAATGGTAATTCTATTTAGTCCGTCAGTGAGATTATCAAATAATATTGAACACGTATTTTTTGCTTTACCGAATAACTAAATATTGACAAAGATAAAGCTCATCAAATTCAAGAGTAGGAGCTTGTGACGTCATTTGTCAGTATAAAGCGTAGCACGGCGTGGTATCACACGATATTTCAACGTACTGGCCAATATTTTTAGGTAATCTAACTGACGGACTAAATAGATTTTTGCCGTCATCCCTAATTTATAATAGCTATGTAAAATTGGTTTAATGAAAAGCGTGTGAGACGGATAATTTTATTGAATTTGTTAGTCATCGTAAAGTTTATCTATTTTCTTTTAGATTTTTACGGCTTCCAGTCTAACCGCATGCTTCTGATTAACAGTATTTTACTTAAAGTGACTTATCCATTACTTATCCTTCATCCGTCCCTACAGATTACTACTAAGCCGTAGAAGCAATCCAAACTAATTTTATGAACTAAATTATTAATCTTTGTTACAATTCTGTTCTGTTTCTACCTACCTGGCTTGGGTGACTTGTGTGAAATTATCAAAATGCTCGTTTCAGTAAAGTAATTTAACTGACTTTTAAAATAGACTACCAAGCATTATCGAGAGCTCAAAATATATCACAATTTGTCGTCACGATCGATGATCGTGTAATAGGTGCTAATGGCTCGTGTTGAAGTGCCAGCTGCGCCGATCATATGAATGGCTGATAAATTATTTGTATTTTGTTATGTTTCATGCTGTTACAACAACCGCTACAGCTATGGAGTGGAACTTCTTGCTGTAACCTGGGTGTACTCAATCCTCGAGTAAGAAAGTAGGAGCAAGTGGAGAAGCGTAGTCAAAGAAAAGGTTTTGTAACTATGATTTGGTCGCAACCAACATGCACTGGGGAATCGACACAAGGAGGAGGAGGATTCCAAAAAAAATAAACGGTTCATTTGACGAAGGCCAAAAGAGCGATGCCGCGGGAAAAAGCTAGTAATTTGGTGTACATACAATATAATCTATTTTATCTTATCTTCAATCGAGTCAAACGTTTAATACCAAAAAAGCAGATTGGGTAACATTTGATAACAAACTGGGGGAATTAAAAATTGCAAATGAATTAAATTTAGAAAATGTAAAGAAATTAGACAGTAAAGAAAAATTAGAGAAAGAAATTATTAAATATAGAAATATAATAGTAGAAGCATGTAATAACGCCATTCCCAAGGCTAATAATAAAGTGAAACTTACTTTTCCGTGGTGGTCCGAGGAGCTCGCTGTGAAGAAGAAGGAGGTCACTAGGAGAAAGAACCGTATCCGCAACGCCGCACCGGTCCGGCGAGCGATGGTCGTCAGCGAGTACCTGAAAGCCAAACAAGAGTATGAGATGCAAGCGAAGAATGCCCAAGTCGCCAGTTGGAAGGAGTTCTGCCGGAAGCAGGATCGGGAAGGGGTCCTGCCCAGGGCAGGAATCTACAGGATCATCGGTAGGACCGCCAGACGGCAGGAAGAACTGACCCTATGCTGCGATGGTACATTCCTTAATCCAAGTGAATCGGCCGCCCTACTAGCAGATACGTTCTACCCCAAAGACAGAGTAGACCAGGATAACGCTGACCACAGGCGAATTAGAGAAGCGGCCAGCCGAGTAAATGAATGGGTCCATGATGAATATCATGACCCATCGTTTACGATGCTGGAGCTGAAGACCGCTATGGCAGGTTTCAATCCCAAAAAGGCACCAGGAGGGGATGGACTGACGTCTGATATCTGCAGTCGAGCGACCCACCAGGACCAGGAATTGTCTCTTGCCCTTTACAATAAGTGCCTCGAGCTGGCACACTTTCCAGAGATCTGGAAGGAAGCTACGGTCGTGGTTCTTAGGAAGCCGGGCAAGGACAACTATCTGACCCCAAAGGCATACCGACCAATCGGTCTACTGCCTGTTTTGGGAAAGGTCCTGGAGAGGATGGTCGTAGCGCGTCTAAAGTGGCAGCTTGTACCGCGGTTTAGTACCCGCCATTTTGGCTTTATGCCCCAGAGGAGCACCGAGGACGCCCTCTATACGCTAATAAATCACGTACAGGACAAGTTAAGGCTGAAGAAGCTAATTGTCCTGGTGTCTTTGGATATAGAGGGGGCCTTCGACAGCGCTTGGTGGCCAGCTATAAAGGTCAGGCTGGCTGAGGAAAAGTGCCCGGTCAACATCAGGCGGCTGATAGACAGCTATCTCGACAGTAGGAAGGTTAGGGTTCGTTACGCTGGGGAGGAATGTACGAGAGAGACTGACAAGGGCTGCGTTCAAGGGTCAATCGGCGGTCCAATCCTGTGGAACCTCCTTCTAGACCCACTTCTAAAAGACCTGGAACGACGGGGTATCTTTGTGCAGGCGTTCGCGGATGACATCGTCTTGGTCGTGGATGGGGACACGGCGACTGAAGTCTCGAGATCTGCCAATGCAGCCCTCGCCCATGTTCAGGGTTGGGGCGTTCGAAATAAGCTGAGGTTTGCACCGCACAAAACATGTGCGATGACCATAACCAATAAGCTTAAGTACGACACTCCAATGCTGAGCATGGCCGGGGTCGACATCGATATGGTCAAGAAAATGAAGTTGCTGGGTCTGACCATAGACGAGAAGCTCACTTTTAGTGAGCATACCGCGAACGTCTGCAGAAGGGTAGCAGATATTTATAAGCAGCTTTCTCGTGCTGCCAAAGTAAGTTGGGGTTTGAATGCTGAGGTAATTCGCGTTATATACACGGCAACAATCGAGCCCATAATCACGTACGTGGCCGCAGCCTGGGCTCCTGCTACGAAAAAGCAAGGGATACGGAAGAAGCTAGGCTCGGTCCAACGAGGATTCGTCCAGAAGATCTGCAAGTCTTACCGTACTGTCTCGCTGAACTCGGCACTGGTACTATCTGGGATACTACCTCTAGACCTGCGCATACAAGAGGCAGCCGCCCTGTATGAAGCAAGGAGAGGGTCATCCCGGTTCGTGCCAGAAGACCGGGAGATCGAGGGTATGGTGAGATTTGCAGAGACTCCTCACCCTGCCAAACAAATGGCCTTGGAATTCATGTGCCTGGCAGACCAACAGCTTGTGGACAGCCAGAACGTGCAGACAGTGCGAATATTCACTGACGGCAGCAAGCTTGAGGGGAAGGTCGGAGCCGCATTATCCCTGTGGGATAATGAAGGTGAAATCCAGAAGCTCAAGCTTAGCCTCGCCGCGTACTGCACTGTCTACCAGGCTGAATTACTTGCCATTTGCAAAGCAACGGACGTAATCCTCAAGCGCAAAGAGACGAGCTATGGTTTGTACAGCGACTCAATGTCAGCATTGCAGACGCTGGCAAACCATGGCTCTCTCCATCCTCTGGCGGTTCGCGCGCGAGACAACTTGGTTCAAGCGCTGGGCCAGAGCAAAGTTGTATCTTCGTTCTGGGTCAAGGCCCACGCGGGCCTGCCGGGGAATGAGCGTGCGGACGAGTTGGCAAAGGAGGCAGCATTGTCGTTGCGGAGGAAGCCGGACTATGACCAATTTCCGATCTCATTTATCAGGCGACAGATCCGTTTGGAATCGCTTGATGAGTGGAATCGGAGATATGTGACTGGCGAGACGGCCTCTGTGACGAGAATGTTTCTTCCCGACGCCATAGCAGCATTCCGTATTGTACAACAGGTGCGGCCAACAGGCTTACTCACACAAGTTTTGACAGGGCACGGTGGGTTCTCTGAATACTTGAACCGTTTCAAGTGTAAGGAGAGCCCAGCGTGCGCCTGCGATCCCAACATGTCTGAGAGTGTCCAGCACATAATCATAGATTGCCCGATTTTTACTAGGGAACGCTATCAACTTCAATGTGAGCTGGACATGAGACTGTCGTGTGATAACCTATACGAGTTTATGGGTAAGAAATATAGGGAAAAGTTCTTAGCATACTGCGAGAATGTGGCCGTAACAGTAGTAAATAGAAATAAAAGTTAGAGTAAGCTATGTTTCATTTATATTGTTAGTATATAAGATTAGAAACATAGGCAAAATAGCACATAAATTGAGAAATAGTAAGTAAGTAGTAATACTAAGAAAGTACCAAAAACCTAGAAATAAGTAGTTAAGAAAAATGTCAAAATAAAATGTAATAATTGTGTTATTTTCCCTAACTATTTAAATAAAGTCTGCCCTTAGCATAGTATTAATTAAAGTGGGAGTCCCACCCACTAGAATGCAAGATGAAGAATGAGAGAAAGATAATGTATGCTGAATAAAAGTGCGAGAGGAATAAAAGCGAGAACTGGTATGAGTGAAGTTGAGCACAAAATAGGCGCTAACGCCGTTAGCGGGATTAGTATTAAGAAAAAAAAAATAAAAAATCGAGTCATACGATCAATATGCTCTTTAAGTACCTTTATTGAACTCAATACTTTCAATGCCTTTATAGAACTTCCAAAAACAGAGAAGTTAGCATTTACAAAAGTTTGACATATATCGCAAGCTCTAGTCGCTGACACGATCAATGATCTAGTAATAGGCGCTAATGGCTCGATGTGCCAGCTGCACCAATCATCGCTGCCACAGCTGCTGGAACTGAAATTATGAATGGCCAATACATGATTTGTATATCCTACAAATTCTACTTCTACTAAGAAGAAGTCTAAGTTTATGAGGATGGTTGGACATTTGTTACTCTTTCACGTAAAAAATACTGAACGAATTTTAATGAAGCAGTGCGGTAATATAGCTTGTACATCATGTTAACATAAGAACTATAATATATCAAGATACAAGCAGTAATTAGGAATAAATAAATAAAGAAGTGTTTAATTGTCACAAAACGACATACAATATAATATATGCTTAAGCTAAACCCTTAAAAATAATATTAGTAGTACTTAAATTAAGTTAATAAAGACGAGAAATAAATAAAACAATAATAACATATACTACCTACATTAGCACAGAAAATGTATAAAACAGAAAATAAATAGGGTGAAAAAGATGCCTGGCAGATGCATGTCGTGTTTGTGGCAAGAAGGCTGCCACTCGGCATAATGCTGTGCCGTGGGGGACCCATAGCATGGCGCTGATGTTCAGTGGTCGCCTAGGACGTGACGTATGGAAACCAAATCTGCTGTAGATGTAAAAATAGATACAAAGAACATAAAATAAATACATTATGATAAAAAACTACTTAAATTATGATGTGAACAAACCCAAAAGTATCTTGAATTTTTGACTAAAATCTATTCTTGTTGTATCTTTAATTCAACGAGCCACGGGCAGTAAATAGTAGATACAAAATCAAAATCTTGTTTTGGTTCTTCTATTTTTTGTTTTTTTTTTATTTAATTCTTTAACTAGCTATGCCTTCTGAGCTACTCGTACCAAAAATAAGCCAGTAAAGAATACTAAAGCTCTACATATATCGCAAGTCGCCAACACGATCGATGATATAATAGGCGCTAATGGCTCGCTCGACGTGCCAGCTGCGCCGATCATCACTGCCACAGCTGCTGGAATGGCCGATAAATTATATTTGTATATTGTTTAAAAATTTTGGGCACCAATTTTCAAGAGGTTGTCGGATAAATTGGTCTGAATTATGGGCTAATTTTTCAATAGTCAGATAACTTTTATGTGAAGCATAACTTTACTCGCGTGATAAGTATTTCATCATCCCAAGGGAATATTATACTGACATAAAAAGAAGCTTATGTGCTATTCCAGACTATAATCTATCTCTTTGCCAAATTACCTTCAGATCTGTTCACCGCTCTGGCGTCGTTGAGTTACAAATAACGTCCAAGCGTCTCCGTTTTAGCTTGGACAAAAATACTTTCGTACGTCTGGATGTCCGGCGGATGCCCGCCTGTTATCCTCTACAGCTAGCATTTCTCATCCTATTCTTGTGAAATTTAGTGAGCAGGTTCGATAATTATATGGTTTTAATATTATGGTAAAAAAGAAAACAAAAACACAGACTTGCGAGGTCTACAGCTCACGGAACCACTAGTATTATTTAGTAAGATAGGTACAAAACAAAGAACTCCTCAAATAGAAGTTTTATGTTTTGGAAAAATCGGCATTAATTTATTTAAACTACGAGGATGCAAAGTAATATTCTATCAGTAAGTGATGACAACTGTTGAAAAACCAAAACAAAAAAAAATCATTAATAAATATATTTTTTCGTATTCTTCTCAGCAAACCCTTCATTTTATACCCATGTCATGACAGTGCGGAATAAAAATTACTATTGCGCCATCTTCGGCCGTCCGCCATATTGGATTTAGAATGACGTCACTTAGCTAACCATGCATTTTCATCTAAACTAAACTTGTATGCAAAATTTGATATTAATCGGTGGAGGATAACTGCTTTAAAATTCAGTTGCAAGATTTGAACCGAACACACTTACATACATACATACTCGTACATTGCAAGTTAAATAAAAACTTAGACATTTTGATAGCGCATGTCGACCGCACACATTTTTGTATTTTCTAAATTCCTTATCGCTGATAGAATGTCAGTTACTCTTAGAGTCTGTATAACCTACGACAATTTAGACATATTTGACTAATTTTCACGACTGCATATTTAACTAATTTCCAGCAAAAAGCAGACGATGAAATTGGATGAGTCCGGTGCAAAAACAAAACCATTAAATTTGGGACGAACAAAACAATTTTACGGTTCAACGTATGTCCAATTTACCACATAAAACTAAAAGATAAACTTCGAAGAACTAACAAGAGAAATAAAACAAATAAAAAAGCAAAATTACCATTGAAAATATTCATTTCCCTAAGAGAACTCTTAACCAAATAACTTTCAATCCTTGAAACAAAGGAGAATACATTTTCAAGGTTCCGCGTTCCTTAAGTGTGCCATAAATCGGTGCTGTTACACTAAACTCATAGAAATGTCGGGGGGAGAAGCAAAATATATGGATTTAATGCTTGGTGCCTATTAATTCTTGTTATTACAACTGTAATGAATAATAATATTTTAGAAATGGTATAGTACGGGATTTGCGTTGCTTGAAAAGTCGAATTTTGTAAATTGGTGACGTATCTTCGGCTTCAGAGGTCCAATTAATAGTACTAAAACTCTATGGTAATTGATTTGTTACAGGTTATTAGAAGCCTGAAAGTCTAGCAAATTCTAGATATCCAAAAGTTTGCGGAATATTCGGCTTAAAAAGTAGATGTATTTTTAACCGACTTGCCAAAAAGGAAGAGGTTCTCAATTCGGATGATTATATAAATATTTCTTTATCTTTATTTATGTTCGGGCATAACTCCGTCATATATAAACTGATTTGCAAATTTCTTCGTTTGGTCCAAAGAATTTTATTCCGAAAAGGTCCTATTTAAATTAGGTAAATCTGATGAAGAACCTTGGCGATATACAACAGAACCCTTCAATAAATGACGGCAAATGTCTCGGGATTGCTGCAGTCGCTTGTCTGTTTATTGTTTACACCATTTCATAACGCATCATCACGCCAGTATGCTTTATACGGCTACGCAGATGTATACAGTTCACCCTGGTACACTGTCATTCCACTGGTTATTTTCAAGTTACATGTTATTCGCGTAATCTATTCTGGCATCACAGTGGCCATTATTATAGAACTTGTCCATTATGTACCGCTAAAAAGTGAAAAATAAAAAAACTTTTTTACAAAAAAATACAACCGACTTCCAAATAAAACCACTGCAAACTGAAATTTAACTATTATTTTTCACTTTGTAGTGATTTATGTGGAAGAAGGCTGTAATTTTTGTAAAAAAGTTGTTATGGAAAGTATTCTGCGAAATTTTCGACCACCCCTAGTAATCTTACCAAGAGGTATCGTAATATTGCAGCAATTGGGTTGTGGAGGTCAGATACATAAACGCTCCGTTGAAAATACTGGTACTCAGACCCACCCAGTGAACGTGGAAGCAGATCCAAACATGTTGGGCAAAGATTTGGCAGAAAAAGTGATATTATAACAGTATAAGCAAAACTGCTGTCGATAAGTCTAAAATATATGTGATCGACATGCGCTATTAAAATGTCACGTGGTATCCCTTAAATTTTGGCATTTTGACAATCGCTATAAATATTTTCGATAGAATTTCAGTTTGTCTAGCGCCTCAGATGGTGATTATGGTACATGATTCGATGAACTTATCTTATTTTCGACCGACTTCAAAAAGGATGCGGTTTGCAATGCGAATGTATGTTTTTGTATGTATGTTACGCGATTACTCCGCTAATTATGAACCGATTTTAATAATTATTTTTTTATTTGAAAGATGGCGGAACCCGTTTCCAGCATTTTTGGATATTTTATCTATTTATCTGTTTAGTTGTGCACGCATCATGTAAAATGTACGAAACCAAAGTAGATAACTTGAAGTATTACTTAGTTTTCGTTTCATCACAATCGGTTCACTCTATCAAAAGTTAGACGAATTTATAGTGTTCAAGACGTAACATTATCACAACACACGCAATTATATCTAAATTCGTCTGTTGTAAATCTCGGACAGTTGAAATCCATAGATGGCGTTGTGCATTTGAAGTCATTTTCTGAATGGCGGTGTTAAAATTCTCCGCAAAAGAATGACACTAGAAAAAAATTGGTAGGTAGGATAGGCAGAAAGGTAAGTAGGGTGGGCAGGTAGAAAGTAAGAAGGTAAATTGGGTAGAATAGGCAATTGACGGGGGCGAAGCCGCGGGCACAGCTAGTATATAATATATGTACTTTAAAACAAAATATTAGCTTCAACTAGTTCAAGAACGATAATGATACGATATGGATCTAGATTTTTACTTCATAAACGTAGCTATGTTTTGCAAACTAATAACAAGTAACATGATAACTTTGTCAGTTTGTAGAGTATGTACATAAAATAATGTTTGCTGGAAAACTTCGAAAGTGAGAATCTAAGGCTTGGTTTAAAAATATACAAAACCTTAGTCTTAAAGTTGTGAAGACACCTTGTTGGTCCAAACTTGGGTTATCTAAAGTAATTTGTATTTTCTTAAGTTAGCGTTTTTAAAACAACTACCATTAGGATTCCGTATGTTCGGTGTTTTCACCGAACACCTTACTTTGCAATATCGGCTTGACGCGTTAACCTAGTTTCATTATGGCGCACGGTTGGCGCAGTGGTTGAGCGATTGACTGCTGCGCTGCGTGTCGCAGGTTTGATTCCCGCACGGAACAAATATTTGTAAGACCTACAGATAGTTGTTCCGGCTCTGGGTGTTTGTGTATGTGAGTTTATATGTTTGTAAACGCACCCACGATACAGGAAGAAATTCCTAGTGTGTGGCAACGTTTTTTTAAAAAATAAATAAAATAAAATTATATTATAATCAGTGCACTTTTGTCTACCGCATTAGCCGGGTGTATTCAAACATTTCATTCAACATTCATTAACATTTTGTAACATTTAAGTCATTAAGGACATTTGAGTTTAAAGAAATAAATAGTGTTTCATGTAAACTTTGTTTCACCTCAAAAACACCGACACCTCGCGAAGTACCCCGACCCCGTATCAAAAATTAAAATGATAAATGTAAACCTTTACATTGCAACTTTGTTTGTTTGTCTTCTATCACAGATCTTTTATAAGAACTACTAAAAGATTTGAAAAGGTTAAAATTCACAATCATTTTCGATAAACCACACCTTGTCAACTTAAATACATATGACTGAAATAATTGAACACAAGGTTATTATTTCTTTGTAAGAGTAAATAGGAGATAAAATGGTATTTTAAATTTTTAAATTAACTCTTCTGTAAAAATTTAATTGAAATTTTTTAATGAAAAGGCAAGTATTTCACCCGACCATGGCAATGCCAAAATGAAGGGTTACGACAAGGGGTGACCATCTATTAAGTTTGTAAATGCCTCAGTAGCATCCCGCAGCCTGGATTTGTGCCAGGATTAATGCACGCCTCCTCGTCTCCAGTTACAGGGGACTAACAACATAACTGGCAAAATATACGCACTATAACACACCTGTGCCTTCCCTACCGGGGAACACAGATGTAATTTTGTGCTATAGTGTAGTAGAATATTGTGTTATTAGTTTTATTCTGAGTGGTCCCATTGCAGGCCAAAGGTTTTTCTTCTTTCCATTGCGCCCGGTTTTAGATAAGTTTAGTCCAGTCCTGTCTGTAGGTATCCAGTTCATCCCGCTATCTTTGTCTGGGCCTGCCGCAATCTCGCCGCACATTTTGATTGATTTATCCAATGAACCGTTTGACATGCAGCAAACGTGGCTGGCCCAGTTCCTTGGAAGAATAAATCTTACTACTGTAATAAACGTTAAACTTTGTGATGGGTGGATAGATGGATGTTATTTACTCTTTCACGCAAAAACCACTAAACGGATTTTGATGAAACTTGAGAAAAAAATAATCTAAGAATACATCAGAATAACACATAGGTTAAAATTTATAAATATATTGGGAGAAAGAAAGAAAGAAGAAGCCGCGGGCAGCAGCAGGTAAAATAAAAATATTGGGAATAGCATTACTCTACACAACTATTATATGTATACTTAATGATACATAGAACATGTTCGCTACGTCACTTGACCTTAAGGTTTCATTGTTTCGGCGTCACCCAGTCGACACCGGCTATCCCTGAAAACCAGCGCTGTGGCTCTGTCTTGCACGCGAGTCCCAGCATTATGCTGAGCGATGGCCGTTTTGCGAGGTTGTGACGCATTCTCTGTATTTGTATTTAAGTTTTCCTTGTTTTTTTTTATGGTATGCGTCGCGCCTGGCGCAAATAAACGTTTTTCTTTCTATTCTTTCTTACATATTTCTGTAGGTAAAGTCGGTATTTAATGTCAAACAGGAAAACCTAAATGTTGGTAATTCCTATCTATACTCTGAGAAGAAACACCAAAATGAATTCGGTCGCACCCTCTTTAAGGCGTATATATTCCCCAATGTTAATGCAGTACTGGCCGTGCGCCCGCTCGTAGCCAGTAGGTATATCAATATTGAACCTCCTTTTAGACAGTTTTCTTTGCAAAATATTCTTTGATTTACATATGCTTTTTCAGTTAAGAAGAAAATCTGGCCATCAATTTATCTGTGTAAAAATATTTTTAAACATCCAAGTCGTTTTGGAAGAATATCCAAAAGTAGCAAAAAATATTGTGTTGTTAATCACATTTTTAAAGCAAAACTATTAGTTACACGAAAAAACTATGTTTCACAAATAATGTACATGAAACAGTAATATTTTTTTTTCAAACATTTTAACTTAGGCGTTACTAAGGAATATACTTTTAGAAAGTAATCGCTTAACGGCACTCAAGCGGTAGAAGGCCCTTAAAGTGCTCACATTATCTTGGTGAGATCAATATGAGTATCAAGCAGATTTGTGTCTAAAATTTATTTACATGAAATTAGAAACACATTTTAGGTAATTAGTAGCTCCGTGGACAGCCAGGCTCAGGGGAGACGAATCTTCAGTCCCCCAGGGACATATCTAACAGGCGTTGTATGGAAATGGTTCTGGGGTGAACTTTTAAGAGGACCCATGTCCTCTTAAAAGTTCACCCCAGAAAGTCATTGGTATTTTCCCCAAAAAATCAGGCGCTTTTTGAAGGGTTTCGCCGATATAAAAAAACGGTTATTAGCAGCTCATTTTTCACCCAACCGAAAGTTTTCACTTCATACTAAGTATCACTCAACCCAAGAATATAACGAACCGAAAAAATAACTCAACAAACACAGTTTTCTATAATATTTTATACAAAAATGTTTGATAAAGACTAAAATTTTACGTAAACTTGCAAAATTTTCCGACTTTTATCTTTCAAAGGTCCCTTTGTCAAAATTCGACGTTAAAAGGTTATATTTTGAGAAAACTTTGTTATTTTTCAGGTTTTTACACCTAATGAATCAGTAATGTACCTCATTGTGGCATTTTTCTGAATCTGTCTACCCTGAGAGCTTTCTTTTATAAGCAAAATACATTTCTGTGTTAAACCTCGGCTTTGTCTCTCTGCAGTCGGATAAAAGATTGTGGATCGTAAAATGATAAAAAGTCGACATTGTTTCTGTCTTGATGATAAAAACAAAAGAATATTAAAGGCAGGTCTTAAAAAAAGTCTGCAATTCTATCTTTTTTGTTTATAAATTAATTTGGAACGATATTTATTGCAAAATTACGAGTATTTTGTCAACCTGCCAAATTAACGTTAACGTCTAAGTCTGTGATCGATTCGACAGCCAATCGCATATCTTGACTTGCGCTTAATTTGTGACGTGCCAATATTTCCCTTTTTTCCAGGCACCGGAAATAAAGCTTACTACAATAAGACAAAAAATAAACAAGAATACGATATTCCATAATTAAATTACTTTGAGCTCGGAAAGTGCTCTTAAAAATATATCTAATATTAAAAGTGGCATATAATTATCCCAATTTTTCAGGCTCTGTCAAAAAACGTAAGTAAATTAATATCCATTGTGAGATTAAAAATGCTTCCCCTCCAGAAATTTGTGAGGTAGCTTAGCTAGGTGGTGGGCGAGGAAAAAATTCCAGCAATAGAATTACATCATTTTCCAAGCCTGACTTAGCACAGTTAAGCAAGCGAAGCTAGGTATTTGGACATACAAAAACGCGAGAGATAAGAGCGAGGAATGTAAGCGAGGCATGTGTGTGAAGGATGCGGTTAAGGAACGTGCGCGAACAGATGAAAAGAGTCCGCTACGCATCGTCGTACCACTCTGCTACACACCGTATCACAGCTTTGCTACGCATCCTCGCACCGCACAAACCCCTCGCACATCTCTGGTGAAAAAACACCCTTATTCGCTTTGCGTGCCTAATTGATGGTATATTGTCAAATACATTTTCAATATAAAGTTAGGCAGTTTATTTTCGTCAGAGAGGCCTATGTAAATGATATTTTCATTTCACAATATAGTAGAGTTTTTTCATTTACTTCAACATCGATACGTTTTCGCTGTCAATGTTGTTTACAAAACTTCGGCGAATTTTAATTATGAATCGCTCTGGGGAAGCAGTGAATAATATTTTCGTGTTCTGTTTAAAAAAAGTAATCGAGCATTTAATTACCTGTATAAATTATGGTTCGAATGAAAATAAACGTTGTCAATATTCACATAGTGCTTCTTTCTGCAAAACTCACTCAAGCGATCGCACAAAATACAAAACCGAACTCAATAATTTTAGTAGTTTATCATGACTCGCCCTGGCTTCGCTCGTGACAAATTATAGGTACATAAAAACCCGTTTTTCATTCTTTCTATTGGTGAAAACTGCATGAAAATCCGTTTAGTAGTTTTTGAGATTATCGCGAACAGACGCAGCGGAGAACTTTGTTTCGCATCTCAACACTCTAAATCCAAACTAATTCCTCAAATGTAATCCAATCTGATTTTAAATTAAATTCTCTGTGAGGAAACCTGAATCAGGTGTTTAACAATAGAAAATCAATTGTTTACTAATTACCACATATTCATAGCCTCATTTGAAAAATTTGTCTACCCGACAACGAAAAAATTAACAAAATAAACATTGTTGAACTGTCAAAATGAAAGGCAGCCCTGCAGTTTGCACCCTGTAGGTCCAAAACTTAAAATATTTTTAACATAATCACTGAATCCCGTTTCAAAATACCAGCAAACTTAATTTAATAGTGTCCAGTGGCTCTGTGCAATCAGTATAATGCACTTAGCCTCAGATAGAACTGCAGCTCTAATTATTACAACTCTCTCAACAATTAGTCTGCCATGCTATCGGGAATACTAATCTGAAATACAGAGCTCGAAGGTAGTTTACAAAATCATGATTTAGATTGTGACTTTGATATTAGCAAGCTTTTGGGCAAATTAGAATCATAGGCAACGAGTTTGCCATCATATTTTCTTGAGTTTTTATCTCTGCTGGAAATAATCATCATAGTTTCACCCGATAGACTCCACGGGTGGTGAGCCATATAGGTAAGGTGGTGAGGACTTTCCTATATGCCTCACCACCCGTGTCGCCAAATAAAACGGTCTTTCACTTCTAGCATCCAGGGGAAAAATGACAAAATGTAAGGGATTGATCACGTGATTTTTCGATATCGCTTGTCAATCCCATACAATTTTGCCTTTTTGATAATCGCTATAGCCACGTTTTCGGTAATTGAATGTCACTTGTCTAGGGCCCTGGGGAATAGACAATGTACAATGACAAATGTCATTCTATAAAATGTAAGTAATTTGTCACGTGGCATTTCGATAACGCTTTGCTTTGAAATTTAGCAATCGCTGTCGCAATGATTTCGATAGGAGAATGTCACTTGTGTTAGCGTCAGATTATTAAGACGTCAAGTTTTTCCTATTCTATTTATTTTCTATTTGACTATTCATTGCAATCGATTAAATATGCTGGCAATACTGAGACATTTGAATTCTTGTCAAGCCAGAAAAAATGTGAAAAAGTCAGCTTCCAATAATGGCATATTTTATGAGAGCGGTAAGTTATTTTGTCAATATGTTAGAAGATATTCAAGCTTTTTACAGGAGTACAGATGACTGAGTCTAATTTCAAAGTACACCGTACACACTTTTCTACAGCTTCAGGCCATCGTTTCTGCTGGAGCTGGAACAGATAGCCAGGCGAGTACACCATGCCATTGGTTCTGCTGTACTTAAAAATAAAAACCTAATAAATAAAAAAAAGTTAGAAAAGCTGACACCAGCCTTTTCAAGGGATATCCATATCAATACCCAGTTTCTGTTTTTGCTGAAGTCAGATGTAGCGGCAGGCGTGTAAATAGCCGTGCTCCTAGGGGCGGGATGAGAACTTATATTAGGACTTCACACGTGGATGCGTCGAAGTCCAACTTCGTCTATATGTAGCCTATGGGGAAGACATGAGGGACCATTCGACACGAAAACCAACGAGAAAATTGCAAATTGCTTACCGAGGTTGCTCCAGGGTCAGTCGTTTCAGATGCTAGAAGATTCCTGTTGTTGTTGTCTTCTTGGTGGCCACCATTGTTCCAAATATCCAGTCAAACATACACTGTTAATATCTAGGCTGTGGCGGGTTATAACGAGCTCCAAAATTGGAGATGATTTTCAAGTAGTAAGAAAAACAAATTTGACGTTCAAAAGAGCGCGCGTGCGCGGCGCGGTGAGTCTTTAAACTGGCGAGTTAAAGAGGGTGTCACAAACACACACATACGATTCTGCTAGTGTGGCGTCCTAGGGGAGTTATCGGTTTGCGATAGCAAAACCTCGCAAGGCAGATGTCAAATGTCTCCCAAGCCATCACATAAGCTATTACTAATATTATATAGCTATAAGCTATAAGGGGGCGAATATCTGCAGCAACAGTACCTCGTAAACAAGCAAGCAGCACCAAGCAAGCAGTACCTCGAAATAATTAAAATATACTCGTATTACGCTGCATGTACACAAAAAAAGCAAAAAATATTTCTTTCTTTCATCCGGTAAGACTACAAAAGAAGGTAGGTACTAGTTAACACTGAACTGCTTATGTAACTCATCTACAGTGTAAAACTTTTTGATTAGGGTTCGGACCACACACTCGAAACTTAAAATTTATTGGGCTCACAATGCCGGCTTGCTATAGATACTCCCATTAAAAACTTTGGATCACTATCAATATACAACAAAAGTGATTTAAGTTATGAATGAGTTTTCATTACTATAGGACTTCAGATCAATTTAAGTATTATAAGAGAATGAAGTGTAAAATTGTCTGTAAATTTTGATTTCATAGACACATGAGACGAGGCGAGGAAAATAAGATCGTTATAGCTTATATACTGTAGTAGATTCTTCTCATACGATTAGAACCTACTGCAGTATACTTCTCCTTACGTCGATACCTCAATACTGGGAGTCGTGATCATATCATGGTTTCAAAATGTTGTTGTGATGTTTCTCCACTTGCTCCTACTTTGTGGGTTGGAATAAAAGCGTTATAAATATCATTATCTTCTTGCCCTGTCCCATGTCCCTTGGGGTTGGCGCAACACGTTTTCTTCCATTCTCCCCGTCAACCGTTCCACTATCAATCATTCTCTGCAATTTCATTATAACAGCATAACATCACGCCTATGATACCCGAAGAGTTAAGACGAGGAGTGCCTATAGTACATCCACTTTCAAAGACAAAAACAAAAAAGACAAAAGTTCTTTATTTCAACTAGACCATTATGCGGCACATTTGGACGTCAAAAATATAAATATATATAGTTAATACTAATTGATTCTACCGTCCATTCGGAAAAGTAGCTTGTTATGGATAAGGACGGACAAGAAAAGAAACTCCATGAAACACAATTTCGAAATATATAACCTTTAACAATAACTTACTTCTTGGCCAACTCAAATATTATTCTAAACATTTACGTATTCAATAAACTCAATCTAAATATCATAATCTCAATAGCAAATACTCATAAAACCTTATTTGCAATACAAACATGTTCCACACACATCAACTCAGACGCGATCGGTTCCCAATACACTTAGGGACCTTCGAGATGGCGCGACGCAATTTAAATTACATCACGCACGTATTTTTAACCGACTTCATAGAAGAAGTTTCAATTCATTTGTATTTTTTTTTTATGTGTTACCTCAGAACTTTTTACTAGTCAACCGATTTTGATAACTCTTTTTTTTCAAAGCTGGTGGTCTCATATGGTCCCATTCAAATTTGGTGAAGATCTGATGAAGAACTTCGGTGATATACAACAGTACTTTTCAATAAAGAACCGCAAATCTCTCGGACATGCTGCTGTTGCATGTCTGTTTATTGGTTACGTTTACGCCATTTCATAATATAACATCACTCTGGTACGCTCTAAAGGGGTACGCAGATGTGTACAGTTCACTCTGGTACACTCTCATTTCACCGGTTATGTTCAAGTTTTATGTTATTCGGGTAATCTATTCTGGCTTAACTTTGTGCATTAAAAAACATTTTTACAAAAAAATATAACCGACTTCCAAAAAAAACCACTACAAAATGAAAAATAACTTCAATTTCGGCAGTCGATGTCAAAATACGAAGAAACAAAAACAGAAACACCGACTTTCAAAAAATTGAAGTAACTTTTCACATTGTACTGTTTTTTTTTTCGAAGACGGTTGTATTTTTTTGTAAAAAAACTTTTCAAAGAAAATTTCAAGTACAAGTCGGTCGAATTGCATCGTATTGCACCCAAACGTAATATTAGCATTAGAACCGATAACCGTTGAGGTAGACGTATTCTTGAGTGGAGACCACGAATTGGTGGACGTAATGTAGGACACGATGAAGTCAGACTAGGTGGTGCGACGATCTTTGCAGGATGACTGGTAGCAGCTGGATGAGAGTTACCAGAAATTGATGCGAGTGGCGTGCAATTAAACAGGCCGAAGTCCAGCAGTGGACTGCTGTAGGCTTATGATGACGATGAACATTCTTGCAATTTCGCTTAATAAAAATCGCGTATCGTTGTGGTATTAATCGAATCATGTTGAGTCATCAGGAAAGTCGCTTAGGTATCCGTTCCGTAACGTTTACTTTGTTGACTCTCCAACTGCGGTCTAACCAAGTAATGAATGGCTAATCAATTCATTTTCCAAACCCCTTTCCATCGAGAAAAAAATTACATCTTTTCAGTAAAAACGGTGACAGACATAATTATGTTACTAGAAATAGGGACCAATTAATCCAACCAGGTTTCAGGCTGGCTAAAGTAGCATCATCTTTTATGGGGTACTGTATAAAATGTTACAATAAAATACCTCCCCACATTCTAGAACTGAATGAGACGAAATTTAAAACTTGTATAAAACGCACACTATGCAGGCAAGCATATTATAAGTTGGGGGATTACATCGCTGATAAAAATGCTTGGCTAAATGCTGGTCCCGCTCCGCAGCCATTAGGGCGCAAGAACAATTAGTGATGGGCAGAAAAATTTTGAAGTATTGTTGGAGCTGCTGAAGACTGTATATTTGTATTGTATAAACTCAATTTCTTTTAATATTATATAACTGCCCAGCATATGTGTGAGTACTATGTTCCGACTGTAAATCTACCTATGTGTCGTTGGTTGACTTCTGTGTGCCCTGGCATTTGAGTGTGTCATGCTCTCTCTAATTTCTCTCTGATGGTGGCACATGTGTTGGATCATTCGGTTCCCTCCATAATGGTTGAGCTGAGTGGTGCCGATCCATGCGTCATGTTCGTGAACGGGCGCCATCAGTTGGGATTGGTCATAACTTAGCTGCCTCGGCCTGTTATTGCATTTTTATGTTGAAATTGTTTGTTACTCTAGACGCTTTTACGTGCACGTCTTTTTGCATCGTTCTCACATATATGTATTTATTTCTTAACAAGAATGATGTAACCAAAAACTTGTAATTGAAAATGATGGAAAAGAGTGTCCCTGGAGTTTCTTGCAAATTCTTCTCCATTGAGATCTACTGACGTTTGCGAATTTGCAACTAGTCATATTTTTTTTTGTTTGACAATTCAAAAGTACCTTTAAGGTTTATTTGAAATAAACTATTTTGTTTTTTTTTTTATTTTTTTATTATTGACTATGAATTTGAATTTATTTGATGTGTTGTATTTATATTGTAATCATTTGTTTGTATTTATCTATATATGATTTGTATTTATTATTGAATAATTTAAAGATGTTGTCTGATATGGGTTTAAGACCTGAAATATATATATATATTTGTTTTTTAAATTTTTGATGAAACCTGAATTAACAATTAATATTAGTCTGAAAACGCCAACCCGCACAATTTAACAAGCGTGGTGATTGCTCGTGCCTTCTCTGCATGAGAAAAGGCCGTTACCCTGCAGTGGGACAGTAACGGACTGGTATTAGAATATTGTACTTTTAATCCCGGTGGCACGTTCCCGTGGCATGATTTTCGACTTAACCGCGACCGAAACCAAAAATCAAGATTTCTTTGTCACATTTGGTTTCGCTTTTTCCTGAAAATATTATGAGCTGAACAAAAAATTCTCTTACGTGCGTGTATGACTAGATGTATAATCGTTAACGAAACAAAAGGAGTATGTAAGGATTTAGAAGTTTAGGTATGAGTTATCTGAGGTCTTAGTGCGAGTTTTTACTCACGTTCAGTCGCGTTAGCGTTAACGTCAAATTGTATTGTTAATGGACCGACGGTATGGAGCAACCTCTATTTACCGTTCCGTACCAAAGGGTAAAAACGGGATACTATTACTAAGACTCCACTGTCCGTCTGTCTGTCTGTCTGTCACCAGGCTGTATCTCATGAACCGTGTAGCTTAGGCAGTTGAAATTTTCACAGACGATGTATTTCTGTTTCTATAACAACTAATACTAAAAAGAACCGGCCAAGTGCGAGTCGGACTCGCACACGAAGGGTTCCGTACTATTATCGCAAAAAACGACAGACAGACAGATACAGACAGACAGACGGCACCCTAAAAACAGAATAAAATAAATATTTAAGTGGACCATACAAAAAACGTGATTTTTTGCGATAATTGTGCGGAACCTTTCGTTCGCGAGTCCGACTCGCACTTGGCCGGTTTTTTTGTATATATTTTGACATAATAGATCGTTTACGTTATCACGAGTAAGTACTTTAAAAATCTCAAAATAAGCACACTGTACATATAAACAAACATTCGCTAACAAAAAAGAACACAGAAAAGCCAAAAATACACATATAACACTAGCCATATTTATCCACACATACCTTCCCTGCCCGACCCTCTAAGTAAGATCAAATGTTGGGGACCGACGCCATTACTTTTCACCATTTGTACCGCGTGACGTCATCATAATTTATGACGGTACACGATCACACACTTTGATGTTGCCAAACATTATAAAATATAGCCGTAATTGTGGCCACATCTGATGAAATATGTCCAACTCCGTCACTTCGGGCTATGAAGACGACGTGACGGTAGATTTTTAGGGTTCATGTCCGTTTAAAAGAAAAAAATAACACTCATAGGATCACTCCGATGTATGTATGTCTGTCAATACCTTTTTTAACAGGAACGCAAGGAGGTATCAATTTTAAAATGATATCAAATAATTAGTTCTGCTTGTCCATGTATGGGACAACAATTTTCCAATGGCAAAATTATTTTCATCTCAATCCAGTTTATATTTTCGTTAGAGCAATGTTCAAGGTATTCATCTATATATATAAAAATGAATCCCTATTTCCCTTGGTCACGGCATCACGCGTTGAATGGCTGGACCGATTTCGCTAAATCTTTTTTTGTTGTGTTTGTTATTGTTAGGAGAAGGTTCTTATGAAAGAAAATTTTAAAAAAATGGTTTGCAGGTAGGGTAAAGTCCGATTCCCACTTGGTCAGGTATTTTTATTATTAATACCTTGACACCAGTGCAGAAGTTAGTATATTATAAGTGTATAAGAAAGCTATATAAATTTTGCTGGCTAGTAAAGAACTCATAAAGTCGTCGGGACCTGTTAAATATTTATAGCAGTCGTTATTGGTAGTCTAAATTCAGGTTCTGATACTATCACTGGGTTAAAACCTAATGGTAAAAATATATTTTTATCCTAATTTAATTCTGATGATGAACTGAATTGTCCAATTTAGTAGCTAATATATTATTTTAGATCAATAAAGATATATTTTTTGTAAACTTTTTATTTTCGAGTCGAAAACTCTTCAAATATTAAGCCCATTAGGTGGCCATACAAATTACAGCGCCAGTGGCGTTCAATAAGGTCCTCTAAAGAGCAGGTGTAATGGCACTTGGGGCACTACAGCATGTGTTTCATATTCTGAATAGGACCAGATTTATGATATAAAGCGACACTATACCTATTACTTAATACCCCGGTGCAAGCAAAACTAGACCATCTGGAAATAACAATGAACAATAAGAAAAAAGCTTGAAAGTAAATTGTAACACAGCAATATCGGTAAATGAGACATGCCTGAATGAACGAATCATAAAAGAATGGCTGGCTACTAAACAGCTTCACAAGCAACAATAAAAAAACAATGACCATAAACAAAGCAGACCAAAACCAGACCGTAGCAAAGATAATAAAACAAACGAATCATTGATTCAAGCACCAGTTATCTTGAAGTCCGATTTATTTATTTACATATATTGTAAAACTTTTAGTGCTTACACAAGTCCCAGAATTTTTTCTTCGTCTCAAAAGTTTTATATTACTTGGAATACTGTTTACATCATCAACTTCTGTTCTTTGCTAAGACTTCGAAAGTCGTAAATTTCTATTTGACTAGATTTATTTGCTGATGAAAGAAAAATATAAGTAGCAGCTGGTTATACTCCGAGTTTTGTAACTGTTACCCCTACGCCAATTTGCTTGAGGTTTGGATCAAAGGATGAGACTGGAAGTTTGCGTGAGATGTCGCTGAGCAAGATGGGTTGATCTTCGTTAATTATGTAGCTTATGTAGACTGTATTTGCAATATTGAAGACTAGATCTTGCCCGCGGTCTCGCTCCCTCAATTTAATTTATTCAAAGTCGAGACAAGAGAATGGTGCGTAAAATTGTCTGTAAACTTTGACTTCATGGATACATGAGGCGAGGCGAGGAAAATAAAATCGTTGAAAAACAATACATCACGGGAATTTAACGCGATGATTTCGATAATTTATTTAACTATTCCACCCGACGACTTTTCGGCCGTGTTGCAATGACCGCGGTCCCGGGTAGACTGGTGTCTCGGTGTAGGCTCCGTTGGGACAGAAAATTATTCCTCTACCCTCACATTTCTACACACAACACTGACCGTGTTTTTATTCTGTAAGTTCGCCGACTGCACAAAACGAGTTAATGTTTTTTGAATCACTGGATTCCACGCCGCGGATAATTTGGAACCGTCATCCCGATTAAACGTTTTGTGTTTTTTAATTTCAATTGCTTCACGCACAATTCTTGAATAGAAGTGGCGTTCCGTGGAGTGGACTTGTAGACGATGAAATTTGATCCAGTGATAGCTGCCGCCTTCTAATAGGTGTTCTGCAATCGCCGACCTATTGAACTGCCGGTCGGGTAAAATAGGTAATAGTATATTATGCAACTAGTGAATAAAGGACGGTTTTAAAGCAAGGGCCATAGATGTTAGAATCCTGAGCGACGCGAGTGATTCATGGCCCTCGATATGGCCATGGCCGTTTTATTCTATATAGTTAGAGAGTTGCATACTATATTTTATACAATGACTACGAGAAAAAGAATGATTTAAGCCAAAAGCACAAGGAATAATAATAAATAAATGGTTTATTACCTTAAAATTTACAAAAAATGAGAAACCTCAGGGCTTCACATTTTTTGTAAACTGAAGCTGAGTTATATAACAGCACCTGTGTTTCAGTGGCCAATGACCACCTCCGTTACGTTACATAATTATAATTAATTAAACACCAATGCAATTAATATTAGAATTACAATCCAAATAAGTATTCACTAAACATCCTAGACCAAAATCAAAATCATTATTAAATCCTAAATATATATAAAAAGCTCAGCTGGCTGCCAAAAAATTGGGGATCCTCGCGAAGGTGAGACGGTACTTCACGCCAGAACAGTTGCTAAACTTGTACCAAGCGCAAGTTCGATCATGCATGGAGTACTGCTCTCATCTCTGGGACGGATCTGCCAGGTACCAGCTAGATGCACTTGAGTCGATCGAAAGACGGGCCAAGAGGCTCATCGGCAATGAAGTACTGGTCGAATCTAGGCTCCAGAACCTCGAACATCGGCGCCGAGTTGCCAGCCTGTCGGTTTTTTATCGGTTACATTTCGGGGAGTGTGCGTTGGAATTGCATGAACTAATTCCTCCTAGCCCGTTCCATCATAGGACTACAAGACGTACGGCGATGCGTCATCGGTACATGGTGGACATCCCACCCATACGCACCAAACGTTTTGGGAATACTTTCATTATGCGTACAGCAAAGGAGTGGAATTCCCTGCCGGAGTCTGTATTTCCTGATAGCTACAACCTGGGAGTCTTCAAGTCTAGAGTGAATAGGTTTCTTCTAGGCAAATGTGCTTCATCGTCGACCACATCATCGCTTACCATCAGGTGAGATAGTGGTCAAGCGCAAGCCTATAATAAATAAAAAAAAAATAAAAAAAATTACCCTCAGTTTCCCAGCTCAAAATTATCGCAGAATTAATGTGACAAATTGTCAAGCACGCGTTATCTGCTGTGATTGGTAGAATTAATGTATAAGCAAACTCAAAATTAAATCGCCGAAGGAGTTTGAAAGTCGAATATTCTTTGCACAAAAAGTTTGTATCGAGTATTTTATGCGCAAGTAGGTTGTATAGGATTGAAATGGAGGTCAAATAAATATTGGTGTGTTCTAAATTCAAACACCAAAACAGTGATTGAAAGTGAAAAGTTAATAAGCTTTTTAGAAGGGGCATTGTATAAATAAATTATCGAAATAATTGCATTTAATTCCCGTGATAAATTGTTTTTCAATTATGAAACGCGAAAGTTTTAAAGTTAATAATAAAATCGTTATAGCTTATATACTGCAGTAGGTTCTAATCATGCAAGCAAGACCGCGGTGAATCTTACATTAACAGTGCATTTTACTGGATAAAATAAGTATACATAAAATAATTTGCCTATTGCATTCAGCCACAGCGTAGCTTTTTATCAGTAAGTATTTTCAGTATCGGATCAGTGGTACATCCAGAGATATCTTTTTTAACAAACAATAGAGGCCAAAAAGAACCGAACATACTAATTATTTTACCTGTTTATATTAGTTTACAACTTTAGTTTTAACCCTAAACCTTCGGACATAAGGGTTCAGTACATAGAGAGTTATAACTTTAACTTCTGCCAGTGTCGCCGGCCGAGTGAATGTTGGGCTTTATCTTAAGGGAATGTACTCTCGGGATAAAAATATGGCCTAATACAGGACATACCCATGAGCCAAATATGTGCTTTCACCAAATTCGTTGAGCAATTGAGTCGTGATTGATTTACAAATATTCATACTTTAACATAATAAAATTTAGTAGGTACTATAAAGAAGTTAAGCTCCGTGAAGATATTTAAAATCCAAGAAGCATAAAGCTCAAAAAACCCATCAAATCTCACGAAATCTCATAGTTTAAACAACACTAAAACATAGTCACAATTCTTATTTGAAGACGAAAATAAAGAGTGCGTGATCACAGACTATAAGAATATCGAACATAAAGCATCAGGCGACGTCAGTACTTCCAAATGAGGCTATAAATATTCATTTTTCAGTATTGTGTACATATCCAGTTTTAAGGCACTGCTACACTGCAGCCCATGGCTAGCCTACGCGCACTTTAATCTTTTTAGCTTAATCTGTTTTTTTTCTACTTTTTATTATGAACTAGCTATCCCACGTGGCTTCGCTCCCGTCAACTGGCTACCTACCTACCCTACCCTAGCTATCCTAAATACATGAATGTTGCGAAACTTTAACCGCTTACGCAGTGCACGCAACGGAATCTCTCAAAAAGGAATAAATTTGCCGTTTTTGCAATTTTTTTCATTTATGCTCTTCTCCTATTGGTCGTAGCGTGATGTTTTATAGCCTAAAACCTTTCTCGATAAATGGACTATCCAACACAAAAATATTTTTTCAATTCCAATCAGTAGTGCCTGAGATTAGCGCGTTCAAACAAACAAACTCTTCAGCATTATGATATTAGTATAGATTTGGCTTGGACATCCACTGGGACGTGCTACCATTGGCCGCGTTACGCACAGATATGTGCTGGGCAGTCAAATGAACTGCACAGCTAATGAGGCAAACCGCGGGTTAGCTCTTCGTGCACATCGTTACAAGGTATTGCTGATCAGAGACGGCATTACTAATAATATTTGTATCCGCGTGTTGAGCTCAAGTTCCGGCTGCCAAAACTAGGCATAATCAGAATTTTCACGAGCTTCTTGAATATCTATGAGTAAACAGTAAAGCTCACTGGCACCATAGCTTATCATCAGGTTCGATAGTTCTCAAACGAGTTTCAAAATAATAGTTGAATAAAAATACACACTAATTTGTATGGAAAGTTTTGACAATGCCGTCTTTAGCAGTGGCCATGGCGTCTAGGCTACCCTACGCACGGGCTGGCAAACAAATAAACCACGCAGCTAAATTGGCAAACCTCTTTGTGCACATCTTACTTAGCAGCCTAGCAGTGGACTATCACCTTTATCTTCACAGAGGCACGTATATTTTATCAGATTATACTAAGGCTAGAAATTGGGTATTCTTGTTCGAGGGAGAATGTAAGTAGCTGTCAACTATGTATTATCCGTTTAGTTGTTATCTTTTTTTGGATATCTTCTACGCTTGTCTATGATCCGTTGAGATGACATGGCCAATCGTCTTTCATACGTCTAGGATTCTAGCCATTTTCGGTGACTAATAAATAATATACGATTTGTTTTCATAGCAGTAGAAATCCTTTAAAAAGAATACATGCAGTAAACTACAATTTACAGTTACCAAGCAGTTCAGTTTATAAAATGGCATTGTTTATTTTGAGATTTAAATCCAAATAAATATGTGAAACACACGAATAACATCATAATTTCATCATCCTAATTGAAACTTACTTTCTAGTGATATTTCGGTTTGAAGTCTACCATTACACATACTGAATGATGCAATACATTACTGTCCAATAATGTCCAATGCTTCCTTAATTTAAAAAAAAAAAAAATAATAAGTATGCCGAAACTGCAAAACTGCTAGCCAAAACTGTTGCCGTGTAAGTACATGGCAACAGTTTTGGCGGCAAATCCTAGTATTTTTGTCTAATATTGAAATAATTTTCCAGACCTAATACGATTTAACGACAAGAAATAAACCAAACACTTTTACTCCAATTAACAACGGCTTCAACCAACACTCTAAGAACACTCAACAAATCGATAGCAACAAAAATCACATAAAAATACAACACACGAGACATTTAAAAAAGCATAAAAATCAAGCGATAAAGTTTTATTGGCCAAGCCTCTCTGCTGACCGATCACAATCACTGGTAATTTGCAGGAAAACAAAGGAAAGCCTGATAAATCGAGACTCATTAAAAACGTGAGCCAACCCCGACTCACTGCTAATTAACCTGAAACGATTCTTTCATGGTAGAAGTCGTGGGTAGGGTAGCGCACTGATTTTTATAGGCTCTTGTTTTTTTTTTTCTAGTGTTTAGTTTTTATGGTCGGAATAGTCTGATTCCAATCAGCTATATTATAATGGGAAACTTTTTTAATGTTTAGGAATACTTTTTGGTTTAATTTCAATAAAAGTGAATAAAAATTAGTTGTTCTATTTTGATTGTTTTTGTACTTCAGGCTGAAGATAAAGTTGCTACACTTGACAAGAGGGCCTAAAAAAATGACAACCCATCAGCTATGAGCGTGCAAAGACAAAACTGCAGTGCGACGTCGCATCGATAAAATCTATGAGTTTGTTGCTTGTTACTGCTTAGCTGTTTTCTGCGGTGCGAATTCGCATCGCGTCTATTTACAGTTTTGTGTTTGGGCCCTAAAGATTTTCGAAAAGATAAAGTAAAGGATGGGCCACGAGACATTTCGGTAGCGCTTTTCAACGAAGCTTATTGTTCTTATTAACAATTGTTTGATGCAATCATTGGTTAGGCCCTAAAGAATTCCAACTCAACCTATATTCCATGCCCACAAGTTAACAATTTATAATTAATTATTTTCCACTGCAATAACAATAAGTTTATCAATAACTCACGCTAATATATCACATAGAAACAATAGTAATAATATAAAACAATATAAGTTATCAATCATTTCCCCGCACTAAAGCTCGCTGGCTGAGTTGGCGCCGCGTTGGCGTAATTCATTATTTGAAAACTGCACTAGTGCGGTTTGAATCCCACATGTTACGGCACAAATGAGTTACTACGACGCTAAAATGGTACTTCGGCTTTTGCGGTATCACATAAGTACTTACCAAGTATTTTTTATACGTTAAAACTTATTGGTATTAGTGTTAGACTGGAGATAATACGGTGAATGAAAACATAGTCTGGAAACCGGCAAGTCCTAGAACCAAAAATTCGAAGACATGTGTCATTCACCAACCCACACTGAGCCCGCGTAGTGGATTAAGGCCCATTCCCTCTCAATGAGAGGATGCCGGTGTCGGAACAGTGGGTACGTTAAAAAACTGATCATGATGAAGATAATAAGAAAAAATACCAGCCTGTAACTGTTCCACTGCAGGGAAAAGGCCTCTTCTCAAACAGAGAAGGCACAATCATTGATCACCGTGCTTGCTCAATGCGTGTTGGCAGTTTCGGCTGTTATTAACAGACTAAAGAATAGAATGAGCCTTTATCACTTTCACTACATGTTATAAAATAAGGGGGGTCTTTACTACGCCACGTTTGTACGCGATAAGCTCAAAAACTCCTGAACGGACTTTCATGCGGATTTCACCAATAGAAAGAGTGAGAAACGGGGTAGGTTTTTGTCTATAATTTATCACGGGCGAAGCCAGGGCGTGACGCTAGTTAATTATAAGAGGCAAATGAAATTCTATCAAAGTCGTCGTCGTCGAGCGGACGGCAAACAGCCTACATGCGCAAACTGTAAGGTAGCACACGGGACGGGCAGCAACCTGGCACACACAGCGTTCAGCGAAGACTGCCAGGAACGCCAAAAGTGGGACGGCATAGCCAGATCGCGCGTATCTTATTGCTAAGGGCAACGAAAACACACCACCAAACCAACCAGTCACCCCCGAAATCACCTCAAGACCGACAGCTAGATTGCGGTTCATCCAAGCAAATCTTCACCGCTCCAAACTGGCCACAGAAGAACTCCACTTGGCAGCCCAGGCAAGGGGAATTTCAGTAGCACTTGTTCAAGAGCCCTACGTAGGAAGAACAGGTGTGATGAAACAAAACCCCGGCACACAAGTCATCCAGTGCAGCCTCAACCGCCAAAAGCCAGTTAAGGCAGCGATCGTTGTTTTCGGTGGCAACCTGGAGGTCATCCACGACCCCCAGCTTGTGACCGAGAACATTGCTGCTGTCTTGCTAAAGGCGGGTCAGCTCAGCTTTGGAGTACTATCGGTCTATTTCGAGGGTGACCAGGACATCGAACCCTACCTATCCGAAACACAATATAAGACACACAAATTGAACACAAACAATATCGTGGTGGGAGGACGTAAACGCCTGGAGCCATTGGTGGGGAAGTGTTTCCGAAAACCCTCGCGGGGCGGCGTACAGTTCTTTCCTAAATGAGCGGGATCTCCACTTCCTAAATACGGGCCAAACACCAACGTTTGAGACATACAGAAATGACAGGTGGTGCACAAGCATCGTCGACGTGACAGCTTGCAGTTCGTCGCTACTGGGTAAGGTCGAGGAGTGGCGGGTAGAAAGAAGTCTAACAACTTCAGACCACAACGCTATAACCTTCTCGATGCGCCTAGAAAAGGCCCTGGAACCCTTAAGGCCGATTTCGACGCGCATCTACAACACCAAGAAGGCCAAGTGGTCCGACTTCAACACCCACTTCAAGACCAGTCTAGCCCACAGTGGCATCACCCAAGTCAGAGTCTCGAATGCACCAAACCCAGAGGATCTGGAGACAATAATTTCAAACTATACTCAGAACATCCACCGCTGATGCGAGGAAGCGATTCCAAAACTGGGTTTGCCCAAACACAACGCCAAGCCCCCATGGTGGACCCCTTCTCTAGACCGTCTCAAAAAAGACGCCATGGCGAAGAAGAGAAGAATCCGGAACGCAGCCGCAAGCCGGAGACACTTCACCATCCAAAAGTACGTGCTGTCCAAACAAACTTACACGACAGCAGCAACGGAAGCAGCCACATCCAACTGGAAGGAGTTCTGCACGAAACAGGACCGAGAGAGCATGTGGGACGGCATCTACAGGGTAATACGGAAAACAGCCAGAAGACAGGACGACGCGCTCCTGAGAAACACCGCAGGCGAGACGCTCAGTCCAGAGCAATCTGCGGATCTTCTGGCAAAAACCTTCTACCCCGACGACTCAACGGATGCCGAACAGCCCTACCACACTGCGCTAAGGAGGCTAGCGCAGGAGAAGAATCCCCAAGGTCTGTCAGCAGACGATCCGCCCTTCACGACTGCGGAGCTGGAAATGGTTCTCCAGAACCAAAATCCGAAAAAAGCGCCCGGTCCCGACGCATTAACAGCAGACATCTGCATAGCGGCAATAAACTGTGATAGGGAGGTGTTCTTAGCGATAGCAAACAAGTGTTTGTCGCTGTCACACTTCCCGAAGCAGTGGAAGGTCGCCCACGTTTGCATTCTCCGCAAGCCAGGAAAGGACGACTATACCAGCCCTAAGTCGTACAGGCCAATAGGTCTGCTCTCGGTCCTAGGAAAAATTTTCGAGAAACTTCTAGTGGGCCGACTACAGTGGCACTTCCTCCCAACACTACACACAAACCAATATGGCTTCATGCCACAGCGCGGAACCGAGGATGCCCTCTATGCTCTAGTGGGCCACTTACGAGCCGAAATCAAAGCCAAAAAGATCGTGCTTTTGATATCACTGGACATCGAGGGAGCATTCGACAACGCGTGGTGGCCCGCACTCAAGAAGCAGATGGTAGCCAAGAATTGTCCAGCAAATATCTACGCTCTCGTTGCCTCATACCTGGAAGACCGGAACATCAGGGTCAACTACGCCAGAGCGACTAGCGAGAAGGGAACCACGAAAGGATGCGTCCAGGGCTCAATTGCCGGACCGACGTTTTGGAACCTTATCCTAGACTCACTCCTACACAAAATGGCTAGGATGGGGGTATACTGCCAAGCCTTCGCGGACGACGTTGTCCTGGTTTTCTCTGACTTCACAGCCGGTCCCCTGCAGCAATCAGCCAACAGCACGCTAGCCAAGGTATCGGAATGGGGCGTCCAAAATAAGCTACGTTTCGCCGCGCACAAGACCAATGCGATGGTGTTAACGAGGAAGCGAAAGTACGACGTTCCGGTACTTCACATGTCGGGCACGCGGCTTAACCTGGTTGAGGAAGTGAAGCTGTTAGGTCTCACAATAGACTCCAAACTCACCTTCAATGCGCACGTTTCTGCGACCTGTAGAAAGGCCGCAGCCATCTATAATCAGTTGGCATGTGCGGCGAGGGTGACTTGGGGTCTCAACAGAGATATAATCAGGACGATATACGTGTCGGTGATAGAGCCCATCGTGATGTATGCAGCGAGTGCGTGGGCCCCCGCAGCGAGTGCGTGGGCCCCCGCAGCTGAGAAACTGATGACAAGGAAAAAGTTTGATTCACTGCAGAGGGGCTTCGCGCAGAAGATCTGCAAAGCATACCGCACGGTGTCTCTGACATCGGCACTTATCCTGTCAGGTCAACTCCCCCTAGACCTCCGAGTAATCGAGGCGGCAACCCTTTTCAAGATCAAAAAGGGACATTCCCAAGAGTTTATACCGCTGGGCCGCGTGCTGGAGCGCAACGTGCACCATTCCAGAAATCCCCACCCAGCGCAACTCACAACAACCGATTATGAATGCCTACAGAATTTGATTCCCGAAACCCTGGAAACCCACCAAATAATCGGCCCCCAAATATACACCGATGGCAGCAAGATAGAGGGGAAAGTCGGAGCTGCCCTAACTTGGTGGGAAAACGGGACGGAGTCAAAGTTCAGCACCTTCGGCTTGGAGCCTCACAACACTGTCTTCCAATCGGAAATGTACGCTCTCTTCAGAGCTGTCAGGATGGCAAGAGAATCCAAGGCGGCCTCCGTAAGTATCTTTAGTGATTCGAGATCGTCACTTGACCTGCTGAGGAGACCGTCTGTAACTCACCACCTGGCAATCCAAATCAAGAGAAGCGTCCGTGAAATCAGAGAGGAGGGCAGAGAAGTGAGGTTTTTTTGGCTTAAGGCCCATGTGGGAACTGCTGGGAATGAGAGAGCGGACGAGCTGGCCAAGGAGGCAGCCCTAACAAAACTCACATCTGACTACAGCAAGGTCCCCGTTTCGTTCGTGAGGAGGAAGATACGGGAGGGGACTATAAGGAAGTGGCAAGCGCGGTACGAGTCCTCGAGTACAGGATCGGTCACGAAAGTTTTCTTTCCAGACGTCCTAGCGGCAAAAAGGACACTCAGAGACGCAGTGCTCACACCGGTCCACGTACAAATCCTTACAGGACACGGAGGATTCTCAGCGTATCTCCACCGCTTCCACCTCAAAGATGGTCCCTCGTGCGTCTGTGATACGAGCTGCGAAGAGACAGTTTGGCAGTTTGGTTTGATGTCTTCGAATGCCCAAGGTTCAATCAAGACAGAATGGAGCTCGAAGTAAAATTCGAAACCCAGCTTAGCCAGTCCACACTCCACACCATCATGGGGAGACCAGCTACTAGGATTCCATTCTTGGCATTCGCGAGTAAAGTCGCCACAATCGCAGCAAGGGCCAACAAAACGGACGTAACCTTGCGAAGTAGACCACACATTCGAACACACACTACCACAATAACAACCACAACCACACAAACAACAACCACAAATACACAAACAACAACAAGCACCCCATTGACTGATACACAAGTTACACACACACACTCTAACCAACGGCCATTACCAACGGAAGCAGCAGCGGATGCAGCAATAGCCAGCCTACAACCAGCCTCTATCATGACTACCACACAATTCCTGGCATGCGGAAAAGACGGAATCCCTGGCATCCGGCTGCGAGGCGTCGCTCTGTTCATGAACAGGGATCAGGAGAAGTTAGGCATAGGCTTCTGCATAGGCTCAAGTCAAGCTGCGGCCCGGATATACCTTTCACCGGGCATTGCCGCCCTGATTAACGGAAGCACCACCAAAACGAGCATAAAAAGCAGCAAGTGCTGCACTACCTCAAGTGGAAGTGGCCACTCACCGATGCCGTGTAATGCGATTTAAAGGGAAAACAATCGCATTGTTAGAGTGGGGAGAGGCTACTCCATTTGGTCAGGCAAGCTCATTGCTTCAGAAGATCGGGGAGGCAGGAGACTACATGTCAGCCGCGGCCCGAACCATAAGCGTGGACGCAATGGTGGTGGGAGGAGACAGAGGAGACGTCGCAGACCGCTTTGGCTGTCTAAAGGCCTCAGAACATCATGAGGTCGTTGTCTACGAGGACAGAGGCGAAACCCTGAGTTTCCTCAAAGCCCCCAGACAACCAACAGCCAGCGCGACGAGCCCCACAACAAGCCCTACCACTCAAAGTGGATCGGAAAGGGCCTAGCAAAAGGCAGCAGCCGAAAAAGCTGCAAAGGAGCAGTGCAACACCATAAACCCGGAAGACTGGGCCCGGTCGAGGAGTCGCCTGAAAGCTTTCGGCTCTTTCCTCAGTGCACTGCTCCCAAGCACCAGCCACACATCACCATCTCACAAGCAGGAGACAGCACTGGAGAGGTTCTTCAGAAAAACACCAAAGAAACCAACCCAGCAAAAGCCTAAGCCAACACGAGCCGACAAAGGGCAAGTCAGCCCGCCGACCCTCGCAGTAAATTCGGGTGCCACGGACCACGTAAAGAGCGCGTTCCTCGAGTACGTAGCAATCGTAAGAGCGACCAGAGAGGTCAATCTTACGACATGCAGGAAGATCCTGCAGACCTTCCAGAGAGACACAGACGGTCTGTTAGGGGTACTGCTCGAGGAAGCAGGGGCAGCGGTGTACGACAACGTCACATCCCAAGTCATCAAAGGGGAAATGACGGGGTCGTATATGGCAGCCTACAGCGCGAGGAGTGGTTTTGTGGCCCTGGACAAGGAGGAGACGGAGCGCTCAGGCAAACTCAAGTTCAGCGTGCCAAATGACGACCCGATAGTGGTTACCGCCAAATGTACCAAAATAATGCCGGATGATAAGATCCTGGAAATGGCACAGTCCATTTCGGAAACCTCAGGTATCCCGGCATCGCAGGAAAGCTGGGCGGTACCCAATATCAGGTGGATTAACGGAGTTCCGGGTTGCGGTAAGACAACCTGGCTGGTAAAGCACTTCGACGAGGACAGGGACGTGATAGCCACCACGACAACAGAAGCTGCCAAAGATCTTAGGGAAAAGCTTGCGCGCCGCTTAGGAGACCGAGCAAAGACCAAGGTGCGCACTATGGCCTCAATCCTAGCAAACGGTTTCAAGAGTCAAGACAAATGCTACCGTCTTACGGTAGACGAGGCTCTTATGAACCACTTTGGGGCCATAGTCATGGCAGTAAAGTTGTCTGGAGCAAGCGAGCTTGTCCTCGTCGGAGATGTTAACCAGCTTCCATTTTTGGACAGAGAGAACCTTTTCGAGCTTAGGTATACCCGTCCAGACCTGGTGGCTGGCATCACCCAGGAGTTTCTCTGCACACACCGCAATCCAATGGACGTGGCGTTTGCACTGAGTGAGATATACCCCGGTATATACTCCTCCAAGTCGTCGCTGTCGCGGGTCCACTCTCTGAAGGTGAAAGGTTATACAGGGGCGCAAATACCGAGCACTGCCCAAAACACCCTGTTCCTGGTTCATACGCAGGGGGAGAAAGCTGCTCTTGCGAGCCAGGGATTTGGGTCCGGCGAAGGGTCGCGCCTGCTAACCATACACGAGGCTCAGGGGTTGACCTACGATGACGTCATAATCATCAACACCAAGTCCAGGAGGCTTCAGGTCCACGACAGCATCTCCCACGTGGTAGTGGCGGTGTCCAGACATACAGTTAGTTGCGTCTATTACACCGACGACCCCGATGACGCCACAGGCCGCTTTGCTAAGAGGGCGATGGATGCGCCAACTAAAATGGTCGTCAACTACAATCTTAAGACGGCCATGTACTATCGAGACGTAGTCGTCATAGAGGCCTTGCTCACGCTAGCGAAGTCCCTGGTCAGCAGACATCACCAAAACACCACCTAACAAGTCCCATCCAAAAACTCCAACCCAAACACCTCCCCAACCCCAAACCATCACCCTGTCTAAATCCTGTAATGATAAAATAAAAATATACATGTAAAGCTGCATGGCGGAACGAGTCAGTCATACTCATCTTAACGTTCTTACGACGGGGTACTAGAACGGGAACCGTCGGCCGGTACTGGTCTGCTCGCACTGCCATGCATCTCCCCCGCAAAGTGTACAAATAGAAATAAGTAGACAAAATAGTGAATAACATAGGCAGTGTATCAATAGAAATTAATAAACCAAATAGTTAATAACATAAAAATAAGTAGTAAATAGAAATATAAAATTGTAAAGCCAGTGTGAAATATATAATAAACGATAAAAATGTAGAATTTAGTGAAAGATGAACTCACGTAGACTTAAGTTAGTTAAGTAAGCCAAGGAATAATGTCCGACGTAGGAGTCAAATAATTGTAATTTTACGAAATAAAACCAAACAAATTAAGATAGTAAAAAAGGGCGCGGACGTCTATGTCCGCGGTAGAATATTAAACAAAAAAAAAAAAAAAAAAAAAAATTCTATCAAAGAAAACGACGCGCTGGCGATTGGTAAAATGTCAAAAATGTATGTGAATGCCAAACGCGCAAATTTAAATGTCACGTGATCAATCCCTTACATATTGGCATTTGAACCATCGCCATCACTGTTGTCGAATGACACTTGTCTAGAGCCTAAGATCAGGTTTAATCATGATGCCTCCAATGTCCAAGTTACTCTCTTTTTTTGTTTCGTTTTGGTTTCGCACGGTTTGTGCATTTAGCCAGTGTCACGTTTTGAAGTTCTAGTTCCTTTAGATTTAAATCTAATGTCCTAGTTAGGCCCCAGTAAAATGGTGGTAACTTTATTTAAAACTTCTACGGCGTTTTGTCGACAACATGAACAAACTCATGTTCTACTGATGTGTTTTACTTGCTCACACTCGTGAACGTTAACTAATATTATTAGAATATAAAAAAAAAACATTTTTAAACTATTAATATTGAATTTAACACAATTTTAGGTAATTAAAACAGAGAAGCAACATAGACGGCATCAACCAAAACCCCCAAAACTCCCAAGTTACACTTCTTCAAGACTGAAGATAAAGTAGTTAAAATGCAAAGAAAAATAGAAATTCATAAAAAATGACATTCGTAAAATATTCTTAAATCTGTCGACCATTGTAAAACTACATTTAATCTTTAAAAGAAAAAGATAAGAAGCAGTAAAAGTATTAATATACAGTTAATGATACGTACTGCAAAAAAAAGAACGACCATGGTATATAAAAACACAATCAATACCAATCTATGACGATAAAAAAATTTCGATTCCTTATTCCAGTCACCGGTATAATCTACAAATAAACAAGAAATAACACTAAGCTGCTAAATCCGGCACAAACTAATATCTCGCGCAATATTTTCCCATCACTAGCGCTTAGCTTCGACCATGTTGCTCATTATTTGAAAACTTTTCTCATTCACCATTTCTACTGAAGAATGAAGATATTTATGAAATACTAACTCCTGCTCCCGGCTTCGTCACCTTGGGCAATGGATTTTTATACCGCGGAACGTACTTAGCATAATGAGCGGATACTTTTCCCACTGCAAGACACGGCCTCTTCTAAGTTAAGTTAAAAGCATAATTACTCAGATATACTATATAATCTGGGGGCACAGTAGTGCCCCCGCCAAGATGAGCCAAGAGAAGCGCACCCTTATCTCGAACCACTTCGTCGTTTTTTTCAACCCTCATAACTTGGCTTTGGATTATACCAGATAACCAAAATTCTCGGGATATGACGTTACATGGGCGTAAAGTGAAAAATTTATTCACAGTCCATTACTTTTCTGTTATACAATAGTTATTGTAGTAATGAAACATGGTGACGAGGAGTTGCGCATACGAAATACATGAAACGTTTAAATGGCGACTACTAGTAACGAGGTAAGTGACGGTAGCGAAATGGCCAAGCAATTTTGGCTATGGTATAGAGTTTGTGAAAATAGGGCTTGTAGAGTTAGGGTGTGAAGAGTTAGAAGCTTGGCTCTGCATGAAATCTGATAACTTTTTGACAGTGCGAGCCTTATGGTCTCGTCTTGGCAACATTTTACATGAAAATTTTTTGGTGGGATATTTTAATCCAGATCAGAATCTAAATACATGCTGAATTCCAACCAAATTCATTTACCCTTAAAGGTGTGAAAGTGGAACAAACATACAAACTTTTGTATTTGTATTGCTGCCAGCTTCTGTACTCGGCTTCCCCTGTGCAAAAACTATTTTATCAAAAGGGAAAGTACTACCGGGACAATAAGTATCCTATACTTAAAATCAGGTCATAATCTATCCGAATGCCAAATTTCATCTAAATAAAATCAGCTGTTTAAGCGTGATACCCAAACAAACAAACAAACTTATACATTTATAACGTTTAAGTCCGACTTTTGATCTTCGGAAAGACCAAGTCATCTGTTGAAGAAGTACTTTGGAAACTTATCGTACAATGGCGGGCATGAATATTAAAAAACGCTGAGAAATGGACGTCGGCAGTCGCATAACTTAGGGAACTTGACTTGCGGTTGGACAAGGTGATGTATGTAGTGCAATAAGCTTTGTTTTGTCGATTAAATTTGATGAATTCATATTATTTTATAAGTAGGTGTATTAGTATAGTACAGAGGCCTAGACAAGTCACATTCTATCATCGAAAGCATGGCGATAGCGATTTTGAAAAAGACAAAATTGTATGGGATTGAAAAACGATTTAGAAAAATCACGTGATCAATCCCTTACACTTTGACATTTCGACTATCGCCTTCGCTGACATCGAATGCCACTTGTCTAAAGCCTAGGGGGGTGAACATAAGCTCTAAGAGCACGTTTATTCTGAGTGTGCGTAAGGGGCAGATGTATATGACTTGAATACATCCGTCCCTTTTTCACAGTCAAACTATGATAGTTTTGAAACGTCGTGGTTCGGGGGCTGGTCTGTGTTAAAGAGTTTGTCTGGAAAAGCACCAATCAATCTGCTCATCCTTTTCCCAACTATGTTAGGTTTTTTTATTAGACGACACGGTTGGCGTAGTGGTTGACCGATCGGCTGCTGCGCTGCGTGTCGCGGGTTCGATTCCCGCACGGAACAAATATTTGTATGGCCTAACTATAATTGTTCCGGATCTGGGTGTCTTGTGTATGTGAGTTTGAATGTTTGTAAACGCACCCACGATACAGGAAGAAATTCCTAGTGTGGGGCAACGTTTTCTTAAAAAAAATAAAAAAAAAATAAAAATAAAAACTTCTCTTCTAACTGAATGCAACTGAATACCTTTAGTTTACATTGAACGATTTCCTATCTCAGTAACAGGGAAGAAAAGAAGAAGAATTAAATCAGATTTTCTGTCATTTGTATACCTATTACGACTGTCAAAATCCTACAAATGACAGCCAGTGAAGTACCGACGGTATTATTCTTGCTGCTTAATATCTTTGCTGTGTTCCATATAACAATAATTTTATTTGGCATAAAAAACATATTACATAAAACTTGACTCGCTAATGACAGGTCATAAAACTCTGGTGCCCTTGGCAGGTAATGAGAACCTGTATTACAGGTCACCAGAATTCAATCCCCCAGCAATTAAAACACATTATCAATTTGTGATACCAATTAAAAAGTCTTTGTTAGGTACCTATTTTTTGCGTTATGGACACCGACTTCTAAAAATAATGTTATTTTTCACTTTGTAGTTTTCTTATTTGGAAAATTTTTTTTTTTTTGCAAAAAGTTTTATAATTTTTATTTTTTGATGTACCAACCTAATAGGCAAGTATTTAAGAAAAGTACCTATAATGCCAGAATAGATTAGCCGAATATCATGGAACTGAACATAACCGGTGAAATGAGAGTGTACCAAGGTGAACTGTTAACATCTGCGTATCCCTTTGGAGCGTACTGGCGTGATGTTATGTTATAAAATGGTATAAACAATAAACAGACATGCGATTACAGCATCCGGAGAGATGCCGTTATTTATTAAAGAGTTCTGTTGTATTTCTTCGAAGTTCTACATCAGATCGTCACCAAATTAAAGTGGGACCAATTTCGGAACAATCATTTTCAAAATCGGTCCTCAATTGACGGAGATATACACGAAATAAAATACAAACATAAAGTCGAACATAGAACCTTCTCCTTTTTGATAAGTCGGTTAAAAAAATCAAGGCAGGCAAGCATAATATATATATATATATTATATTTAATTCATGATATAATTTTGATTTAACTTGATTTCGATTTAATTTTGACAGAAGTTAATTTAATAGTTATTATTTTTATATATATAAATATAAAAATAATAACAAATGAAATTAATTTAAGTGAAAATTAAACTGAAATTCCACATTGAAGATGAAGCTAAACATATTTACTTGGTGGTGTATTTGCAAGCGCATCAGAAATTTTAGCTTTATATGCAAGAGCAGAAATATTAAATATTCAAATTCCATTGGGAATATTTTGCCGCAACTTCAAGTATATTGCTTTGGGACATACAATAAAATATTGAATGCAAAGCATCGTGAATAGCATCAAATCTATTTTATGTTCTCTTGACGAAATTTTATATCAATATAATATTTATACAGAATACTGATTTGTAGGAATTGATTTTGGAGGAGGCCTTTTTACAGCAGTGATAATTTTTCGGTGGAAATAATGATGATAATCGGCGGAAATAAATTAATTTGGAATACGCATCCGGCAGTGATCTGCTTCACTTTGACTGAGTAAGTTTATATTTAGAGAAGATAGACACATACAATTCTATAGTGGTGAACAGAATAATATCAAAGTATACCAACATACACAAGAACAGTTATGTAAAACTTTTTCACCGAAAGATTTCGGCGGAAGCCGTATTGGCGGTCAATAAGGATGTCTTTAGCTTCTAGGTATGCCAGGCGCTTACTATTAAGTACACGTTCACACAGAAATGTTCACGTTTCTACAAAGATGGGTATGTAGTTGGCCGGGTCAGTTCGAATCCCTTCTTGGCTTTGCTTTACGTTGGCTTGCGTCCAAGCATTCGGCACCTTTCCAGTCTCACACGAAAGGCGAAATAGGTGTGTCATAATCGGAGACAATTCAGGCGATTGAGGCAATACAGGTTCTAAGGACCATTGCTGGTATACCGTCCGGGCCGCTAGCTTTACGTCGAGGTTGTGCAACACCCTACGAACGTCCTTTTGATGGATGCGAATGTCCGACATACTCGTCTCGCATCCATCCGGATATTAGAATATAATAGAATTTTATTTTGCAAATTTTAGTTATTCACAATAGTTGTTATGATATCAAAGCTCAGCCATTCGGCATGGACGTTTCCACCATTTGACATTCCTGTTTTCGTTCCTTAGTTTTTTGTCACCGACTGCCGAAATTGAAGTTATTTTTCACTTTGTTGTGTTTTATTTGGAAGTCGGTTGTATTTTTTTTAGCTGTGGTGCATAACTGATAAGTTTTATAGTAAGGTAAAATTAACCTGATAACATGATACTTGAAAAAAAAACCGGTGGAATGAGAGTGTACTTGGATGAACAATACCCGTCTGCGTACCCCTTTAAAGCGTACTGACGTGATATTATGTTATAAAATGGTCTAAACAATAAACAGACAAGTGATAGCAGCTATCCTGAGAGATTTGCCGTCATTTACCGAAGAGTTCTAATACATTTCTGAAGTTCATCAGATCTAAAAAAAAAACAAAAAGATAAAATAACATTATATAATATAATATAATATAATATAATATAATATAATATAATATAATATAATATAATATAATATAATATAATATAATATGATAATATAATATAACATATTATTATATATTACATCTTTACCCTTTAAACCTTTTTAAATTTGCTACCTTATATTAACATTAAAATACGCATTATTTTTAGGGTAACTTAAAAACTACTCGTCAGATCTTGATAATAATATATAAATAATATATGGGACCACAAGACCAGCTTTCAAATAAAAATAAGAATCAACAAAATTGGTTCACCTAGTAAAAAGTTCTGAAGTAAAATATTTTTATAAAAATACAGTCGAATTGAGAACCTCCTCCTTTTTTTAAGTCGGTAAAAAATCCAACCGCGTAAAGACGCAAACTTCTCTGCCTAAACCTCCGGAGAATATAGCCATTATGTTATGTAACATCAAAAAGCTTTGTTATTCGACAAAAAACCTCTTTTAACATTCCTTTGACCACAATAAAATAAACTCAAGGAAAATGGCGACTTGGTAGGAGCTATAACGATAATGTTGGCTCATTCGATGCTTATTATTACGCCTATTTTACTAACGAGATGAAGCGCTTAGGGAAATCAATAACAAGCGTCTGCCAACATTTTTGTCATAACAGGGTCGTAAGCTTAATACCACACCAGTTGAATCTTATTATGTACAAGCTTCTGCGAGTTTGCCCGTGTGTATGTTGAAAATTGTCCCGAAGTAGCATATTTCAGTGATAAAAAGTAGCATGTGCTATTCGTGACTATAATTAAATTAAAATAAAAATCTTTTATTTCAGACAAAGTCCATAGGATTAGTAACAATTTAATTAAAAAACTAGTGTTAGTAGTTACAGATATAAAACTAAAACTAAAAAACATAAAGCTACAATTCAGCGTGGTGCTGCATCCACCTCTGCATCATAGGAGAATTCCACCGATCTGCGAACACATTGAGAATAGTGTTGGTAATGCCGCGAACACGCGTCATCAGAGAGGCACATCTTTTTTTAATAATGGCGGCGAAACCATCAATGTTTGTGTCCGCAAACATCCCTGACGCACAGCTACGCCACGGCAGCCTCAACTGTACTCTCAGTGCATTATTATATTGGACGCGTAGGTAGCTGTATGCCCGCTGAGTGAAACTGACCCACAGGCTGCACGTGTCGAAGGACTGACAGTAAGCTTTGTAAAGCGTTACTTTTACTGGCTTCGTACATCGCGCAAACCTGCGGGCCAGCATGTTACAACGAACAGCCAGCGACCTACGTTCCCTCGCAATGTCACAATTATCTTTAAGATCTTCGGTGACCCAGTGGCCTAGGTATTTAAATTTGTCTACCCTATAATCTAACTCTGTGGCAAATTTCACCCAGATCCGTCTAGCCGTTTGGGCGTGAAGAAGTAAGAAACACACACTCAAACAAACTTTTGCCTTTACAATAGTAGTCTGATAGTGTGATTAAGAGTTGGATTATTATTTACTTACTTCTGCCAGCGGCTTCGCCCACGTGAATGTCGAAAATTATCGGCTGGACAACAGTTTGAGCGTGAAGAAGTAACAAACATACAAACACACACACTTACAAACTTTTGCATTTATATGATGGTGTGATTAGGAATTGGATTATTATTTATTTTGTGTTGTCTCATAGCAGGGCAAAGGCCTCGCGTTCTTCCTTGTATTTTACCCGGTTTTGTTTAAGTTTGAACCAGTCCCGTCTGTAGGTCTCGAGTACGTCTTGTCCCTTTATTCGCATAATATCAGATTCTCAAAATATTAGATTCGCTAAATATTATGTTCTCAAAATAGCTGAATTTGTACATTTGACTTGAAAAGTGCATTTTATATTTATACTTAATGAACTTTATGTGATTTGTTCGATAAAAATATCCAGTCAACTAATCATGACTTGTTATATTTCGCCGGTCATTTACCGGAGCCGATTGTGGTAGATTTAGCAAATAATTCGTTTGATATGTGAATATTAAGTTGAAGAAACAGTTATAGCGTCTAACTTCGAATCTTTCTAAAGCTCGATGAGACACATTTGTGAACGTATCATCTCGTAATTAATATTCTTATCTATATGCGAGTATCTATACAGGATTTTATTTAAGTTTTTTTTTCAAACAATCCAAACGAGTGAAGGCCCGGGCGGCCTACGCTGAGTCCAAACTCGCAGAAGACACGGGTCACGCCGGCACTCGAAGAAGTGGAGAGAACCCTTTGCTCAAGAGTGGGACAGAATAGGCTACGTTGTCCCACCCCAGGGACTCAATAAAAATAAATATTTAAAAAACAAATCGTTGCTGAGCGTCAAACATGCAGATTTTCTGCCTTTCTACAAGATTTTGTTGCAAGGCAAAAAATCTGCATCTGCAATCCGTTTTGGTTACGACCAAAACTTAGCATAACATAAATAAAATGCAAATAAAAACCAGCATATCTAACGGAAAACGGTGATAATTTAGTCTGAAACTATGTCTGTGTACCCAAATTACTTGGTCATAGCAATTTGGATCAACTATTCTAATTTAAGTTAGACTTTCGTGATGGGATTTGCTTGGCAAAACTTATTAAACGTCTGGCAAATCGGAAACCAAGTTCTCAATTAAGTAGGTAGTTTTTGTGATTTGAAAAACATCTGTATTGCTTTCTTAAATTCTATCGCAGGTATCGTATTTTTTATCATTATTTTTTATAGCAAGCTAGCTCTGCCCGCGGCTTCGCCCACGTTGAATCTAAATCGGTTCAGTAGATCCAGAGATTACCCCCTACAATCTCACAAATTCTACCTCTTTATAATATTAATAATATATTATTATAATAATATAATATTAATTATATAGTATAGATTATATTATATCATGAAAGCTGATAGGAGGGAAGCGAAGAAGAAAAATTGTTGCGCCACCGCCGGTCCCAAATAAAATAGGATAAGGGCAACATAGTAACGATGTTCTGTACAACAATATAAAACAATATGAAATATCTTCTTCGCATTATTGCGTAGCACCTGTCCACGGGAATCTTGAACCGTAGGTAATCTCACGCCTGTAAGTATTTCAAAAAAGGCGTTGGCAGAAATAGTCCACATTTTCTCCGATAGACATTCAACAAAAAACTCAAGAATAGACATTGAACAAATAACTTTGAACAAAACTCTGATTCCTTTCACCGGCAATCTTTAAAAAACCCTGACTAAGCCAAAAGCAAATTCCTCAAAACTTTTTATACGCATTGCAGTTGAATCTGTGTTCAAACATTTTCTTAAACTCTTTCGAATCGCCTTCGGAGGCATGAGAAGTTTTTCCTTAAGGCGTTAGATAACGTCATGAACAAATCCTATAAAATTCGGGTGAAATTTCAGCAATTTTTAGTGTTATTTTAGCAGTAACTATGATTTTATTTTTAAACATTTACTTTTTGCCGAAACTGAAGCCACTGCATTCTCTAAAACGAAATAAAAATGCTGCATACATAAGTAATTCTAATATATTTGGCAGAAAAATAAATTTAAGTCACTTTGGGTTCTTTTTCTAAAGAGAGACATCCTTAAAGTTGGGGCAATTATAACAATCAATTCTCAACTACTAAATAAATACTCTTAACTGCAACGACGGTCGGGCGTTTGTTCACTCACTTATTCGTTTTCGTTTTAGGAATTATTTGTAATTATTTATATATAAGTTTTTATGAAACTTAAATGGCAGTGGGCAGAGTACATTGCTCGCAGAACGGATGGCCGATGGGGCCGAAAAGTTCTGGAATGGTGATCGCGAACCGGAAGACGATGCGTTGGAAGGCCTCCCACTAGGTGGACCAATAACCTGGTTAATGTTGCGGGAAGGCGCTGGATGCGAGACGCACGGGATCGGTCAATGTGGCGACGCCTGGGGGTGGCCTATGTCCAGCAGTGGACGTCTTTCGGCTGAAATGATGATGATGATGAAGTTTTTCTAATAACATACCATAACATAACTCCTGTATTCTCCGAAAGATAGGCAGGTGCACCTAATACCCACATTTCACCAGTTTAGCCCCATGTTATAGGGGGCGGCCCTATTGTCATCACAATTCATCATTTAACTTACCATTACCATTATCTGATAATTGTGGGTGGATCGTTAGGGTCCTCACTAAATAAAAATATTAAAACATAACCTTATGGCCGTCCACTGTCTCTTAGGATACCGGGATACCCTAGTTTAAGAGACAAGGTAACGTAAATTGTCGACAGATGTTCCTTGCACTTGCATCAACATGTTCTATCATATATTATACTGTACTTTCATAAACTTGAATATCTTGCTTGTAACTAGAATAAGTTTTGTTTTTCTCGCCATCTGTACATTTTTGATCAATGAACCATTTATTTATTTGTTTTTATTTATCAATCCTCAGACTCCGGCCTACTACTATCTTTCAAATTTATCCGCGACCCAGACAAGCATCTGTCTTAACAGACCCCGTCAGTTTCTGCTGACATCTATTTGAGGTGTACCATATTTGAGGTGTGACTCGGGCCTGGTCCCTAACGGACGGCGAGCTATCCATTACTCGCCGTCCGCACTACCAGTTAAATCAGTTTCCACCAGTTTAATCCAGATCGAAAAACCCAACAATACTTTTGCCCGACCTGGGCATCGAACCCAGAACCTTATGATCAGCAGTATGACCACTAGACCAACGAGCCAGTCAGAGTTCTAAAGTTCTTAAAAAAAACCTGGCCAAGTGCGGGACGGACTCGCACACGAAGGGTTCCGTATCATTATCGCAAAAAACGGCAAAAAAATATTTAAGTGGGGAGCCCTATTTAGATTTTTTTTTATTCTGTTTTTAGTATTTGTTGTTATAGCAGCAGCATAAATACATCATCTGTGAAAATTTCAACTGTCTAGCTAACACGGTTCATGAGATACAGCCTGGTGACAGACAGACATACAGACGGATCGTGGAGTCTTAGTAATAGGGTTCCGTTTTTATCCTTTGGGTACGGAACCCTAAAAAATATCAATACATAAATACGAGTAAGTACACAAAGGAGAAAAACGGATCAGAAAATCACAGTATCCAGTGCCTTAAGGCATATTTATGACTTGCGAATTCGCCGGCGTCTAAATAGGACAAACAAAGCAGGAAATATGTTTTAAACTTGCTACTTGTAAACGTTTCCAGTCAGCTCTTGTTTGTTTTGACTTATTTGGCTAACAAGTTTGCGGCTGAAGTTTTGTCTGTGGAGATTTACTTGTGTCTGGTATATGAAGTTTTAATCTTTACATTGTTGGCACAACTGGATCTTGAAGTTATTTGCCTTTATGTTTCTACTTTTATTATTTTTCATTGACGCCTGTGGATGTCTAAATTACCAGAAACATTGCCATTAAAGAAGCAATTAAAAAGATACACGAAAAACATCACGAATGTACAGAATGTCCGATGAAAGATTCACGTCTTAAAAGCAAATATCTGGAACAGATAAACGGTTCGGGAGAAGGGCGGTGTTATTCGACGCTCCGAGAATTTGGATTGTCAGGTACAAAGCAGTGGTTCGGACAACACCGAGCTTACGCCATTGAGGCGTTTTTTAAGAGTGGTGATTCTTCCGTGACAGCGACGGTGAAACGTTTCTAACAGTGTGTGTGACTGAACGGATATCATTTGGACAAACTTATTTTAAAAAACTGAAATCCGCATGATCTGTGTGTACTTTAATATATTTAAGAAACCCATAAGTTAAAAAAATATTAATAATTAAATAAATAAATTATTATTAATGATAAAATTAATTAATTAAGTTAAATAATTATTATCTAAATTAACCTTAATGTAGCATTTGCCTACATTTGACTTATCAAGGCATCTGCAAAATCAGAAGCATTCCACACCACTCGAAAACATGTATAAAACTTATTATCTCTAACAAGATTTACAACACAATGGAGAACAAAACTAAAAACTTTCAAGACATCTTATTGACGCGGTGAAGCGTGGCCTTTGTCTAGCACAAAGAGAACAGTAACAGGGGTACTCGTACCTACTACAAGAGGTGGAACTTGGAAGTAAAATGGCGCTATGTCGGAACGTTTTTGTAGCATGTGGTGGATTTTGTTCGAAGAGATTTTCTATAACCTTTTTTCTACGCCATATTTTGAGGTATAAACAGGATGTTCTAAGATACATATTTTTAATCTCCAATTAAAAATAATAGCAACATTCTGAATGAAAATTACATTTCGAAAACGTGACTATATTGCGCACGCTATGGGGAAAAGAATTAAGCTGAAAACTTACTTACGTGTCGTGACGCAAATTATTGGCTGCAAAACTCGTTACGGTATGATGTAGGCTTGAACAGAGTCACTATATCACGCGCCACGACACGACACGCCGAATTAATGTGTCCGTAGCTTTAGATTGTAGAGGAAATGCGGTCGCAGACATCCGGCTGATTACCGTAAGTAAAAAGTAATAATTCAAGGTTTGGCTCTCGCCTACTTCCTCCTTCAATATATGACCAATTCAAAAGATATTTCATAAGCTGAAAAAGAAAGATACATTATGTGGTCCTATATTTTCTTTTTTGATGATACGGTATTTTAAAAGCACTAGAACACTCAAAAACTCTCAAAATTGCGCTGTCAACAGTGGCCTAGTGTACAAATTTGACAACTATAAATGAAAAAAGAAAAACATAGAAGCACAACATAATATATCAATTTTATTTAAATTATGGAATATTTTTTAAATTTGTCCAATACTGGAGGAGGAAATAGGCGAGAGCCAAACCTCGAATTATGACTTTTTATTAAGAACATTCAGTCGGAGCTCTCTCTCCCCGCATTTCCTCTTAACAATATCGGTAATGACCGTACTCACCTAAACGATATATATATATATATAACATAACAAACCATAACGTGGCGCGTTCCCTTTTATTTGTACCTGCATTGTTTGTGTCTATGTGTGCCAAATAAACTAGTATTCTTTCTTTCTGTCTTTTTTCTTTCTTTCTTTCTTTCAGTCTTTCTTTCTTGCTTTCTATCTATCTTTCTTTTCTTTCGCCTTTATTTCCCGAAGGGTTAGGCAGAGATGCACCTATATTACATCAACCTTCACCAGTTATGTTTAAGTCTTATGTAATAGGGGGCGACCTATCGCCATCAACCTCGTACATGATACGTGTTTCTGTATTAAACATTGCATCTAAGAAAGATCTAGAAGCTTGGCCAAAAATGACTACTGAGCTTCTATGGGAACTACATGATACCAGAAGTGCCGAACTAATGAGGATGAACTAATTAACGTCAGTTTTGAACTTGGAACGTCGACTAAGGTCCAGAAATACAGCTGTCAAAGTTTGTTACGTAACTACTACGGGCGTGAAAACCAGGTTTACATTAAATTTACGGCTTGCACACAAAACTGCGATGCGATGTCGCATCTTAAATATCTACGAGCTTGTTGCTTGTTACTGCTTAGCTGTTTTCTGCTTTGCGAATTCACATCGCACCGATTCGCAGTTTTGTATACAAGCCCTTAAATCATATTGAATAACTTAAAGCACTGACATTTTTACCCGTAACACATATTTGGCATAACTAATCTTAGGTATCACAAAATATACACAACAATAATATAATTAGGAAAGAACCCGCCCACTCTTAACATAAACAGTGGAGTTTGACATATCGGAGAACTTACGCTATACCAGTGCCTCTAGCGGTGAATTTATACGCGATAACATCCATTGCACCAACCCTATCTAACCACGATATTCATAGCAATCTAATCTAGAACTATCTAAGACCATCGAGTATTTCTGCTCTGCAATTAGTCCATTCATAATAATTGAGTTTTATGCATGGGAACGTCATGCAGTAGATACTATAACTTCTAGATTGTGATGTAAACTGCTGCAGTCCGTGTTAAGGTGTGATGCCGTAGCTGACTGTATTTCTAGGCGGGCAACGTGTCGCTCCGACATTACTGGTTTCTATGTATTTCTAGGCAGGCGACATGTCGGAAGGTATTTCATGGAAATACATAGAAACCAGTCTGTCAATTCTGTAGACATCTCATCTTGATGACTTAAGTGAATCATCATTCTCACCGATGCTATAGATTGATAGTTCACTTCGTCGTAGTCATCATGGTGAGGTTTGAATAGGTATACTTCTATGCAAGCGTGCTTCACCGTCTACCACATCATCGTTTACCATTAGGGGAGATAGTGGTCAAACGCGAGACCACCGTTAAAAAAAACAAACAGTTGTAGTGCGAATTTGAAAACTAGCTCTACGGCCTCAGAACACAGGCGACACGTCGTCTGCTACTGCCACCTGCAGTCGAGCACGGAATCACACCTTTATTGACTACAGAATAATAAAATTAAATTCATCATCATCATTCCAGCCGAAAGACGAATACTGCTGGACATAGGCCTTCCCCAAACGTCACCACACTGATCGATCTTGTGCGTTTCGCATCCACCAGACGCCGGCAGCTTTAACAAGGTCTTCACACCACCTGGAGGAAGGTCTTCCAAGGCTGCGTTTTCCGGTACGCTGTCACCACTCCAGAATTTTAGGCCCCACCGGCTATCCGTTCTGCAAGTAATGTGTCCTGCTCACTGCCACTTAAGTTTCGCAATTTTTTGGTTATCTATGATTCACCCATTGAAAATAAAGGGCATGGGTATAATTGTCTGATCGGTAAGACATACCAAATATCTCATGCGATCGCACAAAGATTACCCACCCAGATTGCAACTGCAAGATAATTATGTAGGTTCGGTATAGCAGTGTTAGCCTAGCGTGCAGCGGAAGTACTAAAGTATCGGCGGGCACTGGTGGAGGTTCGCTAAATAGCACCTAGGGTAATAGGCTAACAGTAACTCACAAAAAAACATAAAAAGGAAAATCCAGTTCTTCATAATGGCCTACCTATATCTTCCAATTTTTTTTGTATATAAATACTACCTGAGACTGTAACTCTAAGCCCCCACTTAGAGTTACAGTCTTAGGTCACAGTTGAAATATCTCGTGTAATTACACCGGAGCACCCTTACCCCTTCAAATGGGAATGCAGGAACGCTGCTGCTGCTGACGGCAACGACATTGGTGGAATTATTTCCCCGGACTAGCTCTGCTCTAAAGAAACTGTAAATGATAAAAACAAGTCGTCTCCATAGACTGCATCGCTAACGAACACTGAATTGCATCGCTAAAGTGGATTTGGATCAAACTTCATCATGTGCTGGTTTAGGTCAAAGGGTACTTTTATCCCAAGAGTATGTTCCCTTGAGTTAATTTTTACTTGGGTGAAACGACTGGCAAACGCTAGTTACAAATGATATATAACCCTGTGCAACGTGCATTGACCAGAAGTGTTGTCTATCATAGACAATTTAACATAGTCTCAAATTGACTATTGACACGCTTGCTTTGTATGAAATTTTTTTCAAAACGGTCTTTAATAGTGGTTTCCGAGACCCCAAAGCGTCGTTGCTCCGTTTTTTTCGCTAAACTGCCGCCATTGTGTCCTCAACCCAAAAATGGTCCCTTCTCAAAATAAATACCTACTCCTAATTATGAAACTTGAAGCAAGTATTCCAAAACAATCAATTGCTGCGGTTCCCTTCCGCCTAATAACGGAACTTTTGCTTTGAATTTAATTAAAGTTAGTTGGACGCTTTTTTGAAGCAGCCAGTGAATGGATCGGGCTGACTTGAGAAGGGGACGCTGGCGTTCGGAAAAAGGAAGTTTTATTTTTACTGATTGTGATTGGGTTCTCGGAGAAGTTTGCGGTTGATCAGAATATAAGATTGTATAAAACACGATGACGAGTATAGAGAAAGTATGGCAAAATAAGACATGACAAGAAATTGGGACGGAAGCAAGAGACTGATAAGAATTATGTATAATATTGATTTATTTACATTTATATCTTACTGTTTTTATTTTATGTTCTTTGTATCTATTTTTACATACACACCGTTTCCGTACGTCACGTCCTAGGCGACCACTGAAAATCAGCGCCGTGCTGTGGATCCCCCATGGCACAGCATTATGCTGAGTGGAAGCCTTTTTGCCACAATCACGAAATGCATCTGCCTGGCATCTTTTTCACCCTATTTCATTTCTGTTTTATGCAAAATGTGGGTAGTAAATGGTATTATTATTTTATTTATTTCTCGTCTTTACTAACTTACTTTAAGTATCTACTACTAATACTACTGTCAATGGTTTAGCATATCGATGGGTCCTATGTATATGGGCCAAAATGCAAAATTACAACTTTACAGGAGAGGCTTCCAAAGTTTAAATTTACTATAACTACAGATTGATAAAACCGAATTTTACGATTATTTGCTCGTTTGCTAAGACAACTATCCTCCTCATTTATACTATAGTATTTTATATTTACATATACATATAGTTTTTTTTTTACGTCACATTGGCCCTTTTACGTTAGTTTTTGTTTAAATTATTTTTCTTTAAAAACACCCTAAAAGGACCAATGTATCATATTGGCCATTATACGCGTATTACGCTATTTCTGTGCACTGTTATTTTCATTTCCCAATGCCAAATTCACTAAATTCCGACCACTAGACAACTTAGTGCGATAATTGAATGCCATCTTTTACTTATTAAACTAAGTTGTAAACCAAAAACACAAGAAATTACATTATGTATTCATCAATGTGGCCGTTGCTCTGTTCAACGTATAAGTATCAAATCAGCTGATTGGCCCAAACTACGAAACAAACGCGCGGGAACTCCCCACGTATAAGACTCTAACTACTCTTAGGACCTTGTACGTTTAAATTCACGTTACATATGCCGTTATACTGTAATAAAAAAAACGTGTTTCTATGCAGAAATATTTTTTTTTAATAGATCACCTAATTAATTACATCTATAAGATGCGTTTACCATAAATAAGTAAGAATGGCCAAATTGTTAGTTTGGCCCATATACATAGGACCCATCGATATATTTTTATTGTATGTCGTTTTGTGACAATTAAACACTTTTTCTTTCTTCTTTTTCTATATGATACTAGCTTCCGCTAGCGGCTTCGCTTGAAAAATGTTTTCTTATCCCAAGGGAACATTATACCGGGATGAAAGTAGCCTATTTGCTATTCCAGACTATAATTTATGTCGCTACCCAATTTCATCCAGATCCGTTCTGCCGTTCTAGAGTGATTGAGTAACAAACATACATCCACACATCTATCCAAACTTTCACATTTATAATATTAATAAGATTTAAGACTCTTAAATGTAGGTAATAATGTAAAATTAGAGTAATTTTTATTCCGTTACGAAAACATTATTACAGAAAGGTCAAAAACACTTTTAGCACTTCAATAAATTACCAAACGTTTTAGTCAAGGTTTGGCTAAGTAAATTATTAAGTTACCGATGAATTTATTGTTTACTAATCGTAGACAGGGACATGCAGGGTATGCAGCAATCTGAGTTTCATTTATATGTACAGTCCTTGTTCATCACAATACCTAATCCGATGCACAGACTTGCTCGGTATTCTCTACGAGTATTCTGTAAGCCTTCGGATTACCAACTACATTGGCTTCCAAGTAAAAGCACTTGTAAACCAACGTAGTTCGTAATCTGTTAAAGCTTTCACAGACAGGCGCAATGCGACATCGGCTTTCTGTAGAAATTAATCTAATTAGAAATATACAGAGATATACATATATATCATACACATCGCATCCCTAGAATGAAAGTGACCTTACTCAAAATTTCTGCAAACTCTAGTTTGCTGGAAACAGACCTAAAAAGCGTACTATAAAACCCTGTGTTGAAAAAGAGCCCGAATTATGAGTAAGAAAGGAAGCCTTAACATCGGTCACTTTAGTTGATCGCGCTATTTATCTATGCATGTTATGTGAACGACACCGAATCAATATTGCGTCAGAGGTGCTCTCGAGTGGATTTGCATGAAATCGACGGATCTCGGATTGTACCAGTTGTTGCAGATACTGGGCAGGTACAATTTCTTATTTGTGCTGACTCCTTTTTAGGGTTCCGTACCCGAAAGGTCCAAATGGAGCTATATTGCTACCACCCGCGTGTCTATCTGTGCATCTGTCTGTCTGTCATCTGTCACACAGGTTTTATAGCCAGGTGGTTGGAGCTACAGTCTTCAAATTTTCACAGTATAAGCATCTTGTTGACCCAAAGCCACACAAAATGTCAAAAAATATTTTAAATTTTTTGAAGTAGGGCTCCGATACAGCAAAAGGGGGCGCGAAAAAGAAATGGTTACCTACCCTATGAAGTGGTGTATCGTTGTTTAGAGCTCGTTGAGTAGATAATTACTTAATTTTTGATTTAAAAAATATTGTAAAACAAAGGAATGAGAAGCCACCAAAGTCAGCAAGATTTTAAGAACAATATTTTGTTCCGAAGAGTTTTTTAACTTCCTATTGACCTATGAACTTTTTTTTTTGCGGTTTGGTACGGAACCCTAAATGGACGAAGTCCGACACGCACTTGACCGGTTTTTTTTAAATAAGTCAGTTTATTACAAAATATCGATTAGATTTTATTGTAATTTTTTAGATTAAGTGTCTTGATTAATACAATTCTGAATTCTGAATCCTATCCTATACGAGGTGGGTTTCTGAAGATGCGCCCCCTCACAATAGTCCTGCTGGCGCTAATGTTCAGAGCATGAACATAATTTCGGAATTTAAAAAAAAAACATTGCATAGTGACCCTTTTCTCTACGCAATGCACGCAATTCTATTCAGATAAAAAGACTGTCGCATTCGATTTTCGAATGCGCCCACTTTTTTTAAACCTTTGTAGTAGTTAAAGAGTATTACCTACCAGTTTTGATTCATGATCCACAAACTCTTGTCAGCGTCAAGGTTTTTTAGAATTCGCTTGTCACCAGTCTTGGCAGGACAGCCCAGTCCTCCAGTCTGTCGCACGGCAACTGTGACACGCCATGGTAGTGATACTATAGTTGGTGTCTCTGACAGAGCTCAGTCGCAGAGACATGCGATCCGCTGGAAGGGTCCTTGGCATAACGACAAGGAATGAGTTCCTGCCATTTCCGCACAAAAATTAATATAGCCATGGTCATATTGTTGCTGGCCATTTTAAAACAAACTTTTAAACAGTTACTTTAAAAAATACCAATAATTAGTTTAATAGATGATTTCAGAACCAAACATTTTTTTATCAAATTCTATCTGTCAGTTCCAGAAAAATTGTCTTCTGTTTTCTTGAAATACCAAATATGAAAATTTTAATAATTGTAACCAACCTGCTTCGAAAAATTAGAAAAAAGGCTAAAGCAAAGCGTATTGTAGCGATCATGCTACAGTAGGAGCACGCTGTTAACAACATGCTGTACATTCTTGCTCAATGTATATTAGGTACATAACATAACGAGTGCGATCGCCGAAGTTCCGCAAAGCTGTTCAGATTGTGTGCAATCCAGTTGTGGTTGCATTATCTCTGTATGACTGAATGTTCTCGGACTAAAGTCCGAATATTATGGCGTAGTAACTATGTTATAGCCCATAACTAAGTGATAGCAGCAGTTTTAATAATCACACCACCTGATCGACAATGTCTAATTACATACCATGCACTCTCAACATAAAGTAAAGCATTAACTCTTAAGGGAGGTAAAATTTTATGAAACTCCCAAAGGAGTAAAATGATTCGTAACTCGTGGAAAACTCTAAGTAACAAAAAAACCCACAAGTAATTGTAACGAGAGATAGAATATTTAATCATTGGTTGGATACAGACCAAAAAATTGGGCCTTACTCGATCGTGCTGTCCTTGCCAAGGTTGTCACTGTACCTAACCGTACGCACTGCGTTAGCCGGTTCTAACAAAAACTAGTAGTTATGTTACGATAGTTTATTTTAACTCCAATCCAACTGTCCAAACAAACATTACGTATACAGTACGCCCATTGTTGGAGCAAATGGTTAACTCAGTTATCTGTCGACTAGACGTTTTGAGAGCGCAACTTATGTCCGAGACTGTTGGCACACAACTCTAAGTTTAGACATTGCGCTAATGGTCCAGCGATAGCGGGATCTTAAGGAAACTGTATTTAAAGTGTAAAAAGACTTTTTGAACAGTCATTCTTACGCAGATCTGGAGGAAGATTGATGAAACTGCTCCGTTTGGTCTATTTTTTAACTGAAGTTTGAAGTTTTTTGCTTTTTATTTGGAAGTGGGTGGGGTGGGCTTAAGATTTCTTCTGCGATAAAATAATGTATTAAATTTCTGCAACCTAATCAGTGAAATTAGTTAGTGAAGTTAGTTAGAACGTTAGTCTGTTTGCCAGACTTTCAGAATACTGGCAGTTTTCAAGCCAGCTGCAATTTTTGGTTCGCCAAGGATTCGAAGGAAAAGAAAGAAATAAAGAATGTGAATTCTAAACATACAAAACGCGATTCACAGAAATCTAAAAGCTATCCAAAATATGTAAACAATAATATGTAACTTAAAAAAGATAAAAGTGATTAAAAAGACTGTTGAGTTATGTCACGGATAGACATTATAATTAGTACAGATAGTTCAACTCAACTTTGCGCGCGGCGCCATGTGTGCGTGCGCTTGTAATTATACAGCTTTTATTTGTGTGGCAGTGACGCGGCAGTCGTCGTCCGAGCAGACAAGGTTACCTACACATAGCGCCACGCTTACCCATACATAGTGCTACGCTTACGCACACATAGCGCCGCGCGCAAAGATGAGTTGAACTAACTATAACTATATGTGTATTAGTTACTGTGTCGTGGTCACACCTTAGACAATACACATTCTGAGGTTTTAGACAGTTAAAGTTGTATCAACACAAGCATCGCGATAAAGATTAGAAAAAGTTATCAAGTGGTAAGTACTATCGAAATGTCTCGTGATAAATCCCTTTCAGTTTGACATTTCAACCTTCGTCACTGAGACATGAGAGCAGTGGTGGCCCAGTGCCCAGTGGTAGCGGCCCCGATTTACGTGTCGTAGGTCGTGGAGTCGAACCCAGGCAGGCGCTTTGCTTTGTTTAAAATATTTCATAACCGCTGCTCTAAAAACGGTGAATAAAAACGTCGTTAGAACCGAAAATTCGAAGACATGTGACATCCACCAACCCGCACTAGGCCTGGGTGGTGGATTAAGGCCCATCCCCTCTCTCACAGCGAGGAGGCCTGTGCTCCAGCATAGGGAACATTCAAAGTATGATTATTATGATGACCATTCGCCGTGGTTGATAGAATTACACTTAGTCTACAGCCTCTGGTCATACATGCGAAAGTATATCCAAGTTCAATAGCGTAATGAGGCATAAAGGAAATAATTCCTCTGATTTTTTGAAGGTCTGTCCTTAAAAATTTACTCAGACAAAACTTCAGTAACGTCGTTTTAACTTATTATTCCGCTCACCAAGCAAAATAAACACCGAGTGAAAATAAATACGATAAGTCTGAACGTTCGGATGTTTCAGCCAGCTTAATGTGGTGGCGTTAAAATTCTGCTAACCGAGGAACGCCCTTATCATAGAATATGAAACCGTAAAGAAGCGACACTCGAGTAACTTCATTTCTACCTAGAGGCACAGAATAAATAATAGAGGAAAAGGAGAGACGTGGAGAGGTGTGCTATCGGATTCAGACTTTAAGACGCCAAGCGATGGATTTCTGTTAACACACAGGAGGAGGTATACCACAGCTTAAGGCCTACATCCGCTTTGGTGCCGTAAAACGGTAACTTTCTAAAGCATACTCCTTAGTAACGGCAGTAGTAAGTTAAAAGGTTTGAAAAAAAAAAAATATTTTATTGTTTTATGTACATTATTTTTTAAACATGGTTTTTTCGTATAACAAATAGTTTTGCTTTAAAAAAAAAATTAGCAACACGATAGGTACTTTTCGCAACTTTTGGATACTCCTCCAAAACGACTTGGATGTTTAAAAATATTTTTACACAGAAAAATTGATGGCCAGATTTTCTTCTTAACTAAAAAATGCATATGTAAATCAAAGAATATTTTGCAAAGAAAACTGTCTAAAAGGAGGATCAATATTGATATTTTGGCTCCGAGCGGGCGCACGGCCAGTACAGCGTTAACATTGGGGCGTATATATCGCCTTAAAGAGATTGCGTCTCTGCCAATCCGTTAGCAAGGCAATTCAAATTATTTGATAGGGAATAGAGTGTCAATTTTGACTTTTCGATCTTAGTTTTCCTACAGATGGCGACCGATTAAGTTTCCCGAGTGCTGGTCTGCATTTTTTTTATTTTATATTATTATTGATAGAGTCAAGTTTGACCTTTATTTTACCTAAAATCTGATTGATATTATAGAACTGAAGGTTTATTTCTCGCATCCACTTACTGACACAAATTTCGCATACTCATCTTTCAAATGTATCTATCAAACATAAGAGGTGTTTTAGAGACTGGGATTATAATTGCGAACGTTTCTTAATAGATTCGAATTACTCTATTCTGATATATTATTATTATGCTGGAAAATAGGCATTCAGAACTGAATTCGTTACGGAATACCGCTTCTTCAATTTTTTTTTCTATGTCCTAAACGGGTGAGAAAATTGCTTTAAACCGGACTAAGTTCACATGTAATCATACTTAGTACGAGTAGGAGTTCATACAGTTACATTACTTTAAGAGATCTTGTTACGATGTGTGCTTTGCTTGCGTGGGAAAAGGATTTACTAATTTACATAGCCGACTTCAATAAAACTAGACTTCCAGTTGTAGGTAGGATAATAATAATAAGAAGAAGAAGAGGACTACGAGGACGGGCCACTGCCATTATCATTCCGTTGTGAGAGAGAGACGGAGCTGTCAGCTCTCATTGCACTATCCCTTTTTATTACAAACTTTATATTATCTTGCTTTCATATATGTGCCCGGCAACTAGTTATCCATATTTCAAGCACTTCTTGCCATCCGCTTATACTGAAACCTGGCGTACTTATGTAACTTTGGAAACATTGAAATAATATGGTATTATGGAGCTGATCTCATGATGCAGACAGAAGGTGGCCATAGAAACTTCTCAACCAGACAAGAAAGCACCATCGTGTTTACGTTGATTGAACGTGTATTAAAAAGTGATACTACATTTAGTACCTTTCAGTTCAAAAAGTCTGTAATTTTTTTTATACTTACAACGGATTCATGATAGCTTTGACAGCACTGACGCCATGGTTTGGGACAACCCCTCCTTGAAGTTCATAATGCAACACCTACCTAGAGTACCTATTTTATAACCAACATCTTTTCTGCTCTAAAAGTCATCCAATACTGAACTAAATGGTGGGTCCATAGTACACAAATTGCACAGACATTTCATACATTGACTCCGACATTTGTCTGTACTGCTGTGATGTACAGACAAAATTCTATAAAACTTGATGAAAATCTGTGAAAAAGTCTGTGCAGTGTAGATCCAACTCGTCGCTACATTGACCTACTGACAAAAAAATAATGAAATTTAAAAAATCTCATCGTTTCAGCTGTAAGATGTTCACGGCTGGATATAGGTCTCCTTCAAGCGCCATCACTTTGACCAGTCCCGTGGGTCTCGAATCCAGCGACACTGGATGATCCACACAAACAAAAGTGAGCAAAAAAAATAACATGACCTTGGTAAGAGACCGAGAAAAACAAAGTAAGTACATAAAAACGCCAGCTAAGAAAACTGCTATCTTCATTCCACAGCAAAATTACTCAAAATACCGTTCCACTTCACCATAATATCTGCATTATAGACGCAAGGAACCAACAGTCGTAGCAAAATATACTACAGAAACAAAGCGCTTATGTAAATCGAGGACGATAGGACCCACGTGCCAGATGTATCACGGTGAAATCTACATTTTCGTTTTTCATACTGAATCAGCGACATATCTAGCTAAGTAGGTACCTACGTATATGACTGAAAAATATGTCTGTCGCGATAGTAAGATCAAACATATTTTCATACATACATACAAATTAGGACTGCCTTGTAAGCAGAGCGTCCACTCGACCTCCTGCACCATTTTCTGGAGGGGCGTATGGAGCCTAGCCTCTTATAGAGAGCTAAAGAGGTTCGACGGGCTTGATGAGGGTGTGCTGGCCGGCATCCCGTCGTTGGCTCTGAAAGGGTCCCACATGAACTGGGCAAGGTTCAATCGTATGACAACCCAAATCGACCGAGTCGGGAAGCGAGCGGTCGGATTCCTGTGGTTGCGGGCCGCCGCCGCGCCGGGCCCAGGGCTCGAAACTCCCAGCAACGGCTTCTCTCGTTTATTTGTGTAACAATTTCAGACCTCGCCTGAGATCCTACCGGCGCAATTTCGGCATTTTGATGATAGTAGGGGGACGTGGGAGTCCTGTCACAACAGTCCATAATGATTACAGTAGTTTTCACGGATTGGACGATGGCATAATGTCGAGCTAAACTAGGTCAAAATCAATTTATTCTTGACACCTTTAAACCCATAAATACTAAACCGAATTATGGTTAGAAATATTACATACGAACCAGAAAACTTAATTTTTAAAAACCCTGTTTTTCTCTCATAACAATGTGAATGTTTGTTAATTAATCTCGCCTCATCAGATGATCGTATTTGGATAAAAATACAGATAAACCACGACCTAAATTGTGAGTAGCACATAGAACAATTTTTATCAACGTAATAGGTACGTTTCTTTTGTCTACGTAGTAAGTATTTTCCTGTGGGATAGTTTCGATATTTACGCGGTCCAAGCCGTTGTCCACGTGATAGGTACGTTCCCTTTGTCTACGTAGTTATTAGTTTCCTGTGGGATCATTTCGATATTCACGCGGACGAAGCCGTTATCCATACCGTTATATACTGTTATATACCGTGATAGGTACGTTCCCTTTGTCTACGTAGTTCACTTGCTTTTGCAAATCCGCGTGCAAAAGCAAGTGACATATAAACAAAATAGAATCAGATACTGACCTTATTAATCATTTTTCAAAAGTTCCTTTTCGTATTAGAATGTCCTATCTGTACCCCATATCTCTCATCTTTTTACCCTTTGAACTTCGCGAGTTCCTTATGGAACGAAATTGGGACATAGGGTTGCGATTTCGACCCGTATTGTAAATCAAGAACCGGACTCAGATAAAAAATCTTTGGAAAGTCTTCCGTGTTTTTCCAAGGGATTCTTGCAAAAGGGCTCTTATCGCGATTACCTTTTTTCAAAGGGTGTAACAGGGACTATGTAAATGTGATCATAAATAAAGAAAAACAAATCTGAGGCGTGACCGAACAAGCCAAATGAAAATTATATAGGTTTTCTGTCGACCATCCAAAACTGAAACCTCTAAAAGTTTAAACAAAAAATAATTGAATCTTTGTTTTCAGAACGTAAACGAGAATCCAATTATTTTTTGTTTAAAATCTCCTATACACAAACCGGGGTTAAAAAAAAACAAAAAGAGGTACTGCATCGGCCGGGAATCGAACCCGGGCCGCCCGCGTGGCAGGCGAGCATTCTACCACTGAACCACCGATGCTTATGCCTAGTGTACAAATATAGCTCTTGGTACGCGAGCTAAAAGCATACTATACGTATTATGATAATGCGGGCATTGAGCAAGAAAATACCTTTCACTGCGATTAACATGATTGCGTTAATTACTAATGAAACTCTTTGTAGATAGTTATGTATTCAAAAACTTTCATTTTAAGACCATCTTTAAATGCAGTCTTCATTTGATCGATATAAATAACTATAATGTGATTTTTTATTTCGTAGACTAAACTGACAGCTGCCAATGACCTTATTTATTTTAAATGTTGCAAGCGCGGAGCATAGTGTTGTAGGTAAGGCTTAATCATAAGTGATTCATCGAATCGTTGTGACATAACTCCTCAATTTAATTTTACTAATTGGTGTAAATAAACGTTTTATGAATATAACCGTAATATATTCAAATATAATAACAGTATTCATACACATAGTTCATAAACTTTTTTTGTGTTAAATATGAAATCAACAATAATATAAATGCGATCGATAAAATGAAGTCTGACATAAATGAGTAGAAACTAAATAAGGGCCGCTAGAGTCTAAAGTAATTTATTTTTTGCCGTGAATTAGTTTCATTTTCGATCTAATTCGATTTTCGATTAACTTTCGATCACTCAGGATAGCCAGGATACGTCACTATTTTTATGTAACGATAAAGTGACAACACCCCAAATGTCAGTTTAGTCTACGAAATTAAAAATCACAGTTTAGTCTAGAGGTTCTAGACAAGTGGCAATCGATGTCAGCGAAGGCGATAGTCGAAATGTCAAAAGTAAGGGATTGATCACGTGATTTTTCGATATCGCTTGTCAATCCCATACAATCTTACATTTTGACAATCGCTATTGTCTCAGGGGAGTGACCATAAGCTCTTAGCTTAAGTTTTTTTTGAGTGTGTGTAAGGTACAGACGTATATGACTTGTATACATTTGCCCCTGACGCACATTCAAAATAACCTTACTCTAACCCTCTTACAAATAAACACAGAGTAAAGTAATACCAAGTATAAACCTATGAAAATGTACCATACATGTTAAGGAACAACCATACATTTTCATAGGTTTACACGGAATAAAGTTATACCAGGAATAACAAAGGTTTTATTCCTGGTATAACTTTATTCCGTGTTTATTAGTAAGAGGGTTAGAGCTTATGGTCACCTCCCAGGCCTTTAAAACAGATCCCTGAGTTAGTTTCGGTGTTTCTTCTCCAATGAGTCTTCACTTGTCTAAGGCCTCAGGTCTTTAAAACAGACCTCTGTGTTTCGGTGTTTCTTCTCCGATGAATCTGATGGGACATGCCGAGCTAATGTTAGTTTTCACACTCATCAAACCTGATTGCAATTTTCAGAAATAAATATAATTTTGGAGTCGAAGATGACTGAGGAAAATTGTACTTCTTCAAACTCGACTGTTTTGTTTACAGCCTACAACATGACCCTTACTGAAGACGTGAACTCCAACTTGTCGATCCATAGTAAACCTCCTCCGTAGTATTCCAGGTGTGATTGAGGTCAAGAGCAGTTCCATCCTCAATCACACCCAATTCCAGAACAGATATAGATGCAACTTTACCAACAGATTTACCATATCTTGCATCAGGACAAAGAATACTTTTTGTCCCGAGAGTACGTTCTCTTGGAATGATTTCCGAATTTAACGTGGGCAAAGCCACTCACAGAAGTTATACGGAGTTTTTTTTATTACTCAACTGAGTAATAAAAACTCCGTGGTCTAAGCCCCAGGGATTTTCTCCAGTAGATATCTATTTATTATAGAACAGAAAATATGATTAAATAAAACAAATATTATAATTTCGCCGTCCCTTGTAATTTAATTAAACATTTTGCAACAGATTGGATGATATTAAAAATTTTTCAGTGAACAAAATGATAAACTTTTTTAATAATGCTTCTTGAAGGTATGAAATAATGAAAACATAAAGTGAGTCAAAACATGTTTTTGTGTTTTAAAAAGTAAGTTAAGTGAATAAACGAGCAAAATTTAAAAATTTATGAAACTTCCGAGAGGTTTTATTTCATGCTTCATAATTTATCTAGTTGTAGAGACGCATCGATCGACAGTCTATTGAACAGGTAATTATGACATGATATCTTGCAAAAACACCCCGATTCAAACAATAAAACGGCTATAACTTTTAAACGGATAAAACGATTTTCATCAAACATAGCTAAGAACACTCTAAAGATAGAGAAATTCTGAATTTCTCTGAATTAAGAGCCCAATTTTGAGATAATTATAGATTTGATTAAAAAAGAACATATAATTTTTGAATTTTAATATTTTAATCATTGAATCTTTCTCTTCTTGGTGTCACACCTCTGCAGGCTATCTTCTTTCTACCACCTTTATGCTGATGATCTCCAAATTTATACTCAAGCTCCTCTCGGCGAGTTATCAGACGCTATTGAGACTATTAATGTGGACCTGGCTCGAATAGGTGACTGGAGCACTGAGTTTGGGCAAAAGATCAATCCGACGAAAACTCAAGTGGCTGTTGTGGGAAGTTCCCGAACGGTCTCTAGAATTGATTGGGCGACACTTCCCCAGGTTTCTTTCAACAACACCATTGTTCCTATAGCTCACACTGTGAAGAACCTGGGGATTTACATCGACTGCACCCTTTCCTGGACTAAACAACTGCAGGAGGTCAGTCGTAAACTGTTTGCGTCTGCGGCCTCCCTGAGACGCCTTCGTAACTTTCTTCCCATCACCACTAAAATTGCGATAGCACAATCTCTTCTTCTCCCTATCCTGGACTATGCTGATGCCAGCTATCTCGATCTCACCCAAGACCAATTGGACAAGCTTGAGCGACTTCAAAATCTCTGTATCAGGTTCATATTTGGCTTGCGCAAGTATGACCATGTTTCTGAATTTCGAACCAAGCTCAAATGGCTTCCTATTCGCCTTCGCCGGAATGCCCACATACTTTCATTGCTATATAATGTGCTCTTTAATCCTTCTAGTCCTTTTTATCATAAAGAACGCTTTCAGTTCCTCTGTGACACACATTCTCGGTCCTTGAGATCATCGGAAAACCTAAAATTAAGCATTCGTATGCATTCCACATCCTTCTTCGACAAATCTTTCACGGTTCAAGCAGCTCGTTTGTGGAATGCATTACCTATTGAGGTAAGGCGTGCGCAAACATTACCTTCATTTAAAAAAATGGTGAAGGAGCATTTCCTTTCTTTGTAACTATTCTTCTCCTTTCTCTGCCCTATTTTTTTTATATGTATTAGTATATTATTTTATTTGTATGTATGTATTTTATGTTGTATCTAAGTAATATTATTTAATATAGTTTTTGTACACTGACAGCCCTATGTCTATCTCCTCTCGTTCTGTCCATCCGAAGGTTGTCTGGAAGAGATTGCCTTGTGCGATAAGACCGCCCATTGTACACTGATCTTTATAATGTTTTATCCTGTAATTATTTAAGTGGTGTACAATAAAGTATATAATAATAATATAATTTTTATGATCACTTCTAGAAAATGTTAATTTTATACACAATTCAATAACGAATCGATGCATATCGTGCCATCTTGTGAAATTTATTTGAACCAAATTCTCTTTGTTAGCGCTTCGATCCCGTGGTGCAGAACTACTCTCTGTAAGAGGGAATGAGCCCAATCCACTACGCGGGCCTAGCGCGGTTTGGTGGATGTCACATTTCTTCGAATTGTTGGTTCTAAGACATTTCCTCACGATGTTTTCCTTCACTGTTTTGAGAGCAGTGATGATGAAATAGTTTACACAAAGTAAAGCGCCTGCCTGGGTTCAAACCAACGGCCTATAAATTGTAAGTCGCAGCCGTTACTACTGGTCCACCACTGCTTTTCCATAGTTCATGTCAATCTAATAAATATAAATTTTGACAATTTTTTCGCTGATGTCTTAGAAGGTTCATTTCTTAGCTCATTCTGACAAATTTCATAATCATCCTACTACTATTATTAATGAGAAAGTTTGAGAGGATGGATGGATGGATGGATGATTGTTACCCTTTCACGCAAAAACTACAGAACGGATTTTGATGAAACTTTACAGTAATATAGCTTATACATCAGAATAACACAGGCTATAATTTAAAAGGATAGAAGACACATTAATTCAATGAAAGAGCCGCGGGCAGCAGCTAATCTACCATAAACATTTTTCATTTACACTTCCATTTTGCCAGTTATATTTAAGACCCAGAGAAATAAGAGCAAGCCTATTAAATTGCCATTAGCAGGACATAAATCCAGACTACGGGCTCCTGCTGAAAAGTTCTGACTAACCACAGCGCAGCGTGCCAGCATTCGTATGAATTACGGCTACGAAGAAAAACTTCTAATGGCTCCAGAAAGGCGAAAATTATTTGATTAGATATCCAGACCGACCACACGAGAATAAACTCAAGGAAATAAGCTGTCCTTTGATTACACCCTAAAAATCCAAATTCTTACTAATATTGCAAATGGTTCTGTGAGCTGTAGACCTCGCGAGTCTGTCATTATTCGGCAGGGCCAATTCTGATATTTTCAAAAACTGAATCGACGAAAAGATAGACTCCCTTGGTCTAAAAATACCAGAGCCACTAGAAATAAATACCACACGAAATAATTTTTGCACAAGCTGAAACGGAGACGCTTCGCACTCGCTCGGTCAATAACCGTAAAAGTTTTTGAGTATATGGATGCTTAGAATGGACAGATGTTTGTAAGACATCGATCTGATGGCACGAGGCAATAGGCATGTTAACTGAAAATGAGTTTTTTGTCCGTCAGGTAGATAAATAAAAAATATTGGACACGTATTTTCTTTTGACACGAAGCATAAAGTTAGGACAATATAATGCGTTGAAATATCGTGTGACGTCACGCCGCTAGTACACTTAATACTGACATAGTGTCGTCACAAGCCCCCACTCCTGAACTTTGATGCGCTTTATCTGTGTCAATATTTATTGATTTGGTAAAGCAAACAATACTTGCCCAATATTATTTGATAATCTCACTGACGGACTAAATAGATTTTTTTTTTCTACTTATTAAACATCTCTATTCAAATTGCGTATTTACTCAGAAAATTTGAAGTGCATATCGGTCGAATTGCATCACATTGCGTCCATGTGAACGTATTTGCAATTTCACTTAGTAAACTTCGCATACCGGTGTGATATAAATCGAATCGCGTCGAGCCATCAGGAAGGTTGTTTAATCGTTTACGCAAAAACTACTAAACGTATTTTAAGAAAACTTTACAGGAATATAGCTTATAACTACATCAGAATAGCACATACTTTAATTATTTGTATTGCCAGGCTCTATGATGTTCTGCACGTGAGGCGACGAAGTCTGAGCTGGCATGTTTTTAGAGGTATGAGCACAAAGTAAAAAGTTCCGAGGGTCATAAATTACACTTCTCTATTAAAATGGCAAGCGTGCTTCACCGTCGACCACATCATCGCTTACCATCAGGTGAGATAGTGGTCAAGCGCGAGCCTATTTACAATAAAAAAAAAAAATAAAAAAACTTTTTACAAAAAATAAATCGACATCTAAAGCAAAACACTTCGAAGTCGGTGTCTTTGGTACTGACCTCACATTTTTATAGTTTTTAACACCGATTTCTGAAATGAATGTTATTTTTGCACTTTTTTGTGTTTTACTTCCAAAACATCCATAATAACTCAATATATTCTTGCTGTTTGTAGCTAAGGATTTCAATTACATACGAAAACTGCTGGACCGATTTTGATGAAACTTACATTGTTCCCTAAATTGAGAGATATTAAATGCAATAAAAAAGAATGATTACGGTGCGATTAGAAGTTTTGGAGAAATGCGTGGACAAACATACATACAATTATGAAATTTGGCACAAGTATTTAAAATTAGAAGCCCATATGTGTAACATATGTGAATTTTGTGCAATTCCAACAATATTACATACATACGTGACCAATTGATTACCTCCTTTTTTGAAGTCGGTAAAAAGGAAGAATCCTTCGAACAGACGGTTAGTTGCACCTGGCAGGCAACTGCCTACTTGTCATAAAGATATTAACTCCACCAACTAATTCCACGAAAGTGGAGTAGCAGGCGGCAGCTAGCAAAGCAATAAGATTTTTTCCCATAGCGATAATGAAAAACCGAACTCAACGGGAATAGCGAAACTGATACCTTTACAGCCTCCATGGGGTAATTTATTGCAAAAACTTAGGGGGGATAAAACGGCACCATCTGGGGTGTTTTTATGAGTTCCCACTTGTTTAGCCAGCATTATAGTTTCGTCTCGTAAATTATAAGGGTGCGATCATTGGCTCTTACCTGTGGGGTAGTTTACGAGAATTTTAGTTTAGGTGGTTGGAGGGTAGTAAAGTGTAAGGCTTAAAACTGGGTAAATACATACATTTTATGTGGAGGACATTACGTTCTTCTCTCATTTCAGCACACACGGGCAAAGCGCTACTTCATTTTATGCGGTTTTTATCATTTAAAGGTTAATAAAGTAGCCCAAAGGCTTGTACAAAACTGGCTAAGTGTGTGTTTTCATACCTTTACCTTCACCTAACGTAACGGCACCCACAAAAAGGTGCGACACGACAGTACTACAACTAGATATGTGAAGAAACGTAATCATACAACGATTTTTCATAAAAAAAAATCTATGAAAAATCGTCGCCGCATCGCTGTCGCATCGCGCCTGTCTGAGGGAGCCTTAACACTGGAGCACTCGTAAAATACAACTATCTTTAGTTACATTTAAAATTTTCTAATGCAAAGCTACTAAAATCAAAAAGCGATCATGTGCAAGCATTGTGGATACTGCAGTATAGTACGATTGAAACTTAATGGCGGCTCGGAACATGATGCTGGACACTGCGCAGTAGTAAACTCATTATGTTAGCGAGGGTTAGGGGAGAAGTACTGCACAGTGAGTATCGCTGTAGCGAACTTAAAAGTCGCTATTACGTTTAAAACGAACAATACTACTTTATATCCCGGGACAGAAGACATTATGTAAGTTTTTGTCACCACTTGTATTTGCCTGACGGAGCACTCGACGACCAGATGACGGCAAAAACTTTAGAAGAATATCTGCAGAATCTCTACGTTTTGGATTATTCGCTTTATTCTATACTAGTTTCTGCCAGTGGTTTCGCCCGCGTGAAAGTCGATAATTATCCCGGGAGAACATATTTCCGGGATTAAAAGTATCTTATGTGCTTTTCCCGACTATAATCTATCTCTCTGCGAAATTTCTACTAGATCCGTTCAGTTGTTTGAGCGTGAAGAAATAACAAACATACAAATATACACACACTCATTCACAAACTTTCGACTATATAATATAATATGATATGACATGATATGATATGATATGATATAATATAATATAAGTTTGGTAAGAGATAAGTTTACTTTTTGGTTCAGAAAACCTATACAGTAAATCCGGAGAAGTACATCATTGCATTTCAATCATACGGCAATGCGCCATCGGTATATGGTGGTCCTAAAAATTGGCAACACTTTTTACAACAATCCCCAGTAAAATGAAATGTCTACAAGGTTGAATTTGTCTAAGTGCCGGTTAGCCATATAGACCTTGTGTTTTTATGTCGCAGAATTCAACCTGCAATTAATATCCAATATATATTCAATCAAGATTCAATATAATAAAAATAAAAAAACCCTTCACATTATACTGCAAAGGGTTTCAATGCCTCTCTCACAGAGAGGAGCCTGTGTCCCAGCAGTGGGAACATTAAATGCCTGATGAAGCACTACTGATAAGCATGAAGTCCTGGGTTCGATTCCCGAGTCGGGAAAAAGTTATTCGGAATTGCCATAAGGGAATTCCTCAGTAGCAGTCCGGAGTATCGATTTATGCCCGGTTGATGGCAATAGACTCACTCCATAATATATGGCATATATGGTAAATGGTATAATTAAAAACATAACTGTTGAATATTGAGTATACAGAATTCTTTTGGGAATTTATGCGTGTTTTATGTTAAAACTAGGAATAAAAACAGCAAAGAAAAAAAATTCAAAAGCCCTACCTATCAGCTGATTTTCTAAAATTCACGATAGTTGTCAATCCTACCGGCTAGTACCTACACGCGCCGCGCCGCCACACTATATATTTTTTTCAATCTAATTGAGATAGATAGGAATATACGATTCTGAACGGATTACAGTAAAAACAAATACAGATTTAAAAAAAATCTTACGAATATTTCCAACACTAGGGGGTCCAGAATCAAGTAATAGATCCATGGTATTTTAATTCGCAGTCGGTGTCAGACACACCTGTATATCCCAAAAATTTTGGCTTTTTTGTTGATCGTTATGGCTATAGAATATTTCTCTGTCCAGACACTAAGGTTTATTTACTTAGACTCACACTGTTATTTACAGAAATCTTGAAGATAATAATAGCAATTAATGAAAATATTCAAAATGTAAATTCTGTATAGAAAGTTTTTTATCAAACATGGTATAGAAATGACGAGGTCAATTACACCTACGCGATTTGTTAGTGGCTAATCTTTTATTGTGCCATCAATTAAACCATAATCATTATTTCAGCCGAAAGACGTCCACTGCTGAACCTAAGTCTCCACCATGTCTTACCATATCGAACGTTTCTGTACGTCTCACATCTAGCAGTTTCCCGTAGCCTTCACCAGTTCACCTAGTGGAAGTCCTTCCAATATGCTACGTCCTCCGGTATCTAAGTTATCGCCACACCAGTACTTTATGGTCCCATCAACCATCCGTTCTGCGAGTAATGACATAAATTAAGTAAAATTGTCTTTAATATTTGCGTCTATAGTAAAACAAAATACTTGCAATGCTGTTGTTTCAAAGGACAGCCCGCCCACGTTCATTACTACGTATTTATTATGCATGATATAAAACGTATTTTTAATTGAAATGAAAATGGTGTTATCGGTAATACTGCGGACTTTTGAGCAATTTAAAAAGCAATTTACTGACTCGCACTTCGGAGATGAAAAATCTGAAGATTCATTCGTGCGAATGTTCCATTCATTTCGTAATTTATCTCTTAAGTTTGTGAATAAAGACGAAAATAATAGGTAATCAATACCTAGAGTAGTTTTCAAATAATACTTTTGGATTTTTTTAAGGTAAAAATCGTTCAATAGTGAGACAATGAAATCAATAAAGTTTTGGATTTTTTTAAAGACACAGTTATTATAATTACATTATTATACGTAGATAATCTCTCATAAGAAATAAAGAAAGAAAAAGTATTTAATTTTCACAAAACGACATACAGATACAATATAATAACGTGCTTGTTAAGTACGAGTATCTAATTATTCCCTAGTAGAAGTTCCCACTGGCCTATACTATGATTTATATTAATTAAATCTGGCTTAATTAACGGCTGAAGAGATTTGAGTGAAACTTGATACACGGTTTGACCAAGGCTTGGACTAAAACGCAGGATACTTTTTATCCCGGTAGTACTTACCCGTATGATAATTTTCGACTTTTACGTAGACGAAGCAGCTGGCAAAAGCTAGTATTTTATCATTACTTATTGAAATTCAAGAAGATTTTCCGAAATGAATTCAAAAACAGACAAATAAATAGCTTTCGATTACGTACTATTATTAAACTTTTAAAAGTGACGTTATTTTCGATAACAATAGAATATTTTAAAACAAAACAATTGAAAACTACCCGCTATAAAATAAATCAATGACAGACAAAAGTCATAACGGAATAATAGCGCTATTCTGTTGTCAATTTTAACAAAACAAAGCTTATAAATGAAATACTATTATTTTATAGTTCGCTTTGTTATTGGCAGCTAAAATTAAATTGAGAACAGTGCACAATATTATACTGTTATTTTACTTTAGTCTCTACAAATTTTATTGTCAACGATGAAATTCGTTCAGAAGTGAAAAGAATAATAAATCAAAAAAATATTTTTTTTCTTTTATTTAGTTAAGTGAGATACTGAAAAGCGGGATATCAAATCACGTTGTTTTCATTTAGACGGTTATAAAATGACCGGTGTCTGAATCAGGAATTTGAAGTTAGGTAAATTAAACTCTATTCAGGCTTGAAACCCTGTCCAATTTAGGCCCCAAATTCTTGATTCAGAAACGGTTATGTGAGTAGTAACTTACTTTTGTTGCTGGCCGTACAAGGTAATTCAGCACAGTACTAATCAATGTTAAAGCTTTTACTCCAAAACGTTCCGATTCTAAAATTCAAAATACATTCTAATCTGAATTTCATTCGAAAAATACAATAGATTCGAAATTCAGAACGTAATTTTATTTGAATTTGGAACGCTAACTACGATCCGACGCGACCTCATTATGTCTGGCTGATGTAAAAAATATTCGCGAACGAAATCTCGTAGCGTGGTTTTATATTTCGAGAATATACCTGGATTTAAATGAATGTTTTTCTGAGTGAGTGAATGTATGAATAGTGAAGAGGTCTTCTGAACGCTATAAGTAGAGAGCTTAGCAGCCTCACATCGTACGAGTCTGAGGGCAAAATTAATGAAATAACTAGGGTTGTGACATGAAGCCTGTTGAAGCCGTTTTGACTTTATATAATGTTTGGCTTTCATCTATTTCTGCCTGCCAGTCTTTTATCATAAATACTTAATTAGATATATTTTTATATTTGAAGACTAGATGTAGCGTATGTTACGTACTTCCACGTTTTTTCATTTATTCAATAACGATTTTTATATCATGTCTGAATTTCTAAAACTAAATATATAAACATCATTCATGCAATCCATATTTAAATCATAACAATTATCGAAGTTTAATTAAAACCAGAATAATAATATAAATAATACAAAAAAAAAAGAATTAATATCATAAGTCATTTAATAAAATACAATAAAATTTCCATTTCAAGTCTACGAAATTACATTATTAGATACATTTGACTCCTGTATTAATTTAAAATTCATCAATAGAATATATACAAGTGTATATATTCTATTGATGAATTTTGATGAAGTTTAACAAGAACTATTTAAGCTTATTAAGAAACCCATTTATATATACTAGACTTTTTATTTCTGTCGGCAGTTTATTGAACATTTTTATTGACTTGTGGTAGGCGCTATGCTTTATAACGTTCAGGTGAGGTTCTTGCTTCGTCTGGAGATCTTTTCTTCTTGTACTCTCCCTTTTTTGGCTTTCATCTACTTCTTGATAAGTGACTAAGTAGGACCAAAATGTACAAGCTTGGGACTGCCAATATATTAGGTTATAAAGTCGTTTTTTTTTTTTAATATAATATATTTATTTAATCAAAGTATGTACCATTGCTATTTATGCACTTTTGCCAGCTCATAGGTAGTTCATTGACCCCTTTACTAAAAATACCAATCGGACGGGAATCAATAAAATCTTTGAAGGCTTTTTGGACTGCCCCATCGGAATTGATTTTTTTCCCTTGCAAGAAGTTATCCAAATTTCGAAAAAAAATGGTAATCTGTTGGAAGGTCCAGGGAGTACGGTGGATGTCCTAGACATTCTGTTGTGCAGTGTGTGGTCTAGCGTTGTCCTGAAGCAGCAGTGGCCTAGAGCGATTGACCAGCCTCGGCTGTTTAGCAGCTAGCTTTTCCATCATGGTTTGCAGTTGCTGACAATAGACATCCGCCGTAATTGTCTGGCCAGATTTAAGAAAGCTGTAGTGAACGACACCGGCACTAGTCAACCAAAAGCTCACAAGTAATATTTTTGAGTAAATTTTCGCTTGGGGCAGGATTTGGCTGGTTCGCCAGGGTTCAGCCATTGCGATGAGCGTTTCCAATTATTGTACAGGATCCACTTTTTATCACAGGTAATGATTCGATTTGAAAACCCTTCATTGCCAATTTGCTTCAAGTGGATTAAAACAATTTTATCACTAACACCGCAGCCTGCAGCTAACTCGGACGTGGTTTGCGATGGATCCGCTTCGACAATAGCCTTCAATTCTTCATTATCAACTTTGGTCTCCGGCCGTCCACGGGGCTTGTTCTGCAGGTCGAAATTTCCAGAACAAAAACGTTGGAACCAAAAAGACACTGTGTTTTCTTTTGCGACACCGTCGCCATACACATCATTAATCCTTCAAGCCGTTTCTGCAGCAATGGTGCCACGATGGAACTCGTACTCGTAAATAACGCGATATTTCAAGTTTTCCATTTAGTAAACTGACTGGCGCAAAGAAGAAAGAAGATAAAACCAAAAGAGGAAAAAACAAATGAATTACGGTTATCCAAACACATAAGCATGAGTAAATAGCTGTGTAAATTTAAAATTGGAATTCGATAGAAGTGGACTGAAATATTGTTAATGTTTTGTTATTTTATTAACCCCAATGATATTCTACTAAACAGATATGTTATGAGCGCGAACATTGTGAAGACTCGAATACATCCAAATTGGGTCTTTAGTCTATGTCACGCATGGCGAGGAGCAATACGCTTTGTTGAAACAAAACAAAATTTAAAAAATGCCATCTTGTGTATTTAGAAAGTGTACCAATTATGATACCAAAGTACATAAAACAGAAGGGATCTCATACCATATGTAAGTACGCACTACACCTCAATTGACAAATTTATTTATTTTATTGCCTAATATTCTGAAATTTGAAGGTTAGAAAAATAAAAAACATTGGTGGTCAGAATAATGTTTGTTTAAATTCACACGCAAGTGACAAACACTAGCTGTTTCTTTTTTTCTTGTTGGTTTTATCAAGCCATCCCTTTCGACTTGTAGTGAAATGTCAGATGAATGAAAAGTGTGTATGTGTGCTGCCGCTGCTGTGCGGAACACTTTTTTCGGTTGTTTTGTGAGTGTATAACGTATCTGTTTACTAGAATATCATTGATTAACCCTGTCTAATAATTCTTACTATTGATTTCGAAGTAATAGACACGTTGTACTATAGGACAGTACTTAGTTTTTCCATAATTCAAATTCAAAAACTTTATTTCGAGCGAAAACTCATAAAAGGTTAGTAACAATGTGGCTTAAAACTAAGTATTAGAAAACAACACGATACGGTGACACATGTAACTGACAGCAGTGAACTATATACGGACAGTCCACTCTGTCAAGCAATCATTTTCAGAACCCTGTTAGGGCTGTCCATAATTCGGGTCACCATTGATGTTGCGCGCTTGCGCATTATCGCGTAAAAACAATCCACATGCGCCGCCGCAAACATCTCTGACGCACCGCAACGCCAAGGCAACCCCATCAGCCCAAAGGTACCAAAGGTACTTTTGGTTTCGGAGTTTAACGACTCAGAATTTTTACTGACGTTGACAATAAAAAGCGTACTGCCGATTTGGAGGCGACTTTATTCTAATTACAATACGTACATGGCTCATCCGGTGAACATAGACCGCTGAGCTTGCAAAAAATATCTAGTTGCTGGAATGGAGCTATATAATGTACTTAGCTTTATCTAGAGCAGACGGGCGAGGTGTATTCATAACTACCAATGTTCCGTAAGTACTTCGTTATTCGAAAAGACAAACCATGGATCCCAAACAAGGCGTTCTAAATTCAAATAAAAATGTCATGTTGGTTAGAATGCGTTTCGTTTTACGCTGACAGCGTGGTGACACACGGCTCCTTCCGGGATGGGCAGTGTTCCAAATGCCAGGAAATGTCGTGTTGGCTTACTATAAAAAGTTGCATACATTGTACCTACCTATGTACTTGTTCAGGAAGATAGTGATGTGTATTTTGGGAAAGAAATTCTTATAATATCAAGTCAGTATTCCATAGACGGATCTTAAAAGTGATGTTCTTCAGAAAGGCCTTGCTCATAACTGGTATGCGCGTATGACTAGTATGAACGTAAATGTAGCAAGGAGTACGTAAGGATCGTATTATGTGACTTTCTGTAGTTTCTGCCTACCCATGGAAAAAAGGCGTGAGTTTATATAAGTATGTAGTTCCTTAGTAACTTTTGAAATAGGATAATCTACTTATTTTTGCCTGAAACTATTTATCAAAATACGTTATTTATTCCAAAGTACCTAAAGTCGTCACAATCTAAAAAGTCCGTTGACATTTCTCATTTTACATGCCACGATAATTTTCTACGTAAGAAATTTAAAAATTAAATTCATAATCCTAATTACTATGTTACCCACACATTATGACAACGATTATCATTCGCAAGCATCAATTTTAATTATTATTAAGTATTTTTATAGCTGTCAAAACTGGCCTTTTATTTTTTGACAACATTACCAAAACAAAAAAAAGGTATTTTATTCGAGTTATAAACTTATTAGAACCACCGTCTAACACAGAAGTTATTTTATTTTTATCTAAAAAGAGCTGTAGGTAATTCTATTTGTTTTTCATAAAAGATAGATTGATCTCTGCGACAGCTGACAGTATCAATACAGTAACAATAGCGCTTGACAGGCTAACAATAACGTATACGTCAGTTTGACATATATCGCGTCATCCTCCGATGCGTCCTCCGATTAAATCAAAACACAAAGCCATAAAAATAAACACCAATTCACATATCCTTACGAAACATATTTCATTCGACAAATCCCTAAAGAAAAATGGCAGAAAGCGATAAAGTTTACTAACAAGTGGGTAGATTTATGTATAATTCATATTCTCGATCGATATTCATGTAAGTCGAGGGGTTTGCATAAAAAGATCAGCATTCGAGATATGATGTGTGTTATGGTAATGGGACCCCTTTCGGGAGATTTAAGACATAACGTTATTAAACTTACCTTTGGACTGAGTTTGGTTTTGTGGATAATTCTGAGAATAGGTAAAAGTTTGTGCATCTTGTCTTCAGAAAATACAAAACCTTTAAGTCAAGAGTGAATAGGTTACTTCTAGGCAAGCGTGCTCCACCGTCGACCACATCATCGCTTACCATCAGGTGAGATAGTGGTCAAGCGCGAGCCTATAAAAAAATAAATAAAAAAAAAAACACTATTTTCTTCATGTCCCTCTGCAATCATCGCATTTCAGAATACAAACGTATGCTGATTTCCATGTCCATCAATCATTAGATTTATCGTTTATAATAATTTGAATTAAGAACTAAGTACTTTATTATTATTTTTTGTTTTGATTTCCTAGTGAATTATATAGAGCTGTAAAACTATTTTCCTTTAGCAGCTTTCCTCCGATTTAAAAATAAATTTCATTAAGTTAAAAGAGTATTAACAACTCTATATACTTCCAAGTTGATTGCGAGCGTCCAGTCTGCACCAAGTGCAAAGGGCAACTGATAGAAATCCGACGACTGCTGAAACACTAAGTTTGCCGGGACATTAAGAAAATAATTGTACTGTACCTGTTTGTCTAGCTTTTTCCCAACTATATTAGAATCCTCTTCCTCATTGCATGCAGCTGAGTACCGGTATTTTACGAGACCTCCATAACCCAGTAGCTGAGTATTGATATCTCTTTGGCAAGACTGGTGTAGAGGGTTTACTCCCTAACTCCGTCAGCGAAGATACGGGCCCGCCCGAAATGACTCCGGAACTTCGGAGTGAACCCTACTCCATAATGATTATATTCTTCGGACGCTTAAAACACATCGGGAGCAGGGACAACTGTCAAATTGTGTTGTCATTCATTAGTAGTTCGGTGCACCGAACGCATCATGCGTCCGCATTTCATACGGCGTAGGACACGGGCTCGTAATGAAGGCCGAAACTACGGATTTCGTGCTTAGGGAGTAAACCCTGATTTCAAGCGTCTTACCACCCGTAACCACTGTCCGAGATCTACAAGACAGTCGGGACAAACAGCTTAAAATGCTTGCCGAAGCATAGAGGAGTCTCGGTCTTTTATGAATCGTACTCGGCGAGCGTTGCTTCCTCAAAGATCGACCCGTTTAGCTTCTATTATTTAGCCACGAGCTCCTGCTCCTATGTGAAATGAAAACTTGGTTATAATATGGATGCTGTTCTTGCTCCATAGGGCAATGTTTAGTGTACACAAAAACAAACTGGTTAATTTATATAAGTATAATTATTGTATTGTTTTTTTTTTCTTCTCTGTTTGTTAATTGACTAACACAACGTACGTACCTACACTAAAATATAATTTACTTATGTTTTCAATAATTTTAAATATGTGAGAATTATGTTCCTATTTTTTTAAATGAGTGAATTTATCTCTTAATGCTTGTAATACTTTATACATGTACGTAGTAAAGTTGTGTTAGTCTGGGTGCATCGTCCTGAAGTATATGAATTAATGTTTATGTAAGTATTGTAAAACACTTTCTTTTTAAAGAGTAAGTGTGGAGTTTCTTGTGCGTTCTTCTCCATAACAAGCTACTTTGCCGAATGGACGGTAGAATCAATTATTACATTACATGCGCACGGTTGGAGCAGTGGTTGAGCGATTGACTGCTGCGCTGCGTGTCGTGGGTTCGATTCCCGCACGGAACAAATATTTGTATGACCTACAGATAGTTTTTCCGGCTCTGGGTGTTGTGTATGTGAGTTTATATGTTTGTAAACGCACCCACGATACAGGATGAAATTCCTAGTGTGGGGCAACGTTTTTTTAAAAAAACAAACAAACATTTACATTTAAATTTTGATGTTCAAAAGGGTCACTTAAAAGCCTAATTGAAATGACTTAATAATATATAATAACAATAATTAAATATAATAATTAACTTATTAATTTGACTTTGACTTTGATGTCCTGGTATCTAGATTTAATAAAGTTTCAAAAAATAAAGATTGGTTTAGTTTATTTAAAGCTAGCTTTTGTCAGCGACTTGATCGGCGTGAAAGTTTATCCCTCGGGAACTTTCTACCGGAAAATAAGTATCCTGACCAAATCCAGGTCATGGTCAACCCGAGTGTCCAGTTTCATAAAATCCCTTTAGCTGATTTGCATTAACAAAACATAAAAACAGACTTGCGCACGGTTGATGGTAATAAGCTCGTCCCAATTATATGCGGCTTAAATATAACTGGCGAAAGTGGGTGTACCTCAGCCCAACCACTTCAACAACAACTTCAAGAAATACTGGCCTGATGTTATATATAATAATATAATTCATTTATTTTCAGACACAGTAGTATATAATATTATATTCATAACCATTACATAAAAATTGATCTGATTGAGAAATAAAAATAAAATGTCATTCATTAGCATTAGACAACAGAAAAAATAAGAATAAAATAATACTGAAATCATTGACAGAGAGTTTATCCAGTCTGACGACCTAATGGCCACGCCCACACCTTTATCTAACGTCCGGGAAGCGTCTTACGTCACAGTCAGAAATTTGGCGCGTGCCATTTCCAATAAAAATCTTATTATCTCGTTAATTACTGCAGCTACACCAAAACAAAAAATACGTGTTTATACACAGATATAAATCTAACTAGATGAAACGACTGTATGTACTTCGCGTGCCAAAATACGGAGTAAAGTTACGATCAATGATCGTTATCCGAGCTTTGCATTTAGCATTATCGGCACCGGAAATCCACCGAAATCTGTAAAGAATATATAGAAAAAGTTGGCCGAGGCATTGGAAATGTTTTCTTGCTGTGCAGTCGGAGGATATACATATCCCCGAGCTGACTGACCAAAACCAGATGTATCCTCCGACTGCACAGCATGATTTTCTTCTTGTTTTCGTCTTTTTAGTTCGCTTCTTAAGCAGTCGGGTTGTTTGATTTTTTGAATTAACTTTTTTTAATTATAACTTACTAGTTCGGTATTTTTTTTTCCGAATTAGGTACATATAAATATATAAGTGTTATATATTTTTGAAATCACTTCATAAAACCCTATATTTTGAACGAATGGTTTGGAAGAAAATAAAAAATTGGGTCCCCACAATATGGCGCCCAAAAGCCGCCATTTTTCTATGTTCCAATTTTAATGTAGCCAGTGATTAAGACGAAACGATTGACGTATGAATCATCAAAATCGGCCAACGCGTTTGGTAGAATGCCATATAGGAACAAACATACATACATAGACTGATAGTCGGGTAAAAAGTGGCACGCTTGGTTTTCACACAGATGGAGAAACTTGCGTTATCTAGTTAGATTTATATCTGTGTGTGTATAGCTGAAACTATACAGAATCGACGCGTGTGAAAATTTGATTACAACAACTAGTTCGTAGTAATTAAAAAGACTTGTAAACTTGAAATAATGGGTTGAATATCGAGCAAATAATAAAACAAAATATTCCAATAAGATTGTAGTTTGTGTCGATTAAACCTATTTATAATTAAACAAGACCATATTACCTTTTTTTGGTATCCCTTACTCATTATCTGGCATTTTATGAGTTCCAAAATAAATTAATAAAATAACCTATTCCCTCATAAATTTGTGTTATTTTTTGTTATAACGGTAAGACAGCCGTACGATTTCACCTCGATATCACACATAAAATCTTTGCTTTTTACAGTTTAGGTGTGCGTAAATACTAATAATGAAATAATTTTCATATTACAAGCAATATTTTAATACATTATCAACATATTACAATAGTAAATCACACAAACACGTTACGAAAAAAATATTTCACAAATCCGATTTTTTTAAGTTTTTTTTTTTTATGAACAGTTCAAGAACACCTACAACCTGAAAGACCTTTACGAGGCTAATACTATCTCTGTCGACGTAGATGAACTCTGGTCAACATACAAGTATTTTCAAAAAATAAAATAGCTACTAAAATAAATTGGAATCGTCGATATGACGAAGAAGAAGAATGATTACAGTTTACATGCTTTATGTACAATCTAATCTAATTGTTACCCATATCGCTATCACCGTGCAAAATACCAAACAAAAATGTTGATAATTAAAACAATTATCTGTAATGAATAGACGTTTTCTAATTATTATAGTTCAATAAAACCGTTGGAAACGCTATGCTCATTATCAAAATATTTAAAAGTTATTGCATCGGCCGGGAATCGAACCCGGGCCGCCCGCGTGGCAGGCGAGCATTCTACCACTGAACCACCGATGCTTACATTGACACGGTTGAAATACTTATCATAAATCTCAGATTATTATGTGCTTTATAGAAAGGAAAAATGCAGATGTACCTACATATGCGCAAGAGCACCTTTCACCTTGATTTGACCTTGCTAGTCCGCTACATGTGGTTTGAAGATAAACAGTGCACCCACTTATGAATTATTATTATAAGACGGAAGTAATTACTGTTCTACGAGTAGTTTTTAACCGACAACAAAAAGGAGGAGGTTCCCAATTCGATATATATACTTTTTTTATGTATGACCAAGCGTAACTGTTTATAGAGTGGTCCGATTATAAACATTCTTTTCTTTTTGGCAATGGTACCTATATATCAAAGTTGTTCCAATGATTATGAACTGCCATTTTTTCACGATAGGTGGCGCATCGTCGCTATGGCTATTGAAAGCTGTCAAATCCATACATTTTGTAACCTATCATTCAGTAAATTTTAATTTTCCCGAAATATGCCTCTGTTTGCTGTACCAGGATGTACCAACACCGGTGGTCATTTGTTGCCCAAAGATACAACGCTAAAAAAAAACTGGCAAAAGGCTATACATATTTATATACCTGTCAAAGTAACTCTGATTATGTTACTTGGTAATCTTCGGCGATATAGTGGAGCTATTAACGAATTGATAAAGTTCTACAGCAGGAATGTCATTCGCTTGGCCTTCAGAAGCTTGAGGGCTTTGATTGTTGAAAATAAAATAGAACTTCTAACCTAATACGTAAAGAATACCAACACATTAAAGTTATGTTCTCTAATTATTTGTAAATTTTCCTTCCATGAGTCAAGTAAGAAATAACGCGTTACAGCTAAAAAAGTTTGCCAAATCTAAAACATATCACCGATGAAAACTATTTCATTATATAAAAGTCTGCCTCTCAATAAGATCTGTTTTCTTTCCAGTAATCCTTGCTCCTCATTTCATTAGTTCGTCTTTCAATTGCCTAAGCTTCGAGGGACAATACATATTATCAATAACGATGGTAGACACACATAAACACAAAAAATTACAAAAAAACTTGATATAAACATGTCAAAATTGATTTGACAGCAGCCATTGGGCCGCCAGCGTCACCTGCGCTCAGCTTTGCGTTCACATCCCCATTTAAATTTGAAAAATAAAATCCGCTTCGTCAGTGATTTTTCTTGATTAAATGGTTTTTTATAGTTGCTTATAATTCCAACATTTATTGCATTATAAATGTTGTCTAGCAGGTGATTTTCCAAGCAGAAAATTCCTTCAAAACCCTTTGGATTGTGAGAAAAAATGTGATACACAATTGTTGCTAGAAAACCCAATCAGAGTTCCTTTCAAGTAGTTTAGAACATTATGACACGCAGGAATTCTCCGGAGAAAATAAATAATAAATTATTATTTCATACCAATATACTTCAGAATTTTGTTCTCCATGAGTTGCGTTACAGTATTACTCAAACCAACGTGAGATAAGAACATACACATAACTGTACCTCAATAAGTAAAGGTCGACGCAATATAATAATTAACAACAGGCACATTTTGCGTGCGTAACAAAAGGATCCTGGCCTGCGGCCTATTCACAATATTTGTCCTATTTAGGTCAGTAAAGTTGGTAGAGGTCAGACTCTGGAGTCACGTTTGAGAAATTAGGTGAGCCGTAAACTGGTACGTGGTCATCCTAATATTTTGTTTTGACCAGGATACAACTGTATATTATAATTTAGGTAGGCACACACACTTGCTAAGTGACATCTTGCGCTCTGATAGAACACCGGGCTTTTTGAAAAGCGAACTCAAATATTGATTTGTAAAAACTTAGATCTAAATAGGTGTTGTGAATTTACGAGTAAGTACAGAGCAAATATCTGACAGTAATCTATTACTATCTATTCTACACTAGCCTTTGGCCTTTCTAAAGAACATCACCAATAAAATGTTTGATTCATTTCCAATCACGTCTGCATCTACTCATTGCAAAATTCTCTAAGCCATGTTCCCTGACATCAAACTGCAGATGCAGTCTCGTCTCGTCTCAGTTAGTCTAGTTGTACGGCTCCAGGGCAAACATCAACACACACGAGCTATGCAGTGTAGACTCGGGTTTAATTACGTATTGACTGATTTGTTGGCTTGTTATCTACTGCCGTTAGTTATCCTGTTTATATGTATAACAACGGTAGAGATTGTTCTGATGTAGGCAATTTCATAATAATAGGGATCACTATCTTGCTTTCTATTCATCGGTAGAAAAATATATTATTATTCTAATTACTCCGTCATATTGGACACGTATTGCTTTATCAAATCCATAATAAAATCATAGATAAAGCGTATCAAAGTTCAAGAGTGTGCGTGAGGTCAATTGTGAACAAAAAGTGTACAATCACGTGATGTCACACGAAATTTCAACACGCTGTATGGTCGTACTTGTTTGTTTATGTGTCAAATTAAAAAATACATGTCTAATATTTTTTTTATTAATATTCCTTACGGACAATAATATAATTTTAGTCAGAATATTCAGTTTGCTATCGGCCTTCCTTATCTAGGTAGGAGTACCTAAAGAAGGCAGAATACCATTGGGAATTATTTGTACTCCTCTAGCTTTATTTAATATCTTGCGAAAACACCACGATTGAAACAGTAAAACGCCCATAACTTTTGGCAAGTCTGAACCGATTTTCATCAAACTATATATAAAGCTAAGAACACTTTCGATAAAGTCACCAACAACTGAAACAAAAAAAAAAGAAATGAAAATCGGTTCATGCTATGATGCCACAGAGAGATACACAAATACACACGTCAAACTTATTACACCACTTTTTTTCCGTCAGGGGTTAAAAAGTTAATTAAATAATAAAAAACCGAAAATCATGCTGTGCAGTCGGATGATATTTATAGTTTTGATCAGTCAACTAAAAAATTACATTGGTTTTTGTTTTATTTTGCCTATGTTAACCCACAGGCGGGATAAAACTTGCTCCATATCATTACAGACAACTTTAACTGACGCCTTCACCGGCCAAACCGGCAGGAACGAGTAAAATACCGTCGCACCAGCGTTTTTAGGCTGCCTCGTTTCAATGCGATGTCCGTCTTCAGTAACCCGTCATTAATACTTAACATTTTACTTATTATTCACAACACTTTTCTACTTAACTAACCCACTAGACTTCACCACATAAATCTTTCTCTCCCATTCTTCCAGTCAATTCTTCACGTAAATAAAGTATTTTGCGGTGCATTTCGACTGCTAACTCGCAGTACGAGTAATGGTTGATCGAGTTCTGTATTGAAATTGAAAATAAATATCCTTGCGATGCTATCTCGACTTTGAGGAACAGTTTTAGTAAACTAACTATCGTACATAACTCCAACTTCAAACCGATATCACTTGAATAAATTAGAGGCTGTGTACCAAGTGACAATATATCAGATGTCTCGATGGTCAAAAAACCAAACATCCTCTTCATAAGTTTAATAAAAGAGCTCGTTTTTCACACATCCCTTATCCTCTTAGGGCCTCTTAGGGATTGAATTCCGCGAAATCTTTTCTTAGTAGATGCTTACGTCACAAAGGGAAACTTCATTCTTATGTTTTCACCTTCAGTGACTTAGGCTCTTCGTTTATTAATCATTCAGTCTGGATATAATCTAAATGAGATAGGGACCTATTTACCCGACTGCCGAAGGAGGATAATGTGTTTTTCAGTCCATGTATGTATGTTTGTTCCTATGTGACGTTCTAGAGATCAAAAGCGTTGGCTGATTCTGATGATTCTTCCGTCAATCGATTCGTATTATCCTTGCGAGTGTCACTGGCTACATTAAAATTGGAAAATAGAAAAATGGCTGATTTTGGGCGCAATATTGTGGTGGCCCAATTTTATTTTTTTATGCAAAATCCATCATGTGGGAATCAACATAAAGAGTAAGAGGTGATTTCAAAAATATATAACACGTATATGTTTATATGCAAATAAATCGAAAATTTTTTTTTTTGCTAAATAGTTATAAATAAAAAAGTTACTCAAAAAAATCAAAAAACGCGACTGCTTAAGAAGCGAACTAAAAAGACGTAAACAAGAAGTAAATGCTGTGCAGTACGAGGATACATCTGATTTTGGTCAGCCAGCTCGCGAGTATGTTAGTTTACTTCTTAAGCAGTCGGGTTTAATGTTTTTTTTTATATGATAATCGGGTTTACGTTTGTTGAATATGTTTGTTAAGTTAAGTTTTATGTTTGTTGAATGCAATCTCAGGAAGTACAGATCCGACGATCAATACCGTTGGATCATAGGTGAAACCGGTTTAGCCTGAAATTAGGTTTGGACTTCATGTAATTATACCGACAAAATAAACATTATCTTGTAATAACTAATTCCAGGAGTAGGTCTACAAAATCAGCTTAATTTGCTGCTAAATATTGGTTGTATTCGCGTTTAATTATCTGATATGGCTCGTAAATCCATACGGAAACAGAAAAAAAAATCTATGTCTTTCTTTATAGCTATAAAGAATGCTGGGGTCCCGACAAAGATATATTCTATCAGAGACAAAGACTTCCGTAAAGTCAAAAATTTATGATAATAGTTGTGCCCTAACCCAAATACATTAAAATATGTAATACGTATACCTTGTTTATTTAATACCCGATACATATCGAATAGTTTGTACATAACAATTTCAGATGAGAATATTTTCTTGTTTCATACTTTTAAGAGCGTGAGTTTTCATTTGTCGAGTATCAGTTTTTGAACTTATTTAATTGAATCCTACGGTCTTGTTACAGACCAAGCAAACAAGCGATGGAACGCTAACTAGTGGGAATCACCACACGTTCGTTAGCCTTCATAGATTCATTCCAGTTTGTTCGCTAGCGTTCGTTTGCCTTTAATTGCTTGGCCTATGACCGTCAAAAGGCGAGCATGCATACAATGTCCATCGGCGAGTCTTTTTCGTTAGTGTTCGATCGCTCGTTCGCTTGGTCCGTAAGTACAAACCATGACTAAGCGATCAATACCTCTAAAACCAGGTTAGAGGTTTGAAAGTAGAAAAATAACATCTGGTAATGTATTTTCTATTGAAGAAGAGGCGAAAACTATTCACATAATAATAACTAACTCTCAAGGCCTCGAAGTCTCTATTATTCATAATAATAAGCAAGCCATGTTCTCCACCGCAGCTGGAAGTCGAAGCCGTAAGGAAATATCGTTAAGCTAACACATAAAGGACAATTTCGAAGATAGATGTTTGTAACATTCTCCGAGAGACTTCAAACTTAACTTCAAGGGGTACTATTGAAACTCGATGGAAAATCGTTCCACTTTAGCTGAGATTAGTCTACCCTACTTTTGTCGATAGGCAGGTTGATTTCCCTGTCGAATACGTCGACGATCTAATAATAGCGTAAATACTTCCAAAAAAGAATCAAGAGACAGCATGGGTAGGCCCCCACTAGATAGAACGACCAGTCGAAGACTTGACGATAGCACACACTGCACGCACTGACTTCATTCGATGTTCTTTCTTCGTTCAATCTATTTCTCTACGGAATGCTCTCCCTCAGGAAATCAGGATGACAACCAACCGATTAACCTTCAAAGTCAAAGTTAGCGAACACATTCGCAAGAAGTTGGCAGTAGTATCGTCACAGCGCATTATTTTTTCTGTTGTCTATTTCAATTTATTTTCTAAGTAAGTTAAATATACATTTAGTTATAGAATTCAAGTACATAATATGTAGTTTATTTGATTAGGTATTTATTGCATTATTACATTGTTTTAATTTATAGTTTGTCTTGTATTTAAATAAATATAACCTTATCGCATTTTATCATCATTATTTGTCACTGCATCACCCAAAGGTTGACTGGTAGAAAATTCCTGAGGCATTAAGTCCGCCTCTGTACGTTTGTGTGCTTAAAGTATAAAATAAATAAATATGGCGCCTACGCCCATATAACTAAGATATTAATATAAAATAAAAAGTACAAAAAGTATATTGCATCGGCCGGGAATCGAACCCGGGCCGCCCGCGTGGCAGGCGAGCATTCTACCACTGAACCACCGATGCTTATACCTAAAGCGTTTAAATACGGTTCTTTTAGTGAATAGTTTTGAAGAAGCACGTTCTACAAATTGATGGCACCATTCACTTTTGTGAAATCATCGGACGTGATTTGTTAAGAAGTACGAATTTATTACATAATATTTCTTGTATTATGTGGTACCCATATCTATTTCTATTTACCTTTCTTACCAAGAGAACCAAGGTAACCAGCATATCCCGAAAAATAGGAACGATAACTAAAAAATATTGGACACGTATTTTTTCTTATATCAAATAAACAATTTTACGACGATACTGTACCTTGAAATTTCGTGCGACGTCACGTTTTAGTACACTATTTACTCAAAAGTGACGTCATAATTGCCCACTCCGATTTTTTTTTACTCCTGAACATTTTTACAGTATTTTTTTATTGATTTGACAAAAAAATGATCTGATTATCTCACTGACGCGGATGAAATAGAATTATCTTTTAAACAGCGCAAATACAACAACCTTATTGGAAGCTACATATTTGGGCCGTTTGGGGTTGAAACTTTAGGATGGGGTCCGAGTACTCGTCGAGTTTTCCGAGATGTAAGCAAACGGTTAATCAACTCTTCACGTGATCAGATCGCTGAGCTTTTCTTCGGCCTGAGAATCAGCAATGCCATCCAACGTGGCAATGCTGCCAGCGTTCTGGGTACTTTTCACGTTGACAGCGATGTGGACGAAATTTTTGAAGTCCAATGCCCCCTGTCATTTTTATACGCGGTCGTAGTTTTTTATTTAAGTGTGTGATAGGTAGGTAGGTTAAGATTTATACTACGAAAATTTTACTCTCTTTTAACCCTGAAGGAAAAAGAGGGGATATATAAGTTTGACGTTAGTACCTGTATGTTTGTGTAAATATCTGTAGCATCACAGCTCCTAAACGTATGAACCGCTTTTTTTTTGGATGGTGAATTTATCGAGTGCTCTCTTTGATTGATGAAAATCCGTTCAGTCGTTCAAAATTATGGGCGTTTGAATCTGGATGTTTTCGCAACATATCGTGTCATAATTACATGTTCAATAGATTATAATCTATTATCTAGATATCTTCTTTAGATTATTATCTATTCTATAGATAATTATCTATCGAAGCGTGTCTACAACTAGATAAATTATGTAGCATGAAATAAAAATGTGTGGGGGATTTATTAAATTTAAAATTTACTTGTTTCAACCCAGGAATCTCTAATATTTAATCATAGTTTAGCAAGAAATAAAAGTTTTATTTTATTTTGATTAGTGACTTAAAACTAAAACCCTCTGACCATACAATTGTCAGAGGGGTCTTCTGCAGCCGAATTAGGCGAGAGTCTGTACTTTTGCAATGGACGTCTTTTGACTGAAATAATGATACATAACATCACGGCAGTATTCCCCGAAGGGTTAGGTAGAAGTGCACTTAAAGAGTAAACCCACATTTGGCGAGCATACTGTCATCAGCTGAAAATCCAGATGGAAACATCAAATAATTCTTTGATGATAACATTGTTGTCTTTTACTTAAAAGACTAAAACTTGTGTGGATATTTCAGCGGGCATGAATAAAAATGCTTAAAAGGTTTTACTCAACCAGTGTATTCTCATATTATATATACAGTAACACAAAACACAGTTTATAGAGCAGCACTAACCCTTATAGTTATTTATCACGCCTCGATCAAAGATAGACTGCCTTTGATGGTATGAAACACACTATTTAAAACCTTGGAAGGCGCGGGAAACGAGAAGTGCAAACTTATCGTTTACCAACCTGACAAGAAGCAGTCCATCTTTGTTGCAAGCGTAAAAATATCAAATTAATTATTGCGAACACAGAAAAATCACATGGTGTGCTCAATAAAATATAAAGATCGCTAATAATATGTATTTGTGTTTACATTCGTCGAGTTTCAGTAGTAGTCTCTTTCGCCGAAAGCGCTAGGATTTATCGGCTTAGAGGAGGTTGTGTTACGAAGCTTACCACCCACTTACCGATACACATCTCAAATATTTTCTCATACTCAGATTATATTTAATTTTATGTCTTTGTTTTTAACCCCTGACGGAAAAAGAGGGATGTTGTGTATTGGTGTATCTGCCTGTGGCATCATAGCTCTTAAACGGATGAATCGATTTTGATTTCGTTTTTTTTAAAGGTGACTGACCGAAAGTGTTCTTAGCTATGTTTTATGGCAATCAGTTCGGCGTTCAAAAGTTATGGTCGTTTTACTGTTTACATCGGGGTATTTTCGCAAGATATCGTGTCATAATTACGTGTTCAATCGATTGTCAATTGAAGCGGAGCAATTAATAGATACATTGTGTTATCTCGTTGATAAATAGTATTTATTAAGACAATGTAAATCAGGCCCGGTTCGTTTATGTAGGTCTACCTTCGAGAAAAAGGCCTTCCGTCGAATCTGACTCGGCTTGGAAGCTTTCGGGATGTTGCGCGGTATCTTCTCGTCCAACTTAACACAGTCTATCAAGACGAACGTAAGACCAGACCAGTGTATGCTGCCAGTGATTACATACGGGACCGAAACATGGTTACTTACAATGGGCCTTAGGAGAAGGCTTAAAGTCACCCAAAGAGCAATGGCAAGGGCTAAGCTCGGAGTTTCCTTGCGTAAACGGATCAGAAATGAAAGATATCCGCAAGAGAACCAGGATCATCGACAAAGCTCGAAAAATTGTCAAACTAAAGTAGCAGTTGGCAAGGCACATTGCTCCCAGAATGGATGGCCGATGAGGCCGAAACTTTCTGGAGAGTTGACTGTGAACCGGAAGACGAAACGTTGGAAGGCCCGATGAAGGTCCCTCTAGATCGACCGATATCCTGGTTAAGACTGCGGGTATACGTTGGATGTGAGACGCACAGGACCGATCAGTGTGGTGACGCTTGGGGGAGGCCGGTTTCAGTATTTGGGCTTCATTCAGAACGTCAAATTAAAAAAAACCTTTCAAATAGTTTTCAGGTAATCTAGGCAAAGGGCAATGGAGAAGGCCTTCGGAGCATCCTTGCGTGATCGAATCAGAAATGTAAAGATTCGCAAGAGAACCAGGGTTACCGACATAGCCAGAAGAATTGCCAAACTTAAGTGGCAGTGGGCAGGGCACGTTGCTTGCAGAACAGATGGCCGAAGGGACAGAAAAGTTCTGAAGTGGCGACCGCGAACCGGAAGATGTTGCGTTGGAAGGCCTCCCACCAGGTGGACCGATGACCAGGTGAAGGTTGCGGGTATCCACTGGATGCGGGACGCACGGGACCGGTCAATATGGTGACGCTTGGGGGAGGCCCATGTCCAGCATTGGACTTCTTTTCCGGCTGATATGATGATGGTGACTCTAGAATCAACACCTCAATTTAAATTTCTTAACTCATACCACGGGGATTAAACATAAAATAAATACACATCAACACAAATTATGCAGAAAATACACTGACGAGCAAATAAATATCCAATCCATTTGCTTTCAGTTCAGTGGGCAAAGCAATTATACTTCATCTTGCACTCCAGTGCAATACACTGCCGTGCAGAAAACTGTACACAACTGCGTCCAGTTTCGTTAAGCTCAGTGTTCTGAACGCGCCGAAGCGAGGGACAGTGACTCGTGAAAGGAAGTTTACACTTAGAGGAGAACATTTTAAACAGTATTTTATTTGCAACACCTTTTATATTCCTGTATTTTCTTTACAGTTACAAAATCTTTAGTTAGTAAATCCTGATGTACACGAGTAGAGTCAACGCTAGAGTCAACTAGCGTAATACTCTACCAATTCCAAGTATTCTACCAGTTTCAGTAGGGTAACTGTCTACACGTAAATTTATATCTTATTAGTAGAGTAAGTAGTGTAGGCGGTAAAGTGTGCGGTAGAGTAGAGTGGGCGCAGTGGTGTGGGAAGGCAAGTGGTAGAGTAGCTTGCCCGCGGAACTAGACACTCTACTCTTTCAAGTTTTAGTACTCTACCGTGATACTAACTCGACCCGTGTACACCAGGCTTTAGGCGATATATACGCCCCAATGTTAACGCATTACTTGCCGTGCGCTTGCTCGGCGCCAAAATATAAATATTGAATCTCCTTTTGAACAGTTTTGTTTGCAAAATATTATTTGATTTACATTTGCTGTTTCAGTTATGAAGAAATTCCAGCCATCAATCAACCTGTGCAAAATATTTTTAAACTCCAAGTCGTTTTGGAGAAGTATCCAAAAGTTGCGAAAAAAAATACTTTTTTAAAGCAAAACTTTTTTTTAGTTACACGAAAAAACCTTGTTTAGAAAATAAAGTACATGAATCAAAAAATTTTTTTTTTTCAATCATTTTAACCTAGCCGTTACCAAGGAGTATGCTTTAGAAAATAACTGTTTTACGGCACTAAAGCGGTGGAAGGCCCGTAACCGTTTTGTAGTAGGTTAGGGGTGCGTAGTTTTAAGGTTTAGATGGTACTTCTTTAGTATTTAGTTGCATATTCTAACCTTTTTGTTTACTTTAAAACGTTTTGATTATCTATATAAATATTATAGAGAAGTAAAACTTATTTTTTTGTATAGGTATTTCTTTGTTTGTACAAAGTTATCTCTGGTAGTACTAATCCGATTGCGATAAACCTTTTACTGATAGATATTACCACTTTTACTCCATTTGATATAAAATTAGACATTTAAATAATCCCATTTTACAGCCCGTTCAACCGATTTTGACTTCTACTTCGTTGGTGTTATGACAAATGGCCAGCTGTATTAAACAATTAGTTTTGGTAACAGGTTTATGCTTTTTATGCCGTCCTTATACTTACGGGATAGAACTCAAAATCGGTTGAACGGACTGTAAAAAGGGGTTGTAAAAATTTCTAATGTTATTTCTAAGGAGTATTGTGCCATAGGTTTCCTTTATCACCACAATGTTGTAAATATACGCCACAGGAGCGAAACCGCGCGTAAATTTAGCACAATATAATATAAACTGTCTAAAAATCTTTGTCAAACCATTCCGGTTTATTTTGTAGAATAGAATAGAATAGAATAGAATATACTTTATTGTACACCAAAAAATAAAGTTACACATAGTTGTTACGTTTGTAGCACCGCTACTTTTTATTAAGACATACATCCTTAAAACTTCAGCAGTCTAACAACATTATTTGTGAGCATCCACGCAAAAAGGATCCAGTAGTGGTCTATTTAATGGATTTAAACAATATTCAAAAACCGGCACATTTTTTTTATCCGACCTTTGAAATTGAAACTGTACTTGTGTTTGTATGTGTGCAACTATACAAAAAAGTTAGTATATCTCGGAAACTAAATGCCGAGAACTGGACCCTTTCTGCTTGGACTCCCACATTTTTAAAATCTAATAAACCAAATTTCAGTATCTCAAGTCTCAACGGTAATATTTCAAGAGAGACTGGAGGCAGATGCGCAAATTGAATCAAATTCGCTGTCGGACGTTCCGCCAAGCTAGTTAGATTATGTAGTGTGTCTGTCTGTATACTAATTATATATTCTTTGCACTCACTTCTGTGTTTTGTTGGTCTTTGTGATATTTCTCGCATTATCCAAGACGTGACTTGTGTGTTTTAGCCTTTATTCTCGCCAGAAAATCGTCGCAGAAATGTCGAAAATTATCCCTCGTGAACGCTGTGGTAAAACAGAATTATTTTCAGAAGAATCGTCAAAGTCTTCCCCTGTGGCAAGTTTTATCCAAATCCGTTGAGTCATTGACATGTGAAAAGGTTACAAAAAGACAGCAAGGCAGAGTTAATTATATACGTACTTGTCAGTCAGTAGGTTTGGTTAGTATGAATCTGCCAAAGAATTCTTGTGGATACAAGATTCTCTTTATTGATTAAAAACATCCAAAGTTTGAAACATATTGTACCCACTTACAATATTAGTATAAGTAGTAAGACTCCACATCACAGACAACAAACACATTGGCTGTCTAATACCGGTCTGGAACAATCCAAGAAATTCCTAGGGTCTACGTTCGAAGCACGGGAATGCATTTGAAATATGAGCAGAAAGCAAATCCGCTACCTGCTTGGGGCCTTTATTGGCCACTTTGGAACCAACGACATGCTCATGAAGATGGCTCTAGCCGCGACACCCATTCGCAGGTTGTGTGGGGCACATACATAACGCATGGAGCACCTTCTGTGCACTTGCGATGCACTGGCTGGTAAGCGGATGAGTCTCCTAAGGGTTGGATATCCAGGACCTGAAGACTATAGGCTCATATCTCCTAGTCTCGTTGTAAAACTCATGAAGAGAGTTTTAAACGAGATTGGGGAGGAGTAGGTCATCTAGGGGTCCAGAATAGATCACATTGGGTCGAAGATTCCGAGTTATTTCTCGACACTCCACATCATACTTTCAAAGTGTATATTCTAATGTATGTAAACAAATTATTCATCAATACCAATGGCCGTTCTTATTATACTCTACCCATTTCAAAGCCAGTTGTAACCTAATTTTCATTCCTTGAATCTAACAAATTACTCGTTGACAGAAACCAGATATTCTTCGTTTCTTACTGAAACAAAACTGGTACGTACCTAATCATATCTTCCATCATGACTCTTTCTTCTGTCAACTCGGCACAAGCTTTATGAGGATAGATAGCTTACGTAGTTATGACGCGGTAGAAACTGTGGAAAGATTAGCTATTCAGGAAGGTTGCGGAGCTGCCGTACATACTAATGTATGGTGATTAACGAGGTTAAAGACTTGTAATTAGATCATTTACAGGCAATTTTGGCATTCGTAGTAAGTTTGTCAGTTTGGTCGATAGTAGGTTAGTAAGAAATGGTATTTTATACAGACCATTAGTGATAACTTACTGGGTAAATATTACGGTTAAAAGATAATATAGTCTTGGAAGCAAATACATGCCTTAGTAATAAGATCTTGTTTTCACTATTTGGGTACTTACATTGTAATTGTAGGTAAACACTACTCATAAACTCGATTCCACCTCTTAATCTTCAAACATTTTCCTGCCCTTAGGGATGAGGGCCGAAACATATATCTATCTTTATACATAAAAATGAAGCCCTATTTCCCTTGGTCATGGCATCACGCGTGAACGACTGGACCGATTTCGCTAAATCTTTTTCTGTTGTGTTTGTTACTGTTAGGAGAAGATTCTTATGAAAGAAACATTAAAAAAAATGGTAAGTAGGTTGGATAGGTAGGGTAGGTAGGGTGGGTATGTAGGTAGGGTAGGTAGCTAGGTAGGTAGGTAGGGTAGTTAGGTAGGGAAGGGTAGGTACGGTAGGGTAGGTAGGTAGGGTAGGGTAGGGTAGATAGGTAGGGTAAGGTAGGCAGTTGACGGGAACGAAGCCGCGGGCAAAGCTAGAAAATCATACTTTACATATTTGATTTTGATTTATTCTTTCATTCTCCCTGTAAACTTTGATGCTAGAATAGGATAGATGGACCCCCTATTCCGCTCTTAGACACCCATTTGATCCATTGTGCGTGCAGGGCTCCTCAGTGTGAGAAGGAATGGGTTGTAATCCACCACGCTGGCCCAGTGCGTGTTGGTGGATGTCACATGTCTTCGAATTTTTGGTTCTAAGACTTGCCGGTTTCTTCACAATCTTTTCCTTCACCGTTTTGAGAGCAGTCGAGATGAAATAATTTACACAAAATAAAGCGCCTGCCTGGGTTCGAACCCACGACTTTTTTTTTTTTTTTTTTTTTTTTTTTTTTGATCTCGCTGGGAAAAAATGCATTACGCATACCCACCCATTGGGGGAATGGGGGGGGTATGTGGGACTCCCCGGAATGAATCCGGTATACCCACTAAAATAACCCAGCGGCACTCCCGCATCGTCTTGAATTGGAGGAGGACTGGGAAACTGGCAGAGCCTTTACGTCCAGTCCCCCGCCGACGACCGCCCGCCTTTACAGCGGGGCCTTCACGCCCCTCCCTCAGTGGAGGGGCCCGGGAACGACCGCGAGTGCTCGGCCGTTCCCGCCCGACGAGGGTGGTGACTCGTGCAATGCGAGCGAAGGCGCCCCCGCGCCTGTCGCCCGCTAGTCACCACCAGGAGGTGGGAGGAGACGATCGTACAACCGCCTTATCCCACCCCTTCTTCGCCTGCAGTGCGGCGGCGCGAGAGGATCGTCCTCCCGCGCCCGCTCCGCCGCCTCCTTTTGCGACATCACGACCTCGCAAAAGGAGGCAACCGCCGCCCAGGCCTCCTCACTCCCCAGCATGGAGTAGACCACGCTGGGAAGCGAGAGGTCCTGTCCGATCACATCGATCAGGGCACGGCGCAGCTCAGCCCAAGCTGGGCACACCTCGAGGGTGTGCTGCGCCGTGTCCTCTGCCGCGCCGCAGTGGTGGCACGCCGGGGTTTCCTCCCTCCGGATCCGGTGCAGGTGCGTTCCGAAACAACCATGTCTGGACAACACCTGCACCAAACGGAACGAGAGGAAACCATGTGGCCGCTCGAGCCAGCCCTGCAAGACTGGCCCGAGCGCGTCCAGCGTCCGGCGTCCAAAGGCGGCGGTGGCGAGGTCCTCCGCCCAATGGAGGACGATGGCGTCCCTCGCCTCCCGCCGCACGGCCTCCCGCTCTTCTGCGGCGGGGCGCTCTCCCTGCGCCCTACGCCGCGCCGTCCACTCGTACACTCTGGCGAGCACCCATGCCTCCAACTCCCAGGGAGGGGTGCCCGCCAGAGCGCACGCCGCCGAGAAGCCCACTGAGCGGTAGGCCCTCGCCACCCGCTGTGCAATGGCCCTTTGTGGCCTGCGGATGGCGGTTGCATTCTCCCTCCTCTGGAGGGAGTCCGCCCAGATGGGTGCCCCATACAGGGCCATGCTGCGCAGGATGCCGGCATACAGTCGCCGGCACCGTCCGCTCGGCCCCCCGAGGTTGGGGAGGAGCCATGAGAGGGCGTCCGCGGCTTTCAGCAGGCGCGTCGACAGCCCGCTAAAGTGCGGGCCGAAGCGCCACCTGCTGTCCAGCACTAGGCCCAGATATTTCATCTGGGCCTTCACCGCTATTCGGACGCCCTCCACGACGATGTGGGCATCTGGAGGGCAGCGCTGCCGAGGCCCGTGGAAGAACACGGCCTCGGTCTTGTTCAGCGCCACCCTCAATCCCAGGCGGCGGATCCTCTCTGCGACCAAGGATCCGCCCGCCGAGGCCAAACAGGCCGCCTCCCCAAAGCTCCTCCCCCGGGCAGTGAGGAGAGTGTCATCTGCGTAACAGATGACACTCGTGCCCTGGAGGAGGGCTCCTCGCAGGAGCCAGTCAAAACCGATGTTCCACAGGGGAGGGCCTAGAACCGACCCCTGCGGAACACCGGACTCCGCGCCGTAGCGCCTGATCCTGGCCGTCTTGTCCACGAGGAGGACCTCTCGGTCCTCCAAGTAGCTGGCCAGGATCACCCGCAGATATTGGGGCACTCCGTGGTATCGGAGTGCCTCCAATATGGTAGAGTGGGGCACGGAGTTGAAGGCGTTGGCGATGTCGAATGACACCGCCAACACTCCGCCCCCCGACTCCACCGCCTCCTGCACCTGGACCTTCAGCAGGGCCAAGGCGTCGACCGTCGAACGCCCCCGTCGAAATCCGAACTGGGCGTCTGACAGGTCCGGCCCTACCTCCCGCAACTGGCTATTTAGCCGGGTGGCGATGATCCCCTCGAACAATTTACCGACCTCATCGAGCAGAACGATGGGCCGGTATGCCGAGGGGGAGTCCACCGGGCGTCCCTCTTTCCGGAGGAGGCACAATTGCCCCTCCTTCCACAGTTTCGGGAACCTCCCAGCCGTAAGACACGCGCAACCTTTCCTCCATGAGGGACGCTGCGATGGCCACCACCCGTGCGGGGACGCCATCCGGTCCAGGACCCGTCTTCTTCGCGCGGAGGCTCAGGATCCCCGTGCGAAGTTCCTACCGATACTGGAGGGACCTCCTCCTCCGGCGCTGCCACCACCCCCCCTGGGGGGTTCATCGTTGGTGGGGTGAAGTCGGCCCTGCGCGGAAACAGGGACCGGACCACCCCATCCAGCAACGCCGGCTCCAGGGTCTCCGTCACTGGGGGACCAAAGGGGCGCAGTTGGTTCCGCGCCGCCTTATATGGCCTCCCATACGGATCCCTGTCGAGGCCCTCCAGCATCTCGGCCCTCGCCGAGTCCTTGGCGGCGCACATCGCCGACTTGAGGACCGTCTTTGCCTCCAGGTAAGAGGCGTAAAGGCGGTCCCCCCCGGCCTGTAATCGGTGGGTGCGCCGCCGACTCCGCGTGTAGGCCCGTCTGGCCGCCACGCAGGCGGCCCGGAGCCCCGCCAGCTCCTCCGTCCACCAATATACGGCGCGACGTGGAGGCGGACGGCGTGACCGAGGCATGCTGGAGTTGCATACCTCGGTCAGGGACCCTCGGAGCTGGACCGCTGCGGCGTCAACGTCCAGGGCCTCCACAGGGGGCGAGAGCCAGTCCTGGAGGAACGCCGCCTCCTGAGCTGCCTCCCGGTCCAGGCGGGTGAGAGCCCACCGCGGGAAGGGAGATTGGCCCGAGCGAGCCATTCCCCCCCGCGGGCCCTGGGTGGAGATGTCGAACCGCACGTAGCGGTGGTCCGACATGGTCTCCACCATCTCCACCCGCCAGTTCACAACGCGGGCGGCTAGCACGGGGGTGGCAAACGAGACGTCAACCACTGACCCTCCCCGCTGCCGCACACACGTGTGAACATTCCCCCTGTTTAGGAGGGAGACGCCGCACGAAGCCGCCCAAAATTCGGCGGCGCGTCCCCGGACGTTGCAACAGGCGGCTGGGTTGCCCCAGGCCGCCGACTTTGCATTCAGGTCGCCTAACACGGCGACCTAGCGTGGTGCCGCCCTCCCGACGACTGCCGTAAGGACCTCGAGAAAACTCTCGAAGTCCCTTAGAGGGCGGTTTGGGGAGAAATAGACCCCCACCAGGGCTATGTCTCCCCACGCGGCGGCCACGTATCCCGGTCCCCTCTCTAAAAGCGAGAGGGGAGGGGAGTCCGTGGCAGGCCGCGACACCAACGCCACCAAGCCGTCCCGATCACCCAGCCAATGGCCAGGTATCGAGTACGGCTCGGCGACCACCGCCACGTCCACCAACCACTCGGCCACGGTCTGCATCAGCAGATCCTGAGCCGCTCTGCAGTGGTTGGTGTTCGCCTGAAGGATGCGATGTTCGACTCTATGCATTAATCGGACATCGCACCCCCCTCCTCAACAGCCGCCGTGGCCCCAGCGTCTGGGACGGCGGTGGCGGCGACAGGCCGGGTCGGCGCCTGCGCTTTGCCCCTCTTGAGGGGAGGACTGCAATTCCTCCCCTTCATAATGTGGCCCGCAGGGCGGCCACTGGCGGCACACACCGCGCAGTGCGGCGTGGCGGCCTTGCAGGAGGCGGCTTTGTGCCCCTCCTTGCCGCAGCGGTAGCAGCTGTCCGTCCTGTCTATGCTGGACGGACAGAGGGCCCGGGTGTGACCGATGCCGAAGCACCTGAAGCACCGTAGAGGCTGGACTTCAAGTGCCCGGACTGCACCCGAGCTGAAGCCGACAGCTAGCCGTCCTTTATCGAGGACGGCTTTGGCAACGGCGACTGGGCACTCCAGGCGAATGGTGCCCATGCCGCCGCGGCCGGGTCTGATGCCCCGGCCTTGGACCGCTGCGACATCGCAGCCCCCTATGGCTGCGACCGCCGCCACCACCTCCTCCTTGGTGACCGAGTCGTCTAGATCGGTCACCTCTATGGCCGCGGACTTCACCGGCCTGGCCACCTTGGCCGCGTCCGCGATGACCTCCTGCAGCTTAGCTGCAAAGAGGTCCGCGTTCTTGCCGCCCTCCACCCCCGGGAACTCGAATATCCGAGCCCCAGCCTGTGTCCGGCGGCATGAGACCTTGCCAATCCCCAATTTGGTGGGATCGGCATTGGTACGCGCCCGCATCATGACGGACGCGTAGGTCTCACCGCGCTCCGCAGCCTCCGCGGTGAGCGTCACCACGACGGCTGCGGACTTGGGAGGAACGAGTTTCCTCTTGGCGCCGGCTGGGGGGGAACTTTTCCCCTTCCCCTTTCCCTTTCCAGTCGACTGCGACTGGCTGGGAGGGGTGGTGGCAGGGACGGCTGGGGGGGAGCTTTTCCCCTCCTACCTGGAGGCAAAGACGGTCCTCAAGTCGGCGATGTGCGCCGCCAAGGACTCGGCGAGGGCTGAGATGCTGGAGGGCCTCGACAGGGATCCGTATGGGAGGCCATATAAGGCGGCGCGGAACCAACTGCGCCCCTTTGGTCCCCCAGTGACGGAGACCCTGGAGCCGGCGTTGCTGGATGGGGTGGCCCTGTTTCCGCGCAGGGCCGACTTCACCCCACCAACGATGAACCGCCCAGGGGGGGTGGTGGCAGCGCCGGAGGAGGAGGTCCCTCCGGTATCGGTGGAGGAACTTCGCGCGGGGATCCTGAGCCTCCGCGCGAAGAAGACGGCTCCTGGACCGGATGGCATCCCCGCACGGGTGGTGGCCATCGCAGCGTCCCTCATGGAGGAAAGGTTTCGGGACCTCTTCAGCGCGTGTCTTACGGCTGGGAGGTTCCCGAAACTGTGGAAGGAGGGGCAATTGTGCCTCCTCCGGAAAGAGGGACGCCCGGTGGACTCCCCCTCGGCATACCGGCCCATCGTTCTGCTCGATGAGGTCGGTAAATTGTTCGAGGGGATCATCGCCACCCGGCTAAATAGCCAGTTGCGGGAGGTAGGGCCGGACCTGTCAGACGCCCAGTTCGGATTTCGACGGGGGCGTTCGACGGTCGACGCCTTGGCCCTGCTGAAGGTCCAGGTGCAGGAGGCGGTGGAGTCGGGGGGCGGAGTGTTGGCGGTGTCATTCGACATCGCCAACGCCTTCAACTCCGTGCCCCACTCTACCATATTGGAGGCACTCCGATACCACGGAGTGCCCCAATATCTGCGGGTGATCCTGGCCAGCTACTTGGAGGACCGAGAGGTCCTCCTCGTGGACAAGACGGCCAGGATCAGGCGCTACGGCGCGGAGTCCGGTGTTCCGCAGGGGTCGGTTCTAGGCCCTCCCCTGTGGAACATCGGTTTTGACTGGCTCCTGCGAGGAGCCCTCCTCCAGGGCACGAGTGTCATCTGTTACGCAGATGACACTCTCCTCACTGCCCGGGGGAGGAGCTTTGGGGAGGCGGCCTGTTTGGCCTCGGCGGGCGGATCCTTGGTCGCAGAGAGGATCCGCCGCCTGGGATTGAGGGTGGCGCTGAACAAGACCGAGGCCGTGTTCTTCCACGGGCCTCGGCAGCGCTGCCCTCCAGATGCCCACATCGTCGTGGAGGGCGTCCGAATAGCGGTGAAGGCCCAGATGAAATATCTGGGCCTAGTGCTGGACAGCAGGTGGCGCTTCGGCCCGCACTTTAGCGGGCTGTCGACGCGCCTGCTGAAAGCCGCGGACGCCCTCTCATGGCTCCTCCCCAACCTCGGGGGGCCGAGCGGACGGTGCCGGCGACTGTATGCCGGCATCCTGCGCAGCATGGCCCTGTATGGGGCACCCATCTGGGCGGACTCCCTCCAGAGGAGGGAGAATGCAACCGCCATCCGCAGGCCACAAAGGGCCATTGCACAGCGGGTGGCGAGGGCCTACCGCTCAGTGGGCTTCTCGGCGGCGTGCGCTCTGGCGGGCACCCCTCCCTGGGAGTTGGAGGCATGGGTGCTCGCCAGAGTGTACGAGTGGACGGCGCGGCGTAGGGCGCAGGGAGAGCGCCCCGCCGCAGAAGAGCGGGAGGCCGTGCGGCGGGAGGCGAGGGACGCCATCGTCCTCCATTGGGCGGAGGACCTCGCCACCGCCGCCTTTGGACGCCAGACGCTGGACGCGCTCGGGCCAGTCTTGCAGGGCTGGCTCGAGCGGCCACATGGTTTCCTCTCGTTCCGTTTGGTGCAGGTGTTGTCCAGACATGGTTGTTTCGGAACGCACCTGCACCGGATCCGGAGGGAGGAAACCCCGGCGTGCCACCACTGCGGCGCGGCAGAGGACACGGCGCAGCACACCCTCGAGGTGTGCCCAGCTTGGGCTGAGCTGCGCCGTGCCCTGATCGATGTGATCGGACAGGACCTCTCGCTTCCCAGCGTGGTCTACTCCATGCTGGGGAGTGAGGAGGCCTGGGCGGCGGTTGCCTCCTTTTGCGAGGTCGTGATGTCGCAAAAGGAGGCGGCGGAGCGGGCGCGGGAGGACGATCCTCTCGCGCCGCCGCACTGCAGGCGAAGAAGGGGTGGGATAAGGCGGTTGTACGATCGTCTCCTCCCACCTCCTGGTGGTGACTAGCGGGCGACAGGCGCGGGGGCGCCTTCGCTCGCATTGCACGAGTCACCACCCTCGTCGGGCGGAAACGGCCGAGCACTCGCGGTCGTTCCCGGGCCCCTCCACTGAGGGAGGGGCGTGAAGGCCCCGCTGTAAAGGCGGGCGGTCGTCGGCGGGGGACTGGACGTAAAGGCTCTGCCAGTTTCCCAGTCCTCCTCCAATTCAAGACGGAGTGCCGCTGGGTTATTTTAGTGGGTATACCGGATTCATTCCGGGGAGTCCCACATACCCCCCCCATTCCCCCAATGGGTGGGTATGCGTAATGCATTTTTTCCCAGCGAGATCAAAAAAAAAAAAAAAAAGGTCTCGGCTCAGCCATGGTCGGCCGGGCCGTTGCATCAGCCAGCTTCTGGTGCAGCTGACTGACCTCAGTCTGCAGGCGATCGACCCTCGCCTGCAGTTGCCTTGTCTCGTCGGTCGCCGTGCGCTGCACCAGCTCCGCTATAATAGACCGCATGCTGGCGGCCCTGCATTTAAGGGACTTCTGAAAAGTGCCTTTCAGGTTGGAGGACTTGGAGGCGACCACCACTATCTCCTCCTCGTCCTCCACCGCCATCCGTTCCAGCTCGGCCAGGGAATGGTCCGAGTAGACGACCCGGGACGCGCCGTACCCAGAGCTGGCCCGGGATACGCGCGCTCGCTGCTCCTTGGCAGCTACGCGCTCCTCTAGCTCCTGTTGGAGCTGCGTACGCCGAGCCAGATCCAGCTGGCGTTCCGCTAGACCCACTACGTGGATGTCCGGTTCTGTCACCGGCTTTTTGGCCTTAGCCTTCTTTTTCGGCTCCTTCGCCGAACTCGACGCAGAGGAGCCGTCGGACCCTTCCTTGAGGAAGGCCCGCTTCCGCGATTGCGATCGCACACCATGCTCGACTCCCATCGAGCTGGCCACCGACACAACAGACTCGTTGTCGGAGTCCGACAGGTCATCCGCCCCTTCTCCGTAGAAGGTCCGCCCTTCCTCCGACGCTGAAGCGTCGCGTTGGCCCTTAGAAGGGCCTTTTGGGTGGCCCAGAGAAGGGCCTTTTGGTTGGCCCTGAGAAGGGCCTTTGGGTTGGCCCTGAGAAGGGCCTTTTTTAAACCGCCCGCAGGCGTCCCGCGAGGGTTTAGGCATAGCCTCCGCAATGATCGCTGAATCCGCAATAAAATAAAATAAAAAGCAACGATCGCACAGTGCACTTTGGCCGTACCCAGTCTGCCACTCCGTTACGGTGGTCAGAACTGGGACGTTTCCAGGGGATACGACGTGGACGTAAGCACTGTGAGGGGATCCCCCTCGCACCCACGACCTACAACTTGTAAGTCGCGGCCGTTACCACTGGGCCACCACTGCTCAACTTTGATACTAACCTTCTTTTCTCTCTTTTCTTTCATATAATTCTTTACACAATATATTTATCTTCTTTGGCCGTTAGACGTATTCCTACGTCTACCCGTGTTCCAAAACAAACTTATCAATGATTTCCATCTCAAACAGCCACTATAAAACTTCGAACCGTTATCAAAGCTAAACTTATGTACGCTACCATACAGACATACTGGTACTATCAGCAAAATAGTTACTCATATAGTCTAGAGATATGTACCTACATAACACTAAGATGGCAATAATGTATCCAACATTTTGTTACACCTTATTCTCACTGTTCTAAGAAATTGTGTTGTGATGATTTGGGCGACTGTTTTCTCTTTTTAACCCACTAAATTGTGACGATAAAATTACCAGAAAACTGACAAACCGTTCTTCAAATTTATGCTCAGTACAAATCGCGGTTGTACTCGCCGAATAAATAAGCAGGTCTACCTAAACGTATACACCAAGTTTAGGTGGACCGTACCACTTCCACACCGATATTTAGTCCAACAGAGACCAAGCTTCCACAAATTAGACCCCAGGCTTAAACAGCAAAACATCTAATAAAAAAAACCAGCCCACTAATTTCTTTTGCCGAGTGTACAACCAACGAAATATATTACATAGCACGCGTGTAGTTTGAACAAGTTAGTTCGCTGCGGCCGGAGTTCCGAACTTCGGTAAAACTAGTATGAGGGCGTAAATTCGGTAAAGCCATTAGCTGACATCGCGCACCAAATTAAACTGGCATTTTTGTTCGAAACTTGGGAGGCGATTAGATCGAATTTTCGAAATTGAAATAAAGTGTTACACTATTTTCTTAGAAAACAATAGAGCTGGGTAACCCGAAATTTATTAGGACTCATGGGTATTTGAGTCTAATGCAATATAATATGGTACGTAGGGAGTGCTTGAACAATTTTGTGAGTTATTCCATAACTTTCATAGTTTTGCATAGTTCTGCTTAAAAAGAGTATTTTTGAAAATAAGTATAATAGACAGAGTGACTGTCAAAATACCAAAATGCAAATCGTTATAACTGATGTAAAAGGCCCCAGATCCTCTCATCCATGACAAGCCGAAAGCAAAATGCGTCAGTAGTCCTTCACAAGAACAACCCAGAATCTGTCTTGTTGACCAGTAAAAGACAATAAGCTAATCCGTGTTACAACAATATACCTGTCAAAATCTGTGTAAGTTGGTATAAACATACATACATATATATGTACACCTCAACCTACTTCATAGAAGAATACACGCCTCGTGTATACATAATTACCCGTTTTAATCCACTAACTCACCTTACGCATTCGTGTTATTCGTTATGTTTGCATACCATTATTCTGTTGTAAGCTCGCAAAATGCATTCCCAAACAGTCGCATCCCGTATATTTACCATTGCTAACTTCACTTTCCGACTCCTGAAGTCTTGACTCGAATGGAGCACTTTGTAAAGTCACAAATGAAGTTACTGTGTACGAATGCATGGCAAGGTGCACTGAACCTGTTATGCAGTAAAACATCATCGTCATCATAATATAAGCCGAAAGACGACCACTGCTGGACATAGGCCTCCCCCAAGCGTCGCCATATTGACAGGTCCCGTGCGTCTCGCATCCAGCGGATCCCGCAACTTTCACCAGATCAGTCTCATCCCATACAAAGAAACCGTACCGACGTACTGTACTGATTATACTGATTATTTTTTGTAGATCGATCGCGTCCGGTTCCGTTCCACGGTTATAGGTGATCTATCTATCGCCGTAACGGAACCGAACGCGATCGATTTACAAAAATAATGGGTATAATCAGATGAAAAACGCTAGTTACGTCGGCACGGTTTCTTTTTATGGGATGATCTGTATGCTAGACTTATATTATCTGTGACCAGGTCATCGATCCACCTGGTGGGAGACCTTCCTTGCTGCAAATATGGTTACCAAATCTATAACTGAAGTCTTGACAGCAAGCCTGATTCCCGTAAAGTAACATCTTAGCCGCGAGTGCGTGCATTTTAATATAGATACTCCGTCTTTCAACTCGACTGAGTTGATTGGCTACTATATTTGGTATTTCTTGTTGTTACTGCAGCACAAAACATTTTTACAAAAAAAGATCTACCGACTTCCAAATAAGAAAAGTACAAAGTGAAAAATAACTTTATTTTTGGAAGTCGGTGTATTTCGAACTTACTATTTTTTTGCGTGATGGACACCGACTTCCAAAACTAAAGTTATTTTTCACTTTGTAGTTTTCTTATATGGAAGTCGGCAGTATTTTTTGGAAAAGGTTTTTATTTTTCACTATTTAGCTGTACCTACCTTACCAAGTTGTTTAGTAAGTTACCTTAACGCCAGAATAGATAACCCGGATATCATGAAAATTGAACATAACCGGTGAAATGAGAGATCTGCGTAGCGTACTGGCGTGATGCTATGTTATGAAATGGTATAATCAATAAACATACATGCGATTGCAGCAATCCCGAGAGGTTTGCTGTTATTTATTGAAGAGGTCTGTCGTATATCTTCGAAGTTCTTTAACCGATCTTCACCAAAATAAAATGGTACCAATTTCGACACATTATCTTTCAAACAAAAACATTTTCAAAATCGGTGCAAAATTGACGGAGATATCGGTGAGAAAAAAAACAAACGTGAAGTCGAACATAGAACCTCCTCCTTTTTGGGAAGTCGGTTAAGAATAAAACTGCTAATTTATTCAGTATTTCATTAATTATTCAACAATCCTCACATTTTCAGTCAAAAAACCTTGAATCTTGACCAAAGTTTGATATATCAGGATAAATAGCTGCAAAGGTATTTGCTTGTTTCTTGAGAGTTTGATTTTAGCTTGCATTTAAAAAGAGGAAAATAGTCTTTTCAGGGTAAGTTAACGCTTTCAATCCAGCTACAATTAGCAGGATTGAAAGCGTTAACTTACGCCGTTAGCTTAGCCTTAAGGGAAATGTTCTTATTGAGGAATGAGTTAGCCCCATATTCGTATAGCTGTCTCATACTGACATGAGTGGTGAAACACCAAGTTAACTAAAAGTTCTCAGTTCATAAAGACGACATCAATAAACATGAGATAATAAAGACAGCAACTATGCTGATTAATTTCAGCCTGAATCATCACCATCATAACTACGGACTATTTTGGTCCTGAACCTGTGTGAAATCCAGAAACTAGTAACAGAAGTTTTAATCAGGATAAATGGTGTTTGATTGGAAAGGCATATGTTAGCTGTGGATTTATAGAGGCTGATGATGGCAATACCAACAATATGAAGAAACTCAATCAAATCAACCACAATCTTCTGCTGAATACCTCCACAACGAATTAACAATCCTCAAAAATAAACCACCTAAGCCTTATCATAAAACACATCCCAAAAAACTTGGTTTATTCACACAAAAGGAGCCAGGCACCTAAATAAGCTGCACATAACGAGAACACCGGGAAGCTGCAATGTATTCACTAAGAGATACGGAGATACGGCGCGCTTTTATAATAAAGATTATAGTGCTCAGTGCTGCAAACTGCAATATGTAGATGTTATAGAACAGAGGTGAGATCAAATGTGTAGATAATACTAACTATAACTGCTATGGTAGAAATGTTCTTTTTGGAACTACTATTGAGTTTTGCTGCTGATAGCGTTTAATTTAGTTTTTCCACAAGATTTTCGCGCAGTTTCGGTTTTGTGGCCTTTACAAAAAAATTCACTCAGCATTAAAGAAGCTTTCTAAAATTTCTTTGAAAAATTATTTTGGGAATTGGATCTGTACTTTAGAAACATATAACAAACACACAATTTCATCTGTCTATAATAATGAACATTTAAGTGTAGTTCGGTGCTGCAATTTATAAATATTACGCCAGAGGTGAGATCGAATGGGGTTTATAGTGCTAAAGAGGATTTCTTTACTTATTTTAAACTGACTATCTGCTTATGTGTATTAGAATAAACCTTACCAGAGCACCTATATGCCAGTTAGCCTCTGGTAAGGTTAGTGGATGATGATGATGATGGTGACTCCCTTTTTCGCATTTACACTCTCATTAGGTCCGTTGTGCGTGGGAGTTCTGGCTAACAAAGCCAGACTAGCTCCACCCAAAACCACAGAAGCTTCCTGAGCGCTTCACAGGCTTCGCGGAACGACCTTATTATTCCAAGGATGCGGAGATGAAGCCACGGCTTCGCATTCCAAGATGACGTGGGCTGCTGATTCCTCAACGTCAAGGCAGTCCCTGCAAAGCGGGCTGCCTGTGGCGCCTATATTAAAAGGATGTTCGTTAATTAAGGGGGTTCTTTCTACTCAGACAGAGAAGTTTTTTGGTTAATCGCACGTACACTCGGTTTAGCCAATACAGTCTGTTGTCCGTGACCATCCGTTGTTATGAAGTTCGATCGATCTTTGGCGAATCCACGTATGAATTTGTGAGAAAGGCAAGGGGAAAAGTGGGTACGGGCCTTGCACTTTGCACTATCATATCTGAACCTTTCTTCGCAAGTTCATCTGCGGCATCATTGCCTAAGGATCCACTATGCCCTTTGATCAACTGGAGGGTAATACATTTGGACGGCGATATACTCTATATCTCGATCTATCGCTATATTATATAAAGTAAGTAGATACCGAGGCTCAGATATATCCACAAAGCGCTGAAAATACGTTTGTACATTCAAGAAGCGTATCTTAAGGCAAGATTCATACATGTAGTTCGTACTTTGACTTCGCTTTTAATAATAACTATTCGCGAATGACATGACACACATTATTATACATGATGGACCGAAGACATACAGAAACTTATGATGGTGATTCAATTTTACGTACATATGTAAACTTGACATCAAAATAAAATTATTATAAGGCCATGAAAATATTCGAAAAACCCAGGTAGTTTAAACTATTTATATTAACTCATTTAACGAGTATTTTGAACACTATGATAATATTAAAACTCCGAATCTCATTCGTCCAGACACATTTACTTTTAAACAGAATTTCATATAGTTTATGCAATTACCAAGTTTGTGAGAAATAAGCTATATATCAGTCTCATTATAGACACGGCTGGATAGATCCTCAGGACATTAGCACAAGTTCTGCAAAGTGTAATTGACATTGGAAAGTTGGTAGTTGTAACCCTAGGGCTGTAGGGGAACGGGAATGAAGATCAATGTTGATATAACGATAGCTGATTACTTGAGAACTACGGTAACATTGAAGAATTACAGATTGGTTTACCAACCTACCTAAAACGTAATTAAGAGGAAATGCGGGCAGAGTGTTCCGACGGAATTTATAGTAAAAATTCATATTTAGAGGTTTGGCTCGCGCCTATTTCCTCCTCCAGTATAAGACAAAATTAGAAGATATTCTATAAATTGAATAACAAAGATATATGTTGTGCTTCTATGTTTTTTGTTTTCATTTATAGTTGTCAAATTTGATGACAGCGCAATTTTGAAAATTTGGGGCCACAGTATAACTTTTTCTTTCAGTTTATGGAATACTAGCTTCTGCCAGCGGCTTCGCCCGCGTAAAAAGTGGTTTCTTATCCCAAGGGAAAATTAAACCGGGATAAAAAAGTAGCATATGTGCTATTTCAGACTATAATCTATCTCTGTGCCAAATTCCATCCAGATCTATTTAGTCGTTCTGGCGTGAATTAGTAACAAACATACATCCATCTATCCAAACTTTCGCATTTAGAATATTAGTAGGATCTTTAAATTACTCCAATATTGGAGGAGGAAACAGGCGAGAGCCAAACCTCGAATTATAACTTTTTACTTAGGATAATCAGTCGGATGTCTGCACCGCAGATCCTCATAAATACAACGACAATAACCTAGAAAAACTTCGTAGATGTGAAGGATGTCGACGGACGATAATATTATAACCTTGCTTTTGGGCATAGCATAGTCACGTAATAACCGGAAAAATCTAAACTAAATATTTCGGTAGTAGCTGCGGTTTCAAGGGCACTGGTGATGTAGTTCATATTGAAATCATCATCATCATTATCATCAGCCTTTTAATGTGCCCACTGTTGGGACACAGACCTCCTCTCATAGAGAGAGTGGGCTTTAATCCACCACGCGGGCCCAGTGCGGATTGGTAGATGTCACTTGTCTTTGAATGTTCGGTTCTAGGACATGCTGGTTTCCTCACGATGTTTTTCTTCACTGTTTTGAGAGCAGTGGTGATGAAATAAATTACACAAAGATGATTATTATGAAATAGTTACTAAAAACATATATGTACGTACACAATAAATATTATTCTAGTTATCTATGTTGTTCATTGAAATTAAGAGTTTGGTTCTGAAACGTATCACATCAGTGGGGTTTCGCTAGCTACTCAAATTTTATCCTTTACTGGCTGACCCGACAAACTTCGTTCCGCCTAACAGTCGACATTGCAACATTACTTTAGTTTTCTAAAATAAACGTAGCCTAAGTTACTCCTTAGTACATCAGCTACCTGCCAATAAAACTCCCGTCAAAATCGGTCCAGCCATTTCAGAGATTAGCCGGAACAAACAGACAGACAGACAGACAGGCAAAAATTGTAAAAAAAAATATTTTGGTGTATGTACCGTATATATATTCATACATATGTAGTAAAATACGGTTATTTCAATATTAAAAACAGACACTCCAATTTTATTTATATGTATAGATTTAGGGTTTATTTAGATCAGCGAGATGTATAAGCGAAAATGAAGCGTGAATGAACGAACACACAACTACAATATAACAAAAACTGAAACTCCAATTATGTAACACAGCAATATTATTTCAAGGCTTAATAAAAACAACATGAATAGCACAATTTGCTGCATTGTTTGTTCTGAACCAACACAGGCAACAAATGCTCTGTTTTGATTGGATATCGATGCAATGAGCGGCGAGCAGCGAAAACAAATGAGGAATAATGATAATGGTTTGTATTCAGTTGTGTGAATGTGGAAGGAAAATAAAATAGAGGACGTTTTACAGACAATTAAAATTCGTTTCACGCAATAGTTATTCATCATCATCCTCCTGGCTTTGGTTTCAATTTATTTGTGGGAAAACACGAAAATATTGCATAGGAACATACTACGTAAACTGAAGCTTGCTAGCTCCTTGTACTCCTTTTGCTTTTGTGCTAGAATAGAAACATTAAAAGTCGGCTTTTGATGTTCGACAGGCCAGCATTGATAGCTGTCAATTAGGACGTGTCTTTCATCATCAAATAGAAGGACCTCTACAGCACAGAGTACATTATATTATACTAAACTCTTCAGCCTCCAAGATTGATTAAGAACCTTTGCCATAAATTTTAAGAAGTAAAATCCACAACGTTCAACTCTCGACATGAACCATGTACCAACGAACAACAAAATGTCCATTCCCGACAAAAATTCTAAATCGAGATTGCAAAATACAAACGATTCAACATTCCGAGCGTAGCACAAACATTTTCATAAGAAAACATTTTCAATTTGCGTCGTACACCCCTGCAGGTAAGTTCACAATGAAAATATATTCTTAACATTCCATTTCCTGAGAAATCGCCCGCATATGTATTAGTATGATATCCCACCACAAAAAACGCAGGTATAATATTTTTAATCAAATTTAATCTTTGTGAATTATACTTTATAATAGAATATACTACTGCAGGGTTGCCTGGCAATACCTAGCCGCAATTATCTTAATAAAATAAATTTTATGTAATGTTTGTTAATTAACCACAGCTATATAAGTTTTTCAAGTGAATCCAACGTCATTTGATACAAAGAGATGTAGAAAATAGTAAAAAAATGTTGCCAGCTCTCAGCTGCAATCTAAGGTTTAACAGTTTACCTGTTTACACCTGGCAACCCAATTTAGAGTAACTGAGAATTGGCTGATATTGTTTACAAACCCACGATCCAGGAGAATTTCATAGTAGGTATAGGTAGGGCAAACATAAAAAAATAGGTATTATTATGTTACCGGCAGATTTTTGCGGTGGGATTTCAAACTAATGGTAAGAACTTTATTTGTGTGCTGTACAGAGATTCATGCAACGCTGTGCACGATAAATTGAGGTTTAGTGCAACTTCGCTTAGGAAATGTTGCATAGAATTAGTTGGTTAATTCTTGAGCTGCTAATTAGTTTGGTTGTGGGGAAGAACGTTGCCTGCACTAACCAACCTACATGTAATCAAGAAGCAAGATTGTTCCTACCTTACCTATTTGGGGCAACACGCCGGGACTTCTTACCGTTCGCTCAAAACATAGAGGTAAGGTTACATTAATTCGCATAAATCTGAAAATTGGTACGAATGTTGGAATCACCATTAGAAATGAAATGTGAAAAGTCCTCAGCGATAGCACATCTTAAAAAATAATAATATTCATGGTCAAACTTCGCAAAAATGGGAGTTAAGAAGTTTGTTATTATTTTATTATTGTGTTACTGGAAAATAAGTCAGACAAAATTTGTAGATCATGATCTACAATTTTTCAGTCTATCTAATATAATAAATTAGCTACGAAACTGTTTTATTTCCTTTTATCCTACAAATCGCCACTCTTGAGATATACATTTTGAAACAAAGATTTTTTGTTTTATTATTTATTTAAACTTCATGTACAATGGTGATAGATAGGAGGACTTAAAGCAGCAAGGCATTCTATACCATATCATATCATATCATTATTTTTGTTGTAGAATAGTGTTGAGCTTGTCCACTATCTCATCTGATGGTAAGTGATGATGTGGTCAAAGGTGTAGCACGCTTTCCTAGAAGTAACCTTGAATAGGTTTATTATTTATTTAAACTTCATGTACACTGGTGATACATAGGCGGACTTAAAGCAGCAAGGCATTCTATACCATATCATATCATATCATTATTTTTGTTGTAGAATAGTGTTGAGCTTGTCCACTATCTCACCTGATGGTAAGTGATGATGTGGTCAAAGGTGTAGCACGCTTTCCTAGAAGTAACCTTGAATAGGTTAATTCTAGGAAAGCGTGCTACACCTTTGACCTAAAGACGCTTGACTTAAAGACCCCGAGATTGTAGCTATCGGGAAACAAAGACGACAGAATGCACGCTTACGTCGACTACGAGAAAAATACAAAAGTACTCATTGGAGACTTCTTACATTTTATTTCTAATGGAGTTCCCAACATTCGTACCAATTTTCAGTACTATGCGTAATAATTGAACCTTGAATATCTATTTAGACCAGACTAAAACATAACATTTTTGTAACTGTTGTTTTCCGTGAAAAGTGGATCAGAAGTTTACCTATAGTACAAAATCCATTTCCTTACATTCTTCTAATTAGTAATCAGCCATCGCAGACGATTGATGCTATTGCAAGACAGAAAGACGCTGGAAACATCACTGAACAAATCAAGCCATTAGCGTCGACTTATCGTAAGCGAGATGTTTCCGAAATTGCGTTTTAATCTTAAAAAAAACTTTTTTACAAAAATTACAACCGACTTCCAAACAAAAACACTACAAAGTGAAAAATAATTTCAATTTCGGAAGTCGGTGTTCCTGTTTAGGTACGTTTCTTCATTTTTTGACAACGACTTCCGAAATTGAAGTTATTTTTCACTTTGTAGTGTTTTTGTTTGGAAGTCGGTTGTAATTTTTGTAAAAAAGTTTTTTATTTTTCACTTTTTAGTTGTGGTACATAATGGACCAGTTCTATAGGCTAGATACCTACGCGAATAGTGCCCAAAATGAAGCTAGAATAGATTAACCCTATAACATGAAACTTAAACGAAACCAGTGCAATGAGAGTATACCAGGGTGAACTGTTCACACCTGCGTACCTCTTAAGAACGTACCAGAGTGATGTTATGTTATGAAATGGTGTAAACAATAAACAGACATGCGATTGAATCTATCCAGAGTGATTTGCCGTCATATATTGAAGAGTTCTGATGTATTTCTCCGAAGTTCTTCATCAGATGTTGATGAAAATTAAATGGGACCACATGACAAGCACCCGCTTTCAAATTAAAAAAGAATCATCAAAATCGGTTCGCCCAATAAAAAGTTCTGAGGTAACAAACATAAAAAAAAAAAAAAATACAGTCGAATTGAAAACCTCCTTCTTTTTGCGAAGTCGGTTAAAAAAGGAAGTTTAAGATAGAAAATTCCTTCTCCGAAATGTCACTTACGATAACTCTATGGTAAGGGCTCGAAATCCCGATGATCTAGCTAAGTAATAAACGAATCCTTATGTTATTTTTAAAGGGTGTCAATAAAAGAGACTGAATTTTAAAGAGTCCTCTGAAACCAAATATTAAATCAAGCTGCCTAGCCTTTTTACAAGCTTTTATTTAACTTGCAGTGTTTGTATGTATGTAGGTATGTATGTATGTGTTCGGGTGAAATCTTGCAACTGAATTTTAAAGCAGCTATCCTCCACCGATACAGATGAAATTTTACATGCACCTTTAGTTTGGATGACAATGCATGGTTGGTTAAGAGACATCATTCTAAATCCAATATGGCGGACGGCCCAAGATGGCGGACTAATTATTTTTTGTGCACTGCCATGATATGGGTATCATATAAAAGGGTCTGCTGAGAAGAATAAAAAAAAGCTTCTTTTAAATATTTTTTCATGAATCATTTTTTCTAAGTTTGGGTCGGCCTCCAGTGTAACCGTATGCAGCCGAGAATAAGTAGGTATTTTACATGGAGTGACTGCCCATGAAGAGCAGTGGTGGCCCAATGGTATTGTTCGCGACTTACAAGTTGTAGGGCGTGGGTTCGAACCCAGGCAAGCGCTTTACTTTGTATAAATTATATCATCACCACTGCACTCAAAACGGTGAAAGAAAACATTGTGAGGAAACCGGCGTGTCTTAGAACCAAAAATTCGAATAAATGTGACATCCACCAACCCGCACTGGGCCCGCATGGATTACGGCCCATTCCCTCTCACAGAGGAGGCTTGTGTCCCAGCAGTGGGAACATTAATAGGCTGATGATGATGATGACTGCCGATGTAACGTCCACAACCCAGTAACTGGATAACAGGATACCCCTCGGCAAGACTGGTATCATATTTTCAGGGTGCCGACTAGCCGTGACGACTGTATTAAATTTACAAATAACAGCCAGGATCAACGGTTTAACGCGCTTCCGAGGCTTGAAGGATTCTCGGTAATGGACGGTCACCCATCCACGGATCAACCTCGGCAAGTGATGCTTAACCTTGAAGATCGACTTATGTGGCTATTATTATTAACCACGAGCTCCTCAAAATGAAATTAAATAATCATTTATTAGGGTTCCGTACCCGAAGGAACCAAACGGAGCCCTATTGCTGTCTCTCATGCGTCCGTCTGTCTGTCCGTCATCTGCCACACATTTTGTTCCGAAGATTTTTTTTACTTCACTTTGACCTGTTAACTTGAAATTTGGTAATAATGTACTAACAAATACAAATATACTGATAAATTGTTTCGGAACACTAAATGTGCGACGTCCAACACGCACTTGGCTCGTGTTTTTTCTATTAGGAACTTTAATTCTTCTAAAAGCCTAGCTACAGAGAATTAACTCCCAAATGCTCGTAGTAAGTAAGTAGCCAAAATTGAATCACATAAAATATTCATTTTAAAGCCGTGTCCTGGCACTATTCCAAGTTAAGAAAGAAGATGAATTGATAATACTACGCTGACGTGGCAACGTACATCTCTGCTTATCCCCTTTATAAATGTGTTTCTTTAAAACCGTTGCCAAATGATATGTCTTAATCACACAAGTGCAATCTGTAGTTGTAATATAAGTTTGTTAAAGTGCTAGCAATGTTACTTTCCAAGTGTTTACGTGGTTTTGATTTATATTTCTTTGCCCATGGATCTAGATAGCTGGCAGTTTGCACTGAGGTGTCTTGATTACGATGTAGACAAGGAATACGAAAGGACTAGGGCGGAGTCGCTAGCGAATTTTCAGTGCCAGTATTGAAGTGTCAATTTATTGAATAGTGTCAATATCCTGACTCCACTAAATCATTCTCAACAATGAGTATTGAAATTGTTATTGAATCCATTGTGACTTAATATTTTTAAACCTGCACAAGAGAGTAATGGACGTGTTATCATAAAAGTCTGTAGGTAGAGTCAAACAAGTTGATTCATGACGTATCTTAAGCGTATTTACACTCACACAGAGATACTCTTAGGTGGAATTTTGCTTAAATATATATTTCCTTAGCAACAAACTTGCTATCTTCTATCTAAATATATAAAACTCAAAGGTGACTGACTGACTGACATAGTGATCTATCAACGCACAGCCCAAACCACTGGACGGATCGGGCTGAAATTTGGCATGCAGGTAGATGTTATGACGTAGGCATCCGCTAAGAAAGGATTTTGATAAATTCTACCCCCAAGGGGATAAAACAGGGGATGAAAGTTTGTATGAAACTTTGTCAATTTTAGACCGATCGGGCTGAGACTTTGCATGCATATAGCTACTATGATGTAGGCATCCCCTAAGAAAGGATTTTGATACATTCCACCCCTAAGGGGATAATCTAAATATATAAAACTCAAAGGTGACTGACTGACTGACATAGTGATCTATCAACGCACAGCCCAAACCACTGGACGGATCGGGCTGAAATTTGGCATGCAGGTAGATGTTATGACGTAGGCATCCGCTAAGAAAGGATTTTGATAAATTCTACCCCCAAGGGGATAAAACAGGGGATGAAAGTTTGTATGAAACTTTGTCAATTTTAGACCGATCGGGCTGAGACTTTGCATGCATATAGCTACTATGATGTAGGCATCCCCTAAGAAAGGATTTTGATACATTCCACCCCTAAGGGGATAAAATAGGGGATAAAAGTTTGTATAAAACTTCTTAGATTTTCGACTGATTGAACTGAAATTAAAGGTTGGAGCTACTATGATGAAGACGTCCGCTTACCGGGATGATGGAGGATGTAAATGTATTAGTTTGAACTATTAGTACCTAATGGAACTAATGACGAACAAAATAATTTTTAGTTCTAAATTTTGACAGTAGATGGCGTTGTGCAATTAAGTCATTTTTCTGAATCGCGGTGTTAAGATTTTCCGCGGATTAATGACCCACTCCAGTAATTATTTAACTTTCGTCGGAACGTCCTAGTTAGTCCCAGTGCGCGCACGTATACGTTGTCTCGCACCAAAAACTCCAATTTCGCTCGGATCGCCTTTGTCTACCCTCCTTGTCGCCGATAGTGTAGGTTTTCAACTTATACTGTCGGAGGCAATCAGGGCGGACTTCGTAGCTGCCCAACAGTTATTGCTCGCGCAGTTCTGTTGTTGCGGTCGCGGAAAAACTAGCCCTAGTTTTTCATGCTTTTTAGCGTAGCTAAAAGAAGGAAGAGAAGAAAGTGAAAAATGTCACCGCCTGGCGCCCGCGGCCCCCCGGGTCGCGGCGCCCCCAGCCACCATGGACATCATCACCGCCCGTCCATCGACAGGACGGCGTCGCTCCCGAACCTGGAGCTCATGGCGACCTCGGAGATGCCGCCAGCAGCCAGCAGCAGCCACCGCGTCAGCGAGGGAAGGGGTCAAGGTAGGCAGATTGCTACCAACACTCCAGCCTCACCCACGACGCAATCTCCAAGGTACAGTGCCCCCACAAAGTGTCGACCTGTCCCCAATACGCCGGTACCCGCGGACCGTAAAATTACAGTGAAAACGCCCGAGAGCAATTTTTCAAAAATTTCTCCGCCTACCCGCACCGACCAAAGGTCATCGATGGCCCAAGCAGGTACCGCTCACCCATCGCGACCTCCTACCCAGCAGCCACGTAGCACTACCGCGAGCGCTAGTAGTAGTAGGAGTACTAGCAGCAAAGCGCAGTCGTATGATATGCACCCTAATGCACCTCGCGCACCCGTACCACCGCGTTCGACAACGCGCACGACTCCCGTCGCCGCACCTATACAGGTCGCAGCCTCAACTACGTCCAACATGCCGGCACCACGCTCTGTACCTACATCCAGGCCCCTGGCACCGCTGTTGAACCCAGAAACCCAAGCGCGCATCGCTACCCGCGACCCGCGCATAAATAAAAACCAGGAATTACGCCACCAGAGGGCAGCACAAGTAGGGTCGTCAGCCAATCACGGCTCGCCTGCACCCCCCCGCACCGCCGCGTATGACTCCCCCGCGCCAAGATCGGGCCAATCGTCGCTAAGTGGGTCAAGCACCTCGCTTGCATCCTACGGGCGCAGGGCAGAGCTAGATGTAGATGAGGAAACAGAAAAAGAAATAGAAACTCCAACCTCACCAAACCCGTCCATGGACTTGGACTTAGATTTCCAGGCGGGGGGTAGGGCGCTACGGAGGCGCAGGAGTTCTGACGAGCTGGCAGAGGAAGCCAAGCGCTACTGTCCCAGCTCTCAGTACACGCGGGCGAACAACGGCAAAAGTGCCAAATCGCCCACTTTCGCTGAGGCCGTACGACGCTCCCCATCGCCGGGGCCGTGCGCCGCCACCACAGCCCCAAGGAGAGAGACCACAGGGGTTAGTGAACCTGTCGCGAACGCCCCCAACCCAGATGCAGCCCCCACTCAGGCCAAAAAGAAGCGCCCGCGCTACCCGCCGCTAGTTGTAGAAAAGCTACCAAATTGGGCGACGCATTTCAGGGCCCTAGCAGCAAAGCTAGGGCGACCACCCAACGCTCGCCCCTTCGGGCAGGGAGTTAGTTTCTCCCCTGAGAGCGAGGACGAATACAGGGTGGTGCAGAGGTACCTCATTGCCCTGGAAAAGCAAGAAAGTATTAGCTGGTTCGCCTACTCGCTCCAGGCGGAGAAAAAGCTCAAAAGTAGCAATCAGGGGGCTGCCACCGGACACGAATCCACAGGAGATCGAGGAGGAGCTCCGCAGACTTGGCTACGAGCCAGAATACGTAAGGCACATCAACGCGCGCCAGGGACGGCCTGGCTGCGTGTTCCACGCCGTGCTCAATAAGACAGAAAATGTCAGGGCGATTTACGACACCTCCGTGTTTCTTTTCATGCGGGGTGTCAAAATAGAGGCATGGCGTGGCAAGCGTGGGCCCGCTCAGTGCCATAGGTGCCAGAAGTTCAGGCACAGCTCTCACCAGTGCCACCGCCCACTCGCCTGTGTGCGCTGTGGGGAAGGGCACACAGCCAGAGATTGCCCTCGACCCAGGGAAGAGCCGGCCACTTGCGCAAATTGCGGAGGCCCGCACCCTGCCAGTCACATAAAGTGCCCGATCTTCCAAAAGGAAATAGCACACAGGCGAATGGGCACTGTCGCCATCACCAACCCCGCACGCCGACCACAGAAGGTGGCCCAGGTTGAAGAGAGGCCAGAGGAAGAGGCCCAGAACACGAATGCGGCCACGACTCTGATGGCGGCAGCAAACGGGCCCACACAGCGCGGAGATGCTGCCTCCTCCTCAGGGCGGAGGAAGAAGAAGAGGGGGGGGAAGGGCAGAAAGCCACACCAACCCCCTGCGACCCAGGAAAAACCACCAAGGGCTGCCCCTGCCCACGATAACGTCGTAGCGCAGGTAGTGAAAAGTAACGAAAATAAAAACTCTAAACATGAACGCACTAGCGCCGCCGCAACCAACAACCAGCGCCACCTGGCGGACAAAGTTGGAACAAATAGTTGCACGGACCAATCGGGCGGCGCTAGAAAAACAATGATGGCCAATCAAAAGCTGCCACAAAATGAAAGCATAGAAACCACTGAAAGGAAGAAGAATTTCACTACCTGCGCAATACAGCTGTTAATGGACCTAATTAAGGCCATTAGGCAGGGCCAGGACGTTGAGCAGGTCATCCTTGACGGCTTAGCCGCGTTGCTAACGCTCTACCATGGATAAGTCGTTAAGGATGATCCATTGGAACGCTCGCGGCCTCAGACCCAAGGTCGCACTCCTCCGCCATCTCCTGCAGGAGCAAGACGTCGACGTGGCGCTAATAAGCGAGACCTTCCTGGGACCGGGAGACAGGTGCACGTTCCCGGGATATCTCGTTTATAGGAAGGACGAGCGGTCGGCAATTGGACACGCCTATCGTGGCCTGGCCATATTAGTAAAGAGAAGAGTCGTCCACCAGGAGCTACCCCTCCCATCGCTACAATCGGCATACGCGCTGGGCGTACAGATTCATGTAGCCGGCGAGGATATAGAAATATACGCATTTTACAAGCCGCCCAGCAACAGAATGTTGCTTCCGGAGCTCAAACAGCTGCTAACGAACACCGGAAACCCGACCATCCTCGCCGGTGATTTCAACGCAAAGCACCCAGCGTGGAATAGCTGCCACACCAACGACGAGGGGAGACGACTCTTCGCGGACTCGGAGGCCCACGGGTACACGGTGTCTGGACCCGAAACACCGACCCACTGGCCCGACAACCCACTCCACATGCCCGATGTGATAGACATCGTCGTACACCGTGGGCTAAACTGCCAGGTCACACAGCAGGTACTGGAGGACGAGATGTTGTCCGATCACCACCCAGTACTTGTTGTATTGTCAGACATGCCGACCCGAATGAAGCCTCAAGCGCCACGTCGACGAATCGATTGGGAACTGTACACAAAAAGGATTGACTCTACCACGCCAACTCGGCCTATCACCTCCGCCGCCGACGTTGACCTATTAGCCAACGAGATCACTGCTTGCGTACAACAGGCACTGGAAACAGCAACGATGACGCAGCAGCAGGGGAGAGTGCTTCAGCCGCCCCTGCCAGCGCGCATACGTCGGCTTATTACCGAAAAGCGGCGACTACGCAAGCAGTGGCAGCAAACGCGCTGCCCAACTCAAAAGACTGCCCTCAACAAACTCGCGGAAAAGGTGAAGGCCGAGCTGAGTGCTCTAAGAGCCGCGAGCTGGGAGGAACACATCGACGCCGCGGAGGGCGATTGGACCTCCATCCACAAGCTGTGCCGCCAGCTAAAGAACACCCCAGCTCCGGTACGTCCACTGAGAAGCACTGACGGGGCGCTCAAATATGTCGCGGGAGACCGAGCGGAGGTCTTTGCCGAACATCTGGAGCGTCAATTTCGCCCGAATCCGACGTCGCTGCACGAGCATGTCGCAGCAGTCGAGCAACACCTTAGAGACTACTTCGCTACGCCGATAGCTCCCGAAGAAGATGCCATCCATTTCTCGCCTGGCGCAGTCCGACGCGCCATCTTGAGAACGAAGCCCCGGAAGGCCCCAGGTGCCGACAACATCCCGAACACAGCGCTGCGCCACCTGCCCCACCGTATGGTCGCGGCGGTCGCGCGCCTGTTCACCGGGATTCTCCGCACGGGCTCCTTCCCGGCCTCGTGGAAAGAGGGGCGCGTCATCATGCTGCCCAAGGCGGGCAAGAATGTCCTGAAGCCGGAGAGCTATCGGCCGATCACACTCCTGCCCACCATCTCTAAGGTGTTCGAGTCCCTCCTGCTGCGGCACCTCACCCCACACATCTCTCCACGACCGGAACAATTCGGGTTTCGGGCGGAACACAGTACGACGCTCCAGCTGTCCAGGGTGCTGCACCTGCTGTCATCAACGATGAATAGGAGGGAATACGCGGTTGCAGTATTCCTGGACATGGAAAAGGCCTTCGACCGTGTGTGGCACGAAGGACTCGTCCACAAACTGGCCACTTCCAGCGCGCCCCGTCGCGTGGTAAGAGTAATTCAATCCTTTTTGACCCACAGGACGTTCAGAGTGGTGGTAGAGGGCGAGCTGTCCGCCGCCCGCCCAATAATGGCGGGCGTGCCACAGGGCGCCGTCTTATCGCCTGCGTGTTACTCACGTTACACCGATGATATCCCCACAACCACAGAGGTCAAACTGGCACTGTACGCTGACGACGCAGCGTATATCACCAAGTCGCTCAACGCCAAGCACGCTGCAATGAAGATGCAGCGCGCCCTCGACAACATCCCCGAATGGCTGGCGAAGTGGCGGCTATCGGTTAACGTGGGTAAGACGCAGGCTCTTGTTACAGGACAAGGAACTCTGCCACCACGTCTGACACTACAAGGAGCCGACATCGAGTGGTCACCGCACGCCAAGTACCTGGGCGTGACCATCGACCGTCGGCTCACGATGAGATTGCACGTCTCGAAGGTGGCGGCGCAGTGCAGGGTCGCTCGTAACCTCCTCCTTCCAGTGCTCTCGTCCCGCCTCCCCGCCCGTACCAAGCTGGGAATTTACAAGACCTACCTGCGCTCTATACTCACCTATGCAGCCCCAGCTTGGTACGCCCTCACAAGCGAGTCCTCCAAGAACACATTACGCGCTCAACAGAGCTTCATTCTACGTCGCATACTGGACGCCCCTCGCTATGTGAGGAACGACGTAATCCTGCGGGACTCCGGTATAGAGAGCCTGGACGGGTTTATTGAGCGACTCGCCACAAATTTGTTCGCGCGGGCCGACGCTTCTGCCTGGCCTCATGTCAAAGACATCGCGCCATGGCACGCGCGCCCGCCCGACAAAAAGCGCCTCCCCCGTGACCTCATTACAGACGCTGCAATCTCATCCAACACCCGGATTTGACGCCTGAGTAAGCAGCAACAGTCTACACGCTGCTTACCCAAACAATAACACTGCCCACCTCACACTACACCACGGCGTGAAGTTTGTTCTAAGTTAATATAGACACGCTTCGCGCCGACAGACAGCCAATCACTACTCTGCATTCGCTAGTACACTCGCACCAAATGGCGCTGCGATCGCCTCGCGCGCTATTGGTTCATGAGCGGTGTAACTCAGTACATTGCCGCTCCTACATACATTTACGGCGCTAGTAGTCGCTAGTCGCTTTCATTACTAAACTGTAGGTTCGTCAAAGTCGGCACTCCTGTCGCTGGTCGCCTTCGCTGGGCTTCCCAGGGTACGCCCTGAGTTCCACCTGGTGGGGGAGGACCGCCAGGGTGCCGTGAAGAAGCGGCGAGTCGTTCAGTAACGCTCGCCGCGGCGCGCCTACAGTCACATACAACAAGCCAAACATAGCGAGCGCGAATTTTAGAAATTCACGCCCGCAACATGCTGGGTCCAGTGGACCATCCAGCGACGGGTTCGCTGTTGCGAGCCCCGGTGCTGCACCCGCGGGCTGGGAACCATGTTCCGGGACCGCTCGCCTCGCCCCCTTGCGGGGGCGAAGCGACTACCACAACGGAGGTTAACTTTCGTCGTCAGATAGGTTAGTTGTACACAGTTGGTTGGATGTTGTTGGTCGTTAAAATTGTTTTGGTTGTATTTGGCATTTGTTTTGTTTTCGTTTGGTTTAAGTATAGGTTTTGTCAGTACGACTTTTTTAAAATGGCTAAAGAAAATCTGAACGTTAATGGAGAAGTTGAAGAATGTACTGTCGTCCCTATTGTTGGTGACGGTGCATGTTTGTTTCGTGCTCTCTCTTATTTAATGTACGGAACACAAGATAGAGCGATGGAGGTGCGTTCAGACATTGTCAGATATGTGGTTAATGACTGGAGCCAGTTTTCAATTATGACCCATGACAGGAATGGTAATAACTACTTAACACCTGACGAATATTTTGCTGATATGATAAAAAATGCTACTTATGGCGGACTTTGTGAGTTAATAGCAGCAGGATTAATATTCCCATTTAAGTTTGAAGTTTATAGAAACGGTCTCATATATACGGAATCTGGATCTAACAATTATCCGGTTAGGCGATTACGATTCAGCCAAGATTTGTCCAGTGGGCATTTTGATGCCTATCTTCCCATAGCAGCACAGAAAATTACTCGGCGTCGTATGGAGGTAGCTGTAGAAGAACATGATTTTGCAATTGATACACCTTCGCAACTTAAAGTTGAAAAGGGTTGTCAGGAGGTACCTATAGTATCTTCATTAAATTATGATGAAAATTTAACAGGAAGTTTATTGTCTGAGTCTGTGACATTAATAGAAAAAAAGAAAAACAAACGTAGGGCAAGGTTTACTAATTACACACGAAATAATCAAATAAAAAAGGCACAAAAAAAATATAGACAAACTCAACCTGAATCCCACCGTAAAGCTGTGTCTGAATATAAGAAAAAACACCCTGATGTACAGAGGCAAGCTGTCGCCACCTACCTGGCTGCACACCCTGAAAAACACAGGCAAGCTGTCGCCACCTACCAGGCTGCACACCCTGAAAAACACAGGCAATCTATCGCCACCTACCAGGCTGCAAACCCTGAAAAACACAGGCAATCTGCTGCACTATATCAGGCCAGGAATACTGATGTGCATAGAGTGATTCAGTCACGGTATAGAGAAAATACAATTCAGCGTGTATGGAGAAGCAAGTTGCTTTCGGGTTTGGCGTATGACCCAGATATTGCTTATGGAACTGACAGCAGTGTAGTCTTAGGTTCTATGACGTACAAGTGTCAGTGGTGTAACGCTTTGAAGTGGAAAGATGAGACACCTGGCATGTGTTGTAGCGCCGGTAAAGTACAACTTGAGCCGTTTAAACAACTGCCTGAACCACTTTACAGTCTGGTTAATGATTTACACCCAAATCATGTACACTTCATGGATAATATCCGAAAATATAATGCCTGTTTTCAAATGACTTCCTTTGGTGGAAAACAAATAAAAGAAGGCGGTTTTTCACCAACTTTTAAAGTTCAAGGACAAGTCTATCATTTAATTGGAAGTATATTACCTGAATCTGGGCAGGATGCACAGTTTCTGCAAATTTATTTCGTCGGTGAAGATGATAGAGAAGCAAATATTCGATGTTCTAAATTTCCTGATTTGAAACCAAATTTAATCAAACAATTGCAGCTTATGTTACATGAGGTGAACCCATACATAAAAGATCTAAAAACAGCCATTGATAAAATATCGCCTTCAGAGTCATTCAAGGTTGTAATACATGCAGATAAAAAACCACAAAGAGAACACAGAGGCAGATTTAATGCACCAACGGCAAATGAAGTGGCTGTAGTATTGGTAGATCAGCATTTTAACCGAAGAGACATCATCCTCGAAAGCCGAAGTAACTCACTTCAGCGTATCAGTGAGATACATCGAGCTTATGACGCGCTGCAGTACCCGTTGATGTTTTGCTGGGGGGACGATGGCTATTCAATCAACATACAACAATGCAATCCCACAACAAAGTTGCCCTTGAAAAAAACAGTCTCTGCTGTAAGTTTTTATTCATACAGAATAATGATCAGAGAAGGAGAAGATAACTTTTTGGTTAAATATCGCGCTCTTTTTAGTCAATATTTGGTAGATGAATACGCAAAAATAGAAACTGAAAGACTAAACTACATAAAAAACAATCAAGCCAAATTGCGCGCAGATAATTATATTCATTTAAAAGATGCAATTGGACGGCAAGATACTGAAGCAAATCAGCTGGGACAAATGGTAGTACTTCCATCATCTTTCACTGGTGGTCCAAGATACATGCACGAAAAAACGCAAGACGCCATGACCTATGTTAGACATTACGGTCGTCCCGACCTTTTTATTACTTTTACATGTAACCCACGCTGGAGTGACATAAATGAGCACTTACTTTCAGGACAAAAATCTCATGATCGATACGATATTATTTCGCGTGTCTTTCGATTAAAAGTAAAAAAGGTCATGGATTTGTTGATAAAAGGAAAAATATTCGGTGAAGTGAGATGTTATATGTATTCGACGGAATGGCAAAAGCGAGGTCTTCCGCATATTCATATACTTTTATGGCTTCAATATCGCATCACTCCGGATCAAATTAACAATATTATTTGTGCTGAAATACCTAACCCCAATCGTGATCCTGAGCTTTACGAAATTGTTAAAAGTAATATGATACATGGCCCCTGTGGAAGTTTAAACCGAAATTCTCAATGCATGAAAGATAATTCTTGTAGCAAACGTTATCCCAAGCCTCTTATTAAGGAAACTCAAACCGGTGATGATGGTTATCCGCAGTACAGGAGACGTTCTCTGGATGACGGCGGATTCTCTGTCAATATCAAGGGTGTATCAATAGATAATCGTTGGGTAGTTCCTTATAATCCAGTGCTATTAAGAACATGTAACGCTCACGTGAACGTAGAGTATTGTCATTCAGTGAAGTCAATCAAATACGTTTGCAAATATGTTAATAAAGGGTCAGATCAGGCTACGTTTACTTTAGAGAACGGGAAGGATGAGAAGGATGAAGTTACAACCTACGCAAGTGGTCGATATATAAGTTCAGCTGAAGCAGTTTGGCGAATCCTTGAATTCCCAATACATGAGCGTTTTCCTCCTGTAGTGCACCTTGCTGTCCATTTAGAAAATGGACAGAGAATTTATTTTAATGAGCAGAACTTGTGCGACAAATTGAGTAGTCCTCCTACAACTACACTCCTCTCCTTTTTCGATCTGTGTAACGTGGATGACTTTGCCAAAACATTGCTATACTCGGAAGTCCCTGCGTATTACGTTTGGAACAAGCGATCGTTTCAGAGAAGGAAAAGAGGAGTGAATGTTGAAGGATGGTCAGGGGTCAAAAAAGAACACGTTCTAGGTAGGGTTTATACTGTTCATCCAAACAATACAGAATGCTACCACCTTCGAATGCTTCTACATGAGATCAGAGGCCCAATTTCATTTGAAGCGATGAAAACTGTAGATGGTCACTTACATCCCACTTTCCAATCCGCGTGCAAGGCTCTAGGTTTACTCGAAGATGATCGGCATTTGGATTCAGCTCTTGAAGAGGCAGCACTTTGTCAAACACCGCATATTATTCGAGAGCTTTTTGCTATAATTTTATTCTTCTGCCAGGTTTCCGACCCCTTATGTCTTTGGGAGAAATACAAAGAATACCTTTCTGAGGACTTTAAAAAACAGCTGGAAAGGCAAGGTGACGTGGATGTAGAGCACTCATCGGACCTGATATTTAACAAATGCCTGTCGGTATTACAGGATGCCGTATTATCATTAGGCGGCCGTCCTCTTAAAGAGTATGGATTACCTCAGCCAATAACATCAATACAATTTGGAAATAGAGAGTACGTGAAGGAGACCAGTTACGATACAGTGGCCTTAGAAGAGGCAGTAAGAAAAAATGAAGTATCCTTGAATGACGAGCAACAGGAAGTTTACAATAAAATTATCACAAGTGTAGATGCAAATGACGGTCGATTATTCTTCTTAGACGCTCCAGGCGGAACTGGTAAAACCTTCCTTATTAATTTACTTTTGGCGAAAGTAAGAAGTACTCACGGCATTGCCCTGGCTGTGGCGTCGTCCGGCATAGCTGCTACATTACTCAAAGGTGGTCGAACTGCTCATGCTACTTTTAAGTTACCACTTAATTTAATCACTGCTGAAACACCCATTTGCAACATCTCCAAACAAAGTAATTTTGCTGAAGTTTTAAAGAGTACAAAAATAATCGTGTGGGACGAAATAACGATGGCTCATAAAGGTGGTATTGAAGCCTTAAACAGATCACTAAAGGATATAAGGGGAAATACAAAATTAATGGGTGGCGTAACAGTTTTGCTGGCTGGAGACTTTCGACAGACTCTACCAGTGGTGCCAAAAGGAACCAGAGCTGACGAAGTAAAGTCGTGCATTAAGAAATCCAATTTGTGGCCCCAGGTTAATATTCTTAAGCTCTCTAAAAACATGAGAGCACATTTGGGCGGGGATAAGTCTGCTGGTAGATTTTCTGATCTCCTTCTTAAAATCGGTAATGGTGATTTTCCATCGTTTGATGGAATGATAACCATCCCGGAAGAATTGTGCACAGTTGTTACAACGGTTCAAGAATTACTGTCTAAAGTTTATCCAGACATTATTCATATACATGACAAGCCTATTGAATGGTTATGTGAGCGTGCCATACTTACTCCAAAGAACGATCAAGCAGCAGCTATCAACGATATCCTGCTCATGTCGTTAGAGGGCGAAGAAAAGGTCTATAATTCGATTGATACTGTGGTTAATACAGATGACGCTACTAATTACCCTGTAGAATTTTTAAATTCATTGAAACCGCCAGGTTTGCCTTATCATAAGCTTATTCTGCGTGTGGGCACTCCAATTATGTTGTTGCGAAATTTAAAACCACCAAAACTTTGTAACGGTACGAGACTGCAAGTGAAAGCGTTACATCGCAATATAGTGGAAGCCACTATATTAACTGGGTGTGCGAAAGGAGAAACTGTATTTATACCACGAATCCCATTAATACCGAATGATATCCCGTTCGAATTTAAACGATTACAGTTTCCCCTAAAAGTCTGCTTTGCCATGACAATAAATAAGTCTCAGGGGCAAACTCTCAAATTTGCGGGTATTGACTTGAGAGAACATTGCTTCTCTCATGGACAGTTTTATGTTGCGTGCTCACGAGTAAGTTCACCCAATAGCTTGATAGTTTTAGCGCCTAATGACAGATTAGTTAAGAATATTGTTTACAAAGAAGTTTTGTAGGCCCTAATTTTTTACACACGCTAAACAAAAGTAAAGCCGCAAAAAATATCATCATATCAGCCGAAAGACGTCCACTGCTGGACATAGGCCTCCCCCAAGCGTCGCCACATTGACCGGTCCCGAAAAAAAAAAAAAAAAAAATGCTTAACGCGAGCGAAGCCGCGGGCAAAAGCTAGTTGATTTAATAAGACACGGACAATTAATTTACCTATCTAGCTGTCATTTCAATGACATGCCGCCATTTTAATATCTACTTGATGTTTTATCATTTGGCATTTTTCATTTAATTTAAAAATAATCTTCTGTAACCGAAATAGTTCGTATATATTTTGTATTTAAATAAAATATTGTTCTGTATTTCTTTCTATAAGCAAACAATGCTGGACGAAAGACTTCCAAATTCAAAACAATGTCTGCTTTATTAAAAATATACTTTTATTTAAATTTACAATCTATATTGCAATGGCCACAATGCTCAAGATTGCACGACCCTATGCTCGTATTGACACAGTTTTTAGTTATGTTATTTACAACGTCTTAAGTGCACTATGACTATAAAAACAAAACTTTAATGTTTTGAAGATTTCAAACGAAGTAATGGCCAAATGGGTTATGAATCAACTTGCTTCACTGTACTGTGTGTGTGTATCACCAGTTAGGGAGCTGCCCAGTGCATATATTAACACTAATGTATTTAAATCGAATACTATTTATTTAATGGTCTGTAAGAGTGTCATTCAATACCAATAAATTTACGTTTTGTCTTTAGATTTGCTGTAGAAAGCATTACGTGAGTCCAAACCAAGCTTAGCATTACATAAAATAATGGTTTTACTTACTCCATTTATTACTTTCGTTTGTTATAAAATGATTATTACCATATGGATATTTATTTTGAAATAAACTAAACTTCATTTTGCAAAATCTCTTTGTTATTTTTTTAAGAGCCTTTTGCCCGTAACTCTATCCCGTGATGGATTTCCGATTATCCTATACAAACTTAAACATCCAATTTACCCCTTTAGGGTTTGATCTTTCAATCAAAGTTTGTGATAAATCTCTTTTCTTTGGCCTCCTTAAACATAATTCCATTAAAATCCGTTTAACGATTAGTCTTTACTTAAAAACAGATAGGGGTTGATTTATCGCTTCATATTATAACTGATTTCTTCATCAATAAATTGGATTTATGCTCGTTTATTTAATAAATAAAACGGTAATTAAATTGTGAAATAAACACCACAATAAATCACTGGGCTCAACATTGGCGGTAAAATGTGTATAAATTAATGGCACAATGTTTAGGGTTCCGTACCCAAAGGGTAAAAACGGGACCCTATTACTAAGACTCCGCGATCCGGCTATCTGTCTGTCTGTCTGTCACCAGGCTGTATCTCATGAACCGTGACAGCTAGACAGTTGAAATTTTCAAAGATGATGTATTTCTGTTGCCGCTATAACAACAAATATACAGTCGCTATACAGAATAAAATAAATATTTAAGTGGGGCTCCCATACAACAAATGTGTTTCTTTTGCCGTTTTTTTGCGATAATGGTACGGAACCCTTTGTGTGCGAGTCCGACTCGCACTTGGCCGGTTCTTTGTTTGTTATTGTTTATACAAATACGTATAATATAAATACATATATAATAATAATTTAATATATAATGTTATATACGTATAAATAACACACGTACAAACCAAAATACATAAACCCACTACTTTTCCCTTGGGGTAGGCAGAAACTACTGGTTCCGGGTAGTCCCAGCAGTTATTTGTACTGTGTAGATTTTTGACTGTTGTAACTCTCTCTCTGTTATCTGTTGTGGGTCTGAAACCTTAAGAGCTTTCCACCGCTTCAGTGCCGTAAATCGATTACTTTCGGAAGCATACTCCTTAGTAACACCTAAATTAAAAGGTTTGATAAAAAATAAAAATAAATTGATTCATGTACATTATTTGTGAAACATAATTATTTTTTTCGTGTAACTAATACTTATGCTTTAAAAAAATATTTATTTATATTTTTTCGCTACTTTTACATACTCCTCCAAAACAACTTGGATGTTTAAAAATATTTTTACACAGGAAAATGTATGCCTAGAACTTCCTCATAACTGAAATAGCATATGTAAATCAAAAAATATTTTGCAAACAAAACTATACAAAAGGAAATTCAATATTGATATTTTGGTTCCGAGCGGGCGCACGGCCAGTACTGCGTTAATATTGGGGAATATTTACGCCTTAAACCTTGACATCAGTCTTATTTAATTAATTATGACACTCCAACGACTTTTTTACTAGTACATTCTTTGGGATACTGTTACAAATTAAACTTAAAATCTAGAGTGAATTTGTCACTAATTACAGGTGTGCACAGCACTTACATATTTCAAATTTTTTGATATTACTCGTACATAGGGTACTTATAGGCTAACATAGAGTACATAATAGGCTATCAAACAATTTGATTGATGCGTAATAATTGATAACACTAGTCTTATAAGGCGTGGGTCATGCTGCGAGCTAAACTAAGATATCATTACTTTTTAACCGACTTACCGAAAAGGAGGAGGTTCTATGTTCGACTTCATGTAAGATTTTTTTATTTTTTTTATTTATGTTCACCGATATCTCCGTCAATTGTGGACCAATTTTGAAAATTCTTTTTTTGTATGAAAAAGTATGTTTGTTTTGCCCGCGGCTTCGCTCGCGTTAAGCATTTTTTTTTTTTTTTTTTTCGGGACCGGTCAATGTGGCGACGCTTGGGGGAGGCCTATGTCCAGCAGTGGACGTCTTTCGGCTGATATGATGATATTTTTTGCGGCTTTACTTTTGTTTAGCGTGTGTAAAAAATTAGGGCCTACAAAACTTCTTTGTAAACAATATTCTTAACTAATCTGTCATTAGGCGCTAAAACTATCAAGCTATTGGGTGAACTTACTCGTGAGCACGCAACATAAAACTGTCCATGAGAGAAGCAATGTTCTCTCAAGTCAATACCCGCAAATTTGAGAGTTTGCCCCTGAGACTTATTTATTGTCATGGCAAAGCAGACTTTTAGGGGAAACTGTAATCGTTTAAATTCGAACGGGATATCATTCGGTATTAATGGGATTCGTGGTATAAATACAGTTTCTCCTTTCGCACACCCAGTTAATATAGTGGCTTCCACTATATTGCGATGTAACGCTTTCACTTGCAGTCTCGTACCGTTACAAAGTTTTGGTGGTTTTAAATTTCGCAACAACATAATTGGAGTGCCCACACGCAGAATAAGCTTATGATAAGGCAAACCTGGCGGTTTCAATGAATTTAAAAATTCTACAGGGTAATTAGTAGCGTCATCTGTATTAACCACAGTATCAATCGAATTATAGACCTTTTCTTCGCCCTCTAACGACATGAGCAGGATATCGTTGATAGCTGCTGCTTGATCGTTCTTTGGAGTAAGTATGGCACGCTCACATAACCATTCAATAGGCTTGTCATGTATATGAATAATGTCTGGATAAACTTTAGACAGTAATTCTTGAACCGTTGTAACAACTGTGCACAATTCTTCCGGGATGGTTATCATTCCATCAAACGATGGAAAATCACCATTACCGATTTTAAGAAGGAGATCAGAAAATCTACCAGCAGACTTATCCCCGCCCAAATGTGCTCTCATGTTTTTAGAGAGCTTAAGAATATTAACCTGGGGCCACAAATTGGATTTCTTAATGCACGACTTTACTTCGTCAGCTCTGGTTCCTTTTGGCACCACTGGTAGAGTCTGTCGAAAGTCTCCAGCCAGCAAAACTGTTACGCCACCCATTAATTTTGTATTTCCCCTTATATCCTTTAGTGATCTGTTTAAGGCTTCAATACCACCTTTATGAGCCATCGTTATTTCGTCCCACACGATTATTTTTGTACTCTTTAAAACTTCAGCAAAATTACTTTGTTTGGAGATGTTGCAAATGGGTGTTTCAGCAGTGATTAAATTAAGTGGTAACTTAAAAGTAGCATGAGCAGTTCGACCACCTTTGAGTAATGTAGCAGCTATGCCGGACGACGCCACAGCCAGGGCAATGCCGTGAGTACTTCTTACTTTCGCCAAAAGTAAATTAATAAGGAAGGTTTTACCAGTTCCGCCTGGAGCGTCTAAGAAGAATAATCGACCGTCATTTGCATCTACACTTGTGATAATTTTATTGTAAACTTCCTGTTGCTCGTCATTCAAGGATACTTCATTTTTTCTTACTGCCTCTTCTAAGGCCACTGTATCGTAACTGGTCTCCTTCACGTACTCTCTATTTCCAAATTGTATTGATGTTATTGGCTGAGGTAATCCATACTCTTTAAGAGGACGGCCGCCTAATGATAATACGGCATCCTGTAATACCGACAGGCATTTGTTAAATATCAGGTCCGATGAGTGCTCTACATCCACGTCACCTTGCCTTTCCAGCTGTTTTTTAAAGTCCTCAGAAAGGTATTCTTTGTATTTCTCCCAAAGACATAAGGGGTCGGAAACCTGGCAGAAGAATAAAATTATAGCAAAAAGCTCTCGAATAATATGCGGTGTTTGACAAAGTGCTGCCTCTTCAAGAGCTGAATCCAAATGCCGATCATCTTCGAGTAAACCTAGAGCCTTGCACGCGGATTGGAAAGTGGGATGTAAGTGACCATCTACAGTTTTCATCGCTTCAAATGAAATTGGGCCTCTGATCTCATGTAGAAGCATTCGAAGGTGGTAGCATTCTGTATTGTTTGGATGAACAGTATAAACCCTACCTAGAACGTGTTCTTTTTTGACCCCTGACCATCCTTCAACATTCACTCCTCTTTTCCTTCTCTGAAACGATCGCTTGTTCCAAACGTAATACGCAGGGACTTCCGAGTATAGCAATGTTTTGGCAAAGTCATCCACGTTACACAGATCGAAAAAGGAGAGGAGTGTAGTTGTAGGAGGACTACTCAATTTGTCGCACAAGTTCTGCTCATTAAAATAAATTCTCTGTCCATTTTCTAAATGGACAGCAAGGTGCACTACAGGAGGAAAACGCTCATGTATTGGGAATTCAAGGATTCGCCAAACTGCTTCAGCTGAACTTATATATCGACCACTTGCGTAGGTTGTAACTTCATCCTTCTCATCCTTCCCGTTCTCTAAAGTAAACGTAGCCTGATCTGACCCTTTATTAACATATTTGCAAACGTATTTGATTGACTTCACTGAATGACAATACTCTACGTTCACGTGAGCGTTACATGTTCTTAATAGCACTGGATTATAAGGAACTACCCAACGATTATCTATTGATACACCCTTGATATTGACAGAGAATCCGCCGTCATCCAGAGAACGTCTCCTGTACTGCGGATAACCATCATCACCGGTTTGAGTTTCCTTAATAAGAGGCTTGGGATAACGTTTGCTACAAGAATTATCTTTCATGCATTGAGAATTTCGGTTTAAACTTCCACAGGGGCCATGTATCATATTACTTTTAACAATTTCGTAAAGCTCAGGATCACGATTGGGGTTAGGTATTTCAGCACAAATAATATTGTTAATTTGATCCGGAGTGATGCGATATTGAAGCCATAAAAGTATATGAATATGCGGAAGACCTCGCTTTTGCCATTCCGTCGAATACATATAACATCTCACTTCACCGAATATTTTTCCTTTTATCAACAAATCCATGACCTTTTTTACTTTTAATCGAAAGACACGCGAAATAATATCGTATCGATCATGAGATTTTTGTCCTGAAAGTAAGTGCTCATTTATGTCACTCCAGCGTGGGTTACATGTAAAAGTAATAAAAAGGTCGGGACGACCGTAATGTCTAACATAGGTCATGGCGTCTTGCGTTTTTTCGTGCATGTATCTTGGACCACCAGTGAAAGATGATGGAAGTACTACCATTTGTCCCAGCTGATTTGCTTCAGTATCTTGCCGTCCAATTGCATCTTTTAAATGAATATAATTATCTGCGCGCAATTTGGCTTGATTGTTTTTTATGTAGTTTAGTCTTTCAGTTTCTATTTTTGCGTATTCATCTACCAAATATTGACTAAAAAGAGCGCGATATTTAACCAAAAAGTTATCTTCTCCTTCTCTGATCATTATTCTGTATGAATAAAAACTTACAGCAGAGACTGTTTTTTTCAAGGGCAACTTTGTTGTGGGATTGCATTGTTGTATGTTGATTGAATAGCCATCGTCCCCCCAGCAAAACATCAACGGGTACTGCAGCGCGTCATAAGCTCGATGTATCTCACTGATACGCTGAAGTGAGTTACTTCGGCTTTCGAGGATGATGTCTCTTCGGTTAAAATGCTGATCTACCAATACTACAGCCACTTCATTTGCCGTTGGTGCATTAAATCTGCCTCTGTGTTCTCTTTGTGGTTTTTTATCTGCATGTATTACAACCTTGAATGACTCTGAAGGCGATATTTTATCAATGGCTGTTTTTAGATCTTTTATGTATGGGTTCACCTCATGTAACATAAGCTGCAATTGTTTGATTAAATTTGGTTTCAAATCAGGAAATTTAGAACATCGAATATTTGCTTCTCTATCATCTTCACCGACGAAATAAATTTGCAGAAACTGTGCATCCTGCCCAGATTCAGGTAATATACTTCCAATTAAATGATAGACTTGTCCTTGAACTTTAAAAGTTGGTGAAAAACCGCCTTCTTTTATTTGTTTTCCACCAAAGGAAGTCATTTGAAAACAGGCATTATATTTTCGGATATTATCCATGAAGTGTACATGATTTGGGTGTAAATCATTAACCAGACTGTAAAGTGGTTCAGGCAGTTGTTTAAACGGCTCAAGTTGTACTTTACCGGCGCTACAACACATGCCAGGTGTCTCATCTTTCCACTTCAAAGCGTTACACCACTGACACTTGTACGTCATAGAACCTAAGACTACACTGCTGTCAGTTCCATAAGCAATATCTGGGTCATACGCCAAACCCGAAAGCAACTTGCTTCTCCATACACGCTGAATTGTATTTTCTCTATACCGTGACTGAATCACTCTATGCACATCAGTATTCCTGGCCTGATATAGTGCAGCAGATTGCCTGTGTTTTTCAGGGTTTGCAGCCTGGTAGGTGGCGATAGATTGCCTGTGTTTTTCAGGGTGTGCAGCCTGGTAGGTGGCGACAGCTTGCCTGTGTTTTTCAGGGTGTGCAGCCAGGTAGGTGGCGACAGCTTGCCTCTGTACATCAGGGTGTTTTTTCTTATATTCAGACACAGCTTTACGGTGGGATTCAGGTTGAGTTTGTCTATATTTTTTTTGTGCCTTTTTTATTTGATTATTTCGTGTGTAATTAGTAAACCTTGCCCTACGTTTGTTTTTCTTTTTTTCTATTAATGTCACAGACTCAGACAATAAACTTCCTGTTAAATTTTCATCATAATTTAATGAAGATACTATAGGTACCTCCTGACAACCCTTTTCAACTTTAAGTTGCGAAGGTGTATCAATTGCAAAATCATGTTCTTCTACAGCTACCTCCATACGACGCCGAGTAATTTTCTGTGCTGCTATGGGAAGATAGGCATCAAAATGCCCACTGGACAAATCTTGGCTGAATCGTAATCGCCTAACCGGATAATTGTTAGATCCAGATTCCGTATATATGAGACCGTTTCTATAAACTTCAAACTTAAATGGGAATATTAATCCTGCTGCTATTAACTCACAAAGTCCGCCATAAGTAGCATTTTTTATCATATCAGCAAAATATTCGTCAGGTGTTAAGTAGTTATTACCATTCCTGTCATGGGTCATAATTGAAAACTGGCTCCAGTCATTAACCACATATCTGACAATGTCTGAACGCACCTCCATCGCTCTATCTTGTGTTCCGTACATTAAATAAGAGAGAGCACGAAACAAACATGCACCGTCACCAACAATAGGGACGACAGTACATTCTTCAACTTCTCCATTAACGTTCAGATTTTCTTTAGCCATTTTAAAAAAGTCGTACTGACAAAACCTATACTTAAACCAAACGAAAACAAAACAAATGCCAAATACAACCAAAACAATTTTAACGACCAACAACATCCAACCAACTGTGTACAACTAACCTATCTGACGACGAAAGTTAAATAATTACTGGAGTGGGTCATTAATCCGCGGAAAATCTTAACACCGCGATTCAGAAAAATGACTTAATTGCACAACGCCATCTACTGTCAAAATTTAGAACTAAAAATTATTTTGTTCGTCATTAGTTCCATTAGGTACTAATAGTTCAAACTAATACATTTACATCCTCCATCATCCCGGTAAGCGGACGTCTTCATCATAGTAGCTCCAACCTTTAATTTCAGTTCAATCAGTCGAAAATCTAAGAAGTTTTATACAAACTTTTATCCCCTATTTTATCCCCTTAGGGGTGGAATGTATCAAAATCCTTTCTTAGGGGATGCCTACATCATAGTAGCTATATGCATGCAAAGTCTCAGCCCGATCGGTCTAAAATTGACAAAGTTTCATACAAACTTTCATCCCCTGTTTTATCCCCTTGGGGGTAGAATTTATCAAAATCCTTTCTTAGCGGATGCCTACGTCATAACATCTACCTGCATGCCAAATTTCAGCCCGATCCGTCCAGTGGTTTGGGCTGTGCGTTGATAGATCACTATGTCAGTCAGTCAGTCACCTTTGAGTTTTATATATTTAGATTATCCCCTTAGGGGTGGAATGTATCAAAATCCTTTCTTAGGGGATGCCTACATCATAGTAGCTATATGCATGCAAAGTCTCAGCCCGATCGGTCTAAAATTGACAAAGTTTCATACAAACTTTCATCCCCTGTTTTATCCCCTTGGGGGTAGAATTTATCAAAATCCTTTCTTAGCGGATGCCTACGTCATAACATCTACCTGCATGCCAAATTTCAGCCCGATCCGTCCAGTGGTTTGGGCTGTGCGTTGATAGATCACTATGTCAGTCAGTCAGTCACCTTTGAGTTTTATATATTTGAGTTTTATTTATTTAGTTTGATTTAATAAGACACGGACAATTAATTTACCTATCTAGCTGTCATTTCAATGACATGCCGCCATTTTAATATCTACTTGATGTTTTATCATTTGGCATTTTTCATTTAATTTAAAAATAATCTTCTGTAACCGAAATAGTTCGTATATATTTTGTATTTAAATAAAATATTGTTCTGTATTTCTTTCTATAAGCAAACAATGCTGGACGAAAGACTTCCAAATTCAAAACAATGTCTGCTTTATTAAAAATATACTTTTATTTAAATTTACAATCTATATTGCAATGGCCACAATGCTCAAGATTGCACGACCCTATGCTCGTATTGACACAGTTTTTAGTTATGTTATTTACAACGTCTTAAGTGCACTATGACTATAAAAACAAAACTTTAATGTTTTGAAGATTTCAAACGAAGTAATGGCCAAATGGGTTATGAATCAACTTGCTTCACTGTACTGTGTGTGTGTATCACCAGTTAGGGAGCTGCCCAGTGCATATATTAACACTAATGTATTTAAATCGAATACTATTTATTTAATGGTCTGTAAGAGTGTCATTCAATACCAATAAATTTACGTTTTGTCTTTAGATTTGCTGTAGAAAGCATTACGTGAGTCCAAACCAAGCTTAGCATTACATAAAATAATGGTTTTACTTACTCCATTTATTACTTTCGTTTGTTATAAAATGATTATTACCATATGGATATTTATTTTGAAATAAACTAAACTTCATTTTGCAAAATCTCTTTGTTATTTTTTTAAGAGCCTTTTGCCCGTAACTCTATCCCGTGATGGATTTCCGATTATCCTATACAAACTTAAACATCCAATTTACCCCTTTAGGGTTTGATCTTTCAATCAAAGTTTGTGATAAATCTCTTTTCTTTGGCCTCCTTAAACATAATTCCATTAAAATCCGTTTAACGATTAGTCTTTACTTAAAAACAGATAGGGGTTGATTTATCGCTTCATATTATAACTGATTTCTTCATCAATAAATTGGATTTATGCTCGTTTATTTAATAAATAAAACGGTAATTAAATTGTGAAATAAACACCACAATAAATCACTGGGCTCAACATTGGCGGTAAAATGTGTATAAATTAATGGCACAATGTTTAGGGTTCCGTACCCAAAGGGTAAAAACGGGACCCTATTACTAAGACTCCGCGATCCGGCTATCTGTCTGTCTGTCTGTCACCAGGCTGTATCTCATGAACCGTGACAGCTAGACAGTTGAAATTTTCAAAGATGATGTATTTCTGTTGCCGCTATAACAACAAATATACAGTCGCTATACAGAATAAAATAAATATTTAAGTGGGGCTCCCATACAACAAATGTGTTTCTTTTGCCGTTTTTTTGCGATAATGGTACGGAACCCTTTGTGTGCGAGTCCGACTCGCACTTGGCCGGTTCTTTGTTTGTTATTGTTTATACAAATACGTATAATATAAATACATATATAATAATAATTTAATATATAATGTTATATACGTATAAATAACACACGTACAAACCAAAATACATAAACCCACTACTTTTCCCTTGGGGTAGGCAGAAACTACTGGTTCCGGGTAGTCCCAGCAGTTATTTGTACTGTGTAGATTTTTGACTGTTGTAACTCTCTCTCTGTTATCTGTTGTGGGTCTGAAACCTTAAGAGCTTTCCACCGCTTCAGTGCCGTAAATCGATTACTTTCGGAAGCATACTCCTTAGTAACACCTAAATTAAAAGGTTTGATAAAAAATAAAAATAAATTGATTCATGTACATTATTTGTGAAACATAATTATTTTTTTCGTGTAACTAATACTTATGCTTTAAAAAAATATTTATTTATATTTTTTCGCTACTTTTACATACTCCTCCAAAACAACTTGGATGTTTAAAAATATTTTTACACAGGAAAATGTATGCCTAGAACTTCCTCATAACTGAAATAGCATATGTAAATCAAAAAATATTTTGCAAACAAAACTATACAAAAGGAAATTCAATATTGATATTTTGGTTCCGAGCGGGCGCACGGCCAGTACTGCGTTAATATTGGGGAATATTTACGCCTTAAACCTTGACATCAGTCTTATTTAATTAATTATGACACTCCAACGACTTTTTTACTAGTACATTCTTTGGGATACTGTTACAAATTAAACTTAAAATCTAGAGTGAATTTGTCACTAATTACAGGTGTGCACAGCACTTACATATTTCAAATTTTTTGATATTACTCGTACATAGGGTACTTATAGGCTAACATAGAGTACATAATAGGCTATCAAACAATTTGATTGATGCGTAATAATTGATAACACTAGTCTTATAAGGCGTGGGTCATGCTGCGAGCTAAACTAAGATATCATTACTTTTTAACCGACTTACCGAAAAGGAGGAGGTTCTATGTTCGACTTCATGTAAGATTTTTTTATTTTTTTTATTTATGTTCACCGATATCTCCGTCAATTGTGGACCAATTTTGAAAATTCTTTTTTTGTATGAAAAAGTATGTTTCGAAATTGGTCCCATTTTATTTTGGTGAAGGTCTGATGAAGTACTTCAAAGCTATACAACAGAACTCTTCAATAAATAACGGGAAATCTCTTGGAATTGCTGCAATCGCATGTCTGTTTATTGTTTATACCATTTCAATACAGTACCATTTCATTACAATACATTTTCATAACATAACATCACGCCAGTACCCTCTTGAGAGGTACGTAGTTCTCACATTTCACCCTTTGTGTTCAAGATACTCGGCTAATCTATTCTGGCGTTAAGGTAACTTACTAAACAACTTGCCTATTAGGTAGGTACCTACAACAAAAAAGTGAAACATAAAAAACTTTTTACAAAAAAATACTACCGACTTCCAAATAAGAAAACTACAAAGTGAAAAATAACTTTATTTTTGGAAGTCGGTGTCCGTAACGCAAAAAATGGTACCTACGAAAGACACGGACCGCCAAAAATAAAGTTATGTTTCACTTTGTAGTTTTCTTATTTGGAAGTCGGTAGTATTTTTTTGTAAAAAAGTTTTTTCTTAGTAGCACTATAGTCGAAATCTTGAGGGGGTACAGCTAGATTAGGCTCAAAGTAATAGTTCAAATAAATAGTTTGAGTACTCAGCCTTCAAAGCAAGAGAAAACAGGAATCTGTAACTGTGAGGTAAACCCTGAATGGATGGAGATAATAATCGTCGCTTCGGCTCACTCGCTCCATCGTAGACCTCATCTATCACTAACCATCAGGCGAGATCAAGGGCAACTGCGATCTCAATAAGAATTTCAAAAAAAAAGGTAATAAAACTAACGACTGCACAGCATGATTTTCTTTTTGTTTACATCTTTTTAGTTCTTTTAAGCAGTCGGGTTTTTTAATTTTTTTTATTTAAAACTGTTTAGTATTTTTTTTCATAATCTTATCATACCAGCTACAAGAAGTACGTCCAATTATTTCTTTATTATGATTTTTGCAAACCAAACACAGAATATTTGAACTGAAACCTCACTCAAATCGCAGAGGATAATAACACAAGGCTTTACCCACCAAAAAGCCAGGGATTAGGTGAAAAAGGGGACACGTTTGAACGGTAGGAAGTGGAATTTTAATAAGGTTTCATATCACCGCATGCATTACCATATATAAATGTGCCGAATATATGTGGATCTTTATGAAGGATTTTTGGTATTGGATTGCCGCAGTTTTGATAAATGACATTCATTTTTACCCGACTGCCGAAGGAGGGTAATATGTTTATCAGTCTATATATGTATGTTTGTTCCTATGTGGCGTTCTAGAGACCAAACGGGTTGGCCGATTTTGATGATTCTTACGTCAAACGATTTGTCTTAACCCTGCGAGTGTCACTGGCTACATTAAAATTGGAAAATAAAAAAATGGCGGATTTTTGCCGCCATATTGTGTGCTCCAAATTTTTTTTTCTTCCAAACACGTCGTCTGGGGTATCTAAGGGTTTTAAGAGGTGATTTCAAAAATATATAATACTTATATGTTTAAATGCAACAGATTTAAAAAAAAAATTAACTAATAAGCTGTAAATTAAAAAAAAGTTATTTAAAAAAAAACTGTGCAGCCAGAGGATACATTTTCGCGAGCTGGCTGACCAAAACCAGATGTACCCTCCGACTGCACAGCATGATTTTCTTCTTGTTTACCTCTTTTTAGTAAGCTTTTTAAGCAGTTGGGTTTTTTGTTTTTTTTAATTAACTTTTTTTTTTGAAAATGGATTGAAAATAACACTTTTCTACGTCAATCTTTTTTTGAAAATTTAAGCTAGATACTAATAGTTTCCATAACTAAACGAGATAAGATATATTTCATCAGCCTACAGCAGTCCATTGTTGCACATAGGCCTCTCAAGCGCCGTTCATAATGATGATTGGGAACTGTCATCCAGTATTTGTATTTTTTTATTATTGATTGGCTCGCGCTTGACCACTATCTCACCTGATGGTAAGCGACGATGTGGTCGACGGTGCAGCACAAGCAGTCAAGAGTAAATAGGTTTGCTCTTGACTTAAGGACTCCCAGATTGTAGCTATCAGGCAATACACCAGCAGGGAATTCCAGTCCTTAGCTGTACGCATGACAAAAGTATTTCCAAAACGTTTGGTGTGTAAGGATGGTATGTCCACCATGTATCGATGAAGCACCGCCGTACGTCTTGTAGTCCTATGAAGACACAGACTAGTAGGAATTAGTACATGCAATTTCAACGCGCAATTCCCGAAATGTAACTGATAAAAAACCGAAAGGCTAGAAAATCGGGGCCGTTGTTCAAGGCTATGGAGCCTAGACTCGACCAGTATCTCATTGCCGACGAGCTACTTGGCCCGTTCCTCGACCGACTCAAGTGCATCCAGCTGGTGCTTGGCAGATCCTGCCCACAGTTGAGAGAAGTACTCCATGCATGACCGACCTCGTGCTAGATACGAGTTGAGCATCTATTCCGGCGTGAAGTACCGCCTCTACTTTGCAAGGATCCCCGACCTTTTGGTAGCCAGTTGAACTTTTGCCTCAATGAAGGGACTCAAATTGAGGGTTGATGTCAACGTAACGCCAAGAAGCTCAAGATGGTCCGTCATCGGCACGATCACACCTCGGAAAGAAGAAGCCGGCTGGAATTGACTCCTTTTAGCGGCAAAAATACATAAAGTAGTAAAGGGTAATTTCAAGTAGGTTACTTGCCCATATTTACTTCAAAAACTTAGGTCCACACCGTATTATGCGTTATAAAGTATTCAGTTTATATAACTAATATAAACTGAATACTTTAAAAATGCTCTAAAGTAGATGGAGCTGAAAGTTCAATTTATTTAATACCATTTTAAACTGTATCAAAGTATTTTGCCTTTGAACAATTTAACTTTATTTACATACCGATCACCAAAACATTTTGTGCATACACCCGTGACCGCAACTTCTCTCATTTCTCGCTCATTCCTCGCACAGCTCCCACAACAACCTCAGCTCATTAAACCCGTATTTACAAAGTTGCCAGGGGACTGCGTCGATTTATATTCTCTAATACGATCATCAATTTAGGTAACCTCTCCAAAATCGTGACAATTACTTTTGTGCTGACATTAGTAATGGTTTGTTTACTTATCTGATAGTCCATCATGAGTTTTTTAACTTATTAAAAACTCGATGGGTCTAAAGCGTCTTTTTAGGAAATAATACTAATTTGAATTTGATAATGTATGTTATAGGTAGAGTTGCCATCCGTCCGGGTTTCCCCGGATTTCTCCTAGTTTAGAAGGCGTCCGGGGAGCGTCCGGGCGGGATTTTATTTGTAGTCCGGGTTTTAAAATCTTCAAATCACCAATGGCATTTTACATTTTCCGATTTCTCCGTCAGTTGTGGACCGATTTTAAAAAGTATTTTTTGTTTGGGAGGGTAGGATCCCGAATCGGTCCTATTTAAATTTGGCGAAGATTTGATGAAAAAGTTCGGAGATATTCAACGGAACTCTCTCTCAAAAATTACGGCAAATCACCCGAGATTGCATGCCTTTTTATAGTAAATTAGTTTCTGCCAGCGGCTTCGCCCGCGTGAAAAGTGTTTTATCATACCAAGGAAACATTATACCGGGATAAAGAGTAGCCCTATGTGCTATTCCAGACTATAATCCATCTGTGTGCCAAATTTCATCTAGATCCGTTTAGCCGTGTTGGCGTGATTGAGTAACAAGGGAGGTATGCCTTCAAATTTATGTATTTATAATACTAATAAGATTACTTTAAAAATTGCCCACTAACTAGTGCCACGAAAAAAAGTGAAAAATAAAACTTTTTTACAACAAAATACAACCGACTTCCAATTAAAACCCTAGAAAATGAAAAATAACTTCAATTTTGGAAATCGGTGCCAAAAACGATGAAACAAAATTCTCACTGAGTAGGTAACATAAAAAAATTGGTTGTTTGTAAAGTAGGTTTACGATCGAGATGTTTACGTGATAACGTCTTACCTACATATAAACCTATGTTATGATAAACACATTTTGTTTCACTGTTAAACATTCAACGAAAACTTAACCGCACGAGAAAATCTCCATTCGTTTGTATGCCGCTAGAGTGAGAGAGACGGAAGATCGGTCCACTCACTCGAACGCTATGCCAGCCTCCGCTCGTGAGGATTCCGCGTGACAAGTTTCACGGAATGACTGGCAGCGCTCGAGATGAGACGGGAGATCGGTCCGTCTCTCTCTCGTTATACCTGCGATCAGTGTTGCCACCTTGGTGATTTTGTCACTAGATCTGGCGATTTTTCAGAGCTCTCAGCGATATTTTTTCATCGTTTAGCGACTAATAAATTTTTAGCGATTTCTGGCGATTTTTCAATATGGAATTTGGCAACACTTATTTGAGACGGAAATTTTAAAAATACCTCATTCTTATGCTGAAATTGAAAGAATTTTCAGTGTTATGAGCATCGTAAAAAGTAAATTACGAATCAAAATAATAATACTTAACGCCATAATTTTTATTACAAACAGATTGAAAGTTTTGAAAATTAAATGCTTCAATTACGAATTGCCTAGCGATGTCATTGTGGTTATCGGCAAAAACGCAAAGTACTCATTTAAAGATCTATCATAACCAAAAACATCTTCAGCGCCAACGTCGGCGGCGTTTATGGATGATGAAGATATAATGGAAGATAACTATCATATTTCAAAATCACGAATTTTAACCAAGTCTGTTTTTTCCCTTTTGACTGTTACAAAATTACTTTTTTTTAATATCAGACATTTAAAGTACTTAATTTTAATAAAAACATTTTAGCGAGAACTGGTGGTTTTTTTTCAAGCCAAATTGCCAAAATATGGCGACATTTTACACTGCATCTAGTGACAAAATAATTTTTGAGATGGCAACACTGCCTGCGATCGCGCTCGTGAGGTTTTGGTGTGACACAAGTTTCTGAACATGTCACCCGACTAAAACGATTTTAAAGACGTTATCACGTCAAAAATACCCTGTTCAAATGTCCGGGTTGCAAGCTCCAAAATCCGCTTTTCACGCTTCTTGTCCTGGTTGGCAGATTTTAGAAATGGCAACCTTAGTTATAGGCCCTAGACAAGTGACATTCTATCATCGATAGCGTAGCGATAGCGATTGTCAAAAAGGCAAAATTGTATGGGATTGACCAGCGATATCGAAAAATCACGTGATCAATCACTTACATTTCGACTATCGCCTTCGTTGACATCTAAGTGACTTGTCTAAAGCCTAAAGGTGCCTGTAAACGGGCTACATAAATTTCATCTTGTTGGCAATTTTGTTGATAGCTTATTAGTAATTATACATAGTATATTTGCAACTTGTAACCTTGCTGCAATTTCATTGTGATTTACACTGTCGAGTGTGTCCAGCAAGATTCTGCAATTGGATTGACGAGGAATTTTGTTCCTACACGCGGAGCAATTATTGAGGCTTGATCTCAGTAGTTAATGACGATTTTAACGTATCCTTCTTCGGACGTTACATGAAAATTCGCGGCAATTTCGGCCCAAGCATCCTTCTTAAGGTTACGATCTTTATACGCACTAGCTTCTACATCCCATAATTCAGGATGTACATGGATTTCGTTGATAAAGTTCAAAATCTTTTTATTTGACCTCTCGGCCATGATTAACAGAATAAAATTAACAACGGGTACAAAACAACTCTACTAATCAGCCCCCGTACCATGACGTTTTTTTTTTTTTTTTTTTTTTTATTGTATATAGGCTCGCGCTTGACCACTATCTCACCTGATGGTAAGCGATGATGTGGTCGACGGTGAAGCACGCTTGCCTAGAAGTAACCTATTCACTCTTGACTTAAAGACCCCTAGATTGTAGCTATCGGGAAACACAGACTCCGGCAGGGAATTCCACTCCTTAGCTGTACGCATAATAAAAGTGTCCCCAAAACGTTTTGTGCGTATGGGTGGGATGTCCACCATGTACCGATGACGCATCGCCGTGCGTCTGGTTGTCCGATGATGAAACGGGCTGGGCGGAATTAAATCATGCAATTCCATCGCACACTCCCCGAAATGTAACCGATAAAAAACCGACAAGCTGGCAACTCGGCGACGATGTTCAAGGCTCTGGAGCTTTGATTTGACCAGTGCCTCATTGACGATAAGTCTCTTGGCCCGCTTTTCGATCAACTCTAGTGCATCAAGCTGGTATTTGGCAGAACCGTCCCAGAGGTGAGAACAGTACTCCATGCACGATCGAACTTGCGCTTGATACAAGTTGAGCAGCTGTTCCGGCGTGAAGTACTTTCTCACCTTCGCAAGGATCCCCAACTTTTTGGAAGCCAGCTGAGCCTTTGCCTCAATGTAAGGCCCAAAATTGAGAGTCGATGTCAACGTAACGCCAAGAAGCTCAAGATGGTCCGTTATTGGCACGGTTACATCACGAAAAGTTGGAGCCGGGTGAAATTGGCTCTTTTTAGCGGAAAAAAGACACGCCTGGGTTTTAGTAGCATTAAACTTGACCAGATTGGCATCACCCCATTCGGAGACTGCCTGCAAGGACAAATTCAAGCGCTCCACCATGGCCTCACGAAGAGACTGGATCTGTGGCCCGGTAGCCCGTGCGTTGGACAAGTATCTCTCAGCAACAGTGCTGTCGTCTGCATACCCAAAGGTGCCGGGTTTAAGCAGATCGTTAATGTGCAACAAGAACAATGTTGCTGAGAGTACCGACCCCTGAGGGACCCCGGCATTAATATCCAGTTGGTCCGACGAGCAGCCATCAATAACTACTCGAATGGACCGATCTCTCAAGAAGTCTGCGATCCAATCACACAGACCACCGGGCAGACCGAATGAAGGAAGCTTACCGATAAGGCTTTCGTGCCAGACCCTATCGAAAGCCTTCGAGATGTCGAGGGAAACGGCAAGCGCTTCCCCGTGCCTCTCGATGGCCTCACTCCATATGTGAATGGCATACGCTAGAAGATCCCCAGTAGACCGATTTCGGCGGAAACCGTACTGGCGGTCGCTAAGGATATCGTTAGCTTCTAGGTATGCCAGGAGCTTAGTGTTTAGTACACGCTCCATACTCTTACAGAGTATGGACGTAACAGAGATGGGTCGGTAGTTAGCCGGGTCAGCTCGACTGCCCTTCTTGGGCACGGGCTGTTCATTGGCTTGCTTCCAAGCATTCGGCACTTTTCCAGTCTCATATGAAAGGCGGAATAGGCGTGTCAAGATCGGAGACAGTTCAGGCGCACAGGTTCTAAGAACTATAGCTGGTATTCCGTCAGGGCCGCTAGCCTTGTTCACGTCGAGGTTGCGTAGCACCCTACGGACGTCCTTTTGGTGGATGCGAATGTCCGACATACTCGTCTCGCATCCAACAAAAGGAGGAGGGGGCCGCGAATCACCAGAATTTAGACGCGAAGATTCCGCAAAAAGAGAGGCAAATAAATTTGCCTTCTCCTCAGCGGAGTGGGCCAGCGACCCATCTGGTTTCAGCAGTGGTGGTAGTGAGGGACGGCAGAAGTTTGATTCGACCGACTTAGCCAGGGACCAAAACGCTTTACTACCTGCTGGGTAAGAAGCAAGTTTGGTCCCTATTCGGCTAATGTGGTCAAACCGAGCCCTTCGCAACACCAACTTGCAGGACTTGGCAGCTCTGTTAAAGGCCCTCTTCTTCTGACCCACGTCACTCGCTTCGCGCGATCGCGCGTCGACCCATGCCAGGTACGCCTCATGTTTAAGGGCGTCGGCGCGATGACATTCGGCGCCAAACCATGGCCGGTCAACGCTGGACATTGTTACGTCAGAGAACGGAATGTAGTACTCCATTCCCTGACGCAACACACCCGTCACGGCGTCCGCGCACGACGAAGGATCAGCCGAAGAAAAGCAAGTAGGCTGCCAAGGATAGCATGCGAAGAAAGATCGCATGCCATCCATCATCGCTGACCTGTACCGCCAAACCCGCCGGGTGCCTCTTGGGCTGGGATCGGGCGGGGAGTAGACGGACACAGACTTCACCAGACAGTGGTTGGAACTACCCAAAGGTGAAGTTATCGACACAGAGTATCGGTCTGGATCTGTTGTCAGCAGAAGGTCCAAGCAATTGGCCGTGTGCGAGTCAACATCCGGTACCCTCGTTGCTCCCTGGACCAGCTGGGTAAGGTTGAGCGCTAGCGAAAGCTTTCGCATCTCCCTCCCAGCATGGTCAGTGCACTGGTATGGGAAGAGCCACTCCTGGTGGTGGGCATTAAAGTCCCCCAGTAACACTAATTGGGCGAAAGGGTACCGCTGCTGTGCCGCGTCAGCAGCTTCACTGATGTACTCTGTGAGCCTGGTTGTCTCCTGATCTCCGCTATGCGAACGGTAGACACAGGCGTAGATAATTTTATCCAGACCTGTGTCCACTAGAGCCCACAGCGTTGAGAATCTGGGGTCCTCAAGGTTACGGAGACGCCGATAGCAAGTGTCGTCACGGGCGTACATACACCACCCGCGTGTGGTTTAAAATTGTACTCCAGGGTAAACCCTGGGTAAGATAAGTACGACACATCTGACGGACTCGCTATCTGCGTCTCCGTAAGGAAAAACAGCGCTGGTTTCTCAGCCTCCAGGTGGTAGTGGACTGCAGAGAGATTTGAGTGCAGACCTCGAATGTTGGTGAGGTGCACTTTGTGGGGGAGGGGGTGCAGCCGCTGTTTGAGACCAATTTTCTTTTTCCTTCTCATATATTAAGTGAATGGAGGTAAGGAGAAGGAAGTGAGACGAGGTTCCACGCTGCTAACCTACAGACACGCACTGAAAAAGACGCTATCATTGGGGCACTAGTCCGGAGACTGCGGGGACGCCCGAGCCCCCCCGGAATGTCCATCGGGCCCTCCCCATCTGGTCGCCAACCAGCACGATGGTGCATTCCGGGATTTTTCGACAGTTGGCGGGGCAGCCTTTCGTGTGTGGCTGGCACACTACTTGGGCCCCCAACTACCTGCGGTCGGCCAGCGGCGCACCGTGCCTCGGATCCCGCTACCCTCCGCGACTAGTCTCCCGATACGTCCATAACAGCGCGCGTCAGGCTGGTCAGCCTGCAGTGGAACGGCTGTCTCGACCCAATTCCTCTAGTGGCTACACCGAGCATCGTAACGGAACACGGCTAGGCCGCTTGGCGATACGTCTTTGCCCGGTGGGTGGTCGCAAGCCTTCGGCCGAAGCCTACCACCAGATGTCACCTGATTTGCACCACCCGGGGACCACGTGTAGGGAATCAAAGGGTACACTCCTACGGACGTGGGTGACTCGGCCCCCAAACGACGTGTCAAAATTATCATGTTGCGACTGGAAAAAAGGGACACATGTATACAAGTCATACACATCTGTCCCTTATGCACACTCAAAATACTTAATCAACCTTACGCATATACATGATAAATCATTTGCAATCTAGCCGGCTAGACATTGAATACATGCGACTACTGTGAAATATCTTGGCAATATCGCCAGGCTACAATGCAAGATTGCAGCAATTGTGGCACTGTGTTGAGCGATATAATTGGCAACTTGGCGGCTGTACAATTGCAGCAAGAAATTGTCAAAATACTAGCCCGTATACAGGCACCTTAAGAGGCTCGATGTCAGCGATCGCGATGGTCAAAATGTTAGGTATTTGATCACGTGACATATCGACAGCACATTTCAATCCCCTAAATTTTTGACATTTATCCAATCGCTAACACAACTTCATTAAAATCATTAGATATTAGATATCTAATGATTTTTTTAAACTATTAATAGGCTCGCTTTTCACCACTATCTCACCTGATAGTAAGTGATGATATGCTCGACGGTAAAGCATGCTTGCCTAGGAGTAACCTATTTCTAGATTTTATTCAAAGTGTTTTGGAAGGACGGTACCATTAAAAAATCAAAAAACGTATTTAAAAATGAGATTAAAAGCAGTTAATAGGAGGAATTGTTGTTTCAAACAATTAAAAAAATCCTTAAATAACTCATTTGCTGCACATGTAGGTTAATGAGCTTAGAGTTTTAATCCAGTCGTCTGTACCTGAGAAAACTTTTTTATTCCTATTACTAAGGGAAACACGGAAAATCACGGAAGATCTCAAAATTAGGACAGGACAAAATTTAATCCGAGTGCAGCTACAAAAGCAGCGAGGGAAGTTCCCGTGGTCGCCGATATACAGCATACATTATTCAATAATACCCCACGAGTGTGGGCCACGAAATAGTTGGTTTGACTTCGAATTTAACTTGAAAATTCATACAAAAGGCAATCGCTCCATATGGAGTGAAAGGTGACGAAAACATAGTTGAGAACGAGTTAGGCTGATTTAAATTCATAGGAATACTGAGAGAGACCCTGGTAATAAAATTACAAGCCCATACTGCACGCATGGGCTGTAAATATAACACATCAAGCATAAGAAAGAGACTGTTAAATAATGAGTGGTACTTATGGGGGAGGAACTCTATATGCCATGAAATCAAGTAATAACGATCAGAAAAGTGTGACATAGTCAAAACGAAAATGCGGCTAGTTGTTGTTTTTTTCTATAAATCTGATAGGTCACTTTACAAGCTGTCAGCGCCAATTTCGTCACTGCGACCTACAAAAAGAGATAGATATTGACCGCACAATATTGCTTTGTCTCTTTCTAAAGATTTGACTTCTGTAGACGTCAGCCGAGCCGCTGTTTCCAAGGCCCCAATCTCTAAAGGTAGCAGGGAAACTCCAACTCTTGGCCCGAGTCCGGCCAATAGTACGGTGAATAGGCATTCCAATTTAGTTGATGCGCACTAACCCAACAACTTTCCGTAATGGCTGACTCTGATTTCCATTAGCCTTAGAAACACGTACTATTAATGTACCTATTGGTCGAACGGGGGGACTTTGATTAAAAAGATTGATACACTGATAAATAGGGGTAAAGAGTCGCTTCTAACATAAAAAGAAAAATAGATCTTCTAGTAAAAAGATTGAAATAAAATTATTCGCATCAGATTGTTGGTCAGGGACCGGTCGACACTTGGGGTGGCCTATGTTCAGCAGTGGACGTCTTTCGGCTGAAATGATATAGATTATATTTATGGCAAAGGAGTTATGGGCCGTCAATCTACAAACTTGTCGACTCTCAATTTTGGCCCTTACATTGAGGCAAAGGCTCAGCTGGCTGCCAAAAAGTTGGAAATCCTTGCAAAGGTGAGAAGGTACATCACGCCGGAACAGTTCCTCAATTTGTATCAAGCGCAAGTTCGATCATGCATGGAGGACTGTTCTCATCTCTGGGACGGATCTGCCAAATACCAGCTTAATGCCCTAGACTCGATCGAAAAGCGAGCCAAGTGGCTCATCGGCGATGAGGCACTGGTCGAGCCAAAGCTCCAGAGCCTTGAACACCGTCGCCGAGTTGCCAGCTTGTCGGTTTTTATCGGTTACATTTCGGGGAGTGTGCGATGGAATTGCACGATCTAATTCCACCTAGCCCTTTCATCATCGGATTACCAGACGTACGGCGATGCGCCATCGGTACATGGTGGACATCCCACCTATACGGACAAAACGTTTTGGATCACTTTTATTATGCGGAATTAATATTAGCTAAGTAGTGGAAATCCCTGCATGAGTCTGAGTATTTGCTGACAGCTACGATCTAGGAGTCTCTAAGTCAAGAGTGAATTGGTTATTTCTAGGCAAGCGTGTTTCACCGTCGACCACATCATCGCATAACATCAGGTGAAATAGTGGTCAAGCGTGAGCCTATACAATGACATAAAAAAAGGCTCTGGCCATAAATCAGTAACAAAGAAAGACAATAGCATAAACCCCACATACAAAACATGAACCTCTTCATAACGCAAAAATTACAATTCAATGCGACAAATCTATAAGTATAATGTTTGCTTATAAATTTTATCAAGCTAATAAGAACGTAAATAGAGATGTACTCTTACATGTAGAATGTGCTTTAGAAACATCTTGATGGGGCCTGAGTATTTCAATTTGAATTTAAATTCAAGGATCCTACCTACGTCCATCAGCTAGAGTGGCACCCTAGTCCAAAATAGTTTAGATATCGTCAACAACATAAATTTCACGCCACATGTTTCTGACAGACACCCAAATATACACCGAAAATATTCAGCTTTCGTCTGAAGTGTACGTCAAAAAGGATTTATGGAAATTCATCCCTTTATGGTTGAAAAGGGATGAGACGAAACGGAGGCGTCGTTTTTAAGAAAACATTTACTTAAAAATATGAAACATTTAGAAGGGGGAAGATGGAAGACAAAAGGAAAAATACACAAAAGGCTCAAACGAAAGACGACCCATTTTCGAAACGTATTTCAAAGAGCCTCCCCCTGTATCTAAATCCGCACGTTTAGTGCGTGTTCACACGTGCCGGGGAGTTAGATAAAGATTTATTTCGTGAGCTGATTTTCTAATCGGTGTTTAAGTGGAAAAAGCAGTTTTTTATATCCTTTTCTTTGATGATTATAAGGCAAAATGTACGTGACAAAGATTGAGACATCTACAGGATTTATCCAATTGTACTTTACTTACTGAAAGTCTTGCCACCGGGCTTTAACAAAACCCATTTAGGTGGACGTGGATTTGACAGACCCTGCCGGGCGAGCACGGCCCGTGTGATAGGCTTGGGTCACGCATTTAATCACGGATTTTGCTCCCAAAATGTGATAAAAATGTGTGACTCAAGCCTGTCACGATAGGCCGTGCTCGCCCGGCTGGAGACAAGAATTATGACATGACGTTCTTAACTCCTGCTCCTTCTTAAGGCCAAAAATAGGCCAAAAAGAGATAGATGAACTGCTTTAAAATGCATGACTCGAGATATAATCATACTGTGTATACCATTGCAAAGAGACGAAGAAGACGTCTTGCAAACTTCACGAACAACCGTTACTTAATCAGATAGCCAACGGAATCAATAGAATCGTCTTGTGAGACTAATGCCAAAACATTTGCAAACGCGTTGGGCTCAAGACAAAATAACACTCTCTAAGCGATAGCGGTTGTCGATATGCCAAAATGTCAGACGATAGTTATTGATAACATGACATTTCGGTAATGCTTCCGCCCAATCCTATATATTTTGTACTTTTTGACCAAGCGAGCGCGAAACGCAAGCAAAGCGTCTTCGTTTCAGCTTGGGCAAAAATTCTTTCGTATGGCACTATACTCTTATTTTTCTGTGGGATGTCCGACGGATGTCTGGCTGTTCTTCTCTACAGGTCGCATTTCTCAACTGATTCACGTGAAAGTTTGTGAACATGTTCGATAATTGCATGTGGTTTTTTTGTCGGTTCAATTCTTCAAATTTTAAAAAATGACAGTGCAATTAAAAAAATAAATATGATTTTCAAAACCGACAGACTCGCGAGTAGTCGCGAGGTCACAGTTCACAGAGCCACTAGTTGACAATCGTTATCGCTGATAGAACATCACTTTGTCTTAATCCTTCTTATAAATATTGTTTTAAGCAAAGCGTTTCTCCGCCTGTTCATCAGAACCCCCCTTTATCTGAGTCGAGGCGAGAGATAAGTATGCGCGAACGTGCCTCACATTACATTAAAGTCATTTACGTGGCAAACGAGCGTTCTACAACTTGGTTACTGGTTTAGTAGTGATTTCATCTAGTGTAAGTTTATGTGTATGACGTTTTAGAGTTCCAGTTGAACGATTAGCTTTAACGAATGCTCTCTCTGTTTCAGGACCTTGAGCTAGCTGTCAATATTTCAGCCCAACGTCTATCGGATGAAATGCGTGTCATCCTACCAAACCATAGTAAAATGTTGGTTGTCTATGCCCCCAATATATTATACTCATCTGCCTACGTATAGGGAATCATCCACCTTGGTGTCTTCTTGTCCATCTGCTTGTCTGACCAGTTGGTATGTGGCTACCAAGGCAGCTCAGTTATTGGCCACGTTCAGATCTTAAAAGGTGCATATGACTCGGTATAACTGACAGACAATATGAAGATAGTGATGATTACTCTACATATGCTCTTTGCTAACATAACATCACGGTATATATGTCTGATAAATAAATTAAACATCTTTTATTTCATAATGGAACTTATTGAACATAATAAAAGATAGTAAAACATTTGTTTTACGACAGTTCATAAATACAGACAAAAATGAAATATAATAAAAAGTGACAATCTTTGTAATAAGTTACATGAATGGGAATGGAAAAAGGATAGTTGACAAAATATCTATTTAGTCCGTCAGTTAGATAACCTGAAAATATTGGACACGTATTTTTTCTTTTGCCAGGTTAACAAAAAATTACGAAGATACAGTGCGTTGAAATATTGTGTTTGCACGATGTTAGTACACTTTATACTGACAAAGCGACGTCACAAGCCCCCCACTCCTGAACTTTGATGCGCTTTATCTTTGTCACTTTTTATTTATTTGATAAAGCAAAAACTACGGGTTCAATATTATTTGATAATCTCACTGACGGACTAAATAGAATTATCATTTTTCTACCTAGGATACATCCCTATACATCGCAACACTTCGGGCGGCCGGAGCACGCCGTCTATGCTGCACACATGTCTGCGTGACGCACACGGCATCGGTGTGTGAGTGCGCAGAGCGGCGGCGGCGCGGCGCGGCTCGGCGAACCACTCACTTCCACGGAATCCACCGGAACAGACGACACCTCTCTCTTAAAACCAAAATGACCATTTATTGGTTCAAATAAATCTCACTAGATGGCGCGATACGCACCATACGCATCTGTTATGAATGTGTGTAAAATTTAACATTTTCTGGAATTGAACATAAAAGTTAAAAGTTCTTGTTAAATCAACTCTCCAATCATCATGGAATTTTGGCCTCTTAATTCACATTTCAAAGATTATTTGAACGGATTATTTAAAATTGATGCCAATAGACGGCGCGGTTTTAAATATCTAAGGCATTGCACTCGATTGTTTAAATTTGCATTGTAACACATTTAGTGCAAAGAAACTGTAAAACGTGCAAAAAATACTACAAAACAAACCTTCACTGAATATAAAGAAAAAAATATTCACGAACTGAGTAAACCTTTCTACTTGCAAGTTGCTGCTAACACCATCTATCTATCGCCGTGGAACGAAACCGAACGCGATTGATGTAAAAAAATAGTCGGTTTAATCAGACGATAAACGCTAGTTACGTCGGCACGGTTTCTTTGTATGGGATAAGGCATCTGTATGCTAGTATTATATTATTATCCGTGTTCCGGGACAGTTTATATTTTGTTATTTTAACTGCATTAAACCATTTGCTTATTTAGTACCGTCCACTCATTTCATCCACGAGCTTACATGAATATGCCAAAGTTTCAGCAAATGTAATCAGATGCTTAAAAAATGGATTACTAGTTTACGGGATGGACATGCGAAAGAAGTAAATTAATAAAAAGTTTATAAAAATATAATATTGTGTTCCTCAACCTCATTGACACAAAATACATAATTATATCTATACCAATACTACAAAGAGGAAAGATGTTTTTGTTTGTTTGTATGTACCGAATAGGCTCTGAAACTACTGGACCGATTTTAAAAATTCTTTCCCCTATAGCAAGCTACATTATTCCCGAGTAACATACATATAATTTACTTTCAAAAAAATTGGAGATCCTTTTGAAAATTGCAATAATGTAACCCAAAGTAGTAACATTTTGCCTGTAAAATTCATTATTTGGCGTGCACTGAGAAAACTATTGATGATACATAAAAAATATGTACTACATGATTAAAGTACTCATTATTACCTACAAAAAAGATTGCGAGAAAATATATCTCACTATCATAGTTAAGTCACAATAGCAGCTTTTGTGTTCTAAAATTGAAAGAAACAAAAGTTGGTTATATTCGTATTGTAGAATTATTTCTCATTCAAATAAATAGTTTAAAAAATTGGTAGGTAGATAGGTAGGGTAGGGTAAGAAGAGTATGTAGGACAGGTTAGGGTATGGTAGTTAGGTATGTAGGATAAGGTAGGGTAGGTAGGTTGATCAGTAGGGCAGGAGACTAGGTTGGTAGGTAGGTTAGATAGGTAGATAGCCAGTAGACGGGAGCGAAGCCGCGGGGGTCAGCTAGTTACTCGTATCTATATTTTTAACACGCTTTTATTAGCTTCACCTGTATGTTTGTTTGTATACGTAACGGAATTTCACCCACTTCATAAGGTCTTAAATTGAAACTTTCGCACTTAGAACCGATGACAATTCAATAATTCAATGTCCCAGTATACCCAATCTTTTCAATAAAATAAGTTTTCTCGATAGTTACTTTATTCTAATACCAAAAAATAAATTTTACTTTTTAATTGGGTTAAGCACGTTTTTTAGTTTTTTTAAACTATAATTTTTTATCGACATAAACAAACATAGAAATGAAAATGATAAAAACAACATGGCGCTAATAAACAGTATCATTCCAGTGATTGGCTTCTCTACAGTCTTGTTGCATAGATTTGTGTTACACATGGTGGGGGAGACGCGAGTTCCAGTCTTCTTTGCATAATCCTCGAGGATATCATCATTCTCGTCAAACTTCTGGCCGCATCCTCGTTTTGTGTAGACGAAAGATAAATCTGAAAAAAAAAAACATCATACATAAAGTCACACCTTTTTCCGCTGGGGGTAGGCAGAAACTACAGAGCTACGGTATGATCCTTCATACTCCTTTTGTTTCATTTACGTTCATACATCTAGTCATTCACGGATGCCTATAATGAGCCTGGCCTTTCTAAAGAACATCACCAACACTTACGTCTGCCTTTTAAATACCTTTTGTTACCTTTCAATCATCCTTTCAACAAACAATAACATATTATTTTCTTTTTTGATTTTGCATTCGTTAAGGTTAACGGCACTGCGCAGAAAATCGCTCGTGTATGTTCTATGGTGTCAAGTTTTGAGCACATATATATAATGTTGATGAAGAGAGGCCAAAGCATGGTGGTGCTTTGGCCTCTCTTCATCAACATAATTTCAGCAAAAAGACATCAACTGGTGAAAAAAGACCTCCCGCAGCCGTCGCCAGATCGTTCGTATCTATAAATCTCGCAACAAGCGGATCCTTCATCAGTTCAGTACATTTTGACCACTCATCATTACTATTTCAGCCAAAAGACGGCCACTCCCGCGAAAGGGCCTTATCCAAGCGGTTCCACATCGAGCTGTCCTACAAATTCCATCAGCGCAGCGGTTTCCTGAAGCCTTTATCAGTCAGGATGCACATATTGACCTCTAATTTTAAGGTTCCGTATCAAAATGGTACAAAGGAACCCTTATGGTGCGACTCAGTCTGTCACAGCTGGATATCTCAAGAACCACTTATGTTGTTATCAACTTGAAATTTGGTACAGTTTTAGATGACAACTATTTTGCAAATAAGAAAGTTTTCTTTTTTGCATCAGTTACTGAAAGGTGATCTTAAAAATTTGAAGTCGTGCTACTAGGGTATCATATGAAAGAGCGCTATTTGCACATTATCGTTTTTTTTTAAACAGCATCGTTTTCGACTATTGACGAAAAATTAAAAAAAAGAACATACGGTCCTCCCCCCCTCTATCTCCGAATTTTGCATAAAAATAATCTGAAATTATTCTGTGTGATAGAACTTTATGTTAAGACTATAGCAAAAATAAAAAGATGTCTTTAAATAGCACACTTTTTCAGAAATCATCAACAAAAATAACATTAGTTCCACTATCGGCTAAGAGATGGCGCTGGCCTAAATCTACTATATTCTACTCAGCAGTGTTAAAGTTAAATATGATGAAACAGAACCCTCAGTGCGCGATTCCGACTCGCTCTTGACTGGTTTTATGTAGTTTAAGTCCAGTAGGTGGCGAATTCTATTGCAGCGTCGGTGGCTTCGTTCAGGTGTCTAGGGTGCAAGTAAACGGACACTTGGGGCACGCCAGCAAATGGGACAGAAGCACCGCATCGGAGCAGGAGTAAAAAAAATAATTAATTTTTGTTTTTTTTTGCTCTGTCTTTAAAGAACGCTCTTGAAAAATACATTAATAATACTCACGATCCAATTTCACATATCCACAAGAGGAGTCTGATTCTTTGCATACCGTGACCATGCTGGCGTCCAACCTGTTTCTGCATGCTGCGTTACTTCCGAATCCTTCGCATACGTAGCATAAAATGGATGATGAAGCTGAAAAGAGTGAGATTTAAGTGAACTAAACTAGCCAAATGCGAGTCAGGCTCGGCTCTTCAGATTTATCAATATTTAGGATATGTTTTTGCTCTAAATGAATGTGATACTAGTGGCCGGCCACGGCTTTGCCTGGGTCATAATAATTCATAGCCTATCTAGGTACCTGCATTATTCCAGATGGACCTTTCAAATGGTGAAAGTCTTTTTCTTCAAAAATCTCACTAAATTCGGGATCTCTCTTTCTACTCGTAATATTAGTTTGTTATAAAATGGAGTATGTGGTTCGTGTTGCGTCGATGACAAGGAATAAATGATTTTAGGACGTTTTAAGACAAAGGCTATAGAGTTACACGTATTGAATACTGCGCTGGTTACAGAGAACAATCTAGACACACAGTATAGGCTTCGTACGAAACCATAAAAAGATATTGAGAAAAGTAGAAATGTTTATGGTGAAGTGTGTGAAATGTGGGTACATATCTGCCTTATCCTTCGAAACACACAGATTTGATGTTAATAACCACAGATAGTCTCAAAACTTACCAAACTTCACAGACAGAGAAACTAAAAAGACCACTAAAAACAAATCAGATATAAAAGATTTCACAATCATTTTCGTGAACTCTACAAGCACTAAAATGTAATAATACTAGATATAAACTGAATAATACAAGGAAGTCATTTTAATATAGATTTTAGGATAAAACAGGAAATAACTGATAGGAATAATGATTGGGAAAATAAACCAGTAAATACTTGTAATATGACAATTTTATTGCCTCATTGGATAGGTACCGATAGATTCTGTTTGATTTGGATTAGTGAAATTGTTATCCTACATATTATGACAGCGTAAATAATAAACATGCAGATTTCAACCACAATGTTGTTTATTCCGGGTTCAAAAGTAACTACAGTACATCAGTAATCTACAGTTACAGTACATCAGTAAACTACAATTAAAAAAATATTTAATTCAAAAAGCCTATTATTCTGTTACTGGTTATTTAAATGAGAAAATAATGTAAAGATTAACTTAAGTAATTGTCAATTAATCAATTAAATAATAGAATTATGTAATGTATAGATGATGCAATTGTTAATTAATAATGTAATATTTTATTCTTTTATTGTAATATTTTGCACACCTGCCATGGTAGAATATGGTCTAAAGAACTTTTATAAAAATTTCACCCTGAAAAGTACCCATATTTCGCAAATAAATGATTTTGATTTTGAACAGTAATTTCAGTCGAGAGAGTCGAAGCATAATTTCTCGGAAATAATATATGTTACATTATCCTTAATAATGTGATGTATGCAAATTTTAAGTTTAATGCATACAGCATAGTCTAATTAATTTATAAAGTTATGTCTAACACGGACAAATAAACGACAATCGCAACAAAAGCGAGTAAGTAAGTAAGTAAGCGAGTATTATTGATCCCGCAGTCAAACTGTATGTGCAGTTTTGCGGGAGTGTGTGTAGCTTATATTCTGTCTGTATTTTTAATAATAAAATAAATAAATAATAATAATAATAAAACTTATTTATTTTAGTGAAATGTTAACCATCTCAAAGACATCTCATTATCAACATTTTGAGCTTAGGATTTTTTTTTTAATTATAGAATAGTAAGGAAACTACTGAATTTAAGGTCAGGTGGGTGTGAAACGATTGCTCAATTTGTTTGCTCAAGGTTGTTGACTATCGTCGTCTTAATAGAATCATTTACTAATTCACATAATCCTATTTACAGGAACCCAGGAAACTTAATACTATACGGTCAAAATAATGTGAGAAGCGAGGCAGAATTGCGCGGAAACACCGAAGCAACTCGACTGTGAATCTGACGCGACACTTGGATACATCGGAGGACGTCGTTAAAACTTGCACTTAAATCGAGTTCGTAGTGAGAGGTGTTTAGAATAGATTCTGCAATAAAGTAAAGTGAAACAGGAACACAACATGCACGATTTTGTATTTACGAGTATTTAACACGTAGCGTCTGCCAGACTTCGCTCACAAAAATTCGGCAACCATGCCAAGGTAACATATTCCCGGGATAAAATTGCCATCGGTACATGGTGAACATCACACCCAAAGTATATACGCACTCAAAGTTTTGGGAATGCTTTTGTCATGCGTACAGCTAAGGAGTGGAATTCCTTGCCGAAGAGTGCAAGAGTGAATAGTTTCTACTAGGCAAGCGTGCTTCACCGTCGACGACATCATCGCTTACCATCAGGTGAGATAGTGGTCAAATTTAAGTACTCTATTAGGACATGCCTAAAAGAATAGCTTGCATCGGCCGGGAATCGAACCCGGGCCGCCCGCGTGGCAGGCGAGCATTCTACCACTGAACCACCGATGCTTGATACTTTCTTAGGTTAAAATCCGTTACAATTCAAATGGATACGCAGTCGTGTTATCGTTGCCTTTTAAAATGTACTCGTAGTAATAATATTATGTAAACTAAATTCTCTTTCATTCAAATATTATTTTGTAGGCTTCGCTCGCGTAAAAAATATTCTAAGGAAACATAATGCTAGAATAAAAAGAATTCTAAGTCATAATCCAGGATACGGTCTATCCGTATGCTATGATTCATCCAAATCCGTTCAATCGTTAAAACGTGAAAAGGTAATAAACAAACTCACATTCGAATCAAATCACACTAATATTTTAAAGGCGAAAGTTTGTGAGTGTGTGTATTTCTAAGTTTGTTACTCTTTCACGCAAAAACTACTGAACAGATCTGGGTGAAATTTGGCGAAGAGATAGATTATGGTCTGGTACAGCACATAGGATACTTTTTATCCCGGGCATATATTCCCTTGGGATAATTTTCGACATTCACGCGGGCGAAGATGCTAGGAGAAGCTAGTTTGTAATACTAGTTAGGATTTGCGTATACCGTCCCTTGATAAGGCATTAAGACCTTTTAATAATGCTGCTCTTATACCAATTTATTTGGGGTTGGCGCAGCTTGTCTACTTCATCCAAACATCTCTATTTTCCACCATCTCATTAGTAACTTCTTTTCTAGCCCTTTATCATCATTCACACATTCCATCCATCGTTTCTTTGGTCTTCTGCTATCCTTATAAACATCGACATTCATAATCAAAAATTTACTCACGACATGTTCCTCATTATTTTTATTTGTTATTAGACATTATTTACATTTTAATTTAATTTAAATTTTATTTTACTTTGACGTAATCTGTATTTTAATTTTATTTGACTTCTGTATTTTGAAATTGTTTTGATTTAATTTGAGATAACCTGTATTTTAAAAGTTACAAGCTTTTATTTAACTAACAATGTATATATAAAAGTGTGTCCGGGTCAAATCTTGCAACTGAATTTTAAAGCAGTTATCCACATGAAGAAGTTTAGTTTGGATGACAATGCGTGGTTAGCTAAGTGATGTCATTCTAACACCAATATAGCGGACGGTCCTAGAGACTAGTTATATTTTGTGCACTGCCATGATATGGGTATCAAATGAAAGGTTTTGCTGAGAAGAATATGAAAAAAGATTGTTTAAAAAAAAAAAAAAAAAATTTATTTATATTTTAATTTAATTTAAGTTTTATTTTACTTTGACATAATCTGTATTTTAATTTAATTGACTCTTGTAGTTTGATATTGTTTTGATATAATTTGACATCGTCTGTATTTAGAGCTAATTTGACATTGCCTGAATCTAAATATTATTTGAATTTTATTTGTATGTCAATGTTATTTTGATTTTAATTTAATGAAATAGTCAAGCACTATTTTTTTATGTAGAGCATGTATACTCAATAATGTTTAAGCTGTGGTTACTTGTAACTGAGTGTGCATAACATGATAATGTTTATCAATCTCTACATTTTCTCTAAGTTTTTGTAATGTTACTCGTTGGTGATCCCAAAATAAATAAATTCTGCCGCAAGTCTGCATCATATCCACATTCAAGGAAACACGCTCAAGGAAATTTTACAATCACACAAGTTTCAATCACCAGTGCAACTTCCTCTTACATTTATAATAATAATAATGCCTCATGTAATTCAGTATGCCTCTTGTTAAAGGCCTCCTCTAACTGTTTCCACTAATTTCTTTCACGAGCCACTCTCCTCCAGTTAGGGCTTACTGTTTGCTTTATTTCATCCTCCCATCTTCTTATTTGTTTCCCTTCAACATCAATCTGTTATAATTTTAACCAATTTCTCTATATTTGCTCTCAACATGTGGCCAGTCCATCTTCATTTATTTATTATATTCTTTATTGTACACCACAATAATGTATATACAGAACAAACCATCATAAAAGCAAGTGTACAACAGGCGGTCTTATCGCACAGGGTAATCTCTTACAGACTACCTTTGGATGGATGTAGTGAATAAACAAACACTATTGACTGTTTATTACGCACTCGCTGACTCGCTAATCAGTTATGCACTTATTGTGTATGGACCGACTTTTAAAACATATTTACAAGAAATAAAGAATTTACAGATAAGACTGATCAAGTTCCTAGTTACCAAACAGGTTAAGATAAAGTGTAACAAAGAGTACGACACATTATTTTCCATTTGTAAAATCTTGCCAGTAGATTTGAAAGTTGAGTATTTGATAGGGTTAGTACACTATTATAGTGATAAGTTCAAGGTATTTTCTAAAAATAAGTATAGCACAAGGAGTGTGAGAGAGAGAAGACTAGTACAACCAAAAATATTTTTATTTTTGGTTGTACTAGTCTTCTCTAATACGGAAAAAGAACGTCAAAATATTTGGTGCCAAATGTATTCAATAAAATAGAATTATTAATAAATAACTGTAACCTAAGCAAAGGTGTGTTAAAATCAAAACTAAAGAATTTGTTTCTCAATTGAAATTTGGTTTAGTTAATTGTTTTTTAGTTTAATAATTGTTTAGTAAATAGTTAAAGTTAATTTTAAGTCAAGTTTTTAATTTTTGTATGATAAACGAGCGCTTCTCGCCATCAAACTGTAAAATTTGGCGAGTAAAAACTGTAAAAAAAAACTTGTATTTTAAATATTATGATTAATAAAGATAAAAAAAATGGACTGAACGAGAGGAGAGGAATTTAGGAATTTCAGTGTACATTATATCTTAAATAATAATACTGAGATATAATAACATAAAATAATACAAAATATACTAATAAATAAAAAATATATCACAGAGAAAGTAGAAGACTAATTACAGTGAAAGGAAATGCTCCTTTAACATTTCTTTGAATGTTGGTTAGGATTGAGCACGCCTCACTTCAATAGGTAATGCATTTCACAAATGAGCTGCTTGAACTGTGAAAGATTTGTCGAAGAAGGATGTGGAATGCATAGGTATGTATGTGGTATATATATTGATCACTATAAAAAAAATCTCTTATATACACATGTCTTATTCTGTCTTTTCGCGTAACACCACACACAATATATTATTCACCTTTTTCGATTCTCAAGTCTTCACGAATTGCTTTTTTGAGGAAAGTAGAGGGGCACTTCGGATTCCTCCGAGTTTAGACCACTCCGTTACCGTACCCTGCACATGAGGGCTATTAAAGCTCTGGAATACATCAGTGTCTCTTCAATCTTACAAGATTGGATGCACGCTAAGGAGTGGTTCATTAGAGTACTGGCAGTTGTCTGCAGATTCACTCTCTGCCGAGAAGACTACATAACGGACCAGTGTAAATCCTAATTAAATTATAAATGCGAATGTGAGTTTGTTTATTACGCTTTCAAGCCTTACTGCTGAACGGATTTAAATGAAACTTCGCATTTGAATGGGCCAGAAACTGTATTAGGACATGGAATACTTTTCATCCGGGTATAATGTTCCCTGGGGGTAATAAGTTGAAGCTGTGGGCAGTAACTAGTAAGTACGTAGATAATCATATGTGTGATGAGAAAATGCGGGCGGAGAAGTCCGACTGTATTTTATTAGTAAAAATTCATTATTCGAGGTTTAGCTCTCGCCTATTTCCACCTCCATTATTGGACTAATTTAAAATATATTCTATAAATTAAATAAAAAAAGATATATATTTTGCTTCTATGTTTTTTTTTCATTTATTCTTGTCAAATTTGTACACTAGGCCTCTGATGATAGCGCAATTTTGAGCATCTTTTGAGGATTCTAGTGCTTCTAAAGATAATGTATCATCAAAAAGGAAAACATAAGAGTACAGTATATATCCTTCTTTTTTAGTTTATGGAATATCTTTTAAATTGATCCAATATTGGAGTAGAAAACAGGCGGGAGCCATACCTCGAACTATGACTTTTTACTCGGATGTCTGCGACCGCATTTCCTCTTAAACCAGAAGATGTTCAATTGGTGCGCTAGATTTCTTCCAATCTGATTTATAAGTTATTTAGTCAAACGTGATTGAGTAACAAACATCACAAACTCTTACGTTATAATATTAAATACAAGCCGAATGGCAGAGGATATTTCCAAAGAAGTCAGTGTCAAAAAATGAATAAACAAAACCAGAAACACTTTCCTTATGCGTACAGCTAAGGAGTGGGATTCCCTGGCGGAGTCTGTGTTTCCCGATAGCTACAATCTAGGGGTCTTTAAATCAAGAGTGAATAGGTTACTTCTAGGCATGCGTGCTTTACCGTCGACCACATCATCGCTTGCTATCAGGTGAGATAGTGGTCAAGCTCGAGCCAATTGAAAAAAAAAAAACACGTCTTCCGAAATTAAAGTTATTGTAGTGTTTTGCTTTAAAAGTTGACTTTTTTTTGTATAGTAAGATGGGATTGCGTAATACAAAATCGCCTCATTCCTATACTGGCTTAGAATAACGTACATTGATAGAAATCCACTGTTTCAAGATTGTCTCAGTTTTTTGTCTGCGATGCCCCATTTAAAATGAAATTGTCTTGGGATGCATTTTAGGACTTGCTAGACTCTTAACAAATAAGCAATACTGTTTTTTATAACCTACTATAAAATTTTAGTTAAGTAAGCAGCCTTTGCCGAGGTCTGTCTGAGGATGGACTATATAATATGTATTACGAGATTATTAAAGTTTGCCCCTTTGTCAAGGGCCGCGCGTATTATAAATAATATGCCATCGGAAGATATGTTCCACAGCCTGCCGAAATTTGTGTCAGGAGCACAAAGGTGCATTGAAGGAGGCATACAAATTTGAATTGTTTCTTTTATTTTTGTTATTTTATTTTATTGTTAGATTTTTTGTTATTTTATTTTATTGATAATTTTTTTATGTTTAAATATAGTGTATAACATTATATATTATGTGCTATAAAATCGTCTTGGAATACTGTAAGATGTTGTACTTATTGGTGTAAATAAATAAATAAATTTCTCCGCGCTTCGAGATTCACGATAAGCCGTTGGTCCCGGCTAACATTTATAGTCTTTACCAGTATTGCCATGGGGTATCATGTTGTAAAGCTCAGATAAGCATTCGCTCCATGCAAAATATTTGTTCATCATCATCGTCATATCAGCCGAAAGACATCCTCTGCTGGACATAGGCCTCCCCCAAGCGTCGCCACATTGATCGATCCCGTGCGTCCCGCATCCAGCGGATCCCCGCAACCTTCACCAGGTCAACGGTTCACCTAATGGGAGGCCTTGAAACGCAACTTCGGTCGCCACTCCAGAACTTTCCTGCCCCATCGGCCATCCGTTCTGCAAGCTATGTGCCCTGCACACTGCCACTTAAGTTTGGCAATTCTAAATATTTGATATTACATTAATATTATTTTTTTATATTATCTATCTAATACCTTTAAACGAGTATTACTTGTTTATATCTTTGTATATAATCTGAATCTCGGAAACGGATCTGATGGTTTCATGAAATTTAGTAAGATTTAAGTTGTGATATGATTTGACAAAAAAATGTTATTTGTGGGAGATCCTGGAGTCTAAACTAAGCCTAGGCCTGTATGTCAGAGATCCAGAATTAAGAATTACATCGATTATAAATAGAGATTATCTACATTGAACTAACGTGAATGTTGTGTATGTGTGTGTGTATACAAAATAATTATTTATTGTAAAATAAAATATTAATGTACATAATTATATAAAAAAATAAATTTATACATAAATATACATATAAAAGAATGAATACAGATAGAAGAGCATTATTATTTCATTAGAATTTGCGAAAGGAAAGTTGTAAAATAGACGAAGACACAAAGTAGGTAATCCCACTGCTTACAAATGAATGTTACGTGACGATTATGAATTGTTTTATCTCCCTTATCGTGTAAAGAATGAAACTTAATTAAATTTTCGTTCTCGCTTATCACACATTACGAATTATTATTTTAAAATGCCAATATTATGTAATAGATATGAGGTTGACCAGAATGAGTTACTGAGCACTATGAGTTGGCAGAAGCCAGCCAAAAAATTTAATTATCCCGAAGGCCAGCCAGTAAATTAATCATTGAAAAGTATCCCGAAGGGAACATATGCTCGACGAAAAAAAAATTACATGTCCTAAACTAGGACATGGTCTACCCGTGTGCCATTTATAATACAGTTTCATAAAAATCATTCAGCCGCTAAGAGGTTGAAAGGTAAAAAACAGACAGACAGAGAGAGTTACTTTCGCATTTATAATAATAGTTGGATTGGAATTGGATTGAACCGTTAACTAATAAGATAAGTAAAGATAGATAAACCACATTTTAACAAGAAAATAAAAATAATAATACTCAATTAAAATCTTCTAATGATTATTCTTAAGAAACAAACACACAAACACACCGTCTAACATGAATATCAGCATAATAATAGGAACAAGGTCAATTCAAGGTAAAATGTGGTCTTGCGCTTGCGCACACAATCTCCACTGTTACTTTCAAACCACACATTTTGTGATAGGTATTTTGGAAACATAGGTATAAGCATCGGTGGTTCAGTGGTAGAATGCTCGCCTGCCACGCGGGCGGCCCGGGTTCGATTCCCGGCCGATGCAATAACTTTTTTGTGAAGCTGAGAGTTTTTTGTAAAATTTAAGAACTACTTTCTACCCGCGCGCGGCTTCGCCAGTGTTAAAATGTTACTTGATATTTTTATAAATGTTATTCTGATGTAATATAAGGTATATTCCTTTAAAGTTCTATCAAAATCCGTTCAGCATTTTTTGCATGAAAGAGTAACAAACATCTGTCAAGAAAGAAAGAAAAATAAAGATAAAGATACATTTCTTTGCGCAAAGAATCAGCATTACCATTCAACGTGGCAATGCTGCCAGTCTTCTGGGCACGTTCCCGGATGATAGCGATGTGGATGGGTACTTCGACGCCTAAGTGTACCTTTCTTTTGTATATAGTGTAAGTAGTTAGTTTTAGTATAAGTTTGTAAAGTTTACTTTTGTTTAAGTATGTACATTTTTACACCTTTGTTTTAAAAATAAAACTCATCGTCAATATAACCAAATAAAGCATTTATTAAATTATTAAAACTTGATGCACTAGTACAAAGGCGGACTTCATGCCTTAGGCATTTTTTACTAGCGGATGGTTTTACCTTAGGTTGGTGCAGAGATAAAACTAGGCATATGCAACAAAATGATAGGATGAATAGAGGAAAAATGCATTTATAAAAAAAAAAAAAACATATTATAAGTACATAATTATATCAACAAATCAATATTATGTTGATTCTACAAACTTCTTGCGAATGTGCTCACATACCTTCAATTTGAAAGGAAACCGCCTGGTTGCCATCCTGAATATCTGAAACATTGTAGAAAACGATTATTGGTGGAACGATGATTCTTACTGTTGGCAGAGCAAAGGATTTGAATATTAGAAGTCAGATAAGAAGGAGAAGTGGGTTTATCAATAAAAGAAAACAGGGTAGTCAAGGCCCTCAGCGCTCTACGATGACGAATGGGTAACTTTATTCTGCCACTAAACTGACAAAGTTTCTAATTCATAATATTAGTGAAGTGAAGTTATGAATGATGACATTATTAAAGTGATGAACAATGAGTTCTCACCAGACCAAAACAAAACGAGCGAAAATAAATGCTCAGCCAATGGTTAAATATGCTATACAAAAAAAAACCGGCCAAGTGCGAGTCGGACTCGCGCACGTAGGATTCCGTACCACTGTCGCAAAAAACGGCAAAAATCACGTTTTTTGTATGGGAGCCCCACTTAAATATTTATCTTATTCAGTTTTTAGTATTTGTTGTTATAGCGGCAACAGAAATACATCATCTTTTAAAATTTAAACTGTCTAGCTATCACGGTTCATGAGATACAGCCTGGTGACGGACAGACAGACGGACAGTGGAGACTTAGTAATAGGGTCCCGTTTATACCCTTTGGGTACGGAACCCTAAAAACGATTAACGAGTTTATTCATCAGTTCTTAGTCTAACAAATGGTCAAATAATTAACTCTCTAACTTATTTGACCATTTGTGAGGCAAACAATTGATCAAAAAACGCATTTTATCGAAATTTTGCATATTTCAATTTTCATTTCATTCATCAACACAATTTTAGGTACAATAATCATCCTCAAAACTACCACTTAAATATAACAGATGAATGAGGTGCGTTTCAGCAGAAAACAGAGTAAGACCCAGTCCCGCGCTAGGAATTAACATGAGTTACAGGCACTGGGCTCCTACTCCTCCACCACACTTGCAACACATACAAACACGTTACTAGTAACACGTTACTAGCTACTGCTACAAACGTGTTTCTATATTTATTCGGATATTAACACTCTGATTTCACGTTTTTAACCGACTTACCAAAAAGGAGGAGGTTCTATGTTCGACTTCATGTTTTTTTTTTTTGTTTATGTTCACCGATATCTCCGTCAACTGTGGACCGATTTTGAAAATTCTTTATTTTTTTGAAAGAGTACGTTTCGAAATTGGTCCCATTTTAATTTGGTGAAATACGATGAAGAAATTCGAAGATATACGACAGAACTCTTTAATATATAACGGCGAATCCCTCGGGATTGCTGCAATCGCATGTCTGTCTATTGATTATACCATTTCAAAACATAACATCACGCCAGTACTCTTAAGGGGTACGCAGATCTCTCATTTCACCGGTTATTTTCAAGTTTCATGTTATTTGGGGTAACTTACTAAACAACTTGCCTATTAGGTAGGTATAACTAAAAAGTGAAAAATAAAAAACATTTTTACAAAAAAATCTACCGAATGGAAATCGTTGTGTTTCGTAGGTACCATTTTTTTGCATTATGGACACCGACTTCCAAAAATAAAGTTATTTTTCACTTTGTAATTTTCTGATTTGGAAGTCGGTAGAATTTTTTTGTAAAAAAGTTTTTTAGACAAGTCTATTTATAGGAATCAGTATAATAAAAAAACACTAATATTAATTTAATCATTGATTAAGGTAACTACAGATCGAAAAACTTGGCCGAAGAAGGAGACCCAAAATTAATTGAGATAAGAGCAGCCTGATGATATTAATGATATAGATTATCTATTAATAGATGAAACTAAAATGATGAAATGACGTGAAGAAATCTGAATTTAGCTTTTATGATCTAAAATTGCCTAACGCATTGAGCAAGCGTGTTGATTGATGCATGCTTCTCAGAAAAGGCTTTTTTGCCCTTCAGAGGTATAATTACGGTCGGGTAGGTAAAGTACCTATGAGAACTAAATAATAATGATGTACATTATGTATTACTAAATGAATTTGAGGTGTTCATTAATAACGTTTTTTTTCTAAATTGTGCTGATTTATATTGTAATACCAACCTCACACCGTCTATTTATATTTACATAAAACGGCGAAAGATTTACTTTGGAGTAATTAAGGAATGGTCTTTTTGCCGTCTGTACTTTTTTGCTAGTATTAGGAAGGTTGCTAGTAATTATTTAGAATGCAGCATCGGTACCTATTTCAGTGACCGCAGATACGAGATAAATTATACCCGAACATAAACAGAAAAAAATATATACCCGAACAAAAAAAGAAATGTTTAACATACGAAGTGAAAACCCCTCCTTTTTGGGAAGTCGGTTAAAAAAATAGCATTGACTATCTATCGTCCGAGAATTTGAAGTTTTTTGTCATACTATTTTTGATTAAAAAACTGTCAAGCTTTGGCAATAAACGGTCGGGTGGCTTATCCAAAAAAAAGTTCTTGCATCGGCCGGGAATCGAACCCGGGCCGCCCGCGTGGCAGGCGAGCATTCTACCACTGAACCACCGATGCTTGTTAGCGTACAGCCAACATACAAATCTATTCAAATATTTATCTTAAAAATAAAAGTAAAGATGCGCTCAAGAGCACCTTTCACCTCGAATCGACCTCGTAACGATGATAATAACACGTTTTAGTATTGCTCACATTATAAAAGATGATTGGGCAAGTTATGATTTTGCTAACGGTACATTCAAAGCGATGACAACTTTCGAGAAGGTTGTCGTCAAGCATCGGTGGTTCAGTGGTAGAATGCTCGCCTGCCACGCGGGCGGCCCGGGTTCGATTCCCGGCCGATGCAACGTTCTTTTGCATTTTTGATATACCAAAATTTTGTAAAGGTACCTAGATATCAGCCATTTCTATTAGTATCCACAAAACATATAGGATAAATAAATATTCCAATATTTCAAGGATCACCCCTTAAAATTTCCAAATATGCCTGACCCTATATTTTCTTCTAAAACAGTAATATAATTTTTAAACTCATCCTGACCTAAATCCGGGGATTATTAAATGCAAAACGGCTTAACAAAACAAAATGGAACGCAGCTGTAAGGATCCCTTTGTACAAGATTTATTGCGTTCACAAATAGGGTTCACTGAGGGTCATTTAGGCCCTTGCGATCCTGTCATGGTCACAAAAGGAAAGATACTCGTCTTGTTTGCTGTTGCATTAAATTATATTCGTGGTCGTACGTCGTGGGATCGGACCCAGGCAGGCGCTATACTATGAGTAAATATCAGCACTATTCTAAAAGCGGTGAAGGAAAACATCGTGAGATACCTGGCATGTCCTAGAAGCTAAAATTCGAAGACGTGTGACATCCACCAACCCGCACTGGGCTCACGTGGTGGATTACGTACCACTCCCTCTCACATAGAGGAGGCCTGTGTCCCAGCAGTGCGAACATTAAAGGCTGATTATGAGCATCTAACGTTTGATGTGTTATTGATTTCATTTGAATACAAGTCACCGACAAGAAGTCATTGCTATATTAACACTCCATTGTAAACTTAACGAATACATGGTTCAGGAAAGTACGTTGTTTTGTCTTTCGGCTAAACAAGGTTGATGTTTACGGTGTACATTATAGCATTTAAACCTACTTCGAATACTAATAAATTATTATGAATTTTTGAACACCACATGCGAGGATACACTTTAGAAAGGTTTTCCTGGAGCCTTACTACAACATCTTAAAGCCATTATGATTCCGATGTGATAGAAAGACGAAGCCATACACGACGAATAGTACTATTCCTTTATCACAGTGGAACCATGATAGTTCTGACACATATCATAGTAAGGGCCCCTTTTTTGTATTTTAAAAGAAGTTTAAAATCAACCAATGAAGTGAAGTGGGAGGGCGGACGTTTCAGACTTTTACTGACTAAAACCTAGTGTGTGTGTTTCTTCAGTTGCTTGTGCCAGGGTCGCGGTAACTCTCTTTCAAATTGATCCGCGACCCAGACAGGCATCGGCCTTAGCGGACCCCGTCAGTTTTGCTGATAGTAAGGCTCCTGGATTAAATTGAAAGTACTGAAAGAATGTCAATAAACACTCTAGCAACATCTCTGTTTGTCTGATTATCACAATTAACAATAAATTTTCCTTAAAATCTGGTCAAAAGGCCATCCTCACGTGCTTGGTCGTGGGTTCAAATCTGCGCAATTACCAATGTGACTTATTCAAGTCATAATTAATACAACGGCGAAGGAAAATATTGTGACGAAACCTGGACTTTTAGGTAGTATATAGAAGTTTGCATTTGAAGTCGCCTACCTGCCTTGAGCAGCGCATTGTTAACGCTAGTCTCTTCTCAGTATGAGAAGAAGTCTTTGCCCGTACGCAGTGGGACAGATACAGGCATATTCAATCAATATCATCATCAATCAATACATATAGTGATCTGTAGAAACGTCGTTTTGTACATAAAAAAATAGCCAGGGTGTTAAAAGGATAACGAACAGAATTTGGATTTTTTGTCTGGTTAGTTGTGCACGCATCATGTAAAATGTACGAAACCAATGCAGATAACTTTAAACAAAAATATTGTGCGTAACTTGAAATATTACTTAGTTTTTGTATCATCGCAATCGGTTCACTCTATCGAAAGATATATGAATTTAAAGTGTTCCAGAAGTAAAATATCACAACACACGCAATTCAGATACTCGGACAGTTGAAATCCATATTCAATAGATGGCGTTGTGCATTTGATGTCATTTTCTGAATGGCGTTGTTAAGATTCTCCGCGGAAGAAAGACACTAGAAATAAAAATTGGTAGGTAGGTAGGGTAGGGTAGGCAGTCGACGGGAGCGAAGCCACGGGAACTGCTAGTTATTAATATAACAGTGGGTACTACGTAATCGTCAAGTGTGATAACCACGAAGTAAGCTGTTTTTTATTAGAATATGCGCTTACAATTAAAGTTACCGGTCAATACCACATGACACTACATCCACACAACAATTTAATAACATCATTTCAGTATACACAAGTTAATAAAAGCAGACATGACGTAACAGTGGACAATATCGAAGTCGTCTGGGACGTGCTTGGCGGACATCTTTATTTATTAAAGGGATCAATACCCCGCTGTATTTGTAGCTCGGGGCTGCGTTTAAATTTATTTTTACTGGACTTTGTATCGCATTTGTTGTTGGCAGATGTATATCTTGCGGACTTGGGGTCAGTTATTGTTATTTACGAGTAGATATGTGATAAAATATAGCGGATCTTAGAGGTGATGTTCTTGTTTCTTATTGTTGGTGATGTACTTAAGAAAGGCCAGAGGGCAAAAGCAAAACGCATGTTACTAAAAATCTTTTTTATAAAAAAATACTACTGACTTCCAAATAAGAAAACTACAAAGTGAAAAATACCTTTATTTTTGGAAGTCGGTGTCTTTCGTAGGTGCCATTTTTTTGCGCTATGAACACCGACTTCCAAAAATAAAGTTATTTTTCACTTTGCAGTCTTATTTGGAAGTCGGTAGTATTTTTTTTTGCAAAAAGATTTTTCACTTTTTAGTTGTATCTAACTAATAGGCAAGTTGTTTAGTAAGTTACCTTAACGCCGGAATAAATTAGCCGAATATCATGAAATTTGTACATAAAGACCAATTTCGAAACACACTCTTTCATACAAAATAAGGATTTTCAAAATCGGTCCATAATTGACGGAAATGTCGATGAACATAAATAAAAATAAATAAAAAAATACATGAAGTCGCATATAGAACCTCCTCCTTTTTGGTAAGTCGGTTAAAAAGAGTTATGAATACCTATACTTAAATATGGATGGTGGAGAGGGAGAGGCAGGCCAACAGATGGATGGATTGTGTGAGTAGTAAATTGATATCAAAGAAAAGGAAGTCAGTGACAGGATGTAGTGACAAAATTTTAAAATAATAAATGGTTTGGCCATGTTGGGAGGATGAATGAAAGGCGACTTACAAAAGGTATTTACAAGGTAGACGTGAGTGAAAACTCTTGGAGGGGCTGGAGGGGATGCACTAGAAGGACATACACGGATCTTATTGATGATATTTAAGGCCAGGTACGCAGAACTCATTACCAGCGTGCGTGTATGACTAGATGTAAAACCTCGAATCGGAGAGACGTGAGCTACTCTTTGTAGTATTTAAATAGATTTTGGGGTCCCAGTTTCAACATCAGGGTTGTTTTATTAGGCATCTACCTATTTTAGGCTAAGTCTGAAGAACTAAATTAAGATAAAACTGACGCGCGCCAAGTATATCTAAGTTCAAGCCACCTCTATCAATATTCAGTGTATAAAGCTCTTGTTTGACACGGTCATTATGCAACACAATGCTTAACATCTAAGTAATCAAAACATTTCACAACTCCTACTAATGTAGATAAAAAATCATATTGTTTACTTCCAGAGTCCCTCATCAGTTGACCACAAGCACAACTGCTACAATCAGAATACCCCTCTTTGATGGTTTGTGGTCTTCGCCGCTCTTATGTGCATACATAAGTATAAATGTCTACAATGCCGGAGGCATCGCGATATGTTACTATCCCTGTTCCCGAAGACAAGGATAATGTTTTAGGCGGTAGAACTATTTGTTTGTAGAAAGTCATCTCTGTTAGTTCTGACACAGGTAATACTGATCCGAGTGCGAAAATTCTCTAACTCATAAAAAGCTGCTTGCCTCCCATTAGGTGCACCGATGATCGAGTTAAGTTGCAGGAATCGGCTGAATGTGAGACGCATAGGAGCGGTCGATGTGGTTATTCTTGGGGCAGGCATATGTAAAGATAGTGATTGTGATAAAAAGCTCCACATTCGTCGAGTGGCATATATTTTTTTTATAGGAAAATAAACATTTTAAAAATCACAAATCCCCCTAAACTACATCATTTATCTAGCAGTGGACACGCTTCGTTCGACATTCTGTTGAACCCGTAATTATGACACGATATCTTAAAACACCCTGGCAGTAAAATGCCTATAATTTTTGAACGGCTGAACCGATTTTCATCAAACATAGCCAAGAACACTCTCAACAAAGCGAAAAAATCGATTTATTCGTTTAGGAGCTATGATGTATGATGCCACAGACAGATACACAAATACACAAACACACGGGTACACACGTCAAACTTATAATACTCCTCTTTTTCCGTCGGGGGTTCAAAAGTAAAATATTTTTCTCAAAAATGGTATGTAATGTTGCCATAACATAACATCTCTAAAAAGTATCCAGGAAGTGAACTCTACCGGATACTTATTCAAAACTGTCCAGTAAGAAGCGAGATTTTAAATTTGGAATCGCCTACTGTCAAGTAAGTAAGTATGTAATTTACTTACTGGACAGTAGGTCATCCTCTTTAGATCTGCTTAGAAAAAAAAACATAGTACCAGACACAGATTAGAGTTTAGCCATTATAACATGGTTATATAGGTCCCTCCTAGGCTCCAAATATATATCTATCTTATAAAATGTCATAAGATAGATATATTTTTGGAGCCTTAAACAGCCATTTTATACTCTGTGACACTTAACGCGACGCAGAAAAAGTATGCACGTTGCGTTTTGTACTTAGTAATGTTGTAGAAGTATAGTGTGGGATTTTATGTTTGTATTTAGTCATTTCAGTTTATAAATCATGTTGGATTAAAACTTTCCATTCTGATACTGTCACTGAGTTTCAAAAACAATAATTTGTTGTTAAACTTTCTTTCATTTTTGAGAAAAGCATTATACAAGCCTCAACCAGTAAGAAGGTCATCCTGGCCTCGTATATAACCTATATATATAATATATAACCTATATATCGTATATACCTCGTATATACCTCACCTGCGGTTCAGTCCGGTTAACTCATACTTGGCCAGGAAGGCTTACTTACTGGATTCTGCAGTAATGTACTATTAAAACAACCTTTTACTGGACTAAAAATAACGAAATGTAATATTGCTTGATGTCAATTCATACCCAATTAGCACAAACACGATGGTCTTATCTTGACCGGTGAAGGAGTTGCTATGGCCACCTTCTGCCTGCATCATGAGATCAGCTCCATGATCCTATATTATTACAATGTTTCCAAAGCTACATAAGTACGCCAAGTTTCAGTTTAATTGGATTCCAGGATGTCTTTGAAAAATCGATTACTAGTTCGGTCGGACACTTTAGAAACAAGGGAATAATTATAAAGCTTGTAATAATAATAAAAAGTTAATCAAATCTAAATATTCACAAGCTGGCTGATCAATACCATAATTATGTTCCTTATTTAAATATTTTTAGTTCGCTTCATTATCAGTCGGGTTTATTGATTAAATTAACTTTTTTTATTTACACTTTTTAGTTATTTTTTTGTCGAATTACTTTTAATCATATCAGTGGTATAAATTTTTGTAATCACAATTAAACCCTTCATTTTCGTAACCAACTCGATAGGTTAGGAAGAAAACAAAAACTGGGCCCTCCATAATATGGCGCCCAAAATCCGCCATGTTTTTTTTTCAACTTAATTTATCTATGACCAATTGGGCGGTCAAGACCTATCTAACGATGTCTGAAATATTTAAATCCGTTTAGTGGTTTGAAAATTATGAGGATCAAGAATATTACAAACGTACCTACATCATCATCTGCCTAGCCTTTTTCCCAATTATTGTTGGGGTCGGCTTCCAGTCTTACCGGATTCAGCTGAGTACCAGTGTTTTACATGGAGCGACTGCCTATCTGACCTCCACAACCCAGTAACTGGGTAACACGATACCCCTTGGCTAGACTGGTGTCAGATATCAGGCTTTTGACTACCCGTAACGATTGTCATAGATTTTCAAATGACAGCCGGGACCAACGGCTTAACGTGCTTTCCGAGGCACGGAGGAAAAGCAGTGTGTTGAAATGGTCACCCATCCACGGACCGACCTCGTCAAGCGTTGCTTAACCTTGAAGATCGATCCGTGCGGCAAACGTACCTACATACATACATAAATAAAAGATACGCACGAAATACATTTAACCATTTCCTTGCAGTCGGGTAAAAAGAACTAATATCTACAATTATTAAGTTAATTAACATTGTCAGTGATATTAAATTATAAAGGTACAAATTCTAATAGCGACATGGTATAAATCGAGGTCTTAGCAAAAATTAATGAGTTTCATCGGGCGACCAACTATTTGTAACCGTCGACCTGAGATATAAAGAGCCTGGGCTATGAACAGTTGAACACTAACAACAATCTGGTCTATGTTGAAGAAATTACCAAGATTTTTTGTAGTAAAAAAGTAAGCAGGCTCAAAAAATTACATAGCCCAACTTGTGTTAATTAAAAAATATTATTACAGAAGAAAAATTGCTATTATAATTATTATGTTCATGTGCCCATGTGTTTAGATAGGTAACTGAACTATTTTTACGGTTTCAATATTATAGGCTGGTTTCTGAATTGATTATTTATTGGTCAAATTCCAATTTAATCTGAAAACCGGTCAAACTGACTTTCATTCATTAGAGATACGTACTTAACTTCATTTTCTTTTTATTCGAAAACCCCACAATATTTATTGCGAAAATTCGCAAAAAAAAACAAAAAAGGTACTGCATCGGCCGGGAATCGAACCCGGGCCGCCCGCGTGGCAGGCGAGCATTCTACCACTGAACCACCGATGCTTGGCAACGTTGTAGTCGAAAGTTGCAATCGCTTTCATGGTACCGTTAGCAAAATCATTACGTGTCCAATCACCTTTTATGCGCACATTACGCAATAATAAAACGTGTTTAATGGATGTAGCGACGTCGAGTCGAGGTGAAAGGTGTTCTTGAGCGCATCTTTACTTTTACTTTTAAAATCAATACTTGAACAGATTTGTATGTTGGCTGTACATTAACAAGCATCGGTGGTTCAGTGGTAGAATGCTCGCCTGCCACGCGGGCGGCCCGGGTTCGATTCCCGGCCGATGCAAGATTTTTTTCAAACCAGACAAGACAGTTGTCCATACATGTCTATTTATTAGCCGACTTTCCAAAAAGGAGGATGTTCTATGTTTGAATGTATGTATTTTTGTTTTGTTCTTTTTAGGGTTCCGAACCCAAAGGGTAAAAACGGGACCCTATTACTAAGACGCCACTGTCCATCTGCCTGTCTGTCATCAGGCTGTATCTCATGAACCAAGATAGCTAGACAGTTGAAATTTTCACAGATGATGTATTTCTGTTGCCGCTATAACAACAAATACTAAAATCAGAATAAAATAAATATATCCCATACAAAAAACGTGATTTCTTTGCCGTTTTTTTTGCGATAATGGCACAGAACCCTTCGTGCGCGAGTCTGCCTCGCACTTGGCCGGTTTTTTTTTTTTTATTTGTCATGTTAGTTGTCTACTTATAAGTTGATTAATAGGTAGGCTACTATTCGGGCTTTACTTACTCCTCCGCTATTCTTGTTTGATTTATTTCGCTATTGATCTAAAATAAACGAATCGTTTCTTCGGCTTTCGACGAGCTTCATCATCTCGACGGTTTTTCTGGTGGTCGGACCATTATTAAAGAATTGGAAACACGAGCTACATTAGTACCTACCTAATAAATTTTGAGAAACATTTCTTTATTTAATTTCTCTTTTCTTTTACACAATTATTACAGCTCACCCAACACCAATTTTCTTTCAAAACCTAATAGAGAGTTATAATCATTTTTAATTTTAATTCACAATTTCAAAATGTCTTTCCTAAAACGTACCTACTTCAGGAAGACATTCAAAAAATATAAATGTCTGTGGCGTCCATTAAAATTATAAATTTAATTAATTTCTCCCCACAAAATTTCTTATTTGGACAGAAATATGGTAATTTGGGACACTTACAGGGACCATTGAATAAATTATACTATTTATACAGGTTTAACTGGGGGTTTAGAATTGTTTATACTTCCGGCATAAAGGTTAATTAAATATTTAACATTATTTCGACACAACTGCTCTCAAAATGGTGAAGGAAAACATCGTGAGGCAACACATATCTTAGAACATAATATTCTAAGACATACAAGTCACATGTGACTTCTACCAACACGTACTGGGGCCGCGAGGGTTACTCAACTCATTCCGGACATTGCGTGTCCCAGCATTGGGAAAATTATAGGCTGATTAGACTTATTCATTGCTAAATATTAAACTGATGTTTTCGTATCAACTCAGGATGGATTAAATGGCGACAGGTCACTGGAACAACTTGCGACCCACGGGTGCCCCTCAAGTTAAAGAGGAAAATCTGCAAGTCCGTGATTAGACCTGTCGTACTTTACCTATGGATCGGAATATTGGGCTGTTAACAAGATGGATGATAAGAGATTGCATGTAAAAGAGATGAGAATGTGCGGAGCGTCGAGAATGGATAAAGTTTGAAATGACTAGACGTAGAGACAGTTTGAAAGTAGCGCCAATGACAGAAAAGTTGAAAGGAATCCATTTGTCCTGGTGGTCATGTGATGAGGAGGGATGGAATGCATATTAAAGAAATAATTGTGGATGCATGGAGAGGGAGGGCACGGCCAAAGAAAAGATGGATGGACTGTGTGAGGGGTGATATGAAAAGGGAAAAGGGAGTCAGTGATGGCGTGGTGGGCGCCAGGACGGTATGGAAGAAGAAAACGTGCTGTGCCGACCCTAAGCAACATGGGATAAGGGCAGGAAGACAATGATGTCTTCGTATCAGCTCTAAAGTTTTTAGTATAATGTGGATGGCAATAAGAGTCGGGGAAGAAGAAACAAACGATGAATGGACAGTGTTAATGATGATAATAGCTAGGAAAAGGATGAATACTGAGAGACTACTAATAGAGAAGTAAGGAAGAAGCAGTCAAGGGCATGGCCCGTATTCCGGATGCTCATACTCGACACAAACTCAAAATTGGACACACCTATCAATCAACGGCCAACCAATCACAACTCTCGAGTTTGGCATATGATTCTTCAGCGTGACCTAAGTCACCTACTCAATATAGCAAGAGCCTAGACGCCCCAGACGTTGCCGAATTCTTTTAACAAAACATGTGTGGCAGGTGCTGAATGAAAATGAAAGTCCAAGTTAGCAAGTACGAGTGCGTTCCAAGTACTAACATGTACTTGGAACGCACTCGTACTTGCTATTGTTACACTACTCAAATCCATTGATTTTGTGTTTAACGAGTACGGTAACGTCTGGGGCATCAGATGCTGCATGGGCTGGGATAAAGGTCTCCTCTATGTGAGAGAGGAAATGGGCTTTAATCCACCACGCGAGCCCAGCGCGGGTAGATGGATGTCACATGTCTTCGAACAATGTTTGGTTCTAGGACATGCTGGTTTCCTCACGATGTTTTTCTTCACCGTTTGGAGAGCAGTGGATATTATAATTATAATTTACACAAAGTAAAGCGCCTGCCTGGGTTAGAAGCCACGAACTGCAACTTGTAAGTCGCGGCCGATAGCACTAGGACACCACTGCTCGAGAACGAGAACCTCATGAAAGTTAAGAGAGATAAGAAAAATAAGTATCTTGATCTGGCTCTTGAGGTTGTCAACATTTCGGAGCTGAATATAGCAGTCATTGTACCGACAGTCGTGACAGCTAGGCGTAATAGCCAAGAGCCTCGACGAACACCTGAGGAGGCACTCGTTGGGCATTACCAGCTATTTTCCTGCGCCTTCGCTCCCGTGGCCAAAACCAAAGGACATTTTTACACATAGTTTTTTTTTCACATAGCGGTAGCTTTCGATCAATGAAAAAAATCCAAATCGGATCAGTACTTCCAAAGATAAGCCATTACAAACATACAATTGTACGAACGTACTTCAAAATATTTGTTATATTATATTGAAAGGATGGATGTGGACTCCAGTACCTATACCGGTGCGGTTAAAATTAGAAGGTCATCGGAACCTCGAGTTGTGTGTGGGTAAGTACACTGAAGTCTTAGAAAACTAGTAGAACTGACTGTCATTCAATCTTAATTAGTGTCACAGAGACTCTATCTTTCCCGGTTACCGCTTAGTTTATTCTTATTGGAACTAAGTCTTCTACTTACTTGTGTATGAGATACGAAATGAGTCTCAAGAGCAATATCATCTTAAATAATGCGCACTATATAGAATGATGTAGGTATTTCGAACCGGGCGTGAGCGATGTGGCCTGATACTACGTTAGTAAGTGTATGTGACCCACCACCGACCATTCGATGTCTATCGAGCGTAACTCCAGCACGCACAGGACGTTGAAAAGTAGCAGTTTCTGAAGTAATAATTTCTTCGTTGCTGTACGTTTCACGTTTCAATTCGAGGATAAGCTAATAAGGATAAAACATGAATAGACACTACCCTCAATTCATCATCATCATTTCAACCGAATGACCTCCACAGCTGGACCCTGGAGCGTTTCCATATAGACCGGTCCTTTGCGTTTCACATCCACGGCATTCTTGGGTCATCGGGCCACCTAGTGGGAAACGTGCCAATACTCCAGAACCTTTGGGTCCCATTGACCACCCATTCTGCCAACTACGAGTATGTACCCGGCACACAGCCACTTTAATTGTACTTTTTCGGGCTATGCCGGTTACCTTGATTCTCTAAGGCCCATTTGCGTGAAAAACTTAAGTCAAGGTTTGTTGCTGACACGAAATTAAACTATTTCATCTTCATTACATTTACTATTACAGGACGCCCTAATGCGATAAATGCGTTCATCCTAACCTAAGTTTCCTAGGCTCAAAACAAATTATATCACCATCATCCTTATCTATAACAAATATAACACAGTGCAAGGAGTGCACTGAGTAAATTCACCCCGACTCGACTTGACTATATGTCATAAAATATTGTCAATTTAACCTCGTGTTACCAACTAACTCTGAGTTAAGTTTTTATTTAGGGCTTAATTAAGGTAGGTAGATGTAACGTACAAGAAACATGAAGATAATACTTAAGAAATTAGGTCCATTACGTCCAATATGAATGAACACATAAGATGATTGCACAAAAGTGAATGGTGCTATCAATTTGTAAGTGCCTTTCTAAAGATTTTTACTAAAAGAACTGCGTTTAGATGCTGGACGTATAAGCATCGGTGGTTCAGTGGTAGAATGCTCGCCTGCCACGCGGGCGGCCCGGGTTCGATTCCCGGCCGATGCAAGATTCCTTTTGTGCTTTTTAATTTATTATTAATAAAGTCACACTTGAGCGAAATAAATATGAAATGAAGATTTTTATAGCATCCATATTGTACATAGAGGTGGTAAAAATAGGTTACAAAAACAATTATGACCCTGTCGGGCACAGTAACATTCTAGATACAGTCAGTGTCTAGGAGAGAATAACAGCGCAAAACGTAATAACTAACTAATGACTCTCCTTCACCACAGCCATCCTCTATTGCTCCTCTTTTCGCCAACAACAAAAGTATAAATTAACCTTTTTGCATAAATTGAAATAAAAAGGGATAATAACTTAATCATTTTTATCATCATACCAAAAACCATCCACTGCTGGTCATAGGACTCCCTCAAGAGTCGCCACATCCATTTGTCCTGTGCTTCTCGTTTCCAGATGACTCTCGAGGCAATCACCAAGTCGTTTATCCACCTTCTAGGAGACTTTCTTATGCTGCATCTGCCGGAATGCGGCCGCCACTCAAGAACCTTCAACACACAGACATAAATCTAACTAGATGACGCAATTGTATGTACTTCGCGTGACAAAAAACGGACTAAAGTTACGACAAATGATCGTAATCTGAGCTTTTTATTTTAGCATTATCGGCACCGGAAATCTACTGAAATCTAGAATAATGCCTTTTTACACCATATTGAGCAGAAAGAATGTATAGAAAAAGTTGGCCGAAGCATCGGCAATGTTTTTAAATTGTTTGTGAAAAAGTGGCACGCTTGGTTTTCATACATATGTAGGGACTTGCGTTGTCTATTTAGATTGATGTCTATGCTTCAACACCATCAACCAACCGTTCTGAAGAAAAAGCCAGCCCTGCCCCATGACACTTCGCAATGCTTCGCGCTACTGCGAATCTCTTCATCCATGCTGTCCATACTATTATTATAAATTCGAAAATTGTTTGTCTAAACTAATTGTTTTTTGTTTTGATGTTTGTTTTTGTTTATTGTTGTTGTTTGTTTTGTTTATTGTTGTTGTTTGCCTATGTTGTTTACTGTTTGTTTGTCTTTTCAAGTCTTAACGGCTGAAAACGGATTGTCTTTATCTGCATAAGGTAAATAATGCCATACAAGAAACATGAATAGTAACGAAATGGAAATCTTGATACAAATGTACACAAAAACGCTGATTGCACAAGTGAAAGGTGCTATCAATTTGTACGTGCTTCTTCAAAGATTTCAACTAAAAGAACTGTGTTTTGATATAGTACTACTAAGCATCGGTGGTTCAGTGGTAGAATGCTCGCCTGCCACGCGGGCGGCCCGGGTTCGATTCCCGGCCGATGCAAGATCCCTTTTGTGCTTTTTAATATAAAATTAATATAATTGTACTTGGATGGAATAAATATGATGGAAAAGACTCCTCCACCACATGGTCCGTCGCGACGGTCGGTAACAGGCAGACCGCGGTCCATATACGGACTGAGGAAGGTCGGAACTTGGACCAGTAAATTATTGTCAAATAACTTACCTACCTATTCTATTTAAATAATATTTTTTGAAAAACAAATACCGTTTGAGATTAACAGACTTCACCTATAATACACTCTTTGCATTAGCTGTTCCCCGCGTGAATCAAACTATAACAAACTGGCTCAAAGACCGTGTACTTTCTTGCTACAATTTTTGAGAATACCTAACTGTTTGTACTTAATAATCGCCTTATCTTACACTATTCAAAATAAAAATAAAATAAGTCATAATCATAATCAGCCCTTTAATGTCCCCACTGCTGGGACTCAGGTCTTCACTCATAGAGAGGGAATGATCTATAATCCACTACGCGTGCTCAGTGCGAGATGCCTTCGAATTTTTGGTTTAGGACATGCTGATTTCCTCTTGACCTCCTTCATCGTTTTGTGGGCAGTGGTGATGAAATAAAATACACAAAGTAAAGCACCTGCTCTGGTAGGAACCCACGACCAATTAATCCTAATTCGGGGACGTTAACACTGGGCCATCACTGCCCACACGAAAGCATTAATTTATTATTAGTTTTATATTTCTGAACCTCGATAAAAAATTTCAACACTATACGGACCCCTTTTGAAATTACTCCCGCCGAGCTCTGACTGGGTCCATTGCTCGCTTTTTACCCGACTGCCGAAGGAGGGTAATGTGTTTGTCAGTCTACGTATGTATGTATGTTTGTTCCTATGTGGCGTTGGCCGATTTTGATGATTCTTACGTCAATTGAGTCGTCTTAACCTGGGAGTGTCACTGGCTACATTAAAATTGGAAACTAGTAAAATAGCGAATTTTGGTCGCCATATTGTGGGGGCCCAAATTTTTTTCTTCCAAATCCGACGTGTGGGTATCATAATAAGGGATTTTAAAAGGTGATTAAAAACACTTATACGTTTAAATGTACCTAATTCTAATGAAAAATAACAGAAAAGTTTTAAATAAAAAAATTGTTTAAAAATAACAAAAACACCCGACTGTTTAAAAAGCGAACTAAAAAGACGAAAAGAAGAAGAAAATCATGCTGTGCAGTCGGAGGATACATATGCGCGAGCTGGCTGATCAAAACCAGATGTATCCTCAGACTGCACGGCATGATTTTCTTCACAAACTACTAAAGGACAATATAATCTTTTAGCATAAATAGACAGTAGGTAAAGGTAGAATAAGTTCATCATCATAATCATGAAAGCAAACATCATGCGGTAAGACTGCCACTGCTAGTCATAGGCCTCCCCGAAAGCCTCCACGTCTACCAGTAATGTGCATCTCGTATCACGCGGAGGACCTTTCTACACTGCGTCTTCGAAACCGCGGCTGCCATTCCGGAACCTTTCGCCATCAACCATCTGTTCTGCGCGATGCCAGTTGAGTTGGTCAAGTCTTCGGGCCATGATGTTGGTTACCTCAGTTCTCCTGTGGATCTCTATATGAACTTGATTTTATCCGCATGAGGTACCGTTACACGGGGTGAATAGGAATGCAGGGATGAATGGGAACAAAACTCTGATTAGGGTTTTCAAACAAAGCACTTTATGTTCGTTTTTTTATGTATGTTCACCGATATCTCCGTCAATTGTGGACAGGTGTGTACAGTTCACCTTGGTACACATTCATTTCACCGGTTATGTTTAGTTTCATGATATTCGGGTAATCTATTCTGGCATTATACGTACCTTACTTAACTACTTGCCAACTAAAAAGTGAAAAATAAAAAAACTTTTTTTCATAAAAATACTACCGACTTACAAAATTAAAGTTATTTTTCACTTTGTAGTTTCTTATTTGGAAGTCGGCAGTATTTTTTTGTAAAAAAAAGTTTTTTTTTATAATTATTTATTATATTGGAGTACCTATTAAAATTGCAATTTTTTTTAAATAACGTGAAAATACCCATCAAAGTTTTGGTTTTATTCACCCCTGCATGCCTATTCACCCGGTTTGACGGTAAGTTTTATTATTTACTATCTATTATTGTTAGGCTCTCCTGATGGTAAGTGATGTGGTCGAATTAAGTAAAAAGTATTGTTAAAACATACAAAAAATATGAAGAGATCTCTAAAGAAATTACGTCCATTAAATATGAATGAACACAAAAATGATGATTGGACAAAAGTGAATGGTGCCATCACTTTGTAGAACGTGCTTCTTCAAAACCTTTAGACACTGTCGGTATAAGCATCGGTGGTTCAGTGGTAGAATGCTCGCCTGCCACGCGGGCGGCCCGGGTTCGATTCCCGGCCGATGCAGTTTATTTTTGCACTATGATATTTAAAATTGTATCGGGAAATACTAAACAATATGAGGAATTTTAGAAGCGCCACGTTCCATACCTGTCCACCATTTTATTTTAATCCATAAACAAAGGGTCTTTCTTCCGTCAAACATTTAGTGAAACAGTTGATCCTAGCTTTCATGCTGTATACTTTATCAGTCGTTTTGAATCCCGAAATTCTGTTAACCTGTCTTACCAAAGAGCATCGCGTTATCCAGTACTTATCTGGGTTGTGTTGGTCATCATCATCGTCATTTCAACCGAAAGACGTCCACTGCTCCGCGGCGATCCCGTGCGCCTCGCATGCAGCGCCATCTCGCAACCTTAACCAGGTCATCGGTCCACCTAGTGGGATGCTTTCCAACGCATCGTCCTTCGGTTCGCGGTCGCAATTCCAGAATTTTCGGCGCTATTGGCCATCCGTTCTGCGAGCAATCTAACCTGCCTACTCCCACTTAAGTTTTACAATTCTTCGGCTTATGTCACGCAAGGAAACTCCGAGCATAGCCCTTTGGGTGACTTTAAGCATTCTGATAAGGCCCATTATAAGCGAGCACGTCTCGGTCCCATTAGATGATCACTGGCAACACACACTATTAGTTATAGACAAATTATGTTCCTGCATCCGGTTAGACTGGATGCCGACCCCAACTGGACGGAAACAAATTATTGGGTCTTGCGTACGTTTTTGTCTTACTGGCAACAAAACATAGTTGTTCGGTTATAACCAAGTTTTGTAACTTTTTTAAGCCAACTTTAGTCTGTTAATAGAAATTAAAGTTTGAATAAGATAATACAAAAATTTTTTTACTAAAAAAATACAACCGACTTCCAAATAAAAACACCACACAGTGAAAAAACTTCAATTTCGGTAGTCGGTGTAAAAAAGCGAATGAAACAAAAACAGGAACACCGACTTGCGAAATTGAAGATTTTTTTTTTATTTTTTTTTTTTCACTTTTTGTTGTGGTACATAATGTGCAAGTTCTATAGTAAGTTACCTATAATGCCCAAAGTTATTTCAGAAAAGATTACCTGAATAACATAAAACTTGAACATAACCGGTGAAATGAGAGTGTACCAGGGCTGTAGTATTATATTATCTGTGACTGTACACATCTGCGTATCCCTTTAGAGCGTACCGGCGTAATGTTATGTTATGAAGTGGAGAAAATAAAATCAAACACAGCCGAACATAGAACCTACTCCTTTTTAGAAAGTCGGTTAGTAAAATAATACAAAACTAACTAACAAATAGTAAAACCTAGTGTTGACGCTAGTAGGTAAGATAAAAGTTCGCAAGTCCCAATATTTCTTAAGTGAATGTAGTTGGAAAAAAAATGGCTAGGCTATTATAGATACAGATAAACGGACTTACAGTACCTTGCTGTAAGTTAGTCTACTTTCATAAATTATTGTGAAACCTAGAAGCAATCATAGTACGAAGCCCGCTGGAAGCGGAATATTCAGCGTTCAACAGTAAATTACCTGGAAACTCCCAAGTGCAACGTGAAAATTGATGTTTCGCTAGTAAGAAGACTGAACTTGTGCTTTGTTAAAGTTTAATTAAGGAACGATTCGCATTGTAGCGATAAAGGATCACAGCTGCGATAGGCGCAATCTGCATCTTATAGCAATAAAATGTTTAAAAAAATATACGTAAAGGTTCATTGACACAAAGTTTCCTTTGAGAACATTTATGTCTGTTTACTTATTAATTACTTTAAACGTTTTTCTTATTTCTTACTCAATTACTCCTCTGCTATTCTTTCTGATAAATTTCTTTTCGGAATTCAAGCCAGTTAAAACATTTCGCCGGGAGTCATCGGGCTTCATTGCCTCGTCCGTTTTGCTGGTTGATTCAGGCTTTCTAGAACTACTACAGTAGAGTGCTAGGTTGACAGGCTTGTCAAACAATACATCGTTTGATTGCTATTAGAAACCCACCACGCAAGTAAAGTTTCTCCAGATAACTTAAAAAGGCTCTGCGTACACTTCGTACTATACATGTGCCTGCCTACAACTTCAGACACCGCAAACTGTCAAGCCCAACCTTGCAGCTTGCGGTCATTGGGAAACCGCCATGTTTTTGGTCTTGGTTTATCACTAGCGTTACTGGAGGTGTCATAAACCAACCCAAGAGACAAGAGAAATTCCTAGAGATTCTTTAATACATGTCATGTTTAGTAAATGAATGAATCAATCATGTTGGGTTCGGATTCCAGTCTAACCAGATTTGGAAACCTGTATTTTATATGTATAGGCTCTGGTGATATCATCATCATCGCTTCAGCCGAAAGACGTCCACAGCTGGACATAGGCCTCCCCCAAGCGTCGCCATACTGATCGGTCCTGTGCGTAAACGAAACGAAACGCACATGGTGGTATAAGTTAGATTATATTTTGGTAAATCTTCAAAAACACTCAGAAACAATTAAAAGTAAAAATCTTTTTAAAACAAGCTTGTAGTTGACTTAGAATACGAAACGGAATATCGCTTTTCAATACATATCGAATGAGCCCAAACACGATAGTGCTATCTCATCTGGTTGAGGAGTTGCTATGACCACCTTCCGGCTCCATCATAAGACTAGCTCCATAGTTCTATATTATTTCAATGATTCCTAATATACAAGACCACACGACCTGGCCTGAACTACACGACGAACTTTCCCATCTTTTTGCCCCGGTCAATTATAAACGTAAGGAGCCACAGATTGTTCGCCGTACCGGGGAGTCGAACCGTCGCTCGAGCCCAGTCTCCCATCCCTCGTACACTCGCCGCACTCAACGCTCTCTTGGATGCTAAGCCCGATTGTGATGTGTTCGCGGACGAATGGAAGAAGTTTTTGTCTGTATGTCTGGAGTATTGTGAGATGAGTGTATGACTGCCATGTAATTATAGATATTATCATTGTTGTTTGTTTTTGTTTTATTATTTTCATTTTTAATGCTTTTTTACAAACATATTTTTAACTAATGTAATTGGCCTTTGGCCGTGTTATGTTAAAGTAAATAAATAAATAATAAATTGTACTCTTATTTATCATTTATTTTCACCGAATTTCAGCTTAATTGGGTTCCAGGAAATGCTTGAAGAATCAAGGTAATATAAAGATTGTAAAAAGAGCAATCATACTAAACACACAATTTTGCAATCCTTTCTTATTTACGAAGGTATAAGTATGTGTTATAAAAGCCAATTTATTTGAATTGGCTTTTATAACACATATACCTTATTTTTGTTTATAACACACTAGATGTCCCACGCGGCTTCGCTCCCGTCAATTGGCTACCTACCTACCCATCTAAACCGTTTACGCAGCGGATGCAACGGCAACTCTAAAATTTTTTGCTACATTTTTCATTTATGCTCCGCTCCTATTGGTCGTAGCGTGATGTTATATAGCTTACAACCTTCCTCGATAAATGGGCTATCCAACCCAAAAAGAGTTTTTCAATTCTAACCAATAGTTTCTCAGATTATCGCGTTCAAACATACAAACAAAAATTCTTCAGCTTTATGTTGGCTAAACCGTATAACTACACCCAACACAAAATTAATATTTCTGTAGAGGTAAATAGGACCATGGAGAAGGATCTGTAATTTTTGTCCTTCGAACACGGGCGAAACCGCTGGCAGAAGCTAGGTTTCTAAAAATAAAAAATGCAAAGCAGTTGCTTAAAAGTTCATACATGTTTATGAATAACGCTGTATTTTGATAAAACTTCAAAACATAAAAAAAAAAAGTAATTTTACTAAACACGCAATTTTCCAATCCTTTCATAAATAACTTGTCTACGATAACAAATACGTCACGTTAATAGAGTCTTCCATCTTGATTTGAGGCGAGTAGCGACGTGTGAACGTATTGGTCGATCAATCTCTATTAGCTGCGGATCGCCGGTAAATGTGGATTTATGTGCGCAGGTATAGATAATATCTTTGGCATTATTATGGCAGGATTAGAGAAAATGCTGAAGGTTACATAAATAATTGGACTGTTTAAAATGAGATGGCAAATGGAATGTAGAGGTAACTTGGATCCTTCTTTGTGCAGGATCACCTGGGTGGTTTTATTGAGGCCTTAGAACGCCTTTTGCAGGTTTTACGCAACTTATAACAAACTAGCTTCTGCCTGCGGCTTTGCCCGCCTAAAAAGTGTTTTGTCATCCCAAGGGAATACAAACTATCCTATGTCATTTCCAGGGTTTCAAATTAACTCCATGCCAAATTTCATCTAAATCGGTTCAGTAGATCCAGAGATTTCCCTTTACAATCTTACAAGCCCACAAACATTTTATAATATTAGTATAAAGTACCGGGGTGACCGAGCTCTGCTCGGGTAAAAATAAAGAAAACGACGTTTTCTAAAACTGAAAAGCTAGATCGATTTATCGCCCCCGAAACTCCCTGCATACTAAATTTCATGAAAATCGTTGGAGCCGTTTCCGAGATTCAGATTATATATTTACATATATACAAGAACTGTACGTACGTACGTACGTTTAAATATATAAAAAAATAATTCTGTTCAAGTATTTTCGAGAGCTGTGGATTTCGTGATTAATAAATTAAATATTTGGATGTTTTATTCATTTACTAGCTTTTACCCGCGGCTTCGCTCGCAGTGTAGCCATTAGTTTTTTTTATTTTTATTAGAAGTGTCCTATGTTACTTCTAATACCTCCAAGAATAAATGTACAAAGTTTCTTGATGATCGGTTCAGTAGTTTTTGCGTGAAAGCGTAACAAACAAACTTACATTCACATTTATAATATTAGTATAGATTTCTTTTATCCTCGCATTGGAACGCCTTGCAGCAATAGGGTAGTTGACTGAAAATTAGTTTTTTCTTCCGTCAGGTAGATTAATAAAAACAAATATCTTTTCTTTTGACACGTAAACATAAAGTGACAACGATATATTGCGTTGAAAATCGTGTGACGTCACGCCGCTAGTACACTTTATACTGCCTTAGTGATGTCACTAGCCCCCACTCCTGAACTTTGATGCGAAACATCCCTATTATAATAATGCACCACATTTTGTCAGCGAAGTCTAAGATAAACTTAGAAAGTACATATGAATTGAAAAACGTCACATTGGTACTTGCCCGGATTTGAACCTACAACCTCAAGCACGAGAGGCACTAGGCCACCACGACAGTTGATATATGCAGGATCTACAAAAAAAATAAAACCCGACTACTGAAAAATCACGCTCTAAAAGCTATGAAACTAGAAAATATTCTCATTTGAAATTGTTATGTACAAACTATTCAGTATAGGATAACCGTGGTCGTAATCCAGCTACCGTAACAAAACAATAAATTCTGCAAAGTGGCATGAGACCACGGTTATCCTATAAAATCTTTGTTCAATGATAACACACATGATGGAGTAGAGCGAACAAAAAAAAATTGTACTTGACCTCGTGTCCCTTAGAGGGAGCCATATTCAATTTATTGTGACGTCACATAGCCTATAACCAGCGGGCAAACAAGATACTTCCAACGACACCTCAATTATAAAATTATGCTAAGTAGTTTAGAAGTTATGAGGGAACAGATGAACATACATACATACACACATACCGGTGAAAAACATAACCCTCCTTTTTGCATCGTCGTAGTCGGGTAAAAAGATCAATTTCTATGAACAAGTGTTGTAGCATAGCTGTCGCATTGTCTGGTGGAAACTTTAAATAAAATAAGCAAACTTATAATTTATGAAGCAGAACAAAAATCTAGATGTCTCAAATTCTTAACAATATATCAATCACCAATGAAAATGTAAATCCTATGTACCTAGATAAGTCAATATATGGGTGGAGTCGTTAAAGCGCTAATAAGCCGAGTCGACCACAATCACGAATTGCCTCCATTTTATCAAATTGCCGTCACGTCATTATCAGGAGGCAATTCACCGGGTTACGATAATTTTTGCCGAGTTTTATATCCTACACGCTTAGGTATAATAATGCCATAGCCTGTTAGGTACTGTTCCATACAGATGCCTCTTCTCATACAGAGAAGACACGATCATAAATCACCACGTTTGCTGCGCGGGTTGGCGATTTCAAACTTCTTACACTCTAGTCTGAGTCCAGGTTCCCTTACAATGTTTTTCTCTCTATCTAAGTAAATATGAACCGAACTGCTGATCTCACAAAAGCTTTTATAGGTAGTCATTATCTCAACGATGAAGCAGAAACAATATTATTCCTTTTAAACCCATTTAAAATACAATTTACGAACAGAGCGAGTCGCAAAGGACTCGCAAAGAAATCGGACAAAATAGAAATAAGATCCGCTCTCAATAAAAGAAAATCCATATTGGATAGCAAGAATTGTATAAAGATTTTAAACGGGCAATCGTCTTGTTTTTCGTTTAAGACTGCAATTTTCCATTACTTCGTTTGCTTTTTAATAATGCAGATAAACGTTGCTTATTGAAACGGGTTTTTTTATTCAATATGCGAAAAAGAAGCTAAAGTACACTCATATTTCATGGGGTTACTGTGTTAAATTCTATAACAAAATAACTTGTGATATATTAAAACTAAATAAAAGTAAATTTAAAACTTTACTTAAAAGCACACTTTGTAAGCAAGTATATTAAAAATTAGATGATTACATTCAAGATAAGAATGCTTGGAAACATGCTGGTCCTGCTCCATAGGGCAATCTTTAGTGTAGACAAAATCAAATTTGTTCATTTATATTCCTATTCATAGTTGTTGAATTTTTTAAAGAATTTGACTCACACACTGTTCCGTTGTTGTTGAATTCAGTATTTTACCTATGTTTGCAATATTTGTAAGTATGTGAGAACCATGTTCCTATTTATCGAATTAATGAATATACTGTTAATGCTTTTAATACTTTATAATATAACTATTTATATACGTACAGGTACGTAGTATCAGAAAGCTTAAAGTCACCCAAAGAGCAATGGAGAGGGCTATGCTCGGAATATCCTCGCGTGATATCCGCAGGAGAACCAAAGTTACCGACATAGCCCGAAGAATTGCCAAACTTAAGTGGCAGTGGGCAGGGCACATTGCTCGCAGAACGGATGGCCGATGGGGCCGAAAAGTTCTGGAATGGCGACCGCGAACCGGAAGAGGAAGGCTCCCACTAGGTGGACCGATGACATGGTTAAGGTTGCGGGAAGGCGCTGGATGCGAGACGCACGGGATCGGTCAATGTGGCGACGCCTGGGGAGGCCTATGTCCAGTAGTGAACGTCTTTCGGCTGAATGATGACAAAGGCAGGATAGATACAACACACGTAGTACAATGTGTAGTGCTATTCTGGGTGCAACGTCCTCACATGTATAAATTTATTAATATATATGTACTTATGTAAATATTGTAAAACACATATTAAAAAAAAAAGAGTAAGTATGGAGTTTCTTGTGCGTTCTTCTCCATAACAAGCTACTTTTCCGAATGCACGGTAGAATACATTTTTATTACTTGTAAGTTTTAATTCTTTGACGTTCAAAAGTGCCGCTTTGGCCTAGTTGAATAAATATATTTGACTTTGACTTTGCGAGTCTTTTTGTAGAGGTCGAGGGTGCTTCGAAAATGTTGCTGGGTAATATAAAAACTGAGCTTTATTTCTACGGGAAAAGAGGCTCATCGGCAATGAGGTACTGTCGAATCTAGGCTCCAGAGCTTTGAACATCGGCGCTGAGTTGCCAGCCTGTTTATCGCTTACATTTCGGGGAGTGTGCGTTGGAATTGTATGAACTAGCCCGTTCCATCATCAGACTACAAGCCGAACGGCGATGCGTCATCGGTATATGATGGAAATCCCACCCATACGCCTACGCACAAAACGTTTTGGGAATACTTTTCTTATGCGTACAGCAAAGGAGTGGCATTCCCTGTCGGAGTCTGTATTCTATAGCTACAACCTGGGAGTTTGAAGTCAAGAGTGAATAGGTTGCTTCTATATCTTATATATCAGGTGAGATAGTGGTCAAGCTCAAGCCTATCAATCATAATTTAAAAAAAAAACTTTAACGAATCTGAGGTACAATTTTATACATCTTCGTTACCTGTTACCAAAGCAAAGCAGTGGTGGACCAGTGGTAACGGCTGCAACTTACAAGTTGTAGGTCTTCGTGTAAATTATGCCATCATCACTGCTCTTAAAGCAGTGAAGGAAAACTTTGTGAGGCCGTCAACGGCTTGTCCTAGAACCAAAAATTCGAAGACATGTTACATCCTCCAAGTCGCACTTGGCTCGCGTGGTGGATTACGGCCTATTCTCGAGGAGGCCTGTGTCCCAGCAGTGGAAACGTTAAAAGGCTGATGATGATGATGACCTGACAAAGCCACTATTATCAAAACTTCGTAGTTGGAGATCGTTCTTACCTGTATTGCGGACTTACACAGAGATACTTTCAGCTTTTATAAAATAACAAAGGTCTCTGGCTCAAGCTCTATAAAGATTCGGATTTTAATTTTGTGTCAGCACCTTGGCAGAACACTTGAGTAAGTATACATTGAACCGTGGTGGCCCAGTGGTAACTGCCCCGACTTACGTGTCATGGGTTGGAACCCAGGAAGTCGCATTCTTTTGTGTAAATTATTTCATCACCACTGCTCTTAAAACAGTGAAAGAAAACATCGTGAGGAAACCGGCATATCCTAGAACCAAAAATCAAAGATATGTAACATCCCCCACAAAGACAAAAAAAAGAAGGTCTGATCGTCGCGGGCTCAAGCTCTATAAAAACTCTGATTTTAGCCTTGTGTCAGCACCTTGGCACAACACTTAAGTAATTAGACATCTATTTAGTCAAAAGATTAGCCTAGGTTACATCAGTTTTGTTTATATAATACGTGCATAATATGGCTACAGATCGAATACGGCTGTCGCGTACCTATGCCCCGCAGTGCTTATTCGCGACTCCGCCCTCGCGTACCCTGACAGCTCGATATGCCCTTACAACCCAGGCGCTCAATCTGCTGAACTAATTGCTCAGGAACCTGGCGTCGACATATTTATGTACAAGGATAAATCTGTGTTTAATGTTTGTATAAAGATCTTTAGTTTATAAGTGTTTTTGTTGTTGGCTTGCTGTAGGTACGCTTTGGTGCAGACAGTTAGTACAGCAAGCAATTGTTATTGGATAAATAAATAAATGTGGAATGGTGACGAGATAGCCAGACGCCATTGCTTCCATCTCGGGTACAACCTGGGTGAGGGTGTCTCTGGAGCGTGAGGATTGGCACAAACAAAAAGAGGTCTATGACCAGGGGTGAAGTCAGGCTGCGGATTATGATGATGATGATTCCCCGAAGGGCTAGGCAGAGATGCACTTATTCTTCTTCGTTTCGCTCTTGACAGAGTAGTCGTAGTCACGATGAATTTTGTCCGAACGCTGGGGTTTTGGCACTCGCCTCACGATCTCTCTCCATTTGGCTCTATTAGATGAAAGCTTTCCGAATTAATTTACAGGACCTCCAACCACAGATTTAATCTGGTCAGTCCACCTAAACGGTGGCCTACCGCGTGGCCTGTTACCGTCCACTCTGCCTTGTACAACCAAGCGCTCAATGGAGTCGCTATTCCACCTTGAGACATGGCCAAAGAATTTCAGTAAACGAGCCTGTACTATTGCTGATAGACGCTGCTTGATGCCGAGTTCTTGGAGTATGAAAACGCACTATAGAAACCACATTTTGCCAGTTATGTTTCAGTCCAATTTAATATAGGGCAAGGCTATAGCCAACAATCGGGGACAGTTTTCAGACTCCGCACGGGCTGTAACCAAGAAATTTCAGACAGATAAAAAAAATAAAACAATAATTACCTTATACAACTTCACCCAACCCGGGTATCGAATCCAGGTGCTTAGCTGTAGTGCTTACGACCACTAGACCATGAGGCGACCGGTTACTATAATAATTTTTATTTTTTTGTGCTACTAGATTTTATTAACACATATACAATTAAATATTCTAAAAAAAACAAACCTATATACAAATACAAAAGGGAGACGGAAAAGAAGCTCATTGTGCATCAAAAAATTTGTCCACATCGATGTCAACGGGAAACGTGCCCAAAACGCTGGCAGCTTTGCCACGTTGGAAGGTAATGCTGATTCTCTGGCCGAAAAAAAAGCCAGCCCTCTGGGCACGTGAAGAGTCGACGAGCTTTGTGCTAATTTCTCGAAAAACTCGATGCGCACTCGGACCCCATGGACCTAATGTTTCAACCCCAAACGGCTCAAACACATACTTTCTTGGTTGTTATATTTGCAAAAAAAACGGGTCATCCGTTTAGGAGCTATAATGCCACAGACAGATATACAAACACGCTTCAAACTTATAATAAAATTATAACAGCCCCCTTTTTCCTCGGGGGTTAAAATGGTTATTAGATATGAGACCCGTGTCCTTCAAACTAGGAAAATCCTGTTTCTTAAAGAACAGTACTTGGGAATAACACTGCCGTGGTAAAAGATAAAGTACTTTGCAGGTTGCTAACGAGGCTTACTGACTGAAGAGAACCAGACAAAGTCATGCTAATTTTTGTGAAGGCTCCTAGTATTCCTAGCTTTGTCATTAAATGCAAAACCGCTTGAAGCAAATCTAATGCACTACCGGGTTCTTCTGAGAACTTGAAATTACTTCTAAATTGCCTCTTTAAAACCTTTTGATAGAGTAATCTGTATTGTTCTCCTTAAATTAAATACCTTTTTCGTGGTTTAAACTTTTTTGCCATCCCGGAGAAAGCTGAAATGTCTCATCATAATTCAACTAAATAACGTTCTCTGTAAACAGTCTCCAAATTGTCTAAAATTTACATATTTTTGTCTAGAAAAATATAAAGTTATTTTTCACACGGTCTGCAGCTGCCACGTAGTCTGTACTTTGTAAATTAATAGATCCTATCTTCGTTTTCGCTCATATCGGCATGAACTATAAAACATTAACTGATGCAGTGGTTAAAATAATATTGATTGCCAATTGGCAAAAGTGAATGGAGTGTCTCTTGCCAATGTTACCTAATACACCATAATAGAGGAGTAAGCCGAACGTCATATTGCTATTAAAGTATCGTCCCTGGTGGAGGCTTTTTAAACACAAAAGATTCTATTAAAAGATACGACATTCTATACAATATTGCAGCCAGCTAATAAATGAAAGCGTACACGCAATTAAGTCCACAAGATCGGGTTTCCCGCCAAGATGCTTTCGATAAAAAGTTATAATCTTATTTGTACTCTTCTTCTGAACAATTTCCCCGGGAGATAATGGTTTCAGTGTCATTATGGGGAATATACAAGACATATTTGTAAAGAAAAGGAGCAGAAAATTACTTATTTTCTCTCCAGAGAGACATTTTGGACTTTTGATAATAGAGTAGTTGACAAAAATACTATTTAGACCGTCAGTTAGATAACAAAAAAAATATTTAAAAATAACAAAAAACCCGGCTGCTTAAAAATTAAACTAAAAAGACGTATACAAGAAGAAAACCATGCTGTGCAGTCGGAGGATACATATGCGCGAGCTGGTTGACCAAAACCAGATGTATCCTCCGACGGCACAGCATGATTTTCTTCTTGTTTACGTCTTTTTAGTCTGCTTTTTAAGCAGTCGGGTTTTTGATATTTAAAAAAAAAAAAAAATACAACATTTTTGTTATTTTTTTTTTAGAACTAGGTACATTTAAACATATAAGTGTGGTATATTTTTGTAAACACCTCTTAAAACCCTTTATTTTGATAGCCCACATGATGGGTCCGGAAGAAAAAAAAAATGGCCCTCACAATATGGCGCCCAAAAGCCGTCATTTTTCTATTTTCCAATTTTAATGTAGCCAGTGACACTCGCAGGTTTAAGACGAATCGATTGACGTAAGAATCATTATAATCGGCCAACGCGTTTGGTTTCTAGAACGCCACATAGGAACAAACATACATACATAGACTGATAAACACATTACCGTCCTTCGGCAGTCGGGTAAAATATTAGAAACGTTTTTATTTCTTTTGTCACGTGAACAAAAAAATACGACGATACAGTGCGTTGAAATATCGTTTGTCGTCACGGTGTGTTATACTTTATACTGACAAAGTGACGTCACAAGCCCCCACTCCTGAGCTTTGATGCGCTTTATCTTATTTAATTTTTATTTATTTGATATAGTATAAAATACAGGTCTTTTATTTGATAATTTCACTGACGGACTAAATAGAATTATTATTTTTCTATCCGGGAAAAAACCCTAGGCTTTATTAAGGCTGATAGAATGTCTTTTTTGTCTAGGCCCTCTTTTGCCAAATCATCATCGACAGCCATTTAATGTTCCCACTGCTGGGACATAGGCCTCGTCTCTGCGAGAGGGAGTGGGCCGTAATCTACAACGCGGGCCCAGTGCGGGTTCAACGGGGACACAAAAAGGGACCAAACCCTACTAAAGTAGTTAAGCTTTATCGTCGCATTTTAATCAGTTATTAGTGACGTTATCAATTGTTAAGTTGGCCAATTAACTTGAATGTCACCTACATTGCGTGAATTTTATTACCGCGTTCGTGACGCGCGTCACAATGTGGGGCTGTATATCTGATGTAGTGATCTTTATGGTGCTTTAAAAAGTAGAAGATGGGTAGGATTCTGGACAAAATGGAGGCTGTATCGAATTAAAAGATGATTTTATACATGAAGTCCCTGAATTATAAAGAATTTTGCTTGTTGGTTAACACTCAGACGTTATACAGAACAGCACCCAAATTGCGTATCTCAACAGCACAAAGCACACACCTTCCCTTTCATTTTGGTAACTCAACAATATTCATTGCGTATTTTACGCAGTCGAGTAGACGGATTTTTTGATATAAATGAAGCTATGAATGCAAGGAAAACAATCCTAACCCTACTCTTTGAACTTACTTAATTAGGGTGCAGTACAGAGACTTTTATGAGAACTGATGACCGTAAACGAAGCACAAGGGTTACCTATACTGGTGGAATTCCGCCTAGCTTCGCTCTATGGAAAAAAGTGTATTTTCTGTGGGCGTCACTGTGGGTCTAAAACAACGGTGAATACTGGGGTAATGATTTTAATACAAGATTTTATTTAACTTGCAATGTATGTATGTGTGTAAATGTGTTCGGGTCAAATCTTGCAAATGAATTTTAAAGCAGTTATCTTTCACCGATTAAGATAAAATTTTGCATTCACGTTTAGTTTGGATGACAATGCATGGTTAGCTAAGTGACGTCATTTTAAATCCGATATGGCAGACGGCCCAAGATGGCGGACTAGTTATATTATGTGCACTGTCATGATATAGGTATCAAATGAAAGGATTTGCTAAGAAAAATACGAAAAAAGCTTGTTTTGAAAAAAGATTCTTTAATGAATATCGATCCCGGATGAATGTCGATTCCGAGGGAACATATTTCCGGGATAAAAAGTATCCTATATACTATTCCAGACTATAATCTATCTATCCAGATCCGTTCAGTAGATTTTGTGTGAAAGAATAACAAACATACAAACACACTCACAAACTTTCGCCTTTATAATATTAGTGTAATGTGATTATTGTGGAGTGTGATATTTGAAAATGGACAGGATTCTGGTCTAAATATTTAACTGAACTTATTAATTTGAGGTACATACGAGTACATACCTTGTTGATAGCAACACAAAGTTATTATATTTTTTGGTGAGTCTATGACTATATTTTATCTGTGCAAAATTAATGTCATCGCTCTCTTCTCTATAACCTCTGGTCGATTCAATCTAATATAATATTAGTCTATGGGTCGGTATACGACACTTTTCATGTGGGTTACAGTAAAATATTAATAAATCAAGCAAATTATATCAAATAGCAGTCTTCATCACACACAGTCCATTTAAAGCTTCTTACATACCTGTCTTCAGTTTTAATATCAATTAACTTTGTATAACCTGTGTTTTGGGCGCACGGTTGGCGCAGTGGTTGAGCGATTGACTGCTGCGCCGCGTGTCGCGGGTTCGATTCCCGCACGGAACAAATATTTGTATGACCTACAGATAGTTGTTTCGGCTCTGGGTGTTGTGTATGTGAGTTTATATGTTTGTAAACGCACCCACGATACAGGAAGAAATTCCTAGTGTGGGGCAAAGTTTTTTTTAAAAGAAAGAAAGAAAAATATCTGTTTCTGCAACGTTACCACTTTTGAATAGTGTTTGAATCAGATTCTGTATTTGCAAATATAAAAATATTGTTTCATGAAGTAACATATTGGAACCTTGACCTCTTACACAAGCACCTACGTAAAAATAAAAATAAATTTATTCAGTTCGCATAACAAAGTACAAAATTAAAAGCTAGTAACAAAAGGCAATGATCCTTAAACGCTTAAACGCTAGATTTTTCATATTCCCTGGACTCCACACTAGGATACCCTGTGTCGTGGAGTCCAGTCTCTTCCCAAGTAAGGGTACTATGTTAGCTTCAACTGAACTAATTACAGAAGAAAGAGAAAAATAAATTAACTTAACAAACCAAAAAACCAATTAAAAATAGAAAATTTACAACATTAATATTTTAAAATAAAGTTGAGACAAGTGGTTTGGTGTTTTTTGGAAGTGTGTTTTAGTGTTGTGTGAGAGTGTGTGTGTGTGTGGGTGAAGAGTTGTATGTATGTAGGGTGTATACGGCATATTTGGGTGGGTATGGTGTGTGTGCATGATTGTTATATTTTTTTTTTTACAGTGTTACGATTGTATATGCATGGTCATAGTTTTTGGGATGCAGCCATTTAAATATAGCGTTTTTATAAGAGTTGTACGTTAAGGTGAGTATAGTTTTACTATAAGAGTAGAATTTAGAATAGAGGTACGTACAGCATAATACCAATACCCGAAAGCCTATTCATATATTCAAACTTTTTGAGCACAAAAATCACTTTTATATCAATTGAAAAGTTATTTTTTATTAACCTTATAGAGAACCTCTTAACATAATACAAAATATTCAGGTTAATGCCAATAAAAAACCAACTTTCAATTCGAAACCGAATCAAACGACCCTTATCGGCGATTTACGAAATAAACTGAATCTAAACGAAATTTATTCGCAACAACAGAAGGGAGGATTGTCGTAAAAACGTTTGACTTACGATTTCGGTCGCGAATACGGACGGCTGTAAACCACATGAACTTTGTTATCGCTGAAGTTGTTAAATTAATATGGTAGGTACAGGCCTACTTTTCTAATTCACGGGTATAATACGTATACTTTCCTTGCTCAGGTTGTAAAATCGACAAATTATCTTAATTTGACTTCAAAATGAGGTAAAAAATCATCATCATATCCACAGGCTGACTTTAGTTAAACGATGACTGACAAATTCATGCTTAAAAACAAGAATTTGGCCTGAAGTAGCCTTCATACAGCAGGTAACCTCTATATTCAAAGCCATGTTCTTCAACTCAATTCCGTCTCGAATCATCAAATTGGCAGTCATAGCTTTCCTTAGAAGGGTTTTTAAGTAGGTAATCTGTGATTTTTAATTTCGTAGACTAAACTGACAGCTGCAATCGACGTTTTTTTCTTAAAATGTTGCAAGCGTGAAACATAGTGTTGTAGTAAGTGATTCTAAAATGATTTATCGAATCGTTATGACAAGACGCCAAACTTTAATTATACTTATCTTTTTACCATTACACATTACCTCAAACATTAATTAAGTATAACAATAAATATTAATAAACATGATACATAAACTGTCCTTGTAATAAATAAAAAATTGACAATAAAATACATGCTATAACTAACTTCTATCTTCTATGCAACTCTGCAATACTTTTCGGTGACGGATGCGGAAGCGTAGGTATTTCGCGGCAATTCCGTAGTCACGGCGAAATTCCGTTACAACCTTGCATAATATGAGGGTGACAGCAAAAAAATACCTCATAGCCAAAAATATTACGCGCGTTTTTACGTCTCGTAATTCGTCTTCTTTCTTCGCTCTCCATTCGCATCGGTTGGTCGCCAGGCTTTTTTTTATTGTTCTTGTTTTGTGTTTGTTGCTTTTAGGATTCCATTCCTCAAAAGGAATATCGTAGTCACAGCAGATATTTGTGTCTCTGAAGTTGTGCGAACGATTGTGCAAGAAACAGTTTGTCATCGTGTATACTGAATAGAGTAAGCGAGATATGAATATGTAACATAACATAAGCTTAAGTTATATGTAACAAACGTAAGCGAGTGAAAGAGACAGTTAAACAATGCTATCTTCATCTTTAACATTGACACAAAAATAGCTGCTGCGCAGAGTCTTGCAGCCAGTTTCAGAGACACAAAGAACCGATGTGAGTATTATAAAAGGATTCCTTATCCACTTCGCTGTCTGTCTGTCTGGTGTCAAGAACTTTCTTTTCCTTCATGGAAGACGCGTAACCGAGCACGTCGGGTGCTGGTGTGTCTCCTAAGAAAAGGAGATGCCCCACTTATTTGGGTGCCACAGAGAAGACAATGGTACATAACGCATTTATATACGTATTCAATGGAAAGAAAAATAAATTGGATACGGAATTATCTGAAAAGCCCTACAAACGACAATTCAACAAAACGAATTCATCGATTTTTTTTTTATCTGCCGGAATTCACTTCACGCGTATTAATTTACACGATTATAGGTATACAGACTACGTCAAACAATTAAATTTCATTTAATTTACTCAAATCGACCTTAGAATGTAAATTTCCTGAGGTGCCCGTTTTTTTTGGAAAAGAGTGTATATATTTCTTATGGCACGCATGAAAGCGATGCCTAAAAAAAGTTTAAATTATTTCTCCCAGTTACTCTTTTAACTGATATTATAATTTACACCTTTTGATAAACACAATTGAATCAAAATATTTAAAATTGATTCATTCAGGATACAACACTATTTTTAAGTTACGATAAGGTGACAACCCCCCAAATGTCATTTTAGTCTACGAAATTAAAAATCACATTATAGTCGGGTAGAGGTCCTTCCTACTGGCTTAGAATTTACGCCAGCAAGACAAGACAAGGATAGTGATCAAGACTATGTCATGAGAGGAGGAGGCCATTGGTTTGCAGTGCTTTTTTTTTATTCGTTTTAGACTTGCGGTTAACCACCATCTCGTCTGATGTTAAGTGATGATGCGGTCGAGGATGAAGCACGCTTGCCTAGAAGTAACCTATTCACTCTTGACTTGAAGACCCCTAGGTATCTCTTAGGGGAGGCGCTCTTTCAGTCTCCCCAGGAATGTGCCCTAACAAGCGTAGCATAATTGGGGTCCCGGGGTGGTCTTTTAAGAGGTAACGGGTCCCTTCTACGTGCTGATGGTGATCACCGGGTTGGTTTTAGTGAGGTGAAAATGCCACACTCCTTGGTCTTTTCCCCAAAAGTCCAGGCGCCCTTTGAAGGTATCCCTCCGAAAAAAAAAGAGGTTGTAGCTATCAGGCAACGACGGCTGTGAATTCCATTCCTTAGCTGTACGCACAATGAAAGTATTTTCAAAACGCTTTGTGCTTATGGGTGTGATATCCACCATGTAGGTACCGAAGGCGCATTGCCGTACGTCTGCAGTCTGATAATGGATAAAGGGCTAGGCGGAATCAAATTGTGTGGTGCCTATTTTCTTTGCGCCCATTCCTTGGTTTAACAGTGATATAAACAGCCTAATATTAATGTAATACTTTTCGTAGGCCGCTACGGCTACAGAAATGTATGCCTCCATTCCTTGGTTTCCTCCCCATTTCCGGTCCCCTGAATCTCCTTGTGTCTCTTATGTCCGGGGCGAACCACAGAGTCAAGACTACCCACAATTATGCAAGCAAATAAATTGGAACCTATGTGTATGTGTAAACAAACATAAAATTCACGCCTTGTTCCCACACTACAAAACGCCACCTGCTATGATCCTTACATAGGTACTCATTTTGCCTCATCTACGTTCATACATCTAGCCATAGGCACACGCATGCTGCAAATGAGTTCTGCGCACCTGAATATTCTATTCTGTTCTGTATATATACCTAACTAGCTGTCCCAAGCGGCTTCGCTCCCGTCAACTGGCTACCTACCTACCCATTTACCCTACCTACCTTACCGTACCTACACTAAATACATGATTTTTGCATAACTTTAACCGCTTACGCAGCGCACGCAACGGAAGCTCTCAAAAAGGAAAATTTTTGCCCGTTTTTGTTTTTCATTTATGCTCCGCTCCTATTGGTCGTAGTTATTTATAAAACTCTATATAGGGTCTTCTCGTCTTTTTAAATTTTAACTTTTTAATTAAAAAATTAAATTCTAAATTTAACTAAGAGACAGTTTATATTTCATCCAATCTTTCATCAAGTCGTAGCGTGATGTGATATAGCCTATAACCTTCCTCGATAAATGGACTATCCAACACAAAAAGAATATTTCAATTCTAACCAGTAGTTTCTGAGATTAACGCGTTCAAACAAACAAACAAACAAACTTTATAATATTAGTATAGATGAATGTCAAATATCAGGAAAAGCCACGTATGATAACTGGGTATTAGCTAGCTGTTCCAATTAGGCACACCATCGTCATCATCAGACTTTTAATGTTCCCACTGCTGGGACACACACACAGGCCTCCGCTCTGTGAGAGGGAATAAGCCGTAACCCACCACGCGGGCCCAGCGCGGGTTAGTGGTGAATTAGGCACGCATACATTTATTTTATTCAAATCCATGACTCTTCTTCTGGAATAGTCATTTCAAAAAAAAAGTATGTGATTTTGACGTGTAGACATACTTAGTCGGTAAAATTTTTTTAGCCCCTTAAACTTTATTTTTCGCTTTTTAACAGAAAAACTCACGAGTCAGCTTATTTATATTTTCATTCAAGCCACTAAAACATGTTTTTATTTAATTTGTAAAGCTTTTTATCTAATGGAAAAACTTCGTTCGGATTCCATAAAAGTAAAAATAGGAATCCTGAGCGCTCGGCATTTCAGAAGCAAATAATATTACTTTCACGATCTAACTGCAAACAGGAAGGTACAAAAAATCTAGGTCACAATCATATTGAAATACTTTCGGCAGTAAATGCCAAAATTCTAGGCAAAATGCCAGAAATATTAGCCTAATGTTTTAATATCAAACGTAGATATTTCTTGCGCAGAAACTTTCGTGAGATAGCACCATAAATACAGACCCTTACTTTTTATAGCCAATACTATTCGGTTTTGTAGGCAACCCGCCTTGGGGAATGCTGAGAATTTTTTGTCTACCCACCTAAGTTTGACAACGTTTTTGCGAAGCCAGTCTGATGCGAAGTACCTCGATATAGTCCTTTATAAGCTGAGATTAATTAGATGACACTTGATTAAATTGAGGCCCTCTGTCTGTTGTTAATTTTTTGTTTGTTTGAATAAACTATTCACCACGCCACAGTCTACACGAGGCCTACTCAAACAATAACATTGCCCACACCACTTTCATCCGTGTAGTGTGTTCTAAATTAGTAATAGTTACACACTACTCACTACCACTCATACACACACAACGGTTCTGCGGTCTGACCTGCTAGCTCTGGAAGTGAGGCAGACGGGAGCCACTTATTAAAAAAAAGAATAGATTTCATCTCTAGGTTGCAAATCGGCACTTCTGAAGCTAGACCAGCTTAGCTTTAGCTAGCCCTTCCTGGGCTTCTCATGGTTCGCCATGAGTTCCACCTGGTGGGAGAAGACTGCCAGGGAGCCGTGAAGAAGTGGTGATGTGTTCAGAACCCTCGTCTTGGCGCGCCTGCTACAGACAACAAGTAAACATAGTGAGCGCGAGTTGCTACACCCAAAAGGATAGGCGTTATAATTCGCGATCACAAGAACTTCGGCATAGAAGGCTTCACAGCGACGTGCTCGTCACACCCCCTTGCGGGGGGACATTGAAGAACACGATGAATGACATCGTGTTTGTCAATTTCTTTCATCTTGTATGAAGGCAGCGGGAGTCCACATAATGCGAGAAGCAGAGGATTAGCCAATATGGCGAAGCTTATGTTCAGCAGAAGATGTCTTTCTTCTGCTGAAATAACTATGATGAAACACAAAAAGCTAATCAAAAACAACCGAAAAAAAAGTCAACCACTACTATCCAATATTTTTCAAATTAATATTTTAAAACCCCATTTGTAATTCTCTGTTTCCTCGCTCCGAATACTTGTTCGTTTCATTATTCCGAATCGGTTTGGCTTGATTGAATCACAACAGTTCTGGTTAGTTAAAACAACAGCATACTTAATCAAAGTCGTGGATACCCGAGTCGGTCCCGGTACCGTGCCAGCCATATCGACCGCCCAAATACCGGGACTTACTAATTACAAAGATAAAGATTGCTTGGCGCTAGATGGACTACTTAGTAAAATAATTAAAATGGAATTAATTCTGTATCCAAATAAATAATAGGCTTATTAGTGTACTGCTTGAAAAGACTCTCTCCTATAACTCCTATTAAAATAATTCACTTTTAAGTAATGCTGTCACGCGGCTATACGGCTCCACCAAACAAGCGATTACTTTTCCTCCTATTTAAAAACTATTCCAAATTCGCATGATTCTACAAAAGCTGTCAGATTTTTTATCTGCGAGCCTGCAGTCAACTTATGATGCAGAATTCGTTATACCCTTCGGAAAACACAGGAGTGACAATACGTACTTAATTGTGTCCTAAATGTGCTGTAAAGTGAACTACATTGTTCCAACATCATTAGTGTTTGTTATGAGATTTCTGAAGATACATCTTGAAATAATCGCTTCATGATACTTTAAAGATAAAAGCGGGGACACATGACTCTTTGACATCACCATTAAACTTTAATAAAAGACACCTATGAAATTCAGAACAGAAATAGTCGCCTTTTGTCCAAAATTAATCAAAATACTTCGCTTTTCTGGCAACAAAAGAGCGACCTTTATGACACAAAAAAACTGTCTAGTACCTATAGTATCTGGATACTATACTGAAGGTTGAAAGGATTGAATAGTGCTGTCCATACCTTTTGAAGCGATATCATGCGAAGCTGAAAGGCTGGAACGCGAGTTACAAATCCGATACAGAGGATCAAAAATTCAGCTCTGAAAATTGTATTGAATTCCTTTCTGAATACCGAGTACCTACGTTCGTTCGACGAATTTATTTTATATTTCATACGTTTGTACCTATAGTCGAAATATTTATCGAATTCTCTGTTGTTACCTCGAATTTGGAGCTGTAACTTTTGTATGTGGAGAATGAAATTGCGTTAGGTCTAAAAGTTGGGCACTGTGTTAGTCTCGGGTGTGTACCTTAGGCAGTTATAAGGCTAAAATTATTTATTTATTGGTTTGTAACGAAGTTTGAATGGCCTTAGGTCCCTGTGTGATTAGGTTCTAGGTACAGTTCGTAAGTTAGCTGTTCTGAAACCAGACTTTCCGATAAGTGCACAAGGAATGGCACGATGATTTTGAGATGTACTACTGCTTTGTCTTATATAACCTAACTTAGATACATAACCCTCACTCTAAAAGTAGGTAGATACCGATTTAAAACACCCACGAAATGCAGCAGAACATCTGGTTTACTTTTTTTTACCTTGCTTTTTAAGGTCTTTCCCGAATTAAAATATCACACTTCTTCATTGCTAAACATGGGGTCCTGACCACGTCGGCCAGGCAAAGTTTTATTAGGATTTTCTACCTGAAATTTGCCAGTATCAGCCCGAAAATACATTAAGATAATATTGGAGTTGTGCCATTGAATATAGCAAAAGACTCATCCTTCATGGGAGTTGAAAATAACTGATGGAATATGGGTTTACTACTATTTAGCAGTGTACATTATTAGACATTATAACCTGCGTGTTTTGGAAGTGCTTTTATTTGTGAGTTATTGTGAATCATTTAACTACACGTTTAAGAGCTGAGATAGATATTTTGCATGAGCAAAACGTTTCAATTAGTGAAATTGCGAGGCGTTTATTGATATCGGTGAGTAACAAAATGTTATTATTATGTTTAGAAGTTTAATATGTTTAAATAATACACATGTTATTGATTGTTGATTTTTGTAACAATATTTTATTATTGTTCACAGAGAGGAACTGTGTAATTGTGGGTCCATCGGTATGCAGATTCGGGAAGCATTGATCCTCGCCTGCCAGGACCAAAGGCTGGATTTGTATATGTCGTAGGGTAATTTGATACTTCGAATCTTCGCGAAAATCCTAGGGGTTTTGCGAAAACGCGGATAATTAGACATAGGCGAAGCTTAGGGCACCCCGACACGGACAGGTTAGGTTCGAACGAGATGACGGGAGCTGAAGTGAGCGAGCAAAGCGAGCGAACTCAGCTCCCGTCATCTCGTTCGTGTTAGGTTACTTTAGACCCTGCGGACGGAAATAGGAGCCCCGCGCAGCGGGGCTCCGTCGACTATGTTGCCAAAGTACTAATCGTACTTGGATAATTTTTCGCCTATGTCTAATTATCCGCGTTTTCGCAAAACCCCTAGGATTTTCGCGAAGATTCGAATTATCAAATCATCCTACGACATATACACAGATGCCAATGCGCGGCACCGTGATATAGTTGCTAGGCATATAGCTGTTTAGTCGAACGATTAGTGAGGAAGGGCCTCACTAATCGTTCCATGGCGACTAAACACAGCGTGACATTACAAACTGTACGGATCCACTTGGGAGCAAGAAAATTTAAATGACATATATTCACAGGCAAAACCGGGTACGCTTCGCAACAGAATATTTGGTTTTCGATTGGTGCAATCTATAGTTGTATTTAGCGATGAAAAATGTTTTAAGTCAGACAAGGACGGTCGCAAAATTTTGTGGCGAAAATATGGTGAGCGCTATAATAAAAAGAAGTAATAGATAGTGAAGTCGCACCAATGGGCTGATAATAAAATTATTAGAGCATAGTTAAATTTATTTTATGTAAGTGATCCTAAGGTTTTGGGGCATAAAAGCGTGATATTATGTTATGTTTACCGATGTAAATACCTACCTCCATTCAGTAGGCCAGTAAAATTATTGCAACATAAACAAATAGGTAACAATTCCGCTGAGTAGGTAATAAATTATTCATAAATATTTTGCAAACAGATCCATTTGTTTCGATTGTTTACAGTTTTCAATAAAAACCGGAACAAGTAAAATTGCAGTTTCAGCGTAAATATTTTGCAGGTTTCAATTTATTTGTGTTTGTACGAAATGTATACCTACAATTGCATTTTATGTAACCATTTCGCTTGACCAGAAATACTGGACGAAAGCATTTTTTTATGATTGTAAATGATGATACGATCGACGATGAGGCACGCTTGGCTAGAAGTACTAACCTATTCACTCTTGACTTAAAGACGATGAGGTTGTAGCTATCAGGAAATATAGATTCTGGCAGAGAATTCCACTCCTTATTTAGCAAAATAAGAAGAATCTTACTACAATGATAACTATTATAAATGTGAAAGTTTGGTTGGATGTGTGTGTGGATGTATGTTTGTTACTCAATTAAGCCAGAACGGCTGAACGGATCTCGATGAAATTTGGCACAGGGATAGACTATAGTCTAGAATAGCACATGACTACTTTTCATTCAGGTATAATGTTCCCTTGGGATAAAAAATAACACTTTTCATGCGAGCGATGCCGATGGCAGAAGCTAGTAATATATAAAATAAAAAGTTCACCTTGTGTGAACACTTTCACGCTTGACTGAAATTATCCCTTTGATTTTTTTTCCCACATGGAAGAATCCTAATCTTGCTCCTCGTTAAATACTTGAACCTTTTATTCCGTGGTTTGGTACCTAATCAAGTAAATAAATTTCTTTCTGATTTCCTTTTACCTTGGAACTCTAATACCTAAGCTTTAGTATGGCACGAGATCTACCTGTGGTACCTACCGACTCTTACGTCACAAATAGGTATAGATAGTTCAACTCATATGTGCGCGCGGCGCCATGTGTGCGGCGCTGTGCGTGCGCATGTAATTATACATTATGTATTTGTGTGGCAGTGTCGCGGCAGTTGTCGTCCGATCAAACAGCCACCCCCGTATGCTTACTTAAACCACAGATAACATACCAAACACTAGCATACAGATGCCTCATCCTGTACAAAAAAGCCATGCCGATGTAACTAGCGATTTTCGTCTGATTTAAATGAAATTTTTTCTAAGAACATCGATCGCGTTCGGTTCCATTCTACGGATGTAGATGATGTTAGCAGCGGCTTGCAAGTAAAAGGGTTTACTCGGTTCGTGAATCCTTTTTTTTTAAATACAGCGACGATTTATTTTATAGTATTTTTTGCACGTTTTTACAGTTTCATTGTACCCAAATGTGTTATAAAATAAATATAAAAAGTCGAGTGGATGCCTCAGAAATTTAAAACCGCGCCACTATTTTAAATGATCCATTCAAATATAATCTTTGAAAGGTGAATTAAGAGCCCAATATTTCTAAATTTTATGCTAAGAAGAGTTAATTGAACAAGAAAATACATGTTTTATGATCGTCTCTAGAAAGTCTTAATATTTCACAATACTCAATAACAGGTTGTCTGTAAGAGATTGCCCTGTGCGATAAGACTGCCCATTGTACACTTGCTTTTATAATTTTTTATCCTGTATATATATTTATTTGATGTACAATAAAGAATATCTATACATATAAATAAAATTGGAGTGTCTGTTTGGAATATTGAAATAACCGTTTTTTACTACATGTATATGAATATATGTACGGTACATACACCAAAATAACATATTTTACAATTTTGTCTGTCTATCTGTTTGTTCCAGCTAATCTCTGAAAAGGCTGGACCGATTTTGACGGGACTTTTATTGGCAGGTAGCTGATGTAATAAGGAGTAACTAAGGCTACGCAAGGCTAGAAAAAATATTTTATTTTAGAAATTTGTTAGGCGGAACGAAGTTCGCCGGGTCAGCTTGGGTGCCCGTGCCAACACCTAGCGCTGCGCGCAAAGATGCTTATATTCGTATTAAAACTTTTACTCAGGTCACTCGGGTCTTCTTAGAAGGGAAGGGAAGAATCATCTCACCTGTATTCCCCGAATGGTACTTATCATCTCACCTGTATTCCCCGAAGGGTACTTATCATCTCACCTGTATTCCCCGAAGGGTAGGACAGAGGTGAGCCTGTAGTACATATGTCGCCAGTTATGTTTAAGTCTCGTGTAATAAGTAGCAAAATCCAGGTCTTCGCCAACCGATGTTTTCGTCGCATCCTCGGCTTATACTGGCCTGAGACCATCCCTAACGTATAGCTGTTGGAGAGATGCCACGAGTGCCCGATCGACAGCCAGATCAAGCGCCGTAAATGGAGATGGATTGATCAGACGCTCCGGAGGGATTCCGATCACATTCCTAAACTGGCCATGGATTGGAATCCTCAAAGAAAAGGAAGCGTGGCCGTCCCCGTCAAACCTAGCGAACGGTGCGTCGACTTTGACTGAAGCGACGAGCATCGGAATGACATGGAGCGAGGTGAAGCGTGAAGTTCAAGACCGGTCGTGGAGGACTACTGTGGACGCCCTCTGCCCCAGCTAGGGGACATAGGATCTTAAGGCTAGTAAATAAAGTCAATAGGCATCGAGCCTATAGCTATCAGCACAAATCTCCACAGACTCCAGGCTACAATTATTTATTTATGACCAGCACAGAAGAAACGAGAGATATGCAAAAACAAAAAATTAAACAATATAAAAAACCCCGTGCGGGACCAAATAGGCTCCTATCTCAGCATGTGCAGCGATATCTTAAAAGTAAATAACACTGCGCTGGTATTCTGATGGCCATATCTAGAACTACATCTCTATTTCCGAAATAGACAAACACGGGCGCAGTGAATTTGATTGAAGCGGATATTTGGTTTTCCGGTGCCGCTCGCCAGGGGGCGCGAGCATCGCTCTAGTTAACTTTTATTGTTTTATTTTTTTTATCCGATTAAAATCCAATAACTGTGTCCGTCCGGCTAAACCCTGCCATTTGTTTCCACCGGGATTCGGCGGATATTCTTTTTTGCAGTTGGCCGTAAAGTTAGAGTGCACGATTTCATTTGATTTGGTTCAAACTATTTGTTTTAAAGTTTATTTCGGGATTGTGTAGTCCTCTTTTAGATAAGTGGAATGCCTCAAATGCCTGCACGATTATTTTCTACAGGCACTCCAGTCAGAAACCAGGTATAATGCTGATTAATTTTTATTTTATTTATTTGGGAAAATAAACGCTTACACATTACAGCAATACATACAATTTGCGCAATCAGCGACATTTTCCACATAATAATATAAAAACATTTTACAAAATTAATGCGACATGCGCTTTATCTGCCTAGTATCAATTTATCCGCCCGCCAAACCGATCAAGGTGACTCAGGCCCTTTTCCCGTTTTACCATTAATTAGAACATTGGAAATGAATTAAACTGGTCGGAATGAAATTCGGCAAAAAACCGAATCGATCTGAATTTAACATACAACCAACATTAAATAGAAGTAGTTAATGATTTCACTCTCCCAGGTTTAACAACAGACACACATGTAAACTGGAAAACCTACATACAAAAAGTAAAATCAAAAGTTTTTATATGCCTTCCACGAAATTAAAAAGAACACCAGCCTGCGAACCGCACTAATAATATACTACGCTTAATTAAGCTATGGCATTATCTTATGGAGAAATAGCAGTTTCTGTTCCCTTGCTCCTGAACAAACTAGAGTTGCTTGGCGTACATCAGCCCTGAGTATCTTCAAAGACTTTCTTACCAATTGCACTCAAATGACAAAAATTGATAATCTCCTTAGTGATGAGGAATTTATCACTGACGGTGTCCCTCAGGGAAGTCTTGGGTCTCTCCCTAATGCCAAGATCTTTACTTGTGCTAATGATACCGTAATTATAGTTGACGGGTTAACTTGGATTGGTGTCAAGAATAGCGCAGAATCAGCGCTTACCAAAGTTATAAAATGGCTCAGTCTAAATCTTCTGACTCTCAACTTTGACAAGACTTCTTACATTCCATTCTCTATTGGCCATAACACCGCACCTGAACAAACCTTTTCTATAATAGCCCACACTTGCATGCACCTTTCATCTCCATGTCAATGTCCAAAACTCCTAAGAACTGAGAGTGTTAAATATCGGCGTACAAATAGGCGATTACGATGAGACTTACAGGTTATTGCCCTGACTTCTAGGACTACAAGACTGATACACATTTTTATGTCACTTAGAAAGTCGGCTGATGTTAATACGCTGAAAATGGTCTTCTACGCCCTGTGTCAATCAGTTTTTGGATAATGTTCCCTCCTTGTGATCCTTAAAAACGTACCAATATTCCCCCAGGAACACAGCACTGAACCACGTTCGCCAGACATCAATTCGACACGCTTAGCGCACAAATTTACAAAAAAACACAAAATCCCCGACATTCGTGACCCAAACCTAAACCATGCCTAAACCTAAACATACGTTAAGTCTAAGGTCTCGGAATGGTGACTCAAAAAGGACTATTCGCAAACCGAGTCTTTGCTTACACACATTGCTTGATTTGATAATATCTTCCATACTCTATACACTCATATTTTCACACACATCTCCCCACATACACCTTACACACACACACACATACTCAACAACACATATGCTCACTTGTCCTAAACTGTGATATACAATTAGAATTTATACTACCCAATCTGTGGTAGATCGACTCACTTCACAAGTTTTTTTAAATATAGAAAGTGAATAACAGACCACTCTCTTAAGATACAGGTAGGTAACCCTAGTTTAAGAGGCAGGTTTCACTAATTGCGTACAGATCTTGTTCATCCAACGCCTGTCTAAATCTCTTCTCTACCACCCAGTTGTAATTTTTTATTTTTAGTTATTGAAATTATAAATCTAATTATTATTATTACTTATAGACCATAAAAATTGTAAACTGTAAATCTGTAAATTTTTGGTACAAATTTTTAATTATTGTTTTAGATCCACCCTCTCCCCGCCTTAAATTGCACTCTTCTAGTCCGTATGCTATGTCGATAAAAATATATAACAAATTACTGGAAAGATATAAAATATAAAACAATAAAATAAAACCAATACATATATACATAAATTAAAACAATTTTTAATTAATAAAAGCTATTACACAATAGGGATGTTTCCTGGTTAGTAAAATGATAATTCTATTTAGTCCGTCAGTAAAAATACCAAATAATATTGGACAAGTATTTTTTACTTTACCAAATCATTAAAATTGACAAAGATATAGCGCATCAAAGTTCAGGAGTGGGGGCTTATGAGTGACGTCACACGATACTTCAACGCAATAAATCGTCGTCACATTTATGTTTAAGTGTCAAAAGAAAAAAGACGTGTCCAATATTTTTTATTAATCTATCTAACGGAATTAAAACTATTTTCAGCTATCATCCCTATTGCCGAATATCTGACGGATAAATTTAATAAAAAATAAAAATAACTGTTAACTCGTTAAGTAAATACCATGAATAATCAATTGGCTCAAACTATATTATGCACATATTAAGTATTAATTTTATTCCTTTTATATCTTTTTTCTCTATTTACACTTTCATTTAATTGCACCTCCCTTATTTTGTCTCTGCACCATCCTAAGGTCGACTCGCAGAAAATGCCAAAGGCATTAAATCCGCCTTTATACTTGTGCATAAAGTTTTAATAAATAAAAATATAGACAAGTTCTAACTCGATAAGCAAAATGACATAAATAATTATTTGACTCAAAATATAAAATTGACATAATTATTAGGTATTAATTTTATTATAAATAAATATAACTGTTAACTCGATAAGTAAAATGACATTAACAATTAATTGACTTAAAATATAATATGGGCATATTAATTTTATTAAATTCAAACTATGACTAAACCAAAATTGTAATCCAAAAAATTTTATCAAATAAACTAACTACAAACACAATTATTTCTGTAACTTATAATTACCACCTGTATGTACATTATGGATGCAATAAATTTAATTCAAATTTGAATAAGGTAGGTGTTTTAGATTATTAGAAATGAATCTTAAGGTTGAGTATTTTGATGCCACTTGATGCTGTCTTGCCCAACTGATTACAGCTGACGCAACGCCATCTATCTAACATGAAGAAAGCTAAAGGCTTAATGATAAGAAAAACAAAAAAAATGATTATAGTAAAATACTGATTTTACTATCATCAAAATTATTCATAAAAATGTGAAGACTAACGTGTAGTTATTAATTTTCAAAGATATTAAAAGCATAACGTATTGTAATAATGTATTTTGTGCTGAAATTATACTCAAATAAAATTTTAACTACTGACATCTATCAATGTAATGTCAGACTATAACCACAATGTTTCTGTACGTTGGTTAAATGATTTGTTAAGGAGACGATAGATGGCAGAAGCAGTATCAATTGCATTTATGCTACCAATAAAGTAGATAATAATTAATTCCTTGCAAAATTAGTGCAAAAGGTCAAGCAAAAAAATAAAACAAACTTCAGCCAAGTTTATGTGGCAAATGAAGACAATAAATGAAGGCTTTCGCGATGTAATTTGCCGCTAGAGGCGCTAGTGTAGAGTGAGGTCATCAAAATGACAAATAACAATGGCGAAATCTTAGATGACCTGATCTTAGCTTATTTGAGCGTCCGAAAGTTAGTTATATGCGGAAGAAATTCTATGAATTGATAACGTTTTTTCAAAGGATAACATTAATTGGTTCACCACAAAAAAACATTATAAACAAAAGTTATTTGATTTGTTGATTGAAAGTATTCTTACCTACCTGCAATTAATTCATGTACATCTACTACACTTAGTAGAAACAAATGAATCACTTACTTTCAATTAATGACAGGCAAAAAGACTAGTATCCCAGTCTAAAAAAAAATAGCATGGTTGTTTTGTTGACGACGTGTATCAAAACGTCAAAGCGCTAAAATAAATAAATATACTCTTTCCAAAGAGTATATTTTACATTTCATGCTAACTCTGTACTAAAATAACTAGGAAAGGGAAACACTAATCCGATATTGCCCTTTTACTGCCACGAAATTGAATAATATTAACTATTGAACACATTATTTAAAGTTACCCAGACATAACCCACAAAAGTTTATGACTGATTATCTATTATTTTCGGCGTTCTTGAACACAAATTCTTGCACAAACTAATTCAGAACAATGACCCCGAATTAAACCAGATATTTAGAGTCGTAGGAATGTAATCTCAGCTAAAACAATGTAATGGCTTCTGCCATTGTCCATTCATAGTTTTTATCGCGAGTATAATTAAGTTTTTTAAAGTTGTGAATATTTATCAAATATGGCAGATTAAGATAGGTACAGCTTGTACCAACCACTGAGAGTTTTATTTTTCGACAAAGGACATGGCCAAAAATTGCATGGGCTTGTACCCCAGAATGTACAGTTATACAATCAATGTTATTTAAAAAATTAAAAGGTGCATAATGCTCAGCAGTAGTGGACATAAGTTATGGTGGGAAACTGCAGCATAAGCGATTTTATCGCACTTCTACCACATAAGAAATTATATTTATTCAAATATTGCTTCCGTACGCGTAACCACGTTTAATAGCTTTAAGGACCTTACTCGCCAGTGGCGCCAACTGGTGAGTACAAAAACGGAACTCTGTAAGTAGTAGGTAGGTGCCACCAAAACACAAAATAGATAATATACCTACCACAATATTTCTGTAGGTTATAATGTTGTTTTTTTTTGGTCGTTTAGAAGTTATAGTTCCTTTAGTTTTTAGTCCACTGTTCCAGAATTAATATTTGTTTCGGGATATTTACCATGTTTATTTAGATTTTGGTTGTATACTATATCGAGTTATAAACCAAAATCTAAATATACATAGTAAATATCCCGAAACAAATATTAATTCTAATGATTGTGATCATGTCAGCTTAAAAAATCCAATGTCCTAGTTGGGCCCCAGTAAAATGTCGATAACTTTATTGAATGTTTTCACGGACTTGTGTCGACAACATGAATGAACGTACCTACTCATGTTCTACCGCTGTGTTTTACTTGCCCACACTCGTGCACGTTCATAAATATTAGTAGACTAAAAACCACAATTTTTACACTATTATTATTCAAAATAAAACAGAGAAGTTAGTATGTTTAACATAGACGTCATCACATTCCCACCAAATCTCCCGCCGCGCACTATAATATCTTGTTGTAAAATTGGATTAATAGTAATCTGTTCACCACCATCATTCCAGCCAGGAATCATCTACTGCCCAGCAGTACCTACCTGCTTTCTTTTTATTTTGCTATACATCCCCGTTCTTTTCGACTTTGTCGATATTGTCAACCCAATGTGCTTTTGGCTGGACTACCCTATTTCTTTGTCCTAAGCTTGGCCAGTCTTGTTCACTTCTCTTGTTCGTCATGGGTTTGAATGATAAAAATGTATTATTATTAATTAAGTTTAAACAAAAAACATTCATTTTCACAAGTTGCAAAACCAATAGTTTATAATCATTAGAAGTTTGTTTATTCGTACAGCTTTAAATTTCAAACACCGGTATTTAATATAATAATTTTATGCATTCATACAAAATTGAATTATTCTAAAAGTTCCCATATTAAGCTGAATCCATGGAAGATCCTTTGCCTATTTGCTAAAGATAAAAACTTGATCTGGTTTTAATACCTATTGCATGCCGAATTGTGTTTGGACCACAGCGTTTTTTATCTCACTCTAACTTTTACGAGTTGTCTATTACAAAAGAGACAGACTTAGCTGAGGTCGATTCGAAAAACCAAACTTCAGATACGGAATAGTAGCGACTGTGATGGTATTTCATACATAAACGTCAAAATAACTCTCTTGATGCCAAATGATTATTGTTGTTTTTACAATGTAATTCCGTTTATTTTGTTGATATGCATCAAGATTGAGTGACCCGCGTTCGCGTTTATATAGCTCCGACCCGTGAAATAAAATGCAACGTGCATACCATTCGCGTTTGTGATAGTTAATCCGAACTCTTGAAAATGTCAAATTGTTTTTTAGTGTTTTGTATGTATTTTTGTTTCTCGACGCGTTAAATAATGTTGCATATTAGTGTGAATGAGTGCTGTGTTAATAATTAATTCGATATTTGTGATAAAGTGGCGTTAATGTAGAAATATCGCGATGTGAAGTGTGTTGGTGAGGTTAGTTTTTCTTCCCGCTATTATGTGGTCCCTGTTCTCATATCCTGGCTGCGGTTCGGTGAGTAATAGCGAGTAAGTTTTCTATAGAAGGATTTCTAAAGGAGTAGCTGGTTAAATTTCAACGGTAACGTCTTTTTAGTTGTAAACATCAATAAAGTTTGTTGTGCATGCAAAATAATTGCAGATCTCTGTAACTCTAGTCCTAACGAGACTTGTGTGCATGGAAATGGCTAATAAATACATTATAGATAGATAATTAAAATTTCAATCTTGCCTCCAAACTGTTTTAGTACTTATTCTGTCATTAAAATATGGTTTAAAGTTTCATGTGTTACAAATCATGTTCATCGGAAATATAACTTTGTTATTATTCTCTATGTTCTTTATTGACACTAAAATATTCATAAAGATAGTTTTAATGTAATTAGAGAGCTTAGAACATAAACCAAAATCTTTACTGATAAAGTTTGATTGTTTTGTAAATAATGGCAATATTAAAATTGTTAAGAAATCATTTAAATATGGATACTGATATCTTGTTTGACGTTCAAACAAGTAATAAAGGAAAGTGAACTAATTTAGGTAAAAGCATGTTACGAGATTGAAGTTCTTTAATATCTGCTTTTTCTAGGACACAATTACATTCTTTCGAGATGAAAAATGTTGTCTGTGGTATACAAAAATATTTACTGTACTATTAAATGACTACAATATTGGTTAGAAAAGGGAATCAGTGATAGTGTGACAGGAGACAGGATTGTATGGAAGAAGAAAACGTGTTTCGCCAACCCCAAGTAACATGGGATAAGGGCAGGAAAATAATGAATATGGGTTAGAATCCCACCATAAACTATGGATAGAATGCATCCATGGGATGTTTGTCGTATTAAGAGATTGTATGGGTTCAAGTCCCATGATGAATGACAAGTTCATGGTACACAATTAGTATGGTTTCTAACTGTGTTGACAGTCTATGCGGGCAATACAAGTTTGTGGGTTCAAACCCCACATGATGATTTTTTCTCATGTGTTTGAGATACTAAGAAAGTATTCTATTCTGTTACTGTTGCATGGACGCAATTAACAGAATGTATGTTTGTTTTTAAACAAGAACAACTTGGGTTCGCTTCCACAAGTTTTTTCACTTATTGGTAAGGGAACAAAGTATGTGATTTCGAATATTTCTATATTTTTGGGTTCAATTCCCATTCAAATAATTCATATTGGGTTACTACTTGGGTTCAAATCCCAAAGTATTTGAGTTCCGAAAGTGAATTTACATTCAGCAGTTATGGGCTGGGACTAGGGTCTAGTTTTAAGTCCATGGGTTCAAGTCCCATAAATAATATTGCCAATTTTTCAATGGGTTCAAGTCCCATACAATATTTTTTTGTGATGTTCTTAAGAACTTATCAATGAAATTAGTCTCAGCACTGAGGATTGGCTAACTTATGGGTTAGATTCCCATACAATATAGGGGTTAGATTACCATACAATATAGGGGTTAGATTCCCATACAATATGTGGGTTAGATTCCCATAAAATATATAGGTTAGATTCCCATGATTATTATTTATCAGTATATGCTGACAGTAGTCAGTACTTATAAATTATCAGTTTCATAATGACGCTGACTAGTTTGATTTGTGGGTTCAATTCCCACACAAATATCTTTCTTTCAGGATTAAGGTTAGACTCCCATTATCAAATTGATCTGTCCGTAATTACTAATTTATGAGTTGGCGACATAGAAACTTCAAAATGGGTTAAACTCCCATCTTTTTTTTTAATGGTCTGTGTTGCTGCCTAACTTTGAGCAAGAAAAAAAAGCCTTAGGTAATGGTTACTAAACTATATATGAGGTACATATGTATTTTTGTTATGTTTAAAAGCAAATGCGCTATGAAAATTTATATCAAGTTCTGAGGTTAGATTGAGATGCTAAATGATATTTATGTTATATTTCCATGGGTTCGAGTCCCTGCTATAATCAGAACAATCAGACAGCTAAATTATTAAGCCCTTTTGATTTATATTTTTTTTTTGCTAATTATTCTTTATGAGTATTTGTTATTAGTAAAAGAACAATAAAATAAACTAGCCATTTTCATGAACATAGTGTGTAGACATCTGCATTACCATTTAGATATCCTTCACCTAATTCAATTACTATGAAGAAATTTATTATTTCAATAACCATGGTGCCATAAAATTTAAAGTTTTTAAACTTTATATTGAACTTTAAAAAATTACTGCAAAATATTACAACATGTTTTATTTTGTTTAACTTTTATTTTTACTAACTTAGTATGTAAGGAAATGATTGTGAACTGTTTTTATTAATAAATATTGAATAAATATAAAATCAATAAGAAAAGGAATGAAAAAAGAAATAAAAAAATTGATTACCGGCAAATAAAGATGTTGGGAAGTGTTGGACTACTTATTTACCTATCCTTGCTCCCCCTCCCTACCCTGGTAATTTAGGTTTAAGATTTCAACAAGGTAACACTTTGTGCATGTTTTCTTGATACTGAATGGTTGCTTGAAAGCATGCACAAAACACAAATTATATTAAATACTTTTAAAACCTCAACCCCGTGTTTTATTTGTGTCCATGATTTACTAAAAGGGTATTGGTTTTGCTCACAGTTCCGGCACAGTTCATTCCTGGGAGGACAGGCGCTGGGCTACTTATACTCAATGGGTTCACTTTCTACATGAAGAACCACCAAGCACATGGAAAGAAGCAATGGTACTGTTCCTCGAGAGATGTCCACGGCTGCAGAGCTGACGTCATCACATACAAAGGCATAGATGGAAGAGATTACATATCGATATTCCGTGGCAGACATATCCACGATCCTCCCCGTTTGCGACAGTGCCACGATGGTAGATTTATAAGAGAAAAATATTTCTTTAATAAACAATCACTACAGTGATTCTTATTATTTTTACTTTTACAAGTATTTTTTTTATTATTATTTTATAAAAAATTGTGATGACCTCATCATCATTGTGATGTACTTATTGTAATGACGTGTTCTTCTAACGCATGTTTCTAATGTAGGGACCTGCTAGCAAATAGATGAACAGTTGTTTGTGACTATTTTAGGAAATACAGTATTCTGGTAAACATGTGTTGGTTTTATTGACCCGCCTTATAACTGTATATGTGACTAGCTTAGATAAATATTTACCCGAAGAATTGCCAATAAACTGTTAAGTATTGTAATAAATTTGACAAATTGTAAAGGAAATAATTCTAAATCGAAGACACCAATATTATAAAGAAAAACAATAATTGTTGACAAATCTAATAGTGATGTAAAGAAACTCAAGCAATAGTTCTTTTCTTGTTTTAGAATCTGTTGTAGAAAATATATGTAAATATAGAGATATTGCTAATTTTAAGTCGGTTTTCAATTAAGTAGTTTTGTACACTCCCCTATATTAGGGCACACACATACAGGTGCAACGTAGCTATGCCATTGGGATATCCATTCCAATTGCTAACTATATCTGCACCTCTGTGGAGGAAAGCCTTTTTACCCATTTTAATTCCCATTACGAAGCACAAACTTTTTGCAAGCCCTTCAATGTTCATTACAAAGACCACCTAGCCAAGCATACTAGAATAACATCAAATTTTGTACTGGTAATAAGACTAAAGGTATTTTCCAGGCATTTACTACCTCCCATCACACAGAACCGGCAGCATGGTGTTGATCTACAACGACAACAAGTATTGGATCAACAACAGGTACCAGAACACTATCAACTGGACCTGTAGGGATCGCAAACGGCTCGGCTGCAACAGTTGTGTACAGACCACAATCGAAGGAAGGTATGTTAAGCATAAAGGGTTCCATAACCACGAGGACAACTATACTAAGTATAACTTTAATGATTGATGTCAAGAACTACTTTGGCCAGTTATTACTACTGTTGAGGGCCGTTGGTCGCCTAATTGAACTTGTTACATCCATTTGCGATAAAATCTCATTTAAATACAAGTGCCTCGTTTGTTCGTTGTTAGTGGTTTTCAGGAACTTTTTTATGATGTATTTTCTCCTTCTGTCTTGACTTTGAAAGATTGATATTCTGTGTGAGATTTTCATAGTAAGTTACTAAAAGATTCCCATTTGCAACTGCGCGAAGCGAAAGTAAACCTTGGTGACTTTAAATTCACGGACTGTCAGGGGGTGAAAACCGGTTGTATTCATGAATATGAACAACTGTTTCTATACGAGCAACCCGGATATAGCAAAAAGTCAATTGCCCCTACATTTTGTGAAGCTATGCCAGCGTGTACTGTACTAAATCGGGTTTTTATATACCTCAGGGTTACTCCTATAGAAAAAACTGTTTATATTTATGAGTTCTGTCACCTCTGAAATATTGCCAATTAATTAAAAGTTACTTTATGGTGTCAGAAATTCATTAACTACTGAAATGGTGCGCGCGCACTTGAATTTTACCAATGCTTGTAGGGATTTTGCCGCGCAACTGTAACACCGTAACATGACAGGCGCCCAGGCGCCATAATTGACTGGCCTCAGTAGTTGCACATGTAATTTTGCATTTATATCGTAATATAAGTAGAGAATATTTATTCAAGAAATGGTTAATAAATAAGTAATATCGCTAGAACTGCTCTATTATTTGTTTAGTTGGAGAAATTGACGAGCGAAAAGTACTTACTACTTTAGAATTTCGAGGTATCATTGTCATAGTACTGAAAAATATTGTACCTAGTTTAGTGCGGTGTGAGAACTCATCTATATTTAATTATAGATTGTAGAAATTAATATTAGAGTTTATAAACATTTATATAAATTATTGATATATTTTGTAAATAACGCCACCTAGTGGCCCATAGTCGCAATAAAGTAATTCGTTGGTTGATTTTATACAATAACAGATGGCGTTAGTTGTTCGAGAAAGGTAAGCTCAACTGAGCTCGGGCTTTAAAATTATACTGCCTGTAAAATAAAATGTCAACCAGTATGACAAAATTAAAATTTATATCATATTATATCCACGTACGTAAGTAGCTAGTACTTGAAAACTTAACATTACTTAAACTAAACTAGTCATAAATGTGTCCTTCTCTATTGTCAACAGAAAACTTGTGTGCCAAATCGTTATTTAAAAAAATACCTTATTCGATTTAATTGTGATTGTTATTAATTTTCTTTTTATTATGTTGGTACAGTTGCCAAGCTCTTGCGTGGTAACTGGAACTACGTACTTAATTATTTTCTTAGTTATTTATTCGATATTTGAAGCCAATTTATTTATGTAGGTTTTTGTCCTAATATTTTATTTATGTTTTAACAATATATATGCTGGTAAGGTACTCAAAAGACGACGATCATTCCAATGTGATGATATATTTTAATTCTCCTTATTTTATACATTTGGTATTTTTTAATCGACATGTAGCTTTTGTACGTGTGTACCACAATATTTATAATGTTTCTTAATTTAAGTAATTAATAAAATAAATATATACGCTGATGAAATACAATCACTTTCTGTTTGTTTTAATTTTTCTTTTACATTTGTCATTGTATATTGTTTGCAAGAACCGATTTTGTACAGAAATTATAGAAAAGTTATTCAGTATAGTGGTGATAATCTCCTCTTATCCATTTGAAATAAACAGCATGTAATAAATATGTATGCTCTAAATTCTATCGCTTATACTGATCACCTAACCTGTCTATTTGGATGATATCTTTTTAATACCTAACAATCAAAACCTCAGCCTATCGTAGACGGACGGGGACTATGTCCAACAATAATGATAATAGACAACCCCCCCCAACCCTCTAACGACAATGACTAACGAGCCACTAACCCCCGACCCCCTAACGACCCCACTGCTCTCAATTCTTTGCTTCGTTCGGTTTTTTCCAGCCGCCATTTTGAGGTCACAGTTCTATCTAGCTTATGGTACTCCACATCAGTCTAACACAATGTAAAAAGTTCTTAACACTTTACACAACCTAACCTTCTCCTTTCTTACTTTACCTCTTTCAGTCCAGTTCATCACGACGAGTTTGGGTGCGAAACTGCTTATGCTCAATGAGCATACTTTTGCCATTGAAACCTATAAGTCCGCTAAAGGTGAAGAGAGATGGAGATGCACTAAGAGAAGATCTATCAGGTGTCGGGCCTTCGTTATAATGAAGGATGGAATTATTTTAAGAGGCAAAGAAGATCACAACCATGAACCTGGGAAGTATTATTTTAGCAACGGCCTTTTTTATAGAGTTTAGATCACAGACATAAATCTAAATAGATGACGCGATTGTATGTACTTCGCGTGCCAAAAAAAGGAGTAAAGTTACAACAAATGATCGTAATCTGAGCTTTTCATTTAGCATTATCGGCACCGGGAGTCCATCGAAATCGAGAAAAATGCCTTTTTATGCCATATTGAGCTGTAAATAATGTATAAATAAAGTTGTCCGAGGCATTGGAAATGTTTTCCTTCATTGTTAAGTAAATTTGTTTTGAAATTTGTTTTTGAAAAAGTGGCACGCTTGGTTTTCATACAGATGAAGGGACTAGCGTTATCTATTTAGATTTATGTCTGTGGTTTAGATAATAATGTACGCGGTGTTATGAATATATATTTTGTAATGTATAATTATATCTCAATCAATTAGCGTAGCCTGTTCATAACTATTTAAGGATCAGCTTCCAGTCTAAACGGATGCACTGAGCAATATGTACCTCATTCTAATAAAAAATAATAACCTAACAATAATATCATAACACAAATACAGTTGAAAATTAACAATTACTAAAACATTAGGTTATTTTGGGTTTTGGGAACAGCCTGTATCAACTTAATAATAACTCTCTACCAGTTTTGTTTTAAGGATGGAAGGTCGGAGTGGTCACTGTTGTACGCTTGTCAGTATTAGATAATATTTCGCATGTACACGCTGTAATTTTTATTCTTTTCAATTAGACTACTATTTTTTTTTTATGTTTGTTACCTCAGAACTTTTTATTGGGCGAACCGATTTTGATGATTTTTTTTTGTTTTTACTTCTTACCTAAGTACCTACTTAAGTAGTTATTATATATTCCATGTTTTGGTGCACGGTAAAACTGTAATGCGTTTGTTGGCATCCACTTAAATATATAAAATGTATGTACTGAATAAATAATAAATAAATAAATATCCAGGGTCAAATTATTTAGAGATTATATAACTTTGATTTGAGCAGCTAAACTAGTAAATCGCCATATTGGAGGATTAAGTAGTTGATTAGTATTATTTATTTAAGTCAATCATTTGTTTCGGAGATCCATAATTTGGATGATAAAATTTCATGGAGAAAAAAAAATGTGTTCTTGTATTCGATGGGATATCTAAATTTTTAGAAGTAGTTATTGGAATAGGTATTGGAAATTAGTTCTCGATTTGACCCATTTTGGCCAGTCTTTAAAAGCGGGTAGTACTTTAATATTTTAGAATCTTGTCCATTAAGAAATCCTACTGTGTTAACGTCGTAAAGATCTCTATTAGTTATACTTAAATAATTAAGTCGTATTTTTAGGTAACGTACATTTTATTATTTATGTTGTACTTATAAGGTATGCAGTAATAAAATATTTTCAATTAAGTTGTAGCATTTTCAAATTGCCACCAACATTATTTATACCCTTGTTATTGCTTCTATCATTTAAGAACAGTAACACATTTTCATACACTTTAATGTAGCTTCATTTTCTATAGATAGAGAATCGTATTTACTTTTAATTATTTTTATTCGCCAATTATTAATAATAGCACAGCCACATCACTTGCTTTACACATCGACAGAATCATTTTAAACAACTACAGGACCAATGCACATTATAAAAAGTACGGCGTAAATACAATTTGTGATAATATTTCCGCTTTGTAATAACAAATCTCCGATATTAATTTAAAATAAATTCTATAAATAAGATAGGTAATATTTTGACTAATTATACAATTATTTAGACTAATAACACCCTTATAATACAAGCAGTAATATAAACTAAGTGTACAATATTATTTGAAGAGAGAAAAGGCACAGCATGCAAAAACAAAATTATAACAGAGTTTAAGTTAAATTCGTAATTCAATTTAATGAAAAAATAAAATATTTTCATAAATAAATTTTCAAATCAGTAAAATATTTAAAGCTGATTAAAAATACAATAGGTTGAATAGTAAAATTAAAAGTTGAATGGTTTGCCAAAAAGGACACCGTGTTGACAAATATGGCGCTTTGATGTTAAGCAAATGGATGATCCTTTTGAAAGGCAAAGCCGGGTGGGAGCAGCCGGGGAGGTGGCGGGGCGGGTACGCAGCGAGAATCTTAGACTGCCGTTGCATATAAGACTTCTAATATCTGATTCCTTATAAAACAGATCTCTCATTAGCAACCCCACAGATAAATCTAACTAGATGACGCGATTGTATGTACTTCGCGTGCCAAAAAACGGACTAAAGTTACGACAAATAATCGTAATCAGAGTTTTTCATTTAACATTATCGGCACCGGATATCTACCGAAATCTAGAAAAATGTTTTTTTATGCAATATTGAGCCATAAAGAATGTATAGAAGAAGTTGGCCAAAGCATTGGAAATGTTTTCTTTCATTGATAAGCAAATTTGTTTTTTTAATTGTTTGTGAAAAAGTGGCGCGCTTGGTTTTCATATAGATGGAAGAACTTGCGTTATCTATTTAGATATATGTCTGTGGTTGCTCCCTTTTACATGTGGAATTAAATTTAACTGGCGAAGCATGGATGGACAGTAAATAAACCCTTCGGGGAATAAAGGCCTTATGTTACGAATAAAACAACGTCAGCGTCTCGGTTGCGCCAAGTTCGGCGTAGCGCGACGGGTTATGGTGGAAACATACTAACAAAACGCGACGCGACGCGAGTCTAGGGATGAAAGTTGCCAATTGTTTCTGATACTTGCTAGGAAAGTTTCAATAATGCCGCCAATATTGGTTGCAAGGCAAGTTGTCAGATTTCATAGGGTTTTTCAAATGCCATTTTCAATGTTTATGCGCTCATGAGCTTTTATGTAATGGTTTAGTTATACGTATTACTAGTAAGCCTGTATATTACTAAATAAAAAATGTAAATCATCACACTAGACGTTGGTTTCTTAACTACCGCACAAATCATGCCGTCAAAAACTTTTTAAAATCGGATCAGTAATTTTTGAGTAAATTCCTCACATTTAAAAATACTTTCATACATTCGGATTGAATAAAGAACCTCCTTTTTGAAGTCGGTTAAAAACGTAAACTTACTGATCAAATCGTCTTGCAAGGTTTGACCCTTTTATACATACAGATGTGTATTACCTACATGTATATATTTTCTTACATACAAGTGAAATTAAATTATAAGAAACTAGCTGAGCTACCCTACCTACCCTACCTACCCGATCTAGCCTACCTACCCTACCTACTCTACCTACCCTACCTATCCTACCGTCCATACCTACCCTAGCAAAATCCCCATTAACAAAATGATCCGCCATTTATTGAATTCATTTGTTATAAAAATGTGATAAATGAAGAACCGCTTGACCGTTTTTGTGCAAACTTCACATAAACCATCTACTAAATAGTCCGAACAAAGCCTAAACATTTGGTTTGGATAGGTGAGCCCGTTCTTGAGTTATAAAATTACAACGAAAAGTAGCATTGATTTTTATTTATATTGATTAGAAACAAAAATTACGATATCTTTAAAATAGTTTAACGCATTTAACCCGAATCTCTTCAAAGTTAGAGTGAACAGGCTTCTTCTGGGTAAGCTCACTCCATCGTCGACTCTGTCTCTGTCATTGACCTAGACTAGAGTCAAGAGCAAACCCATAAAAAGTAAAAAAAAAAAAAAAAGTTATGGTTTCATCTCCACTGAACTATCACGGATAGCTTGTTTCTGTTCTTTAGATTATCGGTAAAATTATAAAGGAAAAACTAAAATTTTCGGTTGGATATTGTAGATAAGTATAAAAACTACCACTCTGCTTACCACAATTTTATCCTACTAAGCAATTATATAAGTAAAACTTGTTTTCTATTATTACTTTCTTACCCAATGTTCCTCGCAGTTTTGGTAACTTTGGGAATATTGCCGAAAATTTTCATGACTACACGCGGCGCCATCCGTCACATATCAGTACTAATCAATCCCATATATTTAATATGGTCAGAAACAAATATACAACACGCCATGTGATCAAACGTACTCCCACGCGGTAACATCTAGTCGGTCTAGATCAGTGTGTTGCGCCACCAGATGCTTTGCACGCAGTGTGTTTCTAGTAACACTCAACGTCCCGCGTCAGTCAGCCGATGGCAGTGGCAAGGTGCTCTGTTGAGGAGTGTACTTGAGTGTAGTGTCGTGCCAGTGTCAACGGGAGATAAACGTCACGTAGTCGTGCTGGGGCCTGGGGTACATCACACCCGACCTGGTAGTCGATGATAAATTTTCGATTTGAGAGTGAATCTGTGATTGAAGTTTTGTTTGATTTATTTTTAGATTTCACAAGCTGTCTAAGTAAAATAAAGAAACTCTGCTACAAGAATACCATATATCTCCCAAAAAAATCTCGAAAGAGTATTGCTGATCACCTGGGCGAATCTTCATCACCATTTCCCAAAAAAATTGTTGGTAAATATGTAAGGTGTGGTGTCTGTCCTGTAAAAAAAGATAGGAAAACAAAACACTGGTGTTTGAAGTGTGGGATCTCAATATGTATAGAGCACTCGAATTTTATGTGCGGAAATTGTGTTGACTTGTTGTTACAATAAAAACAAAATCGCTCTTCAATCTTAAACAGTATTTTATTTACTAATATTGTTGAATGGGTACTATTATTAACAACCTGAGTAATAAAGTAAACAATTGTACACACATCAAAAGTGTCTAGTGATCAAGTACATTTTTAACTATAAAAAAATATCCAATTAATAATAGATCTAGTCTTCCAGACTGGCTTCTTACTTTAATTCTTATGTTTAAGTTAACAACTTATCTCTACAATTTGTAAAAAATTAAGAAAACTTTTCAAATTGTGGGTAATTAACCTAAGTTATTGTCGTTAATTAAAAGGCAAAAATGTAGATTTTTTTTTATTGTAAAGGTAACATAAAAATAATCTGTGTTGACACGAATCGCACAATCACAGCGATTTGGAATGCTTAAAATCATTTCATCAAAATCAGTTTGACGAATGGCCGCCCACGTGCTTTCTAACAAGTCAATAAGTTGTTGTAGGTATGCATGACATCCATAATCGGCAGAGCTCTTCTTTGGAGAATATCCTATGCGTTCTCAATTGGGTTGAGGTCTGGCGATTGAGCAGGCCACGGCACAACGTTTCTGCGAGCAACGACAAGAGTGCGTGTTACGACTCCTGCCGTATGTGGACGTGCATTAGTCGAAACCAATCACACAACCAGCGTCGCAAAGTGATAATCACGCCTGAAACAATCCTCTCCGCATAAATCAGAGCATTGAAGTTGCCACTGGTCCAAATGAGATCTGTTTTGCCACCGATCCAAATACCGGCCCAAACCATTATTGTTCTCCCTCCATATGAATGAACTTCCTGACAAAATTTCAAACGTTCTCGACGTTCTGAGGTCCTCCGAACTCGAGTACGTCTTGTATCCGGCCTCATACCGAAACGAGATTCATCGGAAAAGCAAATACAACGCCAGTCTTCTTCCTCCCAATATATGTTCGCTTGCCCATTGTAAACGGGCCCTACGATTGCGGGGTGCTATTGGTAGAGTTCTCAGCGGCCTTCGGGAACGCAGACCCACTTCGCGTAAATGATTTCGGATAGTTTGGTCGCTTACCAGCAAGCATGTTGTTTACTATACGGACCTTGTGGAAACTAGAACAAATATCCGTGCGTTCAAGGGTTTTCCCATACCAATTATTGGAATCAAATATAACAGCTCACAATGTCAGAACCCATTAATATTAATGCTATTTTTAAAGTTGTTTTGAAAATTGTATGTACATTGGTCAAGAACAACAGTATGGAGTGACAAATATTTATTATCTTTAAACCTTTTATTACAACTAAACCATATATAAGTATCTACTATCAGTAATACCAGTGTGACTAATGATTTCGGTAACCTGGAAGAGTTACCGAAGTTACGTGTCCTCCTCCTAGCCTATTGACTAAGTACGCTGAATTTATTATTTAAATATTTTATTCAACTAAACCATTTAAAGATACTTTTGAATTTCAAACAAAAGTTGAACCTAGTTGCACATTCGCAAGCATCAGTGGGCCTCTATGAAGAAGAATGTGCAAGAAACTCCACGGACACTGTTTTTATCAGTTTTAATTGCAAGGATTTGGTTACATCTTTCTTGTTGGAAATTTACATATATGTGAGAACGATGTAAAAATACGAGCAATAAAAAGCGTCTAGAGTAAAACCAACAACACATAAATACAATAATGAATTAAAAACAGGCCGAGGCAGCTTAGTTATGACTAATTCTAACTGTTGGCGCCCGTTCACGAACAAGACGCGCATGGATTGTCACAACTCAGCACAACCATCATGGGTGGCATCGAATGATCCAGACAATGTGCCACCATCAGAGAAACATTAGAGAGAGCATGACATACAACTGCCAGGGCTTTCACAAGTCAACGAATGACGTATAGGTACAATAAATGGCAGATTTACAGTTGGTTCATAGTACTCCACATGTGCTGTGCAGTTATTTAACACTAAAAGAAATTGAGTTTTAATGATACAAATATATAATATACAGTCTTCAGCAGGTCCAACAATTCTTCAAAACAATAATGTTCTGCTTATCACTTGTTTTTGCGCCCTAGTGGTTGCGGAGCAGGACTAGCATTGAGCCAAGCCTTTTTATCAGCGATGTAATTCACCAACTTATAATACAGCCTGCATACAAGTTTTGAAGTTCGTCTCATTCAGTTCTAGAATGTGGGGAGGTATTTTATTGTAACATTTTATACAGTAAAGTAAAGTAGCGTAAAGTAAAGTGTAAAGTAGCGTAACCTTTTATGGGGCACCTGCCCCATAAAAGGTTACGCTACTTTAGCCTGCCTGAAACCTGGTTCTCTTTCTAGTAACAAAATTACATCTGTCGCCGTTTTTACTAAAAAGATGTAAATTATTTGTACCGTCATGATGTTAATGTCCTTAATCAGTTCCCTTACTTAGTAGAAAATCACATCGGCAAAGATTGTAATATCGCTCTGATGACTCATTTATGCAGAATAAAAATTGATTCAATGTCTGCAGCCCTTTCCCGTAGTATGATACCATAAGACATTATACTGGAAGAAATGAAAGTAATTAAAATGGGCCAGCCTTGCGGTATCTACATCAGTAAATTGACGAATTTTCTAACAGCATATGCTACCGAACTTAGCCGCCCTGCAAGTGATATTAAATGTGAACCCCATTGTAACCTTGAATTTAGCGTGATTCTCAGGAAAACCGTTTTATCGGCGAATTCTAGATTCTCCTAGTATAATATAATGTCACAATCAGTACTTTCGACATTCGGCAAGGCAAATTTTACGCACTTAGTTTTTTTACCATTTAAATCTAAATTATTAGCAGTTAACCAATTTATTTACGTTGTCATCGTTACTCGAACTTCTATTTATCTTAAAAATTAAAAAAGTGTCATCAGCTAGTAAAACCATGTTTAGTTTGTTTTGAAATAAATCGTTAATAAAACACTAAAAATAAGAAAGTATCTAAAATTGAGACCTGGGGTACCCCTATTTTCACGTTTAACTCCGATGAATTGACACCGTTTATTTGATCTGATTGATTTAAATCTTATTTGTTATTATAATTACGTTAAATCTAATTTGAGTGATAGATTCACTCAAATTAGATTTAACGTAAGTTAACTCTGTTTGGCCTAGCCCGTTATGCTCAAGTTTCAAAAGTAATGGTGTATGATTAACACAATCAAACGCCTTCGACAGGTCGCAGAAGATACCTATGACATCTTGTGCCTCTTCCCACGCATCAATGACGTGTTTTAATTAGTTGACACCAGCGTCAGTTGTATAACGTCCTGTGGTGAAACCATACTGTTTATCATGTAGGATTTTATTCGTATTAAAATGAATGAGCTATTGATTTAGCATTATCTTTTTAAATACGTTGCTGAAAACCGGCAACATGGATACTGGTCCATAATTATTTTTTCTTTACTTTCCCTGGTTTTTTTTTTTTTTTTTTTAAATAAACAAAAACCAATCATGCTGTGCAGTCGGAGGATACATATGCGCGAGCTGGCTGGCCAAAACCAGATGTATCCTCCGACTGCACAGCATGATTTTCTTCTTGTTTACGTCTTTTTATTTCGCTATTTAAGCAGTCAGGTTTTTTGTATTTTTGAATATTTTTTTAATTTATAACTTTTTAGTTACTTTTTTTTCAGAATTAGGTTTATTTTAACATTTAAGTGTTATATATTTTTGAAATCACCTCTTAAAACCCTTCATTTTGATACCCCACTCGAGAGGTTAGTGAGAAAAAGCAAAAAATTGGGGTCCCCACAATATGGAGCCAGTGACACTCGTAGGGTTAGGACGAATCGATTGACGTAAGAATCATCAAAATCGGCCAACGCTTTGATCTCTAGAAAGCTACATAGGAACAAACATACATTCATTTATACATAGACTGATAAACACATTACCCTCCTTCGGCAGTCGGATAAAAAGTGGTATAACCTTACTATGTTTCATTAGATCCCGAAGCCAAATTCATTGAGATGGGTCTTCATGAAGTTTATGAGCGCTCTTTTCCATAGAAACTTACGTATTGGAATAGTCAACTAGCTTCCTAGTAACTAGTGTTTGAGGACTTTTTCACACTCCAAAAGTATAATAGGCACTAGGTTTAACACCAGCCAGATTCATTGTGATGGGTGTTCATAAAGTTTATGACCGGTTTTTTCCATAGGAATTTACGTACTGGAATGGTCAACTAGCTTCCTAGTTAGGCACCGTTTGACGTCTCTTTCACACTCCAAAAGTAATGTAGGCTCTAGGCAAAGTGGCCTTTTACCAGAGATATCGATTTCCGGAAGTTCAAAATGTACGTTCAAATTCCTAAATGTTTGGGACATTTAGGAATATTGACGACTGTAAATGTTATCGCTGAACGATGGTCGTTTTGCGTGGTTGTGACGCTGACTACCTTATTAGTATTTAAGTTTTTCTTTTTTAACTCCCGACGGAAAAAGAGGGGTGTTATAAGTTTGACGTGTATTGCTGTGTATCTGTGTGTCTGTATGTGGCATCATAGCTCCTAAACGGATGAGCCGATTTTTGTTTGAAAGGTAACTTTATCGAAAGTGTTCTTAGCTATATTTGAATAAAATCGGTTCAGCGGTTTTTCGCAAGATATCATGTTATTATTACGTGTTTCGAAAGATTGTCGATTGAAGCGTTTCATATTATATGCAGTTTAAAAAGTATCAAATAAAAATTAAATTACAAATTTAAAAAAACCCCAACAACAAAAACCTCTAAAAGGCAAAAAAAACCTCGTACTCGCGTTGGGGAACCGCCTACGATTACAGCAGTTTATTTTATTTACTTAGCGGTTCCCCGAATTATTATTTTTTTACCCGTCGCATACTCTTTTTCTTTTCTCTCTGATGGAGTGTCACTTTGTCTTTGGGCCTTTGGAAATATTTTATTTCAAATAAACGACTCTGGATTCTTCCGTTTCCAGCCACCTGGATGAATCTGGTGGGCGGGAAGACTGTCATCAAATATAAGCACTACGTTTACTATAGCCACTGCAGGTTGAAGGGTGGTGATCGCTGGCGATGCAACCAGTACATTCGGACTGGATGCTTGGCTCATCTTGTTGTGGATGAGTTCCTGAACGTCATGAAAGCAGCTGATATTCATCATCACCCGCCCCCCATGTACCTTCGTAAGAGGGATGGGCTTTATGTTAAGGTTGAACACTGAAAATTATATTATAATATTTTCGATGTATTAAGACTGTATTGACTTGTGGATAGTAACTTTATTCTTAACGAGATTATGAACCTGATAATTTAGTTACATAAATATTTTAGTCCGATTTAATATTATTTGAAGAGTAGTTGTAGAGATGCTTTCTGTAAGAAGTAAAAATATATATATTAAATTTACCAAATATTAGATGATAGTGCAAGTCAGATGAAACTTATACATTTAAAAGTACCTAGGATATTCTAAACAAAAACTAAGTAGATACCATATAATACATATAAAAATTATTTAATCATAATTTATAATAATATAGCTCCAAACATTATTTAAATCAAACGTAGGTCTAGCAGTATTTTTTAGAGCCTGCCGGAGTCTGTGTTTCCCGATAGTTACAATCTAGTTGTTTTTAAGTCAAGAGTGATTGGGTTTTTTCTAGGCAAGCGTGCTTTACCGTCGACCATATCTTCGCTTACCATCAGGTGAGATAGTGGTTAAGCGCGAACCTATAGATAATAATAAAAAATAAAAGAATTTACTAAATACTTTTAAGTCATTCTATTCCATGTTATTGTGGTATTTATTATTACTAACTATTTTAGTAAAATTGTATACGTAAACATTTAAATATTAAGAAAAAGATTGCTATGTCGGTGTTCAATTGTTCTAATCCTAGGAACAACAAAAACCCTATTTAAACATTACTTAAATAACAAAAACCCTATTTCGTTCCTATTTTTTTGAAGTCAAACGAAAACGACCAAAGTAGGTACCAAAAAATCTCACGCCGCATCAAGACCAAAATGTTATAGAAATTAGTTTCATATTTTTTTGTGACATTACGCGTCGGCGATTTGATTTTTGAATAGGGCATTTATGGATATTGTTTTACTATATAAATAACGTTCCGCTTCAAATGATAATAACTTAACCTTGATTTTTGAAAGTGTCATGATCACTGTAAAAAAAATATACTTTACCGATTCTACGATAAAAAAAAAAAAAAACTAGAATAGAATCTTTATTTAAAATATTATCATTATTTAACGGCCGTTAACAGCCGGTTATAAAGATGTAGCATGCAATAGAATCGATTTTTGATGAATTTACTAACCAATAATCGTTTCTTTTATGTAATAATAACTTTAACGTCCGTGTATAACGTGTGTATAAAAGTACGTCGTTGGTAGCGTCGAACAAAATAGGCTTAGTTTCAAGATTATTTTCGATTTAGTTTTAAGATTATTTTCGATTTAGTTTTAAGATTATTTTTGATTTTATAAAATAACTCCGAAACCCGGGTTTTGTTTTCAAAACAAACTTTTGTTGGAGTTAATATGAACTATTAAAAACAAAGTTTTATTTTGATGCATTTTCCATACATCCACGAGCATTCTCCTTAGCCCTTTTCCTCCTAAGAACCTGCGTACATATTTATGTGCTAAATAATCTACCCCAGTCAGTCCCTACACTATTATCGACTCGTATTCATAGAGACCTCGCGTACATTTTTCTGTACAAATTCTTGAAAAGCCTCCTGCTCGTTTTGCATTTTCGCAGGCCTTCTTCTGATTGGCAAATGCTTTGGTGGATAATATTGTTTGTGGTTTTTAATACTGCTTATCGACTCACGTCATCTGTCAAACACACGAGGGAGCTTACGAAAACATTGGGCCTCCCGATCACGCAGATAAATATAATTCTTGGTTTATCTTTAGGATCACAATCGATTTTAAGCAAAATATTTATGGATGAATACTGGATGATAAGTAAATTATTGTATTTTTTCATTATTTAGTTTGTTCAGATAAATCTTCATTCATTTATTTTGTATCAAACTAATACGTAATTTTTTTGCACTAAACATCAAAACTTGATGAAATAATTTTGTTCATTTTTTTTAAATATTTTCTCTTTCTTCCATGGAACTCGCAGATGAGGAAATTTGTGATCTCCTAAGCCATTTAGATTTTAAAGATGATGCCACAAATAATAAATACAAGCCCGCAAATGTGGACGAAGAAGATTCGTCGGATACAGATGAATATGATAGACCTTTATTTCTTGCTCCCCTATCTAGGTCAAGACAAGGACGAGCCAGAGTCCCTGGACGTAGTAGTAGAGACCGTAGCCGAGGCTCTCGTTCTAGATCTATTGTTACGTCAAGTTCTGTAGAAGATCAGGCAGCTGAATGGCAATGCAAAGATTTCAATCCATCTACTCGGCATCTTTCTGAACTGAGTTACCAGCCTATTGATACCGAAGACTTTAACAATATTGATTTCTTTCAGCAATATTTAGACGACTATTTCATTCAACTAATAACAGAAAAAAACAATCAAACTTCCGTAGCGAATACTGGTAAATCTCTAAATTTAACGGAAATGGAATGTAAAAAGTTCATTGCCATAACAATGGTAATGTCCTGTTTGAATTTCCTTTACCTGAGAATGTATTGGGAAGGACCACTATGTATCGAAATCGTTTTTTACAACTGAGATCGTCCCTGAAGGTTGTTTTTGATGACGACGTATCGCTTGAACGGTGAGCTCAAGACAAACTGTGGAAAGTTCGGCCGATCATCGAAAGAGTTTTTAAAGGATGTCACAAACAAGTTAGAGAACAACATATATTACTATCTATTGTTGCAATTATAGTTCATTTTCAGGAAGTTGTGGCATTTAACAATACTGTCCAAATAAGCCCAACCCTGTGGGGTTAAAAGCATTCGTGCTCGCCAACCCAGATGGAAATTGTTTGTGATTTCACTGTCTACCAAGAGAACACTACAAATCCTAAAGAAAATGCAGCAGGGTTTGGGCTTGGAGAAAGTGCTGTTTTAAATTTGACTCGTTCATTTGTAACTGGACACAATATATTTCGATCGTTATTTCACATCAGTAAAATTAGCTGAAGATTTAATTCCAGGGGATTCAAATGTGCTGGAACTGTTATGAAAAGTAGGATTCCCGCTATTGTAAGAAACGCTCTTCCTGGCGATGCCGAAATGAAGAGCCGAATGAGGTTTTTCTGCTGCTGTATGTACTAAGTGGTTTGACAATACGCCTGTGGTTTTATTGTCCACAGTTTTTGCCAGTGAGCCTCAATATTAATGTCGTCGCTGGTGCAAAGCTGGGCGAGAGTATATTACCATACAGAGAATATTAGTAATAAAAATGTACAACGCTAATATGGGTGAAGTTGACATGGCTGATAAAATGCTTGCTGTCATCTAGACACCGGACAAATAAATGGACAATTTGATTTATTTCACACATGTTAGATCTATCAGCATCAAATGTATGGTTGCAGACTAGAGTATCGTAAAACAAAGATAAAGAAAGGTGCGCTTCTGAAAAAAATGTGTCATTAAGGCAATGGAAACTAGCCCTGGCCACAGATATACTACTAGAAACCATGCCGACGTAAGCAGCGTTTTTCCTTTGATTAAACCGTATTATTTTTTGTTCATCAATCGTTCGTTTCCGTTCTATAGCGGTATCATAGATGGTGTTAACAGCAGTAGTATACTCGGTTCGTGAATATTTTTTTCTTTAAATACTTTATTTTATATTCTTTAAATAATTTTTTGGCTCATTTTTACAGTTTCTTTGCACCAAAATGTGTTCAAATGCAAATTTAAACAATCGAGTGGAAAGCCTCAGAAATTTAAAACGGCCCCATCTATTGGCATCAATTTTAAATGATCCGTTCAAATAGTCTATGAAATGTGAATTAGGAGCCCAATATTCCATATTTTTGTGCTTATGGGTGTTGATTAAACAAGAACATACAAATTTTATGTTCAATTCCAGAAAATGTTAATTTTACACACATTCATTAACAGATCAGTACATATCGCGCCATCTAGTGAGATTTATTTGAACCAAATTTTCTTTCTTAGCGCTGAGACCCCGTGCCCTGGCAGAATCTATGATTGAAAACATGAATAAAGAGATTGAAGGAACCTCAAATGAAGTAAATTCAGAGCTAACGGAGCTAAATAGCAAAAGAGGCAGACCATCTGTCAATCCAATTCCTTCCAAAGCAAGCAGGCTTCGCGGGGCACTACATATGCCAATATTTACAGGTATGATGAACAGATGTCGTAAGCCAGGCTGCGATAAAAGATCATCAGCGAAATGTACAAGCTGCGAAGTGGTACTTTGCCTGTCTTCCGCTCGTAATTGCTATAAAGAATTTCACGAAGCATAATTTTTTCTCATGTTTTTAGATAAACTTTTTGTTAAAAGGGATTTTGAGTTTTATTTTTTGTTTTATGAACAGTTTTAGTTTTTTTTTATTGATTGAGATTATGAGTCTCAATTCACATACTGAAATTCGTGTTTCTTAAGACTGAAAATAGTGTTTATAGGTAAAATAATAATTTGTATAAGAATACATTTCTTATTAAAACAAGTTAACATGTTTTTGATTCATTTTTCTTAGCCAAGCCGTGGGTAAACTCTAAGACTCTGTACATTTTTATATACTTATTATAATTCCATTAAATAGCACATTGCTTGTCCAGATATCCACATTCAACCTGAAATATATAAAATTTGCACAAATAGATAACCCAAATAAAGAATAAAAAACAAATTCATGTCCCTAGGCCTGACAAGGTATACTTAAATTAGCAAACTATGTTTATTTGGTAATAATATTCGCAAGTCCATTCACAAAATCAATGTTCGCTAGTCCCAATTATTTTTTCAGTGGGCTAAAATCATACATTTTACAAGTTGTAGCTACAACCCAAAAAAATATTTAACTTTCCCTTTAAGGCCACACAAAGGATTTGAAATTGTATCATTCATATTTGTAAATACGCATTTTTGACTTACAATACATTGAAATAACCGCGGCAATCTTTATAACTGTGAAGATAACTTTTGTCGCCCAAACATTGTCCCCCGAGGCCTGCTGGTGTTCGTTACTCCAGCCAAAAACAATGTCGAAATTCGTCATCTAAGTGCAATAGATAACTAGATATACAGATTCTGTAATTGGTAAGCAGATTTATTAACATAGTAAGCTGATAGTTACTTAATTATTTGATAAAAACAGTTCCGGCTGGAGTAACGTTACCGCAGCCAGATCTTTTGTTTTCTTACGGGTATGTTGAAATAAATCTTATCTAAATAATTAGATATCAATTTGAAATAAATGGTACTTAATTTGTATTTGCTATGGTTGCGAAGATATTTAAAATCCTGCTGCGGTAACGTTTGCACGATTGCTGCATCTCGGAATTGACTTAACGGATGATTATAATTTTTGTACATGACATCTGGCTAATTCGTTAATAAAATAATCCACATTAATGGGTGGAACACGCCTGCTGCGTATGAGTACATGAACTTCCTTCTGTTGAAACCGCGTAAGTCACTGCCGCTCACTTCACTTAATTTATTGCTTAATACTACATTAGTGAATGCATTGCCTAATTCTTTATTAAAAAAGTTACTTAAACACATATTTATTGAAGACAGAAACAATTCAAGAATTTTGCTCGAATCCTATGACAGAAGATGTTCGTAAATTTAGAGACAAGCACAAACTAGTAAATAAAGAAGGAAAGGGTAGAATTGTTAGAAGAGGGTGTTCTGAATGTTACAAGAAAGAAAAATGCAAAGACGCTGGGTGACCAAGCGAGAAATAAAGTAAAAAAAGTAAGCACTTTCTGTGACGATTGCCCAAATAAACCGTTTGTTTGTTTTGATTGTTGTATTAATGTACATCGTTTATTTTAAAATATTTCTTTAATGTGATTACAAATTTGGATTTTTGCGAGATTTTAGATGCAATTTTAACTGTGAGAATATTATTTTTATTTCAAAATTTAACGTAGTAAAATCGATTTTGATTTCTCTTTTCATGATTTTTATTATTTATCAACTGTAAATCCGATACTAAATTTGACCATAAAATTGTCAAAATAATTCAATAATGTAGTACACAAAAATTTCGTAAGTGAATTCAAGAAACAGGCGTGCTACACCGTCGACCACACATGGCTTATCATCAGGCGAGATAGTTGTCAAGCACGAGCCTATATATAGATAATAAAACATTATAACAAAGGCGTAACTTTTGAACATATATTTGTTTATAGTGCCGAGGTGCTTACACAATCTAGGGGATCGCCGTCATGCTGCGTACAATTTTACCTTGTAAACGACAGCTCTGCAGACTTTTAAACATTGCTCTGAATGTCGGACACCATTGTTGCCGCGGGCCGAATGGAACACACCTGTCATCATTTCAGCCGAAAGACGTCCACTGCTGAACGTGCGTCTCGCATTCAGCTTACGCCCGGTGTTACTCAACATTGTCCGACATGGCCTGAATGGAAATCATTTTATTCTTTGGCACTGAACGTGTTAAGTACATTCGTGTTGGTATGTAGTTTATTAATTTGAGTAATATTATTCAATATCATCTTACTGTTTCATAGTACATAACATGTAACAGATTTAGATATCTACATTCAGTCGTCATTGTTAAAAGTAGGCAATAAATTTTTTGATTAATTAAAGATACATCAGCTCGTGTCAAAAAAGGCGAAAGACTGAGCACGAAAGGCCGCAACGTCGTTGAAAAAAAAATCATAGAAAGAACATATACAAAGTTACTGAAGCAAGACGCCAAGAGCATAAAATAAAAACGTATTTTTTTGTTCAGAAAACGGTTTGAAATCCAGGAATTGCAGGATGGAAAGGAGAGAAGTGTAAAAGATAAATACTACGTTGTATTTTATTCGGTAGTTAAAGATTTGGAAGGTCATCAGCATGTTATGCAGTAGCCCTCTCATATTGTTAATAATTTTAGTACAGTAAAAGTACTCAGTACCTACATACACAGCAGAGAAGGCATGCACAGGAGGAGAGCAGTGGAAGCAGAAGGTACTGTAAAGGGCTAATGGACTTTCTTCTGGACCTACCATGAACTTTGTTCTTTGGAAATCAAGGTATCATATCGTTAATCTTATAACTTAAAGGTAATAATTAACTATTCATCCAAAATCTGGCTGTCAGCCCACATGGCTTAGCTATGTATAATCTGTACCAATTCTTAACACTTACAAATAAAATTTAGACCAAATACTTGTAAAAATTTAGAAAAATTTAATAATACTGTGAATAGTAAGTTATGTGTTCAAAACTTTAATAATATAGATGACCCATATCAGTTCTATGCCTATTTCCTCCGTCGACTATGTTGCCAAAGTACTAATCAAGTCGCTCTTTTAAACATTTGTATTCGCCCACTGTTTGTCGCCCACTTAGTATTTCAGTAAGCCATATTCAGTATTTTGTACACCTTTAATTTGAATTTATTGTCGCTCGTTTAAATACTACCCAATAATAAATAATGAAACAGGTAGAAAAAAACAGCGTAATACTGAAATTAATTTAGCGACTGCACATGTTCCCATACAATCAGATGTAGAGGTAGCTCAGGAATTTGAAAACTTTTTTGTTAATATTCCTCTTATTTGTGTTATTTGCTGATGACACATCTTTGATATTTAAAATAGATCGGCGGTCACAAAATCTTGATGATGTGAATAAGTCTATTCATCAGGTCCAAACTTGGTTCACGGCAAACAATTTGGTACTAAATGAAAAAAAAACAAATGTATTAGATTCACATTGCCGAATGTCAGAAGTAGCGAATGCGACATTATATTGAATGGAGAAAAGCTGGACTATGTAAATCAAACAGTTTTCCTAGGAATCACTCTAGACGACAAATTACAATGACCCGCAAGAGATGTTATGTGAGGTTTGTCACATAACATCTCTTGCGGGTCGGCTGAGCTCAGCCGCTTATGCTGTTAGAAAGATAAGACAGTTAACGGATATAGAAACAGCGCGTTTGGTCTATTTTAGTTACTTTCACAGCATTATGTCATACGGTATTTTACTGTGGGGTCGGGCGGCTGAAATTTAAACAATATTTATATTATATTGCAAAAGAGAGCTGTCAGGGTCATATATAATTTAAGTCACCGAGAATCTCTTAGGGAGCTATTTAAAAAGATTAATATTATGACAATTTCATGCCAATTCATTTACGAAAATATTATGTACCTATGTGAGGAAAAATATAAATCTCTTTAGTAAAGTTAGTGATACACACGATTGTAATACTAGAAATAAAGATAAGTTAGATCAACCATCTTATAGATTAGCTAAAGTACACACATCTTTCATGGGGTACTGTGTTAAATTCTATAACAAAATACCTTGTGAGATATTAAAACTAAATGAAAGAAAATTTAAAATAATAGTTAAAAGTACACTTTGTAAACAAGCATATTACAAATTAGATAATTATATTCAGGATAAAAATGCTTGGAAACATGCTGGTCCTGCTCCATAGTGCAATCTTTAGTGTGGACAAAGTCAAACTGGTTGATTTGTATTATATTCATAATTATACAAACGCTTTATTTTATATTTATCTACACTCCTCGTTTAAAAAAAAAAATGACTCGCACACTGTTTCGACCTATGTTTGCAATATTTGTAAGTATGTGAGAACCATGTTCCTATTTTTCAAGTGCAACTCAATGGAGATGCGCGTGGAGATGCAACGCCGGGGTGAAAGTCCGCTGCCGCGACAGGTCGAGGTATGGCGGACAGAGCTCCGGCGGGATCTCATGGTGAAATGGCGTCAGCGACTATCGCAACCCAGTGCTGGGCACGCCACCATAATGGCGGTAAGTCCCCTCTTTGAGGCGTGGCTGGAAAGACCTCACGGCGTCCTTACCTTCCGCATGACGCAGGTCCTCACCGGACATGGCAAGTTCGGGAGGTTCCTGCATCGGATCCAAGCGGAAGAGACGCCCGGGTGCCGCCACTGTGCGGAACGCCCGGAGGACACGGTGGAGCACACAGTCGAGGTGTGCCCTGCTTGGGCGGAGCACCGCCGTACCCTCGTGGGGGCGATCGGCGGCGGAGACCTCTCGCGCCGGGCCTTGGTTCAGGCCATGGTCCGTAGCGAGGAGGAGTGGCAGGCGGTCGCCTCCTTCTGCGAAGCAGTAATGCTAGCAAAGGAGGAGGCCGACCGCATCAGGCAACGGCGCCCTCGCCGCCGCCGCCGGGATCCCAATCCCGATATCCAGCCACCGTAGACGCGGGCTCGTGGACAGTGAGTCATGGGTAGCTCGCTGTCCGATCGTCCGGTAACTACCCGGACCGAGCCAAGGCGTCGACGGCGCGCACTGTTCCCGCGCGCCTCAAGGAGTTGTCAGCAAAGAGTGGGGCCCAGCTGGGTCGAAGCCTACCGGGGTTCGGGGTTATCCGAAAGGAAGCTAGAGCCCCGGTATGAAGGCTAGAAGGAACGGCGCGGGGTTTTTAGTCAGTACAAGTCTGACACTATCTCCCGCTCCACCCAAGAGCGGGATTTGTCATAAGATGATTTTCCCCGTCGAAAACAAGGTAAACTTAAACTAAACACATGTGTTCCTTAAACTCTATAAATAAATCCTATCTGACACATAAATCATACACATGGCTTTCTATAGACTAAACATAATTGAAAGGCCATCCGCAACTTTTCATAGAGATTGATACAACCTACAAGAACATTATAATACGAGGAACACCATGTCCATCATTCATCAAAGCATAACACAACACAGCCCAAACCATTCCTAATATTTATGGAACCATGATTAAGGCAAAGCTTGTCCACAGACACACACATATGCTAGGCCAGCTTTAAATAAAAATAAATGGGCTTCCGCCTAAGAAAGAAAATACCAACCGACAGAACTTTTAGAAAGTGGGACACGTACCTGTCGGAGGAAGAAAAATCTGTTAGGTAGACGAATTGGCCCAATGTCAACTCCACGCCACGTTGTTCTGAAAGAAACCGGCAAATCAGCACTCAGATTCTCAACAAAAAGTTAGACGGTCACGAGGTCATTCCTTTTAGCAAGGCAACTTACCGTCCAGGAAAATGGGCCTGACGTGGGAACACGATCAGCAAACAACACACAGGTCGCCGGCACACGGTACACGTGGACCAAGCGACACTGATCACACCAACAGCACACAAGCAGCCCTTTCGGTCGCCGGGACGCACTCACGCCTCCCAAAGCGAAACCGGCTACTCTCACAGCAACACTCAGCAAGACATCGATTATTATTTTATTTAAAAATCCAGTCCACAGGTTGTTACCAAAGTTACGAATATTTTCGCTACAATAATTTGCAAGTTAACAGTGTTATACTTAATTACATCAACTTACGATGACAGGCACTGATTACATTACTCCCGCACGCGTGTTGTGAGCGAGTTACGACGTGTTCATTTAATTCATTTGCGGTAGGAAGCACAGCGGTAACGTAAGCGACTTTTAGGCTCGCCCCCTATTATATGGGACTTAAAAACATACAGTTTGCGAAATGTGCCTCTCCCTTCTCCCTCTGCCTATCCCTTCGGAAATATACATGTGTTAGACTATACAACTTAAAACCTTTTTCTGTTGTATATTTTAGTGCAAAATCAAGAACAAAGTAACGCCATCGAAGCTGGAAGAGAATCCAACGAAGAACGATCTACAACTCAAGTACAAAGGGAAGTAATAGCGACTGGAAGTCAAACTAACGGGGAAGAGCCTGCAACTTCATCCGATTTTAATACGAAACAAAAAAAGAAATATCCAAAGAAAGGTAATACAGGGTCAAAAAAAACTTTGAATAAAGAAAACTGGAAAGATTCAATATGTAAACGAAAGAAAAATGCTGGTGAGGAATTTATAAATAAGAAAGGGCAATTGATTCCGAAAAAATACTTAAAACCGGGTTGTGGTGCTAATTGTTCACGTAAATGTCGAGAAGCTATTACAGAACATCAAAGAAATGAAATATTTAAAAAATTTTGGGAATTAGGAGATCATAATAAACAAATGGGGTACATTAGCCGATTTGTTAAAAGAGCCACAAAAAAACAAGCGATTGTAGGTTCAAAAAGTCGCCGTCAGTGGACTCTTGAGTATTATTTGTTTATAGAAAGTCAAGAAATACGAACATGTAAGACAATGTTTTTAAACACCCTCTCTATAAGCGACATGTGGTTAACGACTCTATTCAAAAAAATAGATAAGTCTACTAAAGGTACTATTTCTATTGATGAAAGAGGTCGTCACTCCACGCGCAAAAGTAAATCTTGTTCCAGATCTAGTTAAAGAATCCGTTTGAAACCATATTTTACAAATGCCATGAGGAGAGTAGTGAGAAAAAACAATATTTAGATGAGTAACTTAACTTTATTATTTTACAAGCTTTATTTAGAATTGTGAATGAAAAATATTCTGATCAGGTATTTACGACCTCAAGACGATATGTACAGACGAAGAGTACAAGGAGATATTGCATAAAGATTTCAATGTACATTTTAGTAAGCCTAATAAAGACCAATACCCACGGTGAGACTTATAAAGAAATGCAACTGAGGCTGACAAAACTAAACTAGAGTATGAGCACGCTTAACATGTTGTCAATAAAAATATGGTTAGGACTTAAAAATATAGTGACAACTGCCAAACCGAGCATTCTAACTCTATTGTACCAGTTTATTACAATTTTACAGAAAATTTTGAACACTTCGCAGACAGTGTCTGTTTTTATTACTAAAGAAAACTTGCTTATTGTAACTTTACGATGTATGACATGTAAACATAAAGGCTATTGCTATTTGTGGGACGAGACGATGGGACGCAAAGGATCAAACGAAATAAGTAGTTTTGTATTCGACTTCATTAAAATCAAGGTTCAGGAAGGGTGCGGCGGTCAGAATAAAAACAAAACAGTATTTGCAATGTAGGTATGCATATGCTAGCACAATATTTAATATAAAACATAAATCACCACTTCTTCGATGTGGGACATTCGCAGTCATAAGGTGATTTAATGCATGCGCTAATAAAGCGGAGAAAAACAATAAAATTATCTACGTTCCACAGCAATGGGTTGCTTTGATTAGATGTGCGAATCTACTGGTGATCCTTATGTAGTCAAAGAAGTAAATCAAGACACGATATTGGATTTTAAACTGACATTGTTATATTTTAGTTATTTTATTTTAAAATACTATGAAAGTTTTGTTTATTGAGTTTAACTAATTTGTTAGTGTGGAATTTGACTGCGTAAATTTATTTCACGACTTTTTTATTTGTATGTTAACATCAAAATGCATTTTATAAATTGTATTTCAGCATTTTTTTTTCATTTTACGAAATATCACCAATCTTTTTGCGATTGAATGCCTGATTTACAGTGTAACTTTATACAGTATATATTTAAGTTTAAGTTGTGATATGTCATTGTAACTCACAAAAAGTCTATTAATATACATTTACATAATCATATAAAAGTGAAGTTATTCCCTCGTTGACTCAAATTTTCAAGGTTGGATGTTTTAGGTTGAATGCCAAATTCAAACTTAACCGAAACCTGAGAGAATTTTTTTAATCTTTGACGCGCTCTCCTGAAAAGTTACTAAAAATGAGTTACGATGTTATTCCTTGAAGGTCCGATTTAATTACAGACACTAAGACACAGGCTGAAAGATAAAATAAAAGATTGTAGAAAGAGATCTCTGTCTAACATGTTTGCATTATGATCTGTCTTATTATACTGTATTGTCCCACTCAAGAGCAGAGGCCTTTTCCACACAATTCTGTTATCTTCTAGTGCGGGCCTGATGTTATATACTTATACTTATTACTTGCTATATACTTTAGATTTAATAATTTTTGCAGCAAAGTACATAACAACAGCTCAGGACAAAACGCTCGCTGTGTTCAACCATTTTACTTACTTTAAACATTTCGTTCTGAAGTCGGGCTGCGCTTGGTGGAAATGTAACAAGCATTGTTCTAGGAGATGTGGAGCCTACCTGGTCCTGGATGAACAAGGAACTGTCATGGGACGAAACGAGAGTCATACTCACGAACCTACTGAGTATATTAATAACTAAAGTGGCCATTAGAAATTATGTCGCAAAGATAAGAATGCGTAATGCCGCGAACTATGGCATTTTGAGGGTAGTCGGGCAGCCTGATTAATGGTAATGTCAGGGGGGTTGAGGTATATTGATCCTGTCCTGTGTAGATAAAATTTAAAAAAAAGATTGACGTTTGTTTATTTTAACCAATTTGTTAAAAGAATATCGTTTATCCTAATCCCTGCCTGCAAACTTTATATGGTAGGTCTACTAATTCTGTCACCGCTGAAATATAATCGGCGCAAGAATACGTAAAACTTGTGAAAGTTGAAACCAAAAAATATTAGTTGACCAGGTTTAAGACATAACCCAAAAAGAAAACAGTCTTCGTGTGACAACTTCGGATACATAGTTTGTTTGCAGTACTCCTATACTTAAGTCTAAGTCATGGCTGTGTGTCTCTTTCTATAAGTCGATGTGCCATATAGACGACAGAGTTACCTACTGTGTAGGTATATTAGGTAAGTGGTTACAATAATGCAAAATTATATTATTTAATTCAATCGAGTACATACAATAATAAATTAATAGAATATGATGACTGGATTGGTTAATTTATTGGACACCATTGCGGCAAATCTTGTTTTCAAAAGTTCTTATTTACGTTAAACAAGCTTACTTTTGGTTTTTATTTGGTCGTTTTCAACCTTTTAATTACAAAATTTTAATTTTGTACATTTTGATATGTTTTTAAATTGTTTCTTTCATTTTAGTTATAAACATTGGTTAATTACAATTAAATAAATAAATTAATAAACACAAAAAAGAAATCATTCGTCTAAAGAGTTCTGGGCTTATCTCTTGTCAACCGTCACGCTATCATTTTATTTTTTATTTCTTTGGCGTTCATATCCTTCTCCATCCATCAACATAATATTCATACCTTATTATTTTCTTTTAAATTTATGCATCGTTTCTGGCCGAATTGTTTTTTTTTCTTCTTTCTTTCTCTCTTTTAATCACATACCTTTCATACCTCTGTTGTTGATGGTACTCTGTAATAAAATCTTAATTTACTCAAAAAAATGTTTTACAGTAAAATTCATCGTAACAGAACAGGGAAAAACTTTCGCGATGTTCAACAATTTCACTTACTTTAAACATTACGTTCTTAAATCGGGCTTCGCACGGTGGCAGTGCAACAAGCATACCTCCAGGAAATGTGGAGCCGGCCTTCTCCTGGATGAAAGCGGAAACGTCATGGAACTAAACGAAAAACATACACACGATCCAACTCCGTATATGACAAGCAAAAGTGGGCATTATGTCAAATTATATAGATAGGAATGCAAAATATCTCTAACAATGTCTGTACTTTTGAGGGTAGTTGGCCAATCTGTTTAATGTTTATGTCACCGAACGTATAGGAAAATTATATCCTCTTGGTAAAATCCAAAATAACACTGAGAAAGCAAACGAGACACTTTTAAAATTCATGTAAAACTAAAACTATAAGTTGACCAGTACAAGCGGTTTAAAGAAATAAGCACTCCAAAAGATGACTCTTCATGAAATAAATCATATAATGAAAACAAAATTTGAATGAAAGAATGTAAGGTATTGCTAAGGATTTTGTTGTTTAAAATAGTCACGATAGGTATCGAAAAACATACACACGATCCAACTCCGTATATGACAAGCAAAAGTGGGCATTATGTCAAATTATATAGATAGGAATGCAAAATATCTCTAACAATGTCTGTACTTTTGAGGGTAGTTGGCCAATCTGTTTAATGTTTATGTCACCGAACGTATAGGTAAATTATATCCTCTTGGTAAAATCCAAAATAACACTGAGAAAGCAAACGAGACACTTTTAAAATTCATGTAAAACTAAAACTATAAGTTGACCAGTACAAGCGGTTTAAAGAAATAAGCACTCCAAAAGATGACTCTTCATGAAATAAATCATATAATGAAAACAAAATTTGAATGAAAGAATGTAAGGTATTGCTAAGGATTTTATTGTGCCTATGCATAACCAAAATGAATGTCAAAAACGTATTATAAAACTCACGTATTAGCGTATTAACGTGTAATCTTAAAGTTTGTTATATATAGTTGCAATTTAATGTAGGTACATACAGGTCTCTACATAATAAAGAAATTATGTAATACGTTTAATATGATAAGAATAAATATAAAATTGTAGTTTTTATTTTCACACCCACTATTTTTTGACTAACATAATGTAAACAGGTAAGTTCTTGTTCTTGCTTTCGCCATAGAACCCTAAGTATAAAGCACGATTTTTTTCCAAAATCAACAATAACATATTTATATCAGAACAGACTACGTTTCAAACTAATTATGTTATTCCTGCCTATATATCCTACAGCAAAATTCAAAGGCCAATTGAACAGATACAGTTCGCCAATCCAGTATATTAGAAGAAAACTTCATTGACACAAGATTTGTTTTCAGTACTCCTAGTAAAAGGCCGTAACGGGAAGGACCTGCTGATGCTCGACGGCTACACTTACTACCAGCATAAGATCTTGAGGGACGGCTTCCGCTGGAGCTGCACTCAGATGGGGTCGAGGTCCTGCCGAGGATTCTTGCACGTGACCAATGATATGTTCGTGGTCAGAGCCTTTACGCAACATACTCATCCGCCATCGACCTATTCTTGGAAGAGCACTAAGAATCAGAAGAGGACCAATGATGTAAGTAAATTTTTACGTTCTTTTGACTTCTTCCTTTCATCGCCGTAATTCACTCTGTTATTGTTTCGCTAAATTAGGTTCTTTTGACATCAGTACAACGGAGAATAATATACAAAACTATAATGTAAGGTTACAACTTATGTGAAGCTCCTTGCATTTTCTTCCGATGTATCCTCCTGTCACTATTTACATTTAATTGATCGACACAGCGTGTCTTCTTCTTCCATATATCTTTATTTGCTGCCATTTTAATCGTCACTTCCTTTCAAGCCATATTATCTTATGATGAGTGTAAAATATAATGATAAACTGACTTTTTTGTTTCAGAATAAAAGACATAACTTGGGTAAAGATGCAGCGCTCAATCCATTAGCGCTAAAAATCGCCAGCATCAAAGGCCGTGCTGGTTTCTGATTTCCGGATGCCTTTAAATAATAATCTTTAAAATTAAGATTATACCTAGACCGAGAGACCTTAGCTTGTGCTTTGACTAAGATGATGTTTGCACTTTCTCTGTCTTTCTCTTGTAGTTTGTAAATGGCACGACTGTGACAGGGATACTGCTTAGCCAGAGCAGTGCTAGGTAGTGTATTTATCTCGGCCTTATAGTTAAACCGAATTGTATGTCCTTATGAATATATCGTGGTTTAGGATAGAGTTATTATCATGTTGTTGGTCAATATATTCAAATAGCCTTACGATTAATTTATCAAACGCTGGAACGTCATCTACATCTGAATAGTCTTTTGAATAAGTTAAATTTTGTTTACCAAGGTATACCTTCATCATCTTCATTTCAGCCTAGAATTACCCACTGCCCAATAGTGGGCGATCCTAGGCTAAAATATATAACTATAGGCCTCCTTCTCTTTCAGCAATACCGCCCAATATTTTTTCAATTCTTCCTTCTCGCTTCCCTCATCCAAATATTTACTGTGACAAATCAAGTGATTTTTTGACGTTCATTTTTTCAATCGGTGTCGCACCGCTCTTAGAGAGAATCATTCAGACTTAGTCTAAACTTCATAGGGTCCAGAGGTTTCTTTTTAAAGTTATTTTTTGACTGCAAAAATACAACGTGTTCAACGTACGATGTTATATAAGTAGATATATAAATATTTTTTAGCTTAGGAGTGTTAGTGGACTGTTTTGTATTAACATATGTCTCGAATTAAATCATAATAAGCGTGTTACTAATATTATTTACAAGTAACTCATTTTATTTTTATTTAAGATTATATTTTTATTTACAACTTTCCAGTTTTCGTAAATATGCAATAAATCAAGATATTAAAATTTACTCGATCTCAATACTCGGCTTAGTTTTAGGTCAGAAAATGCAAGTTTATAAAATAAAAACAATGCAGAAAGTATTACATGAAATTATTTAGTTAAGTATTAACTAGAATGGGATAAATAACCAAAATAAGGGTTATTAGTTACTGAAGTGTATAAATAAGAATGTTAAAAGGTTGGCAGCATCAGTGATAATGAGGGCTTCGATCTCGATCAGCTTTAGCATTGAGCTCTAAATAAATATCTTGCCAGATTTCTTACTATACTTAGTATAGAATATATATATATTTCATAAAAGCACTAGCAGGTATAACCAGCACGGCATAATCTAGCCATCGCAATATCTCACGCCAGATAATGCGTCTGTGAAGTAATGACAGCAAATTTTTGCGCAAGTTTTGTACCAAGGGAAGATCTCAAGACTATCACGGTGCAAGGTTTAGTAAGAATAGTACAGCAGCTTGATAATTATGGTTTATAATAATAAGTTAACTAAGTTCTGTATTAAGATGAATGTTACGAGATAAAAATATACCTAGCTGAAGATGTGAGTGAATAACTTATGAAAACTTTAAGAATAATAACAGACCTTCTTGATAAATAGCGTCGATAGGCGATATCGCGCAAGTATTTTCTTCGAAAATGTCAAGTGCAAATCGGTTGAATTGCATCGCATTGTGTCCATGTGAACGTACTTGCAATTTTGCCTCGTAAAAATCGTTTAGCGGTGTGATAAAAATTGAATCGCCTCGAGCCATCAGGAGGGTCACTACAAACTGACTTAAATCTGATTCCTAGAAGATTGTTTTGGTAGAACCTACAGAGACATATTCAAGCTATATATAGCCAGTATAAACTGGTCTCGTAATGTAAAGGCTTTTTGTACAATATGAGGCAATCTCATGCTGAACATGTATAGCTTGATGTATACAACAAGCATTTTATCATAAAGTCAATAATAATAAATGTTTTATTTTAGACGTTTTTAAAGAATACCTCAATATATCAAGTTATTCAATTCATCAACGAGATATGGTAAAAGATATTAAATTATTAGTTTTAAGAGAAGTAGACGATAAAGTAGTGATTGCAATAACTTTAAGCATTAGATCAATGTACGAAATCGTGTTTATAGGTAATAATAAGTCTATCTTATGTTGTGTTAGGGGTGAACTACACTTGCACACACTGAATCGTGAACCCAGTCTTTTCATACGTCCATGAAATACATAAATAGGTCAAATGCCCTTTTCACTCTGTATTCCCTATCGTTCCAACTCTAACGACAGAGTAGGCTTCACAATTTTTTGCGTACAAGTCTAGATGAACCTTAAATATGAAGAAACACAGCATGTTACTAAATATGCCTTTATGTGACTATACTAATTTAGAGTATAGAGGAATGTGTTAAAATTAAAAACTATTTTGTATTTAAATTATCGCTTATTAAAATCAAAACAATTACTTTTCTTCGTTTTGTCTTCCCAGTTTGTTTCATGATCTTCATCAAGATCTATACCCAAATTATATGATACTTATGCGAAAAAAAAGTTCGTATTCTTATTGGAAACAGGCCTTTATTATTTAAGTTTTGCTTTACACAAGAACAATATCTGCTCCATTGCTATCTTCTTAGCATCAATATTTCAGCAGACACTTGAAAAACGATACCGCCGCATTCTTTTTCTTAAACAAATGCGGGTCAAACTAGTAGTCAGTTATAATTCCAGGTTAATAACAAAAATGTTTTTCCAACAGTCGAATTCTACCTCCGTCCCAGCGGTAGAATCAATCTCCGTCTGAACAACTTTACTTTCTACAAGCACCTCAAAGCCAGGACCAACGCCCATCGCTGGAGCTGCACCGCTTACGGCTCCAAATGGAAATGCAAGGCACACCTCATCATCACTGACAGACTCGAAGTCCTCAAAGCCAATATATTCCACAGTCATCCTCCAAGCTTGAAGAAAGAAATGAAGATACCGATCCCCAAGCTCGTGAAGAAAGATGAAGCTAAGCAAGAGACCCCAAAAGGAATATATAACAGTAACACAAATATGAATGATCATTACCGTTCTTTGACACCGTTTCAAAATTATTTGGCAGCTCATAGCGTCTTTGGCAGTTATTAAACTCTTAGTGTAAAGTGCCCAAACTATATTGACACTTACGAACAAATATAACATTCTACTACAGCAGGCTGTATGTGTACAAGGATATTTGGCGCGTGGCCATAATCGAATCTAATACCGCCATCTTTTTTCTTCAAAGAAAATTTCAATTAGGACGATGACAAAATAAATCAATTAAGTAAGATAATAAAATAAGTTGGGCAAGTATTTATTTCTTTGGTCACGTAAAAAAATGCCGGTTCGTTGAAATTTCGCGTGACGTCACGCCTTTCAAGACTTGCCCCCTGATGAAGTCGTTCATGCGCCAAATGTTCCTTGTAGCAAGCAATTAGTTTTTTATAGATGACCAGCGTTCCTGTGGGAATACAGGGATAATAAGCCTATGCCACCTATCCTATGCCACCAGGGGATAGTGTAGCTTCCCAACGGTGAAAGAATTTTTGAAATCGGTCCAGCCGTTTCGGAGTCTATAGGTCAGATTCAGAAGGATTTGATGTTATCGCATTCTTTCAGTAAGTTCTTATATATATATACTTAGCTGATATATACGTTGCGCGACCATTTGTCGTAGAAATTGTTCTAAGGAGAATATACCCGTAGAAATTTGTGGCAGCCTTTTTTTACTATCAACACTTATTAGCCGTAGTGCTTTTACACATGGAAAGTAAAAATAAATTTGTTTAAAGTAGGAACGCCAAATTAAGGCGTATTTTTTGTTCTCGTTTTAGATCTTTTGTTCTTAATTTTTCTCAAAATTGCTGAGTTTTATTTGTAAGTGATAAGTCCTCGATAGCGTAGCTTTAGATTTACATGTTTGCTATTATTGCACTGTAATACCAATCGTTGCCTCCTCGACAAGTATTCGTCCCTGATGTACATTTTCTGTCTATTTTTTTATACAGCGTGAGGGATACAGACGCTATATCAAAAATGTGATCAATGAAACCACGTCAAATGTATTTTAATGATTGCCATTCTAGTTTTAACTTTTACTATTATTATTAGCCCGAATTACCCCAATGCTGGGCAAAGGCCGTCGTTTTAAGCTATTCGTGTTATTTTAACTTTTAAGTAAACTCACATGTTTTTGTATGTAATTTTAGCTAACGCAGTAGGAATTAGGATAGATATCATTGATGATTAAGTGCCTTTTACTAAACGTGTCTTTAAAATTAGAAGTAACAGTGTTTAAGTTTATTTTTTGTAGTTACTCGTGTGATATTTTCGTTTGCCTTTCGATAACGCATCCAGTATTATATTTGTGATCGAACAAGCATTTCATAATTTGTAGTTTAGTTTTAGGACATATTCTTGCATTTGACACTAAGAATGTTGTCTAGTGAGAACACGTTTCTAACATTTTTGTCTATTTTTATAAAAATATCCGTAATTTTGATAAGCCATGTATCAATAATATAGAAAACATATTTTCCCAATATGAGTGAAATAAATAAGGTATACATGCTTTGTTTAACGTTCTGCCAATATTTTATGAACACTTATGCTAAGTGATGTAGTTTTTAGAAGCTATGTATCAAGAAGTAACTTCTGTAGACTACGTATTTTATAACACATATATTATCTATACTTGACTTTCATGAATAACATATCAAAAAGATCATAATATGAATTTCATAAGGCTATCATCATGTCTTTATTTGTAGGTACCAACACCTAAAAAGAAATAATACATGGGCTAAGAATCGAACCCTATGGAACTATCGTTGCTGTTGTTATCACAAGTATGAGTAAAGAGCTATTATTACCTTTGCTCACAAATATGACGTAGTAAACTTGAACTTATATAATATTTTTGTAAACCATTAGTAATATTTTTTCGGTAACCATCGTTAACGGTACAATAGTTGCCTATGTATGTTACAATCAAACGCTTTAAACAAATCCGAAACGCGATAGTTTTAAAACTATTTTAACTTTGCATAAACATTAACATATTAAAAACTACCTGTAATAGACTTTAACCCTGTAGTGAAACTAGTTCGTATCATTTAGACTAGTGGTAAAAATATAATCATTATACTAAGACTGCAAGCTTGATTTTTGTGATGATATGGCATTTTGTTTGGATCTCATTTTTTGTTATTTGGATAATTAACTGATTTCAAGACTGTGACCAAATTAAACTTTGTATACGATTTTAGTTGTACATGTATCATTATGTGATTATGAAAATGTTTAGATTTTAGGAACGAATTTGTAGAATTATAAGTAAAAAAGTCTTTTGTTGAACCTGCGAACTGAAACTGGAATTTCAAAATATTGTTATTTTTAGTTACCGACTATAGTAAGAAGTATAACCACAAATGTATTACTAACCTATATTCCTACAATTCAATAATAACTATGTACTTTTACAACCGTTTACTATTGTATAATTACTTGATTAATTTAATTAAAACTTTTAACAATTTATTGTTCATTGCTTTGGAACCATACGTGTTACCTGTGATCATTCCGTCATTGAACTTGGTTTCACCTTGTTACCTTAAAACGGTAAACATTGAGAAATTATTTGATGCGAGAATTTTAGTGTTAACAGCAATAATAAATATATGGAGAGTGGTTGACTGTATTGTCAACTGAAAAAAAAGTAGAAACATGAATTTACAATAAAAAAAAATTCTAACACTGGTCACATGGCTAAGTAATTTCGACTGACTACTATACTGACTATGGAAGAAATTATTAAAGACATTTTATGATATAATCCTAATCTTGTTAACACGTTTTACTAACGGTTCTGTTATTTCAGATCGGTACATAAAAGTCCAGCTAATAGAATTAATGAATGGTAAAATCTTAATTCTCGTAGACGGGTACCCATTCGTCAAGAAGGAAACTGCCAGAGGTGGAGATCACTGGATCTGCGACAAATCGTATTGCAGAGCCTTCTTGCGCGTTGGGAAAGACTATACAATCCTGTACAGAAGTTACTTACATAACCATACTCCAACACAGTTCATTAGATTAGCTTGCGGAAGATATGTCAAGTTTACTCCAGGTTTGCAAAAGAAATCGATGAAATGTTTGCCAAACTGGACTCAACTTGTCAATGCGGTAAATGTCAAGTCAAAACCAAAAGTGGAGGTCGAGTCGATTCGGGTTATAACATAAATTAAAAACAGTATCGATCTCAGCGTGTTATATCAGTAAAGTTTGAAATAATAGGTTACAAATTGTAATTTTAATTCTTATGATAGCTGTGTGTGTGATGATGATAATGAAATGTGGGATGGAAGAAAATTTTGCACCTACCATTATTTATCTCTGTATCACCCAAAATTTGACTGTAAGAAGATGCCTAAGGCGTAAAGTCTGAACCTCTTTGTGTAAGTGAAGTACTAAATAAAAACAGAAAGAGTAGTATGAACAAGTATTAAATAAAAGTATAACAAGTATTTAAAGAGCTTAATCTAAGTTTTACCTCAGTTGTTTAAATTTTTTGTTCATTGTATGGTTGATGTAATTGAATTAGTATATCTATAACATGTGTAGTGTATATCCGTATATAGTGTATAATAAGTGTCTGTGACGGTAGACAGGACGGTTCAAGAAAACGTGTTGCGGGATAAATGCGGGAAAATGAAGTATATCCTAAAACCAAAACAAAAAATATTATATTGGTAGATATTGCGTATCGGCGACGACTTTAATGAAGTATAATAAATGTATGTATCTATATGTAGAATTCTTTACGGAGACTTTACTCCTACACAGTTCTTTAAATTTGCATACGGAAAAAATTCAAATGAATGATTAAATCAGTGAAATTTGAAATAACAGTTTCGATATTTAAAAAACAATATAGAACCTTTAGTATCTCTTCACAAAGTAACTTAATCCAATGCCGTATAAATTTCATAAACTATGGTTTTACGTTTTTTTTGGCGATGAATGAAAGAACTTCGATAGTATCTAAGCATTTAATCAACGATTTGGTTTTTACATAATGATGCCGTGTTGGTCGTCTGATGGTTGAATGAGTGAAATGAGATTGCGCCCCTTGCACCATAGTGTGCCGTCCAGTGCGGTGGTATTGGTTTTCGAATAATGTCGATGCGTAGACAACTTTGTAAGAGACTGGTGCCAAAAATTTACGAAACACGGAAAAGCCTGTATTTCAGGTCATTTTTTTTACTTTTTCTCTTCGAATGCGTGAATGAAAGAGCTCCAATATTTTAAGTGTTATATGTATTGTCTTAGACATGTTCCTAAAATTGTACAATATAGTCTAGTCAGTACAATCCCTAAAACTTTCAAATGCGTTAGAATATCTATTTGGTTAGTTAGTAACTTTGCATAAACATTAACATACTTAAAACTATACTAGAGTGTGTCACAATCTTGAAACTAGTTCGTAAATATCGTGTCATATAATCAAGTGTTGTAAAAATATAATCATTAGGATAATGGAAGGATGGATAGGGATGGGAAGGCCAAAGAAAAGATGGAGGGATGGATAGGGAGGGAAACGCCAAAGAAAAGAGTGTGAGAGTGATATGAAAGAAAAGAGAGTCAGTTATAGCGTGACGGTAAACAGGACTATATAGAAGAATTCATCTCATTTGTGATTTAAAATAACTTTTTAAATCGCGATAGATTGATTCAGGTCTTTTTTAAACTTTGTATTAACATAAGCATATTCAAGACTATGATAAAGATATTAGTGAAACTAGTTCGCATATAGTCATGTCATTTAGACTAGTGTTGAAAATATAATTATTAGGCTGAGACTGCAAGTTTGATTTTTGTGATATTATGGAATTCATTGATCTCAATTAATTAGATGATTTCAAGACTGACTAAATTAAACATTTTTTTTAATGAATTTATCATAGGTTTTGTCTTTGATGTATATCTAAAATTGCATAATGCAGGCAGTCTTTTCAGTACAATCCCTAAAACCTTGCTCGACTATACGGAGCTTCTTTAAATATACTATGCGTTATAATTTCTAAGAAAGATGTGTAATCAATTTGATGTGTAATAAAAATAAAGTGTTTTCAATTCTATACGATCTGATTAAACCGCACCATCATGAACTATAAACAATAATTACCATATCAGTGTATACTTTTTATTTTTTCTTGTTGGAAATCCTCATGGATCTCCTCCGCCCTGGGATAGTCGGAGGGGTCTGTCAGACTCTTACTGACTAAAACCACCCCGGGGGGTTCCCTCGTACACTTGCGTCGGGGGCTGTGGGTGCGTGTGTGACTTCCGCTGCTAGACTAGACAGTGACTAGTGCCGACCAGTCTTCGTCCAGTACTGGCAAATGATGTGTTACCTCCCATTTTACGTTTTAGAGAGGCGCGCGTGGAACACTACGCGCTGTCATCTCGGGTATGCCAGTGTAAACTGACTCAGCCTCTAATACTATTGTTAAGGATTAAACCTAATACACTTTTATACCGTACAGGTGAATTGGTAAAACTCACTAACGGCAAGGAGTTATTCATTCTCAACGGCTACACTTACTACAAAAGATGGACTGTCGGCCATGGACAGAATTGCAGATGGTCCTGCACCAACTCTTCAAAATGCAGAGCATACATCCACTTGGATAGTGAAAGGAACGTCATTTATGTGTCCAAGTATGAACATCAACATCCGACAAGGCCACTCCTCAAGAATTCGATGGGATTGTATTTAAGAATTTGAATTGGTCAGTCATAGCGTGACGGTTGACGGGACGGTTTGGAAGAAGAAAACGTGTTGCGCCGACCCCAAGTAACATGGGACAATGACAGGAAGATGATAATGAATTTGTATTTTAGTCCTTAATTGTAATCACCGAAATATTAGATGAAAACGACCAAAGAATTTTGTGCTATGGTTTATTTCTGTAATTAATTTCAGTGGTATTTAGATAAGCATTTCCTTATTTATTCATAAAAAAGGAATCAGTAATTTATACGGTATGCAAAATTTAATTCAATTTTATTGCCTTCGATTTGTCATATATTTTGATTGTTTTACTTAAGTATTATTAAGAAAACTCTTTTCTTTTTATATTAATTTTTATAGTAGGTATAATTTTCTTCCCCTCGAAATTGGTAACGAAGATACGGGCTTTATTTTGATGGTTTTATTTATGTAATATTAAGAAAACTCATTTCTTTTTACTTTAATTTGTAGTAGGTAAAATTTTAGTTTAAATTTCTTCTCCTCGAAATTGATAAGAAAGATACAGGCTTGGGCAGTTTGGAGCCATATTTTAGGGTTCTATTATGTGTTGTAGCTTATACTGTAATCAATTTATATTTTTATGAACACCATGTAACGTAAGCAATAAAAGCAAGGCAATTTTCATCATGTCCGAATTTTATTTCTGTCACAAATCCGTATATACTATCTAATAAAATATTAGAAGTAGACGTGTCTGCTGAGCTATTTATGAAATAATTTGATTTAAAATGGCGTCTAGTGAATAGTTCAATTCCAGTTATTGGTACAATTTCAGTTAACATATTTATGACGACCAGAGGCAAGGAGAGGCTGATATACAACGACTTCACTTATTACAAGCAGTCAAGAACCAAGTGTGGCTTCCGATGGGGCTGTACCAAGAACCGGTGGCACAAATGCAAGGCCTACTTGCACTTGGCAGACGATATGACCATAGTGAGAAGTAACATGCAGCACACACATTCTCCTTTTAGTACTCCAGTGAGGAAAAGACAAAGAAAAGCTGTGGTTGATGAATAAATTTATGACAACTTTAATTTACTCATAGTATATTGTCCTAGTATTATATTATTATTGGTTGTAGACGGTCTGCATTCGGATTGCAAGCTATCTACTTATACGCGGTTTTATGCAGCTTACTTCATAAAACCGCATATAAGTAGCGTCTTGTTAAAACTGCACGCCGACTTTAAGCAGACTTACTATTGCATTTACCATAATCAGCTTTTTAATGCTCCCACTGCTGGGACACAGGCCATCTCTCGTAGAGATTGATTGGGTTTTAATCTACCACGCGGACCCAGTCCGGATTGGTAGATGTCACTATTCTTCCAATTTTAAGTTCTAGGACATGCCGGTTTTCTCAAGATGTTTTCCCTCACCGCTTTGAGAGCAATGGTGATGAAATAAATTACAAAAAGTATAGCACTTGCTTGGATTCGAAACCACGACCTACAGCTCGTAAGCAGGGGCTGTAACCACTGGGCCACCGCCGCTGCTACTATTGTAGATATATCATCATTTTCATCATCTATTTTTGTAGTCTACAACTGTACCGTGGTTGCTCCAATACCGCTGCTACCAGCGATTCTACTGTAGGCATCTTCTCTCTATATAGCCATAAACACTCATTACTCTAACTGTTGAAGTTAGCTTGCCGTCCGAATTCAGACCAACTGTATGCGCCCTAAATATTGTCATATGTATTTCTCGAAATAGGTCGCGTTTCATTTACGCCAGAGGTTAAAAAGTATTTATTTTATTATTGTATGACCTGGTAATATATTTATTGTTTCTATCTACCTGAAAATGTCTTCCACCTAGTATGAGGTCCCACTGTAAAAATCTGCAGGTATTTGTTTTTAATAAAACTGGATTTCTATTAATCATTCTTGATAGTATAATATATTACTGCAGCATTGACTGGCCGCATCTGGCCGCAAACAGTTTTTGTTTGATTTTTTTTCTTATAACTTTGCCCTACATTAGGAATTTCTCCTGTATCGTGGGTGCGTATGGAACATCATCTAGCTCTCAGTTAGCCGCCATTTATGTTGTACCAGGACTAGCACACACAGTTTGCCTTATTTCTTAAAAAAACTTATTTATTTGGGGTTAATTATCATACATAAATTACAAATTATTTAAATAAGGTAATTGCGGCTTAGATATTTCCAGGCCGGCAGACTATTTTACTGTCAAGTATCATTCGTAAAAATTTAGTTTAATCAAAAACGCTGTGGGATCTTAGGCTAACCTATGTTCTTTAACATTGAGGAGGAGATAGATATGGGTATATGATAGATGTAGGTATATCATTAAATTGGATTTTGTGAGCAGTACAAAGGTTGTTCAGTGTTCATATCATATCCTAGATATAATTCATTATTATCTGTTTTAACTTCTGTCTTATTTCTAATTCAAATATAATATAAGTTGCTTTTAACTCTTGAAACCTTTAAATCAGTTTGAATTAGTCTTCTTAAAATTTTCGTCCGATTAAATAAAATGCCTAGAAAATGAGTGATCTTTAAAATATAAGAGTTTATTGAATAGTTACACTAAATGCCATAGAGTTGTGGTGACAGTCGCGGTAATACAGCATGAGATTAGGACGGAGAATATGACTACGGATTTTTGTCGTGTCATCTCACTCACGCGTTTTGTGACCTTGGCTGCCACAAACGTTGGCAAATACTATAGTATTCTTCTACGGCATACGTACATAATAGAGCTTATTATTATGTAATAATAGATAATATTGATTTAATTTTGTTCTTGTTTTTATGATAAAGTAATTCAAAAAAGAGGTGTTGCAATCAAGCTATTTGCAAAATTCAAATTGTAATATAGTAATTAATGTCATGTTTCGATCTCCATACTTCTGTTTTCTCTCTCTACTTTTTACTTTTCTTTTTGCGAAGTGTAAGTAGGAGTGAATAAGTTTGACAGAGACATAACAGATCTCAAACGGATGGTCTGACTTTAATATTTTTTGGTTCACAGTTTGATTGCAACTGTTTCTGAAATGATCTCATAAAGTTATTTGTAAGTTATAGGAAAGCTTAGTCAATAACAATCTAGTCCGTTAATTAAAATTAGATACTAATATTTATGTATTATATAGCCAATAATAACTATTATTATTTTTGCACTATAATAATTATAACTGGCCTCACTGTGGTGAAAACTTAGAGCGTTAAAAATAAATATTGCCTTAATTTAACTGTCCCTGCCAGTTTAATTAAGTAGTGTACTAAGCAAGGATCTTAAACCATTGTACTTTACGGTACAGGTGTCGATGTATCTTGATTAATTGTAAGATTAAGGTTACCGCTAAGAAATGTTACCACTACCACTAAAAATGTTACCATTTTACTAACGGTAAGTTCACTCGTGGAATTATGCCGACGATACGTGTAAAGTGCTGCCATACATATCCAGGTTCCCGTCCCTGACGGAACACGGAGAAAAATCGGTTACATACGATTTGTACGAACATTTTCACACATCTCCGTATCAGGGGATCCGGATCGTTCATACTTATTGTATGAAACCGATATTCCGTATTCCGTCAGGGCCGGGAACCCGGAAATGTGTGGACAGCACTAATGGTAGAGGCAATTTTAGTTTCGATAATATAACCGGTAAAACCACCGGTGCTTACTCAATAAAAAAAAACCTGTAAACTTAATAAAGATTGTATCCAAAAAGTGCAGATATTTTTCATACAGACTTCGATCTCTGGTGCTATATCATAAAGTAATGTTTACTCGAAATTTAAATCGACACTTGAACTTAATTTTTAGTTATGAGTGTAGAAATCTTACTAAGAGAAATAAAACCAATGCACTACGTTTAAAAATTGCTTAAATGCCACTTTTATGCACTTACAAGGTTTGCTTTAGTTTTTTTTTATTATCTATAGGATCAGTAATTACATGTGATAAATGAAAACCAATTACTTTGTTGTTAATAATAGCAGGTATTTTAAAACAAATGAATTTCATTTGGTGACTTTAAAATGCTATGAGTTGCTTGATTTTGCTGAAATGTAAACAATAATGTCACGATCTCATTATTTTGAAATATAAAGTTGCATTTTTGTTGAATAATTTTGTTTTATTATAGTAGGTAATTTATTATTTTTGTTTATATTATGCCCAAATCACTATTGTACAGTAGGCACCACATCAGTGGCACTGTATGTATAATATTTGCTGGGCTAGCTCAAAATTATCACACTTACCACCTATGTGTGGCTTACTGTACATATATATACGTGAAGCCACTTAATTCTAACCTTTTTTATCTTCATTTTGACGAAAATGTCTGAAGTTTTTATAAATGAATATAAAATCGACACATCTACCGTGACATATCCTTAACCATGGTACGACACCCTTTGTAAAATGTATGTTAAATATTCTTTCTAAAACATTTGGTCTGGTCTTCTCTGCAGCACAATACATCACCCTGGACCGTGGCTCGAAGCTTCTGCTGGTAAACGGTTACTCCTTCTTCAGAAGTGGCAGTATCCGCAACGGAGGATCCCGATACAGTTGTTCTTCAACCAGTACAAAGGGCTGTAAGGCTTTCGCGCACATATCTGCAGATGATGACATAGTTAAATCCAATTTGGAACACAACCATACTCCTATAAATTATGTGCCGATCGGAAATGGAAAATATGTTAAAGTGTAACTTTAAAAGGTGATCATTTAACGTCCAAAACATTTTGGGCTTAGTGTAAAAGTGCCGTAATGACCCTACAGATTTGGTCCCGAAGTGAAAAACTAAGGGAACCTAGGTGCCCCCAAAAAGTCGAGCACACCTTTTTCGATTCGTTATTCGTGAAATATGTAGGTACACTTTTATAACTTAGCCCAAAATGAATGGTGTGTTATAGTATAATTAGTTAGATAAAGCCCAGATTAAATGGGGTTTTATAGTATAATTAGTTAGATAAAGCCCATGTTAAATGGGGTTTTATAGGATAATTAGTTAGATAAAAGTAATTGTGAAAAAATATTGTGTATGAAATATTCGTTTCTTTTTGTGTGGCCGCAAGTCGACTAACTAAACCAGTTTGAATGTACGCAACTGTAACTCCTTAATAGGTAAATTAAGCTAGCTAGCTCGAATTTGTTATCACCGACGTACAGTCGAACGAGCTACTCGTAATAACAGACTAGGCTATATGTTTAGTGGAAGCGCCTAAAGCGGTATTTTTGTGGACTTACAGCAAATCGCTGATAGAATATTTTCTTGTAGTTATAAAATTAGCTAAATAATAATTTAAGTCACGCATTATAATTAAATATTAATTTTCGAAAAATAAACTTTTTTTAACTTTATTTGTTAGTTATTTTATTATGAAATACTACACAACTGGATGTACGTGGTGGCTGGTATTTTTTCTAGTAGGTACGTAATTTTACGTAACCGCTTTTAGATTTATTGAAAATAAGAACATAATAATCTAAATTAATTGGTTATTTAATTTACAGCTAAGCTTTTAATGATTAATGGGTCCATCTTCTCAAAGAACAGTCGGATGGCCAAAGGTGGCAGTCGATATGTCTGTTCCAGCCTTATTACTACAGAGTGCAAGGCGTACGTCCACGTCACCGCCGATGACGTCATAATCAAGAGAAGCTTAGAACACAACCATAAACCTCCAAAGTTGTTTATGATAAATGATGGCAGATGGAATATACGTTAAAATTATTTTTTATAATTTTTTGTTACTCTAGACCACAGACATAAATCTAAATAGATAACGCAAGTCCCTACATCTGTATGAAAACCAAGCGTGCCACTTTTACACAAACAATTTAAAAACAAATTTACTTACCAATGAAAGAAAATATTTCCAATGCCTCGGCCAACTTTTTCTATAAATTCTTTACAGCTCAATATGACATGAAAAGGCATTTTTCTAGATTTCGGTGGATTTCCGGTGCCGATAATGCTAATTGAAAAGCTCAGATTACGATCATTGATCGTAACTTTACTCCAATTTTTTGGCACGCGAAGTACAATCGCGTCATCTAGTTAGATTTATATCTGTGCTTTGACGCTTTTACGTGCACGTCTTTTTAAATCTTTCTCACATATATATATGTTTTCAACAAGAATGATGTAACCAACTTCCAGGTTGCCTGGAAGAGATCGCGGAATGCGATAAGACCGCCCGTTGTATATTTTTAGTTTTAAGTTTCTTTCGTTCCTGTATTTTCTGGTGTACAATAAAGTGTATATAAATAAATAACCAAATAAAGAGTGTTCGTGGAGTTTCTTGCAAATTCTTCTCCATTGAGACCTACTGACGCTTGCGAATTTGCAACTAGATTCATCTTTTTTTGTTTGACAATTCAACAATACCTCTAAGATTTATTTGGAATAAACTATTTGATTTTGATTATACGTAAAAAGTAAAGTTACCTTTTATAATAACTACACTACTACTACTACTTGCGACTTAAAATGCCAATGCATTCCACCTCTTTCTTGGATAAATCTTTTACTGTCCAAGCTGCTCGTCTGTGGAATGCATTGCCCGACCCAATAAAACGCGCCCAGTCATTGCCTGTATTTAAAAGACTCGTAAAAGACCATTACCTGTCACTGTGATTGTCGTTGGTCAACATTTACTTACATTGCCTATATATATTGAATATGTATGTATTTATGTATATATTATACAACATATGTATGTATTTGTGTATCTGTAATAATATTATTGTATAATTATTAAAGTAAATATTCGTAATTTTGTGTGTTACACCAATGGCAACCCCATTTCATGTCCAGGCTATCACTATCCATTCCAGGTTGCCTGGAAGAGATCGCGGTAAGCGATAAGGCCGCCCATTGTATGTATTTTATTTTTAAGTTTCCTTTTCTATGTCTTAACTTGGTGTACCTACAATAAAGAATATATATATAATATCTGTAAAAAATAAAGGTAGCGTCTAAAAAAAACTGTTTTCTTCTCTTTTTAGGTTTGTTAGGTTCCCATATTATCATGAAATCTTACGGAGTTCCGGTGCCTAGCTTCCGACTTCATCATCAGATCAGTTCGATACTACCATTTTCTTCAGAACCATTTATTTAAATTTGTCCCCAATTATACCCATAAAATACAGAGAATTGGTTAAAAATATTAAATACATTGTGTTTATTTAATTTACAGCAAAATACATAACCTTAGGGAAATGCAAGTCTAAGCTCTTAATGATCAATGGGTACAGCTTCTCAAGGAACAGTCGGATGGCCAAAGGTTGCAGTCGATATGTCTGTTCCAGCCTTCTTACTACGGAGTGCAAGGCGTACGTTCACGTCACCGCCAATGACGTCATAATCAAGTGTGTCTTGGAACACAACCATGAACCTCCACAGTTGTATAAGACAAGTGATGGAACGTACGTGAAAATTAATGCTGCTAAAAGAAGAACATAACTCTTGTGGAGCCGCTATGGTGGTAGCTTGTACCTAACTTTTTTTTTTGGGCACACTGATAATTGCTATTATTTTCGGTAACAGTATAGATGTATTTTAGTAACTACTATGATTAAGTAGCTTTGTTGGAGTATAATATTGTTACTCATATTTTGGTTTATACCGGTTTATAACGGTAACAAAATGTAAACCAAAATATGAGTGCGAGTGAGTGTATACTCACTCGCTCAGTGTATTATGGCACGTGTTGGGTATTTTTTTATTTTTATTTATGATGGGTTTGCTCTTGACTCTGTTCTAGGTCAGAGGTGACAGAGACAAAGTCGATGATGGAGTGAGCTTACCCATAGGTATAGGTAATTTTTTTGGTAAACGGTATATATTAGTTGTACAGAAAAGGGTCAAAAGTGCAGTCGCATCACTGTTCGTAGTCGTCTGCACAATTCTTTCTTTTTCAACGCAAGCTAGTATGACAAAACATGCAGGCCATTGTTTTTACCACAACACCTTACATTATAAAACCCAATTTTATCTACTGCATACTCATGTTTTTACTAATAAACTATGATTTATTATTAAAGGCTAGTAAAATTAATTTGTTTTGTCAATTTTGTTGCGAAGCGATTGTCCACAAGACCATAAAAATATAAGTTATAGAAATACTTACTTGGTAGTGATGACCGGGCCAGGTTGAAAAGTTTGCCAAATTTTGATGTGTTTAGCTAAGTTGGTTTAGCTTGGGTCGCATAACTGTCAGAATCTTATTTTAAAAGACTTAGTTTAAACCCTCTTTACCAAACACTTACCGTGATGTTTCTTGCACATTCTTCTCCATATAGACCAACCTACGCTTGCGAATGTGCAACTAGCTTCATCTTTCGCTTGATCATTCAAAAGTACCTTTAAATGGTTTTATTGAAATAAAATATTTGTGTTGAATTAATGATATTCCGGAAAAAACAAAACCCAAAGAAACTGATAAACTTAAAATGGAATAAAAAGCCTAAAATATAACGTCAATTGAACTTATAATTCCGAGTCAAACCGAAGTAATCACAGTTCAAAGTGGCCCGTTTCATAACATGATAATTCAAAACGTAAAGACATTAGGTATATTGATCCTTTTGGATATTTTGAAACTAAGAATAAAAAAAATTCAATAAATTGTGTTTTATGAGCTTTTATTTAACTTGTAGGTAATGTATGTATGTATATAGGTGTGTATTATATAGGTAAGGAGCTCGTGGCTAAATCATAACAGCCGCACGGGTCGATCTTCAAGGTTAAGCAACGCTTGACGAGGTCGGTCCGTGGATGGGTGACCATTTCACCATACCAACTTTCCTCCGTGCCTCGGAAAGCACGTTAAGCCGTTGGTCCCGGCTGTCATTTGAAGATCTTTGACAGACGTTACGGGTAGTCAGAAGCTTGAGATCTAACACCAGTCTTGCCAAGAGTTACCGTGTTACCCAGTTACTGGGTTGTGGAGGTCACATAGGCAGTCGCTCCACGTAAAACACTAGTGCTCAGCTGAATCCGGTAAGACTGGAAGCCGACCCCAATATAGTTGGGAAAAGGCTTTGCAGATTGATTGTATGTAGGTGTGTATTCGGGTTAAATCTTGCAACTGAATTTTAAAGCAGTTATCCTCCACCGATTAGGATGAAATTTTGCATTCACGTTTAGTTTGGATGACAATGCCTGGTTAGCTAAGTGACGGCATTCTAAATCCAATATGGCGGACGGCCCAAGATATAGAGACTAGTTATTTTTTGTGCACTGCCATGATATGGGTATCAAAAGAAAGAAGTATACGAAAAAAGCTGGTTTAAAAAAAAAGATTTTTAGTTAATAATTCTATTTTAATTTACAGCAAAATACATAACCTTAGGGAAAGGAAAGTCTAAGCTCTTAATGATAAATGACTACAGCTTCTCAAAGAATAGTCGGATGGCCAAAGGTGGCAGTAGATATGCCTGTTCCAGCCTCCTGAGTACGGAGTGCAAGGCGTACGTCCACGTCACCGCCGATGACGTCATAATCAAGAGTTGCTTGGAACACAACCATGGACCCCCACAGTTGTTTATGACAAGCGATGGAACGTACGTGAAAATTAATTCTGGTAGAAGAAGAACATAACTCTTCAGATCTTCTATCTCAATTTAATGTTCTTTGTGTTCATTGTGCGTTTTCTATGTATATCCTACTAATTATGGATGTTTGTTATTATTTTACGTGAATACTACTAAACTGGATGAAAATTTACAGTAGGTCATATTCCTTGTTTATAAATTGGCTGCAATTTATATGAAGATATATTGTGTAGAAGTACTATAAAAAACACGGGGAGCCGCTGGTGACAGCTAATACCTAAATATTTTTTATAATATCCAAATACACACATATTTATAACGGACTGCAGACATTCTCATTTTTGACTGAAAGATTATTTTTAAGAAAAAGGTAATTTTATAGTTATTATTCAAATCATCATCAGGTTTATTTTAGGTAGTCTAGTAGGTGTTATGTAAGTAAGTAATAATTTTATTTTGCAAAGGAATTAGCCAAAGTTACATCAGTATTTTCGTTATTTGAATGTATGTATGTTAAGCTATGTTTAAAGATCCCGCACGAGACCGGCGCAGTCTTTGAGCGATCAACTGCTGTGCTGCGTGTCGCGGGTTCGATTATTTATTTATTTATTAAAACTTATGCACAAGTACAAAGGCGGACTTAATGCCTTAGGCATTTTCTACCACTCGATTCCCGCACGGAACAAATATTTGTATGACCTGACTTTGTAGTTGTTCTTGTTCAAGTCTGGTTGTTTGACCTAAATGCACCCACGATACAGAAGAAATATGTAAGGGAAGGATTAATAAAAAAAAAAGTGTGTGTAGTTCCCACGTCAACAATTTTTATTTAAAAACCGTTTTTAGAGAGACTAACGAACAGCAATTGATTTTTATATAATATAGAATAGATAACTTAATAACTTCCCTGTCCCAGTACAACGTTTTTGTAATCCCGCCGAAATTGTATTTTTCAGAAAATTACAAAATATTGTTTAAAATGCAATAATATATTTTTTGGTAGATAATAATATAGGTATATTTCCCCTTTAGCGGCATCAACAAAGGAATTTCATTGTTCTGCAAGAATTTCTATCTCAACAACCAGCAGTTCTCTAGCACGTAGCATTTCGTCACAGCATCAACTGGAGGAGTTATCGCGACGTCAAAACAAATTGGTGCGAAAACGTTGCACAGGATGCTATGCCAAGCTGAAAGCACAAGGTGCACAAGCAATCCGAGCAAAGAAAGTACACACGCAGTGTAAACAATGTCAAAAGGCTTTCTGCCTTAACTGCTTCAATGAAAAACATGTTGATTCATGAGTTCATGACAATGTGGTGAAATAGATATTGTATGAATAAAAATGCGGTTACTACAGATAGTTTTTTTTTTATTGAAAATTGCTATGACTTCACACATCAATAGTATCCGATAAAAAAACACTACATATTTTTAGTTTTTAGGTTACATTTCAGGTCTTTTCCCACAAGTTCAGAAACTGATACAAAATATATCGTATCACGTTCATAGAGAAAAATGCCCTTGAAGTTGTATGGCTAAATGAGTCGCATATGGAATTATTAGAAAATGTTCTTATATATGACTCATTGGACAAGCTCTGGGAAGTTTTTAGGATTGCTTAAAGATTGAGATTGGATAACTTAACAATTTCCCTGTCCCAATACAACATATTACAGTATACAGCCTGAAGTCAAAAATTATATTTTTGTAAATTATAATATTTTGTTTGAAATGCAAGAATATATTTGTTATAAGTAGATAATAATATATATTTCCTCTGTAGCGGCATCATCAATGGAAGTACACTGCCCTGCAAGGCTTTCCATATCATCAACCAGCAGTTATCTAGCACGTAGCATTTCGTCACAGCATCAACTGGAAGAGTTACCGCGACGTCAAAACAAATTGGTGCGAAAGCGTTGCACAGGATGCTATGCCAAGCTGAAAGCACAAGGTGCAGAAGCATTCCGAGCAAAGCAAGTACACACGCAGTGTAAACAGTGTCAAAAGGCTTTCTGTCTTGACTGCTTCAATGAAAAACATTATGATTGATGACAATGTGGTGAAATAGATGTTTTATGAATAAAAATGCGGTTTCTGGGCTTTGTTTTTTTTTATTGAAAATTCCTTTGACATCAATATTATGCGATAAAAAAAAACAATATATTTTCTGTATGAGATTAGAATTCAGGTTTGTTTTTTCCCACAAGTTCAGAAACGGGTAAAAAGATATCGTATCACGTTCATAAAGAAAAATGCACTTGAAGATGTATGGATAAATGAGTCACATATGATTCATATACTTATTAGAAAACGTTCCTAGGAGTCATAAAATATGATTATTGGACAGGGTCAGAGAAGTTGTTAAGATTGCTTATACCTTAACCTATTCAGTTAAAACCGAACTAGTTTTGTAACTTTCAATTCAAGCAAAATAATTTGAAAATAAATAACTTTAATTTGTTTGAATTTTGAACTAGTTTTTTGCTAGTAAGAAAAAGTTCGCAAGTTTCAAATATTTTTTCAATTTTACAACTTTTTTTTTCCGATTACTCATGTTTTTACTAAAATAACCTTTTTTTTTCATTAAAGTCTGTCCAAAGTAATTTGTCTTGCCTTTTTGATCACGAAGATCCTCTAGAACGAGTCCATGAAAATGTAACCTTCAGGAATAGTACTGCTACAGTGATGGCCGTGCCATATGTATTGCTGAATTTTGCTATCTATTGCCGGGCCTCTGGCTGATTATAGACCAAAGGCTAAGCTAAGATAGTTTAGCTTCACAAAGCTGATAGAACATACAAAACACGGGTTAGTTTACATACTTTGATTACTTTTTATTAATATTTACTGATTGAAAAGGAGTTTCTTGCACGTTCGTCTCCATAGAGATCGACCTACGCTTGCGTATGTGCAACTAGCTTAATTTTTTGCTTGACAGTAGGGAATATGCATGTTATTTTTCAATTTGCTAAATACTTATTAACTATAGTAAATATGAAAGATTTTTTAAAATATCTTGATCAGAGACGAAGTTATAAAGCGTTAAACTTCAGAATTAGTCAGAAAAGTCCGACCTGCCATCTGACGTCAGAGACGCCCATACAACTGCCATAGAAAACAGCGTTTTCGTAGACAGATAAATTTCTTTAAATTGTTAGTTTTCCGATTAATTTTGATTCTGTTTTCAGTATTATTATTTTATTATAGTATTTTTATCGATAAAATGGTCAATTATCAAATATATTTTTTTCATGCATATTCCCTATTCAAAAGTGCCTTCTTATGTTGTAATTGATATAAATGATTTGAGATTGAGTTGAGTTTTGTTGTCTGCATATGAGTATGAAAAATAAAAGCAGCTGTGCGAGCAAAGCTAGTTATAACATAGCTCTTGTACTGCTACTGCTTTTATAATTAATAACTTTGCAGGTAACTTATTCCAAACTCAGATTGCATTAAAAATATAACTATTTTTTAAACCTTTACTTAAATTTGCATTTGTTTCAGCAAGATTTATTACTCTGGACCGAGGAAATTGCTGGAGGAATAAATTGCTCCTGTTTAATGGCTATACTTTCTCGAAAAACAATACTAACTCTATCGGTGTCACCAGGTTCAAGTGTTCTTGTGCCACTTCCAAGAGATGCAAGGCATACGCCCATATCACCCCAACCGGCTTCATCATCAAATATGACACTCATCATAATCACGAACCTCTTAAATATTCCCAGTTACGTAATGGTCGGTATCAGAAGATGTCTTCTTCTTCGTAGACAGTTCCTGCAATCAATGAGCCCGCGTGATGTTTAGTCTCCCGATAACAGCGCGATGCGACTATGCGACAGAAATTGCTCAAGAACAATTTATAAGAAATTTTCGGCTCATTGTTCTTGCATTGTTGCGACGCGCCTGTCTTTTGGGAGTCTTTTAGATCTCGTGTTTGTTCTTAGAAATATTTAAGTAGGAAAATATTTTTTTCTTCAAGGACAAAACATAGCACAATAATAATACTTTTCTGTTAGATAAGCACTTGATCAAGTTTTTGCCAGTATATCTTATACCCTTATGAAAAACAATATCTAGACTTATTAAACACTAGTCTTATTACTGGTCTCATCTTAATAATGTAATAATAAAAATATCAATAGTTTACCAATTTCTGTAGTCAACGATCATTAGAAAAACATTTCACATAAAATATCTACATATACCGTAGTCTAATTTTATAAAATACATTTTGATATTTATGAATTTACATATTTGAGCTAAGCTATGAAATTTATGTGGAATTGTACTACAAACATAACTTAACTGTATAGTCTACATTTTACAAAATAGAGTTTCAAAATAAATTAAAAGCAGATAGTAACACGCGATAGCGTTTTATTTTAAGGAACAGATTAAAAACATAACTTAGCAAACTGAAGGTGAGACTGTATTATTATTATTGATAGGTTTTTGAAAGTAACATGAAGTTTCTGCAGCGAATTTTTAAGTCGTCAAATATTTGGTGAGTCCCGAAATTTGTCAACGTGTCTGCGGTATGTGATCGGAAAAAATTTAAGTCACGGCTCCTACAGACAGATGAGGTGCGACAATTTTTATGGAAATCGCTCTATGGGTATTAACCGTGAAAGATTCTAATAACAATGGTTCATTATCATCATCATCATCATCATTTCAGCCGAAAGACGTCCACTGCTGGACATAGGCCTCCCCCAAGCGTCGCCACACTGATCGGTCCTGTGCGTTTCGCATCCACCGGACGCCCGCAGCCTTGACCAGGTCATCGCTCCACCTAGAGGGAGGCCTTCCGACGCTGCGTCTACCGGTACGCGGTCACCACTCCAGAACTTTTCGGCCCCAACGGCCATCCTTACTGCGAGCAATGTGCCCTGCCCACTGCTACTTAAGTTTGGCAATTCTTCGGGCTATGTCGGTAACCTTGATTCTCTTGCGGATGTCTTCATTTCTGATTCGATCACGCAAGAAACTCCGAGTATAGCTCTCGCCATTGCCCTTTTGGTGACTTTAAGCCTTCTGATGAGGCCCATTGTAAGCGACCACGTCTCTGTACCGTAAGTAATCATTGGCAACACACACTGGTCATAGACTTTCGTTTTGAGACACTGTGGTAAGTTGGACGAGAAGATACCGCGCAACTTCCCGAATGAAGTTGGACCTACCTAACTGGACCGTTTGTCCCAGGTAGGCATAATCGTCCACAACTTCGAGTGTAGAGTCACCCACTCTTTCGGAAGCTCTACTGAGGTCATTGAGCATTGTACTGAGGTCCTCCATGGTCTCAGCCATGACCACTTTATCGTCGGCAAACCGAAGGTGAGTGATATACTGGCCATTGACGTTGATGCCTAGCCCTCTCCAGTCCAGAACACATCCTCCAGTGCAGCAGAGAACAGTTTCAGAGAAATGACGTCTCCCTGTCTCACACCTCGCTGCAAAAAGGTAGGTTCCGAAGTCTGATCCTAAAGTAGGACTGACATGGTGGCGTTTTTGTACAAACACTTCAGCACCTCGATGTACTGGTTGTCGATTTGGCACCGTTGGAGAGACTGCAGTATAGCCCAAGTCTCGATCGAATCGAAGGCTTTCTCGTGGTCCACAAACGCTAAGCAAAGAGGCAGGTTATACTCTTCGTTCTTCTGAATAACCTGCCGTAGCGTATGTATGTTGCCTACGGTGCTCAAGCCTTTTCAGAAACCGGCTTGTTCGGGAGGATGGAAATAGTCAAACCTGCGCGCGACACTATTCGATGACTCTTGAAAACAACTTGTAGACATGGCTAAGAAGTGAGATGGGCCTATAATTCTTCAATCGGGTATTTTCGCCCTTCTTGAAGAAGAGTACCACCACACCTCTACACCATGCCTGTGGTGTTTACCCTTCGAGTATGACGGAATCAAAAATCTTCTGAAGGGTTTTAAGTACTGGTTTCCCACCCACCTTCAGGAGTTCGGCCGTAATTCCGTCATCACCAGGCGCCTTGTTGTTCTTAAGTTGTTTCAGAGCCATCCTAGTCGCGTAGAGGGTGACGTCTGTATAAAAATGGTTGCATCAATTTTACTTTATTGAAATGGATCCACAAACAGGTACCTACATAATGTAATACAAAAAACAAGAAAAAAAAAATTTTGCTCACAGCGCTGTTAAGAGATTACCAGGAATATTAAAAACTAGGGAAACTTCCTGATGGCGCGACGCAATTTAAATTGCGTTGCTGGGCGTTATCGCGGCCGATACGAATAGTACTTGCAATTTCGCTTAGTCATAATCGCTTATCGGTGTGATATAAATCGAATCGCGTCGAGCCATCAGAAAAGTTGTGCATCTGGATCGCGGGCCTATTTTTTTAATCTTTGGGAACAAATAAGACTTAAAGGGAAATTAGTAAAAAAAAAATATTTAAAGCAATGGGCCTAGAATTTATTAAACGTGCATTAAAACTGTTATGATTAAATCACTTGGGCCTTCAATGCAATAAAAATCGCGTGCATTAAGTGGCATAGCCTACATCTCAGAAAGTACTATCTCTGGTTTAATATTTTTTACTAAGGCATTAAGTTAATTCTAGATTGAGGGCCCAAGTAATTTAATCATAACAGTTTTAATTCACGTTTAAGAAATTGTAGGCCCATTCATCATCATCATCATCATTTCAGCCGAAAGACGTCCACTGCTGGACATAGGCCTCCCCCAGGCGTCGCCACATTGACCGATCACGTGAGTCTCGCATCCAGCGTCTTCCCGCAACCTTAACCAGGTCATCGGTCCACCTAGTGGGAGGCCTTCCAACGTATCGTCTTCCGGTTCGCGGTCGCCATTCCAGAACTCTTCGGCCCCATCGGCCATCCGTTCTGCGAGGAATGTGCCCTGCCCACTGCCACTTAAGTTTAGCAATTCTCCGCCGTAGGCCCATTGCTTTAAGTTTTTAGTTTTCTTTTACTAATTGCTCTTTAAGTATTATTTCGTTTCGCACGGATTTAAAAAAATGGGCCTTCCATCTAGATACCCATTCATAATGGTCGCTAATTTGTTAGCTGCATGCATGAAAAAAATACTGAAATAAAAAATAAAACAACTGTAACAACAATGTACGAACATCAATATGGTGCAAAAGCCATGATATTCTAGAACTAAACATTTGTTCATAAAATTACAGCCCAATATATAATTTTGGACCGAGGAAGTAAGCTGTTGATGTTCAACGGTTACAGTTTTTCGAAAGGCACCGTTAACACCCTCGGTGTTACTAGGTACGCCTGTTCCTGCGCTTCTACCAAACGATGCAGAGCATTCGTCCATGTCCACGACGACATCATCATCAAGCAACAGGCCATTCATAATCACGAACCTCTTAGTTATACACGGTTGAGTAACGGTCGCTACACCAGACTGCACAGAATTTTACGCAAAGCAGAGCCAACAGATGGTGGTGCCACGTTAATGAAAGAGTAAACAAAACTAGTTTTCAGATCTTTTCGTTCTTTTTTCCAATATTTGGGATGTACTATCAGTCTAAATATACGTTGAACAATATCAACACTAATACACTTGCCCAAAGTATTCAAAACGGATTTTTTTGTGATATTCACCAAATTACAATATGCCATATTTAAAAGTTCATAACACTATAAATACAATGACCTGTAAAAATCCTTCATTTAACACAGCCTTAAAAGATTGTTATGTTTACTCTTTGATGCAGTGTGTCATCTAGCGGAATAATTTGGTAGTGAGGTTACCTATTTAACGATACGCTTGTTTCGGTTAAGTATCTGAAGATTATGTATTTGAATGTAAATTAACGCTTATTTCGGTGAAGTATCTGAAGATTATGTATTCGAATGTAAATTACTGTAATAAACATCATAAATATGAAATATTATATTAATTTTTATACAATTTGAAATTAGTGGTTTATGTTTGGTAAGTGAGATATTTCAGAAAAAACGTATTATTATTAATTAATTCGTTTATTTCAGACAGGTAGTCCATATTACATTTATAATACAAGGTAAAATAAAAATAAAGCAGATAAAACTTAATTATCAAAACTCAACTCAACAATTTCAAATTTAATTTAAATTGTCAACAACTCTGATAGAATAATAAATAAAATTATTCAAAAAAAACATTAATTAAAACAAAAGTATAAAAAAATATTGTCTAAAGGTTATAAAAATGACAAAAATATGAATGATAGGTAAATTTTAAAATGTCAAAAATTATGAATAATAATAATTTTATATATATTTTTTACATTTTGTTTTTTATAAAGGAAATATTGAAAATGCAAATAGGAGGTGTTTAGAAAATTGAATAAACGGATTAAAATGTCAAAAGATATGAATATAACAATATGTCTAACAATAGTAATGTTTAAATAACTTTAAATTATTTTCACCTGGCTAGTTTTACAGATTCCAAAAGTTGGACGAGGCCATATTAGGTGAGTACCTACTGTGCTTGTTAGATCATCTTCGAGAGAAATGTTGGTTTTGAACCTTTTGACCTTATTTCTAGATTTTCTATAAAAAGACAGCTACGATATTTTAGTAAAATATGTATAAAATTACAGCTCAATATATAATTTTGGACCGCGGAAATAAACTTCTAATGGTCAACGGCTACAGTTTCTCGAAGGCGTCCACTATCAAACTCGGTGTTACCAGGTACGTGTGTTCTTGTAACGCCAGTAAGCGGTGCAAGGCATACGTACATGTTGCTAATGACGTCATTATCAAGCAGGCAGCGTATCATTGTCACGAACCTGTTAAGTATAAGCAGTTGGCTAACGGTCGGCACTACAGGTTAGGACTTTAAATTCTGTCATACAACAATCCAAAGATCGTTAGGAAAAGATTTTGTTATTTAAACATAAATTGTTACGATATTAAATTTTAGAATTCAAAAACGTTTTCAGTAAAAACATGTTATTTCTGAATCATTGTTATTTTAATCCGTCTAATATATATCCGTCCGGCTTATTTTTTCGGTTAAACTGGTGTGGTGTCATTGAGTAACAAACATCCTCCATACATCCAAACTTTCGCATTTATAATATTAGTAAGATTGGTGGAAGTACTTATTTTTCGCGGGTGGAACCGCGAGCGGTAGCTAGTGTAATAATAAAACTTACTATGTGATATTAAATATACACACAACAATATATTGTTTTTAGATATATTCGAAGTTGATGAAGATCTACAAGATGAATTGGATGTTGTAGATGATCTATTTGATGTATCCGAACTTGAAGATGGTTTATCAGATGCATACGAAATTGAAAATGAGCTATTAGATATATCAGAACTTGAAGATGGTCTATCAGATTCAGATGAAATTGATGATGATACATTAGAGGCATTCGAAATGGATTATGATCCACTAGCACCACGGAGCCACGGAGACGTAGCTATGGCAGTTCTGTTTCGTGTCGAGGACTGTTTCGCTTTAGGTGTTCGTAATTTTAGTGTTTAGATTTACGAAATTTTAAGGATAGTATTTAAACGAGCGAAAATAAATTCAAATTAAAGGTGTTAAAAATACTGAATATTGCTAACTGAAATACTAAGTGGGCGACAAACAGTGGTCGAATACAAATGTCCTTTTTATGTCTGCAGGGTCTTAAGTAACCTAACATGAAGGAGATGACGCGAACTAAGTTCTCTCGCTTTGCTCGCTCACTACAGCTCCCGTCATCCCCTGCGATCTAACCTATCCGTGTCGGGGTGCCCTAAGTCCCCGAGCTCGCTTCGCTCGCTCTTGGACTAATTCGTTGAAAACACGAATACATCCAAACTCGCGCGCTGCACAAAGATGTCGCCTCGTTGGTTTTTATGCTATTTTCGGAAGAATAATATTATGCTAACATAGAAAAATAGGACCCCAAATACAATTAAGGTATGTAATAATATTATTGCCGCAGCTCACAAAAACCTCCTAAAAGGTATTACTCAAACCGGATAAATAATCACTTAGTATAATAGTCGCCCATTCAGTATATTTTTCGCTCAGTTAATAATTATCCAAATTTAGATATTAAAAGTATCTCAATATAATTAATTAAATACTTATTTAATTTGTTTCACGTTTTATCAACAAGGAAACATAAAATGTTATATTAGTTGATAGTTTTTTTTGTGTAATGATCTCAATAACCACTAATAAATTATATTATATGCTAGTCTTTATGTTTAGATTCACGAAGTTTTTAATGTTAAGACTATCTCAATAGACTTTATAATACATATTTAATCAATTACTTACATATTTAATCAATTTAGAAAACATAGTTATTATTTTATTAGTTGACAGCTTTTGTGTAATTATATAATGTCTATGAAATAACCACAAACAGTATACATAACGCTACAATTTGTGTCGAAAGTGATGTAGTTTCCTTTATGACGTTAAGATAAAAAAAATATTTTAAAAAAATAATGAAAAAGACAAAAACAACGTACCTACTTATTTAAATTTTTAGTGCGATCTTAATGTGTATGATGCTATACCTAATATAAATTAAATGGAAATTCTGTTTAACTTACTTTTATTACCACAGTCGTTTTACAGCCCATTGAGCTTTTTTTTAAATCAGGTTAATTGGTAATCAAAATAAAAATATCCGCGGATAGACGCGACTCGACAATGCGACACAACACGTTTTCATAGCATTTCTTCTACAGATAAAATTATTCTATGAAAACGTGTGGACGCACTGCCACGTCGCACCTATCTGTGCGAGCCATTAAAAGGTCCATTCAAATCTCTTCAAATGCAAACTTTTTTATTAAAGGTGTTCATAAGATCTTCAGTGTAAAGATTTTCTGCCCTAATTATAAACTGGGCACCGAGCTTTCTTTCTTTTTTGCTCATTCTCATCTCATGGAATACAATAGATTCTGTCGAGATAAAAAGGAATGAGAATAAGATACATGTATTATTAGTTATGTAGTTACTTGTGCAGTAGTTCATAGAGGTAACAGGAACATAGAGTAAAATTACTCATCCTCTATAGAAAAGGAAGGATCTTCCGACTAGACGATACGGATACGGTTGTCTCTGGTGCGTTAACCGATGATCAAGTCAAGCAGTTGTAATTATACAATTATCGAACGGATTACTTTGAATGCGGGATGTACGATGTAGTCGCGGTAAAATTACTTAATCCTGTTTTTTTACAGCTAAAACGGTAGTCGGTGGAGTATTCCTGATCAACCGAGACAAGAGGGTTTTGATATTTAGAGAGTTTGTGTACGAGGAAGAAAATATTCATTTAACCGAAGATGTAGTGAAGTGGAAGTGCATGAGTCCAAACTGTTCTGCCTTCATACACATGAACAGATCAAAACAAATGATAAAAAAGTCTACGCATCATAACCATGAGACGACAGCGTTATGGAACAAAAATAAAATAAAGTTCAAGATATCAGCACCCATACCACTTAATGTTACAAGCAAAATACAAGTGTCGAAACTAAGGGGGCTTCCCCTTTAAATTCTTTGGGAATCTTTCAAGGGGTGAAAATACTTAGCTATGAAAATAGGAAAAATACAATCAGCTGTTCAGTACATTCGTTTTAGCATAACTTGACAAAATGTAAAGATCAGCTGATCTTAGCAAAATTTGTGATTCATGAGTAGTGCACCCCATGAAACATTGCCAAATAGTCACAGTGAAAAATAATTTGGCCTTGCGAACTTTTTTCTACTACCAATAAAACTAACAGGCTTCTTCTGGGTAAGCTCGCTCCATCGTCGACTCTGTCTCTGTCATTGACTTAGACTAGAGTCAAGAGCAAACCTATCAAAAGTAAAAAAAAAAAAAAAAGTTTTTATTATTAAAGTTAGTTTTGTAAAATTTAAGCAAGCTTTAGTTATTATAAAATGAACTTAATGAAATAATATAAATTTAGTTTTGTTGCTAGTAAGAAAAAAGTTCGCAAGTCCTAATTATCTTTCTCAAAAAAACCGTATCTATAATTTTTAAAATCGCCTTCAGTGGATTTATGGTTACAGACTTGAAAAGTTTTTTTTTGTTTATAATATTTTATCATGTATTCTGAAAAGGTTCTAGGTTGTAGGTACTCGAATTTTTGTTTCAATTATTGAAAATGTTTATTTGCTTTAAGATACTTTTAAAATAGCCTATACCGCGTATTTACGTTTTATAAATGTTAGTTTAGGTGTAACCCGAGGCCTTGCCTAGATTATTTCGTGTGAATTAAATAACTTGTGTTATGATTACAATATTTTAAATAACCATGTCGTATTATTTTACGAAATACTTAATAGATATTTAGCTTCTCACCTTCACCAACGTTTTCTATGCCAGAACATCGTCATACCAGCTGAGAATAGACAGAATGTCATTCCAAGATTAAGCAACGTTAATGAGTACCTACTCTTAAAAGGCACCTCTTCTGTCTTCACAGGAACCAATACAAAACTCACGGTCCACATCAGGTGAGATTCCATTTCAACGCCTTGTTGGGTCATGCATATTGGTGTTCAGAGGATAACCATGGTCGCAAGCGACTTTGCAGAATATATAGTTATGTTACGGTAGGTGGCATACGACCACGGTTATTCTCTGAATATGTATTAAATACATTAAAACATTTATCCACACTCACAACGTAATGTTCCAAATATGAATTAAAAAAATATTGTATATACACGTACTTTTTTTTCGTGGATAGGTAAAATTAAAAAATATTCTTACATTACACTGCAACATTTTCCTTAGATTTTCAAACAACTGCATCATAAAATAACTTTTTAATTTTCATAGCATACTTTTATTTTTTAATTATGGGCTCATTGACTTATTGTAGAAAAATGGTGTCATTGTCTATGGATGCGCACGTTGCGCATCATTTGCAATAAGAATCTAGATTGCCTGTGATTGAAGATAAAATAGTGTATACAACGGCATATACTAGGTACCTATTAAAACACGAGTGTGACAATAGAATAGTTTGTACATAACATTTTCAAATGAGAATATTTTCTTGTTTCCTACATTTTAGAGCGTGATTTTTCAATATTCGGGTGTTAGTGTTTGAACTAACTTTTTTTAAATAGACGTTACTTCGAATCAAGAACTACTGGATAAAAAAGAATTAAAGAGCGTTGCGAGCTCCAAATTTTGCCTGTCTCGGATTGGTGCAATTACCATTGAAAAAAAAAAACGGGCAGGCAAACTGCATGAAAATAAGCGTCGATGTTTACAGGAAAAAGCTTGCCACGTAAATATTGGTAAAAGTCGTATAAGACAGGTTTGCAAAGGGAAAGGTGCAATAACTGGCATAAATATTCTACCTGAAGCCTCAAAACTAATCTTAATTGAAATTCCAGGTGAAATTTTAGAACTACTCAGTGGCGCTCAACTGTTAAAATACCTTGGTTTCACCTACAGCTTCCATTGTATATCCAAAAAAGGCACAAAACGGTACAAATGCTCGTCGAGAATGAAGCACGATTGTCGAGCCTTTGTTGTTGTCGACTACGCAATGAATGTCGTCGGTGGGGACTTGACCCATAGGCATCCGGCCCCTGTATATCACAGGCATAATTGTGGAAAGTGGAGTCTGAGTCACGCAAAATGTTAAAAATGAAGCTCGTAATTATTCATAGTGTGAGCAGATACGTCTTCTGCTGTTTGTAAATACCTCATGCTTTTGAAGTAGTATTATTTTTATTTACATAAATATACAGATATTTAAACATACAGCTGTCATAACAGTTTTCCAATTCGACAGTGTATAAAAAATATTACTATAACTAATATCATTCAGCTCATTTAATAGAATTCGATAACAATTCAATCAGTAAATACAATTTAATCAATTGTTTAAGCGTATTGTTACTTTAGTGAAATTTGTACTTACGTTTGTGAAATTAATGAAATATACTAACCTATTTTCTTATTACTTCAACAGCTTATTATTTCATTAACGGGTAGTTTAAGGTGTAAAGTGTAAATTGGAAAAATAATCACTACATTTTATAGGCATTCTAAGAGATCAATGGAACTTGCATGAAACCATACTCGCCATAGTCTTATAGAACTTGCATAGTGAGAACATTGATAAAAAATTACGTCTCCATTTATCCATTCCAGTTCAACTAATAACTGTACACGGTAGTAACAAGCCGCAACTGATGAAAGACGGCTACACTTATTACAAGCATTTGTGTCTCAAATCGGGCGACAGATGGAGCTGTTCGAGAACATCGAAATGTCCCGCAAACCTCGTTATGTCCAAAAATTGTGACATCATCGTCAAATCGTCAGAAAATCACAACCACGAACGGCTTAAGTATATCAAATTACCTGATGGCTCTTATGTTAGGCTTAATAGGTAGGTAATGTTCAGCCGGAATTATATTAGCTTTTGGGAACTAAAACATTATTTGGAAACATATTTGTGAAAATTCATATACCCGTATTTCAGTATATAAATTATCTTGATAAACTAGTACTGATTTATTATTTATTCATTTAAACTTAGTGCACAATAACGGTGGTAAAATTGATTGCATGAGGTAATTTCTGGAGACATTAAACCGATTACAATAATGATTTCAATCGTAGGAAGGAACACTATCGCTGATTAGTTGGTTACCATTGAAATGCATGATTCTTGTGTGACCACACAGGTGCAAAATAAAAGACAAAAAGCTAGCTCATAATGAAGCAAGTTATTTGGAGTCGGTTCAACACGTTTTATACTTGCATTACGTCCTTTCAACCGCCTTGATATTACTGACTCCCTTTTCTTTCATATCACTCCTCACACAGTCCCTCCATCTTTTCTTTGGCCTTCCTCTCCCTCTCCATTCATTCCATTTGTATTCACAGCTCTTTTAGTAACATGCCCAAAATAATAATAACATTTAATTGAACTACTAAAGACCTTATCTGTCGAATGATTTTCCCTGTCAGCTTATTTCATCGCATCACAAATACATAGAGACGATAGGATAGGTATAACCCTGGTTGGTATGTTAAACTGATAAAAGTAAAGTCAAGTTTTTTTAATAATATTAAATCTTGGTTGATGTTTTATTTTCTTTCCAATTTAATAATGCTTCTTCCTTTGCGATAAATTGTATAATAAGAAGTGGCAATTGCCCTGCAGTGGGACAGTAATCGGCTGGTATTATTATTTTATTGTTATTATAAGTCTTTAACAATCTTGGGACTCTGCGGTGCCGGTCCTTTGAATGGCGTGCCAGGGGCCGAAGCCAACTCGCAGAGGCCTTGTTAGACATGTATCATGATTACTATAAGAGTTGTTTTTTCATATTAGTTACATATTTACTATACTGCTTTACATTTTTTTAGCTTCCATAATCGAAATGGCGAACGGCAAGACCTGGGTCCTGCTACACGGCTACACATTCTTCTATAGGTACAAAATGAAGGTAGGACACAAATGGGTCTGCACGAACTTTCCTCGGTGTAAATCATTCCTATGTTTGGATGAACACAATTATATAATTAAATGTATACTAGAACACAACCATGAAATGCGACCGGTTCATAGATGTCCTGATGGGAAATATGTCAAGACTTATTGATGTCTACCAAAATTGGATGTTGCTATGTATGCAATAGCCTCGATGAATTGTTAAGGCAGGTGCGACACGATAATGCGACGCGTTTTATACTGCATAAAATGAGAATAATCTCTGTGTGAAAACGCGTTTACTCATTGTCGACTCGCGCATGTCTGCCAAGGAAACTCAATATGGCAACACTTGTGCACTTTCTTTTTTATGTTGCTTCTCTTTGTGAGGCAACTATAAAAGCGAATCGTTCGAGCGTTCTCATCCTTCATTTCTGTGCCTTAAAATCATAAGTTTGGGTGAACCATAAATAATATTGTCATAAAGCGTTTGCTAAGAACAAGATGAATTAAACTTTTAGGCGAAAGATAAAAGATATACATTGTATATATAGGTATGCTTTTTATTGTTTTTTTTTAATTCTCAATGTGTAGAAAGAAATGAAATGTAATTTAGAGAAATAATATGTGGCGACGTAGCTACGGCAATACAATTATACAGCTGACCTTATTCGTTGGCAATCTTTTCGAGGATGAAGATACCTACTTATGAATAGGAACCATTGTCAGTATGGGATCAACCCAGAAATCATGAAAAACAGTAGGCTGTTGCCTTCATTTGCAACATAAAACGTACTGAACGGCTGATTAATATTTTTTTGGCATTCACAACCATTTCTTCTTCAGAAAGATTTTCAACGAACTAATACCCTCCTGTGGCTCGAAAACGGTTTCCTTAGCTATACATTTTCATACCCGGAATCCTAGTTGTTTAATCTATTCCTATTGTTTTTTTTTAGTTATGTGATATTTTTTGTTTCAGTCGGAAACAAAAAAAAAGTTGTTATACAATTATGTTAAATTAAGATTTAAAATAGTATGCTCATGGTAGTTTTAGTTTAGAAACCAAGGGATGTTTTCGGAATACATGAAGAACTTCGTATCTTTTTTAATATTTATTGACCCATACATAGTCTTGGGCTAGGGCACTTGAATGACGTTTTCAGTGGGGCGCCGTTGGTAAACATTTGGGAAATTTAAAGTTCACAACAGCCAGGCATTAGTACCGATTTTGACTACTTAAGATCTTTGTAGCGCTGTAGTCTTGAAAGTTTTTAAAATAAATGGGTATTTTGAAGTAAGTATCAAAATATGAATCATGAATTTCGTACAAGGTTATTCTCGAACGTTGACCACAAATATGTGAATAGGGTAAACAAATCTTTTAAGGTGTTTTTTTATTCTTTTGTATAATATTTTATTTACAACTAGATATAGTTTTGGTTAAACTATGAAATATCGCAGATTTATCTTGTTATGAAATAAAATCATTTTTACAAATACTGCATTCTTATTAACCAACTGCACTGAAAAAAATAATTGTGACTTACGAACTTGATACGCACGTCTAAAATTTACACGAAACTTGTTCGGTTAAAACCAATCACGTTTTGTTAACTTAAAAGCAAACTTTTAGTTAAGAAAATTAACTTTATTAAATAAATATAAAATAAAATTTTGTTGCTAGTAAGATAAAAGTTCGCAATCCCAACTATTTGTTTCAGTGTGAACAAGTCTCGCCGCTCTTGAATAATATACTTAAAGTAAATATATTTATATTTGTTTCAGCTCAATTGATAACAATGGTGAACGGCAAAACACTCGTGTTCTTCGAAGGTTATACTTTCTACAAGAAGAACCCAAGGTCTAAGAAATGGTTTTGTACGAACTTTCCTAAATGCAAGTGTTATGTTAAGTTACTAGAAAATATAGATAGATGCAAGTCTTATGTTGAATTAATAGAAAATATGGTGATTTCTGAAATGTTCATTGAACATAATCACAGTAAGAAATCATTGTGCCAAACAAGTGATGGCAGATATATTCGAGTTAATGATACGACGTTGCCAGTATTGGGTACAAGTCCTCCTGACCTAGCCTGGTGAAGTATTGGTTTGAGAAATATTTTGACATTCTTGGCCCTCTCATATTCTACGGCAACCCAACACGACCGGAGAGAGATCATCGCAGGGCCAATGGGTTAACTTGCTTTCTGAGGAAAGTGGCTACCACAGCTCCAACTACCAAACTCTGACGTTCCTCATGGCAAACAATCCATTAGCATTTTGACCGACCTGGGAATCGAAACCAAGACCCCACGCTCAAAAGTCGCGCTTGCAACCGCGAGACCAACGCAGCAGTTAATACATACAGGTTGGAAAAGACCATGTACCAAGTATTCAGGTCTCCTCTCTGTGAGAGGGAATTGGACGTAATCCAACTAGCGTGCCCAGTGCAGGTTGATGGATGTCACATGTCTTTGAATTTTTGTTTCTAAGACATGGCGGTTTTCTCACGATGTTTTACTGTTTTGAGAGCAATGGTGATGAAATAATTTACACAAAGTAAAGCGACTGTTTGGGTTCGAACCCACGACCTACAACTTGTAAGTCGCGGCCGTTAACACTGGGCCACCACTGCTCTCATTCTGGACTGGCGTTGGCTTTTAGGGTTCCGTACCCAAAGGGTGAAAACGGGGCCTTATTACTAAGACTCCGCGGTCCGTCTGTCTGACCATCTGTCACCAGGCTGTATCTCATGAATTGTGATAGCTAGTTGAAAATTTCACAGATGATGTTTTTCTGTTGCCGCTATAACAACAAAAAAAAACAAATATAACACAAAACAATAAAATAAATATTTAATTAGGGCTCCCAAACAACAAACGTGTTTTTTTGCCGTTTTTTGCGATAACGGTACGGAACCCTTCGTGCGCGAGTCTGATTCGCACTTTGCTGGTTTTTTTTGCCTTTTTGCCGCACTTGGGCAGTTTTTCTTACTTTTGTCCTCCATTCCTTCCACACTGTTTACCGTATCATTATATGTATTTATGGAGTATAAAAATAAAAAGTTTAATTGAACAAAAAGTGGCAAATATATTCGCCTCTAAACATATTGACGGGAAATTAGGAATTATGAATGGGTACCGCAACCCGCATCCTACGGTTTGAATTATTTCTTTAATCCTCAAAAAACTGACGCTTAGTTCAGTGTTGTGCAACTTTTTGTTAAATTAATTCTTCACAATACAACGATTGATTGACTATAATGTTGAATTAATATTTTCACACATCATGGTGAATGGTGATACAATTTTTTTTTTAGTTTTTGGTCTAGGCAATTGTTTTAATTTTAATGTTATTTTGCTTTGTATTTTCAATCATCATGGCGGTATTTATTTAATTTTCTTTTGTTTGAGTCTGAACCATTAATTAATAAAACGCTTATCTCAGTACTTGTATTTTCATTAATTCTCTTTCTTAAGTGCAGGGCCTGCCTTGCTTTTTTTGACACGAATTTGATATCGAAAAACGAAATAATACATTGAAAATATTTTCAGCTGAAATGATTACTATGATAAATAATAAAACACTTATATTGTACGACGGGTACACCTTCTACAAGAGAGAAAATCTGAAGAAATGGTTTTGCACAAGTTTCCCCGCTTGCAAGTCTTATGTCATATTTAACGAAAAATTAATTGTTATTAAAAGTTTGATGGAGCATCATCATAAAAAGAAAAAGCTCCATAGAACACAAAGTGGTAAATATATTCGTGTATAAACATTTTGGCGGGAAATTAGAGATTTATGCATGAATTCTCAATTGTTTTGCCCACATCTTTACGGTTTTTTTTTTTTTGAATTATCAACCAAGTAGCGATAAGTTTAGAGTTATATATTTTTTAAAAGAACCATAAAATACTGACTTTTAAGATTGAATTCATATTTTCACACATTATGTTGAATGTTGATGCTCTTTTGTTTTTCTTTTTGCGTCTGGGCAAATTTTCAATGTTAAATTGCATTGTATTTTCAATGTTCATAGTGATGCTAATTTCATTGTATTCTGCACTAAGTAATAATAAATTAATTTCTTAAAATCAGTTGAAATTATTACTATGATCTTACTATAGCTATTACTATAGCTATTTACTATAGCTCACTACATCTAAGTTTTTACTGTGAGATGTTTACAAAACAGCACTGCCAGATTATACATACGAATACAACGCCACTATCAATGATTCTGTGCTCACTGTTTGCATAAAATAGTGTATATTTCCTACGTTTTTCCAAAGTTAATTAAGAACCTACTTTTAGTTTTTATAAATCAAATCAAAAATATTTATTTGCTAGAATATGGTACATAAGGTGTTACAGTAAATTTATTTCAGCATATCCTGCCATAACATAACTGTGGAGCTCGTGGCTATATACTAACAGCCGCACGGATCGAACTTCAAGGTTAAGCAATGCTTGACGAGGTCGGTCCGTGGATGGGTGACCATTTTCAACATACCAAGTTTCCTCCGTGCCTCGGAAAGCACGTTAAGCCGTTGGTCCCGGCTGTCATTTGAAGATCTTTGACAGTCGTTTCGGGTAGTCAGAAGCCTGAGATCTGACACAAGTCTTGCCAAGGGGTACCGTGTTACCCAGTTACTGGGTTGTGGAGGTCAGATAGGCAGTCGCTCCATGTAAAACAGTAGTGCTCAGCTGAATCCGGTAAGACTGGAAGCCGACCCCAATATAGTTGGGAAAAGGCTAGGAAGAAGAAGAATCCTACTAACTCTCAAAATAATTATGCTCTGGGTCCAAACACCTGCATTAACGAGATGCTTTTACCATTTAGGGGTCAGTGTAAATTCACAACTTACATGCCGAAAAAAAGCAACGAGATATGGAATTAAAATCAGGATTCTCAGTGATGCGGGCAAACCTTATGCTCACAATGCGTTTATGTATATGCTGTGGAAATTCTGATGGCGAATATCTATCGGATGCAGAACGAAAGCTTGAAGCTCCAACTCAAGCAGTTATAAGATTGACGAAGCCTATTGAAAACATGGTTTTAATTAGGGATTTTAAAAAAGAAAGAATGTCGAGATTCCGCGAGAGGTCCAACCGAATAAAGAAAGAGCACTGGGAAGCACTTTATATGGGTTCACCAACGACTATAGTATCTCATGTAACGAAAGTAAATAAAGCTATAGTTTTGATTGCATCTTCTCATCACGAACCAAGTATAGATGAGGCGACTAACAATCCAGTTATGATCGTTGATTACAATCGCACAAAGGCTAGATTCGAAGAAATCGACAGACAATGTTCAATCTATTCATGCGCTCGAAAGACACGTCGCTGGCCAATGGCAGTATTTTACAGAATATTGGATCTAGCTGGAGTGAATGCGTATGTCTTGTACCAAGGTTGTCCAGGTGCCAAATTGAGAGTTGGAGACTTTTTGCTATCTTTGGCAAGAGAATTAGTTCTTCCTACTTTGAAAAAGCGCATTTACAGTGAAAGGCTACCAATAGAACTTCGATCAACCATTAGAAGAGTGTTAGGTAAGGATATGCCCCCCGCTGTGCTTCCACCTCTCCAACCAGAACCAGATCCGGAGAAGAGAAGGTCATGTAAAGGATGCCCGGGCCGAATAAAAAGAAAGACAAGATTCTCTTACTAAATTATGTAAGAAAGCTATTTGCCTGCAGTGTTCAACTCAAATTTGCGAAGAATGTAGATTTTAACTTAAAGGGTGCCTGGGGGGCTACTCCCTCAGCACGAAGTTCGTAGTTTCGGCCTTCATTACGGGCGTTTCCTACTCCGTATCATCTACGGACGGATGATTGCTAAGAATGAATGACAACACAATTTGCCAGTTGTACCTACTCCTGATATGTTTTTATCCACTGTTTTTACCCGTCAGAAAAATTGAACTTTACGCTTGTTTTTTTCACTCCGAGGTTTTGGAATACTTACGGACGGCCGTCACCCTGATAGGCATCTCATCTGGCTTTCGTCTAGAGGCAGCCGCTTAAATTGCGCATCTGCACAACGTCAATGCGTGCACTTTATCTTCTTTATTTCACTTTATTAACTGTTTACACTCTATAACTGTTCACTTTATAAATATTTTATGATTAAAAGTCACGTTTAATTCAACAACCTTTGAGTAGGTAATAAAAAATGTCTAGGTATACGCATTTTGTTTTATTTTTCACCCACATTGACGAACCAACATCAATCTTAGCATCATTGTCGTTCACAAACGCCTATTAAAGAAGCATCAATTATTAGTTCAAGGTTATCATTAGCACAACAGGTACCTAATTTTATGAATAGTTTTCTTGCCTAGCTACACTTTCCTCCTGAGCAAAAGCTACACTTATTACCTTTTAATTTTTTAATTACAGCAAAACTGATAACTATGACAAATGGCAAACAGCTGCTTTTATATGAAGGTTACTGCTATTACAAGAAGTACGACAGTAAGTCATTTAGCCGGTGGTACTGCACAAACTCGAACGTGTGCCAAGCATACGTCGTGACTGACAAGTATTTGAACATAAAAGTCAGCAACAAGTCAACACACAGCCACGGCAGGAGAACACTTGTTCAAAACCCTTGCGGCACATATACACGTATGTAAAACATCGCTGACAACGGTGAAGGGAAACATCGTGAGGACACCACACTTATAGTTGGTTAATTATAAGTTTGTGCTCCATTGCTGCACAGCGTTCCAGTGCAAGGATTAGCAAATAAATAAAAAAAAAACTATTAAATTTCACACTGTCAATGAAAAATAAAAATTATTGTTACTTTAAAAATTGTTTTATTTTATAACACGTTTAGAGTGTATGTTCTATAAGACAGCTCATAAAATGTCTCTCATAAAAAATACAGAAACAAAAAAAAAAAATTTAGAGCATCGAAAATTGAGCCATTTAAGTATTCATTTGTTATTTGAAGTAAATCTGTGTAGGCGTCAATCTAACAAATAAAAAATTAACTCAAACTTAACGCAAACTTAAACACAAACCCCCGACGGAAAAGAGGGTTGTGTGTCATCATAGCTCCTAAACGGATGAACCGATTTTGATTTACTTTTTTTGTTTAAAAGGTGACTTAGTCGAGAGTGTTCTTAGCTATGTTGATTGAAATCGGTTCAACCGTTCAAAAGTAATTCGCATTTTACTCTTTGAATCTGGGTTTTTATGTCATAATTTCGTGTTTCGATAGATTGTTGATTGAAGCGTTTCTGCTACTAGTATATTATGTATAGTTCAAAAAGCATTAAATTAAATTTGTAACTTGAAAAACTCGCGACATAAAAATTTCTAAAAAGCAAAGAATAAGCTTTATACTCGCGTCGAGGAACCGCTAAGTAAACAAAATAAACTGCTGTAATCGTTGCCGGTATTCCGACGCGAGTTTGAGGCTTATTCTTTGCTTTTTAGAGGTTTTTATGTCGCGAGTTTTTTTTTTTTTTTTACCTTTTATTTTTTGTAATAATAACATTACGTTTCCAGCCAAGCTTATAACGATGATAAATAACAAACAGTTGGTCGTGTACCAGGGCTACACATTCTACAAGCAGTACGATAGAAAGAATCTTGACAAATGGCACTGTACCAGTCAGCCGAAATGCAAAGCCTTCCTTATAACCGACAAACACTTGAACATCCACGAAGGCTGTTGTGAACACAATCATAAGAAGAAACAACTCATAGAAAGCAGTGGCGGTAGATATATTAGAGTCTAAAATACAGTTTTGTACTTCGATATAATTCGAGGAAATAATTAAAAAGCTAATAATATTTTTTTTTAAATTGTTTAATAAAACAAGATTTATAAAAAATACGAATGTCAGCTCAATCGAACACCGGGAACTGGGTCAAATTTAACTTTGATATGCAACATTGGATTACAGACACCGGCAGGCGTATTACGTATCTTTCAAGAGCAAAACGATAGCGATTTTTGCGCAAAAATCGCTCTTCAATACAGAATTTTTGGAGTTTTTGGCGGTTCTTCATAAATAAGTGCATTTGACAAACAGCGAGCGATTAGCAAACGATTGTGTAGGATCTACCATAAGGTAATTCCGACTATTGTGACATAAAGCATTTGATCGCGGGATGGTTGCTGATTGCTGTTTCTGGCGTAATAAGCCAGCGGGACAGGTAGAAGGAAATAAAAGCTTGTAAAAAATACATCGTAGCAGTGGCAAAATGTTTATACATATGGTTGTGTATGTATGGATGTATGCGGAACTGATTGCAGTCGGTAGGTAAAGTCCCACAACCTCCATTGAAAAGGGAGAATCTTCCGAACACACGGGGCTTTTTCGTAGTCTGATTTTTGTATTTAACTTAATCTTTTTTCAACCTAAGATAGAAAATTAAGAAAATCGGGTGTGGTTTTTTTACGAAATAAATGTTTCATTGTTATTTTGTTGTTTTAATGGCCTTTGCTACTACATGAACTCGAGCAAGCATACTAAGTGAATGACAAGTTTTTCAAAATTAACAGATTAGACACATATTGCCTTGACAAAAGATACGAATTCCATATTGACAAATAGCAAACTTGGAATCTTTTCTGACAGTTAAACATTTACCTCTCTCATTGCTGAAAGCTCTTGTGTCACCGACCTGATTAGATCTTACACATATCTGTTATCTCATATACCTATGTCATACATGTGTATTATCTGTTTGTTCTGTGCTCTTGTGTAGATAATTTAAAATACAAGATATCCCATTATACTTTTATTTTCCTTTGTATCACAATCATTTATTTATTTCTTAATCAACAGGTTTAACAAGATAGTTGCAGAGGCCTTCTTTTATTGTTACCTTATTTTATTTGTTGTTTTTATTTAATTTTTTATTTGTATAATACATTATGTTTTCAGCCAAGCTTATAAAGATGGTAAACGGCAAGCAGCTAGTGCTGTACCAGGGCTACACATTCTACAAGCGGTACGAGACAAAGAAACCTCAAGCCAGATGGCAGTGCACCAGCCAACCGAGATGCAAGGCTTTCCTTCTATTGGACAGCGACTTGAACATCTACGACGGCCATACTGACCATCCTCATAAGATGAAGCGACATATTGAAAGTAGTAGTGGATATATTCGAGTTACTTAATTACATTACGCCTATTTTGCCCTAAGGGTCGGGTAGAGGTTCAGCTACCTATAGTATACCCATAATTCGCTATAATTATATTTAAGTCCTATATAATACTAGCGGACGAGCCTGTCATCAGACCCCGGGCTGCTACTGTGAAATTTTAGATGGAAAACCCCAATAACACTTTGCTCGACCTGGGCATCGAATCCAGGACCTATTACTTAGCAGTAACGCTTGTGTCCACTAGACCAACGAGTTCATCAATATATTTGAGTTTAAAATAAAATATTTGTCTTGAATATTATTGATTTAAAATCAAATTACGAGAAGCAAATTTTTATATTCACCATTTATTTGCCTTTTGCAAGGTTTCCTTTTAGCGGATGCTAACTGAGACAGTAATACTGAACAATAATCATAAGAACCGATTTATTAAAAAAAATAGAAGTCAGTTAACTATCTGCATGAGCCTTTTCACTTGTACACAAAACCGTTAACAATATCTTACAAAAATTAATTTATGACGTTTATAAAAAAAGAACTAATAACATTGTATATTCCAGCTAAAATGATTACCCTAGCAAACGGCAAAGAGCGCCTCTACTACCAAGGTCAAACTTTTTTTCCGCATTACAAAACTAAGACTCAAACCCGTTGGTCCTGCACTCACTACCCGGGATGCAAAGCACATATCTACGCTGACGAGAAGCTCGTCATCAGCAAGGTCAACCACCAGCATTCTCATGAACCGAGGCAATTTATTGTTAGTAAAGGAATATTTTATTAAGTTGTCTTAGGTCCCCTAAGAAGTCTGCCCAGTACACTGTATGTAGGTACTATAAGGGTCAAAAGTGCAGTCACACTCTACCAAAACAGAAAAGGCAATTTTTTTGTAGGCAGCAGAATTTCAACTTTTCGCGGTTAGTATACTTTAATTTCTATACAAAATATAAAATCACTTGAGGATAATTTAACTTCTTCTACAAAAACTATTCATTTGAATTTTGGGAGAGTATGACTGCACTTTTTACCCTTGACTGTACCATGACTGTGCCAGGGAAGTGCCGATTAAAAAAAATATTTCTTCGTATCGATTTACTCAAATTGTGTCTCAACTATTCAAGTTTTTAATTCTACCTGAACATTGTTTTCATTTGCCACGTTCAAAACCCGAAAATACCTGGGGCATATCCTGCATAGGGGTTACACTGGCACCGTGTTGGTGATGGGTATTTGAGACTCAATTTGGTCAGGTTTTTTCTGCAGCGACCAACCTGGGCTCGCAATAGGTTTAAGGATTTCCAGTTTGGCCATTGCAGTTCATGTCCTTGACTAACTCAAACTCAAATTATTTGTATTATAAAGTATGAGACTGGCCCGCTAGACCGTCCCTTCACCGATCATCACCGTCGCGTGCCATGCACAGAGCTTCAACACAATTGATACATTCTAATGGGCTTTGTTGTCAGTTTCATATTTCTGTCCATGCCTCATTAGAGGATAGCTTTCAGCGTGGTCGCTTAGGTTAAGCATTTTGTGCCTGGCTGGAGGCTCTAGTTTAGTCTTCACAGGGAAGGCCGGCTAAGCAGTAAGATAATCTTTTGATTTAACTGTGAGACGCCACTTAAACAAAACTATTATGGCACGGTCATGGTATGGTACGGTGTGTGGGCAGAGTCCTTTAGTCTTCGGGAAATAAATGCCTTATCAAATATAAGTTTGTAAGTCTATGTGTGTGGTTTATTTCTTATCTATATTATAAAATGTTTGAGGCCTTTTACTGTAGATACCTACAGAAATAAAAAACCGTCTTGAATTATAATGGTTTGATTGTATTTACTAGATATTAATAATAATAATTTAAGTTTAAAATATAAGTTCTAAGTCTTTAAGTTATAAACATAATATTAAACTTTGTAGCGGAGATAATATACACGGAATCTGGCAGCCGCCTCCTGCGCTACCAGGGTTTCTGCTACACCAAGACTCCGCGGAGTAAATGGAGCTGGAGGTGCCTTCACACCAGACATTGCTACTCCACAATTTCAGTAGACCAGCATTTAACAGTATTTCGGCAGCCTAAGGAACACGATCACCCTCCTAAAGAGTTTTATTTGAACTCTTCAGGGACTTATAGCTCTCATGCACAATTCTCATGGGTGAATAAAGGTAAACCCACACGCATTCCTTTGGATGAGCATATCCTTGGCCCGAGCAATTGAGTATTCTTTTTATGAAACTGCATACTGTAACCACGCTTATAAATTTCCTAATGGTATCATGCAGCAATAAGAAAGGTTGTGACGAATCAGATAATTATATTCGGTAACGTGCTTGGTGCACAGAGGCACGTGACATTGTACCAAGGAAAGCATCGCGAAGGAAATTGAAACAAGTAAAATTTCAAATGTAAAAACCTCCAACACAAATACCTCTACAATCTACATATTTAATTTATCTAGTAGGAAACACATTTCGATAGTCAATCCATCGAAACACCTTATTATGACACGATATCTTGCGGAAATATCCCGATTCAAAGAGTAAATAAAATGTGCATAACTTTTGAACGGCTGAACCGATTTTCATCAAACTTAGCTAAGAACACTCTCGATAATCACCTTCAAACAAATTCGGTTCATCGATTCAGGAGCTATGATGCCATAGACAAATACACAAATATACATATACAAAGATACACGTCAAACTTATAACACTCCTCATTTTTCGTCGGGGTTTAATAAAAATGACAAAAATGGATGAGAATACCAAGTGCTATAGAAATGTCACGTGATCAATTCCTTACATTTTGTCGTTTTGATCATCGCCATCGCTGATCATTGACACTTTGTTATAACCTCAGGAGTGGTGGACGACACTTAAGTGACGCCTATTTTCAGCAGTTGCCGTCTTTCGACTAAAATCATGATGTTATTCCTATTTACAAGTTCTTAATTATTTAGTATGTCTATGAATTGTGGCTTAGTTATAGTATGTGAATAAAAATCAATTTTACATAGGCAAATCGATTATTTATTTAAATTTTTTATACAGTAATGGTGGTGGGTGGTTACTTATTGGTTATTTATACACTAAGTACTTGTTGGACAATCTATAATAGTATTTTTTCATATTAGCCTATACTGACCCACTACTGGGAAAAGATCTCTTCCAACAGTTATTTATGTCAACCAAATTAAGTACTATTAATACTATCGTTCCTAGATTATAAAAAGGCATTTGATTGCCTACGGTTGACATAAACCCACGGTTCCTACGGTTCTTTATAATGTTTTGTCCTGTAATTTAGGTGGTGTACAATAAAGTATATAATAATAATAATAAGGACATAATAATAATCCAGACTACTCAAAGAAGAATGGAGAGAATTTGTCTAGAGTCTTTGGTCAACTGGACCCACTCGAAATTGACCCGCGGGATCACTCAACCCAGTCATATTTGGAACCTGGACCCACTGCTCAATTTCATTATTAGCACAGTCACGGTATAAAGCCGAATCTTTTAGTTTTATTTTTATGACTTAAAATAAACATATATTATTAAATTAGGTATATACACTTACGCACCACACTTATTCATTAATACTAAAACTAAATTACTAAAAATTTTGTTTATTGTAATAATTTTACTAAATTTAGATAAATTAAGTGCACGAGCACCGCTAATCTCAAGGTGAATAAAATAGGCCTTTTTACGGATTAGGATTGATCTACACCTGGCCGGCTCATAGAGAGCGGGAGTGCGATCACACGCGGCGGAATCGACGAGGCGCTCGGCAACACGCTCTCTTTCTAGCTCTACTCTAGTAAATTATCGATCTAATTAAGTGACAGAAAATAATAGAAGCATAGGAAAGTGCGATTCGGTGTGGCTAGATGTAGTTCAACCCTTCCTTCGAATCTAGGGAAGCGCTTTTGTGCGTATGCTTCAGCCAATAACAAGTTAGCTTATTTTTTTATTGTTATTGTTAAAGTACTTAATTTACTCTAACGAATACTTCATTACGTGTGTAATTATGTAAGTGAAGACGGTGTTTAAAAATTTGTGATATTTTATGTGAATTGTTGGTAAGTAGACTTATTTTGCTATTAAATTTGAGGAGGTCGGGCACAAAATTATCAATCTCAGTATCAGTATAATTTTTAGGGTTCCGTACCGGAAGGGTCCAAACGAAGCCCCATTATTGTCACTCACGTGTCTGTCTGTCCGTCGTCTGTCACGCAGGTTTAACAGCCGAAAGGTTGATTTTGTCTTTGAATTGTCAAAAGACATTTTTAAATGTTTTTACATCCCATACAGAAAGAGGAGCAGTGAAAAAATATAGACTTTCCCCATCGAGTGAGGTTTTAGAGCTCGATAAATAGATAAATACTGTTTTTTAAATTATTGGAATGAGAAGCCACCAAAGTCAGCATTTTTAAAAAAAAAATCTGCTGTGTTTCTTAATATTTTTTTTTTTTTCTTAATGTTCATTATTATGTATGTTTTACAAACAAATACCAACATATTGATAATTCAGATTTTTCTTTAAAATTTCCACAATTTTCCTATTACAAGCAACTTGATTTTGCGGATTGGTACGGAACCATAAATGTGCGAAGTCCGACACGTACTTGGTCGGCTTTTTATTTTTTTATTTTAAATAAAAATTATCGCCTGATCACTAATTAAAACAATAATTGTGACCTATTTACTCTATCGAACTAATATGAATCTGATTAGTATCCTTTGTAGTATAAATTAGTGTACAAATAACTTCATACTATATATACTTCCTACTTTCAGCAGAAATAATGAATGAAGATATGCCATCTACTTCACAAGGATTGCCATCAATGTATATTGGTTCATCGCAACGGGGTGCAAAAAAGCTATTTAGAGCAGGTCATGAATATAATATAAAAAGAATAAATAAAAATGGAACCATATTGTGGCGGTGTGTACAAAAGAAGATTTGCTCTGCAACCCTAAAGACCAATGCTGAGATGCGAATATTAAACAAAACTGAACATTCGCATAAAGCATGAGTTTACAAGAAAGTAAAATAAAAATCCAAATGGATAAATGCTCTCAAGTCGTTCAAAAAGATGTGCCTGTTCCAATTTCTAAGACATTTGAAGAAAGCATGGATACTCTCAATGACAACAGCACGAATCGGGTAAAGAATCTACCTGTCTTTAGAAACATGCAGAAAAGGCTGTATAAAAAGGAATCAACCTATTGATGCAAAAAAAGTTATATTTTTACTAACCAATTTTGCGCTCGACTGTTTGCACGGGTTTAAACAATTGATGTTTTTTTTAGTTTTAATATAGGTCCAGTTAACCAATAAAAACACAAAGAATAAATTATACAGTCAAGTGGACCCGCGAATCCAGCTGACCGAAATTAAAGACAAAGTAGATAATGCAGACATCCGAACAGTAACAAAAATAACCGATGCACTTACTTTTCATCATCATCATCATATCAGCCGAAAGACATCCACTGCTGGACATGCCTCCCCCAAGCGTCGCTACTTTGACCGCTCCCATGCGTCTCGCAACCAGCGTATCCCCGCAACCTTCACCAGGTCATCGGTTCACCTGGTGGAAGGCCTTCCAACGTAACGTCTTCCGGTTCGCGGTCGCCACTACATAATTTTTCTGCCCGATCGGCCATCCGTTCTGCGAACAATGTGCCCTGCCCACTGCCACTGTTAAGTGTGTGTTAAGTTTGGCAATGTCGGTAAACCTGGTTCTCTTGCGGATCTCTATATTTCTTATTCGATCACGCAAGGAAACTCCGAGCATAGCCCTCTCCATTGCCCTTTGAGTGACTGTAAGCTTTCTGATGAGGCCCATTGTAAGTGACCACGTCTCAGAGCTATATGTCATTACTGGCAAGACACACTGGTCATAGACTTTCGTCTTGAGATACTGTGGTAAGTTGGACTTACTTTCTGCCTTGAAAAGAAAATGGAAATGGGTAGGGCACGCGGCCAGTTATACCGACAACACAGAATAATAAAATGGTCGGGAGCGCTAGGCACCAGAATTAGAGGCCGGCCTTATGCCAGATGGGCAGACGAAATAGCGGCGGTGGCGGCCGATAATGGCTGGAGATTGCAACACAAAAAAAAAGAGAAAAGTGGAATTCCTTGGAGGAGGTTTACCCGAAAGGGGTCCATACAAACTTAAAAATGCATAGCAATATTAGTTATTATTATATTACTAGCTGTACCCGAGGCTTCGCTCCCGTCAATTGGCTACCGGCCCGCCTCCGGGCCTCAATCTCGGGTTGGGGGGAGTGAGGTGTTTGACTCCCCCCGCAACGTCTAAGAGGGGCGCGCGTGGAACACTACGCGCCACCACCTCGGGTCTGATGAGTGGGGACGACGGACGTCCCCGAGTCCGCCGCCCCTGGACCCTTTTAGGGGGGCCGGAAGAGGGCGTTGTCTGACCTCCGCCGACGCCCGGCGCGTCTGCTGCGGTTCGGGTGAAGCCTTTACCTTCCCTGTATTCTGTCATGTATCAGAGATGGCGCTGTGTTCGCAAAACTTATGCGAAAAAGAGAGTTTATAAAAAAACGTATTTTTTGCCGCGGGATGGAGATAAATCGAACCAATTAAAATTTATGTAAATCGGTCCAGCCGTTCTCGAGTTATAAGTGGTGTAACTAATCCGACTTTGTTTTATATAAAGATTTAATCACGTCTTATTATTATTGCAAAACTAATTGTCCGACTTATGATAAAGGTACTCTAAGTGTTACTCTTTTTTAATACTATCGTGAAAGATTTTAGTTTTACCATAACTTATAGCCTCATCGATTTCTGTGGGAATAAATGCGTTTTCTTTCAAATATGTATGTTCCAAATAGAAAAAAATATTAAAGATGGTCAAAAAATCAACCTTAATTTTATTTAAAATTGGATGCAAGTAATAAAAAAAAAAAACAGAAAGTGGATACCTTAATGAAACACATTTTTTGTAAAACGCAATTTAGTAATAAGATCTGAAACATTTCAGGGGAAATAATAACGACATTGGAAGACAAAATTCTATTCAGATACAAAGGTTATTGCTATGTGAAAAAGAATCATCGAAATGCCTGGCGCTGTATTAATACGAAATATTGTTATTCATCTCTTGTCATTGATAACAGATTAAAAATACTTAGAGAACCTAAGGAACATTTACATTCACCGAAAGAGTTCATAAAGGTCAAAAATGGCAAATATTTCAGCAGCCGTTCACGTAATCCAAGGGGAGGATTAACATAGAAATGTATATTTGAATTAGAACAATAGACTATTATCTACCCTATCCTACCTGCCCTACCTACCCTGCCTATCCTACCTACCCTGCCTACCCAACATATCCTGCCTACCCTCCCTACCCTGCCTACCCTACCCTACCCTACCTAACTTCCTTTTTATTTTAGTTTTTAAACCTTCCCTGTATTCTGTCATGTATGGCGCTGTGTTCGTCAAACGTATGGCAAAATAAAGTTAAAAAAGAAGCTATTTTTTTCCGATGTTACCCTACATTTCACCTACTCTAACCTATCCTACCTGTCTTTCTTTTAGTTTTAAACCTTCCCTATATTCAGTCATGTATCAGAGATGGCGCCGTATTCGCAAAACATGGGATAGTGAAATTTCATAGAAACGTAATTTTTTTTTCCGATGTTTTAATATTTATTCTGTTATTTGGGACCAAAATAAATCGAACCAGTTCAAAATTATGTAAGTATATTGGTCCAGCCGTTCTCGAGATATAAATGGAGAAACTAGTCCGACTTTTTTATATGTATGAAGATTTAATCATATAATTATTATTTAATTACAATTTTCAATTATTGCTGAATTAATTGTACGACTTATGTTATACTCATTTTAATTACTTACAATTAAATAAAACTTTTTAACCAACTTCAAAAAAGGAGGAGGTTATTTATTTAATGCTATCGTTAAGGATTTTAGTTAACTAAATTATATTTAAAATTCGGTACAAGTAATCATATGTAAGTACATACCGGTAATATTAAGCATGGTCTTAAAACAAACAAAAAAAGGTGATTGTGTGCACGATCACCCGTCTAATACTTTACAATACATCAAAAAAGGAAGTGGTTAACTTAATGAAACACATTTTCTGTAAAATGCAATTTAGTAATAACATCTGGAACATTTCAGGAGAAATAATAACGACATTGGAAGACAAAATTCTATTCAGATACAAAGGTTATTGCTATGCGAAAATCAATCTGAGAAATGTCTGGCGTTGTATTAATACAAATTATTGTTACTCGTCTCTTGTTATTGATAACAGATTAAATATACTTAGAGAACCTAAGGAACATTTACATTCACCGAAAGAGTTCATAAAGGTCAAAAATGGAAAATATTTTAGCAACCGTTCATGTAATCTAAGGGGAGGATTAAGATAGAAATGGGTGTACACGAAATAGAACAGTAAACTACTATATGAAAGTATGCGGACGCACAAAGCGTTCTGGGTATACTTTTATTGTGCGTACAGCTAAGGAGTGGAATGCCCTGCCGTAGTATGTTGCCGGATAGCTACCTAGGAGTCTTTAAGTCAAGATTGAATATGCAACTTCTAGGCAAACGTGCTTCACCATCTACCACACCACCGCTTACCATCAGGTGAGATAGTGGCCAAGCGCGAGCCTATCAATAATAAAAAAGCAGAGTGTAAAGTCTCGCAACCTCAATTGAAAAGGGAGGATCGTCCGACCTACCTACTTTTGTTTGTGATAGATAGTTTTTGGTTATATATTAATTCTCACGTACTCTGTGCGAGTTAACTTTTGCGAGTTTGCAAAAGTAACGTTACACATTTTATGTTACGAAATTTTAAGATAGTTAATAAACTTTAATTGATTGTATTAATTGGATTGTAATAATTGAATTGTATTAATTGGACCGTATTCATTGACTTGTATTTATTGGATTGTATAAATTGCATTTTATTAATGAGTCTGAGTTATTATTTGTAATTGTATTTTTTCTGCTATTACCACAGAAAATGACTAATGATGGCTGTATGTATGTTATAAAATAAATATCTATCATTAAATCAACGTTGATTTAATTTTATATATTTTAAAAATACTTCTATGGATATATATATATATATTTCCAATTTTAATATAATATGAAGTATAGATATATAAAATTAATATTAAGTGTTTTAAAGACATGGTAATTGTATGCACAATCATCCATCTAATACTTTCAAAGATCTCTAAACCGACCTCAAAAAAGGAACTAAAACGCAATATAGTAATAAGCTGTAAAACATTTCAGGAGAAATAATAACGACTTTGGAAGACAGAATTCTATTCAGATACAAAGGTTATTGCTACGCCAAAATAAATAATCGAAATATCTGGCGCTGTATTAATACAAATTTTTGTTACTCATCTCTTGTTATTAATAACAGATTAAAGATACTTAGAGAACCTAAGGAACATATACATGCACCGAAAGAGTACAAGAAGGCCATAAATGGAAAATATTTCAGCACGCGTGCATATTATGAAAGGAAATGATTTAGATAGAATAGGTACATAAGAAATAAAACAATATAGACTATAACTAGGACGACTATAACTAGATTGACGACGCGGTTGGCGCAGCGGTAGTTAAGTGATCGGCTGCTGCGCTGTGTGTCGCGAATCCGATTCCCGCACGGAACAAATATTTGTATAACCTTAGATAGTTGTTCTGCAGCCGTATTTGAATACGGCAACGCAGAGTTTGACCGCTATCCAGTCGACCAATCACACAGACGGAAATCCGCATCGCGTCATTCATCTCGCATGTGATTGGTCGATTAGGTAGCGGTCAAACTCTTTGCGTTGCCGTATTCAGTTACGCAATACGGCTGCTGGTCTGGTTGATTAAGTATGTAAGTTTAATGTTTGTAAATGCACACACGATACAGGAGATATTGCTAGTGTGCGGCATAGTTTAAAAAAAAATCTGAAGAAAAAAGAAGAATTGCAATGCAAATTGCAAATGTATCTACGAAACTTTGACTATACTTAAGCTGTGTTATATGCGGAATTGTAAATTGTTAACCTCAATTTTATTTTCTAAGTTTTATATGTTTTAATCATTTCAGTAAATATCAGTATTAAATAAACGTATAAATTGATTTATGTACCTACCCTCAAAGCACGCACACATATTACATTTAATATAAAAAAAAAAAAATATAAAACTACAAAGCTTTTTATTTCTTTTCCCTTTAATTTAATCTTGCCTTCAATCGACATTTTCTTTTTCAAGCAAAAATTATTTTTTCTTTTAAATTTAACTAATTTTTAGTTTTAACGAACCGGTTCAGAACGAATTCTACAACAGTATCTTATCTTTCAGTGCAACTAATAACGACGGTCCACGACAAAATGCTGCTGAAATACAAAGGTCATTACTACTCGAAGACTCCTTACTTGAAGAAAAGATGGCGCTGTATCAACACGAACAACTGTTACGTCGGCGTCATCGTCGACAACGACTTCTCCATTAAAAAGGAACCAGGGGAACATTGTCATCCTCCAAAGATCTTCGTGGAAACTGAAGACGGGAAATACAAGCTTTTGAAAGAAAACCTTAACAAATCATGCGACTATATTGTTTACGAATACTGATATTGTTAAAGCAGTCTAATGGTTTTCGTTACAATTTTTATTGTCATCGTCTTTGACCACGTTTTGAAGTTTAAGCTTAAGAAGATCTAACAAAATTCTTTCATGAGTAACTTATGCATTGGTATCTAAAGAAACCAAAGCCATGTCATATTAAAAATCCATCAATTTGAGGCCTTTATGTGACGGGACTGCTTTCTTAGGAATCTCAAGCTGTATATATGACAGAATTTTGTTGAAATGAATAAAACATAAGAGACCTTCGTGATGCGATATCGCGCACGCTTTTACAAGAAAATTTTAAATGCGAATCTGTCAAATTGCATCGCCTTGTACATCACGTCCATGTGAATGTACTTGCAATTTTGCTTAGTTAAAAATCACTTATCGTTGTGACATACATCAAATTGTGTCGAGCCATCAGGAAGGTCACTAATATAATGATGATTAGTCAAAGAAGATGATAAATTTTTGCACCGTTAGACTGCTCCTTATCACAGTAGAACTTAGCAATTATAACCTTAATTAGATTAATCACTTGTGATAGTGATAAATAGTTATTATTATCTAGTATTTCTTTAATATAAGCGTCCGCTTTTTAACTATATAAAAATTGGTAATGGGCTGAACATATTCTAAAACTGTAACTGCTTTTTTTCTATTTTCTTTCTTTTACTAAATCCTGTGTTTAGATTAGTAACTGATTAATGAATTAGTGTGAATAATGTTTTAATTTGCGTCTTTATAGATAAATTGTCTCCGATGTTAAATTGTGTGGTATATCTCGTCCACATATAATCTACCAGCGAGCGCGGCATTATTTATTCTTTTTTAATATCGCTGAATATGCTGAGATAGGAAGTCTGTTTGGCCTCGCGCGGGTATTTTTTTTTTGTTTAACTCTTCTGTCTCCTTTGCGGCTCACAATTTTTTTTTCTTTCTTTCTTAAAGCTTAATACAAAACTCATCAGAGAACAATAATGTAAAATCATAACATAGCACAGCTGCTGCATATACATCCCGGATGTTTTGATTTGATTTGACTATGGTTAATATACTCGTAAGATACTATTGAACACTAGCTACCCGCCCCGGCCTCGCGCTGGACAAATTGTCTAAAAACACCTTCCTCGTTTATCTTTCTTTCTATTAGCGAAAACTTTATCAAAATCCGTAGCGTGGTTAAGAAGAAGTTAGTGGTGCATTGCCGACAACTACGATCCGTAGGTATTATAACGACAATGATTCCAGTCCGAAAAAGGAATGAGGCTATCGGCCATTTAAAGTTCCGTCTCTCTGTAATGTCATAATAATAATCTTCAAAGTTTTCTATAAAATTAATTAAATGATGTCGTTTATTTATTTAAAACTTCATGCAACATACAGACGGCCTTATAACCTGAGGCATTCTCTACCAGTAGATAATCCAAGACTGGTGGAGTGATAACATAGCAGGTGCATAAAAAATTGAAATAATTATTTCATATATTATTTGATGTAAAATTGATAAAAAATATAGTTAAAATAAACATACATATATATATATATCTACTATAACAAATACATATATACAGTAACAGAAAGGTGATTGAGACGACTCTGCTACTGGTGTAGAAAATAATGCCGCAACTTCGTCTAGGTAATACCTAAGAATATCTATATATTATTAAAACATGAATTCACATATTACAGTAGATATAGTGTTTGGTTAAATAAAATGATCATAGAATATAGATTTTGGTGTAGTTAATTTAGAAATTAGTGTTTTTTTTCTGCTTTTGAGTTAAATTTATAGGATTTGTTTTACTAACATGTGTAGTGGCTTACCGTAATTTTAAGTTTACATCAAATTAACTTAAACCTGTTTAGCAAAATTACTCGTAACAAGCTTTGTTTTATAATTATGTTAACAAGATCACTGTAAGGTACATCTATCGGGCGAGAGAATTTGTGCACTTATACGATACGATATCAAAAAAAGATCATTTCAACTTCATCCTCTTTAGATCATGAGAACTGAGGACCTAAGGCCCTATACAAGTGACATTCCAACATCGAAAGCGTGGCGATAGCGATTGTCAAAAAGGCAAAACTTTATGGGATTGACAAGCAACATCGAAGAATCACGTGATCTATCCCTTACATTTTGATTATCGCCTTCGCTGATATCGACTGCCACTTGTCTTGAGCCTCTGGTCAATCGTTCGCGTTCGGTTATGGCAAATCGTATGGAATAATTGTTTCACTGTAGTGTCAACAAAGGCTTTATGGTTGACCGCGTAACTGAGATCATTATGAAGTATCTACGCGGTACGAAATGGGTGTATTTATTTATTTATTAAAACTTCATGCAACATAAAAGTACATAGGCGGACTTAGTGTTGCCGCGGGTGTAGTGAACTGTCAGTCGATGGTTCGCTAATGGGTGTCAACATTTCTCTTGCTACCTGAGGAATGGACTCAGTTAAGCAGTCGGTCATTAGACAGAGCATCAATCTATCAGCGATGGCGTTGGTGGAAATGCCAAAATGGAAGAGATTGATCACGTGGCATTTCGATAGCGCTTGGAATTCTCATACATTATTATTTCCAATCACTATTGCGATACTTTTGTTGATAGAATATCCCTTATCTCCTCGATGTCGGTCTCAGAAGGCGACTACCGAGTTGCAATACAAATTGGCGTTTATATTAACGCGATCGATTAAGTACAAAAACTCGCACTAAGGCCACTGTACGACTGATTGTACCTTTGGTTTGATCTTATTTACGATAAAAAATACCTGTGTGAAAAAACAACGTATTTTGTAAAATTACATTTTACAAAAAATCTTTTAGATTACAGTAATCAAATTGTAACTAAATTACGAGTAGTTTGTAATGATTAAAGGCTGCGTGACTTATCGAAGAATATTTTAAAAGGGCTAATTTTGCTTGGCTATAATAAGCGATTAAGAGTCCTATTAAACTATTAATCAGTTGAAACTTAATAATTATGTGCTTCTGTTAATATAATGTAGGTAGAGTGACTTTCTAGTTGTTTAATTAAAAGCTTATTTTTAATTTCAATGATGTATACAGTCACGCAGCCTTCGTTTTATCTTCATTGTATTTTTAATTTTAACGTATTAAAATGCTATGCAATCATTCCTGTTTCATTTTCCTACCAAACCGAATGAAACTTTGATTCATACTTCTTAGCGTGTCCTTGGCAAATATAAAACATTAAGAATCACTTTTGACCCGGAATTTAGCTAAGGTAACAACATTCGGTCACGCAGTCTTAATACCTTAGCTGCCAGACAATGAGACAAAAGAAAATGTATTGTTTGTCACCTGCCAGTTAAAGTGTTAAGGTCAGAGCACGCTGCGCATTCCGAAAGGTGGGTCGCACAAGCACTGAAGGTTAGAGCCATCCGAGAACCTCTACTTGTGGAAGCTCTATTTTGTCTTAACACTGCCATAGTGTCTCAATGGGTGCCCGCAGTCAGTGCTTTTAACACTGATCGAAGATTTCTGAATTAATCTTTTAAAGTTTAGTTTTTTGCAAACGCTACTTAGACTTGTCAAACTTTGGCACTAAAGTAGTGTTTGGCTCATTCTTAACTCCAAGGTTTCTAAACACCGCCGAGATTTAATAAATAAGGCATTTATAAAAATCTCGACGGTGTTTAAAAATTACTTAGCAGATTTAGTTAAAATTTTCTATAAAAAAAATCTTTATTTTGATCGATTGCTAAACACCATCGATATTTTATAAATAAGAGTGCAAATACTCAATTCAGAAACCTGCCCGATGATGCGGTATCGGTATCCAATCTACATTTGTGGCTAATCCGATTAAAATCCACGGGCAAAGTTATAAATACCTATCTAAAACCATAACTCGCTATGCCAAGAAAAACAGACACTCAATACACCCCTGAGTAGAGATTCAAAAAGTCTTAAAAGTAAATAGATTGCCACTGCACAAAACATATACAGAAACGTATTTTTTTATTCTGATTGCTAATTTCACGTTTGACCACTATCTCACCTGATGGTAAAAGATGATGTGGTCGACGATGAAGCACGTGACATATAAATAAGAAAAGATATGGTATTTTGTATCTCAGGTGGGATGGACGACCTTCCTAGGGCTGGTATCAGTTCGACAAGACTTGCGTTTGGCGACGCTTATTGACAGCTACGGACTTCTGTAGGCTGAATGAAGACTGATGACATTTTAAATAATCTTATCATTTTCTCTCAAATTACAGACACAGCACAAGGAGATGAAACACGCACTTGATATATTACCCAAATAGGTAGGTTTAATACAGAAATCGGATCAATATGAGTTTGTGCCGGTATTGTTCACTGCAGGGCCTATGTGATGGTGTTGGATAACGGCAAGCTATCAGAGGTATCCGGTAGCCACTCTCATACGACTCCAAAGTATCTTTACGGTGATGGAAACCACGTCAGAGTTTTAGGTTCGAATTAGCAGATTTTACTGGCCCAACTTTAGCGGTTTCACGGAGGCTTCGGTATCGGTACAGAGTATAGGACAAATGTGTATCCAATTAACATTCGTAGTTGGTGTTTAAACTGAATATTTTTGTTACGATTGTCTTTTTTTTTTCAGTAGCTGAAGAACCACAACCTACCCGCACCCTTAGAAGCTCGCGAGCTAAGTCGAGTGAAAAAACATACACAGAAACAGACCTGCGAGATGCGATACTGAAAATTAAATACAAAGAACTAACTGTAACGGAAGCCGCAAAACTGTACCACATACTATATCGTCATCACTATAAGATTTAGGCTTGGAAAAGAACCCAACAGAAAAACGTTGCCTGGCCTTAAATTATCGGTAACAGAATACGAAGAGACGATTTTCAAGCATCACTTAATCGCCTTATACGATATGGGTATACCAGTTGTTTTCCAAGATATCAAAGATATTGTGAGAGCTTACCTGGACACCGTGGACAGAAGGAGCATGAGCTTCAAGAACAACGTGCCAGGAACGTTTTGGTGCAATCAGTTTATGGAGAGGAACCCAGACGTAAAAGAAATTATCCTGTACAACGACGAGCACTCTAAAGAAGCAACTCCTATAGATGAAAACACGGTGAATGACTTCTTCGATCGCCTTCAAAGCCTATGTATGATGTAACTCCTGAGAATATCTACAATGTAGACGAGTGCGGCTTCGAGCCCGACCCGAAGAAGGCAAGTCTTTTGTTCCGACGTGCTTCGCGTCATCCAGGTGCAGATAACTTTTCGGCGAAGTCACTGTACACTGTTGTATTTTGTGGTAATCCTACTGGAGAAATGATACCTCCGTTTGCCATTTTTTCAGCGCAGAATGCTAGCGAGCTTCCTAGCGAGCTTTCAAACAAGGCTTTATCGACAACTGGTTTGATAGACACAAATGTATTCGAACACTGGCTCCAGAAACATTTCCTACCAATAGTGAGAGAGAGACCAGGAAAGAAAATTCTAATTTGCGACAATTTGAGTGCACATGTTAGTGTCCACGCTCTACAGATGTGTAAAGAGCATGACATTAAGTTCATTTGTCCAATTGCGAATTCGAGTCATTTGCATCCCCTTGATGTGGAGTACTATGAGTATCTGCAATTAGCATGGCGCAAGTTGGACAAGGCGACACCAACTCGCATGTGCGCACAAAAAGGCAGCACGCGATGGTGCTACCTTAGAGCTTACAAACGACATGTTCTGGGTCCTTGTTAATAAACCTATTGAGCAAAATGACTTAACTGAAGATAATTTGATGATTGGCTTCAAAAAATGTGGTATTTACCCTACGTCGCGCGATGAATTGCTGCAAAATCTGGAACAAGAATTTGAAGAGTATATGGAATCTGGAAATTAGTTGATATATATAGTATGGATTGATTATTAATCATATTTATCGTATATTTTACATAGTGATTGCGTGTAATTATATTTTTTTATGTACCTGACTTTTTTTCTTGTGAGTAAAATCTTAATATTAGAAGTTTTTAAGATAGGACTAGAGTCCTCTCTTATGTTATAATTCTATTTATTTCTCTCAAACAATTTTATTATTAAATTGTTTACCTTTTCCATAAATGTGTAGGTACTACACTTAGGTTTTTGTATTTATTAGTCTGGAGAGAACAATAATCTTAAATGAATGTCAGTTATTAAATACTACGATATTCCTAGTTCTTAATGTATGTAACTTAATGTTGGCCCAAATGTACGCCAAAAATATGTCATATTTACTACTGTATTCTACTGTATTAGGCATATTTTTGATAAATGTCAGATAAGTTTTCCAACGAGGACATTCTTTTTGTATTTAAAAAGGATTCTGTATGTTTTAAATATATGCCTAAGTTATTATTGAACGTGCACTACTTTGATCAATTTATGTGATAGATGTTTTGAAAAGAAACTACGTGTGGGCTCTGTGAAATTTAATAATAGGTACCTATGTCTAAAAAGAGAGTGTCTACTGAGAGTACGACTAAGACTGAGGCCTCATTAATGCAATGCGTTGCGTCGTCGCAACGGGTCAACGCAAGTGGGCGACGCAACCGTCGCAGAGCAGCTTTTCAGTGTGGTTTCCACGTACGACAATGAATCGGAACAAACACTGTCCGTCTTCGCACCAGAGCTCCGACAGCGCAGCGCATCACCTTCCCCCCCCCCCTCTTAAAGTCTCCGCCGATCCGTTGACGCAACGCATAATGTGACATATCATTAAAAATATTTGTGAAACGACGCAGCGGTGACGCTGCAACGACGCAACGCTCTAATGAGCCTAATAGAAGAATGGAAGGAAAGATAAATGTTGTAGTGAATTATGAGATATATATACGTTTGCAAATAGTATGAGACCAAAGTCCAATGAAGATATTCTCTCTAAAGATTCCATAAATCAACTTAAAGGTTAAGTGTTTAAAAAATAAGCCATTTAACAATCAAACGTGCAAAAGGCACTTATTTATGTATTTCAAAACATTTAAAGGATTCTGTGCGTTTGACCTAGGTAAGTCATTATTGAACGTGCAATAGGCAATACTAAAGTCAATACATATTTTAGATGTAAGTTTTTCAAAGAAGCGAAGGGTGGACTGTGGGCAAGATGTGGTATGTCAATAACTTCTTAGAGTATGAATAATAATACATAAGCATGGAAGTCGAAGACATATTATGCCGACCCAAAAAAAAAAAGAGAAAAGTGCAAGAGAATGTTGAGTATATAAGTTTTTTAAACTATGAAGATATCCTCTCTAAAGATTCCATTAATCAAATTAATGGTTCTGTGTCTAAAATTAAAAATAAGACATTATAAATCAAACGTGCAATAGACATTTATTACGTTTCAGTGTTTTTCGATGTTGATTTTCCTATAGTTATAGCGTTGAGGTCATACTGTTTACGTATTACAAAAACTGTTAAACGGAGTACCCATATGTTTTAAAAAATCTTGTGATAATTTAAAATTTTCCATTATCAGACGTGCAATAAGCACATTATTCAATGTTTTCCTATGTCAGAGATATCCGATTGTTTTACCGAGAATGCAGCCTCTTTTTAACCGACTTCGCAAAAAGAAGGAGGTTATCAATTCGACTGTTTTTTTTTTTTTTTTACCTCTGAACTTTTTATTGGGCGAACCGATTTTGATGATTCTTTTTTAATTTGAAAGCGGGTGCTTGTCATGAGGTCCCATTTAATTTTCATCAAGATCTGATGAAGAACTTCGGAGAAATACATCAGAACTCTTCAATAAATGACGGCAAATCACTCTGGATAGATCCAATCGCATGTCTGTTTATTGTTTACACCATTTCATAACATAAATCATCACACTGCAACTGGTACGTTCTTAAGGGGTACGCAGGTGTGAACAGTTCACCCTGGTATACTCTCATTGCACTGGTTTCGTTTAAGTTTCATGTTATTGGGTTAACTTATTCTAGCTTCACTTTGGGCACTATACGCGTAGGTACCTAGCCTATAAAACTGGTCCATTATGTACCACAACTAAAAAGTGAAACAAAAAAAACTTTTTTACAAAAATTACAACCGACTTCCAAACAAAAACACTACAAAGTAAAAAAATAACTTCAATTTCAGAAATCGGTGTCAAAAAACGAAGAAACTAAAACAGAAACACCGACTTCCGAAATTGAAGTTACTTTTTCACTTTGTAGTGTCGTCGGTTGTAATTTTTGTAAAAAAGTTTTTTTTCTATCTATGTATTTAAAATACATAATAATACGTACCATGCAATTTGGAATTTTCTTATCATCAATTTATTGGTATAAGTTTACCAAAATATAATATTAGAGATGAGGGCAATCTCTTTAATGATTTTAAAATCATGTGTCTGTTTGTTTTTAAGTAAGAATAAATATACGATGATCGAAACTGATCAATTAATATATTAGATACAAGTTACTGTCGAGAATATATCTTGTATATCTAAAACATTTTAGGGTTCCATAGTTTAAATCCTTTTGTTATAAATATGTTTATTTATTTAACTTACACACACTATCTTACAGGTTGAACCCAATACAATACTGTTTATATACAATAATATGTTACCCTTACTTTCTATGTTGTACAACAATTGTTTTTTTATAACGTCTCTTGTGTTACATTGGTTTAAAACGTGTAAGTTTTCTTAATTCTGTATTCAAACAGCGTTAATAAATTGATAGTTATGCGAAACCCTTCTTTGTGCATCGCGAATGTTACGATACTCTATGTATTATAATTATGTAACTATATTTTATTTGCCATGACACTATACCACTCTCACGTGGGAAATATTTTGTCCATAGATTATAAGTGTAGCATGCATGACTATGATATTTTTCATGAAATCTGGATGTGTACGATGTGTCTGTATTCCAAATATTTAAATAAATGTGTTCCTATATCATTCCATTTTGAAATATCATGCGATAGAAGTTATAAAGCGATCTTTTTTTTTTTTGCAAAATATTATTTTGGTTAATCGAGTTTCCAAAAGGAAGGAGGTTATATGTTCGACTGTATGTATTTTTTTTTTGTTTATGTTAACCGATTTTTACGAATTTGCCTAGTATTAAAAAACAAACATTTTAAAGACAAAGTAGGCTCCGGCTAGAGCTGTTAAAATAGCAACGCATCCAAACATTCCAGTTCAGAGCTACGGCGTAGCCCAAACAAGACGTGCTACGCCGTAGCACGCGCGCCGCCGCCCCGTAGCGAGCTATGAGTTTCACGACACTCACTGCTTGGTTCATATCATCTTTTTTCAGTAGCTGAACAATTATTCCTCCATAAAATGGGCTCCAAGTAAAAAGTTATCTTCAATGAGACTCCAAAACTTGGTAAATTTGTAACCGGTTGTTTTCTTTTTGTATGTTATATGAAGGTATATTCGCTGATTGTTAACTGATTTTAATTAACTTTTGTTCTTGCGAAGAGTATTTTTGTTTTCTGTTAAAATATTTTCATTGCCTATCTATTTTTTTTTCAATCTGATAAAACTTGATTGGCTTCGATTGTGAGATCAAAGAGCTAAACATTTTGTACTATTTTTTTCATGTATATGATTAATCTTACTATTTTCCAGTTCCAAAGGAAATGCTGTTGGGGAACGGTAGGAGATACTACATGTACAACAATTACACATACTCGTTTAGATGTGTAACTAAGAAAGGCTACAAGTGGCGATGTACGGCCACGTCTGGATGCAACGCGTTCATCTTGATGAATGAGAGAAACGAGCTTCTGAGGGTATCCGGTGAACATACCCATGTCCCGCCGAAGTACCATGTTATGCATGATGGTACATATCTCAAAATCTCAAAATAATATATTAATAGGTACCATAACATCATGTCTGTATGTCCCGAAGATTCAGGCAGTGCTGCATCTAGGGTGGGTAAAAAATCGTAGATCAAACGAAGCAGGGCGATAGTTGCGGTTATTTGCAGTAGGTTCTAATGTTACAAATATTTTTTTTTAGTTTTTCTCTAATTGCCTATTAAACCCGAGCAAGTACCAATGTTACATTTTCATATTCATATGTATTTTATTAGTTTATCTTGGACATCTCGGGCAACGGTGAAGGAAAACATCGTGAGGAAACCTGGTCTTATATAGTTAATGTAAGTTTGAAATAGCCAAGTCAGAGAGTTGTGGGGTTCCCAGAGGCGGCTTAAATAACTCTTACCCCAGAGGTGGCCACATCCAAACACGAAAATGAAGATTGCCTAGTTAATAAAAAATCATCATTTTCAGTAAAAAATATCTCTGTGGCAAAGCCCTAACTTGAACTCCTTAAAAGTTATGACAGTTTGAGTGTTTTTTTTTTAAGAAAATATCAAAATTTGTAATAAATAAGCAATTTAGTGTAAAATGAAAAGAAATACCCGGGCAAGTGCGAGTATGACTCGCGCACGAAGAGTTCCGTACCATTATCGCAAAAAACGGCAAAAATCACGTTTGTTGATGATGTATGGCAGCCACACTTATTATTTATTCAGTAACTAATATAAATTATAATATGCACTCAGTACTGTCAAAGCGCTTACAGCAATTTCCGTATCGGACATCTTCACATTGACTCTGACGAGACAAAACTAGTTTAATAGCCAACATTGGTATGAGCGCTGGGACCAACTTGTGGAGCTGGGGTTATAGGAAGCGAGTCTATTGCCATCAACCGGACAAATCTGGACTCCGGGCTGCCATTAAGAAATTCCAGATGGGAAAACAATAACAGCTCGACCTGGGAATCAAACCCAGACGCTCACGCTCGGCAGAAGCGCGTGCGACTGCTAGAGCAACGAGTCAATAATAAAATTGGTTTTTTTTTTATTAAAAAAAAACCATCAAATCTGTTATTTTTAACTGTTACTAGTAATAGTCTTGCGTTAGACCACAATGGTCAACAATGGAGCACGATTGCCTTAATAATATTAAAGAAGAAGTAAAGAAGATTTAAATAGAGATTTACGCTCTATATGTTTGTTAATCACTTATGCCTAAATGGCTAAACTGATCTTGAATGGCATTTGGAACGTATGTACCTTGATGGAGAAATAGGGGACTTTTATCCCGGCAGAACGTCCCGTGGGTCAATTACAAACTTCACGTGGACGATGCCGCTGGGAAAGCTAGTTCTAGTATCTAAAAATTAGCGCAGAGTTTTCAATGGAATTTTATTATTATTTTATATAAAAGGCTATACCTAAGTCATTTGTATTGTTTGTACAAAATAAAAATATTTTCATGAGTGATTCAGTTTTCTTTAACCTCCTTCGTAAATTTTCAATGAAACCTATTTTGGTCATCTTTTTCGAACCAATATATTAAAAAGTAGATATGGCGCGACGCAATTTCAATAGCGTCGATAGACGATATAACGCAAATCAGTCGAATTGCATAGTATTGAGTCCATGTGAACGAACCTACTCGCAATTTCGCTTAGTAAAGTTGCTTATCAGTGTGGTATAAATCGAATGCGTCGAAGCATCAGGAAGGACGCTAAAGAAGATCTTTTCGTCTTGTAATCCAGTCCCCAACGTGGCGAATGGCTAAACTTTTAACAACGAGTTTTTCATATATTTTTTTAGTTCCAAAGGAGTTGCAGTTGGCAAACGGTAGGACATACTACATGTTCAAGGATTACACTTATACCTTTTTCTACGAGACGAAGCTTGGGTACAAATGGCGTTGTACGAGCACGGCCAAATGTAACGCGACTTTGTTGATGAATGAGCGGCACGAGATCTTAATGCTCGCTGGAAATCACAACCACTCGCCACCGAAGTACATTGCCAGGGCTGATGGGAAATATGTCAGGCTTTAAAACCTATTTTGGGCACACAGCGGTAAATTCAGGGACCTTAACGTCTTAAAGTCATCATGCTTCCTATGAGAGACAATGATAGAGCTATCATGATGGTATTTACATGTTGCTAGTACTGCATCAGGGGGGTGACCATAAGCTCTTAGAGCAAGGTTATTTTGAGTGTGCGTAAGGGACAGATGTAACTGACTTGTATATATTTGTCCCGTTTTTACAGTCAAACTATGAAAGTTTTGACACGTCAGGGGCAGGTAGCTAAATACCGGTCGCACAGAATTTAAGCTTAAAGAAAAACATACCGGTTGAACAAAATTTGAGTCAAATCAACACGAAAATAATATGAAGAAAAGTCGTTAATTGCGTTCCCACTCCACTAAAGAATTTTTATGTAAAAAGTAGAAAGAACCACAGTAATTGATGAAAGGGCTCTGTAATAGGACAATGGACGCTAAATTTAAAAAAAAATGTAAGCAAAATCAATTAAACCGATTTCCAAAACAAAACACTACAACGCAAAAAATAACTCTCTTCTCGAAGTCGGTCTTTAGTACCATTTTTTTTTCATTATAGACACAGACATTGGTCTGTGTCTATAACGTGTTTTGTTTTGAAGTCGGTTTTTTTTTTGTTGCTTTGTTTTTTATGTTTCTCATTTTAGTTTAGTTTGTATGAAAATCATTTATAGCCAAAGGGCTTCTCAAAACAATACCAACGAGCCTATATACGACTGGGATACATTGTTTTATTACGGAGTTCCGGTGCCTACATTCCGGCTTCATCACCAGATCAGATCGGTGGCACATTTTCATTAGAACCATTTATTTAAATTTGTTTCATCACAGTCATTCGAGATCCTATACCCAAAATATACTTATCGTTAAGAGGTCCAATCCAAGAAAAGGCCATCTTTGGTCTTCTTCATCAGTTCCACTACATTTTGATGAAAATACCAAAAACTCTATACGTATGCCTACAAAATTTGAGGAGTTCCCTCGATTTCCATGGGATCCCCTGAGCAGATCCTGACTTGGTGACAATGGGACAATCTCGAGAGTATACCCTTTCAAACAAAAATAATAATTTTCAAAATTGGTCCATAATTGACGGAGTACATGTATAACATTTAAAAAAACGTACATACAGTCGAACATAGAACTACCTTCTTTTTGGCAAATCGGTTAAACAGGGATAGAGCATTTTTTCGTTGATACTTAAATGAAACCTGTGTTCTAATGTCGAAATTTAAATCCCTTATTTTGATGTTTTTTTTTGGAAAGCTTTCGTATCATGAAAGATGTAATACAATGTCTCAAAAATAAGTTTGTGTTTTCTACTGTATCGTGTCCAATAAGTTTCTTTTTAATAAAGAATTATTTAGCTCCTATTTACTATTTTAATTACAATTAAGTTTTTAAAATAGAATTTGATAATTAAATGTTTTCGACATGGCATTAAGTTTTTTATTTCAATTTCCTGTCCTCTGCGAACTTTTCATGCCAATTTAGAAATGGTCTGTTTTTCTTTAAATATTGTTTTAAACTATAGATGATCCTACGTAGGGCCTAAATGCCAATGTAATAACAGTTGACTGGCATTCCTCAATTCGAGTCGATCCTATCAATAATAACATTAACATAACATTTATTTACGGCAAATATGTAGAATATTATTATGACTAACAATATTGTATGTTGCAAAATCTGTACATTAATATATTTACGCTGGCTCTTAATCTAGCTAGGGTAACCTGTATCTTAAGAGACAGCGTTCGGCTATGTGATTCATTTAAAACAAGAACAACAAAGAGTGAGCAGTGTCGAACTGGCTTTATACTAAGCATAATATTACTTATTTTCACTAATTTAGACTTCGTGTCGTAGTAGGTTTTTGTGTCGGTGTGTGTACGTTTGCGTGTCGTGTGTGTGTTTGTGTGTGTGTAAATGATAAAAAAATAGAAGAAGTCCATTTGTAAATTATTACAGTGACAAATATAAATACATAACAGAATTTTAAATAAAAGATTGAAGATTGATTTAAACCACTATTATTTGGAAAAAAAAACATGAAATGAAAACTACTATCGCGGGGTGCCTCAGGCTAGGTTAGACAATGAGATTCTTATCATCAATTACAATTACAGTGAGTATAGTAATTTCTTCAGGAGTTCTCTGTTTACAATATGTTTTTGTCTAAAAATCCTATGTGGCAGTAAACTTTTGTAGTAAAAAAGGTATGTCTATTGCCTGTGCTCTTCAGACAATCAGATTTGCCAGTGGTGCAACATACTTCCAAAAAAACTGACCAAGTGCTAGTCAGACTCGCGCACTTGAGGTTCCGTAAAAACAGCTACATTCACCAAAAAAATTTAATAACATTACTGAAGTTCATAAACTATGAGGCCACCGAACATTGCTCTAACGATTAGGTAAACAGAATTGAGGGACAGAATTAACTTTGCCGTTGGCAAACTGTAGTCCCCATACATCGAAATAAGTCGCGGTCAGTTTACCAACTGCAAATAAGAATATTTACGGTTTCGGATTTTTTCCTATACTTGTGCTATAAGACATTGCTTCTTGCCAAATTTCATGATTCTAGGTCAACTGAAAGTACCCTGTAGATTTTGATTCCCTTGCGAGTGTAAAATATTCGTCATTAACGGCTGTATCTCGTGATTGTGTTGATTTAAAAATTTGATTTCAACTCGATACCTCCACGCGTTCCCGAGATAAAGGGTTTTGACAGACAGACAACAAAGTGATCCTATAAGGATATTTTCTTCTTTTGAGATAAGGAACCCTAAAAAGTGGACATAAAAATCGCCGAGATAAACAAAACAGAGTATAATCGTTCTGAAAAGTGATGAAAACTGTACAGGTGTAACTGTGTGCAGAGAAATAGGTCAGAGTACCTAGTCCGTTACTATATAGTACTCGTTATGGATAGACCGCTACGTAGGTATGTACTGAACTATGTTTGTGGGTTCAATCAATACTGCCTATGTAGATCAAGCCACAGAAAATATAATACTAGCATACAGATGCCTCATCCCACACAAGGATACCGTGCCACGTAACTAGCGTTTTTCATCTGATTATACTAATTATTTTTTGTAAATCGATCGCGTTCGGTTCCGTTTCACGGCGATAGATAGATCACCATCTAATAATCAATCGATATCGATAGATAAATCAAATAATCAGTACAGTACGTTGGGACAGTTCTTAGTATGGGATGAGACCCCACGATCAAGCAAAATTTTTCGTATTTTAAAATGAAACTACTATCTTTATATAGGAAGTCGGGAACACCGCATCGCATAGGGTCGGGCGAGGTGAGCTCGCATTTGTAAATTCGATCTTTATCATCAGTTTGTTATAAATGTGTCTAGTTTTGCCCGCGTATATGTAAGATTATATTGTAGGTGCGTCTCCACGTGATTGAATTGAAACCAACAGAACTTTGGGAAAATATTTTTATATCGACATAGCTCATTTGTAATAGACGTAATGAGGATATTTTGTTTGAATACGGTTTTGAATCGTGTAGCAATCAGAGGGAACAAACTCGAATATTGATTTAGTACCGTCAAACTCTAATAGTAACTTTATAACATAACATCACGCATCAACATATATTCCCTGAAGGGTTGGGCAGAGACACATAAACACCAAAAAGAAACGTGCTGCGCTGACCCCTAGTAACATGGGACAAGTGTTGAAAGATTATGATGACGCCGCACAAACAAAAAAAGTTAATTTAAAAATCAAATCGCGAGCTGAATGACCAAAACCATATCTATCCTCCGACTTCACAGCATGATTTTCTCTTTGTTTACGTCTTTTTAGTTCGCTTCTTTAGTTGTCGGGTTTTCGATATTTTAAATTAACTTTTTATTTATAACTCTTTAATTATAATTTCCTTTTTCCAGCTATATTTTATGTGATCTCTTAAAACCCTTAATTTTGTTATCCCTCACGATGGGTTTACAAGAAGAAAAAATTGGGATCCCAACAATATGGCGCCCAAAATGCTGCATTTTTTTTAAATTTTATTGTAGCCAGTGACACTCGCAAGTTTAAGACAAATCGATTAACGTAAGAATCATCAAAATCGGCCTACGCGTTTGGTCTCTAAAACGCCACATAAGAACAAACATAAATACATACATAGACTGATAAACACATAACCCGCATTTGCGTTGCGCAGTCGGGTAAAAATATTTGAAATGGGCTTTCTCCTGTCTTTTCGGAAGGAGCTCCGACATGGATAGCTTATAGAACTAATTGAAGAGAGTTATTTTCAAAAAGTACGATACCTACAATATTATAGTAAAGCGGGAGTGACCATCGGGTGGTCTGCCTGCTTTATTGTCAATCTCATGTTGAAATTAATTTAAAAAATGTATAGAACAGCTGAGTTTTAATTACACGACTTGAGATTTGGTTCCATAGTATTTTTTTGTAGTTTATGGTTTTTCATGTTTATTGTATTGTACCTACATTAGTGGATTGCAATTTTGATTATTGTGGCAAAAAAACATGTTTAAATAAAAAATATTGTTCAATTTTGCTTGCTGGCCATAGTAATCGAGTTTTTTTTTGCTATTACGCATTTCTAGACGTAGAAGACGTTAAAATATCTAACGGGAAGATATACAAGATGCATGAAGGATACAAATACAGCCGCCCTAAGAAAGTTTGACAAGAAGTAAGATATATCTGCACCCAGGGTCGCAAAGCAGACTATATCTTGATTTGGATGGGAAATTCATAAGAATCTTGAACGAGAATACTCATAAAAAACCGACATTATTTTTAGCTTCTAATGGAATTTATTTTAGAAATTAGTATGGATGCATTTAGCATACCTATCAATGTTTATAGCGCCGGTCACATAGACAATTTTGATTGACAAGTTAAGTGTGTATTTTTATACCGAAGAACAAATGATTTTATACAAGGCAATTAACGAGAAGTTGCACAATAAATTAAACCATTCAAGATATATACAATTTATTACAAAAGGTTAAAAACAAAACAAATAAAATCAATAAAAAATAAAGTAGAATTTTATTTCTATCTCCCAATGTGTAAATACCAAACTGAACATCATAACAAGAAGAACAAACAAAAAATCTAAAACGGTAATATCCCGATAATTTTCAGTAACGTTTGCCCGTTCCCAAAGAGGGGGACAGCTTCTAGTCTTCAAAGGCTACTCCTACAGCTTGCAGAAATTCCGCAACGACATTGCCCAGTGGAGGTGTACCATGGTGCAACCTGGGACGGCGAAGAGATGTACTGCAAAACTGTTCACTAGCATACAATATGACGTCATTGACTGCAGCGGAGATCATAACCATACCAAACCAAAGTTTGTTAAGAGGAATAATGTCTTAGTTAGGGCGTATTGAAATGTTTGTTTCAAAAGGTGCATAGTTGATAAATTTGTTTGCATTTAGAATTATTTTCCGTTAATACATTCTTTCTTTCTTTGTTATAACTGTGTATGGTTATATTTATTTTAATAACCATATTATAATCTTACTATACTCATGACAAACTTGGCGCTTTACCGGACATTTTTGTCTTAAAATGACTAGATTTTAAGTCAATAATATGCTGTTGTTTTCAAAGAATAGATATCTGCAAATATATTTAAATAATTTGTTACTGTTATACTTTTTATTAATATTTTTAGGTATATCTCGGTGACGATCAGACTGAATGGTGCCTTACACTGCTCTCATATAGTTATTGGTAGTTCATAATTTATATATATTTAAAATAATGCAAAAAAAGCCTCTTTATATTCTAAAGTAAGTTATACATTAGCTTAGAAATCTACCATCCAATGGACATTTTTATATTATCTCGAATGTAGATTTGAAGAACTGACTGTTATGAATCTAAAGGTATAAAGATTTCGTTAAATTGTTATATGAGTGATAAATATAGGATAAGAACTTTGTACCTAAAATGGTTTATTACACGGTATTAGATAACTTAACTTTTGTTCATAATGCTTAGTAAACCAATCCCTAACATATTCATAATTTTATAATATTAGTACTGAAGTATACTGATGCAGAATTTCTTTAACAGGCACATTTCTCTGGACCAAAAGAGGTGGTAAGCACCCTCTACTCGTTCTCAAAGGATACACATATAGCTACCAGAAACAGAATGCAGATGGCAGAATATCCTGGTACTGCTCTCGAAGGCTGAAGGGTTGCAGAGCATCAGCCATCAGCTTTGGAACCAAAGCCTACGCACATAAACCACACGATCACCCTCCGCCTAGACTACCCTGTCACGTAGCAGAGAATACTAATAACTTTCTTTCTGAAGACATAAATATATCATACTTCAAGAACGATCAACCTTAAAAAATATAATCAGATTTTTTTTGCAACGAACGCCATATAATGCTCCTGTTGTCACAAAGTTCTTACAGTCAACAATTTTAATATATGAATGAAGAATAATGTTTAAATGGACTCAATATTTTTGTATTATCATTGTACCGCAAATGAAGTATTAGTGAAGGAATAATTTGTCCTGTCGTGGCGTTCAAAGAAGCTTTTAATAGTAGTAATAGACCAGAAGTATAATGTTAACGCATATTTTAAGTAATGCTTAAATAAACTCATATGAAATTATGGTCGAGGATAAATATTGAAAGAGGAGGAGAATTTTTTTAGAAGCATTGTTTGTAGTTGAAAAAATATATGATAACAATGAGATAAGTCTTATATTTTAGCAATAAATAAATAAGATACCTAGTGTAGAAGAAAGAGTACATAAAATATTGAAATAATAAGTTAAAATCGTCAATAAAAATATTATTTCAACACGCTTGTTCAAATTTTAAATAATAATCATGATGATTGATTGCAACAGTGCAGTACAAAATGCAACTGCTTAAGTAATGGGTTAGTGCAGTTACTAATGTTGCATCAGAACAATTTACCTCGAACATACTTATTATTAGAACCCCTAATTATTGGGCTAAATAAGTGATCCGTTTTGGAATATCTGATTAATAACATTTTATAGATGTGACTTATATAGTTCGATCAGGACACTATTTATAGCTAAAGACATAATTCAAATAAGAATGAACTTTTGTCTTCCAACAAATATTATAACACCTTTTTTTCATGTATGTCGTATATTTAAAAAAAAACTTGCTGTCTATAAAATTTTCTTCCAAACCCTTTGCAAATCATGGCTTTCGATTAACTGTAGTGTCTTAGATTGCTTCACCTATTAAATAAGAATATCCTCCTATCGTTAGAAATGTATGTACCTAGTTGTATCATGAGACAGAAAACATTTACTATAAAGTATGTTAAAAATAAAAAGGATTCAAGGAGTTCAACAGGAAACTATTCTGGGTCTCCTTCTGCATAGTATTGCTTTTATCCTTAAGATCGGTTTATTTTCTCGCGCAGTTGTTTCATTGAAATATAAGTATTGAATAACTTTCCTAAAGCATACCAAGACGTATTATCATTTACTTGCCCTTTTTACATGTTACTTGGGGTCGGAGCAATACGTTTTCTTCTTCCATGCCGCTCCATCCATCCACATTTATTATTTTATATTATACCATGACGTATATTTTTTATTATTATTTTTATGCTAAATTGTGATTTTTTGGCTTTAATTTTGCCGCCCTATATGAAGCGCGGATTATAAAACAGTAAATGTAATTACTACATTGAAAGAAAATATTTGTATTTGGATATTTTCATGTGTTTTTTTTTTATATTTCTGGGCTGGTTATCCCTCAGCCATACATAAATAATGGTTTATTAACCAATTTCAATCTTATTTATTTTTTCGCTATTGCGAGGCTAGGCGGACGATACGCCTTGAACCTATATTCAAACTGATAATTTAGCGCTATCGGAGCTAGATTTTCTCTAGTAAAAAGTAAGCATATTATTTCTTCTGGAACTAATGAACCTACTTCATTAGTACTTAACTCCCATTAATAAGACTTCAAATGAAAACCTCATGAAATGCCTATTATAGTACTAAACTCCTTAATTAAGAGTAGATAAGTATTAATATACTTAATTTTAGCTATCCTAGTATTTTACTTTGTATCCTATTTATAATCGTATTAAGCATTTATTGGTGTGAGTTTAGGTAATTTGCCTTAATGTATTCGTTCCTAGTACAGTTTATTTGTACACTTTTTTATGTTCGCGGATGTTATATTATATTATCGCATATATCTAATAAATCGATTGGAAAATATGAATTTATTTTATTTCATCACTTCCTATTACTCTGTCCAATTTGTTTCAAGTCAGAGGAGTAAAACTCTCCTAACATAATGTGTATAATTTATTAGTTCTAGTTAATTACATTTTTATTGTAAAACCGTGTTATTCACGAATTTTACCTGAATCTTCATCAAGAGAACTACATAAGCAAAGTCACAATTTGACTGAAGTAGCCAAAGTTGCGGAGGCCACAATAAAACCCGTGGCAGAAAGGAATGTACAGGTTACTGCTATAAAATGTTGCTACTGTAATAAAAACCGATCACCGGATCTCAAGTTTACAATAAAGCGTTCAGGTCCTATTGCTAAGACTGAGTTCGGACGTAGTGGCTTTTGTAACCTATGTCCCAGAAAAAAAACGCACTAAAGAAGCGTGTATTGCGTGCAGTAGATCACTCTGCTCCGACCACGTGATATTTATGTGTAATATGTGTTATGGGAGACACAGATCTAAAGATAACACGGACGCGACGACGTGAGTGAAGTAAAAGAAATATGTTAGGATCGTTCCTATTGTGTTTTTATTATGTGGGATCGTAGCAGGTGGCGTACTGTAGTTTCTGCCTGCCTCCATAGGAAAAAAGGCGTGGTTTTATTAATGTATGTATGTACTTCTAAAGATCTCAGGGAAAAATGAAACTTTCGCATTTACACTGTAATTAACATTATTTTCCTCAACTTCCTTTATTTTTTTTTAGATTTTCGATTCTTCTTATACCTTGAGTAAACATAACTTTCACTGTAACCTTACCACTACGTACCGTACTATCAAAATAATACACTGCAACAAACATAGAGATAAAAAATATAGATTTCCTGACAAATGCATGTTTTATTATCCTTAAAAACGACGAATTTGACGTTATTTATTTCGTGAGAAATGTACTCGCGTGCGCCTGTAATTGTAACGTCTTATGGGGCGCCTTCTCACGGGTTAATAACATCAAAAATCATATCTTACATATTTTTCCTTTTAATCTTTACTTCTAAACAACTAATGAATTTACAGGAAAACTCATCCCTTCAGGTAAAGGGAAACACCCGTTACTGCTATACAACAAACACACATACACTTTCAAGGTACTGTCAGGAACAGGGGTCCTCTGGCACTGTTCGCGAAGAACCAGGACAGGATGCAAAGCCTTCGTCAAGACATCGCCAGACAAAATGAATTTTATCATGGCTGCTTACGATGCTCATTGTCACCAGCCGAGAATGGGTATAGTGATTCCGACTCCGATCTCTCAACAGCGACATTAATAGCTGATGTACGCCTTATTATTAGGAATAATATGAACAACTCGACAATAGTACGTCGTCGCATATTCTCGTCTTGTATCAAAACTGATTCTAGTTCCAATCCGATATATTGGAGCGATAAAACTTTGTCGTTCTACAAATGTTAGCTTAGCTAATGTTTTATTTTATTTAACGTAAGTCTTGCTCTACTTTTGTCGCAGCTATGAATCTCTTTATGGATTGATATTAAACTTAGATTTCCGCGAGAGTTTTGATTATTTTGTTCTGTTTGCAAGTTATTAAGACGTATATATTCCGCAATGTTAACGCAGTACTGGCCGTGCGCCTGCTCGGAGCCAGAATAACAATATTGAACCTCGTTTTGGACAGTTTTGTTGCAAAATATTCTTTGATTTACATATGCTACTTCAGTTATGACGAAATTCTAGCCATCAATTTTTCTGTGTAAAAATATTTTAAACATCTAAGTCGTTTTGGAAGAGTAACCAAAAATTCCGAAAGTAAACGTGTTGTTTATTATTAGTTACATGAAAAAACCATGTTTCACAAATAATGTACATGAAGCAATAGGAAATAAATATATATCTTTTCAATCCATTTAACCTAGCCGTTATTAAAGAGTATTATAGCTTTAGAAAGTAACCGTTTTACGGTGAAAGGTCCTTAAAGGATGAAAGGGATAAGAATGTTTGTTGTTATAGAGTTGCCCTGCCATGTCAAGAAAATCATTTAGGTAACACTTTAGACGTTACCTTTTTTCTTTTGTTATGGTACACGGTTAAAGTATCAGATAGGGAACCTTGTAAATTGATTAATGGTAAAATTAGATATAGACCAGTGAAATCGGCAATGAACTCCCAAAGCTATTGATGTGTTTTGGTTTTTAAGTATGATGAATGGATCAAAAAATCGGAACATGCTTTGCGATTTTAATGTCGATTTCTACTGTTGAATTACATCTTTGAAAGGTGTTATGAAATCCTAACTCACTCACTCACTGATTGACTTATCAACGCCCTGCCAAAACCCTTTGAACTAGAATAATATGAATACCTACATAGCAGAATAAACTAAGTATAATAGTAATTAATGTCCTAGAAATATAGTTTGAAAATTTATCTACAATTCCTAAAAGTTAATGTTTTCAAGACTCCTACAGAAAGGCACTACGCGACACTGTGGCAACGTTTGCATAGATACTTATATATGGTAATAATATTCGTAGAAAAAAATCCAGAAAAAGTATTGTTGCGTCCCTCAATCCCGCTTGTCTGTAGGAGAATAAATATATATATTCTCTAGAAAAATCTTTAAAATTGTGATTTATCTTATGGCTGCTCATACTCCTAGTTATCTAGGATTCTTTGTTGATTGTTTTGGGATTGTCAAAATGATTGATGAAGCACAAAATCTACATATTAATGTTAATTTTGATATAATTATAATCATTATATTAAGTATTACGATGATAATATTTTTTTTATAACTAGGGTATGATTAATAATAAATAATAATAATAATAAAATCTTTATTCAGATAATAAAAAGGTAAAAACACTGTATGAATCTTAGATTGATTATATTATATGAGCTAGTATAATATACTACTAATACTTTATTAATATAAAACATTTTGTAAGTTTTTATGTTCACGGAAACAATAAAATTAAAAAGTACAAATATACCGCTGTATTTTTTATCAAATAGTAGCAGTAGTTGTCAGCAGTGGTACCTGTTGTGGTAATCAAGGATACTCTTGATATGGGGATAACGGAAGATAAATGTCAGAATAAAACCTAACGTTCCTAATATATTTTAAATTATCAACAACTTATTTAAACAGCGTGCCAGATTTAAAAAAAATACGATGTTTCTAATTTCTTCTTTTAGGGATCAAATACATATCTACAGGCAAAAAGTACCCGGCGATGGTTTTCAAAAAGCATGTCTACAAAAGAGTCAAGAAAAATCGTTCTGGGAAGGTATTCTATCGATGTGTACTGACGCACAGAGGATGTAAAGCAACATGCCTCGTTGATGAAGACGACATAGAGCTGAAGGAGGATCATATTCACGACCCGCCTAAAACGAAAACGCAGGGTGGCAGATGGATTCTGGACGAAACCCAAGATTAGTTAATGTTATTCCAACATATGCCAAATTAAACGTTATAGTTTGTCCATGTTGTGTTTCCTTTTTGTATGCCAGATTTTGCAGGTGGCGTTGGGTCCATGGCAAAAGGGCGTAAGTTTATGCATGTATGCCAGATTTACTTAATTCATTACGTTTTGTAGTTGATACGAAATTGTTTTTAATAAGGATTCAAAAGCAAGTTCGATCAATATTTGTAGTTTCTTAAAAATACAAGAAGGTATTTATTAAAGACGGTCATAAAAGACGTAAAAAGTTAAGAAGCAAAACTAATTACTATTACTAGGTATTTTTTTTGTAATTATCTTTTCCGTTTTTCTTATTTAGGCGTGCGATGTTTGTCAGAAATAGTAAAAGATAACTGTTTTATATGTCATCTAGCATGATTTTCAACCGACTTACCAAAAGGGAGGGGGTTCTATGTTCGACTTCTTGTATGTTTTTTGTTCACCGATATCTCCGTCAATTGGGGACCGATTTTGAAAATTCTTATTTTTTTTGAAAGAGTATGTGCCGAAATTGGTCCCATTTTAATTTAGTGAAGATCTGATGAAGAACTTCGGAGATATACAACAGAACTCTTCAATAAATAACGGCAAATCTCTCGGGATTACTGCAATCGCATGTCTGTTTATTTTTTATACCATTTCATATCATAATATCACGCCAGTACGCTCTAAAGGGGTACGCAGATGTGTACAGTTCACCTTGGTTCACTCTCATTTCACCGGTTATGTTCAGTTTCATGATATTCGGGTAATCTGTTCTGGCATTATAGGTACCTTACTAATTCACGTTTATTAGGTAGGTTGAAAAGTAAAAAAACTTTTTACAAAAAAATACTACCGACTTCCAAATAAAGAAACTACAAAGTGAAAAATAACTTTATTTTTGGAAGTCGGTGTCAATAACGCAAAAAAGTGGTACTTACCAAAGACACCGAATTTTCACTTTTAAATTTATAGGTACATGAGAACAGTCATGTATAAATTAAAAAAAAAACTTGTCAATATATTTATGAAAACATCATGTACGTGAGAAAGAATTTACATCTTTATAGTAAAAACGGCTACAGGCATAATTACGTTACTAGAAATAGGAACCAATTAGTTTAACTAATTTCAGACTGGCTAAAGTGGTCTCATCTATCATGGGTTACTGTATAAAATGTTACAAAAAAATACCTCCCCATATTCTAGAACTGAATGAGACGAAATTTAAGACTTATATAGAACGCACACTATGCATGCAGGAATATTATAAGTTAGGGGATTACATCGCTGATAAAAATGCTTGGCTCAATGCTAGTCCTGCTCCGCAACCACTAGGGCGCAAAAACAAGTGATAAGGAGAACATGATTGTTTTGAAGTTGTTCATGTTGGACCTGTTGAAGACTATGAATATATTTATATTATATAAACTCAATTTATTTTTAGTATTTTATAACTGCACAACACATGTGTGAGAACTATGTAACAACTGGCAATCTACCATTAATAATGTACCTATGTGTCGTTCGTTGACTTGTGTGTGCCCTGGCAGTTGAGAATGTTTCATGCTGTTTCTAATATCTCTCTGATGGTGACACACGTGCTGGATCATTCGGTTTCCTTCATTATGGTTGAGCTGAGTGGTGCCAATCCATGCGTCATGTTCGTGTACGGGCGCCATCAGTTGGGACTGGTCATAACTTAGCTACCACGGCTTATTTTTTGAATTGCGTACTTATTGTATTTTTAGGGTTCCCTACCGTAAGGGTAAAAACGGGACCCTATTACTATTATTATGGTACGGAACCCTTCGTGTGCGAGTCCGACTCACACTTAGCTGGTTTTTAAATTGTTTTACGTGCACGTCTTTTTTACATCGTTCCCACATATATGTATATCTATCTTCAGAACGAAATCTTTATAAGTGCTTACATATACAAAGTTGATACGACAGAGGAGCTTTCCTTGATACTGCCTATACTAGGTACCATTCTCAAGCTCTGTACCAAAAATCAATTAAATAGGAGCAGTAGTTTAGTCGCAAATGATTTTTTTAAGTTTTTGCTCCGTTTGAACACGATGTATCTTTCCTAACAGCTGATTATGTCTATACGCATAGGTCATGCACCTTAAAACGATAAATGTGAGTAAAACCTACGACGCGTTGTTGCCGCCTAGGTATCTAAGGTCAGTTAAATTTGTTTACATAGGGTGGTTGCGTTTTATTCTGATTTGTAAGCTATTTAGTCTGTTTGAAAAAAAAAAACTCATTTATGGTGCTTTTGATTTTTATACCTTATCGAATTAATACTAAACACGTATAGTATACGTAGTGTAATTTAATGCCCCTCTGTCATATCAACTCTGTATAAATTGCATAAAAATAAGTAACAACAATATTAAATGAATAATAAGGGCAATGATATTTTTTTATTTATGTTGTTATTTAATATTTACTTAAGTAGGTTCATATATTTTGCATGAAGACTATTATATGGATAATTTATTTAATATATACAATATTTCTATATTCACAGTTGACTTTATACCAACTAAGGCCAAACATGGACTCATACTGATTAAAAACTACACGTACAGTTGGTGTCGTCAGTCTAAACGTACAGGAGAAAATTTTTGGAAGTGCACCAACAGAGGAAAAGGCTGCAAAGCTTTTGTTTCCGGTGGAAAAGACGGGTATTTTGCCGGCCCTAGTAAACACAATCACGATCCTCCAAAGTATTCAAAGACAGAAAACGGCAAATGGGTACGGCATTTATAAGAACAAAGATGAAGATGGAATGGAATACGCCACAATTTTTTTGGAATGAAGATGCGAAATAGACAGAACAAGCATTTATGGTAAAATGGAACACAACCCAACATTGACCTCACTAAGCTTTATTTTTTTTTAAATTGCATAATTAGATGTAATTAAGTCATATACTTAGACAATAGAGACATAAATCGTAATTAATTCGGGTTCATTTAACTAAGCTACCTAATCCTTAGGCATATTTCAAGAAAGCTTCAGTAGGATAAATTGTATACTTTCAAGCATTAATATTAATTACTTTAATTTTTTCACAGCCCGCTATATACCATCGAAAGGCAAACATCCACTTCTAATGTATAATAATTATACGTATAACAGGTACTTTGAGTCCAGAATTACAGGGACGATACTTTGGAAGTGTTCCAATAGGGGCAAGGGCTGTAAGGCTACAATCTACACTGGCGTGGAAGGGGGCTTTCGGCCAGGTCCAGGGAAGTACAGCCACGACCATGCACCTCCAAATTACATAGTTAACAGGAACGGCGAGTGGATTAGAGTGGCGATGAGAACACACAATAGCATCACGCCTGTATTCCATCAAGGGTTAGACAGGGGTGCACCTATAGCACACCCAAGATGAGATGGCGATGAGTAGAGACCGGATTATAAGCATATGCAATTGCATATTTACCCCATTCTTAGCGAAAAGTGTATATTATTATATCTAATAAGGATGATGCATATTTTCCCTATATTTATTATATTTTTCGGTAGGTTACCCTATTCATAAGTACTAAACAATTTATACTTATAAAAATACTTACCTGATTGTTTACGTTTACAAAAATGTTAAATAATTTTTCGTTTTAGTGCATCGTCTATAAAGTTGTTACATTTTGGTATTGATTCACTAATTGTATGTTGATATAAAATTAAAACCTACCACTTTATTTCGTTTTGTAAAATTTCAATATTGCATATTTTACAAATTATTACGCATTTTATATAATCCGGTCCTTGGCAACGAGAAAAGGACCTCACGTCCGATTAATATATTGATCTCAATAGATTTGATAGCATCATATATATAAATGCTACTACAGTGTCAAAAGAAGCTCTAGTCAAATTTCATTCGATGTCTGCGATGGCCGCTTGGCAATCCCAAATCTCATATTTTTTTTCATATTTCTAATCGCTGTCGCGACGCTGTCGTTGATAAAATGTCACTTATCTAGAGCCTAAGGATCACATTGCGCTTTAATGATATTTTCGGGCGGGCGCTGTTAGGAAATATTTGTGAATTTATTTGTAGAATTATACGAGGGTCATTCAATAAATACTTAGCCTACAAAAAGTAAACGAAAATTTTGGAAAAGTGGCAATTTATTTTTCAACATAGTCTCCTTTTAGTTCGATACACTTAGCCCAGCGATGCTCCAACTTTTTTAACCCGTCGGAAAAATATTTTTTGTCAAACTCTGCAAAATAGGCCTCCGTGGCGGCGATGACCTCCTCATTCGATCCATATCTGTTCCCGGCGAGTGATTTTTTCAGATTAGGAAACAGAAAGAAGTCACAAGGGGCCAAATCTGGAGAATACGGTGGATGGGGCAGCAATTCCTAGCGTAATTCGACCAATTTGGCCATGGCAGCGGCAGACGTGTGAACCGGTGCGTTGTCGTGGTGAAACAGCACTTTTTCTTCGCCAGATGGGGTCGATTTTTCTTTAATTCGGCGTCGAATCGGCCCAATAAATAGTAAAGCCCTGTAATTGTTTTACCCTTCTCGAGGTAATCGATGTAGATCACACCTTGTGAATCCCAGAAAACGGTGGCCATAACTTTTCCGGCCGATTTTACAGTTTTCGCCTTCTTTGGAGCACGTTCCCCGGTCTGGATCCATTGTTTTGATCGCTCCTTGGTCTCTGGTGTGTACCAGTGGATCCAGGTTTCATCGACGGTTACAAAACGACGCAAAAACTCCGCTTAAACAGCGCCAAACACGTCTCCGATGTGGTCTCACGGTTGCGCTTGTTTTCTGGTGTGAGTAAACGCGGCAACCATCGCGCCGACAGCTTTGTCATGCCGAGTTCCTCGTGAAGAATATGATGCACTGTTCCTTCTGAAATGCCTACAGTCTCAGCTAGCTCCCGAACCTTCAATCGGCGATCTGCCAATACGAAATCATGGATTTTTTAAATGTTTTCCTCCGTAGCAGCTGTTTTCGGTGCACCTGGACGTGGTTCATCACAGTTCAAAACCGACGTACGGCCACGTGCAAACTCGTTGAACCAATTCTTGACAGTGGCCATCGATGGAGAAGAGTCACCGTACACAGCATCCAAGCGCTCTTTGATTTCGATGCGCGTTTTCCCTTCCAAAAATAGGAATCGAATCACCGAACGATATTGCTCTTTTTCCATTTTTGTAAAACCGATCGACACGTTCGCTTCCATAAGTTGTCAAATTAAAACAAATGAAGGGATTGGAATGAAAATTTGAAAAAAGAATTAAAAAAGAATGTGCTACACTGTGGTAAAACTCTTTTGAAACTACAGCGCCCTCTGGCGATGAGGCTAGGTACTTATTGAATGCACAAACCAAGATTTCGGGTTTATACTTTTTATACTATCTTAGTTTATCGCCATCAATCCTAGTAACGTTTACTTAATATTTTAAGCATTAGGAGTAAGTAAGCATCACTTACTTTAAAATAATGAATAGTGAAACTTTTTTATTTAATTTTGTGAACGACTGGTATCATCGTGGTATAATCTCGTGTTTAAACATTAAAAAAAACATATATAATTTATTCTAGTCATATTAAATGTGTGTAGATAATAAATTTAATATTTGTCTTTGAAATACTTTTATTTTACCTAATAATCTTTTAATTACATTATTTTATTAAGATTACTGGCACATCACATACATTTAACATTTTTACATGTAAAAAATAAACAGTATAGTATATAACATTAACATGGTACATAAAATTTGCAATTCATTGGCTTCAATAAATGCCTGAACCAACTCAATACAAATCATTATAAAGGAAAATTAAAACCATTTCATTACAGTTTACTACACAACATCAGCAAGAGGGACCCGACACCTCATGGTCAATGGATATGCCTTTATCTGTCGGACGTATTGTCTGCAACATGTGAAAAAAACTTGGAAGTGTGCAACACATAGCGGTTGTACGGCTAAAGTACACACCGTAGAAGACAAAATTATCAATGTGCACAATGATCACAACCATCCCGCGACAGTCAAAGCCTGGAACCTTCTACATCTGCAGTCGTACCTACTTGAATCGTAACAAATGTTTTATTTAAGAAATATAGACCTATATTTTATACTGCTGTTTAATTAAGACGAGTTAGTTATTTATTTATATATTTTACGGTAACACCAACATAAAAAACAATAATACTTACGAAATCGAGGGAACACCTCATATATTATAGGTATACATAAAGCGATTTTGGTATTTTCATCAACAATGCAATCATTTACACTCAGAATGTATCTTTTTGTGAAGTGGAACTGATGAAGAAGACCATAGGTGGCCATTGTCACTCTTTGATGATAACTATGTCACAGGTATAAGATATCTCGAATAGTTAACCGACTATGATGAAGCATTATACTTATACATAAATGGTACGGATGAAAATGGTACCAGCGAACTGATGTGATGATTATGCCGGAAGGTAGGCATTGTAACGCCGAAATAAGACGTATCTTAGTCGTATTTGGGCTTATTGGCATTGTCATGAGATGTACTTCATTGGCTATTAATGATTTTCATGGTAATTTGAGGTACCAAAACTAGAAAGAAAAAATAAAAACGGTTTAACAAAAACATTAAACCGAGGTCCGAAACAAATACTCCATTTTTTTAAGTTCAATCTGATTAAATTAATTTCTAACATTTTTTTCAGGATTCCAAAATAGAAAACAGACGAGGGAAGAAAGATTGGAGGGAAAGAGGATCGCTGAAATCTTTTTTATAGCGATCGTCTTTAAGGAGAATAAAAAAAGATACCTTGAAAAAGGCGAAGAATTAATGGATAAAGGACGGTTTAATACAAAGAAATCGGTTACTCTCAGTCAACTCTGGCGAGAACGGAATAAACGATATATAGTTCTGCATCACAAAAATTCTGTTCGGAAGAACCTTAGAATTTCCCTGTCAAATTATAAAAAAGAAACATTATCTATTTAACACTACTTTATTTTTGAATACTGTTTACTTATTAGAATAAATAAGTGGTAAACCTGAATTTGCATTGCGTTTATAGATCCTAGACCAAATCGGTATATCCCACATGTGTAGAATATACTAGGCATTGTTCGGTAACATGTAAGCTTCTTAGACAAATCTTTTGCAGATCAAGCAATATGGTAACATTCTCAATAATTGTCCACTTTTAAAATTACTGTTCAAAACTTTATCTTGAATATAGGATAAGAGTAATAAAATGATATAATATAAAATAAGATTAAAGAGTAGTCTCTGCTATTTTTTATGCTATTATCTTACGTAATTATAAAATACATATATATTTATTGACTACCTGGAGTATTATCTCGTCTTCTTCCTTTAAATCCATCCAATTGTTTTCCTTAAAAGACCGCTTTTAGCAATAAGAGATTTTATAATTTTATCCTGTGGAATGGTTTCTACTGTTGTATGTACGTAAGAAAAAGTACCTGGATCCTGTACTTATACTAAATATAAGTTTTAATCGCTAGCCCGCATTAACCAAGCGTTGTAATTAATGCTTGTGCCTTCTATGTATGAGAAGAGGCTTTTGCTCTGCAAGGGGCAGTAATAGGCTGGTACTATATTTTTTATTACTTTTCATTTTTCTATCTAACCAACTACCGAATTTCCAGAGACAATCCAGTTTTCTGTATCACAACGAGGTGGGATTATAATGCATATGGGGCAATACACTTATAATAGAAAGGCTTCGAGCGGTGGTAGGGACACCTGGTATTGCACGGGCTACTACAATCATCCTCCATGCAAAGCTAAGGTGCACACGCAGGGTAGCACAGTCTTAGCCGTTTACGGGAACCATCGCCATTAATTCTCCTTCAAGATCATTGACGCAATATGCACTGTATGGTATACTTTTTTTGTTGAATTAAGTATTTTATTTGGAGATCTGTAGGATTATTATGTTATAAATGATTGGGTTTATATATACAATAAATATATGTTATTTCTTATAATCTCGCACAGTCTATCTGTTACCCCTAAAAAATATTAACTATATTCTTATTGTCTAAGTAAATGCCACTAAGTAGCAGATATTTCCATCATATTCAACACTTAATAAAGAAAAATAGATTAAAAATCATCATCATTTCAGCCGAAAGACGTCCACTGCTGGACCTAGGCTTACCCCAAGTGTCGCCAATAAAATTCTAATCACTACCCAATTTTAGAAAGCAAAAGGACAAAGTGATATGGAAAAAGTAAAAAGTTTGCAAAATGTTATAACTCCGTTGTTGAATAGTAAATCCCTCATTGCTTCCTTTAATCAGTGTTTCCTTAATTGTAGATTAACAATTTTTCCCACGTTGGGCGCCAAAGCGCGCCAATACAAACACTGCTTTTAATTATTCGCAGTTCTATTATTACAACGAATAACATCCCGTCTATTTCGCCCAGGATATCCAAGGTCTATAGCCTTGTCATAACACAGCCGAATACCCGTATTTCACATGGGACTGCTATGTGACCTCCACACCCCAATAACTGATAAAACGATAAACCATGGTCAGACTAGTTATTTCAGGCGTCTGAATACCGGTAACAAACCAAATTTAACCAGTTATGTTATTTATTATTGATGTCTTTTTTTACTTACAGGTTATGGAGACGCGACAGGTCGAATATACCTCACGGAGAAAGGTGGTCAAGTCTTAATACTCCGGGGCCATAGATTCTATCGAGAATATGGGAACGAAATGCGCAGCTACTGGCGGTGTTCGAAGAGAGCTTCTCTTGGTTGTAAATGTAAAGTGAGGATTATCAACTCCAGGATACTGCTCTCCAATGAACACAATCATGTATATCAGAGAAATATTCTTTTATAAATTAGAAATACATTTTTTTTTGGTATCTTGCAATCTGCCAACTGCTCAGACAAAAGACTATTGTATCCCTTGTTTCATATAGGTTATATTTTTAGATTATTTTCTTAAACCCTATACAATATAACTACATTTTGTAGAATGGGGCAGCTATTCGTTTTGCTGCCCTAGTCCTTGCGCAGGTTAGGTTTCCCTACTGTATTTTTTTTGTTTCGTTTTTGCTTTATTAGCACTTATTACATACGATCTTTATATATTATATCCACACAATACATTTTTAGACTACAAATATTAAGATTTTTAATAGTAAATTTGTATCTACATAGTGACATGCTAATGGATGAATTATTTAATATTATCCATCATAATAATTGCGTCCGCTGAAAGAAATAAAAAATGTGGTCTAAAAATTATGTTTTCGACTAATTTTTTCAGGTCAGAAGATTTAAGAAAACAAAGGTATTCTAAAAAGACAAAAATTTTGTTAATGCTAACGATATTTTACTTAATTGCCCTTTAATCAATAAATTGTATTTTATATAATAATGTTCTCCTTTTTTATTACTAACACTACTAATTTTACCATTTCTAACATAACCCGTCAAAGCTTTTAGTTTAGAAAAGTTAAGGCATGAATAATTTAATCAGTAAACTAGTTGTTGTAAATGGATTCCAGACATTCTAATTCATAATATTTTTTTCAGGTTCTTCGGCTAGTAAAGGCCTCGAGAATCTTCGCATTAGCAACGTAACGACGCAAGAACTTGACAATGAATCTGACGATGACGTCATCGAGGTAGTACGAGACGACGCCCCAATAGAAATACTATCGGACGGTGAAGAGTTGGAAATAGAAATGAAAAAACAAACACAGAATAATGTAAACGTAATACAAAACTTCCAGTATACATCCCTACCCTCTCAATCTAATATTGACGAAACTAAAATTGAAGAACCCAATATCGATGAACCCAATTTAATATTGCCTTCTGATGAACCGAATATTGATGAATCTAATATTGACGTTGATGGAAATCGCAGTGACGATGATCACATAATCGATCCACTAACGAATAATGAAATGATTACTGAAGTTATTCCAAATTGTATGGTTATGTTTGCTAATGCAGTGACATTGGAATTGGACTCAACGAATCGTGATATTGTCAACGAGGACAATCGTTCAAATCATGATGATGATCATGACAGTCATGATTGTCAAGATTGTCAAGATAGTCAAGATTGTCAAGGTAGTCAAGATAGTCATCATTGCCAAGATAGTCAGGATGATCATGGTGAAGAAAACGTTGAAGTTAACGTGACTGATGATGTCTGTGTGCCTGAAACTAAGGAACCTCCGCAACCAGTAGTTTTCCCATGTCATTGTCCCGTTCAGAATGATCACGGCGAAGAAAATCAAACACCTGTTGAAAATAACTGCAATTCAGCTAGTAACTTAAATGACGATGAAACTGGAGATTTGCCTATCGAACCTAGTAAGACAGTTACTGAAAGCAAAGTATAAATGTTTTTATTCAGTTTTTAGGCAATAATTATTGTATTAACATGATTATCTGATAGTATAATTTGATGTAGTGCTTTTGTAAGCTTCGGTTGTTTTAAGAAACGCAGGGATTGTATTTATAACTATTTATTCATTATGTAAATGTATGATGATTAATTTGTAGAAATACGTGAAACAATCCCTTCCTGACTATACATGTTTCGGTGTAGTGCAGCTGATGTTGTAATAATGATTACATAAAAACATTGACATATAAATTCGAGCATCGTGCAGATATATTAAAAAAAAACACTTTCATTCTTTCGTTTCAAATTCAAATCTTTATTGCTCGACACAGTAAAATTCCAGTTATTAGGTGGATGCACAGTTTACTGTGTTCTACCAATTTAGGGATGCAAATAATATTGAAATTATAGAATATCATAAATATTGTTAAAATTATAATATGTCATAAATTATCATTCATTTCGCTAGAATTTAGAAATTTCTGTTTATTTGAATAAATCGTACTTAGTGAACAACATTACTTTCTTTTACTCTCCTTTTACAGTTATTATTTAATTTCTCTTTTTGATGATTGCGTTTTGGTTACAGAATGTTCGTTTTTACTGACTAGGAGTAGACGGGGAGCGATTATTTTGCTTCATGAAGGCTTTAAATATCGTCAGGACTACACTCACGGGGAGAGGACGTCTTGGCGGTGTATTCGAAGGCACAATGGGTGCAAAGGCTGCGCTGTAACTAAGGGGAATAAGCTGACGAAAGCTAGTGAACATACGCATGATGAAGAGGAAGTAGAATCGGATGAGAAAAGCTAAGAGTGGTGTATACCAGTAAGAGGATATGCGGCTAAGAGGAGTTCTAGCGATGAGGTACTGTAATGAAATATCAAATATAATTTCTTATAATAGAAATAATTTCAGCATTATACTCGCAAGGATTTCCCCTAGCCGCTTGCAATAGATACGATTAGGTAGTAATCGTTGACTGTCTATTTTTTGTACCTTCACAGTTAAATTATCGTTAACAAGTAATACATGAATTTGTTTTTATAGGTTGGTCTCTATACATATGGATTAAATGTTCTACCTATGATTGTTTTTTTTATACCCATTAATATTTTATTTTTGCTGTTATTTAGAATCGCTAGATTTATTGGTTGAAGTTACAGATTAAGTTATTTGTTGTTTGACATGGTATCTTAATTTAATTAAAATATAGACATAATTTGGGATTTTTAATATAAAAAAACTTAAACTATTGTTTTTGTTTTATTTACATTTCTTTTTTACTAAATTAAACTTAAAACTTAACTGACGAAATGTTATACCTACATATCTGCCAACTTTATCGGGGATATACAACCTTGAAATTTGTACAGATCCACACAACCAACAATTTGCCATCGTCTTTGTTGATAAAACTGAAAAAAAAAACGAAGTATACACGAAACTGTAAAATACAATACTGTTTCCAGGGCGTCGGCTTGGCTATCGTCTCGCGACCTTCACGGAGATGAACGGAAGAAATGTGCTGATGATAGGGAACAATCGGTTCATGAGGCACTACATCAGCAGGCGAGGCAGGACTCGTTGGAGATGCTGCAAGTCCTTCAACAAGTGCAGGGCTATTGCCATCACAGACGGAAACTATATCATGAAACTTAATGATCAACATAACCATTAATAATTAAAAAACCTATAAGTACAGGTTTCTGGAAATCGAAGACGCAAGTCAAATGGTGTTATTGGCTGATGGAAATGTATTCAATCAATCACACCAGCTAACGTGATCATGATAATTTTGCGTTAGTTTTCGTTCCAGAAACTGAGCCTAACCATAGCATAGATGTCCGAACTTAAGTCAAACATACTGATCAATAAGACCGATCAATAAGAGATGTTTTGTAACAGTAAACATTGTGTGATAAATAGTCTTATGACCTTAGTTTTTTTATATGTTCGTCTATATTACATTAGTTCATATAACAACGTTTAAGTATTACCACTGACATTGTTGCACCTTTTGTAAATATGAATATAAAATATTCGTAAGAACTAACATTTTTAGATCAAAATTAAGGAAAATAAAAAATAACCTTCGTATAAATATTATTGGTATAAAGGTTTTTAGCAATATTGATATATTAACAACAAAAAAAGTAGAAATTATATTTCATAAGCACATAAATAAAATTTAAATTGTTACTAGGTTTACGTAGATGATAGTGTACTACTATTAAAATAAGTTAGATTTAGAAAAAAAGTAAATACGTAAATTGTAATATAAGTATATTTTAGAAACATAGAAAACATACGAATATAAATTGATTTACAGTTACAAATGAAATCTGTTAAAATAGTTTTAACAAATCGCAATAATTTAATAGATACAATAATACATTTGTTTATATTACTTTGATTTATCTTGGTTGCATGAAATATACTGCAAATAATATTGTTAATCGTACATAAGAGAAAGGTGGACTTATCCAATTATTCCTTTTTTTATAAGAATTTTATTATTTTTATTAGACTGTTGAAATTACTGCATCTATAAGATTTTTCTAGTCCTGCAAACTTTAGATCTCTTTATTTTAATTTCCTCAGCAGCACTTCGAATTATTAAGGTAAAACATTTATTAAACTTGTTTACTGAAGTTAAATAATCATCACTCCATCCAGGCAGATAGTATGCAACCAGCAAAATAAAATGAAAATTTTCTGGATTGATACCTACCGTACTTAAAAGTAACTTTTACAGTGATGTATTTTTAATAAAATTTTGAAAGCATCACTCCTTATTATAAAATTATATAACAATTAAAACCATTCTAAATATAATGCATTTAATTATGACATATTTTGTGTACGCACGATTTATATTTTTTGGAATGCGTAGATTTTGGAAATAGTCTTTTAACACCCTACTAGATTAATATAATTTTGATAATTATATTTTTCCTAAAAGATTTTGATACCACAAAATATTTCTACATTTACGAGTTATGGATTTTTTGTATTATTCAATGTGGTCTTCCTCGAATTTATTTAGTCTTTGTTAATATTTAAGTGCAACTTCAACATTGCAAACTTCATCTGTCACAAAATATAAAAATGCAATTATGATTGTATTTAAACAAAATATACCTAGGGATAGATATAGGATTTTATTGTTCTCATTATGTGGCAACTATTATTAAGTTGTAAATAGAATCTGATCAGCTTTATAGATTTTATCCTTGTAACCCTGTTTATTGCATAACGTTATGGCAGCGGTATACACAATTGTATAAAATATTAAAATGTAGAAAGTTTTGTACGTAAATGTTAGTACTTTTGTTCTGCGTTTAATAAATAATACAATACTTTTAAAAGTTTTATATTATTTACCCTGTCTAAGAATTCATTTGTAGAGGAATGAGGCATTTGTCCTGAGGAAAGGTTTGAATATGAATGTATATAGGTATATGGTAGGTATAACAGTCGGGGTAGATCAATGAAACGTTAGAAGTGAGTTGTCTGTAGAGATGTTTTGAAGAAAATTATATACTGCGCTGACCCCAATAAGTTGGGATAAGGGCTCCTGCTCTTATCTCAATTCTAAGATGAAGAGTGCGATGTTTAAGAAATCGTTTTTTTTTCTTTTGAACAATTAGAGCCCAGCGCAGACAAGTAACGGTGTGCTTTTTCGTGACCATATATATCGATGTTCGTAACAATAAAACATTAGGTAGGTAGGTACTTCCTTTTTAGCAAAACATCAAGTTACAACTAGTCAAGTAAACCTATAGATAAACAAACCATGCTGGTATATCTTTAAGCACAGCAAGGCGGTTGAACACCTCATGTTTAGCTATGATGTTGTCGACGATGAAGCACGCTAGCCTAAGTAAGCTATTCACTCTCGACTTAAAGGCGGCTAGGATATAATCACCAGGTAACACGGTGTGCGTTACCTGGTGATTATATCCTAGCCGCCGCCTTCAGAGGATTCCACTCCTTACTGTATATATATTTTATTATCCATACCCAATATAATAATACATTATTTCATCAATTTTGACCTCGTTTGTATTGGCCTCAATAGCTTATCAGAAAAACTCCCTTAAACAAATCAAAAAATATTGCCGTGTTCACGTTCATCTCACCGACTTCGTTCCCCTCGTGGGATGAATGGCAATTCCTTATTTTTTCCCGATCATCCCTCTGATTCTGTTGGTGGGACGAACGGGAATAATTTGTAAATTTTTGTTTCGAAGCCCATTTGTCCCGCCAAATAATTTCTGTCTGTTTAAAATTACAGAACAATTTATTAAATCCAACCTGTTGAAAATGATGGCTGAAATCCGCGGTATTCAAGCCAATAATAAATCAAGAGGTTGATAATTTACTTTCTTGCCGCTTGTGGCAGCACTGTTCTTTCCTTGACATCTATGTTTTATTCTGTACTAGTTGAGAAAAATATCGCATCGCATATATCTTAATTTATTAGTACGATTTCTTCACAACTAAATAACTGATTTGAAAAGTAAACTGAAAACACAACGATTAACATTTCATGCACAATAATATTTTTGCGGGACAAACAGCACTAATATAAGAACGTATTCCCATTCGTCCCTCTCAAATCCCGAGTGGGACGAACGGGAACAAATTTAGTATTATTTTTGTAAATTCCCATTCGTCCCACCAGGTGGAAGAAGTCGCGGGGACAAACGGGAATACACGAATATTTCGTCTTTATTTCAGCGTTCAACTTAATGATGATTCGTGGCAGAACAAAGCTATACTATAAAGAACAGTACTACTTCCGACACCTGGTCAACAAGAGCGGGATGACTCGTTGGAGGTGCCAGCAAAACTGGAACAACTGTAAAGCCGCCATTTGGACTTATGATAACTCTATTGTTAAATACAATAAAGAGCACAATCATTGAGCTGAGAAACTACGTTGTTTCACTACTATGTCATGCCCTCCCATCCCTCTTCTATGACATGCCATTGCCATCACCCGTTATGAAAAGGGGACGATGTCATACGTCCTGTATAGCTGTGTCTCTCTCTCGCTGGAATCACGATGGCTTTAAGACGTATTAGTTCGACCCCTGATCTCTCTTCCTTAAGCTCTGTTTTCTGTAATATTTTGTGTATAGCGTAGCGTAGCGGTTAGCATTTGGACAAAACCTTGTCTTTTCACCACATTAAGGTAATGTACAGTACAATATTAAGTTACTAATGTTTAGTTGGCCAGAAATTAATATCAATACCTTTCAAATTTTGCTATGTTTTACCGTCAGCCCAGATTATAAGGAGCGTGCATGGACATCCGAAACTCTTCTACCAAGGATACTTCTACAGGCCGCACAATGCTTATCGGGGTAACAGAATGCAGCTGTGGTATTGCAGGTTTAGAAACAGCAAGCAGTGCAGGGCCATGATAAGAACTATCGATGGGAAAGTAGCACGACGCCAACAACCCCAACACATATGCCGAATACCTATCGCCTCAATAGATCCGTTCTTAATGTTATAAATGCGAGAGTAACTAAGTACCTGTTTATCTGCCCTGGATTAGGACTGAGGTCTTTTGTTCACGAGGCACCGAACGACACGATTTGCGGTCACAATATTTAACACACGACACACTGCATACGGTCTGTCGTCCGTTCGTTTGTTCACTAGACACGATTCTGCAACGACACTGCAGTGTAATTGTATTGTTTTATAAGCGCGTGAGTGACGAACCACGCGTGAGCCGTGCGGTGCGGTGTGTCGAGTCGTCAACAAGCGCATACCGTTTTTGTTCAGCTGCTAAATCGTCACCGCAAAAAAACCGAACCGACATAGCGGCATCGACGACATAGCCGAAAATCGTGTCGCGTGTGGTGCGGTGTTGTGCAATGAACAAACGGTCCATACAAATATATAGAGCCTTGAATGACCTGAATCGTTACCACATTTTGCGGTGTCGTGTGTCGCGTCGTGAACAAACGACCTGAGGATACTTTTGATCCCGGGATAAAGTTCCATTGGGGTAATTAAGCCGCTGGTAGAAGCTAGTAATATAATAAATCTGTGATGCAGAGACTGTACTGCCACAATAATAAATGGCTCTCATTCAGGTAAAGTTACTGCAATGGCCTGTATGGAAAACATTCTAATCGATTGCGTACCCAGGTAGGCCGCTGCAAAGACAATTTGGCGAAATGCGGTTTTATAGACACGTCTGGCACACAATGTGAGTGCCCCTTTGCAGAATATGACACACATACTGGAGTGCCCGAAGTGCCCATACAACTGCATTTTAGAGGACTTAATGAAAACCACTGCTGCTGCTCTTGGCGTCGCTGCCTTCTAGTCCCAAAATATATAAAGAGTTTTCCATCGACTCGAAATTTGAAAATAAAGTTTTTACCTAGTGAGAGTCAACTTCCAAAGATGTGTGACAGTTACGTGTCTGCTTATTGGTAGTAAAATATAGTACCAACGTGTTTGTAATCCTAGTCAATAATGTTTAAGTTTCTTTTTTTTACTAGAATCTCTTCGTTTTACAATTTTTTTGTAAATTAAGTTGTAAACTCATTGTCTATGTACGTAGTTTAAATATAACTGTAGGTGTTTTTTATTTATTATATTACATAATATTTAGAACTTGGACTAGCCATGTGTACAGTAAATTGTTTCCTAATTCTATTTTATTTTTTTAATTATTCCATGAATGTGATACTTTCATAAAAATGTATCCTGAAAATATTTCGCAAATTAGATTTGAAATATGTATACCTATATGATTTGAAGAACACATCGCATTAAAAAATGTTTAATTTTTTTCGCTTCAGCTATTTTTATTTCATATAGGCATAAGGTGATTTTGTATTTACTAAATGTGCCATATTTTGTTGCAATAATAATAACTTTGTTATAAAAAAATACATTTTCAACCACTTGTGGTTCCCCTAATTATTCTTAAATAAGCTAGTTAGCTAGTTATTCATGGGACGAGTTACTTTAAAACGGAGGCGTAGGTATATTTGCGAAGTATATAGGATTTATTCCTATTAAATCACTTTTATTACGATACATTTTGAAAAATCACTCGCGCCTGTTCTCTGTCTATGTTATTAAATCTAATTCTTAATTCGCATGACATTTCAAAAGTACCACGTAGGATAATGCCCATCATTTATTACTAATTCATTGACCATAACTATCGATTTGCCCAACTGTTACGTAGCAATATTCATAATGACCACCAGACAATGTGATAAATATAGAAGTTTAAATAAGTATTCATTACATTGCCCATTTGACTTGACCAGATTCATAATGCCAGGGCATTATACGTAGTGTACCTACATTCACTAGGTCTATGACATAATTTACCTTCTACCAGTTTAATAAAAGTTACTTTGTGTCTGTTACGCTAATTTCATTGTTGATAAAACTTACATTTAAGATATGGTAGTTTCAAATGTACTCTCAAATATTTTTCCAGCATCCCAAAATAAGAACATGGCATCTCATCTACCAGAAGATTTGACAAAAACTAATAAACATAGATCTAAATGCAAGTTACCCGGTTGTAAAGGTTAAACTTTTATAAAATGTCAGGAGTGTAAGGTATATATTTATGTTTCAATTCCACTAGGAATTGTTATAAAACTTTCCATGAGCATTGTACCATTTTAACAAATATAGGAATACAATGATAATACTGAATAAACGTGTAGTTTTTCTCCTGACCCAAAGTATTTTAAATACTACTTCTGTCCACGGAAAAGACGTTCTTCAAGGAAACTAGAGAGAATTAAAAAAAAAAAATGTGCCTTCAATATCAAACTTTGTTCAGCTGATGATAACTTTGCATGGTAACTCCATTGATTCTATTAATTCCTTGCCGAAAGTTGTTAATTTCCACGGGCAGAAGCAGATTAAAAAAATATGTTTGCCCATTTCCGTTACACCATGTATACGATACTTACCTGAATATCCTAAAATAGATATTTATGTAACATGTCCAGTAAAAGAAAAACTGACCAAGTGCGAGTCGGACTCGCAGACGAAGGGTTCCTTACCATTATCGCAAAAAACGGCAAAGAAATCACGTTTGTTGTATGGGAGCCCCACTTAAATATTTATTTTGTTCTGTTTTTAGTATTTGCTATTATAGCGGCAACAGAAATACATCAAGTTTCAACTGTTTACCTATCAAAGGTCAAGAAATACAGCCTGGTGACAGACGGACAAAAAGACAGGCTGTTCGTGGAATCTTAGTAATAGGGCCCAGTTTTTACCCTTTGGGTACAGAACCCTAAGAACGCTGATTAAATTGAATAATTTCCCAGGTCCCAGCAGAATAAATAAATAAATAAAATTAAAAATACATTTATTTCAAAGAGTATCAACATTATACAAAAATAATGATTTACAAAAGTGTACTTATGAGCTAAAGATCTATTTTAATAATAAAACTGTAATTCTATTATTTAAAGCTTATTGTTAAGCATGCATCAAATGCACGATGCCTTAAGACACAATAATTTGACAAGATCTCAAGGCACTTAATCATATAAAGAGAGACCGGATCTTCTTAAAAAAAAACATAAAATATAAAAATACGTTATTCAAAAATATAAATCAATAATATTCGACAATTATGACAACAAACTACAAATCACACAATTACATTATTTGAATAATATACGTAAAAAGGAAAATTAAATATACAGGAATGATTGGAAATTCATTACTCACAAGTCTTATCATCAAATTAATACTACATTTCAGATTTTCAAATTTACTAAACTAATTTAAAATAATCTCCAATGCATGGCTTTAAGCAGCTTGACAAGAGAAAAGACAGGCATATGTGATAATAAAAAATATGTGAATTACAAATAATTGTTAAAACAAATAATGTTAAAACAAATAATGTTAAAACAAATTAAAACAATTAAAATCAGGCGGGTTACTTCCCACCTAGATAAAAAAAATACAAATGTTTTTTTAGAAAATAACTATAGAAGGTACAAATACCATTTGGTCTAACATAAACTTAACACTAAAAGTAGGGCACGGAAAAAATACCGTGGCGTAATAGAAAACTAAGGAGAAGTGTCCATTTTGACATATTTCATCACAAGCACTGCCGCAATACGAACATCATGATCGCAATTCAGTTTTGAACCTTGTAAACAATTGAGCTTTTAAAAAAATATCATTAATGCGTAGCGTAGCGTACACTTGAAGTTCAGTTTACGCTTCAATTTTTTTTTTTTTTTAAACCCGTTTTCAAAAGGTCATTTAAAATCAAATTAATTAATACTAACATAAAGCTGATATTTATTTAAATGGAAATAACATCAATTTGGAGACAAAGATTTGAATTATACGAGTACTTTAGAGCCACGTCATATGTAAAGTAAAACCCCGAAATCAATTATCATTTCTGGAATGAACCATGATTATGTTCCAAGAAAGACCGGACGATCATGGAGTCGTGTGTGGTGATGCTCGCTCGGCATCCCAGCTGTATACGTTTACTGCAGGTCCATCTGACTTTCTTCCTATAGACCTCGTGTTTGATGAACTTGTGATCACCGACGTGGACAACAAGATGACCGCGGTTTGACAGCCCGAAGCGAACTACTGGAAAAATAATATGTGTTTAGTAAAAAATGGTAGACTTTGGCAAAACATTTGTTTAAACCATTAGCAGAAACCTGGATGAGGGATGCATGAAACCTGAAAGTATGACAGAAGAAAGAGGAGGCGAATACCTACCCAACAATGGGTAATGCCGGACAAAAATGATAATGATGGTAGCCGAATTTTCTTCCATTTTTCTCATGGTATTATGTAGTTTTGTAGTAGTCGTAAATAGAACTCAAATACTCGTATATACTTACAAAAACCTTGCTATGTACAAATTCAATAAAGAAAACATAAAAACACATGGTAAATATTTAATTAAGTTGGAGAAAAATACTGTAGACCAAGGTAAAAGAAAACAACTTGTACCAGATAGTAAAATTACAATTTGTTGCAGTTGGCTTGATCGGCACCGGTATCGACTCATTTGCTTCCTACTGCCTCAGTAAGCAAGGGAAGATGGGCATCAATGTGGGGGGCTACAGGTTCAGATTCAACGGGTGCGCCAGGAACGGGAAGATCCGCTGGCGCTGCTCCAGAGGACCTTGGTGTAAGGCAGCCCTCCATACCTACAGAGGAAGGATCGTCTACATACAGAGCACACACAATTGTGGCCCAAAACCGCCTGTTTGAAAAATTTATACAAAATTATTTTTAGTGATGTATATTTTTTTGTTAAAATTCGAATTTAAATGTGGCAGGTTTATTTATAAAATATACAAACATGTGTTTTCGTTTTATTTTCCACATTAATACACAATGTAGGTTCAAGTATGTACAAGAAAAGCTATTTTTAAAACTGTATTTTGAAATGTATTTTTGACAATAGATATTGTATTTCTGAAAAACAAAACATTGGTAATATTGATTGTACAAAAGAATTTAGCAATAAAACATACTTTTTTATTTAAAACGCAGGAAAATATAGTACAAAATCTAGCCCGTAGCAGCAAAACTTTTATAAACACAACTCAAGAATATATCAGACGTATATTTAAGAATTAATGTATAGTATAATGTATATTTAGACAAAAATACTAAGGCATAAGAAAAATTGTAACAATAAAAAATGGAAATACAAGCTCAAACTGCAAACATGAAAATTGTATTGTATAAATTGAAGATTTTTAACGATATTGGAATTGTTATTTCATATTAACATATGTAAAAGATAGTTACCGTCCTTGGAGAAAATGGGTTATGTTTAAATAAGAAAGAATCATTCATAATTAAGTACCTAGTTAAGTATTATTAAGAAAATTTTACCTCATAGTATATTAGTGTCAAAATATTAAGTAGGGTGAAACAGCCAGTACATGTCCTTATGCCTTTTATAAAAATATACAATACAAAAAAAAACATCATTTTTTGACTGTGAATAAAAGGTGATGAGGAAGTATTTTCACCCTTATTGTAATGTGCTCAGTTATCAAACTCAAATGTAATATCAAAAATTATTATAAACTGAAAAGTACTTAAATATATCGTAAATTGCTAAAGTATTGAGCCAAATGAAAAAAGTGACAAAAAATATTGAAGTAACTTAAGAAAAATGTTAGTATTCTTTACTACAACACGGTTAACTTAATTTTGCACCTCACTGGAAAGCGACCCCACCCCCGCCTACCCGCGCAGCGCACGTTTGCCTCGTGCGCCAATAGCGAGAGTCGTCAAGAGTGACGTCACAGCGTCAGGTGCACAGTTACGTTCACCGTGTTTTACTAGTATTTTAAAAAGTGTTAAAAATATAAGAAACAATCATGACATATTGTACAGGATAGAAAAGGTTAGTTTTTAACGAGCATGTTACTTGTAGGATCATAATACAGGGTTTGTTGTCTAAGCAATTATCAATTTCACAGAAAATTATGTAAATATCGCAATCCTTGTGGATTTAAAGTTATTTGTTAGGAGATATATTTTTATGCAGCTATTTGAAAATTAGATACTAACTTACTGTAAATTTCATAACGTTTTTCTATTTAATGTGAAAAACGTTATGGTGAACTTGCCAGAAAATTGATGATACATCAAAACTAAGATATGTAATTGTAGTGTTTATCCAAGAACGTATTTATTAATTGAAACCCTTTTACCGCCTTTAATTTAAAAATCAGTAATGTCACAAATGGTTTAAAATTGTAGTTCATATTTGACCCGCCAAGCCAGCATTGGCGGGTCAAATATGAACCAACATTTGTAACAGTAAAAAAGTTTTTCTTTAATACACTTGATATTTTATTCTATAAATAAGACCAAAATATAATTATTTCACGGAATTAAGAAACGACAATAAGGTATCAAAATTGTTGCCCATTCTGAAGCTCTATCAAGGTGGTCGAAGGGTTAAAAATATCAGTAAAAAAGTTAAATTGTTAAGAAATAACTGATATAACCATCGCCTAAATAATTGGCTACCTCTTATTACCTATGAAGTATATATTAAATATTAACGTCTAAGCGTGGTTGTGTGGGTTACATACCGGTAGTGAATATTTGCCAAAATGTGTAGTTTTAACTTGGTGTAATTCGATGTTTGTATAAGAGAATAAAACTAGTCATAACTGTTACTTGTTCTTTTATTTATCTTACCTTTAGCCAACTGGATCAGTATAAGAAAATCTTAATCCTCCATAAGAGATACAGAGAAACTGTCTTAAACCTGTCATAGCACTGTTCTCATGAAATCGATTTTGATATAATTAATTTTTATGGAATGCATCTCTTACAGATTAGGTTTCCTCCATACTGTCTCAGAAAACCCTGTATATTTACCAAACCTTTACCAAGATAACAATACAATAGAACATGCACATACCTCAGGAGCTATGTCCTAGAACCAAAAATTCGTAGACATGTGACATCCACCAACCCGCACTGGGCCTTCCTGGTGGATTAAGGTCCATTCCTTCTCTCACAGAGAGGAGACCTGTGTCCCAGCAGTGGGAAGTTTAAAAGGCTGCTTATGCACATACCTCAGGAACTAACCGATATACTTTTCTGAAGAGACCTGAAACTGTTTCAAAAGAAAAAAAAAATATTACAGATTGCAACAAAATAGGATTACAAGCAGAAAAAAAAATCATAACAAAAAATTAACAACTTATATACTAAAATTACAAGTCTCCAATATTTCTTTTGCCCAAGTTTATTTGTAAGCTTTAAAATATTTACACAAATTATTTATGTATTTAACCTAGAGAAAAATCGGTGCTACCTATAGCCATTAACAGAAAATATTATCTAAAACAATAAAAGGTTTCCTAAAAACCTTGCCACGGTTGCAGATCAAGACCTAGTTTGTTTAAGCTTGACTCGCATACCCAAGGTAAACATACTAATATTTTAAATGTTTGTTGCTCTTTCACGCTAAAACTACTGAACGAATTTTACAGTAATATGTGGGACGTCCAAGTAAAAAGGAGTCCAGTTCTCGTTTTAGTTTCCGAGATATACGCAGTTTTGTATAGTTGTTACAAACAAGTTTTCATTTCAAATGTCTGATTAAAAGATGTGGCTGATTTTGAATATTTTTTAAATCCTTGTTATCAATTGACCATTCTAGATACCGAATTTAGCATGCCAGAGGCTATAAATGTATAAAGATTTTCCTTACACACACACAGCTAAGATTACTTTGTTTGCAGGCATCACAGAATCAATCTGCCTGGCCATGTTGGGGTTGGCTTCCATTGTAACCGGAAGCCACTGAGTATCAGTATTTTACATTGCGCGACTGTCTATCTGAAATCCACAAACCAGTATCTGGGTAATATGATACCTCTTTAGCAAGACTGGTGTCAGATTTGTTGGCTACTGACTCGGCAATGACTGTCAAAATTGTACAAATGTCTGCCAGAATCAACGCCTTAAAGTGCTTTCTGAGGCATAGAGGAATCTTAGTATGTGTTGTGGTCATCACATAAGTTATGAATAATTATGTATTTGAGATAAGCTTAAACTAACGTTGCATAGTTCTTTGTCTGCAACCGGCTAAAACCAGTTGATACAATATTTATATGAATGTAAAAATAAAGTCGCTTTGCATCTATTCACAAGAAAGAAAATATTCTAAACAATAATACTAAATAAACATATGTATGTACTATACCTTTTACACAGTTTAGGAGAAAATTATGCATGAAAGGTTTGCCTTGCAAGATTGGAGTTGCAGTAATTTCTAAATATTATGTCAATTTATTTGTTGACAAAGATATTATTTTATCATTATATTATCGTTCTGCGGAATACCAATAATTTACTAACAGAATAGATCTCATGTTACCAAGTTTAGAGGTATTCCTAGCATAAACATCAATTTCAGCACTGATTTTAAGTATTATAGTTTTCTTCCTTTAAAAAAAACAAACCTTCTCTGGCGTCACTAACGCAGCGACGCTCACACGGCGATAGGGCGATATAATAAAGCCCCGTATGCACTTCGCAACATTTGACGCGCGACATGATGCACAACATGTTGCCCATCTAGCAACGATGACCGGCAACTAGCAAATTTTATTTTCGACGAGACAATGTTACCAACCAAAATGATGTTGCGCACCAGCAGGCAACCTTGCCGAACATATTGCGCGTCAAATGTTGCCTAGTAGATAAGAGGTTTTATGTATTATGGTGCCCCATACTTTTCCAGTGTCACTAGACGTCAGAGCTGCATTGTTCGGCAGTCTAGTTTAAGGCATACGCTCCAAATGCGTAGCTTCTAAGACACTTAAACCAACATAGGTGATTGGTACAAGATGTGGTACATATTTGTTCAAGGTTCTCCATGTTCTAACACATACCAAGACAAGTATGACTGTCATATGGAATTGGCAAGCAAGTCATGTTTGCTTTTGATTATGTTTATGCTAGGGATACAACTCATATGATCACAATCTTTCGAATATATTGCTTAAAACATGAGTATTGGCGCATTTTAATACATTGATAAGTCTCACTAGCTTCATTCTGATAAATATAAAACCTACTGTACTTTTGCATTTTGAAACAAACCTATTATCTGACTTTATCCATTTTTTTATTATTATTATGAGACTGATTATTAATTGTCTCAGGGCCTTCCCTCCTTCTATCTATTCAAAATCAAAATGAAATAGTTTATTTCAAATAAACCTTATCTTTCTCGATCCTTGCCACATTTGACCAATCCTCTACATAGGAGTCTAACTCGTAGGACTTTATCCATTCATATACATAATTTTCACAACAAATAGTTGTAGAACACTGTAAATTTAAGTATATAATATAATAATAATACACTTATGATTTCAAACAATGATAAAACATTAACCGTACCTATACAATACTTTAAAACTTTGTACACACTAAAAACCAACAGAAACTAAAGATACTTGAATCATATAAACACCTACAATTACATTATAAGCTAAAATTAAAACTAAATCGGTATTTGAAGTTATAGTACAGGAAAATATTGCATATTTTATTAATTTAACCTTTCATGTGCACAAGTCGCACGCGTCACCAGATAGACCCAAAAACCCAAGGTTTAAATCACAAAATCACATTTAAAATTTTGTTTGGACCAGGATCCACGTTTAGACACAAGCGCAGAATTTTTCTAACGTGGATCCACGTCTCAAACACACAAAAGGTTAAAGCTAAATGAGCGGCGCTGTATGTTGGGGTAACATTTGGATGATTTAATGAATATCCTTTCAATATTCCCAACAATGTTCGAGGAGCCTTACAGTCTAACCGGAATCAGCTGAATATCAGTAGGTATTGTATATGCAGCAAGCTTGGCTGACCTCCACAAAACAGTTTCTGAGTATCACAATACCCCTTGGCAAAATAGTTTGCAAAAAAAGTTGGTTTATTATTTCAAGCTGTCACAGACCTCAAAGTCTCCATCATACAGTGTCGCTGATACAGTAAGACAACTGATTATTACACAGTTCCTGGAATACTAACCATACACAAAGCAAAAAATGACAGGGCATCAAGCTCATATCATTATTGCTGTAAATGGCGGACTGACAGAACAACCCCCAATCAAATTATATGAAACTACTTTTTTTCTAAGACCAGTTGATACTTACAATTCCATAAACATGAGGACACATGGATGAATTTGACAGTTTGTTACCTATTGTTATATTAGTATTTCAGATACTGGGTGTTAGTGTACTATTGTTTAATTTAATTGAAGTCGGTACATAACAATGAATCACTGAGGATCAATGTTCTAATCACACCTTCTGGGTGATAGTTTGGTGATCACGATGAAACTACTGCCCATTCCCATGACGTTAAGGCACCTTAATGATTGAAACTTATGTTCTATTAGATTTAGTAAAAACACACAGCGCAAATTAAAATTTAAAGAACATATACATTACTTATCTAATCATTTAATTTATTGTGTACAACACTTTAGTTCTATGATTTTTGCTATGGGCAGTATATTTCGATCCTCTAATTCTCTGATTTGAGTACTTATATAGTGCAGTATTTCGTCAATCTAATTATATCCCTTAAAAAGGCTGAAAACTGGGATATCACCTGTTGTAAAGGATTACTTCAGCCCAAGTTTCGGAGACAAGGTAGATCGCTCTTACATTCATAATTATGTACCAACTTCTATAAAACCCAAAATAAATTCTGAATCTATATACTTCGGAAACTATATCGTAGATACCTCGTTACAGTACGACCAGAAGCACTTTTGAAAGCTTTCATTAGAATTTCTGATTTAAAAATAGTTTTAAAAAGCAAACATAAGCACTGCGCTTTCTCATCATTACCATTTGGGCTTTAAATATATGTTCATTTTTCACAAACTTGGCTAAAAAGACAGGTCAAGAAAAAGTGAATATAATTTTTTCATACATTTCCTTAATGATGTGTTATTTTCTTTAAAATAGGCTCGCGTTTGACCACTATCTCACTTATGGTAAGCGATAATATGGTGGACGGTGAAGCACGCTTGCCTAGAAGTAACCTATTCACTCTTAACTTTAAGAGCCCCAGGTTCTGCAGCTGAATTAGTTATGAGGCATTGAGTAGGCATTCGATTATCTAAAAAATGCTTGCAATAGGTGATTCATTAAAAAACAAAGCAAGCCATAATCGAAGATGTAGCAACTGAGATTCAACTGACATTCATTTTTGACACTTATACATAAACACAAGCTATTTTGCCATATGTGTAGTACAAAGTAACAAAGTGGTAATATCTCATGTATCTGAACTACACAAACATGCATACTCTTAAAAACAGAACTCAACTATGCTGCATGGCAGTAAACATGTATCTTTCATATGTAATTTTTTACATACATACAAACATAAACTCACGCCCTTTTCCGATGGGGGTAGGCAGAAACTACAGAACGTCACCTGCTACGATCCTTACATACTCTTTTTGCTTCATTCACATTCATACATCTAGTCATAAACATACACCGGTTAGGCTGACCCCACATTTGGCGTGCGCGATCCTCGGGCGTGCGAGTAGCAGAGCGATGCACGCGCGTTGCGCGCGAACTGCGTGAGGGTCGGGTGTTGCCGCCGTGTGACGTGTGTGAGGCGTGCGCGCGGCGCTCGCGCTACTCGGACGCCCGAGGTTCGCGCACGCCAAATATGGGGTCAGCCTTATGAGTACTGTACATACTGCAATACTGACCTTTCTAAAGAACCTCACCAATAAGATCCGAGTATGTACATCTAGGGCGTTCCCTCCCGGCGTTTCAACTCTGGTATGCCTTGTAAGTATCTTTTGTTAGTCGCCTTTTATTCATTCTCTCAACATGACCAAATCACCTAAACATACTCTTTTCAATATTTGTCACTATATCTTCTTTTAAAACACAACATTGTCTTAATACATGATTCCTCAATCTATCATCAAGGTTACAAAACACATACATCGCAAGGAATGTATTTCTACAGCATTTTATTGACTGGCTGGTCACAATCGCATGTATAGAACCATACACTTTAGTACCTCCATTTCTCCTTTCCAAATCTGTTTCAATTTGCCATGCTCTTTTTTTTTTTAACTAGCCTACACTGTCCCACTGCTGGGCAAAGGGCTCCTTTAAATCATTCCATATGGTAATGATGCGATATGATTCAGTGCTTACACCTACTTTTAAGTCTGTGGTATGTGGTTAGTGGAGACTGAAGTAGTGTACTACAGAACGGTATCCTCATTGGGCATTGCAGTAGGGTCATACTCCAGTAACCACTAACTGTTCTCCTCAGTGTCAACGTCAGCCCCCGTAATGATCTGATCACCAGAAATCACACCGTGTTCCAACTTCAAATGGTTCAGTATAGCGTTCATGTCTTTGTCAGCGTCACTGCACTTTAGACACTTGTACTGACAGATCTTGCAGCTGTAGAAGTCGTTGTCGACTGCCTCGAAAACTTTCCATACCCAGCTCATGTCTCCTGGAATTGAGAAAAAATTATGTCAGTTTTTGCTGAAATAGTAAGCATTTTTAATGGCTTTGCAGAGCAAGTTGCGAATGAATTGCTGTTGCTTAATGCAGGGATATACACATAGGCCTCGACAATCACACGCCATTCAGTCGTCCAGCCACGACCTTATCATCATTTATTGGTGGTAAATTATATATTTTTTTTGCTCTTAACTTCAGCAAATAAATAGTAAAGTAACTAATAGTGCTGATTTTTTAGGCTTTATTGCTCTCAGCACTTGTCCCACCGCCGACGATCTGCGAGCTGCGAGTAGAGCTGGAACCTAAATACGAATTGGCGAGAAACGAGTTTGTAGTTTCGGAACTCACACACACGTTTTTAGTTTTACTGCTCGGCTATGAGCGAGTGTTTTTATGCGACGGGCGATTACTCGCACCACTCGCTCGGGCGGTCAGTCCTGCACGCTTTGGTTGGTTGGACTCTTGGAGTGATTTCTGACCACCAAGAGAGCATCGCCGAGCGAGTATTATATATAGGACTTGTCACTGCGACAAACTTGTGGTGAGAAAGTACTCGCCGGGAGTATGAACAGTGAGCGATCAACTATTAATATATGTGTCTCTTTTATTGACATGGGATCTGTATCTTTTGTACGTTTCTTTAGCGAGAAAATAGTCGATAGCTAATCGCTTCGTCGCCGGCGGTGGGACAAGTGTCTTATTTACATTAACAAAAGTTATAGTAATTAACGTAACTCTTGTATAACCCTAAGGGGCAGGCAGAGATGAATGGAAGTTAGTTCTAAGAAATAATATCAACTGGGCACAAATTCTCACTACAGGTTGCTACACAAAAATACCCACTGCGTGACCTGGGGATCGAACCAAGTATCGCACGTTCAGCAGTCTTGCTTACGACAACTAGACCACAGAAGCTGTCCACCAAGTACAAAATGCGGCCGTTATGGAAACACATTGAGTTTGTCAGTTTTTGCACACAGGAATTGGAGGAGCTCATCGTTAATTGATAACAGCCGCAGGGGTCCATCTTTTAGGTTTAGCAACGCTTGCCGAGGTCGATCTGATGATGGGACCGTCCGTTATATACCGACTCCACGGTGTTTGGAATAGCACGTTAAGTAGAGGCTAACGTTTGAAGAAATTTGATAGTCAGAAGCTATAAAATCTGACATTAGCCTTGTCATGGGATATCATGTTACCCAGTTACTAGGTTGTGGCGGTCAGATATGCTTCCAGTTTGACTGGATGCAGCTAAGTAGCAGTATGTCACATGGAGCGACTGCCTATCTGGCCTCCAACACCTACTGACTAGGTAACACTTACTCTTTGCCAGACTGCTGTCAGATTTTAATACTTCTGGGTTGTTGCGAATATCAACATCAGCGTCAGTGGAACTTCAGCATCATTTTCAATATCAACATCAGCATTGATCAACGCTGATATTAATGCTGAAGTTAGAGTCGTGACATGACTGCAGAGTGGGTGGGGCTTAATGCACGACTTTTTTTCAGTAGCGACTTTTGACCAATTTTTTGTTTATTTTGTGACAAAATTATTAAAAAATCTTTTATTTCAAAACTGTGAAACTTTGGACATAAATTTATAACAGTCAGTACGTTTTCCCTATTTTAAAGAAAATAATTAAAATCAGCATCCGCATGACATCAGTCAATAATATAATCTGCATCATCAACAACCCTGCTTCTGACTTCTGTAAAGCCTGGAAAGAATAGATGGACCCCCTTTTCCGCACTTAGACTTTCATTTGGTCTGCTGGGCGTGCAGGCCTCCTTTCTTTGAGAGGGTATAGGCCGTAATCTACCACGCGGGCCCAGTGCGAGTTGATTGATGTCACATGTCTTCGAAGTTTAGGTTCTAAGACATGCCGGTTTCCTCACGATGTTTTCCTTCACCGTTTTGAGAGCAGTGGTGATGAAATAATTTACACAAAATAAAGCGCCTACCTGGGTTCGAACCCACGAGTTAAAACTTGTAAGTCTCGGCCGTTACCACTGGGCCACCACTGTCAAATTTAGACTGTAAAGACTGTCAAAGATCTCTGAATCAATTGGGCCCAACGGCTTATCATGCTTTCCGAAGCACAGAGAAGTCTCAGTATGCCTAATGGAAGGTGGATTCATTCACAGACCGACCATGGCTAGTGTAACCTTGAAGGTCGACCCGTGCGGCTGTTACTTCTTAGCCTCTTCTTACTCCACTTCGTGCTGCGTTTGTGAGCAAGTTACAAAGATAATGAACGTACCAGGCAAATTCACAGCAGTCTTGTGGTGTATCATCTTGAGGTGTCTGTTCATGTTGCCGGTGGCGTTGCCGCCGTGGCAGATGTGGCGCTCACACAGCTTGCATCGCGCCTGTGTGGAGGACACGCGGTCGAAATATGACCAGATCCAGCTGCGACGGAGCTTCTGGGTTGGACTGTCTGCTGGAATTGGTAAGATTTTTGTAGGTTAGATAGGTGGTAATACAACGTTGGAAGGCCCCAGATGGACCGATGAGGTCATCAAAAATACAACAGATAAAAGAAAACAATAGTAACTTTGTGTTGCCATATACATATTGCTACACCAGCCAAACAGATCTTATCTTATAAACGGTGCAACTACTTTTGGGAACTCTCTTTCATTACAACTATTCAGATTCTAATTTTACAACAAAATATTAAGTGAAAATTGGAGTGGTTTCCCGCAGCCTTAACCAGGTGTTTAAGACTGCGGGCATCCGATGGATGCGAGACACACATGACCGATCAGTGTGGCGACACTTGTGGGAGGCCTGCTTCCGATAAATAAGATAATAAGATAAGTCGTAATAAGATATTTATAGAGGCATGCGGAACCATATTTATGGAGGGTAAAGTCACGCTATCTCGATTGTGAAGTGATGATCCTTCGACTATACAGATGTTGTGGCTGGTCTGGACCTAATGGTTGTTTGCTGTCGGACTCACTCGCAGATCTTTGGTTGCGCGATGTTGGATTTGTGTGACCTCAGATCATTGTTGTAATTCGTATATGGGCGGCATAGATGCCGCTACAAATTCATGAATATTCACATTGCATATTTTGTGAAGATTTTTAAATTTTTTGAGGTGACTACAGAGCACGGATAATCAGGCTGTAGCCAGCAGCGTCTTAACGACAGTCCTTATAGAATTCGTGGCGCTAATTAAAGTGCGCTGGACGCACAACTTCTGCCACAGACCGCCATTCAAGGCCGTCAGTTTCTATATTTTATTTTAAAATAAATAAATGGTGACACACTTCGTATGGAAATGGTTGGGTGCGCCCTTAGTGATGATGGATGGATTGCTGACTCAGCTGATCCTCTTCTCCCTATCCCTAGCCATGATTGTCATGCATATGCCACACCAACAATGTAATGTGTGTATGATATTTTTCAAACTGTACTCAGATTTATACTGGGTACAATCTTGACTAGCTAAATTTTGAGTATGCTTCGAAGCATACACTTTTGGTCTGAAGCCTTTTGGTCTGGAGGTCATCCATGCCATACAGAAATTTTGGATTATTTTAAAAGATGGAAAAAGTTATTATCCTTACTTGCAGCAATCTCCTCAAATTCCCGATCACTTGCGTAAATCTCCTCTGTCTTTATAGCATATGGTGTGTCCGTCTCACTCGTCAACATGTGAATATTGTCTACCTTGTCTCTCTTCGATACCTCACTCTTGAAGACAGTGGGATGCCTTGACCGGACATGACGGTTCATGTTGTTGGAGTTGCAGCCCTTGATTGACAGCACTACATGACACAGCTTACAGCGGTAGATGATGTTGCTGAGCTTGTCGAAGTACTTCCACACCCAGCTGCGTTTGCGTGGACCTGGAATTTGACAAAAGGTTATTGTGAATGTAGTTTCACAACATAATCGGTGATTGCATAAGAGTTGGGTCATGACAGATGTTATCAATCATTCTGATTGCATTCAAAATGTGCAATATGAAGACTAAACCAATAAATAAATAGAATATGAAACTACTTTCCTATGGTATGTATTACATCTTGTTTAGTGTAATATAAATAATTATGATGATATAAAGAATGATGCTAAAAATTTTTACATACTCACTAGTATTTTCACGCTTAGCTTTTTTAGTTGCTTTTCCATCCAGAAGCACGAAATGCAAGTTGGCATCATCAGGTTTTACAGTTATTTCCTCTCCTTTCTCGGTGATGATAGCTTCTGTTGTAGCTTCACAAACCTCACCAAGTATTACAGGTTGTGTCTTTGGATCTCCATCATCCTTCAACACATTTAAATGCAGAAATTCTATGCGAAACCCTACTGTAGCCTCTGGATTGTCTTTATGTAAATCGTATATATCTTTATGATCATCTTTCAAGTGTTCTATTAAGTCTAGTGATTTTTCATCTGTTTTTAAGGTCACATCACATAGATTGCATTTCAACTCGTTGTCTGAAATTTTAATAAAGTATATTGATGTCCAATCTGGTAGCTGCTCCACCTGTTCATCTGTAATCAATTAGATATTTTTGTTAATTACAGTTTTTGAAGCTTAAACATGATCTCTTATTAAAATTATTATTTAATCTTACCAAACAACAATAATTATCATAATACACTTACACCAATATGCTGAATAAAACAAACAGGCAGGCTTAAATATTTTAATTTTGTGTAAAACAAAGTGTAAAATAAATAGAAGAGTATGTATTTCTTGTTATTGAAATAAATAGCAAATGTTTGTCAAAAAAAAAGTGTTTTATTTATTTTTATTCCGTTTGCCTACCTTAGGTCTTCACACTACTGTTCGACAATAAATAATGATAAGTTTAAGAAATAAAAACAAAAAGATTAGGAACATAGAAAGATTTTAGGCACACAAATAAATAATACATAACTTTATCAAATAAAAGTGAAAAGATGATGTTCATTGAAAGATTTGAGGCTGTACGCAACTAAACAATAAACATTACAATTCTTTCAGACCCTTGTAAATGGGGGGTTATAACTTTTTATTGAAACTGATAAATACTCAGTAAAACTAAATCATAGTGTTATCTAAAACATAATAATACTGTTTACATCCTTTTGAAGTATACAAACAAAGTAATGTTAGCTAATCAGAGAACATTGGTTTCTTGTGGTTGTGGAAATCCCTGACCACTTCGACGCCGTACGTTTGCATATTAATGACAGATATGCAACCAGTTTTCTGTCGGAATGAACAAATCCACTGCTCAGCTCCACACTGCAACCTACTTTTAAAAACGTAAGTGTAACCTTTAAACAAGATTTGGTGTCCCTTTTTCGTAGGTACGCACTGCACAAAGTCGTCACCTGCAACGTTTAATCACTATTAATCATAGCATCAACAGGTAAAATGCTTGTATTTACAAAAATACCGATTATAAGAGAATCAAAACAACTGAATATTAACACTATCTTTGAACTTTACAACCTGGACCTACAACAACAAAAACATTAAAGACAAAGTTTTTGACATTGTGAAAAAGGGAAATTGAATAAAAGTTTAAATTAAGTATATAAGAAGTAAATAAAATAATAACTAAACGATAAACGTGGGAAAACAGTAAAAATAAATGAAATGACGCAACAAAACTGTCAACTCAGTGACGTTTAGTTTGACAGCACAAAGCTTGTCGAATACGAATAAGATTCGTTATACGCAGTGTTTCAAAATCTAAGAAATGTCAATCAATTAATAACAAATTCAAACTATACCCTTCTTCAAATGTGTATTTCGTGTAATTAATGCCTATACAACAAGATGATCATCAGAGCCTATTGGAAAAATTTAGTTAAAATACGTTCGTTCTAAAACAGTATGTGTATCCGGCATCATACTATTTTAAGATATCCGTTTCACCTACTTGACAAAAGATGGCGCAATGTGTACCGTAAAAACTGAAGGTGAAAACAACAAAAATTTTTATTCAATTTTCAACTCATAAAATTTATATCACAAACATTCATTTATAAAAGAATTCATGATAAATAATAATCAAACAAAGTATTGAAAACGAAATGCAAAAATATTAATTTGTTTCACTCACGATACCACCAATAGATGGCGTTAGCAGTCTCATAAAATGAAAAGAAAGATTATAATTTCTTTACATACAAAGTTTTCTTGCGATTTTTCGTTCTCAAAGTGCTATTGCTGTAGCAGAGCAGTGTTGAATCTATCGACATATCCAATCAAATTATTTTTAACACAAAATTATTCAATTTTAAAAACTCATAATATTTTTATAAAAAACATTCATTTATTAAAGAATTCATGACGTTTCATGTTACCACCAATAGATGGCGCTAGCAGTCTCATAAAATGAATTAAAAGACTAATTTCTTTACATGCGGAGTTTTCTTAAGTTTTATTTTTCTAAAAATGCAACTGCCATAATAAAGCAGTATATAATGTGATGACTTCTCCGATCAAATTATTAAAAGAAGAATGATGATGAATTGTCATTTTTCTACAAATCTGCTATGTTCTATCTTCTACAACTAATTTCGTAGAATCTATATTTTTATTAAATATTAGCTTTTACCCGCGGCTTCGCTCGCAGTGAAGCAATTTTTTTTTTTTTTAATTAGGAGTATCCTATGTTACTTCTATCTTATCTTGTGGAGGCGCCGAGAAATAACTCGGACACTTCGACCCATTGGGATCTATTGTGGTCAGTATCCTATGTTACTTCTAATACCTCCAAGAATATATACAAAATATGTAGGTACAAAGTTTCATGATGATCGGTTCAGTAGTTTTTGCATGAAAGCGTAACAAACAAACTTACATTCACATTTATAATATTAGTATGATAAAACACATCTCCAAAGCTTTTCAATCACTTTCTTTGACAAACAACACATTATTTGATTAAAATTCGTTAGTTTACTAACTCTTGCCAAAAGATGGCGTTAGTAGTCTCGAAATTTCTCACCAAGTCGTCATTGTTTGCTATTTACGTATCAGATAAGCAGGTGTTTTTGTACATAATTAGTTCAGAATTCTATGTTTACACGTGTATATCCTACACGTGTTGTGACGTATATGAGTCGTTTTATCTAATATATTTAGATCTCTGATGGTATTTAGTGAACTGATACACTATATTCGACATTGTAACTGACACATTCACTGTGAGAAGTAATTTGGGTGCATAACTGGAACAAATTCGTGCCGCACCTACGGTTTAGGACTTTTATTTTTTCATAAAGATTACGTGCTTGACTTAGGGATATTTCATGTATTTCCCTCTCACAGAGAGGAGGCATATGTCTCAGCAGTGGAACATTATAGGCTCATTGTGCTATACTTACCAAGGAAAATGGAGCGGCCTCTTCTCATACAAAGAGGCACCAGCATTGGTCACAGATTGTCAGGGATGTCAATAAAACAAAAAATATATTTAACGAGACAACTTTAATATTGTTTCCTATTAAAACATGCCACACGTAGAGCTTTATTACAATTTGTACAATAACTTTTAACTTTCTTAGTTTTTTTGTCAGCTTCATTGCTTGGCACTACTTTTTTCATTTCTTCTCATCGTCTACTCTACTCTTGTCTTGTCTAATCGTCAATAATCCGTCGAATTAAAGCTTTTGCAAACTGCCTTACAAATGCAACAAAAAAAACTTAGTAGTAAGCAATACGATGCTGTTTACCTATTTCAGTGCTAGAAACGAGGTCCCACAACCCGCAATACTTATACTATCAAAAGGACATTTGCTTTTAATGTTTGTTTCACACGTACCACAACCACAACACGTAGACGGGTGCTAATTTGTATGAAAATTAATAGTTAAATTCAGAACTGTTAATTCTGGGGTTAAGACCACAGCTTGACAACGTTTTGTCGAGTGTGGTTGTCGTTTGTGTGAAACAAGCCCAACTTATCAGGTTCTTCAAATATTAAAATTAGTAACTTCGTAATCATTTTAGTAAAAACTTTCTAATAAAATTTTACAAAGGTATATCGCCGAAAGGATCACTATTTATCAAGATAACCGTTTGCCAATATTCCGGGAACGGCAGAACATGCAGGGAGATCATCAATTCGGTTTTCCAAGGACTTTTTTGGCATTCGAGCATGGCATTTATAGTTTATAAATATGTAATCACTCTCTGGTCTGAATTTTCGGAACAATAACCCATTGTTGTTGTGGTAGAAATTTGTAATTGGGTTTCAAAGACAAACATGACCTTTGCAGTCATTTTGTAATCGAGTTCCCTGGACATAGTTCTAAAAACAGAATCGTTGTATTTAATTTTGGGGTACCTACACAAAATTTCAGCACGTCTTTCAAATAATAATTGTTTTTGTGTCAAGTCCACATTTGATTTTCGAACCCTCGTCATGGTATTGTTCTCTGTAATATGATTTTATATACCAACGGTTATTATTCTGTCACATATCAATTTTGCATAATTTAAGATAATTTAATAACACTTTCACGGACACTGACATGTAGTTGAATTTTTCAAAATGACTTTAAAATCGAATGAGGATTTCTGCCCTACGAAAAGAGGTGTGTTAACAATTTTTTGTAAGTTTTTTACTCAGAAATACAAAAAAATCAAAGACCTCGAGGAGTGGTCGCCCGGGCCGTCATCTTGGATGAACTGTGCTAAAATCAGTTTTTTTTTTTCAATATAATACCTCTCAATGGTTGATCCAAAAACGTTCAATACAAACATTAAGAGAACAAAATTTCACACATTTTTTGTTTTGTAAGTCTCTCATGTATAATAACGATGAAAATTTGTTTAAGAAAACGTCAATTTGAAAATGAGACTGGAGTGGAATCAATCGTTCCAATAACCTGCGCTGATGGTAATTTTTTCAAACGTGAGATATTTCTATCGGATGATAAATCATCGTGAGAAGTCACCAGATTATGATTTAATTGACAGTTCTTGTCAGTGGATTAACGATTCATCAAGATCGGTTTTAGCCTTTTTTGTTACCAAAAAAGGTAAGCCTTACTGTGAGTGTGATAACGACTGATTCCTGTTTGTCCATCCAAAAGATAAGTGTAAAGAAAAAATGCATTATGCTTTTAGAAAACTTTTATTGAATCACTCCCAGTAATTTAGAAGTTTTAGATAATTCAAACAAAATGAACTAAATAAATAATCAAAAAATGTTTATACTAACATATTACAATTTTAGTTTTAGTATAAACGCTAATCACTAACTTCGAGGTAAGATTAATAACACTTACACCATACAGTGAAACCTGGATAACTTGGACATTGAGGGACCTGCAAATTCGTCTCACTTAAAGAGGTATTCCACATCATACCCAGTGTCTCAGATATCCAGGTAGTATAAATAAATATCTGTCTCATTTACAGAGGTTTCGATTAATAGAGGCGAGAATTAATAGAGGTTATTTCAATTAGCCCCGGTTTCCCACGCTTTTCGTCGCTCATTTTAGTTTCACTACCTCGGATTTCTGAGTTAAGCATTTGAAGTTGAGTATTTATCAAACTCTACTTTAGCCTGAAAACATGACAAAATTTGCCATTAAAATTGAATTTTACATGCTCTTAACACTAAATACTCATTTCACAGAACAGCCCTTAGAATTACTTATTAAACAAAACAGAAATTTCCATTAAGGAACTATTTAAAAATATTAATATTATGACATTATCTTGCCAATTTATTTATGAAAATATTATGTATGTATAGAAAAATATACATCTCTTTAAAGTCAGTGATAGACACAATTGTAATACGAGAAATAAAGATAAGTTAGATCAACCATCTTATAGATCAGCCAAAGTACACACATCTTTCATGGGGTACTGTGTTAATGTCTATAACAAAATACCTTGTGATATATTAAAAGTAAATTAAATGTAAATTTAAAACCTTAGTTAAAAGCTCACTTTGTAAAAAAGCATATTACAAATTAGATGATTCTACTCAAGATAAGAATGTTTGGAAACATGCTGGTATTGCTCCCATGTCGGCGGACCAAATGGTGCCCCGACATGGGAGTGCTTTCAAATGTTTCTTGGCATCAATTTATACATAAAATTATAAATCAGTCCCAGGGTTAAAAAGTTATTAAGGCAGGTGGTAGCTTCACGATTAGGTACACAACAAACCAGATTTTTTTAAATTATATTTTTTTCTACTACATAGTGATGACAGGAAACATTTGAAAGTACTACAGTGTTGGTCTACATTTGGTCCGAACCCGTTCAATGTCTTTTCAGCCTTGTGAATAGGATCTAACTCGAAGTAGTGAACAGCTCTTAGACTATTGTGTTTACTAATAAGATGCTTAATATTATTTAATTATTTAACAATATTCTTTAAATCGTACATAAAAATCAAGATATCAATATTCCGGAACTGCAGAACATGTAGGGTTACCATCAATTCGATTTGCCAAAGACTTTTTGTTATTCAAGTATGGCATTGATGGTTTATAAATAAATAATCTCTCGCCGGTCTGAATTTTTGGAACAATGGGCTAGCGATAGAAATTTGTAGTTGCGTTTCAATGACAAACATAAAGCCTTTGGGGACATTTTGAAATCGAGTTCCATGGCCATAATTTTAAAAACAGGATCGGTGGATTTAATTTTGGGGTTACACAAAATTTCAGCATGTCTTTCAAACAATTGTTTTTGTATCTTGAAATCCACAATTGGTTTTCGACCCCTTTTCATGGTTACATTATTATCTGTAATACAATGTTATATACGGTCAATTTCTTATATCACATTAAGTTTTGCATAACTTTAGTTATAATTTATTAACACTTTCACGGACACTGTCATGAGTGAGTTTATGAGTTTTGCCGAATGTACCCATTATATGGCGGTCCACCTACTGCCGATACCGTCCACAGGTGAACAGTCTTATTAAATGAGTTAGTTTACATGCACTATGACGGACCGCCTATAGCCGACACTATCTACAGACGGGCTGTCGTATCAAATGTGTCCAGGTTTAACTGGTGGTAGGCTTCGGCCGAAGGCTTGCGACCACCCACCGGGCACAGACGTACCGCCAAGCGGCCTAGCCGTGTTCCGGTGCGATGCTCGGTGTAGCCACTTCAGGAGATGGGTCGAGATGGCGGTTCCATTGCAGGCAAACCAGCCTGACGCGCGCTGTTATGGACGTATCGGGCGGCTGGTCGCGGAGGGTAGCGGGATCCGAGGCACGGTGCACCGCTGGCCGACCGCAGGTAGTCAATCAGTCAAAGGTAGCCTAAGACATCCCTTGCACTTATAGCTAGTTTCATGACGTAACTTTTTGGGCGGACAAACAACCTTTCATTTCAACATGCCAATGTAGTCCCGCTGCATGAACTAAATCTTTGCCAATTAAATAAACACAGAACTAATTAAAATTAAATATACATGTTTCAATTACTCTGTATATTCTACGTATTCATTTTTGGGTTCTTACAAATGGAAAGCATTCTAAACCTATATCTATCATATGGAACAAAACCTTCTTATACCATCGGATTGTTTTGCGTGATGATAATAGCAGATCAATCAGCGCGATCAATCTCTGACATGTGTTTCAGCACTTTTTTGGCTTAGTTTGCTTTTGCCCATGCCTTTTGGTTTTTTCAAACATACCCGGATTTACTAGTGTTGATCATCAAAACTTGCCGCTTGTCTTTTCAACTGGAAAGACAAGCGGCAAGTTACATATACCTTATTCTTACGGAGCCAATGGTATTCCCCTTTTTCATTGTTTTCTTAGCTACAATTGTAGGGCAGGGTTGGCATAAAGTTAATTCCGATTACGATTAAAAATACCGATGAAGAAGTTAATCGCTATTAACGATGAAAACTTTTAACAGTAAATCAAAGATTACCGACTACTTTAACCGAATCGTCAATTGTTAATCTAGATTACGATTAAGCTGTCAGTTCTCGTCAGTGGATTAACAATTAATCAAGATAGATCCTCGCCTTTTTTTTTGTTAGCAAAAAAGGTACGCCTTCCTGTGTGTCTATCCTAAAGTTAAGTGTAAAGAAAAAGGCGCAATATTTTTACAAACTTTTTATTGAATAAATCACGGTAATTTAGAAGTAATAGGTAATTAAAACAAAAGAAAGTGAACAAGATTAAAAAAATACTATATATTCAAAAATACAACGAACACTTAAAGTCTTAGTGCTAATATTATGATGCGAATCACTAATTTCGAGGTAAGACTAATAACAAATACAACATGTAACATTTAATATATTAGATGGTAAATATTAGAAAGTCCCATATAATTTTTTAACGTAACTTAAATTACTATTCTTGATCACTTACTTTTATACATATATTATTTTATATATGAAAATCATCATATTAACTATTTAGTTACAATCCATCCATCGGTCGGTTTCGACCTGAATGAAAAGAAGGACAAACAAACTGCCGCATTAATACATTAAAGCTTGGTAAAGTGGGATCGGATAAATGAGAAACCTCTATAGCTGGCACTCATACTGAGGTCCCGACACTTTAGCACTGAATTACCTGTGTTAGTGGGACAAAACAAACCTCTGTATTATCTGGAATTAGTTCTTTAGATTTTATCGTCATAATTACCCCTATAATTGAGACAGCGAGTGTATTTTACCTCTTTTACTGAGACTATATTTTAAAGAATACTTTTGCCAAATAGTTTTCTTTAAACTGTATTTGTATCGAGTTTTATTATAACTGAGATAGCATCAATTTATTACCTATCTAACTCGGACTTTATTGCAGATCAATTTCTGTTTTGTTTACAATGTAATTCTTAGTCTATCCGCAAATTCAGCACATGCAGTTTCAGTTTGGTTTTGCTATCGTCCGGATGTTTATTTAAAAAATACCGAAACGAAGGCTTACTAAAGATGACATTCCTCATGCCTTCTTCTTTTTTTACTTATATATTATTTTCGTTTCTTTTTTCTGATGCCAGGAAACAATTTAAAGTACTCCTGTGTCTGGACATTAGGTCCAAACCCGGTAAATGTCTTTTTAGCCTTGTGAATGCTCTTAGACACTTGTATTTACTAGTAAGATGCTTAATAATATGTAATTATTTAACAATATTCTGTAATTCGTACATAAAATCAAGATATTCGCTTGTCAATATTTCCGAAACTGCAGAACATGTAACCACATTGATGGTCACAACAGGTGACCATCAATTCGATTTGCCAAGGTTTTTTTTGGGATTCGGGTACCTATGGCATTGATGGTTTATAAATAAATATTTTCTCTCTGGTCTGAATTTTCGGAACAATGGGTTTGTGATAGAAATAATTGTAATTGCTTTTCAAAGATGTAAATAAAGCCTTTGGGGTCATTTTGCAATCGAGTTCCCTGGACATAATTTTAAAAACAGGATCGGTGGATTTAATTTTGGTGTTACACAAAATTTCAGTCTTTCAAATAATTGTTTTTGTTTCTTCAAGTCCACATTTGGTTTTCGACCCCTCTTCAAGGCTATATTATTCACTGTAAAAAAATATTATATAAAATATATTATATTATATAAAAATATTATATATACGGTTAATTTCTTATGTCAAATATAAAATTTTATATAAGTTTAGATATAATTTAACACTTTCGGGGCACTGCAATAAAATTGGCTTTTTCAAAATGACAAATCTTTCATAAAAAATTATATCACGCCTATAGCCGAATCGTCGTAAAAAATTACTCAATGTACCTATAATATGGCGGTCCCCCTACTGCCGATACCGTCTACAGGCGAACTGTCCTATTAAATGAGTTAGTTTATATGCATTATGACGGACCGCCTATAGCCAACACCATCTACAGACGGGCTGTCGTATCAAATGTGTCCAGGTACTTGGAATATAATCCATCGCCGACAGACGGTAGCGTCTACAGGAGGACTACCGTATTAAAAGCGTCTAAGAAACTATAATCGGATTTACCGGTTATATCCGGCACCGTCTGCGGGTGGTCAATAATGCGACGCACTGTCAATCTCAACACCATAACATTCATAAAGCAAAAAATATGTTCAATACAAATCAGATTTTACTATTATTATAGAAATTTTAATTACACTTTCAGTCTCACTATATTAGAAATATTATGTAAATGTATTTATAATTGAATGAAACAACGTATTTCCGTTATTCAGTACCCGAAATAATCACAAAAATAAAATATGACGAAACAAGAAAATAAAACAAATAAGTAATTATAATTCTGAGGTATTCGGTATGAGCACAAGTTTCGCAACCCGTGTTTAAGGTTTTTCTTTTAAGGTTTCTCTCAGACCTAAGTTTGCTACGTGCCAAAGAGCAATGGAGCGCTGCATCACAGGATCCAAACGTCAGGACAGAATTAGGAATACCGAGCTCAGAACGAAAGCAAATCGACTGACGTGCTTACTAGAATAAACCTACAAAAGTGGAGGTGGACTGGCCATATGATGCGCGATAACTGTGGGAAATGGAGCAAGGCAAGCCAAGAGATGGCAAAAGAAACTGTTGAAGGCTGTGTCTGTAACCGGAGGACGTAATTAAGCCGCTGGTCCAAGGTGGAGACGAGTAGCTCAGGACAGATCACAGTGGAAACTGTTGGAGGTAGCCTATGCCAAATGCACGCTGAGATTAGGGACATTTTATATTTTAGAAATTTTGTTGTATTTTTAGATATATTACAACCTCTGATCTTGGAATAAAAGGCTTTTTCTTTAAGTTATTATAATAATTACGAACAAAACACAACATGTTCAAAACAACAAAATAAATCGTCTTAACAATATTTCTAACACTCAGTCTATGTTATAAAATAGGTATTAGTGCAAAAAAATCAATAGATCCTTAAAAAAATCAGTCAACGGATTCCGTGTTGTGATGCCATTCCACGAAAACTTCTGGGCAAAGCGGTGGTAGCCTAGGACATCACTTGCACCTATAGCTAGTCTCACGACGTAGCTTTTTGGACGGACAAACCTTGCAATTCAAAAAGGAATATTTCTTTTTGAATTGTCCGATGCTTTGCTATTGCGAAGAAGAACACGGTTTTTGGCCATGTGGAGTCTCTTGAATAGCTTTTTTGTGACAATTTAGTCCCGCTTCTTTAACTAAATATTTGCCAATTAAATAAACAAAAACATATAGACTTTTTATTCATGGCTCTGGTGGCGCGAAGGGCTGGTTTAATGGACTGTATCTGCAATGCGGAGCAAAACGATTGACAAACGCTTGCGATAGGTACTTCGAGTTGCGGTGAGTGTGGGACAACAGAATACAACCCGAAAATAATTAAGGAAGGAAGCATAAACCCTTGCGGAAACCCCATGCTCGCGTCGTCGGTGCACCGAAACACTTCAAGGGCAGCTGGGTTTCAAGTTGCTGTCATCACACGTTAAACACAAACTGTTGAATATAATTCTTATTACATGCGAAAACCGCGGTAATTCCAAAGTTATCAATAGTTCTCAACGGAGCGGGCCGACGACATTGCGCACGAGATGCGGTTCGATACGGAAGTCATTTTTACAAAAATGGCGGGGCGAATCTTCTTATTCACTCACGAGGTATGTGCGGGTAAGGGATGGGTATAAGGGTATCGGATGTCAATCAAATTTTGAATGTTGGCGCAACCAGCTCTGTATATTCTACGTATTCGTATTTTGGATTCTTTCAAATTTTCGTGTATTAATCAAATAGCTGATTATTTGATCAGCGCGATCAATCCCTGACATGTGATTATTATATTGCAGCACTTCCTTGGGTTAGTTTGCTTTTGCTCACGCCTATTGGTTATTTCAACCATACCTGGATGTACTAAAGTGTTGATCATCGAAGCTTATTGCCGCTTGCTTGCCGACTCCGGCAGGTCCGTAAGGAACCAAAGGTAATACCTTTTTTTCATTGTTTTCTAAGCTATAACTGTAGGACATTGTTGGCAAAAGTTAATACCGATTACGATTAACAAAATTACGATGAAGTTAATCGTGATAAACGATTAAAGATAAATACTTTAACTAATTTAATCGAATCGTCAATCATTAGTCCAGATTACGATTAAGTTATCAGTTCTCGTCAGTGGACTAACGATTAATCAAGATCGGTTCTCGCCTTTTTTTATTACCAAAAAAGGGCAGCCTAAGTGTGATTATGACTGATTCCTGTATGTCTACCCTAAAGATAAGTGGGAAGAAAAAAGGCATAATGTTTTTACATACCTTTTATTGAATCACTCACGGTAATTTAGAAGTTTAAGATAATTAAAGAAACAAAACAAGATTAGAAAAATGATTATGCAACTAACACACACAGTCTTAGTATTAGTACAAATGCTAATCACTAATAACGAGGTAAGATTAATAACACATACAACATATACATAAAAAATATTAGTAAGTAAATATTAGAACGTCCCATATCATTGTTTTGCGTAATTAAAATTACTTTTCATGATCATTTTCTGTTACGACCTTACAAAAAGGAGGAGGTTCTATGTTCGGCTATATGTATGTTTTTTATGTGTGTTCACCGATTACTCCGTTAATTATGGACCGATTTAGAACATTTTTTTTTGCTTGAAAGGGCATACTCTCGAGGTGGTGACGATGGGATCATGTCAGCAATTCAGGACCTGATGAGGGGATCTCATGAAAATCGAGAGAACTCCTCAAATTTTATAGCCATACATATAGCGATTTTGGTATTTCCATCAACACGGTAAGCATTCGCATTCAAAAAGTATAATTTGGTGAAGTGGAATATATAATATAGATTAGTTCTTTCGACTTTATCGTCATAAATACCCCTATAATTGAGATAGCGATATGTGTGTTGTTGGATTACGGCGATGCTTTCCGAAGTCTAAATTGTCCAATTTCTTAATTCTTCATATGCTTATTTTTCCGAATTCTTATTTTTACATGTTCCGAATTTTTCATATTCATTTATTTACACTTTCTCATTATTACATATTCCATTTTATTCCACATTCTCTATTTTCCACATTTAAGTACAATCACAATAAAAACTTTGTAACAGATTTTGTTCCACACACAATTTAACTTATGGATGACCAAAATCTACTTTGATTTGTGGAGTTGTTCTAGTGAACGCCATGGAACAACCAACGCTTTAGAAGATTGGCACTTCCGATTAAATAAAAAGGTACGAAGAATTAATTTATTATTTTTCATACATTTTCTGAAAAAGTGGCATCATATTTTTTTATTAGCCTTTACTGTCTTACTGCTGGGCAAAGGCCTTTATATTATGAAAAGATAATTAAAAATTGCCAAATACATACGGAGCAAAGTCATTGATGATTTATAAAAAAGCGCAAAAATCACCTGAAGAATATTTAAAGAAATTATAACATGTTGGTTCAAGTAACAGTATTGATATGTGAACCATAACACTTCTTTAAAAAAAAAAACATGTTTCCTTTTTATTTCAGAAAATATTTGAAAGGGAATGAATTGTTTTCACCCATCTTTTTATACACATACATATGTAGTATATAGTTTATATTTTGCTCTAGACCTTTTTCTTTTTCTTTCTTTGATTTATTTGCTGAAATAAATGGTTTTGATTTAAAGTTTGATTATCAGATGAAAAAATGTATGACAATCGGTTTATTTTACTTTTTGTATCGAACTGTATTCATTCGGAAAATCTTGGTATTAGGACAATAAACAATGAAGAAACCTAGGTAAGAATTCGGAAATATAAGAATTTGAAAAAATAATAATTAGGAAAAATAATATTGCGTATTTTAAAGAATTCGTAAAATAAATAATATGGAGAATCGCGAATTTGGATTTTGGCGCTGACACCGTGTGGTTTACCTCTTTTACTGAAACTATGATTTAAAGAATACTTTTGCAAAATAGTTTTCTTTGAGTTTTACAAGGATTGATTTTTATTGTCACTGAGATAACTTCAATTTATTACCTCTATAACTCGGATTTTATTGCAGACAAATTGCTGTTTTGTTTAATATGTAATTCTTAGTTTACTCGCCAATTCCGGACTTGGCTAATTGTGTCTAAATTACCTCCAGTTTCTGTTTAGTTTTGCTATCGTCCGGATGTTTATTTAAAAAATACCAAAACGAAGGCTTACTGAAAAGGAGAAGGTTGATGCCTTCTAGTCTTCTTCATTAGGAAATGAAGAAAATGATAATGAAACGGGCTCGGAAGTAAAGGACGTTGACTAACTATGTATGGGAGCTGGACCAAATGGTGCCCCGACATGGAAGTGCTTTCAAATGTTTCTTGGCATTAATTTATTCATAAAAATATATATACCGGTACCGGATTATAAAGTTATTAAGTTGGTATCTTAACAATTATTTTTACACAACAGATCAGATCACAACTTTTTGACCCTGGGACCGATTTTTTTTAGGAAACATTTGAAAGTAATCTCGTTTCTGGACGTTGCGTTGGTCCAAACCCGATCAAAATCCTTTCAGCCTTTTGAATAGGACTTCATTCGAAGTGGCGACCAGCTCTTAAATTATTGTGTTTACTAATAAAAATAGTATTTAGTTATTCTGCAAATCGTACAAAAAAATCAAGATATTCGCTTGTCAATATTCCGGGAACGGCAGAACATGTACGGTGACCATAAATTCTATTTGCCAAGGGTTTTTTGGTATTCGAGCATGGCACTGATTGTTTATAAATAAATAATCTCTCTCTGGTCTGTATTTTTGGGACAATGGGTTTGTGTTGGAAATCTGTAGTTGCGTTTCAAAGATATAAATAAAGCACTTGGAGTCATTTTGCAATCGAGTTCCCTGGACATAGTTCTAAAAACAGGATCGTTGTATTTAATTTTAGGGTTACACAAAATTTCAGCATGTCTTTCAAATAATTCTTTTTGTGTCTTCAAATCTATCCTCGGTTTTCGACCCCTCTTCATGGTTATATTATTCTCTGTAATACAATGTTATTTAAGGTTATTTTCTTATGTCACATATAAATTTTGCATAATTTTTGATAATTTATTAAAATGGAAAATCAAGGGTAAACAAAAAAGAATGTGTATAACAAACGAAATCAAAGGCACAAACAACATAACATCTCTTGCCTTAAGGCGCTGACCTTTAGGTAAGAGATGTGTGAGATACAGCAAAAACTGTTATAACAATTTAATTGCAAATAAAATTCGAACATTCAAAAGCTTTAATTATCTATAATGAAACTCATCAACCCCATAAACAAACCTTACCAGAGCAATTCAAGTCAATAATTTATTTTTAATGCTGGACAAAAGCAAGTCTTCTTCTATCAGGAGAGGTTGAAAGACATCAAAAAGTAAATGAGACTCAAGATAAACAATGAATAACTTCATGGTGACGTTTCAAAAACCTCTTGAGCCATTTCTTTCCGGCAAACCTCGATTCCATATTAAAATTATGCTTTGCCGCAAGCCTCGATTCCATATTAAAATTATGCTTTCCCGCAAGCCTCGATTCCATATTAAAATTATGCTTTCCCGCAAGCCTCGATTCCATATTAAAATTATGCTTTCCCGCAAGCCTCGATTCCATATTAAAATTATGCTTTCCCGCAAGCCTCGATGCCATATTAAAATTATGCTTTCCCGCAAGCCTCGATTCCATATTAAAATTATGCTTTCCCGCAAGCCTCGATTCCATATTAAAATAATGCTCTCCCGCAAGCCTCGATTCCATAATAAAATTATGCTTTCCCGCAAGCCTCGATTCCATATTAAAATTATGCTTGCCCGCAAGCCTCGATTCCATATTAAAATTATGCTTTCCCGCAAGCCTCGATTCCATATTAAAATTATGCTTTGCCGCAAGCCTCGATTCCATATTAAAATTATGCTTTCCCGCAAGCCTCGATTCCATATTAAAATTATGCTTGCCCGCAAGCCTCGATTCCATATTAAAATTATGCTTTCCCGCAAGCCTCGATTCCATATTAAAATTATGCTTTCCCGCAAGCCTCGATTCCATATTACAATTATGCTTCCCGCAAGCCTCGATTCCATATTAAAATTATGCTTTCCCGCAAGCCTCGATTCCATATTAAAATTATGCTTTCCCGCAAGCCTCGATTCCATATTAAAATTATGCTTTCCCGCAAGCCTCGATTCCATATTAAAATTATGCTTTCCTGCAAGCCTCAATCCCATATCAAAATTATGCTTTATTTTAAACCTTTCGCAAAATAGGAACGCTTGTTTGCAGATAACGTGATGGGTAACTGTAGAACCACTATTTGCTAGTTTTATTAACCTGCCGACAAGGAAAGCTTCTTGGGCATCATTCAGTATCGAATGCCGACCCATTCGTTTGTCGATGCTTTCCTTCGACAGGTGATCAGCTAATGTCTGCCTAGGAATGCCGAAGAGAACGGCTGCAGACCGCTATGTCATGTTATCCTGAACACGTTCTGCCATATCCCCGCGTAAATCTTCCTCTGTCCACGATGCTCTTGAAGGATATCTAAACCATTCTGTACAAGGGAATTATTTATTTTAAATAATGGGAAGCTGATCCGGTTTACCAATAAAGGTAGTCAGTTCAAAATTTTTTACGTCCGTTTATTGAATAACCCCAAAAATAGTTTACCTCAGTAATACTGCTGAATTCAGAAAGTGATAAAAAATATGAATACAAATGGATAGATTTTACACACTTAATAATTTATTTCAAATTTTGTGGTTCAAGTTAACCGGTTCAACATTAAAATCTCCGTTTTAATAGAAGAAACATGCGGTTGTGACCAGCCAGTTGATGTCTGAAGAGGCTCGACTTGTTGTTCACAACAGCGTGCTGGTGCCTACACTTACGTAAGGAAGTGAAGGTTGGGTGTGGCAAAAAAGACGTGAAAGTAAGATTAATGCAGTAGAAATCCGTTCCTTGCGGAGTATGTGTGGTGTAACTTTAAATTATAGATTGAGGAATGACGTATTAAGACAACGTTGACGTTTCTAAAATTGAAAAAAAGTATGCTAAGATGGTTTGGCCAGGTTGAGAGGATAAGGCGACTAACAAATGGTATTTACAAGGCAAACGTGAATGAAAACGCCGGGAGGGGGACTCCATAGAAAGATATACATAGACCTTACTGGTGATGTTCTTCAGAAAAGCCAGTTGCGCAGTACTCATAACCGGCGTGCGTGTATTGACTAGATATACATCGAACGTGAGTGAAGCAAAAGCTGTAACTCTGTAAGGATCGTAGCAGGTGGCGTTCTGTAGTTTCCCCCATGGATAAAAGGCGTGAGTTTATATGTATACACAAATTCACATAATTATTAGGTAATTATAATAACTTATGCCATACAAATATTTGAACCCGCGTCACGCAACTAGGTATTCAATCGCTCACTGCGCCAGCCATGAGTATTTTAATAATATTTTTAATTTTATTTTCAAAACAAGACTCAAAGGCTTGTATTCGAATATGTTTCCCAGTAAGTTATAATAAATAAAAAACTATAATAATAAAAAATGTTGAATATTTTTGTTATTTATTTATTATTAATGGCCACACGTTAAAATAGTACTGGTAAATTTTAAAATAAAGCTTTTTTTCTATCTCTGGATAGTATTAAAATTCTTAAAGGTTCAAAGGCTTGTATTCGAATATTTTTCCCAACCAGTACCATACCATAAATAAAAAACAAAAATGTGGAATATTTTTGTGATTTATTTATTATTACTGGCCACACGTTAAAATGGTACTGGTAAATTTAAAAATTCTTAAAGGTTATCACCACTTGCCCCATAAAAGAATAAACGGACAAAATCAAATTTGTTAATTTATATTCCTATTCATAGTTATTGCTTTTTTTTTTTTAAGAATTTGACTCACACACTGTTCCGTTGGTGTTGAATTAGGTATTTTACCTATGTTTGCAATATTTGTAAGTATGTGAGAACCATGTTCCTTTTTTTTTTTTTTTACTTTTGATGGGTTTGCTCTTGACTCTAGTCTAAGTCAATGACAGAGACAGAGTCGACGATGGAGTGAGCTTACCCAGAAGAAGCCTGTTCACTCTTACTTTGAAGAGATTCGGGTTAAATGCGTTCGGAAACACAGACGCAGGTAGTGAGTTCCTATTTATCAAATTAATTAATTTACCTGTTAATGCTTTTAATACTTTATACCTGTACGTAGAGTTTCTTGTGCATTCTTCTCCATAACAAGCTACTTTTCCGAATGCACGGTAGAATCAATTTTTATTTTATGATTTGTTACTTTTAATTCAGACGTTCAAAAGTGCCGCTTTTTGGCCCAGTTGAATAAATATATTTGACTTTGACTTTGACTTTGAACGTTACAAGTTAAATACAATTAAAATCTAAAGTAAAATATAAGTCAATGTTATTTGGAAACGTAGTAGCATTTCAGGATTTTTTCTTCTTGCGCTTCTTTGAATGTAAGAACTCGTCCCACGCGTATGTTATTACGGATCCCGCTCTCAAATGTTTGAGAATAGTTTGTTCAGGAATTCCATAAATTTCTTCAGCTTGTGTCGGCGATATTTGTCCATTTTTAATAGCTGCTAATGCAGCTCTCAAGTCTTCTTTTGTCCATGGAACTCGATTTCTACGTGTCGAGACGAATATCACACAGCCTGTGAATAAGTGATATTAAACAATTACAACCGATAACAACTGACAAACTAAATGTTGTAGAAGAATTAAATTCAAACTATTTTCAATAATTTGATAACAGAAATGAGCAAAAATTCTCATTTTTTAGATTATCTGCAAATATTTCTCTTACAGCCGTTCCAGCGAATGGTACCTACAATTCCGAAAAGTTCTGACCAATATCGATGCAATATCTCGCTAGACAGTTCGATATAAAAAACCGTACCTACTCATCAATATGATGAAAAGGAAGGAAAGTGTTTATTATTCAAAGTGTAATTAACAACAAAACCTTTTAAATGAAGATTTATTTCATATAAACTAAATTTGAATAAGTATCGAAAGAAAACCCCAAAACTCTATTTAAGTCGCGATAAAGTTGCAAATTGCACTGTAAATAACTATTTTTGGGATGATGTCAGGTAAGATAGATACAAATAGTCTAAAGCCAAGTTTGCAGCTCGGAAAGACCTGTGGTAACCGCGTGGTGCTCAGAAAACCTCGAAATTTATATTTAGGTTTTTTGTGAAAATCACCCATCTACACTAGAAAAGAGTTAAGCGTACAACGAACAAGAAATTAGTTTTTCTTGTACGTTGTTAAATGTTGAAATACCTCCTGATCTTTTTAAGGCCATCATTTTCAAATGATCGTTAGTCCGTAGAGGAACGCCATGATTTGATGCAGCTGTCTGTGCGGAGTCGTAGAACCCAATTAACTAGACTCTGTTAATAAAACTTTTAAAGCGATTATTAACAATCGATGCAAAAGACAGTGAAGCAAGAAAAGAAAATTTAATTTCGAATTATTTTCTGGAAACGGTTTGACATTTGAGTAAATGTAGAAAAATGTCAGTAGAAATGAACATTATATTTGAAACAGAAGGTTAACATATAATTAGAAATATTGAATTAAGGACGGCACCACACTTAAATCATTTAATTGTGTACGGAAAAGTATTACCTACTTTTGCATACAATATGGGTGTCGATCTATAAATTTATAAGTGACTCACATTTACAATATAACTCTGTTTTTATTTTGTTCGTGTAACGAAACATCAGAAACATCACAACAGAGTAAAGCTAACTTTACTCGGAATCCGAATCAGAAATATTTTCTTTGTTAATTCGTCGTCCAACAGGATTCATCTCTGGGTGTCGTTTTAAAAACCCGCGATACCATTTGAGGCCCGCAAGCCCCTTACTGATGTTGAAAGTATGTTGGATATTATTTTCTATACAAAAATCTAAGGCCTGTTTGCGAGTAAACTTCGATGTCAGAGGCATCCCAGTCTTTGAAAGATTAAGTATTCTTTTAACCAGTGTATTTTCTTGTAGTTTGTCAAACGTTAAAATTCTTCCCGTTCGTTTTACTATGCTTCCTGAGCTCAAATGATTTCTGAGTGTTCTTCTAGGAATTCCATAAAGATTTGCTGCAGCATACTGGGTCATGTGTTTCTCTGTAACAGCTGCCATAGCTGCGCGTAAGTCTTCTTCTGCCCATAATCCTCGTTTCGGACGCTTCGAACCCAATTTAGTGGAACCTGTGAGCAAAATTATGTTGCATTTCATCAAACAATCGCTTAAGCCCGTATTCCGCAGCGTGACTCATGCTCAACTTCATCTCAAACTCGAATTTGACAGGAACGGCTTCTTTTTACGCTAACGTACTCGTCTGAGCAGTCAAATGTCAATGAGTTTGGCAGACGATTATTCAGCTTGACATATGTTAACTGAAGCTATTCAGGGTGGTCTTTTAAAGAAAGTGAAGCAAAAGAAATATATAAGGATCGTAACAGGTGGCGTTGTGTGGTTTCTGCCTGCCCCCACAGGAAAAGGCGTGACTTTATATATAAATAATATAAAGAAAACAAATAAATACACAAAAATACACAAATTCACACAATTACTTATATTTCATCCTTGCGGGAATCGAACCCACGCGCGTCACGCAACGTGGTAGTCAATCACTCGGAAACTGCGACAACCTTCAGTATTTTAATAATATTGTTAATTTTATTTACTAAACAAAAATCAAAGGCCTGTTTTCAAATATTTTATAAAGTGAGGGACAGTGACAGGGACTAATAAAAAATAAATAATAATATTGCAGCCTCAGCGAATACTTTATAAATGCAGAAACGGGTATGCACCGGTATGTGGTCACAGTGGACAAGTGACTTACCCCGTTGTCCAAGGCCAACGAGAACTGGCGCAAACCTGTAGTACTATGTACTGATGAACGCAAGAGGTATGGCAAGGCAAAGAGCTACACGTGCGCCTCTATCGAGGTCTCCATGGGCCCGATGTAGATTTTCCAGCGTCCGTATCCTGGCTATGTTTCGGTGATCTTTTCAGGGTAACTGAAGGTTGATGTGTATCGGGTATGCCACCGTCCGGTTGAATCCATCTGACATATTATCTGTGGTTGTTATCGCGTGGCTAACGACGAGTACTTACACAGGCATAACTAAGTGGCCAGGATTATTCACCAGAAACTTGCTTTGTCCAATCTAAAGGACTCTGAGGTACCGTATTACAAGTATGTACCCGACCCAGTTTTCGAAAATGACCATGTCACGTTGTACTGGGATCGGTCTATCATCACTGATAGGACTATTGTTGCCAATAAGCCGGATATAGTGGTGACAGCCGGTTAGCGCGCCGCACAATGATGGAACGCCTGGTTGCCTGGAAGAGATCGCGGAATGCGATAAGGCCGCCCATTGTATATATTTTTAGTTTTAAGTTTCCTTTGTAAATGTTACATATGGTGTACAATAAAGTATATAATAATAATAATGATAATCGATGTCACCATCCCGCATGACGACAATCTCGTGAAAGCTAAGAAAGAGAAAAAAAACAAGTATCTCTACTTAGCACACGAGGTTGTTGACATGTGGAATGTGGACTCGGCGATCATTGTGCCGATTGTCATTACGGCCAACAGTCTGATGGCCAAGAGCCTAGTCGACCATCTTGACTTACTTGACTTAATGTCCTACGTCCCCTGGATGGGGCAAAAGGCGTCCACAGTAGTCCTCCATTGCGATCGGTCCTGAGCTTCACGCTTCACCTCGCTCCACGTCATACAGATGCTCGTCGCTTCCGCCAAGTAGCTCGTTTCTGACACGACGCTCCCGAGGTAGGTGTACTTGTGGACGCGTTCCACTGCCTCCGTGCCAATCAGCAACGGTGAAGTATTCTTCACACCAGATCTCATCTCTTGGGTCTTCCGGATATTTATTTTTAGTCTCGTTTCTGCCGCTTTCTGACTTAAATCTTTCAATTTACCTTGCATATCAGCCTGGCATAGGTCATCGGCGTAATCCAAGTCCTCTAAAACGTTGGATAATCTCCATTCTATCCCGCGGCGCTTGTTGTCGAAAATGCGAAGCAAAATTCCGTCAAGAACGACTAAATAGAGGAGCGGCGAAAGGAGACAGCCTTAGCGGACACCTGCGTGTACTGCTATATCATCCGAGATGAGGCCGTCGTGTAGTTACACGACGGCCTCTACAGAAATAATTCTTGTAGATACTCTCCAAGAAACGGACAATTTTCGGTGGCACTCCGATGTCCAGTAGCCGGCACCAGATGCTGGACCACTTCAGCGTATTGGTAGCTTTATACAATTCCTTCAGGTTACCGGTTTTGCAGCTTGTTGAGCACGATCAGCAATATTATCAGCCCACTGCCTTCTATCTTTGCGGGTGCTGCGATAGATTTCTCAGCATTTCTGACGATACTGCATCTTAAGGTGCTCGCATGGCGTCATTACGGGTCTCAAGCAATCTCAGATGAAGGTTTCTTCTGTCTTCGATCAGGCTCCAAGTGTGCTGTGACATCCAGTCTTCGAGAGAAAGAGTCGGGTGTCCTAGAACGAAAGAGCTGGTTTCTGTATAGGCCACTTTGATGCGTTTCCACTCCTCGACCAGTGAGTCCGAACCGGTATCAAGTCCCGAAAAACGATTACTTAGCTCGAGTTGGAACGTTTTACGGATGCCCGAGTCACGCAGTTTGCTCACGTCGAACCTTCTTCCTATCTTGCCGGGTCCTCTAGGTATACGGGCCACTGCAACCTTAAGCTGGATTTCAGCAACTACCAAATGGTGGTCGCTATTAATATCGGCGCCCCTGCGGTTTCGGACATGCAGAATGAGGAACGCCATTTGGCGCTAATGGCAAGGTGGTAAATCTGGTTCTTGGTGACTCCATCGGGTGAATTCCACGTGTACTTGTGGTGGCCGCCATGTATAAATAATGTTCCTCCAATGGTCAGGTCGTGTTTCTGGAAAAACTCGACAAATAGGTCTCTGTTCTCATTACAAACTCCAAGCCCCTGCGTACCCATGTGCCGCTCGCGGTTTGTGTTAACGCTCCCAAATTTTGCATTCAGGTCCCCCATGACTAGGACGATATCTTGTTTCTTGATGCTCCTAATGGTGGCGTTGAGAGCGTTGTAGAAATCGTCTTTGGTATCCTCTGGTGATGCATTAGTTGGGGCGTAGCATTGTACGATGGAGATCTGCCGGGCTCTCGAGTAAAAACGGGCGAAGATGATTCGGTTTGAGATCGGCTTCCAGTCCAGGAGGCTATTCTTAGCTGTATTAGAAAGGACGAGCCCTACGCCGTACTCGCGCACATCTTCCTCACTTTCTTTACCAGAATACAGCAAAGTCAAGCCCCTTTACGTTCTCAGCCCACCGAAGCCGTTTCTTCTCACTTCGCTTAGACCGAAAATTTGCAGGTTGTAATTTAGCATTACTGCTTCTGCTTGGGCTAGTCTAGTGTCATCGCTAAGCATTCTCACATTCCAAAAAGCAATTCGTGTCCGTGTTTTACAGCCAAAAGTCGTCGGTAGGGTATCGGTCCGATTTCTTACTGTTTCGGTTTCTTGAATCTATTATTGTCAGGCAAGCGAGTAATTAGCCCACTGTGCCTTAATCCGCTAACGGGGCTGCCGCTATAGAGCCTACGGATTTGCTCGTTTTTTTTTCGGGTGTCCTCCCTAGTGAGTCGATTCTGTTTTAAGGCGCAGAATATTCGCCCTTCGCCCTGCATCCGTTAGCTCAGCTGCAACTCCGGGTGACGGACCCGCGGCAGCGCGGTTGCAGCAGGTCCCAAGGAGAACGATAGGGACGTGGATGACTCGGACTGGCTAGGGCACTGCTTGTTACGGTACTCCACCACGAGCACAGCAGAAGTTATTTTTGGCACTTTATAGGTAATGCTGTTCTCACCAACAGTGATTCCCTCCAAAACTTACACTAGCTTCTCTCCCCAAAGTCGAGGCTGTTATGGCGCGGTTGGATCAAGGGCCTGATACAGAAGGTAGTACTCCTCGATACGGCTCGAATTTTAACTGTCTCTGGACCCTTAACCACCAGTAGCTTGGACCCTGCTCCCGACACCGGCGGATAACCTCTCTTTTTATATTTCAAAAGTTTTTTACGATTTGTTTTTGAAGAAATATATAAAAATGTAAGTGGTGTAATGTGTAGAAAAATAACATAAATGTGGGCCATTTTGTTATTTATTTATTAATACTGGCCACACAGGCACACGTTAAAATGGTACTGGCAAATGTTAAAATAACGATTGTATTTCATAGTGAAATTTATGCCTTTTAATCTTTGCTTCATATAGTGTGTAGCAAACAATAAGTAGGCGAAGTAATACATTCATTGATTTTACGCACACCAATATCTATGTTGGCGTGCCCTGCAAACCTAATCTTTGCTTTGTGTACCACTATTGTACATGAAGTTGAGGAGCTCGTGGCTAAATAATAACAGCCGCACGGGTCGATCTTCAAGGTTAAGCAACGCTTGACGAGGTCGTTCCGTGGATAGGTGACCATTTCAACATACCGAGTTTCCTCCGTGCCTCGGAAAGCACGTTAAGCCGTTGGTCCCGGCTGTCATTTGAAGATCTTTGACAGTCGTTACAGGTAGTCAGAAGCTTGAGATCTGACACCAGTCTTGCCAAGGGGTACCGTGCTACCCAGTTACTGGGTTGTGGAGGTCAGATAGGCAGTCGCTCCACGTAAAACACTAGTGCTCAGCTGAATCCGGTAAGACTAGAAGCCGACCCCAATATAGTTGGGAAAAGGCTAGGCAGATTGATTATTGTACATGAAGTTTGAATAAATAAATAAAATAATTTAACTATAGGTACTACAGTTTGCCATTGTATCGGTTGTTCTATAAATAGAATAAAAATAAATCGTATAAAAATGTTTATTGCATCAACATACAATATTTATACAAAAATTTACCATTTTTGAGAGAAACTATACACAATAGTTGGACTCTCCTCTTTAATTAAACATCTCAGGGTGTCAATTAAAAAAAAATTACATCAGTAATCACCTGCACGATCCGAATTTATATCAAAATTATGCTTGATACTATTTCCTGAACAAAAATCAAAGTCTCCTCTTTGAATGAATTTCGGGGTAAGATACTCGTACAGTACGACACAACTTATATGTAGCATCGACAAAAATCGTAAAACCGATCACTTGCGAATTACAAAACCAATAAAAATTGCTCACTATCGCGCCAGTCGCGCTATTATATTTCCCCCTAAATTCAACCCGAGAATGTTACCAATTAGAAAGTCACCAATTGTTATCAGTTCGGATGTGATCGAGTTTTACGAATTTTGTCGATGCTACATCGAAGTTGTGTCGTAGTGTACATGGAATATTTATATGTATATTTTGTGAATATCTTTTCTTTTTTTTCGTCCAAATCGTTTTTTTACGATCCCCGTACTTAAATGATTTCTGAGGGTAGTTCTAGGGATTCCGTATTGTCGTGCAGCAGCGTGTCGGGACAAGATTCCTTCTGTAACATCTGCCATAGCAGCTCGAAGGTCTTCTTCTGTCCACATTGCTCTTGTATAATGTCCCGAACCTGTGGGTAATATGTTCTGTGTTTAATTTGCATTCATTAACAATCGCTAAAAACAACCACCAACATAAATAGATTTTAATTCAATTTCTGAACGTCAGCTTTGATGACATGCTTATTTTTGAGGTTATATCGAAAAATGTTATGTTTATCATGAAGGTTTTGATTGTTTTATTTTTTTGTGTGGAAATAATCATAGTTGTCCTCCATTTTGGAACGGACATAGAAGTATGCCAGAACACACACACACACGGGGCCTATGTCATAATTTGCGAAACATAGTTAGGATTTGTGCGAGGCCAAACAAACGAAAGTTTTGTAAGTGGCGTTTTTTGCGTCGAGTAATGTACAATCAACTGAAATATTTTAACTCATTTTGCGTCGCTCATTCCATTCTCTGACGTAGCGCTGTTCAGCCTTGACCGACCATGGTTCCGAGGGTAACCGCGTAAATGCGGTTAAACACAAGCCGTAACTGGCATGGGTCGACGCTCGAGTGCGCAAGGCAAATGACGTGACTCAGAAGAAGAGAGCCTTCAACAGGGCTGCCAAATCCTGCAAAAAGGCGATGCGAAATGCACGGATTGACCATATTAGCAGAATCGGGCACAAACTTGCTTCATACCCTGCAGGTAGCAAAGCGAATTAGTCCCTGGCTAAGTCGGTTGAATCAAACTCTTGCCGGATCACCTCATCACCGTCAAGTCGAGCTTAGATCACTCAGAGATTTCCAGCCTAATCTTAGTTATTTATTTATTTAAAGTTAATTAAAACGATACAGATACCAATTACATTAATTAACTTGAGTTCACTGAGTGAGCTTTAATTTGTTGACCGGATATACCGTAAGTGTCCACGTATTAGCTGCATAAGACAAAACAAGTAAGACGCACTCACTGAAGATCTTAGATTTTAGACTTTACAGAACACGCATTGACAAGACAACATTGATGCGTTCAAGACAATACTGGCCGCCGTAACAATCAAATACTAAAATAAAACACGTACGAGCGCATTCAAACATTTATTTAAATATTGTCGGTTCGTTACTCCCATAAGTGATATATTAGGTTTATTATTTTACATATGAAATTGGCGTTTTGTAAGGGAGGAAAACAAATTCATTTTTTTTTAAATATAATATATTCATTTAATCAAAGTATGTGCCAGTGCTATTTATGCACTAATTCCATATCTTAGGTAGTTCATTGATCCCTTTACTAAAAAAAACCATTCGGATGGGAATCAATAAAATCTTTGAAGGCGCTTTGGACTGCCCCATCAGAGTTGAATTTTTTCCCTTGCAAGAAGTTATCGAAATTTCGAAAATAATGGTAATCTGTTGGAGCAAGGTCCGGGGAGTACGGTGGATGTCTTAAACATTCCAATTGAAGCTCCTCTAATTTGGTAGCCGTCTGTTGTGCAGTGTTTGGTCTAGAGTTGTCCTGAAGCAGCAGTGGCCTAGAGCGATTGACCAGCCTCGGCTGTTTAGCAGCTAGCTTTTCCATCATGGTTTGCAGTTGCTGACAATAGACATCCGTCGTAATCGTCTGGTCAGATTTAAGAAAGCTGTATTGAACGATACCGGCACTAGTCCACCAAACGGTCACAAGTAATTTTTTTGAGTCAATTTTCGCTTGGGGCAGGATTTGGCTGGTTCGCCAGGGTGCAGCCATTGCGACAAGCGTTTCCGATTTTTGTACAGGATCCACTTTTCATCACAGGTAATGATTCGATTTAAAATCCCTTCATTACTGTGCCGGTTGAGTAATGTAACGCAGCAGTCGACGCGCGATTGTCGGTTTGCTGCACTCAATTCGTGAGGTACCCATCTTTTAAGCTTTTTCACCTTTCCAATTTGCTTCAAGTGGATTAAAACAGTTTTATCAATAACACCGCAGCCTGCAGCTAACTCGGACGTTGCAATGGATCTACTTCCACAATAGCCTTCAATTCTTCATTATCAACTTTGGTCTCCGGCCGTCCACGGGGCTTGTTCTGCAGGCGAAAACTTCCAGAACGAAAACGTTGGAACCAAAAACGCACTGTGTTTTCTTTTGCGACACCGTCGCCATACACATCATTAATCCTTCGAGCCTGCAGCACTGGTGCCACGATGGAACTCGTACTCGTAAATAACGCGATATTTCAAGTTTTCCATTTTGTAAACTGACTGGCGCAAAGAAAAAACCAAAAGAGAAAAAAACAAATGAATTACGGTTTTCCAAACACAAAAGCATGAGTAAATAGCTGTATAAATTTAAAATTGGAATTCCAAACCAAAGAGGAGATATTTGAGATCAAAGTCGCCAGTACGACAAAACGCCAATTTCATAGGTAAGGACCTAATATTGCAAAACAATAGCATATGCGTAACTTTATTCAGAATTAAAATCCGTTTCCTTTCCTGATACGGCGTCCAACAGGATTTATCTCTGGGTGTCGTTTTAAAAACCCTTTATACCAATCGATGCCTGCAAGGCCCGTAGTGATGTTAAAAGAATGTTTTATATCGTTTTCTACACAAAACTCGAAGGCTTGTTCGCGAATTAATTTCGATGTAAAAGATATCCCTATGTTAGAAAGGTGTAGTATTCTTCCCACGAGTTGTTTTTCTTGTACGTTGCTGAATATTTTGCGCCCCAATCGTTTCACCAAGCTTCCCGATTTCAAATGTTCCCAGAGGGTCGTTGGCGGAATTCCATATCGTTTTGCTGCAGTTCTCTGTGTCATATGTTTTCCAGTTACAGCTGCCATAGCAGCGCATAAGTCATCTTCTGTCCACTTAGGGTCTTTTGCATGCTTCGAAACCAATTTAATAGACCCTGTGAGAAAAACTAGTTTAAAGTTTTCGATTTAAGTTAATTTGATGCAAAAATTAACAAAATAAACTTCCACATACTAAAACCAATCATCATTAAGCCTATTAAGTTTGCCATCAGTTTTGGGCGCATGAAAATTGTTTATCTCAAGGGAACGTCAAGGAAACGAACAAACACCCAAATATATAAACCGACTTTCTCATTTATAACCTGAGTAGAATACGATACTTATACAGAAGGAAGTCGGATAACAGTGCACAGATGGGCATAGGCCTCTCTAGTTACATGGAAATAAACTCGACTATTGGTAATTCCCATTTAGCAACTACCATCCTAAAGCTGCATTATAGCAAACGAGTTCTTAAGTGCAAAAGTTCGGTAAAGAGTCTACACCGTTTTTTTTTTGCATTCAAGAACTCTTTTTCTCCATCCACCATCGGCACTACGCCTATTCATATTCTCACTTCAGCGTACTTATTCCATGAATTATGTCGAAAATTTAAAAGGCTAGGCTAGATCAACTAATGTCGAATTAGATCTCTCAAAGAGACTCCTGCAATTAAAATAAAGTACTGCGACCGAACTAAAACATACGCAAGAATTTTTCAAACATTTATTTAAATAACATATTACAAAAGAAACAACTTTATCTCTCGATTTGTCGTCCAACAGGATTCATTTCTGTGTGTCGTTTTGAAAACCCGTGATACCAATTGAAGACTGCAAGGCTCCTTGTAATGTTGTTATATAAATGTTATTATTTTCTGTTTTTTTTTACGTTGGTGTAACTATGTCGACATCAAACATAATTTGACTTTACAGTAATTGACATTACCTTCACATCACGACATTATCTTTATTCTATAATTGTGATTGTTGTTGTTTTAGAATATTTTGACATTAACATTTTGACATTAAGGTTTTTGACAATACACAATATGGCATTTATTTTATGTTATTCATTGCATGATAAGTATCATAATAATTTTTAAACTCATCTGTACCTATCTATTAAATTCTGACTGGTGTTAATAATAATCGTGATGTTTATAACTATATTATTAAATTCAAATGTGATATTTCGCATGCCGTAAGGCAAAATGTATTGGGACAATATATTATATTCCAACTTATATGTACCTACATTATCAGCAAATAAATGATTTCTTTCTTTCTTTCTTTCTTTGTTAAAATTATGTTTAAAATTGTTTTCAATACAAAACTCAAAGGCTTGTTCGCGAATTAATTTTGAGGAAAAAGATATCCCTATGTTTGAAAGGTTTAGTATTCTTTCCACGAGTTGTTTTTCTTGTAAGTCGCTGTTTTGTTTTGCGTCTAAATCATTTCACTAAACTTCCCGACGTCCAGTGACGGCAGAGAGTTCGCCTGGCAATTTCATGCCATTTTTCTGTAGCTTTCGTTGTCATATGTCCCTCAGTTACAGCTGCCAAAGCAGCTTGTAAGTCTTCTTCTGTCCACAAAGCACGTCTTCCACAATTCAAGCGCAATTTAATAGAACCTGATGTAAAATCAACTTTAAAGTTAGCTAACATACAAAAAAAATAATTGTGACTTGCGAACTTTTTCCTTCTCAGCAACAAAACTACCAAGTTTTGTATTATTTTATTAAAGATTTTTTTCTGATAACTTTTATTAAAATAATAAAATAAATAACACATTCCGAAAGTTTTTATATTCTGTTCTCTTGTTTTTTTTTTCTGATGATAGGTATTTTTTGTAATGATACGCTGCCGTTTTTTTAACAATCCCAATTTATTATAATCGCATAGAGTTCGTTTCACTATCGACAAGTAGCAGCTGACTAACATGAGTCCTCCAGCAATTTTGGCCAAAGCAGTTGAAATCCACAAAGCATACAATGCTCGCTGCGACACCAAGTTTATAGAAACTCTGCATACATAATCCGTTCATTATTTGGAGAGTGTTTCCATGAGGGATTCAAAAAAAGAGTTAAGTGATATGTCAACTTACATAATAATATTAATTATACTTTCTTCCATAGTAATCGGTTCAGGAGAGTCGTGATTGTGAAAAATCATACAAATTCACAAACTTATTAACATACTTTATTTCATTATGAATCGGTCTTTCACATAAGGATCGAATGGATTACTTACACAATTTTATATCTAAGTCAATTATATTTTACAGTACATCAAACATCGCCATTACTGTGCGATAATTTAGTTTAAATGTCAATAGTTTACACAAATCAGAAGATTTTTTTAACAATGGTAGAAACGGCATCATAATCCTATGTGTAGTTTAGAGAAATGAACGTAATAACAGACAGACGCGCCATAGTTTTATGATACTTATAGATTATCCACAGACTCTAGACAAGTGACGTTTTGCCAACGAAAGCGTCAAGATCGGAAAATGTCAAAAATTTATGGGATTGTCAAGCGTTATCGAAATTTCACGTGATCAATCCCTTGCATTTTGACCATCGCCTTCAAATTCCACTTGGTCCAGAGCTTCTTGGTTGTCTAAAACGATCGTTATTTTTCTTTTTTTGTAGACTTTTGCAACTGGATTAATCTCCGGGTGTCGTTTTAAAAAGTTAGCAACCCAAGATTTGCCAAGAAGGCCCGTAGCGACATCAAAATTATGTTGAATATTGTTTTCTATGCAAAACTCAAAGCCTTGTTGTCTGATATACTTTGGGGTTAAAACCATTCCTCTTTCTGAAAGGTTAACTAGTCTGCCCACAAGCTTTTTTTCTTGGTTTTCGTTCATTATTGTGAATCGTCCTCGTCGTTTCACAAAGCATCCCTTTCTTAAGTGATCGTTGAGTGTTTGTACAGGAATTCCGTATCGAGCTGCTGCCGTAACCTGTGTCATACGTCCATTTCTTACTGCTACCATAGCAGCCCGTAAGTCTTCTTCTTTCCACAGACACCGTTTTGCACCCCTCCCACGTCTTTTACGCTTCAAACTATACAAAATAGGACCTGTGAAAAAAAAATTACAACCCCACTTTATTAATCTTTTATTTCTATATTTAGGTATAAAAATAAATAAAATTGCTGTGTCTGTTTGTAATATAAAATTAACAGCATTAGTTATTAGTAAATGCATGTGGAAGAATAAATGGTATTTGTTTCTGTCTTTTTGTTCCAGGTAGGTAATCTCCGAAACGCTGGTACAATTTTGACGGGACTTTCACTGGCAGATAGCTAATGTTATAAGTAGTAACTTAAGCTACTTTAGTTTTGGAAAAAGAATTACGTAATTAGTTCCGTGAAAAAAAAATAAGACGCTGACGAAGTCGCAGCAACTGCTACTTTATAACCAAGTGTAAAACGTTTGATTCATCCTTATCGGCGATCATAAGAGATGATTAACTTCTATGCACAGGCTCATAATTACTGAGATTTACATAATAGTGTAGTAGGATATCGGCTTTTAAAGACATATAGGCATTTACACGGTCTACTGAGCTACGTCCCAATAAATTTCGCATCTCTTTTCTTGCACTTTGTGTAACAATAATGTTTCCCAAAACTGACAGAGCTACACGACCAGCTATACCAGCTTGGCAGTGCAGGATTGAGCGTCGTATCGGTGAGGCTAGAGCACTCATCGGCAAGCTTATCTGCTTTAGGGAGGGCAACACTCGCCCTAGAGTGATGCGCTTTGTGAGGCGGGCGTTCTCGGGGACTGATATCAGTTCTCGAGATTATATGTCCCGCGTCGCAGAGCGTATCGACTTCCTGAAGCAGAAGATCTATGCATGGGCAAACCGTATTCATCGGTACAAGCGGCGAGTGGAGCGATACACTCAGAACCGCACATTCCAGAGTAACGAAAGGTGGGTTTATAGGGCTTGGGAGCGACCCGATCAAGGTGTGACTGATACGCACCTACCGGATAATGACGCCATGTGTTCGTTCTGGCGCGATATCTGGTCGGTGCCTGTCAGTCACACCGAGGGTGACTGGACTCGGGAGGTAAAGCAAGCGTGCGATCCGATACCACAAATGGGGGCAATTACCATCAGCCCCCAAGATGTAGCTCGAGCAGTCCGTCCGTTGCCCAACTGGAAATCTCCAGGGCCAGACGGACTGCAAAACTTTTGGATTAAATGGTTCAAAAGATCGCACGCTCGTTTGGCATCTCAGTTCCAGTCCGCCTTGGAATCAGGGTCGCTGCCCCAGTTCCTAACGACAGGAATAACCCACCTGCTCTATAAATCGGGTAGTACTGCGGATCCTAAAAATTATAGACCGATAACGTGTTTACCGACGGTCTATAAAGTTCTTACATCCATTCTGAGAGCGAAAATTAATCAAAATATTGACAATAACGCCATCTTGTCTGCTTCTCAGAATGGATGTAGGAACGGGTCCCGCGGTACTAAGGAGCTGCTCCTCATCGACATTGCCATTAGCCAACAGGTTCGCCGTTCCCACAAGGATCTGGCGACATGTTGGATAGATTACAAGAAGACCTATGACTCAGTGCCACATATATGGCTCATGAGGGAGCTGGAGTTGTATAAAATTGATGCAACTCTGCGCACCTTCCTGACGTCATGTATGGGGCAATGGAGGACGGTCCTTCACTATCCAGGATGTCGACAGATTCAGGAAAACAGCGAACCTATAAGGATCGAGCGCGGAATTTTTCAGGGCGACAGTCTGAGTCCTCTGTGGTTCTGTTTAGCCCTGAACCCTCTCAGTACACTACTGGAGCGTTCAGGCCTGGGCTATCGGTTGAGGAGAGGTGGTCAGGTCATATCACACCTCCTTTACATGGATGATCTGAAGCTCTTTGCCCCCAACAACTTGCAACTGATGAAGCTACTGAAGGTAACAGAAACCTTCAGTGACGCCATCAGGATGGAATTTGGTGTGGACAAATGTGCAGTCATGCATGTAAAGCGAGGGGAGATTATGGAATCCGTGGGAATACAACTCTCGGCTTCCATACACCTTCGATCCCTTTCCTCAACCGAAACTTACAAGTATTTGGGTATGTCGGAAGCACTAGGCATCAATGCTACTGACGTGAAACAGTCGTTGAAGGAGCGCTTCTTTAGCCGCCTGAAAAAAGTACTAAATAGTCTTTTATCAGGCGGGCACAAGGTGCGCGCCTTCAACGGCTGGGTCATGCCGGTCTTGATGTATTCTTTCGGCATACTCAAATGGACTCAGACAGAACTTGACGCCCTGGATAGGAGAGTCCGCACATTGCTTACCGCAAATCGAATGCACCACCCACGTTCATCGGTTATGAGACTGTATATCCCGCGGAAGTGCGGCGGTCGTGGCTTTTTAAATGCTAGGACCCTGCACAACCGCGAGGTATGCAGTCTTAGGGAATACTTCCAGGCCGCCGACGTGGGTATGCATCGAGATGTGGTAGCGGTGGACAAGGGCCTTACCGCACTCTCCTTGGCTAACGTGAACTGGCGCAAATCTATAGTATTAGATACTAATGACCGCAGGGAGTTATGGCAGAACAAGGAGCTTCACGGACGCTTCTACCGGGTCCTACATGGGCCCGATGTAGATCTTTTAGCGTCCGTGGCCTGGCTGCGATTTGGTGACCTTTTCGGGGAAACCGAAGGTTTTGTCTTTGCGATTATGGACGAAGTTATGATGACGAACAACTACCGGAAATACATTGTGAAGGACGGCACGGTTGACATCTGTCGCATGTCGCCGGCCGGGAGAATCAATCCGTCACATTATCTCCGGTTGTTCTAGTCTAGCTAACGGAGACTATTTGCATAGACACAACCTTGTAGCCAGGATTATCCATCAGCAACTCGCTCTTAAATACAGTCTTGTGGAATCGGAAGTGCCTTACTATAAGTATGTGCCCGACCCAGTTCTCGAAAATGGCAGTGCCACATTGTATTGGGATCGGTCTATCATCACTGACAGGACTATTGTTGCCAATAAGCCTAGAGCGTCGCGCAATGATTGTTGATATAGCGGTCCCCCATGACGAGAATCTCGTGAAGGCTGAGAGAGATAAGAAAAGCAAGTATCTTGATCTGGCTCGCGAGGTTATCGACATGTGGGATGTGAATACAGCAGTCATTGTGCCGATAGTCGTGACGGCCAATGGCATAATAGCCAAGAGCCTCGACGAACATCTGATGAGGCTCTCGTTGGGCAGCTGGATCAAGGGCTTGATCCAGAAAGCGGTACTCTTGGACACGGCGCGCATAGTCAGGAGATTCCTCTCTCAGGAGCCCTGACCACCGGTAGCTTGGACCCTGTTCCCGATACCGGTGGGCTACTATTTTTGTATTTTTAAATGTTTTTTTTAATTTATTTTTATAGAATAATATTTAAAAATATAAAAGTATGTACATAAAATAAATAAATGGAATATAAATAACTTTGTCGACGTGGCTAAATTCTAAGGATCCAGACAAATGATATTCGATCAACGAAACCGTGGCAATAGTGATTGGAAATATGACAAAAATGTGTAAGAATGTCAAACGCTATCCAAATATCACGTGATCAATCCCTTACACTTTGGTATTTCGTCCACCGCCATCGCTGACATCGAATGACACTTGTCTAGAGTCTCTGGTCAAAAGATATTTAATTTTGGAATCATCAATACGACTGAGAAGAACAATATTATTTCCGCGGACGGTTATAGTGTACTCCCAGCCGTATTTACTTGGACTTTGATCTGTTTCTGCTATCAGTGACGCAGTTATCTCCATCGTGCGAGATAGTGAGGAAGTAGGAACAAAGTGTACGCCCACGAACTTGGCCTTACTGATGAATCTCTGTTTAATTACTAGTTATGATTCAAATTAGGTTTTAACGACGATGGCTCGACGCGATTCAATTTATATCATACCAATAAGCGAAATTGCAGGTACGTACACATGGACGCAATGCGATGCGATTTATTAGCATTTGAAATTTTCTTAGAAAATACGTGTGCGATTCGCCTACCAATGCAATTTTAAACGCGTCTCACCATCGTAAAGATCTCTAATATTTTTTATATATATGCACTTACTTATCATTAACAAACACACTAAAAAGGAGGAATACTGAAACTGTAAGGCAAGATTTAAGTAGAACAATAAAAGTAGGCGAATAGCAAAAGAAACGAACTATTATAAATTAACTATTTGAAAGAAAGCTGATATGCAACAAGCGCCGTAGCCATTCATTAGTAAGTTGTCTTAGGAACCTTCCTCATGGCGCGATGCAATTTAAATTGCGTCGATAGATTTTTTTTTGTGGCATAACGCAGGACATCGCGTACTAGTCCAGTCAAATTAGACATATCAAAATGTATTAATTTGCATAGAGCTGAACATTGGTGAGAATGTTCGGAACACCATTATAAATGAAATGTAAAAATTCCCCATCGATCCCACACTTCAAAAAATTTTATTCAAGGTCAAAGTTCGCAAATATGGGTTTTTGGGTTTTTTATCGGGGAAAACACGTTAAAAAAAACGAGCCAAGGACACTGCCTCCCAGGTGGCGTGGAAAAGTGTGCATATTCTGAAGAATACAACTTTTCAACCATTACATCTTAGAAACGGTGACGTTTAGAAGAAAACTTGTACAGTCACTTTTTATAGATAATTTCATAATCTACAATTTTTGTTTGACCTATTTTTTACAAAAAAACTTACCGTTCGGCTTAAAAACGCAAAAAACCTATATTTGCGAACTTTAACCTTAAATAAAATGTTTTGCAAGTGTGGGATCGATGGGGACTATTTACATTTCATTTGTTATGGTGTTCCGAACATTCGTACCAATTTTCAGCTCTATGCGAGTTACTGTAAACCTGCCCCTAATTTTTGGTCTAAGTTGACCAGACTATACGTATTTACAAGAAAAATTCAATTGCAAATCGCGCGGTCGAATTCATCGCACTGCGTCCATGTGAAAGTACTTGCAATTTTGCTAAAAAAAAATTGCTTTTCTGTTGGACAGTTGGACATAAATCGGATCGCGTTGAACCACTAGGAAGGTCGCCCCTAATGAAAGTGCTTACACATAATTAAGAACTAGGTAGATATTTAAAAGTTTTACGCTTCTTAAATAGGCCACCCACTTTTGACTACTGAACATCTACTGAAATAATTTTATACTTTGCCATTAAGTTCTATAAAATACCTTAATAGGAATTCCTTTGTAAATACTAGAAGACGTCAGCGCTGCGCTACTACAGTCCTTTCAAAATTATTTTACTTCAAATTTTTGAACCTTATTTCCATTAACATAAAGTTGCTAGTTGCAGAAACTATGAACGGATTGTACTTAGCATTCGTCCTTTTGCGTCGGTTACGTGTGGGCGCAGTATTTAATATCAATAGACCTATTTGTTCTAAATTAGCATATTAATTGTGTCATACAATCTGTGTAGTAGATACTCGTATATGTACCTATCTACTCATGATAATTTATCGTAAACCCTGGTGTAAACCACGCGCTGTTATTTTAAAACTATCTAACTAGCCAGTCTCTCTGCCATTGAGGGTATAACTATTAAGGCAAGTTCTAGCTTAGTTATACCAGCGGCTTCGACCGCGTGAATGTTGAAAATTTTCTCGAGGGAACATATTCCTGGGATAAAAAGTATCCTATGTTCTATTCCTGACTATTATCTATCTCTGTGCCAAAACTCATCCAGATCCGTTCAGCCGCTCTGGCGTGAAGAAGTAACAAACATAGACACTCACAAACTTTCAAATTTATAATATTAAGTTTGATACTTTCGTAGTTTTGAACAGCAACTGCTAAGATGGTTTGGTAGCTAGGTTTGATCCCCAAGAGGGAGAATTGCTTCCTATATAAGTCATACATTCATCATCATAATTGCAGCGTCGCCACACTGATCGGTCTTGTGCGTTTCGCATCCACCGGACGCCTGCAGCCTTGACCAGGTCATCGCTCCACTTAGAGGGAGGCCTTCCAACGCTGCGTCTGCCGGTACGCGGTCGCCGCTCCAGAACTTTTCAGCCCCAACGACCATCCGTTCTGCGAGCAATATGCCCTGCCCACTGCCACTTAAGTTTGGTAATTCTTCGGGCTATGACGGTAACCTTAGTTCTCTTGCGGATGTCTTCATTTATGATTCGATTACGCAAGGAAACTCCGAGCTTAGCTCTCTCCATTGCCTTTTGGGCGACTCCAACTTACCACAGTCATACATTACCAGCCAAAATTTTGGGATTGTGCAAGGCTATTGGAAATATTTCTATACTTAGATATATTTATTGCGTGTTCAGGAGTGGATGCTTACTCTCACGTTCCTAATCCTCTCCTCCTAGCTCATTTCAATGTAGGAAATACCGATGGCTGGTATATAAACATTACTATCATCATCAAGTAATTTACATCCAATTATTGCGTGCTGATAGCGATAAAAATATAATCTTCTGACGTAATTGTTGAACTTCGGACGCTAACAACAGTCCAAGGACATTTGTATGTTTACGTCAAGTTTTCTTGATCTTTGTACAAAAACAAATGCCATTCCTGAGAGCTACGACTTCTTCGTTCTTTTTTGACCTACCTTTCTTACCTTTGCCTAACATTTCAGGGCATATAGTTCTCACCAAACTTCTGAGCCGCCCTGAAGTTGGCTTTCCGGATGCGCGAGGCCCGAAACAGTTCTGTTTTGTAAGAGATTCTCTACTGCGTAACCATTGTAGCCAACTTGGGCGGCCAAGAAGTTTGGCGAGAACTATACTGACGAGATTTTATTTGATGTATGGAATGCACCAGAGTATTCACTCATACCTACATACCTTCTATAAAATCAACTCAACTGAGACCGAAACTGGGTCGCAAACAAATTCCCTTATCGTATTTAGTAATTAGCCGTTATCAACTTCATTGAACTGGAGGCTAAAAATATGGAAACTCCAAAGTTTGTAATAATATAAATCGAAGTTCAAGGGTTATAAAAATCAGTGCTTGTGTACCTAAATATGAAAGAAGCACTATATTCAAAAGAATCATGTGATTCACTTTGAACATTTATTTTATTATTTGAAACATTTTATTACCTATGTATTTTGAATCCATGACGCACAGATAAGAAATCCTATTAGGCAAAAGATTGTTTTGATTGAAGTGAAACCTAATAGGGAGGGATGTTCCCTAAATATATGGCTTTAGAATACGTAACATACATAATTACATATACATAATTAGTGTCATTTGTTTTTAACACACTTCCTTGAAACATGATGCACATATTTTGTTGAATGAAGTGATAATAGTTAGGGACTTCCCCTCAAAATTAACGGCTTTAGAACAAGTCCTATCGTGATTTCTATGAAATACCATTCTCATAGTATTTATCATTTAAACAACGCTAATCGGTTTTACATTAGGTATTTCTCTTTACTTCCCTATGTCATCTGGTTCTCCGAAGACGCTTTGCCGGAGTCTTTTTTAAAATTAAACAACATAATCGATCAACAAATTTATTGTTACACTTCAAGCACGTGTTAACTTTATGTTCCGCACAAATAGTTTTAAAACATTTATAACAAGCAGTTTTGCTCATCCTACGTATTGATGCGGGACAGTAAGCACAGTCCTTCCATCTAATAGGGTCTGATGGTGTGGATTTTGATTTCGTAGTGTCACGTCGGTTCTTCAAATATGCTGACTCTGGGCAGCGACAATTCATTTAAAACAATTAGCAAGATAAAAACAAACCACAAAACAAATTTAAAGCACTGGGACAGTTGAAACTAAATACAAGCTTGTGACGTCATGCTCCCTGGTGGAAACACCTTTGCTTTAACAAGTATAAGCTACATAAATAAGTCAACGGAATATCTACAAAATTCTAGTCCTATTAAAAAAAGTTTATATCTCTAGTTTCGACTTAACGTTTTATTTAAAGTGGTAGCGCTGCGGAGTATCCTGCTCAGCCACCATGATATATCTATTACTATACATAGTACAAGTAAATATATAGTATCAAGTAATTCTATATTGAACTAACACCCCTAAATCTTCAATCTATGTTAAATTAGTATGAACTTACGATAGCATTATCTTTTTCGTAGAAATGGTCATATCAACATTTTAATGGTTTCCATCTTACCTATTGGTTAAATAAAGGATATAGAATAATACGCTAAAAAAAGAATGATCCACATAGTCTTCACATTCACAATAACTAAAATAAAATGTTATAATACTTTAAAAAGTAGATTTCTTGTCATTGCAAGAAAACAGAAAATAAAAAAAACAAGATTGAGGAGGCAAAATAAAAATAAAAAATTGGAGCAGCTCAATCCCAAGCCTTTTTGTCCTCAACATAATCTTTAACGGTATAAAACACTTTCTGGAACAACTTACGTTTAATGAATGAATTGAATTTATTAAGGCCTAGATCTTGTGCGTGGCTTGGAAGCTCATTATAAAAGCGTACACATTGACATCTAAACGAGCCACATATTTTCTTGAGCCTTGTTGTAGGTACTAAAAATTTGTATTTGTTCCTATTATTTATGTTATGAATATCACTGTATTTTTATGTTTCAATTCTGCAACAGTCATTCTTCTGTTGTCTCTGGTATTTTGAAAATAATTATAAGGATCTATAATAGCAAAAGAACTGAATACGTGTTTAAATATTTCAAAGATGTTGTTGTCTCATTGCACAGATTTGATAATAATTACTAGGTCTAGGAGAGGAAAGACTAGGTAAGTACTCCTCATAAGGTAAGTATAGGGTTTCGTTTTACACAATCCAAAATTACAATTATTAGTGGGTTTTTTTTTAACCAAGAAATATCGACCAGCTTGCCAATGAAAAATTCGGACATACAATAAAAAGACTATTTTCAATAGTAGTTATGTATTAACAGTATATTATTTTTTGTGGTTCAGACTGGAAACGCTTTATGCCTTCTTTAATATTTATGAACATTCAATTTTCTTTGAAGAAATGGCGAAAATCTGTCAGCAACGGGAATTCGGATATACAAAAAAATGCTTTATGCCAATCTGCAGGCGTGTATCTTCCGGGCAACTATGTTTCTTTTCTTTAATTATACTCATATCATTGCCCTAAAACACAGTAATTTTCCATAATTAAGAACTATCTATACAGAAACAGACAACTAACAGTCGTGAGTGAAAACGCCCCGGGAGGAGACGCTCCAGAAGGACATAGACCTTAATGGTGATTTTCTTTAGAAAGGCCAGGTACACAGTAGAAACTCAGAACTGGTATGACAAGATATATGAACTTAAGTGAAGCAAAAGAAGTATGAAAGGATCGTAGCAAGTGGCGTTCTGTAGTTTCTGCCTACACCCATGGAAAAAGGCGTCAGTTTATGTTTGTTTGTAAGAATTATCTCTGCCTTGGAAATAAGGAACAAAAAAATTAACACAAGTTTTGTTAAAATACTCACATTAAGAGTAATCTTTCCAGCACATTTCATTTTTCTTCTATTGACGCACTCCCAATACTCCGATCCATTTTTATATTTTACTTTTAATACATATTGGTGGCCAGTATACAAAAGAGCCGTGCCACCGCCTCTTTTTATGAAATTAATTTGTGGCGCACTTTGATGAGACCAATGAAAAGCTTCTTCGTCTGCTTCAGTTTCTGGAATCAATCAATTTTAAATCTTAATAACTTCGCACTGTCCCCGCGTGTTTGTTTACAGCCCATATCCTCACACATAGAGGTGGCCTGTTTCCCTCGTAGATATGCAAGCCTTTTAAGTATAGGCAAAATACTTAATTGAAAACAAAAAAAAAGTCCCAGGAATTGAACCCGTAAAATTTAAAAATATTATCAGTTTCTGGATTCAGCACGATTTCCTAAAATTTCAACTTGCATAGCTTTTTTTCGGCAGTGAATTTTAAGGTTTAGGCTACCGCTGGCTAACTGAATAAATAAAATAAAAAATAAAATAAAATAGTTTATTTGCACCTTCAAGTAAAAAACACACAATGTTATGGTTTACAATAAAAAAGATAAGCCAAAGGTAAGTAGAGTTGTAAGTTAAAGATGCAGCCAATACCTAAACTAAGATAACTTAATATCTTGTAATTATAGGTATCAGCGCCTACCCTCGTTCACAAATTGTAGCTGTTGATCAATAACATTTAAAACATGTATTTTAATTACAGAAATAGTTTCATGATTACTATGATTAGTTAAATTACAAAGCTAAAGAATTAGGCACTATTAGGTGCAAATCTAGAATTAAAATTAACAACCAAAATAAAAAAATAAGTGGTGTCAGCTAGTGAGTGTAGGGGTGTGTGAGTGTATGTGTGTGTGTTGGGTGTGTGGGAGTGTAATGTTTGTGTGTGCGTGTCATGTTTATGTGAGTGTGTGTGTACCAGAGAAAACTTAGGATATAGTTTTTTTTTTCAAGTAGAATAACGTAGGTGCTGTGCTCATGAATCAGTGTAAAATCGTCCACTTAATTCTGACATTCAAGACATAAATCTATACTAATATTATAAATGTGAATGTAAGTTTGTTTGTCACGTTTTCACGCAAAAACTACTGAACTGATCATCATGAAACTTTGTACAGATATTCTTGGAGGTATAAGAATTAACATAGGATACTATTTATTAAAAAATAAAAAAATACATATATATTTTTTATAAAATAAAGAAATTATGCAAGTATGCTGAATCGTTTTTCAGTTTCATCATAGTTTAAGGATAGAAGCCAAGTGATCACATTCTGTTTGCACTCTCTTTTTGTCATGTGGAGAATGTGCAAATGTTTATTAGCAATGTTGAATAGTCTTGGGCCTAGGAACATGTTGAATTTTTGAGCAAACGATGTTCTGCAGGGCACAGATTTTAAAAGATCGAAACGTCTTCTCCCTGTAATTTCTTTTTCAGTCAGGGTACTTAGCTGGACACAGGAATGCTGTCTCATAATTAACGCTAGTACAAACAGTTTACGTACAGTAAGCACCTCACATTCCCTGTACAGTTCAGTGGTAGAAAAATACCTGGGCTTGAAGTAACTAACCTTTAATAAGGCTCTTTGAGCTCTTTTAGCAATTAAATTATGCATTTTAGCGGCACCGCCCCAACACGTAATACAGTAGGTTATAACCGCTTGACACAAGGAGTAGTAAATCATTTTCATAATCTTAGCATTGGCTGAATGCCTTATTTGTTTAAACACAATATGAGTTTTCTTATTTTATTAGAGAGATTAATTATATGCTTTTTAAAATTAAGATTCTTGTCAAATATTAGTCCCAAATATTTAATATATTCAACTGGAGAGAGAGACGGACAGGAGCAATTGACAGTTTCATTTTGGCAGTTGTGGGACGTTATACAATATGTTGATTGTAGCGCTTCACCAGGGTTGCGAATAGAGAATGCGATATATTTAGTTTTCTCGGTATTAAGAGAGAGATCATTTTGAGCAAGCCATTTTCTGACCGTGTTAAAGCCATGTTGTGCGTTTTGGTATGTTTCACTCCAAGCGTCACCATGGAATGTTAGGGTAGTATCATCTGCATACGAAATTATTTTGCAGTTTTTTATATTAAGTAGTGTAAGATCATTAATGTAAACTAGGAACAACGTTGGACCTAAGATACTACTAGTAAAATTGCCAATTTTCACCTTTTGTGTTCTTCCAAATAAATAATTAGACAGTAATTTAAGTTGATTTCCACGGATACCAAGTTGATATAGCTTGTTAACTAGGGTAGGAATAGAAACAGTGTCAAAAGCCTTCGCCAGATCGAGAAATATAGTAAGGCATTTCTTTTTGTTGTCTATAGTTTTGACAATATGTTCAGTAAATTCATTTAACGCATCTTCCGTGGACTTGCCTGTACGGAAACCAAATTGATTTTTCGAAAGTAGGTTGTATTTTTCTAAATAAGTTGTAAGTCTTTTATTAATTAACCTTTCCAAGATTTTTGATAAAGAAGTCAGAATAGAAATAGGGCGATAGTTAGTGACACGGTTTCTATCTCCACCCTTAAAATAGGTCTATCTTATCTTATCTTGTGGAGGGGCCGAGAAATGACTCGGACACTTCGACCCATTGGGATCTATTGTGGTCCCCTAGATACCTTACTCCTCCCCAATCTCGTTGAAAACTCCTTTTATGAGTCTTACAACGAGACTAGGTGATATGAGCCTATAGTCTTCCGGTTTTGGATATCCAACCCCTAGGAGACTCATTCGCTTACCAGCCAGTGCATCACATGTGCACAGAAGGTGCTCCATGCGTTCCGTATGTTCCCCACACAACCTGCACATGGGTGTCGCGGCCAGACCCATCTTCATGAGCATGTCGTTGGTTCCAAAGTGCCCAGTAAAGGCCCCAAGCAGGTAGCGGATTTGCCCCCTGCTCATATTCCAAATGCATTGCCGGGCTTTGAAAGTAGAGCCTAGAAATTTCTTTGAGTGTTGTAGACCGGTATTAGACAGCCAATGTGTTCGTTGTCTGTGATCTACAAACTCCCTAAATGCGGCTTTTACGAGACACGTCGAAATGCCTACACATGGTTCTGGGTCCACAAAATCATTTGCTGAGCCCTCTCTTGCCAGTTCATCTGCCACTTCGTTACCATGGATTCCTTTGTGCCCAGGGACCCATACCAGTCTTACCCTGTTATGCTTCCCAAGCCTGTTTAGGGTCCGGATAGCATCCAGAATAAGTCTGGAGTCCACTTTGTAGGATGCCATGGCTTTGATTGCAGCCTGACTGTCACTAAGAATATATATGGATTTACCTCTGGTTCCTCTATCTATATTCTCTTGAGCACAGGTTATTATGGCATATGTTTCTGCTTGAAATACAGTTGCCATCTTACCTAAGCTTTTGCTACATTTGTAACCTTTTGCGAATATGCCCGCTCCTGTACCTGATTCCATTTTGGATCCATCAGTGTACCACACCAGACTATCTTGTTCTGGTGGATCTAGTCCCTTCGTCCAGTTCTCTATTGTAGGGATTTGGACCTTAAAAGACCTTTCAAACACCTTTTAAAATAGGTCTAACTATAGACTGTTTAAGTGAGTCAGGAAAAATACCCATCTGCAGGCACATATTAAAGATATGCTTGAGCGGGGCTATTATATTATTTTTTAACAGTTTGAGTATGTCAGATGAGATTTCATCGTCACCTGCAGCACAGTTACCTTTCAGACCAGTGATTAATCTGTCAATTTCATCTTCATCAGTGTCAAGAAGAACAAATGAATTTCCAGTTAAGGACGTATGTCTTTGCGGCAACGCCTCTGTTAAGTGACGTAACCCTGTTGGAGAGGTGATTTTACTTGCTAAATTTTCGCCAATAGTGGCAAAGAACTCATTTGTAGCATTGGTGTTGACCCCGTAGAAAGAAGAACTAACGAATTATCTTTTTTAATGTTTCTATTAGTAATATTATTTATAGCTTTCCATATGCTTTTATTATTATTACCTGCTTCTCTTAGCAAGCCTTTTTCGTATTCACGCTTTAATTTACTAGTGATCCTAATATAGAAGTTCCTGTAACGTTTGTACGTGATTTCGAGCACGGCGTTATCCGGCTTTTGATTAAGTTTTTTGTGCATCCGATCCCTGTTACGACTACACCTAAGAAGTCCAAGTGTCATCCAAGGTTTTAGTATTCTATATTAATTTGTTATAGTTAAAAATTTTGTATTTATTTGCATAACGTGAGTAATTTTAGATATAAATATATCCATAGCAGAGTTTGGGTTAGTCGCATTAAAAATAGATGTAAAATCAAGCTGATCACCAGCCAGCTTAAGTGCCTCAAAATCAAGTTTCATAATTTGTCTTTTTAAATGTTTATTAACGTTTTTAATTTTCGCACAGCAAAGTATGGGTGCGTGATCAGTAATAAGGGATCCAATTATAAACGTAGTTATTGGTATTTTTGTCTTCAAGATTACATGGTCTAGACAGCTCTTTGCACGAGTCGCTGTGTTAAATGCTGGAATAAGTCCACTAAGGGATAGAAAATCAAGATAATCCGACATGTAGCCATCAGAGCTATTGGTAGCAATATTTATGTTAATGTCACCCACCATAATAATATTTTTGAAGGATGAGAAACTATCTATTATTTTTTGTAGAGACATTAAGAAGTTATTTATGGTTTTAAAACAAAATGGCCGGTATATCGCTAAGATAGCCACTTCATTATTAATTTTAATTAGTAAGCAGTTTGCCTCTTGTATTATGGGTTCTTCTAGAGAGGCTTTAATACTAATTTTTATATATACTACCACACCATCATTCTGGTTATAGTGGGAAGATGTAGACATACTTAGATATCCATCTAATACAGGGAGATTTCGAACGCATGACATCCAGCACTCAGAAAGAACTATAACATCACTATCAAATTGCAATCTCTGCAGAAATACATTAAGTTTATCAAAGTTAGCATTGAGGCTACGAATATTTTGCGACAAGATTTTTAAGTAGCAGTTAGGGTTTTCAAGAAAAGAAGCGCAACATTCAGGTTCACAGCTAATCGTGTCTGATATTGAATAGTTATCAATATCACATAATACATCGTTATCGAATTTTAATATTAAATTTCACAATGGTGTACAACATTGATACGTGATGTTTGTTTGTAAATATTATCAAACAGATAAGTTGTATGATACATTTTAGTAAAGTCATTAGAAAAGTCATGTTACAGTAAACATGAATTATTTTGAAAAGTTTTGTATTAGTCAGATATTTATGGATAACTGTGATAAGTGGGGTAGTTAAATCCTTAGTTTTCAGTAGGTGTGTGGTATGAGTAGACAGTGTTTTGTGGGTACGTATGTATGTTTGTTGTGTTGTGTTTTTGTAAGTAAATTTGTGAGTGGTTTGGTCTAAGTTTGCCGTTTTACATGCAAAATAAACAATATACAATCTTTGATATAAAAATAGCAGCATTTTTAACGATAAAAGCCAAAAGGTATATAGCGATAGAAAAAAAATACAATTAAATTAGTAGTCAGTTTAGCAGGAATGCAAAAGTTTGTGTGGTAGCAGTATGACCTCATTGACCTCGTTATAAGTCATGTCTTCGTATCAATCAGTTTAACAAGTTGTTCTTCGGTTTTAATATAGATAGTAGGTTCCAGCTCGCCTTTTTTAACCAAAATCTTTCCATTAGAAGTCCAACAGTATTTCAGTTGATTGTTTTTAACATGTTTTCTTGAGATAAAGTGCAGTTTCCTTGCATCGGAGTAAGGTATTCAGAGATATACACGGGGGATGACACCCCTGCTCCCAGGTCAGCACCGTTCAACTGGACCTGGTTCTTAGACTGATTATAGGCTTTAACCGCCCTCAGCACAGTATTTTTTGAAGCATTATTGCCAAATTCAATAAGTATAGAAGGGTGGCTGTCCTTCTTACTTGACAATCGAAAAACGTCTCTTATACCTGAAACAGATACACTGGCATTAATAGTTTTAAACAGGTTACCCATGCATCTGTCTAGGTCGCTCCTCGACTCGCCTTGCTTCCTCGGTAAGTTCCTTATTTCCAGAAAATTTATATTTGAGATCCTCTGTATTTCCTCAATTTTATCTTCTAACGACAAAAGAAGTGCCCGGTGTTCCTTACACTCCCTTTCCAAGCGGTCGCTCTTGAGCTTCATATCATCATATTGCTGTGTAGTAAATGATATGGACTTATCTTTTTCCTGGTTAGACTTCTCAATTAACATAAGGGAATCTTAAATTTTTATAAGTCTTGCATCAGTATCCACCTTAAAAGACGAGAATTGCGCCCTAATTTCGTTCATCGTGTCAGTTTGCAGTTTAATAAAAATTTGCTTAATATCATCCTTAAAGCCCAAAAACTCATCTCTGAAAGAAATATCTCCTGACGAACTTCTAAAACGCTTCAATGCCCTGCTCTTTGATACATAATTAGTGGGCGTATCGGTTTTTCCAATTGTAGATAAATTAGGTTCCGAGTTGTTGTCAGATGTTTTAAACATTATTATCAGCAGCAGGTACACGACAGTAAATATCTCAAAGAATGTATCGCAGCCACAAATATCACTCCACAAGTGGGTACTTCACAATAAAAAAATCCACAAAAGTTCAATACTAATGTCAACAATGTCACATTGGTGGTTTTGCGTTACCTTCATTCATGCGGAGCGCGAACAAACTTCGAATAAGCCTCACACATTCGATGTTTTGAAGTATCCGGGCAATTCCGGGCAACTATGTTTCTTTTCTTTAATTATACTCATATCATTGCCCTAAAACACAGTAATTTTCCATAATTAAGAACTATCCATACAGAAACAGACAACTAACAGACGTGAGTGAAAACGCCCCGGGAGGAGACGCTCCAGAAGGACATAGACCTTAATGGTGATTTTCTTTAGAAAGGCCAGGTACACAGTAGAAACTCAGAACTGGTATGACAAGATATATGAACTTAAGTGAAGCAAAAGAAGTATGAAAGGATCGTAGCAAGTGGCGTTCTGTAGTTTCTGCCTACACCCATGGGAAAAGGCGTCAGTTTATGTTTGTTTGTAAGAATTATCTCTTCCTTGGAAATAAGGAACAAAAAAATTAACACAAGTTTTGTTAAAATACTCACATTAAGAGTAATCTTTCCAGCACATTTCATTTTTCTTCTATTGACGCACTCCCAACACTCCGATCCATTTTTATATTTTACTTTTAATACATATTGGTGGCCAGTATACAAAAGAACCGTGCCACCGCCTCTTTTTATGAAATTAATTTGTGGCGCACTTTGATGAGACCAATGAAAAGCTTCTTCGTCTGCTTCAGTTTCTGGAATCAATCAATTTTAAATCTTAATAACTTCGCACTGTCCCCGCGTGTTTGTTTACAGCCCATATCCTCACACATAGGTAGAGGTGGCCTGTTTCCCTCGTAGATATGCAAGCCTTTTAAGTATAGGCAAAATACTTAATTGAAAACAAAAAAAAAGTCCCAGGAATTGAACCCGTAAAATTTAAAAATATTATCAGTTTCTGGATTCAGCACGATTTCCTAAAATTTCAACTTGCATAGCTTTTTTTCGGCATTGAATTTTAAGGTTTAGGCTACCGCTGGCTAACTGAATAAATGTATATATATTAAGTTAGCCTTTTATAGTAAATACTAGGTGGGTCTTTGGTTGTTTGTTTTCAGTTTCAGAGGCTGGCTGTGTACATGTATGCTGACATACGGCCCCGTAAGTTAAGGAACTGCAACATATTTGGCATATTGTTTTTTTTGGGGATCAATTGAAAGAGAAACGGTATAGCAAAATAAAAATGCACACAATTAATGAAAAATGATTAAAATTTAATAATACAAACAACCAAACAAAACATAAACCAGGAATTATATCAATATAAAAAACTCCAAAAGCGTAATTTTACTTAGGGTGCAGGTAATTGGGAATATAGTATTCCAAATGATACACACATTTTTTCTTTAATAATTGTTTACGCTTATTCTTAAAAAAACTAATAAATTTGTTTGTAACAGTTTCACAGTCTTTGGTAATCACTATTTTTAAACAAATCTACAATAATAATTAGTCACAATTAACACAAATCAGTGTTTTGTTTTACAGTTTACTGTTCTCAGTTTCTGCAGTAACCACAGATATACACCCTGTAAATTACCACAAACAGTGTGAACCCATGATTCGGACATTAAGCTCTGTACCCATTCTTCACTCCTCTTATCGCCGCTATATTTACCGTTACAGAAAAACACTCGACGTCTTCGTCAGGAGGTACCGCACCCTGTCGTGGCTAGACCCTCGGACGATTCTCTAGAATTAGAATCTGATGATTTATTTTCTGTCATGTTTCTCTTGTTTGACTTTTCTGTTATTTTCTGCTTGCCTTTTTCCTTAACCACTTTTTCTGTGTTCTGTTTGCTTTATCAGACTTTTGAAATTGCGCATTCCAAGGGCCTTCTTATAAGGAGAACTTAAAATATTTGCCGATCTTGTTGGCTTACGGCCTCAAATGCTTGTTCTCTTTTTTACTGTGGGCACGGGCGAAATATGAAATGGAGTAACAAGGGATGAATTCCTGTCCTAATAAATACTACCTGACAACCCTGGTTCAGTTTCATCAAAATTCTCCAATCGCTGAGGAATATCCATGGATGAGGCGAGCGTCGTTGGAATAGTTTAAAGGTTGATCCTCTTCAAAATCTGCAGCAGCAGCTATGAAACCGGCTTGAGTAAATATATTTCGATTAAATGCATTCCATTTCCATTTGCAGCAATTTCTTCAGTTTGACACTTGATGTAGACTTTCCCAAATAGCTTAACAACACCATATGGTGTTAAGGATCTATTAGTTTATCAGAGAAACTCCCAAACTTCTTCACTATAATAAGATTTTAAGGGTCCCATGAAAGTGCGGTCCAGTGGTTGAACTTTATGCGTACAAAAAGGTGGTAGTGACAAGATCTGTTTTGCAAGATATATCAACTCTTCTTGGTGTGACTGTAATGGCCGTTGAGAATCAAAAGCACTGGTGATGCTTCAATTGATTTCACATATTCTACAAAGTGTTGCTTAAATAAGTGAATTTGGATCCATCCCGATGGATGTGCTTTTCCTATAGAAACAACTGGAGCTCCTCTCATTAAAGCATCAGACATATTTTTACGAAGAAAAATTATCATGGGACGGACAAATATTCCTGCAGGGCTTATACAGATTATCCCCTTTCGACTGAAGTCATTACCCCGATTTCTTTCGTTTCTTTCCTTTTCAGTTATATTTTTTGTCATTTTACTCTGTTGGAATGTTACTCTGGACTGTAGAGAGACCACTCTCATCGACGTTGAATATGCGCACAGCAGGTAATGACTTATCAGACTGAATTTTCTTAAGACTGTCATAAGATTAGTTCATTCTTTATTTAGTGAAACTGTTGGCTCGTGCTTGAAAAGTTCCAGTTGGCTGTCTTATGGACAAAATTTACGCATTCAGTATTTTGCTGAAATGCGGGTCGTGCGGCGAGGATAGATGAGATGCGCGAGGCTGCACACAATTTCATATAATCTATACTAATATTATAAAGCTGAAGAATTCGTTTGTTTGTTTGAACGCGCTAATCTCAGGAACTACTGGTTGGATTTGAAAAATTCGTTTGTGTTGGATAGCCCATTTATCGAGGAAGGTTATAGGCTATATAACATCACGCTACGACCAAAAACGGGCAAAATTATTCCTTGTTGAGAGCTTCCGTTGCGTGCGCTGTGTAAGCGGTTAAAGTTACGCAACAATCATGTATGAAATGCAGGTACGGTAGGGTAAATGGCTAGGTAGGTAGCCAGTTGACGGGAGCGAAGCCGCGTGGGACAGCTAGTGATTTATAAAATGCGATGACTGAAGCGCGGCGGCTCCTGTAGTTCATTTAGGTGCACGTTCACCTTTAAAAACCCCTTTAGCCAGTATCTTCTAGCAAACCCATACTTAAAATGATTTTTTATACTATGTTTTAAAGCTGATTGATATGCCAATCGACGTAAATCCATTCTGGTGAACCCATTTATTTCCATTGTTAATAAGTATGTACTCTACCAGCAGGTCTTCAATATCTAAACCAGGCCTTCGACCAACAAGTTTATGCGTTATCGATTCAATCGGGTAGTTTTTTTCACTAACAAATCGAAAAAGTGTTGACGTTGAGACAACATCTTTAGTAAGTTGTCACCTGTACTCTATTTGAGTATCTGTTTTAACAGCACAGAGCACACTCTCTTTCATTTTGGTATCTCAACAATATTCATTGCGTGGTTTACGCAGTCGAGTAGACGGAGTTTTGATCATATCAAGCAATGGATGCAAGGCAAACAATCCGTTCCCTACTCTTTGAACATACACAATTAGGGTGCAGGTTTACGGGCCATATCTTGCGGAGGCACACTTTCGTCAATCTTAGCCTTTTTAGGGTGCCGTTCCCGAAGGATCCAAACGGAGCTCTCAATAAATAATAAATAAATAAATAATAAATAATTTCTGTCAATTTTTTAATTTACCATTGACCTATGAGCTTGAAATTTTGTGATACCTAATGTTTATTATTACGTATATTTTACTAACAAATAGCAATATATTGATAAAACAGATTTTTCTTTGGTACGGAACCCTAAATGTGCGAAGCCCGACAGGCACGTAAGTGGTTAACCCCTTGAGTGCCCGAAACGTGGATCCACGCGAAACACAATGGCTTTTTAATTGTTTCAGTAAATACGGCATTCAACCGCTTTTATTTTTTCAAATTCATTTAAGTATGTAGAGTGTACCATGACCGAATTTATTGTCAGATTTTAAATGTGATATTTACGATGGTTTTTTTATTAGAATATAACTTAGACGTATTGTAATTTATGAAATTATATTTATTTCCTTCATTATTAAGCTATTTTACGAGAAATCGTAAAATTAAACTGACTCTGTGGAAAAAAATGTCAGTTTTGCGACTATCTTAAAAGCTAAATATCTTACAACTTTAAAAAAACACACAAATTATATTAATTGTAATTTAAAGATAATAATATGTATTTCTTTAAACCACGACATAATTGTGAAAAACTTAATAACATGTGAATTTCAAGCTAAGGTTAAGTTCGGTTTTGCCACAACTGATGTTAGTAACCGTTATTTTTTCGATATTGTAATGGTTAAGTAGTTTCACCGGGACACTACATTATTGCTTTCGAAATATAAATTGCTATATTAAATATTGAAATTAAAAAATTTGTACCCTTTCATATTAAAAATTAACAAAAACTAAGAAATCCCTCGTCGTAAAATACAGGACAATCGCAAAACCGACAGTCCATTTTTTGTAAGGCTGGGCTTACATGAATCAATTTTTGAGAGAAATTTAATGCGATAGAATAAAATAAAACCGAAATATATTTTAGATGTTTTATATTATACTTATTTCACAAATCAGATTCTATTACTATTCTGAACACTTTGCCTTTTTTTCTGTCTACTAGCTTGTTTTTCTTTTCGCCAAACTTTTCTCCTGTTTTCAGCTTCTTCCACAGTCATTTCTGAAACTTTTTTTTTCTTTTGTTTTATTCTTTGTAAATTTTTTATTCTTTGTGCCTCAAGCTTATCAGGATTTTCCTTTTTCAACTTTTCTCTATACCTCCTAGTCCTTTCTGCACTAGTCAGTGGCATCGTGTAACCTAAAATGTATTTAACGATTTTTAAATAATAAGAACTTTAAAGAATAGAATCTTTAAAAAAAAGTAGTGCTGATTTGTATGAACTTTCCGATGATGAATAAACGTAGCACTGTATGACATAACTTCATACATAATAAACCTAAACAAATAAACGATACCTACTTGTTTTAAAAAATAACCCACTATTCAAACAGACCGACAGAAAAGAACTGTAAATTATCGTATTGTAAACCTTGCTTTATGGTGTCGGTTTTGCGACTTTGCTGGTCAGCCTGGTAGGTCACGGGATAAAATGTCGCAAACCTGACGTGACGCTCTCTTCCCTTATTATATTCTAAACTGTATTCTAACATAAACATTTACACTAAATTTGTAATTAACTATATTACGATTACATTATTAAATTATTAATCTTTTAAATATCGTGAAATGATGTAAACTTACCGGAATCAGCAGTTATTGTGTCTCAAATCCGACACAAGAAATCTTGACGTTCGTGACACAACAAAATACACACGTTGTTTTACTCGGTTTCGTATCACAACTGGTTCTTTTTGAATTTCGAACGGTGGATTGTAAGGTTAATGTTGCCAGTTCAGAAATGAAAAAGTCCTTATTTATTATTTAGTAGTAATAGCAGTATAATAGCAGTTTTAGCCGTGACAAACCTGTCAAGTCCGGTCGGCACCACTTTTTAGATGTTTGTTGGAAATTGAATTGTGGCAATGTGTGTTTTAGGTTTAAATTAAAAAGTACTACATACGATAGAATACTCAGAGTTCTTTCAAACCGTACCAAAAACTCAATGTATCGCGTACAAAAATTTTTCAGAATAGCTTTTAACATCGAGAAATTCGAGTGGGGGACACGTCAAAAACTGACTTCTTGCTGATTAAAATTGGTCATTATTTTAATTGCTTTATTTTTTTTCATATTTGTGGCACTTCATTTACTAGTTTAAAATGTGTTTAGTGCTTACAGTTATTAAAATATTCACCAGGTCATATCATGTTTTGTTAGTAATACTTCAAACACAAGGGACAGCCGAAAATTGGGAGGTACACTTTTTTGTGAAAACGCTCATCTTATTATTCCTGTCTAACCAACATCGCCATGGCAGTGAATATGGGTGTGCGAGCGTGATCCCCCCCCCCAGCATAAAAGCGCTATTCTATTCAATGAAATAAGTTTACAATGAATGTAGGTACGTCAAAATGTAAAAAGGAGATAAGAAAACGTCACAGTATATATCTATGTAGGTAGGTAATCTTATCTATTAACCTACCTCACTGAATGATGTGGAATGGAACGCGTTGCAGCTATCGAAAATATAAAATACGAAATATAAAGTTTGTAATTTTATTTTAGAATTTTATTCAATTACATACAAGATCTTACATTAATATTAAAATCAAATTGGATTTGATACAACAGGGCTTCTTGTGATTATGTATCTACATTTTTTAATGTTAGTTTAGTCCCTTTTGATTCAATAGATAGGGATCTCTTGGCGCGCAAATGCTGAACTAGTACCGCCGTCATTCTGACGCTAAAAGATCCTTAATGCAAGGACCAGTCATTCCTAATCTTGCAAGTTATTGGCAACCTCGATAAACGCGAGGACTTAGGTAACATAAGTCCTATCGAGATAAAATTTTATCGGTCAGGCACTTAAATCTGCATGAATCACGACCACAACGTTGATCTTATTGATATCGTCCGAAACACCACTTTTGGAGACCTCTTCATGAAACATTGAACTTTAATTCTGCGTGATAGGGCCTAAACTTGGTTATTTGGATCCATAATTCTTATTGTGCCTATATTCGTGACGATATGGCATCAATTGCTATTGATCTCTTTTTATTAATCAATCGTTCGTCCCGTCTGGCTTTATTGAAAGACATTTCTAAATCTATATTAGATGCCAATCAACAGATAGGCGTAAGAGGTATTTTGGTGCCACAAAACTTAAACATCACGCCTGCATTCCCTGAAGATTTAACACACCGTAGGTACTTACCTACCTACATAATAAGCCACCATGCCACCTTATGCCAGTTATGTTTAAGACAAGACAATTCGTTATACAAAGGTAATAATACATCGGATTAGGTATATATGCATTTGCATGCTTATAGGTAAAAATGCATAAAGCCCAAATTTTAGAGCGTTATTGTAATTTTAGTACTTTTCCATTGATATACGTTTTTAAAAACTGTCATGGTCACTAACACTAACATTAGAAGCGGGAAATTTACCATGCTTACTGTTTGTTGCGAGTCTTCGATATATCGGTGCTGTTGCAAGCACCATGATCACGGATAAACTTTTCATTGATAGTGCTTACCTAGTGAAATGCGTTCGCAGTGTTGTACCTATTATTAATTAAGTGTACCTAGTTCTTTACAGAAACCTAATTCTGACATGAAAAGGTTTCTGCAGAAATGGCGCCAAATTTCAAGTTCTATCTAATATCGTCAGTGTCACAGAAATTACAACTGCGGAGTGATCATAAGCTCTTAGAGTAAGGTTACCTATATTGAGTGTGCTTAAGGGACAGATGTATATATGTGTTTGTGCTGTTCTATCTTTATATCTATTTTCTCTTTTAAGTGTTTTGTGTGTATAAATAAATACATCTGTCCCTTACACACACTCAAAATATCTGCTGTATCAATGATACGGGGCCCCCGAACTTAATGGGCCCCGATGAGTGGATTCAAAAGTTCTTAAAATTTTATCCACAATCTCAAATTATTTTTGGTTAGAGTTCGGTGAGGAATTATGTTTATTATTAAATAATAAAATTTCCTTAATCGCTACAATCAAAATGAAAACTTAACCTAGGGGAGACCGGGTACAAAAGTAACGGCGGGTCGAAAGTAACAAATGCTCTGTAGATATATCCAACAGTCAAACACCGCATCGATGTCGTAAGTTCACAGCGGGGCGGTACCCCCCTCGCTTGCATTCAGTCGCCACGCGCGCCTCGCGCTGTTAGGTTATGTGAGAAGACGCTTTGTGATTTCGCAAACCAAACGTAAGTATTTTGTCGTTTTCTTATTTAGTGTTTCCGTAGTCTTTTATAGATGATACCAATCTGAATATTTACATGTTAATTCTTGATTAGATTGATTACACAGTATTTTAATTCATTTTTGTATAGCACGTTTCATTTTAAGGTTATCTTTTATATTTTAACAGAAATATGGTCGGGTACAAAAGTAACATAGCCCTATGGGTACACAAGTAACATGTTACTTTTGTCCCCGTACTGAGTTGTTAACTATTTTTTGCTTATCATAGTTATGTGTGTATTTATTTTAACAGGATGCCGCGACAACGCATCAGAACTACCACACGAGGAACCACTGACACGGAAGTATACCGAAAAGCGGCTGAAGAGCATTCAACAGATAGTACAAAAATTAGAGCCTTGGCAAAAAAATATAATGTTTGTCATGTAACATTATACAGATATATAAAAAAAATTAAAGCAGGAAATACTAGCGCCGTAGTGGGTTATCGTTGTGTCAATAGAGTTTTCAATAATGATGAGGAAAAATGTCTACGGGACTATTTGATCGAGTGCTCTGGAGTTTATTTCGGGTTATCTCCACCTGAAGTTCGTAAACTGGCATATGAGTTGGCGGTAAAAAATAGAAAAACATTTCCTGAAAAGTGGCATGATACTCAAATGGCGGGTAAGGAATGGTTGACGGGTTTTCTGAAACGCCACCCGAGCCTTTCTTTGAGGACACCTCAAGCAACAAGCCTGTCGCGAGCCTCGAGCTTCAACGAACATAATGTGAGTAAGTTTTTTGATAATCTTGCTGAAGTAATGGACAGGTATAAATTTGAGCCTAAGGATATCTGGAATATGGATGAGACAGGGGTGACCACTGTACAAAGACCTAGCAAGATTTTAGCTCAAAAAGGAATTAAACAAGTAGGCGCAATAACGTCAGCAGAACGTGGGAGATTAGTAACTGTTGCTGTTGCGATTAATGCTCAAGGTGGACACATACCTCCCTTTTTTGTTTTCCCATTAAAGCGATACCAAGAGCACATGATACGAGAAGGACCTGTTGGTTGTGCCGGAGCTGGCAATGCTAGTGGATGGATGCAGGAAGCAGAATTTATACTATTTCTAGAACACTTTAAAAGACAAGTCAAGCCAACAGTTGATCAAAAATGCTTGTTATTGCTCGACAATCATGCATCGCATATATCTATCCAAGCTCTAGATTTTTGTAGAAAACATGGAATAGTATTGCTGTCGTTTCCACCCCATTGCACCCATAAGCTTCAGCCTTTAGATAGAGCAGTATTTGGACCATTCAAAAAAATGATAAACGCCGCAACAGACAACTGGATGCGGAATCATCCTGGTCAAACAATGACTATCCATTACATTCCTGGCATTGTTAGAGAAGCATTTCCTGCTTCAGTCACCGATCGAAATGCAATAGCCGGATTTACCTGTACCGGTATAAGTCCATTTAATAGGAATATATTTACTGCTGTTGATTATGCACCATCATCTGTTACTGATCGGCCTTTACAAATAAACAGTGAAAATCCATCTAATGACGTGTTGACTAGTTTTGATGCAACGACCACCACCCAAGTTGATCCAGATACTCCAGTTGATAATCTTCCAGCGACAAGTGACCAAACTATCGAGCATACAGTTAACAATGATTTGTCAAATATATTATCATCTAATCAAAGATCCCATTCGCCTACACCAGGACCTAGCGGGTTACAGCAAGCAAATTCTTCTCAGCCATTTGATTTAACACCTAAAGATCTGAGACCCCTACCACAAGCAGGCCCGAGGACTGTATCAAGCAGAGGACGTAAAAAACGTAAGACAGCAATATTGACGGACACGCCCGAAAAAAACGCAATTGAGGAAGAATACCTAGAAAGAAATAAAGCTAAGAGAACGGTTTTAACACCTGATACTGGAAATGGCAAGAAAAAGTTGATATCTACGAAAGGGAAGGGAAAAGGAAAAAAGACAAAGAAGGCAGCTGAAGAGAAAGAAAACAAATCAGACGACGAAGATTGCTTTTGTCTCGTTTGTTTAGAAACCTTTGTCAATAGCCGGCCAAGTGAACAGTGGGTTCAATGCCTCTCGTGCAAAATGTGGTCACATGCCGAATGTGTCCATGATGATGCTAATTATATATGTCACAATTGTGAGTCTGAATAAAATAAGGCTGATTATAAAAATGATTACTTAAACTTTAAAAAATACTGATCTCATTACTAGAAGATACAATACTAGAATAATAATTTGTTTTGTTTTCTTAAATGTTTTTTTTTAAGTTTTTGAGCATTTTAAATGCAACTTCTTTGAATACAAAGTCTTAAAATAAATAATATGTTGATTTAATATGTCATATTGTTTTCTTTACGATCCCTTTTGGCCTGTTACTTTTGACCCACAATGTGTTACTTTCGTCCTGCCTACGTGGTCGGAAGTAACAACTTCTCATTTTTTTTCGAGTCTCTGTGATTCATATCAAATGAAAAATAAAAAGCGAAATTGAGATACCGATGTAAAGACCATAAACGGAATGTTTAAATGGTTATATTCGTTTCTATAAAATAATCACACCTAACCAGAAATCAAAGTTAAAGTACAAAATGTTACTTTTGTACCCGGTCTCCCCTATATCAGTCAGAATTTTCTCATTTTTAAGTTCATATCGCATTCTTCATCACAACACCTATTTTATTAATTTGTAAAGAGAACTTTTCTTCCTTGGGGTCTTTACTGCAATCGAGTTAAACAGGCTCCCAAGAATTTTCGAAACAGAGCTCCTTTATGACTTGCGACGCCACTGCTAGGTAGTAGAAAACATAATCAATGAAATTAGTAACATAATCAATTAGGTGTACAAAATATTACATAATTTTTCCGATAGCATCATAAAAATATTTAGTCGCAAATTTTTCGCCAAATATCAGAATTTGTCGGTCACTGGTTCAAAAGTTGAGATATAAATGTGGCCACATACACCCTTCTAACTTTTGAACCAGTGACCGAAAAATCTGATATTTGGCGACAAATGTCGACATATTAGCGACTAAATATTTGCGTTATCAAAATTAAAATCCCTGATGGTGGCCAATCCAGAGACAGCCACTCGAGGCAAAAGTCATTTGCCAGCCTGGGCTGATTTATTTTTATGGCAATTTTGAATGATGTCCCAGGAATTAGGTAAATAGATAAGAGTTTATATTCATTATGTCTGGAAATCCCTAAACCGATTGCGAGCCGCTGGCCGCTGTAGGAACAACCTGGCCAAAAGGAGTATCATTGACCCATCCCAAACAGTGCCAGTATGGAGAACCTTCGCAGGATATGGTCCACCCTTTTATATGCCCTTCAGCCTCTGTACCTTTCAGGATTTGAACGCGTGTGGCAAATGGCAGAGCTGTCTGAATAGCTACATACTGGTCGAACAAAATCCGAATAGTTGAGACTATAGTTTGTGTTATAGATACCTAGTTCAAGTCACCTTTGCGCACGGCGCTATGTATGGGTAAGGTAAGCATGTATTGGGTGGTTGTTTGCACTGCCGCGTCACTGCCACACAAATTAAAGCTGTGTATTTACAAGCGTAGGCACGCACACATGGCGCCGCGCGCAAACATAAGTTGAACTAAGTATCTATAACTATTCGACACGAAAGAAGTGGGTTCAGCGATCAGCAATATCGCGGCAGACCTAGGCGAAGATGGTTAAAGAAGCTCGACACCTAAAGACAGGATTGGTACATTTCCCAACACAGGGAGGAATGGAAAGACGAAATGGAGGCTCTTGCCCTGTAGTAGGACAACATAGGCTAAACATACTAGGTACTGAAGTGTCAAACAAGCCCTGAATTTTCCCTTTTAGGCCCAGCTTCTGAGGTGTGAAATTAAAAGAAACAAGAGACAGTCATACAATATATTTTATTTTTGGTTTACACAAAACTTTTGAAAGGCACAATATTTATTATAATATAAAATGGAACTTTGATCTTTATAAACTAATTTCTTAACATTGTCGTTGAGTGGCACACCTATGCAGTGTTTTACATAACTGGGTCTGTGTTTTCAATCAATAAACTGTTGGTAAAGTTACCTTTAATTCCTAACTCTTTGTTGTAAGTACGGTATGATATTAAATTGTATACCTAAACATTCAAGGTACCTTTGTCAAAATCTTATTGTCACGTAGGTAGTACCTACCGAAACTGCTACTATTTTTTGAGTGGTCCAAAAAAAAATATAAATACCTACCTACGAGTAGGTAAAGTTTGCCAAGTTCCTCTATACTTAATATATCCTCTTTTGGTTTTGGATTTCCATCCTACAGTCTAAGTTAAATAAAACACTGCAAAAAACCTAGATATTTGAAGAGTGATCGACAAATAATAAAAATAGAGTTGACCACACACTGGACCTTTTTTAAGTCCGATTTAAAAGGTACCTATTGAGGTGAGGTAGGTACCTACCTAACTGGAGTTTTCTTCACTAAATTATTATTGTTTGCTTTTGCTGAACTTTACGTCCAAATTGGGTACTCTTTTAATTCAAAAGAAAAGAAAGAACAAAAATAACTTTATATTCTAACAGAATAAGGGCGTTTTTAGTAACACGCAGATTTGATCACGCACGCGGTATTGGCCCGCATTTGGACCCGCATGCGTAGTACTCTTTATTGTAAAGTTCGCGTGCGTGAGCAAATCCGCGTGATACTAAAAACGCCCTAACACCCGATTCCTGGCAAGAAACTGTCATCAAGTTAAGTGTAGCTATAGGTAATTAATCATCCAACGAATTACAGCTACTGCGTTTGATAATTTGTGACATTTATTTTTCGATAATTTTATGCCATGCTTATCACGCAAATATTTCAGCTCAGATGTTAAGATAAACATTAGGTACTTAATGAATTGATTAGGCACCAACTTCGTTATTCCCACAGTGGAATTGAATTAAATTTGGCACAGTCATGATTTATATTTTCATTCTTTCTTCAACTGATATCGTGTGTTTTCTTATCTCGATGAAATGTCCGATAAAATTTTTAACGTGACGTAAGCAATATACGCTGAGATAGCCAAATGATAAGTAGAATATGAATAGCTGAAAAACGAACTTAAGTAGTTCGACAGACAGAAGTCGGTAGAATGGAGTTTCTCTCTCATCAAATATCTAGGGTTGTCCACAAAGAGGAACATTCAAATATAACGGTTGGCCATCACAAAAGTGATATCTCCGCTTCACCTTGACTTAACAACATAAAATAAGTCAAAGTAAGCGCAACAATAGAGATATATTAACGGGCGGAACTATGTAGGTCATGCTCATGAAGGACAGACAGACAATACACTAAAAACGTGTCAATATTACATAGTATTTTATTCATAGCTATACACAATTAAAACATCACTATTCTGCGATGACTGAAAATGCATGATAAATGTACAATAAAGAATGTACCTAGCAATATTTAGCATCCAAATATTGCTTCGGCGTGTGACCTTTATCTTTTGATTGGCGACATTATCCTTGTAGCCTTTAGTTGAAATGATTGTAACTTCTAATAATCCAAAGTTTATGTCAAACAACGACAGTATATCGCTACCGGGTGTTCAGTGGCGAATACTCAAGGCTAGCAGGCTAAAATGGCTTTATCAAATGACGCTGATCAAAACATAAAGAACTGAGACGCCCCCTTAAAAAAATGTAAAATTATTACGAAACAAATTCGTGTATTAAATATATTAAACTCTACAAGAGAATGTGTTTGCATTTCAATAAACTCTCAACGTTTGTACACAGACTAAAACATTAGTATACATACTCAATACTTAAACTAAGTTACAAACTAAACTTTCCTCGTAAACTTAACATTCCATAGAATACAAATTAAAATCTCATCTTGTTTGAAATAGAGGCAGTTTGTTCTTTTCACAACAAAATAAAGGCAGTAAAACAAATTGTTACCAAATACTTTTATTGTAATTATACATTGTTTGGGGTGTTGGGAGGAGTCTTTTCTGGTAAGGGAGGAAGACTGTAGGATTTACCATCTGGAGTCATCCAACAAGTCGGAGGATCGTGGTTGTGTCTGCCGATGCTTTCCGTCACCTTCCCAGCATTATTGATTCGTAACTTCGCAGGACAGCACCGGCTGAAGAAGTACCAACAGTACCAGAGCTGACTTCCATATGCCTTCTTATACATGAACCGGAAAGTGTGATTCTGATATATGAACAGTTTGGAGTTTCCTCTAGTGTTTATGAATATACCTGAAAACAAATACGGAATTGTAACACAAATAAAGGTTTCGTCACTTCTGTTAACAGGAAGGTAAATGAAACAAATAATATTCTTAATTGTGTATAATTGTAACATACAATAAGATAATATTTGTGGCAATTTTTGAGAAATTATTACCACACACAGCTTACACTAACATGGTACCTACCCTAAGTCAACTAATGTCTAAACCTGTGTTATACTTAACAATTGTATCAAAATTCACCAATAGATGTACATTTGGAGCAATTGAAACTCCTTTTTAGACATGGTCTCTTGCAACTTTTCTGCAAAAGACATTCACTTAAATTCAATAAACTACCTTAATAACTTCAAGACTATTGACAACAGCCACAATGTTAGGCCCTAACATACGACCTTGGGATACACCTATGTTGTTAGAGCTTAAGTAGGTACCAATTTATAAAATGCTGAGTCATATCAATATTGCCCTTTGTACTGTTTACTAGGTGCTCTAAGTCCAAAATAAACAGGACAAATTGGTTTTACAATACAGTATAAGAGGACATGTTGCTATACCAGTGAGTTGCAACTAAAAATTATCAATAATACAGGAAATCCTATTGAGGACAAAGTTCGATAGTTTGTATGACTTTTGTACAACTTAATATTTAAAACCAAGCAAATAAACTTGCATCTTTTCTCTTTACGGGAAGGCAGAAAATCCAGAATTCAACCTACTATGAACCTTACATGCCCGGTTTTCTTTATTTACATTCATACATCTGGTCATGCGTGCAAAGATAAAACTATGCACCTAACAATTTATTATTAATACAACATTATTAACATGCAGTATATTAAAATCTGATTGAAAGATTACTAGTTTCCTTCACTGAACACAATACAGAGTTTTTAATTGATTAAAGCTTTGCGGTGATATATCATTGAAATATTCTTACTTTTGTTTACTCATTACACTTTGGTATTAAATACACCATTGCCTCATATTGCAGTATTATTATCCTAGTCAGACATAAATCTAACTAAATGATCGAATGTATGTATTTTGCATGTCAAAAGGGAGTAAAAGTGAGATCAATGCTCTTACTTTGACCTGTCTCATTTAGTGTTACCGGCATGTGTTATCAAACCTAATTATGTTGTATAGGGTAATAAAAACTCTACAAATAATTTTCTTTCATCAGAAGTAAAATTGAGTTTGAAAAAGTGGCGGGCTTGGTTTTCATATAGATGAAGGTTTTCATATAGATGAAATGTTGTGAACCAGTGTTGGATTTATGTCTGTGATCCTAGTGCTGTTTAAGAAGTGATTAAAATTGATACACTTACTCTTCATTAATCAAAAATGATTATTATTCTTTATAAAATATAATACATAAAAATTATATCATCTATACTAATATTATAAACTAGCTGACCCGACGAACTTCGTTCCACCTAACAAATTTCTAAAATAAAAGAATTTTTCTAAAATAAACATAGCTTAAGTTACTCCTTATTACATCAACTACCTGCCAATAAAAGTCCCGTCAAAATCAGTTCAGCCATTTCAGGGATTAGCCGGAACAAACAGACAGACAGACAAAAATTGTAAAAAAATGTTATTTTGGTGTATGTACCATATATATATTTTAGTTTTTTTTTTTTGTGGCTTCACTGCGAGCGAAGCCGCGGGAGAACCTCAACACCCAAATGAGATAACCAATGTATACAGAAGATTTAACTTTTATATCATCAGTCTTTGAGTAGGAAGATTCACTTTGACTCAGCTTGTGAATTTCAACATTTTTACTTATAAGTAATTTAATATTCTTGAACTGTTTTTCCTATGAATCATTAAAACAAAAAGCATTAAAACAAAATTCAAGAAAAAAAATCCTTAACTGAATACTTCTTATTTTTAAGGAAAACTTTTTGATTTCCATTGTTACAATTTTAGGCTTCAAAAAATAAAATTACATTATTGGAAACAAGACAATGCAATTTTATAGATATCATCTATTAACTGAAATTACCACTAAAATGGTCTGCGAAGAAGTTTGAGTTATACCTTGGTTTGAGAATGGTAAATCATCTATAGCAAGGTTATATAAAAAGAGCAGTGGTGGCCCAGTGGTAATGGCCGTGACTTACAAGTTATAGGTTGTGGGTTCGAACCCAGGCAGGCTACTTACTTTGTGTTAATGATTTCATCACCACTGCTCTCAAAACAGTGCAGGAAAACATTGTGAGGATGCGACATGTCTTAGAACCAAGAATTCAAAGACTTGTGACATCTACCAATATGCACTGGGCCTGTGGTGGATTACGACCCATTCCCTCTCACAGAGAGGAGGCCTGCACACACAACGGACATAATGCAAGTCTTAGTGCGGAAAAGGGGTATCTATCCAATCCTATCCTAAGGTGATATAAAAACTAGATAAGCCAATCTAATGCTTAGACAACAATCTGATGGATAACAGTCATTATTAACAAATTAATCATTGGCTAAAAGCCAAGGACATTTCTAGATGATAAGTAAAAATATTAAGGAAGTTCCTTCAACAAATATTTTTGCAATAAATACAGATTTCGACATAATGTTTTTACTTTTTTATACTATTTTAAAGTAGTACTATTGTAACTTGGTACAAAACACTTGATTTATCAACATTATTTAAATAGTAATATTGCTTAGATATATAGTTCAGAGAAAACTAAGTAGTTAGATTATGAAAATTCTACCTAATCAATTACCTTTATAGTTATTATCTATATTATGTAATACCTACTGGAACATTATTGTTTATTACTATACTTTTAAGTTTTACTAGGTTATTATCAAGTTCAACTCAATCACTAACATTGGTAACTTAACTTGGCATTCCAGTAACTTTGGTATTGTTGGGCAATTGAGAGGTGCTGAAATTAAACTTACATAAACAAAAATAAGGCAATCCAAGCAATATCCAGGTTAAAAACTTAACAAAAACATTATGTTAAAATCTGATGGTAACATCAATATTAAGAAATCAAATATTGTAGCAAATCTGTCTAATACAAACTTAATGCGATACACAACACATTTCGTAACAACACAAGAGCACTATTCTTTACTAATCACTGAATACTAAACTTTGTTTTAAAGTTCACAAACTTCATAACTTTTTTAATGCACCGAGATTCGGACGATGTAACACCGTACAAGGAATGGGAGATACATTACGCAAACTAAACATAATTTGATATTCATAACTGAAATCAGATAACTTATCGAGCTAATTTGATGTTTTCTTTTCTTTGCTATCAATATAACTTTACTTACGAATTTACGAAACGAAACACGTTTGTCAAATTGAATTGTCATTTTCTGACAATGACGTTTCGTTATTTTATATTTTTTCTTGCCGCGTATTTACATCTGCAACGATCGGATATTTAGAACGGAAGGGCTATCATCAACTGTGGCAACATTACCAGTTAGTTGTTAGTTTATATTTATGTATTTTGTAAATAACCCTTTCCTTGCAGTCGGGTAAAAAGGTGTAATTTGTGGAGAATTCAATGGCCAACCATTGAATTCTACTAAATATCACATAGAACTGCTAGAATAAAGTTTGCATAGAATTAGCAGTGTGCAGTGCACCCGACGTAAATTTACCAATGGTCCTGTCTGGCGTTAAAAAAACCGGCCCAGTGCGAGTCGGACTCGCGCACGAAGCGTTCCGTACAATTATCGCAAAAAACGGCAAAAAAATCACGTTTGCTGTATGGGAGCCCCACTTAAATATTTATTTTACTCTGTTTTTAGTATTTGTTGTTATAGCGGCAACAGAAATAAATCATCTGTGAAAATTTCAATTGTCTAGCTATCACGGTTCATGAGATGATGATGACAGAAGGACCACGAAGTCTTAGTAATAGGGTCCCGTTAATACCCTTTGGGTACGGAATCCTCAAAAGTAATTTATTTTTAAATAATTATTTTAACGCTAAGTAATGGCGGAAACACTTACGTGGCGCGATCTGTCGTGGCGTGGACTGCTCGCCACTGATTCCGCCAGTACGGTGGTGGAGGTTTCGGTTGTGTTTCTACACCGCGGGGCTCGTGGAGTCGTGGTGGCGCATCATACAACGACGCGAACTCCTAGCGGAGGCTTAAAGAGCTGCGTGTTGAAAATGACCGACGAGCTTATTGTATTTGTACGTCAGCTTACAGTTTTGTATGATACTAAATCTAGGGAGTAAAATAATCATTAAAATAATGATCCTTATACTTCCTAGACTTTGTGTCATTAAATTTTGATCAGCGACCTAATTGTGTAAGTTCAAAGAATAGCCACGTTAGTATCTTTCCACCAAAAGCACTACCATTACATATGAATATCAAATTTATTATAGATACGATATTTTAAAAAATCAACGGATTTATGATAAAACAATAGAATACTAAATCATTAAAGTATTATTTTGAGTAGACCTGAGCTAAATCATCTTTGTGCCGGTTTAAAAAATTTCTTAACCACTCATTACCGGGAACTTGGTCTTTAAATAAGTGAGTCTTGTTATTCTTTTTAAGATATTCATAAACCGCCTGTTTAAAATTCAAGCGTGATCGTGTAGATCCAAAGTCACCTGCCGCTATGAGTACTTTGACAAATTTTTGTTCTTCTTCTTCAGATAGGCGGAAACGCGGGCCAACTTTACCAGTATGCAGGTTTTTAACTTTATTTTCTATGGTCCGTCGGGGTATGCCAAACTGCTTCTCAGCTTCATAAGAATTTATACTTTTGTTTCTAACTAAATCAACAGCCAATAACAGCATTTCTTCGGAGTATTTTTTGTAGCTTCGCACTCCTACACGTCTTCTATTTCTTTTTTTAACGCGACATTTTGGAGGAACTTTGAATAAATCTGAAATAAGTAATTTGGCTTTGTTACCTGTGTCTATGTATTTAATTCACACTTAAATATTACATAAATAGTTAAGGACACAACTTCAGGTTATAGTCCTGAAAGTGATAAATTTGAGACGTGTCTCATTAACTTATATGAATAGTTTATTGTCTGAAATTACTTGTAAAATAAAATCATTTGTTGAAGAAAGTTATCTGTGACTTAGCGCAACTTTAGCATAAAACGAAACGTTTGAATCGGTGTTGCTATTTGCAAAAACGCGACAGAAACAAAAAATAAAACAAAATGACAGCGTCATTTTCATTTTGTTTATCGCGTACTTACTATGGCGTGCTATGTTTTTGTATTTTTAGAGCATTTAAGTCTGATTTTATAAGTAAACCACAGCTAAGGTTATATTTAAATAACTTAAAATAAACTCGAAAAGTGTAGATTAGTGATGTAAAAGTTGTGACTTCGATAGGTTATAAAGTATGCGCGCGAATAACTTCTTGTTGTTGACTAAAGTTTTGATTGACTTGTGTGTTATGTTAAATTTACTGTTTATTCTGTATATTTCTAGAACTCAAATGTGATTCTGAAGATAAACTTTATTTTACAGACGGCAAAAAGTAGTTTAAGTAAAAGTAAACATAGTATCCTGCAGTTTATAGCACAGTGATACTGATGCATGTATCTTGTGTCTGTATGGTATTTGAAACAAACTGTGTATATGTAGATAAAAAAATAAAAATACATGTTTCAGATAAAACTGTGTTTCATTTAACATACTTGACCATCGTCCTGATATAGTTTTAAGTTAATCATAGTGATAATACAGCTCATGATCATTTACTAACATAATTTGTACATTTCAGTTGCAAGCTTCATTCCAACACGTAAGGGGAGCTTACTTCTAGTTAATAAAGGTTATGCATTCCGTCTGAAGAATAAGCTGGCTTATGGAAAGAAGCAATGGTACTGTACATCGCGCACTAAGACCGGATGCAATGTGGACGTAACAACTGTGGTGCATCGACTGGGACAGATCATCAAGCGGGTTCGTAACAATCACAATCACCCACCTCATGGTTTTTACCGTCGTAATGATGGATCATTTAAAGTAGTGTAAGTTACAATACTCATTCATTCATGCGACTGGTTGTAAAATAATTAGATTTTAAGAAACTGAAATCATTGACTGATAAAATAAAGAACTGAACCATGAAAATTTTAAACATAATAAAAAAAATACTAAAATTTATTGTTGCAACTATTTTGTAAAATACTTAGATTTTAAGAAACTGAAATCATTGACTGATAAAATAAAGAACTGAACCATGACAATTTTAAACATAATAAAAAAATACTCAAATTTATTGTTGCAACTATTTTGTAAAATACTTAGATTTTAAGAAACTGAAATCATTGACTGATAAAATAAAGAACTGAACCATGAAAATTTTAATCATAATAAAAAAGACTGAAAATTTACTTACTACTATTTTTTTTAAATGTGTTATTGTATTACCATTAATTTAGTTCTCTAGTTGGCATTTAACAATGTAAGTCTGATAATGTATTTTCTACCTCAAATAAATTACCACCTTTTAGCTTGTAATGAAAAAAAAGTAACTTTTTGACCTCAGTAGTTATTTATGTTTTTATATCAAACTATGGTACAATAGTCAGAACCATAACAATTATACCTATTTCTGTAAGTAGGTTAAGTTAACTTTATTATCTTAATTTTGTATTATTTTTGTGACTTGATTTGTGGGTATGTAATGCTTTTTTTAATGATTAATCAGAACCTTGTTTTACATCAATTATTATTTTAGCGGGTGGGTAGGTACTTATTTTATTTATAGTTTTATTTTTAGATGATAAATTTTTTTCAATATTCCATTTTGACTGATTAACACTAAATTAAGACTGAATGTAATACTCACTACCTCAATGTGTTTTGTATTATTGTATAATTTATATCTGAATAAAGTTAATTGTAAGTACATGATATGATTTTATTTGAACATTCTACCACCACAATAATTATACTCTGAATAAATACCTAAATATAATATGACATCTAATTCCCTGAAGAGGTGTTCTGAGGTTCTGTAAATAGTTCACTCTTATTTTGCAAGTTTAGAACCTAATAACATTGTTCAATTGGGTTCAATAGACATTCTATTTCCACTAATAGACATTCTATTTCCACTAATAGACATTTTATTTCCACTAATAGAAATTTTATTTTCAGTAATAGACATTCTATTTCCACTAACAGACCTATTGTCAGGTGTATTTTTTTCAGTTGTTACCACCAGCTTTCTCACCAAAATGGTTACAATGAAGAAATATCCCAACTGTTGCCAACAGAGATAAGTATAAGACAAAATGTGCCCAAATAAAACGGTAATGAGAATGATAATGTTGTATATTAATATATTGCATCACACACACTGCTTTTCGAGAGACAATTCTCAATCTATAAATTCCAAACTTATAAAAAATGAAATCAAGTTTTAAATTTAACTAATGTGCTACTGCTGAGCCTGAGTTCCTGGGTTTGATTCCCTCGTCTGGAAAATGTTATTGGGTTCTGTGGCAGCCCAGAATCTGGACTTATACCTGGTTGATTGTAATAGGCTAGCCCCTTACGTGGGAATTTGATCTGGCGAAATGTGGGTGCATATAAACAGAATGAGATTTTTCAAGTGGGCGTGAATGACCAAATCCGAAACTATGAGTCACGAGGCCGATTTTGATGAAAACTAAAACAACATCATAGGATTTTTGAAAAATCAGTAATCCTAGCCAGGAATCAAACCTGTTGATTTTGAAAAAAACTGACCATTATCGCAAAAAACGGCAAAAAAATCAAGTTTGTTGTATGGGAGCCCCACTTAAATATTTATTATATTCTGTTTTAAGTATTTTTTGTAACAGCGGCAACAGAAATACATCATCTGTAAAAATGTCATCTGTCTGGCTATCACGGTTCATGAGATACAGTCTGGTTACAGACGGTTAATAGTCTTAGTAATAGGGTACCGTTTTTATTCTTTTTACCGTTTTTACTCTCGTTTCAGCCTGGTAATAGACAAACAGACGGACAGTGGAGTCTTAGTTATAGTTTTTACCCTTTGGATGCGGAACCCTAAAAAAGACTATTGCATTATTAAACCGTTCGATAGTGTCGTTGAATTCAGGAAAGTAATTGCAAATATAAGGAAAAGGCTCATTTAAACAAAATATTTTTTTTTGTAGGAAATCTACGAAGACTCGTATCATGAAATTGATGACATAAAAAAATCTCTGGAGAATATTCTAAACGGCATCAAAATTATTGTAATACTGAAATATAGTACAATGAGTTGTCGAATTCGGCTATTTATTAAAAGTAAAGGCCATCATTTCATCACTTCAGTTTGAATCGGGAGCTACTTAACGTAGAAAAAAAAAGGATTTTGTTAAAAATTAGCCTTTTCCGTAATTTAATGAGATTACTACCCAGAATTTGTGTATTCCTCATAGTTTCGGATTTAGCCATCCACGCAGACTTATAAAAATCGGTCTGTATATATCTACCTACCTACTATAGATGCACCTCTTCCTACCTTGCGGAAATACAGGTGTGATGCCATATTATTTAACTAGTTCATAATGTTGTACCTACGAGTAGCGAGAGAGCTTAAAGTTTGGCTCAGCTGATACTTGTGTCAATTACAATTAAGTGCAAAAGTAAGGTAATGGTCACAAACAACTGCATATTTCATTTATCCAGATTTATTTGTCAATCATCAAACTTTTACTTATAGTTATGAAACTTGACTTCTTCTTATTTTTATTAATTACTAGTATCATTAGCATAGACTCAATCACATTCCGACTGCGTTACTAGTAGGTAGGTAGGATCAGACCATGACTAAACGCCGACAGACTGAACACCGACAGACTTGGGGCACTCCGACTTGGACAGGTTAGGTTAGAAGGGGATGGCGGGGTCCAGTGAGCGAGCAAAGCGAGCGAACAGACCCCGCCATCCCCTTCGTGGTTTTTTTTTTATGACCATTAAGCCCCGCGAAGCGGGGCTCCGACTTTCTTGTCGGCGTAGTGTCTGTCGGCGTTTAGTCGTACACTCAGGTAGGATTATTTAAATGGCACAATTTTTGTTCAGGATAGTATCTTTAAGAATGAATTTTCTAAACCGATTCGTTGTCACTGCTGCGCACGAGCGTCATGTAAAAATATTCGATAGACCGCATAGCGCGGCCCAGAAAAAAATGTAATTTAATATTACAATGTCGTAACCTACTTGGACATGTTGAAGTCAATTGCATGTGAATCAAAAATAAACGACAAGTCTGAGATTGGCATTGAATTAAAGTAGGTAATAGGGGTTAAATTATGAAATTGCCGTTATATTGTAATAGGTAATTCGAATTGACATAGAACCTTCATGGTTTGAAATTTTAGAGTGAAACTTTTTTCAAATGGTAGGTACATGAAGTTCTTTTAAACATGTGCAACATTCGATTATCGACTTTCAGTTGTTTTTTTTTATTCACCTTAGACAAGAAAGATGGATACTTCTAAAATTCGAGTGATTTTTGAATATGATTTCTGACCATCGAGATATAAGTACTAACGTACAGTACTTATATCTCGATGGTTCCGACGCGGAACTAACGCGGCAGAAACAGCTCGCAATATCAATGTTGCGTTTGGAGAGGGGACGGCGAATGAACGCACCGTGCGATATTGGTTCAAACGCTTTCGTGATGGCAACTTTGATTTGAAGAACGAACCACGTGGAAGACCGCCCACACAGGTGAATAACAATGAATTGAAAGAGATGGTGGAAACCGATCCGAGCCAAACTACCCAAGAATTAGCGGCATGGTTTGACGTTACCTTACCAACAACATTAACTCATTTGCGTCCAATCAATAAAATAAAAATATATGAAAAATCATGTAGATTTGACTGATCTGCAGAACGAAACGCGTGTTGAAACTTGTGTTGCCTTGTTGAATCGATACAAAAAAGAAGGCATATTGGATCGAATTGTGACATAAATGATGAAAAGTGGATTGTGTTACGATAACCGTAAGCGAAAAATGCAATGGCTGACCCCAGGTCAAACGCCGCAACAGTGTCCTAAAGCAAAGCTTACCAATAAAAAGGTAATGGTAACTGTTTGGTTGTCTCAGCATGGTGTTATTGACTATAGTTTTCTCCGATCTGGTCAAGCAATAACGGCAGATGTCTACTGTGCCAAACTCCGAACAATGATAGCAAACCTAGCAGTGAAACAGATCCGACTCATGAATCGATCTTCACCATTATTGCTCCATGATAACGCGAAACCTCATACAGCACGAGAACCGTTTTAAATCTACAGGAACTGCAATTAGAAACCATTCGTCAGCCTCCGTATTCGCCAGACCTTGCTCCAACGGGCTACCATTTTTTTCGTAGTTTGGACAATTGTCTACGTGATAAAAAGTTTTCTTCTCAGGAGACAGTACAAAATGCTTTCACACAGTTTGTCGAATCTAGATCACCAGAGTTCTATCGCAAAGGCATAAATGCCATTCCTATTAGATGGCATCAATGTATAGATAATAATGGTAATTATTTTGATTAAATGTGTTAAATAAAAAAAACTAATTTCAATTTTTTAGTACCTACAAATCGGCAATTTCATACTTTAAACCCTAATATTTGTGTTTACAAAAATGTTTTATTAAATATTATTATGATTATATTAATCATTCAATATAAATATATTGCACGCAGTAAATTGTATTTTGATTTACAGGTGGTAATAAATCTTCAGCAACTGCTAGGATCCATTTGCCGGCACATCTACCAAAGAAAAATGGTAAAACGAATAGAAAAAGATGTAGACGTTGTTACAATGTTCATAAAAAGAGAGTAGCTGTTCTCTATGGTTGCCTAGATTGTCCAGATTTTCCTGGATTATGCCTGGGTTGCTTTAGACCATATCACAATTATTAAAAAAATATTATAATTAAATATGACTAGATGTAGGTATGCAGTCGTAGTTGGTGGCGTTCTGAAGTGCCTGCCTCCCCCCACGGGAATAAGGTGTAAGTTTATGTATGTAAAGTGGGTGGACCATGGAAGGCCATGCTCCTTCGAAAGCCAATTATTAAAAAGTCGTAGTTATTGCCATGTGATAGTAAATTCCTTCTACTCACATTAACATCCATCGAATGTATTCCTTCTATTCACACTAACACCCATCGAAATCCAGGACACAGACAAGGCGGCGACTAGCTTGCGCCGCTATTTTGTCAGTGAGTCTCTCGCTTTGTTGACTTCGGTCGTTGACGTTAAAATTGTAATTCACGCTCACAGCAAAATGTAAGTTTTTAAGTAAATCACCTATTATTTTCATTGTTTTTCTTTACACTGATGAAAAACTAACAAGGATTATATGGTACTAAAGAAAAAGTATATTACCTACTTTATTCCGATTTCAGCTAAAACATCGATAGTATACCTAGAAAAGCCAATGGTTCCTTGTAAGGGCGATCCATAAATCCATACGAATATTACGAAACAACGATTGTGTTTAAGTAATGTTCTTTAAGTATTTTATAAGTGAAATATATAGTAAGCACTTAATGTTTCGTTTTAATGAATGACCTTTTATGTAATTTAAGTATAAGCAGATATAGTATATTGGCCTTGTATGGAGCCTTGTTTCTAGCAAGGCCGTTTGGAAATAACTTCAATTAATAGTGATTAAATCTGCAATGAAAAATTGTTGTTATGTACGTTACATAATAAAACAAAGTGTTACTTAGCAACTGATTTATTTTTTAATTTAGCCAATAAACGATTAATAAATGTTTAGTTGCTATGGTGGCCTTCTATGGACCACCTGAGGTATAAATCTTGTGTCTCAAAATCACTGTCTCCACCACAGTCTGTACCTGCATTTCTGATTGTAATTATGATAATCAATAAATAACGTTTTTCTCTTGATCTTAGTCTGTTTTTTTACTTTTTATACTGTCTTCATATGCGAATTTATTTTTCATAGCATTCTAACATTTTGTTCGCAGGCAAATTTTTAAGTCTAAAATCAAGCATTATACCCAAATCTTAATAGTTTTCTGTATTCAGGTCTGCTCTTAAATCCTTAGTAAGTTTTGCGTCTAAATATATTTCTAAAGTACAACAGTCACGACCCCTTATAATAAAATTTCACTTGAAAAAGCCTTAGTTTCTACCATTGGCATTTTAATTATTATTTTTCTTTTTAATGCGTTCATATTCATAAGAATCAGTAATTTCTTCAAATTTTCCTATTCAATGTAATATTTTGCAATATTGACTGACTACATTCAAGATAACTTTCATTTTCTTTATTATCATCTCCTTGACAATGTTCATCAATATTTGTAAACAACGCCTGGCTACATTCAGGAAAGTTAACATTGTATTCTTGCCGATTTTCTAAAATAAAACAAATAATTGTTATTGCGTTTTAAATAAGTTAACATTAGGCAAGATTTTTCATCCCAACTATTCGAAAAGGACGACTAAGTTCGCCATTAAGTGCACCCAAAGGTGGTGTTTTCTTCAAGAAACTTTTAGCGGGCAGTAAGGAGTTTTTAATTCTCTTTATAAGTGCGCCGCAATTAGATATTTGAAAGATTTGCAAAGATTTGCCGCGCACTTTTTAAATTTGGAACATCTTGTATGTTCAGCGCGAAAGAAATCGATACGTTCAGGATTCTACTAAAGAATCCCTCGTTACGCACGGGATTAATCGGGCTTCTACCCTAGAGTCCCTAACTTCGCTCTGAATTCAAAAAAGCGCCCTCGCTGTAAAAATATTATTTTCTCCCTTATGATACAATATACTATTGATGCAAGGTTAAATTATGTAGCTAGGTAGGTTTCAATATACTATTGATGCAAAGTAAAATTATGTAGCACAGCTGGACGAAATACCTACTTGATTTGCTTTAATTAAAATTCAAATTACAAAATACTATCTCGCTTGTATTTAAAATGCGAAATAAAAAATATTATATAGTGGTGTATTTGAAATATAAATTACAAAATATAATAGTTTAATAATTTTTGTTTAAAAAACAGTCAGGTTTTAGGTTATGTGAATAGAATAAAACTAATCCAGCCCAGCCTATTAATCGGTAAAAGAAGAATTTCCTTTCATAAATATTATATTTTTAAATGTATGTTCACTTTGCCCAATCTAGGAATCCTACCCAGAACCCAGTTTGAACCCAGTTGCCAGTAGCTCTGGCAACCACTAGATTAATTAGAGATGCAGAGGAAAACATTGGCGCAGTGGTAGCTAAGGTAACTGTGGTCGTCCACCGCACAAAATCCTATCGACCGCGTTAAAAAACGGACTCGCGCACGAAGGGTTCCGTACCATTATCGCAAAAAACGGCAAAAAAAATCACGTTCGTTGTATGGGAGCCCCATTTAAATATTTATAAGATACAGTCTGGTGACATACAGACGGATCGTGGAGTCTTAGTAAAAACGGGACCCGTTTTTACCTTTTGGGTAAAGAACCATAAAAAGCATTATAAGAAAAATACGCTAATATTCGCATAATCGTATGAGATCTTTTTATAAATCATTTTTTTTAAGAAAATGTAACAACAACAATAACAACAACATTTAGTATTGGAGAATTTCTTACTGCTTTGATTTTTGTTGTTCTTGCTTCTTTCTATGTATAATAGCATTCTATCCATTTTTCTTACATCGTCTTTTCTGTGCTCAGCCCTCAGTCTGCGTTGTCTTTTACTACATTCTTTTTTGTATGGTATCTATCCAAATTCTATCTCTTTGCCTCGACATATCTAACGTTTTCTTATGTTTTGACAACAATAGCCTCTACAAATTGGGTGCCTGAAGATGGACGGCGCCGCTGAGCCCGGCCCAGAAAGAGCTGGCGAGACTTACTAGACGCCCACTGCAGAGGCTGGTCTGAGATTGCTCAGGAAAAGAATACTTGGAAGGATTTGGGGGAGGCCTCTGCCCAGCAGTGGGACAGTATAGGCTAATTAAAATAAAATTAAAATACGGTAAAATTGATAGTTTTTGTTGTATGGCGCCTCGCAGTTCAATCAGAGTGACTGGCTCTACTGCTTAACCGGGCGATCCTGTGGTGACTAATTTCAGAGCAACAAAAAGCTTAACTTAAGTGACCTCGCTGAGGGCAACCGCTGTGAGATCGGACCTTGGCTCAGGGCGTCGCTGGGTGGATAGCAAAAGGTTGGGTTGAATCAAAACTATAGATTATTTATGAACTATCTGACTAATTTTAACCTACTGGCTCAGCATTGCGCGGGCTGGCTCGAACTAGGGTCGGGGCGGGTTTCCCACTCCTGAGTCCCAGCAGGCCTGCCACCTGTCACAAAGAGGGCGAGGGCTAAAATTCACCACGCGGGCAGAGTGGGGATTGATAAATGTCACATATCTTCGAATTTTTCGTGCTAGGACATGTCGGTTTTCTGACAATGTTTCCTCACCTAGCTCCGTGATCAATCCCTTACATATTGGCCTCAGTTCTAGGTTAGCTAATGAAAAAATTAAAACACAAAAATGATCAAAACATTTATTAAAATATCCATATAAAATACATTTATTTGGAACTTATTAACTACAAGTTAACTTTCATGAAAGGCACGCTTAAAAAAGCAAATGATTAAAACTGGCTCTTTTCTCCATATTTTGGTAGTACGTACGTATACGTACCTAATACCTATTTCATTATTTTATACATTCTCTCTTTACTCCGTAGCTTCAAATTCAATTACTTAGTTAGTGAAATTCCGCAGACGTGATAGCTACCGAACTATCGATGATTGAACAAGCTTTTAGTTTTAACTACTAATAGCTACTAATAACAACTGCTGGTAACGTTGCTGGTATTTTGTATCAAGCTCAAATGGGATTTGGCGCCTTGGCGGGTTACGACAACCTTTTGCATAGTGACCGCCTGGGCAAACGTCTTTACATAATGGATGCCAGGGTCTACTCCCCAAGTCCGTTAACATTTCGGAGTGAAGCCTACTCCGTAATGATTAAATTTTTCGGACGGGTAAAAACACATCGGAAGAAGGTACAACTATCAAATTGTGTTGCCATTCATTAGTAGTTCGGGCCTCGAATGAATCATGCGTCCGTATATGATACGGAGTAGGTAACGCCCGTAACGAAGGGCGAAACTACGGAGTTCATGCTTAGGGACTAGACGCCAGCTTAGAAACAGGTACCGAAACGACCAGACACTCTAGAAAAGTGAATTCTATCAACGAAAGCTTTGCGAAAGCTATTGTAAAAAGTCGAAAATGTATGGGATTGTCAAGCGCTATCGAAATGTCACGTGATCATTTTGACATTTCAACAGAATTAGTTTTTCCAGAGCGAGATGCTCTGTACAGTGTACGCGATCAATGAGTGCGCGGGAAAAGAATTTCTGTAAGGACTTAGGGAAGGCCTTTGCACAGCTGATAAAATAGAAGATAATAGAGTTTTTTTATGTTTGTCATCATAAGATATCGATACCAATCACCTCTACGGAGCTCCGCTATTTAACATGATTCGATTCTGTAAAAAAACACTAACGCACCGGCAGATGGTTATGGTACCCCAAAGCCGTTATTATGACGTTGTCGACTGTAGTCAGAATGTATGCTCTGCAGTTTCTCACCTTGGAGCAATACCATCGCCAGCCATTCTTAAGCGGATACGGGTGCCGTGAGTAAGTATAACTCTGGTAAAGTATCAGGGGCTTGCCTCGTTTTGATCTAATTTCGTATGCTGAAAAATTATAACATACCTACATTAATTTGTTTTACAAAAACAACAACGTGAAATTTTAAATAAATGAAAAGAAAATAATCATTACAATACACAAATCACCATTGTAGGCAATTTATTAACTAAAAACATACACAATAAGATTAGATTTCATTATAAGAACTACAGGTAAGAGAATATAATATCAATCGGTTTCAATAATAAGGGGTTCCCTCAAGGCACCAAGTACATGATCTGGTTTGAGGTAGTATTTCGGAGGATCATGACAGTGTTCCTCAAAGGCAGAGATGATGTAGTTGTTACTGTCAGTGAAGACGCAACCGCGGCAGTTCTTGAGAGTGGAGCAGATCCAACGGGACTTGTTCCCTTTATCGTATTGCTTGCGATAGGTAAACTTACGAAACAGCAGCATCTCTTTGCCTTTGCGAGATGTGATGACGACTGCAGTATCTGTGAAAAAGAGAACAGAATGATGATTCTAGATAACTACACTAACGCAACTGTTGATTAAAGGCTGACACAAATTTAGCCGAACCGAGCCGCACCGCAATGCAACAATATATGTTATAATAACAAACTTGGTGTAACATTTTCGTATTTTCTTTTATACCACCGCAGATTTTTGCATCGCATTTCAATAAATGCGGCCCGATGTGGCTTTTATGTGCGCTTGCCTTTAGCCTTCAAAATAAGATTTACCATTTTGATCTGTGTCTATGTTCTCAAGTCTTGATGGTTGCGGATGGTCATGTTCTTCATTGGACATCAGTATTTCATCCTGATCGCTTAAGAACAGGAAAGCGGCACAATGCTTGTTAAGGGAACAGTTCCAACGAGTTCCGTTCCTGGTTTTGTACGCCTTGCGATACCTGTGCCCGTTGTACTGGAGCACTGTCTTTCCTCTACGTGACTCGACAAAGAGAGCTACATTACTCTGATCAATTAATTCTTCTTCATATTCCAAATGTTCTTCGTACTGTAGCTCCTCTTCTTGTTCTATCAATTCCTGATCCTCATTGTTTGTTGTTACTGGAACACACGAGCACGAATTATAAACCTTTTTTAAGTGTGTCAATGCTTATATATTATTAGACGATTGTATTTCGCTAATAATTTTTGGTTTCTAATTATGTGTGAAATACCTTGCATATAGAGAAAACCTCACTCAAACTATTTATTAACACCGTACGGCAGTTGCTCAAACAAGGGACAGGATTTGGATGGAATCGAAAAATTAAAATCAAAGAATATCAAAATTTATTAATTCCAATTAGGTATAACGACAAAAAAAATAGAACAACACTTTATTGAGATCTTAATAAAATGTACGGTAAAATCAACGGGCAAAATTGAGGAAGTTACATAATTCTATCTTGGAAAACGCGACAAAAAATGGGCTCGTGAGTATGAGCATTCGCCATGAGTACCACTTCGTACTTGTCATTGACATGGACGTAAACATCGCATTTGCTGTTAGTAGGCTCGCTACAGACCCAGCGTGGCCATCTTGTAACCTCCTCGGCACCATACTCCTCTTTAAAAGTATATCCGTTGATAATGAGCAGGGTTCTACCCGTAGACAATGTGACTACTGTAACTGAACAAAAAAGAAGATGGCAACAAAATCGAAAATAAAATCAAAGGTCGGAGCATTCCATCTAATCTGCTATCTATTTACAAAGGAATCTGAAATCTATATTTATTTACAAAAAAAAACACAAAGCTCAAAATAATAAATAACCTGGGAGTACACACATACATAAATACAAGAAATAGCAACTACATAGCTAACTAATTTGTTAATTTTAAATCTAAAACATTTCCAACGTCTAATATTCTAAATTGCCTCTTACAAGGTTACAAACTTACAAATATCGTTTAACGCAACCTGCAGTTGATGGCATTAATTCCCCGCTGAGGGCATCCTGCCAGTGGGATTACCATAGTGACTTCTTAGCAACAGGTTAACCTACGAGTAAGACTCTTCTTTTTCTTGACGATGATTTAATTTATATTTATTGTTAAAATTATTGCAATGGAGAAAGTTAGGTATGTGCCTCAAGTAGTCGACGAGGAAACAAGTAAGATTTAATAGAGAGAATTGTTTGGAAGTAGTCAATGACTCCGTCAAAGCTTTCCAAGACGGGTACGACCTTCAGTAATAATAAACATTTCATTTAGTTCATCTACACCTTTAAACCAAGATATTAAGGAATCAGTAAAATATCTACTCAAATTTTAAAAAAAAGGTAAGTAGATTTCAACCTTTTTATACATCCATTAAATAAACTTAACTAAAAATGGTGAACTGTGGTTATGATCTCTGACATAAGTAGTGATTCGTTGGTCGTTGTCAAAGTGGACCTTAGCCTTGCAACCCTTCGTGGTCCTTTTAGAGCAGTGCCAGTATCGAGCGCCTTTCTTAACTTGGCTAAACGTATGGTTCTCTATCAGTAGCAGACTTTTCCCACGTCCTGATGGTATGAATTTGTAGTCAATTCCTGAAAGGTAAAATATTTATTCAGGAAGATAATTATGTACTCAGTATTCCTGAAAACATATAATTTAAAATAATAAGAATATGTTTGTAAGACTCAATGTGTTCTCCTTTAAAATTTCTGCTTTGTCTTTTTAGTAGGTAGATTAAGAAAAAAAAGACTATCACTTCAAATCAGAAGCAATACGATGTCAAATGAAAAATTAAACTAAAGTAAAGGAAGTTGTGAAAGGTGTTAGGTACTTTATAAACAATAAAATAATAGTTATTCAAATAAATCTAAAATCGCCGAAGTGAAATCACACGTAGTTCACGACATTTATTTTTGCTACTGTAAACGTTCATTTTCATATCATTCTATTTCATTATACAATAGGTAAATGTTGATTTGATTTTGAATGTTATTTAACAAATAATTTATTTCCACAGTAAGTCATAAGGTAGAAGTAATGGGCGAAGTCCTGGCTGCGGATGATTATGGTGAAACCTATACAATGTCAATACAGTTTTGGAAAATATTACTATAATGGCGATACATTAAGTATGTTATAGATTTATCTACTTAAAATTTTAAAAATTTCGCAATCCCACAATATATTGTTTTTAAACATTCAGTTGTTCGATATTAGACAAATAATAGACATTAAACATCGGAACAATCTCTACTGAATATATTTTATCAGTCGAGAATCAAACTGACAGGTGTGCATCATGTCGAATTATGTTTCTAACATTTAAGCACTGTAGAATATTCTCGAGTAATAAATTACATTAAAAGTAGTTTCTAAAAGTTGCATAACAGGATTTATTTAAAAAAGACGGTAAGTTTAAAAACCAAGTTCTTTTTTTGATTTGTTAAATCCGTTTACCTACCTACTTTTTTATTTTTTGATCACTTTTATAAGGTGATGAAGACACTATTATACAGTCATGAAAAATCGTTTCAATCTGTACTGAATAATTTGTATCTAAAATTAAGGCCCGTATAATCCACTTGACCGATACATTACCCTATGTAGACGTAGAACTACTTTTTATTTTTTGTTTTATTTTTGTTTCACTTAATAAGGTGCAACCACATTTTTCTTTTTCCGTAAATTGTTGCTAAATATTAAAATAAGGGAAAGTGGGAGACAACCCCAACACAAGTATCGTTAATTATATATTGGGGCTGCAGCAACTTTGTACAATACTTTGTTTTTATCTTAAAGATAAAACATCTAGACACCTATCTAACATATCTACTTATAAGGTGACGAACACTTTGTTTGGCATCATAAAAATAGCGCATAAGAATGACACAATTTGAAGTAAATAAGCACTTAAAATTATTGGCCGTGTAAATATTTTTAATAGGTGGCAATAATAAAATAACAGGAAAGGTTTGGCAACAATAAGTCTATAGACTTGGTCCCTACTCCTTTACCATCAAAGTTATGTAATAGGATCATAATTTCGATATAGATACCTTACATAAAATAAATCTTAAATTTAAATCACCTGACACTGGTGAAAAAAAGCAGTCTTGGAAAATTTTATAGCTCAAGTTAAACTGATATTACATATAAATAAAATTATGAATTAAAAAAAAGTTTTTTAGACAAGCTTTTTTTCGTATACTTCTCAGCAAGCCCTTTCATTTGATATCCTTATCATGGCAGTGCACCAAAAATAACTTGTCCGTCATGGTGGGCCGTCCGCCATATTGGATTTAAAATGATGTCACTTAGTTAACCATGCATTGTCATCCAAACTAAACATGTATGCAAAATTTCATCTTAATCGGTGGAGGTTAACTGTTTTAAAATTCAGCTGTAAGATTTGACCCGAACACACTCACATACATATATTGAAAAAAATAAATAAAAAAACTTGTAAATATGGGTTTCAGGCTAGAGCAATTAAGTACACAACCGAATATTGAGTTGGTAACCCTTTCGGTATGGGCTCTGAATTGGTAACCCTGTCGGTATGGGCACGCCCGGCGCAATTCTTAAACCTTGTTTGTACTTTTTTACTATTCTTCTGTTACCTTGTGATTGTTGCTTTTGTGTTGTGTCTGTAACGAATAAATGTTTTCTATTCTATTCAGCAGTGGTGGCCCAGTGGTATCGGCCGCGACTTACAAGTTGTAGGTCGTGGGTTCGAGCCCAGGCAGGCGCTTTACTTTGTGTAAATTATTTCATCACCACTGCTCTCAAAACGGTGAAGGAAAACATCGTGAGGAAACCGGCATGTCCTAGAACCAAAAATTCGAAGACATGTGACATCCACCAACCCGCACTGGGCCCGCATGGTGGATTACGGCCCATTCCCTCTCACAGAGAGGAGGCCTGTGTCCCAGCAGTGGGAACATTAATAGGCTGATGATGTGATGATGTGATTCTATTCAAAATACAATAAATGTTCAGGACCAATAAAAGTCGGCTTCTCTGGTATGTGATGACGCGAAAATAAGTCAATCACATTTTTCATTGGCATCGAATGGATACAGTCCACATTTTCTAAAGCCATTGCAGATTACTTCTTTTGAAAGGTCGTTGAATGTGGCCTCTAAAAGAGATGCAAATAAACCTTCGGTAACGCATCGATGACCAGTTCTTAATTTCCAATCATTAACAATCTTCTTCCAAGAATTCTTTAGGGGTCGCAAAACAGACATGTCATCTGGTAGAGTGATGTGTTTGGCATTTGGATAGAGCGAATATAAATTAATTTCATTATCTGTGCTGTGCACAATTGAGACACTTCTTTATTTGTATGTGACTAGTGGCCATCTATCAACAGCAAAACAGGTAATTTTGTATTGCTTTCTTTAAATTTTTGGACAAGATTATTTGCTATATAGTCGTATAAAAGTTTTGATGTCATCCGTCCCTTTTCTGACTTACCAATGCTCCATTCTTTATTAATTTGTCTAACGATTTCAGATGGAATTATAATCAAAGGTGGTAATATGGTTCCAGATGCTGCAAAGGTTCCTAGTACGATTACGTTCTCCTTCTCTTTTTCATTTATTTCATTGAAAATATTAAACCCTCGCGGACCCAACACTAAACCAGAAGAAGGGTTTTTTTTTTAATCCGGATTCATCTGCATTAATGATCCTTTCGGGATCTTCTTAAATATCAGATACGCCTTCAGCGACTTTCTCAAAGAAGTTTCTGTTACCGGACTTCTAGAAATGTTGATAGATTCCGCATAAATACAGCTACATCTGGGTGTCGTTTTAAAAAAACTAGAAAACCATTTTCTGCCAGGTGTATTATCTTTAAAGGGATTTGGTCGATTCTCTTCACTTATAATTTTTTTAATAGTGACAAGTACCATTTCTTTATTGACTGTTTCTTTTTTTGCCATCGCTATATCCAAGTTTTAAGCAAGGATTCATCTTGCTTGGTCAATATAATGCAGCAGGTCCCATTTTTCTCTGTATATTTTTCTCGGTTGTGTGAGGAATATTATATTTTCGGCACGTTTCTCTAGTTTTTGAACCATTGCTTATCTCGTCCATCGCTTTTAGGACATCTTCCTCCTTATATTTGAAAAACGTTCTTTTCGGCGGCATTCTGTCTGTAAAAAAGTGTAGGTGGTCAATTACTGGAACAACTCGTAGTATAGATTTTACCAGTAATAAACCACTGATCTACAACTGGAAAATTGAGATTTTTTTAGGAGTTTATTATACTAATTTATTGCAGTATCTTAAGTGGATATAAATGTAAAATAAAAAAGCTTTAATCACTAGTTGTAGACCAAATGGAATATTACTAGAACATCATTGAATTCGTGTTCCATTAGTTTACCAATGACACCCATGATTTAAATTGGCATTTTCTGATGAAATACGAATAAGAAGTAATATGCTTAATGCATTATATTATGCAGTTAACTGCAAGTTAGTTTACGCTTGGTTAATTAATAACAGCCGTACCGGTCGGTCTTCAAGGTTAAGCAACGCTTGAGGAGGTCGGTACGTGGATGGGTGATCATTTCAACATACCGAGTTCCCTCCGTGCCTCGGAAAGCACGGTAAGCCCTTGGTCCTGGCTGTCATTTGAAGATCTTTGACAGTCGTTACGAGTTGTCAGAAACTTAAGATCTGACACCAGTCTAGCCAAGGGGTACCGTGTTATAGTTGTGGAGATAGTTGAGAAAAAGGCTGGGCAGTTTGATTGATTTATATAATCCAAGATATATAATGATAAAAAAACTTGCCGTCATAGTGCTTACTAAAATGGCTGATCCCCGCCCGAACGAAATGAACGATTTTCGTTTCGTATTGTTTTTACTGATGTAGATGGCGTTTACATCGCTTTTATCTATGCTTACATGATTGGGATTAGTAGAAATACGGCAAAGCTACCAAACGCAAAAAAGTGGCAGGAAATTCATTAGAATGTTAATATTTCAGTTTGAAATTGAAATGGTGTACTACTGGATACTTCCTTGATTATTACTTACTCTAGAAAAGCTTGATTAAAATTAGACTATGTGCAGGCTTTTGAAGGAGATACTTATAAATTGCGTTTTTTTTTTTAAGATTCAGTACCCCAGTTATGGTCTCAGTCAGGACAGGTAGTAAAATAAGAAAACCAAGCAGTTTGTAAAAAAGCAACGCATAAATAAAAAAAGAATAAAAACACTTACACAGTAGATAAGTAAAGTTTATTAAAAATATAGTCACTCCAATGCTGCTAGATCCTGCAAGCTTATAAATAATTATTAAACAGACGACAACATTATTACAGTTGATTACTCACGTATTTATTTTATTTATAATTAAACATAAAAGATCGATATAAACTCACAGGCATGTTATAGTTAATATTTTACAAAATTATGGTGAAAATATCTTTGAACTTCTAATCTACTCTGATAAAAAAAAACTTCCCTTCCTACCTTCTAGTAACTTATTTCGCAACAAACGCTAATAGTTGTATTATAATATGTGTCTTTTATACCTGCTAAAATGCAAAAACAGCCCGGACATATTATATTAACTAGCCTATAATTTAGTTTAGACACAAATACCCTGAAAATTACTTTTATACAAATAAAACGAAACAATTTTTGACGTATTCATTGACAACTATCACAATTAACGGTACATACTTTTGAGAATAAAAAAAAACACGAGATTGATTTTAAGTGTTAAAGCTGCAAACACTAACTGCCAACCAAATTTAAACCTTGTCACAGTAACTCAAGGAACAGTTTCTACATAAAGTCCATCAGGTGTCTTCTCATATACAGGAGGTTTGTGCGTATGTTTGTTGGCTATGCAGACGAGTTCGTAGTCATCGTTGACGCATAGGCAGACGTTGCATTTCCACCTGATTCGGCCCGAACAGTACCATCGTTCACCTCCAGACATTGGTGCAGGGTTTGTAAATGAATATCCGTTCAGCATCAGAAGGGTTGCGCCGTTTACAGCTGTTACAACTGACACTGGAAGGTTTTGGGAACTTGAATAGTCTGGGTAGGCTTAACAGTACACTAGTCAGGTAGATGAGTAGTGGTTTTCATGATATAAGACTGTTGGGAATGTAACAAAATATAAGAGAATTACAACGATTGTATTAAGAAAGCCTTAATGGCAATCGTTGTTATTATCACAGAAAAAAAGTTGGGACTTGCGAACTTTTTTCTTGCTAGCAACAAAACCAGTTTTGTTTTATTTTATTAGTTTATTTTCTAAAAAACATAGTTTGCTTTTTCGTTTAAAACGGAACATGTTTTGTATATTTTTAAAACAAAACTTTAATAAAATAATACAAAACTAGTCAGCAAATATTTAATATTTTATTGATAGTAAGAAAATCGTTCGCAAGTCCCAGTTATTATTCTGATTTGGGAGTAATTCTAGAGCATTAAGCATTTTTTACTATTGAAAAGCGAATAAAAGCCATTGTCATTGTTCCGCAATCGAGGTCTTGTATCAAATCATCAGGGAACATGAAGATCAAGAATAATTTAGCAACAGAAAAAACCTTTTCCATTGCTGCCAGCTTCTGCCATTATACTGACAACTGCCAGGGCCCTTACTCAAAACCATCTTGGTTTCACTGTGATAGATAGACTCGGAGCTATACAGGACGAAGATCACTATACCTTTGTCACAGCGGATTCATGATGGCGTTGACCCGTTACTGTACGCCTGCGGGCTTCTGTTCTTGGCCAACTTATTGATTAGTGTCACATTTCTTGATATTCCTCTGCATGTCACCTCAAGTCCCTTGGCTCAGAGGCAATTTATTCATTATCGACAGTGGGATTAATAAAAATGCAATTATTCACACACAACTAAGTTTATTCTAATAAAAATAAGAAAATTATAAGATAGTAAAAATATATTTTTTAAGAATGAAATATTAAAACAGAAATATTGAAGTAGGTAAGTAGTACGAGTCTGTAAGAAACTAAGTCTTTTACTATTATATTGGTAAAATTTAAAATAAAATAAAAATAATGTGCGCGGTTCCAAATAGTAGGTCCTATGGAGAAGAACCGGCAAGAAACTCCATAAGTAATATCCAAAAAAATATGATATACTTATAAAATAATGTATAAGTAACAAAATAATAATTATGTCGAACACGATTTTTTTCCTTTTTTCTTGTTTTTAACTACGTTAATAAAATAAAAAAATGATTGTATCGAAACTATGATAAAATAAAAAGACGCTATAAGATATCTACCAAAATAGTTACTATTGTAAAAAATAAGATACGATTATTTCTTTAATAAAAATGTAAATATGATTTACTATGATATGCGGGCAAATAGACCCGTGTGTAAGACTTAATATGTATTATATTTTAAAACATGTATACTTCTTCTAAATAAAACTGTACAAATATTTTTTTTAATGTCCCTCGGCGATTTTTTTGTTTCGTCAGTCGTCAGATTTCTATCAGTGGCCCTTTGCACTTGGTGCAGACCGGACGCTGTCAATCAACTTGGAAGTATATAGAGTAGTTAATACTCTTTTAACATAATGTAATTTATTTAAAAAATGCGAGAAAAGCTACTAAAGCTGCTATTTTTACAGCTCTATATATTTCAAACGGAAATCAAAACAAAACAGCAATAAACTGCTTAGTTCTGAATTGAAATTATTATACACGATAAATCAAATAATTCCTTTGTCTTCGGAAATACGATATCGCCGAGGGACATTAAAGAAAACACTTGAACTGTACTTAGGTTTTGTTACCTTTTATAAAACTAACTGCTTATGAAATATCATTTTTGTCACCTAGCAATCAAAGGTCATTTCGTCACTAAAAAGTTAAACTAATTTAACTTAATTAACTAAGTAGTGAAAACACACATGTTATTATTCAACAAAGCTTCACACTGGTTATATCATAAAATCCCTTCTACTTTTATCTTAATAATATTTATTATTACTCATTAATTATTATAACGAGTAGCATAGTTGTAACGAGGTCCTTATTTATTAACTTAATGAACATTAATTTTAAACTATTCGCCTATCTGACACAAGATGGCAGTTTTTAAAGTAATAAAAGTGTATTTTATATCGCAACTAAAATTAATGTTACAATTGCCTACGCTAATGTTAGTGAAAAAAATATGGAATTAACAAGTGCTCATAACGCTGTGCAAATTGTTTACTATACCACTTCTAAATTAATTTTAGTCCTTAAATACATATAAAGTGTCCAAAAAATCAACTTACCTCTAAATACAACTATTACGTTACGTCTGTAACCAGCTCGCATGAAAATTGTATTACATTACGGACAACCGAGTTATAATGTGATTTATCGCTCGATCCTGCACAGCAATGTAATGAAATTTGCGAGCGAGTTGCTTGCAGGAGAAAATGCTGCCTTAGTATATTAAGTTTCTCAACAGTGAAATAGTTATATTTACAACTTCATTATAAACATTTATTTGTGTATAAAATAAATTTGTAATAAAAATAATTATTTTTTAAAACAAGCTTTTTTCGTATTCTACTAAGCAAACTTTTTATTTGATACCCATATCAAGGCAGTGCACAAAAAATAACTTGTCCGCCATCTTGGGCCGTCCGCCGAAATTGGATTTAGAATGACGTCACTTAGCTAACCATGCATTGTCATCCAAACTAAACGTGTACTCAAAATTTGATCTTAATCGGTGTAGGATAACTGTTTTAAAATTCAGTTGCAAGATTTGACCCGAACACACTTACATACATACATTGCAAGTTAAACAAAAGCTTGTAAAAAAATCTTATACATAAACTCACACCTTTTTCACATGACGGTAGGCAGAAACTACAGAACGCAATCTGCCATAATCCTTACATACAAAAAAACTTATGTGGTAAAATAAACATGCTTCGGTTTCTCTTCTCTCTCAGGCGGTTCGTGAGAGTGTTTATTTTTAATGGTGACCACATCCAGGTTATCATCCGTGATCATACGTGCTTTACATTCTTCACTCTTGCTCGAAGTACACTTCCAAACGGTGCCCTTTTTCGACTTCGCGCTTCGGGAGTACGTATAAGATTTGTAAAAGAGAACGTACTGCCCCTTTCTTTTTGTTTTTAGGAGTACAGGACCTGAAAGAGAGAAGAAAATTAATACGTATTTGGTAGGTAACTACTAAGTTAGTAGTTTCCACCCGTACGCAAAATACGCGCTTAGTCGTGGAGTTGCGGAATCAGCCCGTCGAAACTAAACTAAACTAGTAATTCCAAGTGTTATTTTACCGAAAATAGTAAGGAAAATTTAAAAAAAATTTGGCCACCCTATGCAACACGAGAAATAACACCATGACACCATTAAACCTTCGTTATAATACCGTATTTACCAAGACCAATTCTAATTTTAGCCTCGTATCATGTGGGAGCAATAAAACTTCAAGGTTGGGAATCATGATTATTTAATATACAATTAAGTAATATTCGCTATATTTAGGATTTTTTTGTCCTACAAATTCCTACTTTTTCTATAATGCAATTTGCCTTTTTGTCTGTAAATAAATCTCACATTATAAAGATTTATCATCAAATGAATAAATAAATCTATTTTAAATTAATAGTTATATAAAAATCCTTACAAACTAATGACTATAAGTTCCTTTTGCATGTATTTTAGTTTTTTTTTTGTCTCATCTAGACAAAAAAAAACTAAAATACTATATTATTTCTTCACAGTTGCCGATTCTTACAATTCATGATTATTAATATTTTTAAGATATAATAAAGTATTAATAGCTACAAGATATGGCTTAAGAATTGCATAACGAAAATTAATAAATAAATTTTGTAAAGTATTAAAAAAAATGGTATCATAAAATTATACTGTTTATGTACTTACGTACTTAAAAAATATATTTTTACGTACAAGTGATGAAAAATCTTGCCAATTCCGTGGCAACATCAAGAGACAAGCTGATATTAATCATTTAGAAACAAAATCTATGGCAAAAGTATTACGATAACCAACTGCATGTCTCAAGGTAGATAACTAGGTAAGTACTTATATCAACAATTTTATTAGAAGTCTTCTAGTATCGAACATCTTTTTAATAAAATAAGCGCTTTTCCACATTTTACACGATTGCTCAAAAAAGGAGTTTTACGTTTTTCCCTCTAAAACAGGAAAAATATGGCAAAGGTTCTTCACACAGCCTTCCACTCTTCCGTATTGCTTTCGCCGGACAATCTCTCATAAATGCTTCCAAGTAATTTTTCTTTATTATAAACAAAATAATGTGTTGTTACACACAAACAGCACACAGGCGGTGGACGTTTTAAATTAAATATGCCTACTTATGTTAAACAATGTACTATGATAATCTCAGGATACTGGTCCTGATATCACTCATAAGTAACCTTTAGACATTTTCCATTGAGATCATTTTTAACTACTACAACCTTTTTCGTAACCAACGTAGGTTAATACATACAGGGGGGGAATCCAAAATGGCGAACATATTTGGTGCCATGATTATGATCGTGATATACTTGGAGTACCCTATTATCGAAGTCAGTAACAACGTTCACTTTACACTTCCTGGAGTTTCTTGATGAACAATACCATTTTATATGAGTATCTTTTCTTGATAAGTAACTCTTGTTGTAGGTGTAACCCCGGTAAACCAATTTTGGCTCACCTCGGGTAGATTTGACCACATAAGCTGGAAATCAAAGGCTTTTATTATAATGGGTACTTTCTGGTTAAAAGTAGACACCAAGCAACTATTTATTAGATCTTTCAATTTATTTGTTTTAAAATAAATTTGTATGTAAAACATTTAAAATATAAAAAATAGTATTCTGATATTAGAAAGAAGAAATAAAACATATTTTAAGAAATAAATATTATCAGCTTTTATAGCTAAGGCCTACCTCGGAGGGAAGTAAGGTATTTGCTTTGCGATGGGAAAGGCTAATAATAATAATAGTTATTTTTTATATTTCTTTTTAAATATTTAAAAATGTATAAAATAAGAATTTAGATGAATAAAGGAGATAATAATAAGGGTAGAGATTCGCAAGAGCAAGAGCAAAAGTGCGCGGAGGTAGGATGTATTTTAGTAAGGGCTGGAAAGGACTTTACCATCTCATGGGCTCTGGGATAGTTGCGATAGCCGTGGAATACCGCTCCATTCCTCAAGCATCTCAAGTTATGTTGCCTCCTTGGCGCTACGTCACTAAAGTGCTAGAGACCGCTTTTGGGGTCCATTAATTAAGTGTGCACCTGTCACCCCCTGCCATTTTATAGCCGTGTAGTTCAACAGTGGTCAGGCAGAGGCCAATAGCCCTCCTATCGTTCTAGGCACTAGGTCCACTAAGCCTTCCAAACCTATAGCCCAATATCTTTTGTCTCCATATTTTGCAATAGTTTTCTTTGTAGCAAAAAAAAAAGTTCGCAACTCCCAATTATTTTTTTCAGAACAGTAAGCAATCCAGGTTAAATTAATAAGTTGCGTGTTAGTATAATCAAGTTATTTAATAAATTTTAAACAAAAACAGTCTTCTAATAACAAATTTGGTTAATTACAATCACAGATAATCACAACATCGTTAAGATATTTTATATGAATACTTAAAATAACCGCCTTAGGCCAAAGGAACATTAAAAATTTAAGAAGACTAGACGAAGTCTTTTTATAAAAACATTAAGTGATACTTAACCAAAAATTATGGAACCAATAGGCCATTTTTCATCTTATTTTAGAAACAAAAAAAAATATTTTCCATAAGTTTGTGCAGGTACCTAAATAAATGAGATCTTTTAATAACACGTACCAAAGGTATAAGATACAAGTAGCTTAAGAACAATTAAAAATTTTCACGAGCAAGCTCACAAAATAACAAAAAGTTAAAATTCTTTAAAATTAAAATCCTTACATAGTATAAAACAAAGTCGCTTCCCGCTGTCTGTCTGTCCCTATATATGCTAAGATCTTTTAAACTACGCAATGGATTTTGATGCGAGATAGAGTGATTCGAGATGAAGGTTTATATGAATAATACACGCGGGCGAAGCCGCTGGCAGAAGCTAGTCAATAACATAATTAAAAATAAGACAATGACAAATAATGTTAGTGTTGAAATCTAAGATATGTCGTGAACTTCAAGTTACTACAGCAACCATAATATTGAACCCTAATCTAATGGTAAATGGTACATTTTTATTAAAAAAGCATAAAATCGACTCTGTCTCTGTCATTGACTTAGACTAGAGTCAAGAGCAAACCCACCAAAAGTAAAAAAAAGAAATGCTCCTTCATGCAATACATCTGTATCAAAATATCATACTTTTTATTACATATACAAGTACATCCCAGTATCTCTATACTTATTTGGGTTAATATAGAATCACTTACCGGTAAACTAGAAACCAACTATTATTTTTAAACAAGAAAACCTTGTATCCGTTACCCTGCTAATCTATCTTTTCAATATATTCTTCATCATCTTCATCTTCGTAGGAATCGTTCGCTTCAATCAGCTGTTTTTTCGACAACCTCTGATATTTACCCTCCTTATTCACACAGAACACAGGAGGAGGATGAGTGTGACTACCGTTCAGTACGTGAAACTTCCCAGTGTTACTGAGAGTAACCTGAGCTTTACACTTCTTGGAACATCTAGAGGAACAAGCCCAAGTGACCCTGTGTTTGCTTGTACAATTCTTAGCGAAAGTGTACTTTTCGAACACCAGCAGCTCATTGCCCTTTTTCGACGCTATAAAGTTAATTTCTGGAACAATTCATTAAGTTTACATTGCGTTGCACTACTGTTCAAATCAAATTCCGTTGCCAGAAAGCTACAAATCTATAATAATATTATAAAGCTGAAGAGTGTGTTTGAACGCGCTAATCTCAGGAACTACTGGTTGGAATTGAAAAATACTTTTTGTGTTGAAAGGTTATAGGCTATATTTTATAACATCACGCTACGACTAATAGGAGCGGAGCGTAAATGAAGAATGTTGCAAAACTGGCAAAATTATTCCTTTTTTGAGAGGTTCCGTTTCCTGCGCTGCGTAAGCGGTTAAAGTTACGCAACAATCATGTATGTAGTGTAGTAAATGGGTAGGTAGGTGCCAGTTGACGGGAGCGAAGCCGCGTGGGACAGCTAGTGTAGAATAAAAGGCTTTTATAAAACATTATTATATATAATTTATTAAAGAATTCATTTATAAAACCAACACCATTATCCTAAATTTGAACAATAAATTAAAATAACATCAAATATAATCAATATCAGTGGGTAGTTTGATTTTTGGGGGAGGATGAGTATGCCTATCGTTATATTTAGTGACCATGAAAGGGTGTTTGTCCTCATTCGTGGAAACGTTCGCTTTACAGCCCTTCTTGTGATGACTGGAACATGTCCAGTAATTTCCGTATTTCTTATAGTTCCGCCAGGAGTAAGTATAACCACGGAAATACAGCATACCTTGGCCTCTTCGATTTCTTGAAGGTATGATCAAAGCATCTACAAAATTAAAAAATATACTTAACGTGACGGTTAGCTGGAGAGGACCTGAACTGATATTATCTTCCGGAGAGTGCAATAAAGATATGTGTGCAAGGACCTTCTAATCTCAGAAAATCCTTCACCTTATTCAGAATCTATATCTCCACATATGCTAATTTCACAGCTATCTGTTGCCGCATCTGTTGACACTAGCGTGTCAAGAGATTCGACAAAATATCGTTATTTTACACCAAGTGAATATCACCTGATCCAAACCTAAGAAGGAGGACAACTAAGCTGCTATGGGCCTACCTAGCGCTAGATTTTTGAGCTTCAAGCATCATGCTATTGCTGCTATATATTCATCTGTCAACCACGAGCACCGAAACCGCCATAGCATTCCTTTCCTATTACCTAAAGGTTTTTGGGACTTCATGTAAGAACCACCTTGGAATGACGTAACTCCATTGAGGTCTTATTCGCTTAATATGAACATGATATTGTGTATGTGTGTTTCCACCACTTGCCCCAGGATAATCAAATTAGAAATAGGTACACGAAGAATTTTGGGTTAAATTAAAGATCTTTTTATTTTATAATCGTTTAATTAATGGCACAATTCACTTATCAATGCTCTAAATGTCTAAATAGTAATAATATAGGTACTTCTACATTTCATACATTGCACAACTTTCACATACGTTAATAGACGATCATTCTAAAATCACGAATATAATAAAAAAACATTGTATAAAAACTACAGTTTCGAGATACATGCGAAATATTTTTTTTATAAACAAATAAAACACTATTATTGTAATTATACACAATATCGGTACATTCTGGCTGTACGTACTTTTAAATAAAATGTCAAACTTTAATAAAAATAAAATTTCATCGAGATCAATTTCGTCTAAAACCAATACAAAAATCAAATGGCATTTGTTACAGGTATATTTTCGACTCTGAATAACTGAGACCTGTGCCCAGAAATGGAACAATACAGGTTTAATCAAAAATAAATCTGTACACACCAAACACAATAGATCATGCTACACTTATTAGATAGTTACACATAACAAACTATTTCTCAATAAAATTTTGTTTTTGAAACAATCATACACATTAAAACTTGACAAAACAACAAAGAGAAGGGCATACACGTCATGGTAAGAATAGGAACAAGTATTCATATAAAATATCGCAATTTTAGTATATTGCATATCTTATTATTGCGGTAAAACGAGACTTAAATCTACGGCTAAAAATATTATCAAATATATTCAAGGCAGTATTGCATTACGCGCACTAATCCTAGGCCTCCCTCTTCTTTTGGAATGTTTATGAATGATACCATCCGGTGTTTGGATGATCACAGGTTCTGGATGGTTGTGTATCCCCCGAATTTGCGTAATATAGTGAGAACCGTCAGTCGTGAGGATTGAGGGGCACTGGCTCCTTCCATACATGACACAGTACCAAGTCTTGATGCCATCCTTACTGGCTTTGCACTGCTGACGGTATATGAAGCCGTTTAGGAATATCAGTTGTGCACCACGTGCAGTTCTCACGTATTTAGCTGTAAATTACTTTGACGATTAATTACCAAAGTTTGTTTCTTTTTAAAAGCAGATTGCCGATTCCCTGATGGAATAAAAGCCGGGAATATACTTCATGCAACAAGTTACGACTTTCATCCGCCTTGACGCCTTCTCAAATAAATCATTCCGGAATTCGGCGTTTGAGAGTGGTGGCTTGATTCTACAAGGACTAAGAGGTATAGTAAGAAACTACATGAATACTCACTTATGTCTGGTGCTGTACCTACCTTGACCTTTGTTAGATTTTGCAAGCACTTCACATAATACTGAACTTTCTAAGTTACATTTGTTAAGGCCATTACCTATGCCACAAAAACTAGAATCCTGGATTTCTTGACCATTTTTTTTTTTTATGACTACCCAGCTCTTGGTCTCTTGGCCTAATAGATAGTAATCGATAAGGCCTTAGATGGAACATGATCCATCACTTTATACACGGAGATAATGTCGTTATACATAAGGCCATATACTCGTAGCTATAATAAACAATAAAATCCACAAGGTCAAACTGTAAATAATAGGTGCTCCATCAATACCACTTTTAATACTTCTTTTCTATTTTTATAATTATGTAAATTTTTCAAATGGTAGAATAGAAGAGCCAATAAGGATGCCCCACAAAAAAAAATTTGGTGACCCAGATACAATAGAATAACAATTTAGATTCTCTTAATTTAACTACGAAGTTCTAAGAACCATAACCAGCATGACATATCAATTATCAAGTAACCAGTTCCTGATAATTGATATTGAACAATGCCAACAACTGTAAAAAGCAATAAAATATTTTATTTTTTAGCAAATAGCTATACAATCCAATAAAATGACACTTATAATTTGTCTTCAAAGTTACCTTTTTAAATTATTTTAGTAACTGTTATTTTAATTAAACTAAAATTAAGAAGGCTTTTAAATAATTAAATAAATGGTTCTGACAAACATAATATAGGAATTACAAATAAATATTTCCTTCATTCTGATGACTTTAGGAATAAATAATTATTTATTTTGACAATAAAGAACAAAGGTTAAATTCATAATTTTTAATCAATAACAAATGCTAAGTGGTAAATGTTTAAAATTGTATGCACTAAACATAGATGAAATCATCAATATTCATCGCACAACAAAACATAAATCATGCAGAATCAATATCTTAAATGTATGTACCTACTTACCTCACTAAAAAGCCAAGTATAAAAAAATATTTCCAAAGCAATATGAACAAAATCCAAATCTAAATTTTTTCATATAATGAAATCATCAAAATATGTACATGACAGACCAAATAAGAAAGGCAACAAAAATCACTGGTGGGAAATTGCCCTGTACATGGTGTGCCTGACACCAATACGTAGAAATATACCATGGATGAATCCAGTACATGATTTTGGACCCCATAGTGTTGGCATTTTACGTAGGCTTTTTCAAACATAGAAAAAAAAATATTGATGTCTCTATGTTAATAATTATTTATTTACAAAAAAAATATTCTAATATCTATTCAAAAGCACTACCTATCAGATCAGCTGATTGCCTAAAGTTCATTAAAGAGGTCAAAGCAGCCGGCTATTACCAATGTGCGCCGCGCCGCCCGCACTTTTTTTTTTATGGAATATGAAAATATAATTGAGGTAGATAGGAACTGACTACAGTGAAAAAAACTTTTTTCACATTATTCCGAAACACCCGTGTAAAGTAGAACAATTAAAACACTTACCAATTCCACAGCATACCGATTCGGCTCTTTGATGCATGCAAGACTTACCTGAAAGTAATCAAATAGTTTTGACTTAATAAAAAGCGAGCACGGCCTTCTGTAACAGGAATGAGACACATATTTTTATCACACTTTGCAAGCAAAAACCATGATAAACACAAAATAAATTATGACTACAGTGATCATATACTACCATGCACAGCAAGGGGGAGACGCTTCTTCAGTGTCCCCCGGGATGTGCCCTAACAAGCATTGCACTAAAACCATGCCATAACTCGTTTTGGGTTAGTTTAATGAGTTGAAAATCCCATACTCTCTGGTTTTTTTTAGAAAATCGAGCCTGTTGCAAGTGAAAAAATAAAAAAGGCGAATCACTTACCGACCTTTTTAAATAACATGTTTAAAATAAAATTAATGTACTTATGTCAAAAGTTTACGCTTAGATATAAATCAGAGATTTTAATCAATAGCAGACAGCACTGTCTACTATCAACCAATTATGTTGGAATTATCTTCCCGTCTGGTTTGAAATGGTATGAAATCCTATGGTGACCTTCGGACATTAATTTGGCAAACTGATGCATTGGAACTTAATAATATAATCTCACTGACCATTACCCAAGTCTGGTAAGTAAAAGAGGTTACAGTTACTAAATCCTGGCTAGAAGAACAATTTTTTAGTTCCACACTTTTTGGAGGGCTTTTTCAAAATATATCGTATTGTTTCCCAAATCCCAAAATGTATGGAATGCATTAATACCCTTGTCAAAACCTGAGTTTATTTAAGAATTACATTACGTTATACAACTGTGGTGAAATAAACTGTACCTGTTAACAATTTCTTGCTGAATATTATGATCCCGCCATAACACACTAAATTCACTTTAAACGAATATATTAACCACACTGCACACTCACACTAATACTCGTATTTATTGTGAAATTATATTTTAACTGACATTTTCAAAAAAATAAAAAGAAATTTGAAAAACTAATTGTCAACAAATTGGTCAAATTACGATTTTTATGTAATGTCAATTCACAGATATATTCACATATTTGCTTGACCTGCACCATTGATTTGTACTATTTACGTGCACAAATATTTTGAATTCATTAAACAACTTTAAAACAAAACAGAAAAATAGTTAAAAAACAAAATAAACAAGGTTACTTTTAGGTTATGTTGGAGCGTCCAAGAAATGTCAAACGTCACTCCTTCCTTCAAGAAAGTCACTTATCTGAAAAACACTTATGTCACTGTAATCCTATTTATTTCTACAAAATTCTTTTAGTCAAGGATTTATATCCTTTATTAACATATATACAATTGAATATTCTAAAATAAAAACAAACCTATATACAAATACAAAAGGGAGACGGTAAAGAGCTCATTGTGCATCAAAAAATTCGTCCACATCGATGTCAATGGGAAACGTGCCCAGAACGCTGGCAGCATTGCCACGTTGGATGGCAATGCTGATTCTCTGGCCGAAGAAAAGGCCAGCCCTCTGGTCACGTGAAGAGTCGACGAGCTTTGTGCTAATTTCTCGAAAAACTCGATGCGCACTCGGACCCCATGGACCTAATGTTTCAACCTCAAACGGCTCAAACATGTAACTTCCAATAAGGTTGTTATATTTGCGCCGTTTGAGGTTTTCTGCACCGGCAGCAGCCGCCCCAGCACAGCCCGCCGTGCTAAGAAGATGGGATGGCGCAAGGGTGTCGACACATGTTGCATCCCACACCAAAGGCCTACCCACCTTCCAAGGCATTATGGTCATCCCGTCTGGTCTCTTCCCATCGTCGCGGGCCAAGCCATTGGGTTCTAAAACAGCTGGCACCCCGGCGGTGACAAGAGCCCGACGTATGATGTCATTAATACTGGCGTGCCGTGCTATCCGGCCAGCGCTCCTACTGCAGGATAGGCCATGATGACCGAGGCGGTCGACTGCTTCACCACATTGACAACGATGTGGAGCTCCGCTAGGAGCACCCAAACGCAGACATGTAGCGATCCGGAAGGTGTTGTCGACTCAACATAGGTACTATGTTGAGTGACGGTAGTGCCTGTAGCCAGAGACCCGACTCCCACTCTCCCACAGCCAGCAGGCGGGCACGCTCAGCAGTATTGGTGGACGTATTTATAAGTTTATTGTCACTGTCAGATATCTGCAAAGACATGGCAAAGACGTGACGGCGCGCGGCACCCAATTCACCATAAAAAAAAATAACATGGAATGCCTCTGCAACCCATGCAGTTCACCGTTTTCGTCACCGGCGCGGATAGATAACTCGTCTTGATGTGATGTGGTACTAATGGTTGTATCTTCTCTGTCCTGCTTTCTTTTTCTTTGCCCCATAGCTTATGGGCACTTGCTTGTTGACGCTGGTATCCACATTCCTTTAAATTGGGTATAATTTAGACGGTCATCAAAAATATTTTTAAGACTCTAAGCTTAGGCACCAAATAAAATAAACAACTCCAAAAAAAGTCAATTGACTTTATTAAAAGGGCCCTAAAGTATATAATATTATGATCCAAAATAAATAAAATAAAATCAGAAAAATCGCAAACCTCGCACAAATATTATTTTTGGTTCCTAAAATGGATCAACGGTCACCAAATTCTATCCAACTCAAAGATTAATATACCGGGTGTATTCGTGTTTTTAACGAATTAGTCCAAGAGCGAGCGAAGCGAGCTCAGGAGCTTAGGGCACCCCGACACGGACAGGTTAGGTTCGAACGAGATGACGGGAGCTGAAGTGAGCGAGCAAAGCGAGCGAACTCGGCTCCCGTCATCTCGTTCGTGTTAGGTTACTTTAGACCCTGCGGACGGAAATAGGAGCCCCGCGCAGCGGGGCTCCGTCGACTATGTTGCCAGAGTACTAATCGTACTTACTTGAGTGTATGTACGTCTAAAGTGTATTTTAAAGGCGTCCATATATTTTTTTGGCAGTCAATAATACGAAAAAATGGATTTATTTCATAATATTTTAGGAAACGTTATTTGGTGACCATTTATCCATTTTGGTAACCGTTTAGAATTTTTTTGGTAGTAAAATAGGTACTTTTTTGGGCGGTGTTTAAACACAAGCCCTTTAAATTCAATTCATACAAAAAGTAGTTTAATAGGTTTGAAAACCGCCTGCCCAGACAAGCCTTAAAACTTGCGAGCACGAAGTTCTTGCATTTGGAGCTAGTCTACCACTAGCTCCAAATGCTAGCTTGCCATAAAAATCGGTAAAAACTTACACTTTAACGCGGGTAGTGGGCACTGTGGGGTAATTAAGATGTGGTAAACTATTTACTAACGTAGGGTACTCAAATAGTAGCCTCGTAAATAAAAGAAGAAGAAAGAAATACTGTTAATCAGCAGCATCCGGTAAATTTATAGTTAAGAAACAGCTAGGCTAGGATTGACTCAAATTAAATATTTAAAAGAATCAAGTAGCAAGTAGGTATGCAAGAAGCATACTTGCTACTTGTTTTTATTTTTTCTGAAGCCTTTTTGTTCTTCAGTGAAGATGTCTTGTTTTACTAGATATTTGTGAGTAAGTTGGAATATGTACTTTTCAAATTTCTTTGAGAATATTGGAGCAAGTGCAATAGGTCTATAGGATTCCGTTGTATCTCTTTCATTTTTTTTATAAACTGGTTTTACTACTGCAGTCTTAAGTTTGATCGGATATAGACCTTGCGTTTTGCATATATTAACTATGTAGCTCATATGACCACTAATGCTGTCAGACACATTCTTTATCGTTTCTTTCGCTATACCATTATGTCCTATTCTCTTATTATTTTTTAAGGATTTTATTATTTGTTTTATGTCGTCTTCGTGGCTAGGCGCTATAAACATAGAGTTGTTGTTGTTTGTTTTGCAAGCAACGCCACTGCCACTGTTTGGCAGTGTTTGGTAATTCTTCGGGCTATGTCGGTAACTTTGGTCCTCTTGCAGATATCTTTATTTCTCATACGATCATGCAAGGAGACTCCGACATAGTCCTCTCCATTGCTCAATGGGTGACTTTAAACATTCTGGTGAGGTGAGGTCCATCGTGGGAGACCCCGCCTCAGTTTTGTATGTCATTAATGGCAATTGGCAAAACACACTGGTCATAGACTATCGTAATTATATCTGTGAGTAAAATGGCTCATGAGTCGTCCGGCGTAATTACAGACACAATAGAAAAACAATTAAACCGACGCTTGCGCCGACGTCATACAGCAGATCTTCATTGATTCGTCGCTTTTCTGGTGGTCAACACTGTTGATCTTAGCTTTGAGGGGTTGTACTGATTAGGAAAAGTTTGATGGGCTCGACTCAATACAATTATATAAATATTTAAATATATATACAGGGTTACAGGAAAAGTCGACCTAGATCCGTTAAGGGCGAGTAGTACACATCATTTCTGAATGATTTCACTATGGAACCCCCCATCCTAAACTTAACCGTTTTCGAGATTTTCGAGTTTTAATTTTTTTTATGAAAATGCCCAATTTTTCGGCTATTGAATTGAATTTTTTGAATTTTTTTGACTCTTATGATTATTTTTTTGGTTTATTACATGAAAAATTTTTTTGTTATTTTTTTGGTTTTTTTCAAAATATTCAATTCAATTGCCGAAAAATTAGGCATTTTCATAAAAAAATTAAAACCCGAAAATCTCGAAAACGGTTAAGTTTAGGATGGGGGTTCCATAGTGAAATCATTCAGAAATGATGTGTACTACACGCCCTTAACGGATCTAGGTCGACTTTTCCTGTAACCCTGTATATACATATATATATTTATAAACTACGGTTCTTTGTTTGCAGCGACGATCGGAAGTAACAACGACGGGGGTGATATTCGTAGACTTTTGATTTGCAGAACCAGACTGGCCCACAAACAGTGAGGATGGGCCCTGGCGGTCGGGTAGTCCGCACCTCTTCGTTACTTGGTTGTTACACAATTGGAGCTAAGAGTCCTGCACTTATTGGAAAGATAAAATATCTACTCTACCCTTTTTGGAATTTAACCGTATAGTTCGGGCGGGTTCATTTTGGGGCGCGAAAAGCATACCTTCGCTGGCTTAGCAACGGTTCTTTTTGGACCCCAGATTTACGTCATACCATATCCTAATTAGATCGGATGGCCCTTGTGTTTGTTTAGCATGTCAACTTACAACGTTTCTTTTTTCTGTTCTATGTTTTCGTCAATTAAAAAATGTCACATGCTACCTTAAAAAAACCATGACTAGGGAAACTAGATCCTTTGATTGAAAGCGATATATGTTTATGAGTAAAAATAAGTGAAATTACAGATTTAAGGGACAAAAAAAGGTATTATAATGAATCTCACCCACTCAACCAAGTATTGAATGCATGCATCAAAGTATGGTAGAAAGTAATGGAATGGAACGCGCTTAGTTCGTTCGTAAACATTTTGCTACTGTCAAATGTCAAAACAAATATAAATGAATTGTTTATTTTTACCGCGATTTTGATGTTTTACGATTCCGTAAATCGTGTTTTATGTCATAAACAATATAATAGGGACAAAATAAAGACTATGCATGTGTGAAAGTGAGTTTTTAGTTATTGTTCTCAGTGATTATAACCTCTAAATGTTTTGTGTTTTTTTATGGTTAATTGTGAATTAAATCCTAATTAAGTGAGTTAAGTGATGATGTCTTGGTATAGCAGTGATGATAGTGAATTTGTGATATGCCGGAGAATACACTGGAGTTTGCTGTAGGCGGTAAGTACGTAGTAATAAGATTTGAAAGTTGTCATAAAACTTCTACCTCCAAAACCTCTTCAAATAATTATTAAAGTGTAGATAAAGTGTAAAATAACAATATTTACGATGATTTCAAGTTTACATGAAGGTTTACTACAATAATAAATGCTAATAATCTAGTTAGAATCCCTTGAAAAAAGAAAAGTATCTTTTGCTTGACAAAACTTTACTTTTTGATTGTTTATGCTTGAAACTTCCTATTTTATGTTTAATATGTGTTGTTTCGTTTAGATTTTATAAGGAAACCACTTTTTATGTGGTCATAGATCTTAAGTTTTACAAGTTTTCACAATATTTTTTTGCTGCGGGAATTGTCTTGTTTTGTTTTTTTTTCCGTTTTTGAACAGGATTTTCTCTTTGGCATTTTGAAAGGTAAGTGAAACAAGTTATGTTATCCTTAAATATAGATGTATTTTTAGAAAAATATAAAAGAAACAAAGGAAATAACCACCTAAAAAAAAATTATAGTAATTGGTTACTTGTATTGTATATTTTAAAACTGGTTTATTATCACTGTTTAATTATGTATAAATAAATGATTTTTATTTCATGTCTTTCATTAGAGATATTTCTAATTTCTTTTCCCAATCCAAAATACCTCACCCATTATTTCCACAACATTGTGTAAACTGTAAAGTACAGTCAGATGCAAAAAGATCTTACATACAAATATAATAATGTTTTTGTATGTGACTGTACAAAACATAGTAGTACAGTCAAAACCATTCAAAGCGATGTTGAAGGGACCATTCAAATGCTGTTCTTGTAGCTGATAGTCGTTAAAAACAAACTTTTGCTCTTAGGTTCTTGTTATAAGACTTTCACATTCTGTTGTTATACCCAGTATGTCATTTTACCCGAAGTTGCTATAAACGGTTTTCACTGTACTTATAGTGTCACAATCTAAGAAGCACGTTGGCGTTTCTGATTATACATGCCGTGATAACTTTCTACGTAAGAAGTTGAAAAATCAAATTCATAATCCTAATTAAATACTATGTTACCGATACACTATGACAACGAGTATCACAAGCATCAAGTTTAAATATTATTAAGTATTTTTATAGCTGTCAAAACAGGCCTTTTATTTTTTGACAACTTTAGTTACTTACCATGTGAATGAAGTTGAAAAGAAATAAAATAAAATGTTTGATGTTCAACTTAGCAAGTAAGATGACATCAGCATAGCTACCTGTATTCCCATAATCCTTTGATCCGTGTGGTGCTGTGTTGGATGCGTCTACGAAAACGGCGTCCATTTCGATGTATCGTGAATGCACCCTGCATCTGCATGCAGTTATCTCACCAATGGTGACTGAGGAAAAAATTAACATCAAAGAAATTACTGAAGGCACTAACGTGACTAAGGTACCACATTAACTTATGGTCTGAAATAAAATATTTTTATTGAATGATTGTTAATATTTTCTTTTATTAACTATCGTATTTAACAAGAAAAACATACGAATTATCACAACTCATTATTTTGAGACAGATGTTGATATGGCCCCTTTTTTAGATCATGGTGGATGGTGAACCCAAAATCTGACTTAAATATAAATACTAAGATATTAAACACGTTATTTTTATTTCAGTGGTTGTCTACTACCCAACTGAAAAAGGTACGTATCGAGCAGATTAACAAATATTTTTAGCTTAGTTTTTCGGTTTAATTTTATTCTGCAACACGGTCAACTTAATAATGCACCTGGCGCTGAAACGTCACTCTGATGTTCGACTCTTGCTTGCGATTATTTTACGTAACGAGTGTAGTGGCGAGACAGTGCCCTCGCCCGAGTGCTCTGTACTTAATATGAACAATTTGACGAGTGCTCGGCCGATTTCTAGGCCGAACAGAGTGGCGAGAGGGTCACTAGAACCACGATTTGTTTGCTAGGCCGAGTTCCCACCACGCCGCTTCATTTCTCCGCCCCCGCAGTTGCTCGCTATCCCGCTCGATACGTATGAACATGCACTCGGTCAGTCGTACGCCAGTTCTGTGCGCAATTTGTTTTGATTTTGTGTTTTACTAAGTTAATTTAACTTTTGTTTTGAAAATGGCTAATACGGGTACATGGAATTTAGATACAACAATAAAATTAATTCAATGTTACAAACTCTATGAATGCCTGTGGAATTTTTCATCTTCCGATTACAAAAACAAGCATAACTACTTTGTTTTGCCAATAAGTCCCATAGGTCTTCAATTATGGAAGCCGGTTGAAAATTCTCTTAAAATCTTTTCTTCTGCGATCCGTTTTAGTAGGTCACTGCGTCTAAACTAAACTGACTCGCCAAACAAAAAAAATACATATATTTAAACACCTACACGTTCACAAGACTCTCGGCCTAGTATAGTTTTATTGTCTCGCCATTCTCTCGTTACGTGAAATAGACGCATATTGATTGGGGGCAGTCTACCGATAGGGAACTAGTATTTAGAATGCAAAAGCGATGTATAAGGTCAATGTGTGCGCTTAAAACAACAGATAGCTGTCTTCCCTATTTTAAGTCTCTAAACATTTTAACTTTCCCGTGTTTATACATTTTAGAAACATCATTGTTTGTAAAAATTCATCCAGAATTATTTGTAAAACTGTCAGCAGGCAGAAAAAATCCGACACGGGCTCAATATGTTAATAAACTATCCCAAGTAAAATGCAAAACGGCACTTATGCAGAAGAGTTTCTTTGGTCTTGCCCCACGAATCTATAATAAAGTACCTGATGCAATAAAAAATATGACTGTAATAAAATTTAAAAGGGCACTAAGCCAAATATTAATAGAGAAATGTTATTACACAATTGATGACTTTCTTAATGATAAATTATTACAATGACATAAAAACGTATTATTGTGATGGACATGTATGATACTATTTCGACATTTATATTTTTTCCAAATTGACTTATTTATTATTCTCTTTGACATTATTATAAAAATTCTACTACTTTCACTTGACTAATTTTAAAAAAGATATTTTTTTTTGTATTTTGATAAATTGACATTTAAATTTATATTATCATTACAATTTTATATTACTATTTTTTGTGAATGAAATAATTTTTTGCATGCCCACAAGACGGTAGAATATGGAGGAGCTAATTACCTTTAAAAAACATCTATGTACCAATCACCCATATTTGCAAAGAAATAAATGATTTATGATTTATGATTTATGATTTGATGCACGAGGTGCGGGCGTCATTATGCGTCGGTCAATACCAGCGAGCCAGCGATTAGGTTGACTTTGTTAAAGTGTATTGTCGAAAGCTAATGGCGACTTCAGATATTTCAACCAGGTCAGTTTGGCTAAATTTAAATAACAACGCAGCAGCACAATTCAATCAAATTAATAAAACCAGTTTTAAACCCGGATTGCCCGGTTGCCAGTTCCGGTCGGGGTTTAACCGGTTCCAAATAAATCCAAACAAAAAAAAACATGGGTCATAAAAGAGCCCAAGCACATTTAAAACTGAGCTATTAAAACAGCTTTCCTTTAAAACAAATTTGATCTAAGGTTTCGCTTCGGAAAGCTGAGTCTTTAAAAAAATATTTTCTCATAGTACCTACTCGTACCTACCAATTTTTTGAAGTGAAACTTTTTTTAGTCCCGTTTTGTTTGAAAGTCTATGAAACGAAATAGCGACATTAAAAAGAGATGTAACACATACATCTATAAGATTTAAAGTGCGAGAGTATAAGATAGAATATTTCTGATGGTTTCACTTCTACCGCGTGTGAATTCCACACATGTTTTTTTACCTTGTTCATTTTTCTTTCAGTTCGACCAACATTCGTGAACTACCGTCACGGGATTGTAATGCTACTGGACGGTTATACTTACAGCAGGTCTACCAGGCTGAACTGGTACTGCTCCCGAAGAGTCTCCTGCGGCTGCAAAGCCAAGGTCAAGCTTACAGCAGACAAGAAGTATGTCGAGAGGCTAGTCTATACCCACGATCATCTGAAAGAAAGCTATGTGGTATCTAACAGTGGGAACTTGATCAAGCTAAATTAGGACTTAGTTGTATTTGAATAAGGACTTTGTTCATGTAGTTATTTGTTCTTGATGTTGAAATGTGATCGTATTTGCTTCAAAAGAAAATATATATGTGAATAAGTAGTCAACTGTATTTTCCTAGCTTTATGGGTCTTATCATGTGAATGATATAATTATTATTAATAAAAATTAATGTGATCGTAATAAGCTTCAAAAGCATAGCTATGTGAATTGTAGTCGACTATATTTTCCTGGCCTGTATGGGTCTTGTCATATCGACGGTATATTATTAATATTAATGAAAATTAATTCTAGGTTAATTGGCATTTACAAAATGACAAATTAATAATTCAATCGCGAAATTGAGACAAGGTGTAAATTATTGTAAAGTTAACTTTCAGTTAGAAGAACACAGTCAATTGAACTTGTACTGTATTTATAGATCTAATGGTTGGTAGGTTTTGTGTATTATGTTTCATTAACACATTATGATTATTAAATTTGCTTTATTTAACGTCAGGTTGTTTTAATTTCCTCCAAATATCTAGGCAACGCGACACTTAAAAGTACCATATTTCGATTATTTTTAATTTTTTAATGTTTCTTCTACCTGTATTCGACTGTTCAAGCCATATTCATATTCTGTATTATAGCTCATATTCATCAAACTGTACTTTCATGGTTTTTAGGGTTCAGCTAGTCTTCAAATTTTCACAGTACTAGCATCTTGTTGACCCAAAACCATACAAATTGTCAAAAAATATTTTGTAATGTTTTTGAGGGGGGCTCCCATATACAGGGTGTCCCAGAAATCGACGTCAAGCCGTAAATGGGTGATAGACCAAGTTATAACAGTTCTCAGAAAAACACGAAAAAAAATCTATCTCATGTTTTTAAAAAATTATGTTCACTTTAAAAATTTACTAAAAAAATCAATCCCTGTAATGGTTCTTTAACTCCAATTTCTACAAATCCCATAATTTATCTAATTTTTTTATTATTATGTAATCTTGAATAATGCTTGTGTAGATTTTTGCCTAAAATTCAAAGCTAACTCCTCCTACTTGGAAGAAAATTAAACTTTTTCAAAACCAAATTATTCAAATTTACTATTTCGCCCAACTTTAACTGACTGTACTGAAAAAAAAATGTACTACGCTAGTTTGGCAAGTAACATGAAAAATTGGCGCATTTAATAAGGATTCAAAAATGGTGTAACACTTGCTAGATTACGTTTTCAATAATTGGTCAAATATTTTTTTGTAAATAGCCTCGGTTTTTACACAAAATGTCCATACTTCCTTAAAATGACTTAAGCTTACCTAAAGCTTTGCTAAACTCCGTTTCTAGTTCGATAGAGACGGAGAGAGTCATTTTACGAATAAAATATTACGTATATTTTATTAACAATATATTGATGAATCAGATTTTTTTCTGAAATTAGTTTATAGGGTTCCGTACACAAAGCGTGAAAACGGGACCCTATTACTAAGACTCCGCGGTCCGTCTGTCTGTCTGTCTGTCTGTCACCAGGCTGTATCTCATGAACCCTGATATCTAGACAGTTGAAATTTTCACAGATACTAAAAACAGAATCAAATAAATATTTTAGTGGGGCTCCCATACAATAAACGTGTTTTTTTTGCCGTTTTTTGTGATAATTGTACGGAACCCTTGGTGCGCGAGTCTGATTCGCACTTGGCCGGTTTTGTGTAATTATCTTTGTTCAATAAATATTATTTGATTTTATTTATTCTTCTTGTTGTGTCCATAAAACATCGAACTTTTGAGAGACGTGTAGCGATTTAATTGTTTTCTAGCTTTTAACTTTTTGGTTTATATAATCAGCACCGGGTGTGTATCGCCCAGCATGCCAGCATAATGCTGAGTTGGTTGATGGTGAGCACTTCAGGTACATGCTCGAGCAAAATGTGTCTTAAGATTTTACATGTTTATGTTTGTTTTGTTCAGTTTGTATTTTCTGTTACGTATGATTTTTGCGTGTACCGTGCTAAATAAATATTTTCTTTCTTTCTATTTATGATTCTTTCTTTACCTACTGACCTCAAAAAGTGTTCTTCATCTAGCTTTATTTAACTTCAGTTGCTGCTTTGTGTTTTCGTTTTGTATTTCTTGTTTATTTCTGTCATTTTCCAGAATTGAAATACGAATTCATACAAAATAATCGAGGCAAAAGGAATAGTTTGCTACTTCTTAATGGCTACACATACTCTCGAGATAATCAAAGCAATCGCTACTACTGTTCAAAAAGGTTAAGTTTCAACTGTCGGGCTAAAGTTAAGATGGGTGACGATGGCACTATTTTGTGTGGCGACTACAACCACAAACATCCTGCTGCTAAGTTATTTAAGACATCCCAGGGTTTATATGTTCATATATGAATAAAATTTAATATACTTTATTGTACACCAAAATAGCTCACATGTACCAAATTTTTATATTGTCTGTACCTATATGTTAAGGTTCCCTAGTCGACGGCACGAACTATTTTGTGCGCGCTGCCTCTGTGTATAAAACACCACAGATAAACTTTCATATGCGTGTATTACATGTGAATGCCCGGTTTCTGAGGATCTAAGATCCACATTCTCTTATTCCAGACTAGCAACAGCTATTGTTTTGAGAAAACTTGATTTCATGGCCTTTTTCTGATCGTGACAATAAATTGTTGTATTATTTTATTGAATACTAGCTGTCCCACATGGTTTCGCTCCCGTCTACTGGCTACGTACCTACCCATCTATCCTACCTACCATACTCTACCTACAGTACGCAGCGCACGCAACGGAAGCTCTCAAAAAGGAATATTTTATTGCCCGTTTTTGCAGCATTTTTCATTTATGCTGCGCTCCTATTGGTCGTAGCGTGATGTTATATAGCCTGTAACCTTCGTCGATAAATGGACTATCCAACGTAAAATGAATTTTTCAATTCCAACCAGTAGTTCCTGAGATTAGCGCGTTCAAACAAACAAATAAACAAACAAACTCTTCAGCTTTATAATATTAGTATAGATTTTTTTCGTAGTTTAATTTAGTTAAGTGGGTGGTGATTATAGTCACCATTTTTATGTCAACTATTAATATGATTACAATGTATTTAATTTCCGATAATGAAAATAAAAAAAAAAACAACATTTTGTAGATTACTTTTTTCTAAACCCTAAGCTAAGATACTTGAGGCGAATACTCGGTCGGAGTGAAAAATCATCTGGAAGGAAATCGACCATGTTCAATATTATGGTCGCAAATGCACTTTTCGTTGTTATCAAATTCGATGGCTGCGTACACGCACACGGCACATTCGTGCTTAATGGGGCAACACGGGCGACCGGCGGCGGCGGGTGGGGGCCACCGGCGCCGGGTGGTGCTGAATAAATACTTTTCTTACTTAGCTCAAACAAATCTTAATCTATCCAACCTCGTTACTAAAAAGTACATTTTTTATCTATTTCTCTCTTTTCCAGAGTTGAAACACGAATTCATATTAAATAATCGAGGCAAACGGAACAGTTTGTTACTGCTGAATGGCTTCACATTCTCTCGAAATAATCAAAGCAATCGCTACTACTGTTCAAAAAGGCACAGTTTCCAGTGTCGGGCCAGAGTAAAGCTGGGTGACGATGGCACTATATCGAGTGGCGACTACAGACACACACACGCTCCTGATAAGTTATTTAAGAGGTCTCAGGGTTTTTATATTGATATTAGTTAATACTAGCGCTTACCCTACCCGTCGGTTGCTTTTCTTACCCTACCTATCTACCCTACTCGTCACCTGCTTATCCTACCCTACTTTACCTAACACCTTATTTTTTTTAATTTATTGTATTGTAGATAATTTTTGATTTAGCATTTCTTAGTTTTTTTGACATTGGAATTTAATTTAATTTTTTACTAATTGATTAAATTAGATTTTATTATTTTATTTGGTTGTCATGTTAAAGTTGACATCTATGCAATTTGTAATTTAATTATTTTTCTTTGACATTTGTAATTTTGTTTTTAATGTATTGTGGCTATTTTTTTTATTTCATTTTGACATTGGAGTTTATTGTTTTGTTTAAATTTGAATCTGAAGTAAATTAGAATCATTATTATGATATCACAAAATTTGCATGCCGAATTTAGTAGGCGGAATATGAAGAACTATTGTGTGTGTATTATAAGATCTGTACAATACCATATTTCACGCAAATAAATGAATCTATCTATCTATCTAACTAGCTAACTAACTATTTACCATAAGAACTTATAAAATATAACAGTTCATATAATGAGATACAGAGTTACTTATTCTAAATAATAATATAATATTTGCCTCCGGGGCGTTGGCGACGTTACAGGGTAAATACATGTTTTTTTAGTTTTCTCTTAAATATGTTAATATTATGACACCTCTTTATATCCTCCGGTAGATCATTGAATAGCTGTGCTCCCTCCACTAATACTGTTTTTTTTGCCATAATTAGTCCGTGCACATGCAGTTGCTACTTGGCATTTGTTTTTACTTCTTGTATTGTATGTTATTGTTCTTTTATGCAGTTGTATGTTTAATTCAATCATGGATATATATTTTTTTTAAATATATCCATGAATACGAATCTGGGGAAGAAATAACAGCCAGGGAAAACACTCGTAGAAAGGACGGTCAACGTTGTAGAGCATAGCCCTCATTACCAAGCTGTACAAATATTTAATAGACTGCCGGCGGATTTAAACATTTTGTTATACACTAGCTCATATTATTATGCATAGTTATTGTTATGCATAGCTCTTTTAAGGCTAAGCTCAAACCATTTCTGTTGGATAGGAACTTGTATTCAATAGAAGAATTGTATTTTAATAATAATATTGATATTTTCTATTAAAAAAAATGCTATTTATTGTTATTGTTTTTAGTTGTCATGTTTTCTTTTTTTAATATATTTTAGGTTCATGTACTTTTAGAATTTATTTTAATATTTTAACAATGATGAATGTAATGTAATGTTAAGTAATGTATCAAACACAATGTAAATTGTTCCTGATAATAAATAATAATTGTACGGCATTCCTGGTGATTTTTTTATGAAAATGCCAATGTAATATGTGGAAAGTTGTGTGAGATTTAGCAGATCGGTTTTTTCGTATAATTTTTTTGTTGTATAGATAGTGGTAGTGAAATAAAATTTTAATAATTTTGTTTTGTGTTCTTTGTAGTGGGTTTAGATAAGATTTAGCGGCTGATCCCCACACTTCGATTAGGTATTCGAGGTTTGATTTTACTAGAGAATTATATATAATTAGGCGTTCTTTTTTCGGGATACATTTGGTAACTACCAAATACCTACCCTAACCTACCTAACCTACCCTACCTACTTTACGCTACCTACCCTACCTACCCTACCCTACCTACCTAACCTACCTTACTTACCCTATCCTACCTACCCTACCCTACTAACCTACTCTATCTATATACCTACCCTTCCTACCTACTAATTCATTTTTATTAGTTTTTCTTTCATAAGAACCTTTTCCTATAATAACAAACGCAACAAAAAAATAATAATTAGCGAAATCGGTCCAGCTGTTCACGCGTGATGACTGATGCCGTGACCAAGAGAAATAGGGATTCATTTTTAAATATGTATATAGATAATACCTACTTACCTACAAATGCGCGGTTTCTGAGGATATTAGATCCTCTTTCTCCGATTCCAGGCTCGCAACAGCTATTGTTTTGATAGACTGTAGTAACATGACATTTTTCTTTTGAATTAGAATTGTTTTATTATTTGTTTGAATTATTTTGTCTTACTTTAATTTAGTCATGTGGCAAACAGGCTATAGTTACCATTTTTGTCACCTTTTATTATTTAATAAATAATTTAAAAAAAATAAAGATATTTTTTTCTAAACCCTAGAGTCTTGGAGGAGGCATATTTCCACTAATGTGAATGTTAGTCTATTATGACGTCTTTCGGTCAAAATGATGATAATGAAGCTTAGAGTCTTGGAGGAGGCATATTTCCACTAATGTGAATGTTAGTCTATTATGACGTCTTTCGGTCAAAATGATGATAATGAAGCTTAGAGTCTTGGAGGAGGCATATTTCCACTAATGTGAATGTTAGTCTATTATGACGTCTTTCGGTCAAAATGATGATAATGAAGCTGCATGTATCTAAATACATGAGGCGAATACTCGGTTGAAGTTTGAAAAATAACACGTCGCCCTCGCGACTTTAATCGTTGCAATTAGAAATGAGCATGTTCAGTATCGTATGGCTGCGTACGTCGCGCGTTTAACTGCCTCAACGGTCTTGCCACTACTAAGCGAGAACTTCCAAACTCCGGGCTGCTACGGGGAAATTCCTAAAGATACTTTGCCCGATCAGGTTGGTGTTGTGGAACACTTCCCTTCCCCCGTGTCTTGCAAAGCACGTTAATCTGTTGATAATGCGCCCGATCCCCTTCTGGTCGTGTCGAATCGCCGTCCCTTCGGACTATGACAGTGAGGGAACAAAGAGTGGACCTGTGTTTACGCACAAACTCGTACCCTATAATATATCCATGCCGTTGGTTAGTCTCCGCTGAGATTAGCCGAAATTCGGTCTGAAGGACTATTACATCAGTTGGTTCTCCTACATCTAATATTTTTAAAAAAGGTATTGGAAGCTCTAAACTTTTATCTTTGGCCAATCTAATATAAATCTACTCTTCTAAGTCTGCACATGCCAACCGAATTGTTAAAGCGAGTTTATTAGCTGCGAGTGAAATGCTGCTCGCTTCGTTTACACTAGAGTAGAATTATCTCGGCATTAAAGTTTCTTTGCTCTAAGCATCTTGAAGATTTTTTTATGCTTCTTGTAATTCTTGCTTGTTTCTGTCTTTTTCCAGAGTTGAAATACGAATTCATATCATCAGCTAATTGAGGCAAAAAGAATTCGAGTACTTAATTACTGCTGAATGGCCAGACTTTCCGTCGATCTACTGAAAGCAATCGCTGCTATTGTTCAAGAAAGGTCAGTTTCAACTGTAAGGTTAAACTGAAGCTGGATGAAGATGGCAATATTTTGTATGGCGAATACACCCACAAACATCGTCTTACTAAGTTGTGTATGACATCTGAGGGTGTTTTTGCTGATTTTTACTGAGATCCTTAGATCCTCTCTCTCCGACTACTCTACAGCTGTTGTTTCGAGACATTGTACTCGTAATTTTAAGATTTTTTTCTTGTCTTGTCGACTTAATTCAGTCCAGAAGACATGGTCACCATTTTTAAATAAAAACTTTATAAAATAGTACATAATCGTCATGAATACCTATATAAATAATTGTGTGAGTTACTTTTTAGGGTTCCGTTCCTCAAAAGGATCACTCCGTTGTATGTCCGTCTGTCACCGCCAATTTGCTCCTAAACTACTGGACTGATTGAGTTGAAATTTGGTACACATAATGTAGGTCGGTGACTCAAAGATGGACGAACGAAAACTAAATGAATTATAAACATGGGACCACTTTTCGGGGGTAAATTAGAAAAACAGAAGTAATTAATGAAAGGGATTGTGACCTTTTTTTGTATTTTTAAGATAAAAAGTAATAAGTTTTTTACCGAAAATTTACCATTGTCACCCCTTTTTCTCCGAAACTACTGGGCCTAAAATCTTAAAAAAGTGGAGAACATACTTACTATGTTCTCTACTTTTATCTCTAGATTATCTACTGAAAACCTATAAAAAGTCTTAACGTAATGGAGAGAATTTCTCAATATTTGAGCGTATGAACTTCATTTGCAGTTCTATCATAGTAAACTTCATTAATGAAACCTAATCATTTTGGTGAATGTAGCTGTTTGTACAGAACCCTCGGTACGCTAAGTGCGAGTCCAACTCGCATTTAGCCGGTTTTTACTAAAGCCTCTGACACACCGGGCGAATACTTGAAAGCCTCGATCATACGGGGCGAATTCTCGCCTGGTATGACACTTTACTACTCGCTGCGATCAAAGCAGTCTTGATAAAATCGCGTATGGAATTGGGCATGTTCAGTTATCGACGCTATATTATCCAATATGCTTTGCTTAGATCGTTCGGTTCTCAACCATTCTTTTTGAACCTACTCTGTTAAGTCCACTCATCGCAACCGAATTGTAAAAACAATTTTATTGGTTACAAGAGAATCGCTGCGCAATGTTTGCTAACTTAATAGTCTTGTTAACCTTTGCTCTATTTAACGGTAGGGAGTGTTTATGTAAGTGTTGATTGTTGCTTATTTCGATTTTTCAGATTTGCCATACAAACTCATACTAACCCAACGTGGTAAGGGAAAGGCGCGTTTGTTACTGCTAAACGGTTACACGTACTCTCGAAAAAGTAAAAGAACTTTGTACTATTGTTCGAAAAAGCAATCAAGTGACAACTGTAAAGCTAAAGTAAAGTTGGGTGATGATGGCGCTATATTGACAGGCAACTATACTCATACGCATCCTCCTCCTTTGTTTTATAAGTCTCCTTCTGGTCTTTATCATATGGAGTCACAACAAGATTTCTGATGTCATCTCTCCTCATAATTTATTGATTGTAGATTTGTTATAAGTTATGCCAAATAAAAAAAATGTTTCTAGTCAATATTTGTATGTTTATTTTGCCTATCGCATTTCAAGTTTAAATACAATCTATATAATATATAGGAAGTCATAATTTTCTTACATCAATCACACAATTATTTGGTTACGTTAGTTTTTCTGATTATTCTGGTAATTTTGTATTATTTAACACTTAATCATCTCTCTTTTCCTGGTGTAAATAAACTTTTTTCCGTGCAATTATTTTCCTTTCTTTCTTATTCGTTAATATTAACAACTGGTTTATATTAGGTTATTATTAAGGTATAATTTTCAGCTTGTTTCGGTCATTTTCCAGAGTTGCAATACGAATTTATGACAACCTATCGAGGAGGCAAAAGCACTACTCTGTTGCTGCTAAATGGCTACACATTCTCTCGGGACAAACAAAGCAATCGGTACTACTGTTCAAAAAAGCAGTCGAGTATCAACTGTCGCGCTAGAGTGAAGCTAGGCGATGATGGCACGATAGTCAGTGGGGTCTACCACCATTTGCATCCTCCTCCTAAGTACTACAAGACAGCTTCTGGAGAATACCTCAAACTTTCCGAATAAAATACCCATCTCCATTTTCTGAGGTCCTTACATCTATACATATAAGTAAAATTGGAGTGTCTGTTTGTAATATTGAAATAACCGTTTTTTACTACATGTATATGAATATATATACGATACATACACCAAAATAACATTTTTTACAATTTTTGTCTGTCTGTCTGTTTGTTCCGGCTAATCTCTGAAATGGCTGAACCGATTTTGACGGGACTTTTATTGGCAGGTAGCTGATGTAATAAGGAGTAACTTAGGCTACGTTTATTTAAGAAAAATTCTTTTATTTTAGAAATTTGTTAGGCGGAACGAAGTTCGCCGGGTTAGCTAGTCTATACATCTATAAATAAAATTGGAGTGTCTGTTTTTAATATTGAAATAACCGTTTTTTACTACATGTATATGAATACGGTACATACACAAAAATAACGTTTTTTTTAAATTTTTGTATGTCTGTCTGTCTGTTTGTTCCGGCTAATCTCTGAAATGGCTGGACCGATTTTGACGGGACTTTTATTGGCAGGTAGCTGATGTAATAAGGAGTAACTTATGCCACGCTTATTTTAGAAAAAATCTTTTATTTTAGAAATTTGTTAGGCGGAACGAAGTTCGCCGGGTCAGCTAGTATAACATATAAACACACTCGGTGTAAAGTTACATCTACCTTATATCATCTCAGTACCAACCATACTTTTTCGAGGTTTAAAGTTGGCGTAATTTTACTCCGTGTTCAATAATTACCTCCTTATTAATAAACGCCGACTAAAGTAAGTTTATAATCAATCGCGCGATATTGTAAACTCTTTCTTCTCAATAATGCTACCCGTGCCTTATTGAGAAGAAAGAGAAAGGCGTTTTAAACTATCGCAATTGGATGGGATTTTGTATTTCAATTAATCTGTTCACAAAACGTCCAGAATTTATTATCTCGCGAGATTAATTACAAACTTACGTTGTCTGCAATGGATAACGGGTATTTGCCTTGAATACCCGTTATCCATTGCAGACAACGTAAGTCGCTAAGATTATAGTTACAAATATGATGCCATATATCTGCTTATCTGTGGCGGTATCAGATTTTGACACCAGTCCATTGTTTTACTATTGTTTTCCTAATTACCACAGATGCACATGCCTATAATAACTCAGTTTTGTTTAAAGGGGTACATTCGCCCCTTTTTTTTTGGACGGCAGCTTCTGGTTAATTATTCGCCTTTTTGTGAATTCTCATTTTGATGTCTTAAAAATATTTGATACTTCATCGAAACGCTCATATACTCGGTCGTCTTTTTTGCAATACTATCAGGTAACTGCAATAAATTTTGATGGTAGCTCGTGTTAACGTGTTTGATCACAGTTCGTACTAACCTAACCCCTTAAAAGTTAAAAAGGTCGATAATAATTAGAAGTTCTAGAAATTTTTAGAAGTTCAATTAAATATTTCTCTAAAAAAATATTATCAGTGTTTCATTTCTTAGTTTTATTAATTACCTAGCTAGGTACTACACACAATCGCATTGACATCATCTATTATTTTACTGTTGACTATACAAATGTGTCCATACTTTTGGAAGTTTTCGTCAGCTCGTTGAACTCATAAATGTTTGAGCTGAGCTACACTATGAGCGGCTCATGCTAGTTGTAAGAACAGGTCCATTCACACTTGTACAGACCGTCTGTACCTAGAAGATCTTTCCTATTATATCATACTAACCAGCATGCTAAGCAATACATAGTTTTAAAAACCATAGCGATGTATGTAATGCTTTAGCAACGTAAAAATTAAGCTTTCCGCTCCGAAGCCAAGTGGGTCGCTGCAGGCACAACTTAGTTAGACGGGGTTACTCCAATGACCCGCAGTGCGATTGTGGAGCTACGTCCCAAATAATGCCCCACCTCCTATCGTGCTCTCTGTGCAACAACACCTGCACCCTGAAGGACCTTTGTGACGCAAATGAAAACGCTATTGCCGTGGCTGAATTCTGGTCAAAACGTATATAATTGAGGAATCATCGATACGACGAAGAAGAACGTAAAAATCCATGTTGGAAAAATTGACGTTATAATGCTGAAAATAAGCTTAATTAGTTCTTAAATATGTCTTGATATTTTCTGAATGGTATAATTATAACCAAATTTATCTCCTTGCTTTTACAGGAGTTCCTGAGTGGATTCCTAGCCTGAGGGGCAAAAAATTATTAATGCTGAACAAATATACATATTCGCAACACAATTCAAGCCGCAGCTATTACTGTTCCAGTAAATTCAAGGGATGTAAAGCTATGGTGAAACTTGACAAGTGTGGAAATGTAGAGAAAATCAGAGATTTACACTCGCATCAACCGCCGCGCTACTTAAAATCACGCGATGGAAATTATATAAAATGTTAATCTTTTTAGAAATAAATGATATTTCTCAAACCGTGAAATCTTAATATAGTTATATTATTTATCTATGGACCATCAAGAAAACGCGATCATTAAGAATCGCTAATTCCTTATAAATAAGTAACACAAAATATACCTAGTAGGTAGGTACGTAACTGTATTTGAAAAATAAAAAACGGAAATACTATTTTTTTTAAGAATATACAGTAAATTCCTTTTTAAATATTTTTTTTTGTCTTTAGGCTCGCGCTTGACTTCTATCAAAATAAATGGTCACATACGTACGTTGATTTGTGACTTAAAAATAAAACTCGCACAGCTGCGGTCAATATTTAGTCTTAGCACTTAACAACACAACTCAGAAGGTTAAATGATGAAGTTTAAGCTTTATTTTCATAACTAGGCCTTAATATTTTCTAAGTTAACAGCAATTGATCTCCTTACTATTACAAGATTTCCACATAGCAAAAGGGAGGAGCAAACATTTGTTAATGCTGAACAAATATACATAGGTATTCGCAAATAAATTCAAGCCGCAGCTATTACAGTTAGTCGATTCTGTAAAGAAAAATCACCATGTTTATACCACTAACATTAAATTTGTCCAGATTGCCTACGCAATATTACGTACACACAAAATTACGTGCCGCGATCAAACACAACTTGTTAGCTATCGAGCCTAGCCCACTCCATCGCCCTTTGGGTGACTTAACGCCTTCTGATGAGGCCCATTGTGAGGAACCACGTCTCAATACCATAAGTCATCACTGGCAACAAACTATCATCTTGGGACACTGTGGTAAATCGGACGAGAAGATACCGCACTACTTCCCAAACGCTGCCCAGCCGAGTCAGAATCGATGGTTGACTTCTTTCTCGAAGTTAGACCTATCTAACTGGACCGTTTGTCCCATTTAGACATTATCGTCTACAACTACGAGTTTAGAGTTTAAGATTCTTGATAGAAATGGCAGTGGCAGGTGGCAGTGGGCAGGGCTCGCATTGCTCGCAGAACGGATGGTTGATGGGGCCGAAAAGTTCTTGAGCGGCAACCGCGATCCGAAAGACGCTGCGTTGGAAGGCCTCTCACTAGGTGTAGATGACCTGGCGAGAGTCCGCTCGATGCTGGACGCACGATACCGGTCAATGTGGTGACGCTATGAGCTATGAGGGTGAGGTCTATGTTCAGCAGTGGTCGTCTTTCGGCTGAAATGATGATGATGATGAATTTTCATTTTGCCGAGACCGATGCAAGATTGCATAAAATCCAACCGATATTAAATCGGTTCAACAATATTATGTCTAATCTGTATTATGAAGGACAAACGTTATGTATTGGTAAATTCAAACAAATATAACCTTTAGTTGGGGAGAGAGGGCAATAAACATGGAAAAAATTCATTGAAGCCTAACATCGTTGCCAACTACAACTTGGGCATGTCTGGTGTTGGTGAAGGCGACCAGAAGGTCTCTTATTGTTCAAGCCTTAGAAAAACTCTTAGGTGGCATAAAAAGCTCTGACTATGAAATTTACATACGAAACGCATATTGCTTACTACGTGATCGCACACAGAAACCGTACAGAAACCGCCACAAAAAGCCCAAGCAGGCCCATTTCTGCCTTTACCATCGCCATTGATACAAGGACCTTCTGAACCAACTCCATCGCCAGCTTCTGTTCTAAGTCGCTCATCATTAGCCAACACAAATACACGTGTACCAATAGATAATTTTCACTATTTAGAAAGCCTATCGATAAGAAAGCCATTCCAGTCAAATCGTGTCGTGATTGCACCAAAAATAAAAAGCGGGAGGAGTCCTCTTTTGTATGTTCTAATTGTCCTGAAAAGCCCGCCTTATGTGTAATCAGTTGCTTTAAAAGTTACTACACTGATCCCAGTTCTTTTTTATGTATCTAACAAACAACTCAGATGGTTTGATGCTTTATTTAAGCTAATAATAATATACAATTTATATCGTTTCTATTACAGGACTTCAATATGAGTGGATACCTAACCAGAGGGGTAAAAATTTATTAATGCTAAACATGTATACATATTCTCAAATAAATTCAAGCCGCCACTATTACTGTTCGAGTAAATTGAAAGGATGTAAAGCTATGGTGAAACTTGGCAAGTGTGGAAATGTGGAAGAAGTCAGAGGCTTACACTCGCATGAACCGCCGCGCTATATGAAAACGCCTACTGGGGACTATATAAAATATTAATGTAGCAGGGATGAGAATGTTGAGAAAGATGTGTGGCGTGACGAGATTGGATAAAGTGAGAAATGAGTATATTGGAGGCAGTTTGAAAATGGCGCCATAGGGTTTGGGTCCCGGGACGTCCCGTGTCTCGAATTCCCGGGACTTTTCGTAACTTTAGTTGTGTTGAGTCCCGGGACTATCGGGTTGAGACTCGAGACGAGACAAGATTGTGGAAATTGTTGTGTAATCATTTTTATTTTCAAATAAAAGTTTTTTTTTTAATCTCTCGAAGTGCCGGGAATTATTGATTGTAGGCTGTCTCGTGTCCCGGGACTTTGAAATTGTCGGGAATTCCCAAAACCTAAGCTCCAGTGACAGAAATTTTGAAAGGAAACCGTTTGTCCTGGTATGGTCATGTGATGAGGAGGGATGAAACGCATGTTACTAAAAGAGTTATGAATATAAATGTGGACGGATCGAGAGGGAGAGGCAGACCAATGAAAAGTTGTATGGACTGTGTGCGGAGTTATATGAAAGAATAGGGAATCAGTGATAGCGTGACAGGGGACAGGGTGGTGTGGCTGAAGAAAACATGTTGCGTCGATCCCAAATAACATGGAATAATGGCAGGAAGATGATGATGAATAGAAACATCGGGCAACTGCGATCATTTAAGAATCCTTACACACGAGTAAAGAAATAACTAAAAACGAACTACTACTGACTTGATAAATGTGGAAAAATAGTCAGTCAGATATTTTCACTCACATGAACCGCCACGTTACCTAAAATCACGTACTGGAAATTATATAAAATGTTAATCTACGGACGATCTGTATCAATGAAACATAGAGAAAGCGCAATTTTTGAGAATGCCTACTTTCTTGTAAATAAATAATAGAAAATATGCAATACTTAGCTGTATTTTAAAAATAAAGAAATAAATTAAATGGTTGTTTTTTTTTTAAACCTAAAAAATGGTAACATCCGTACGTTGATTTGTCTTTTAAAAATAACGAGGTCACAGCTGCTGTCTATATTTATAAATCTTAGTTTATTAACACAACCCAGAAGATTTAATGCTGGAATGAAACTTAATTTTCATTTAATAATAATATACAATTTACCTTCATACTATTACAGATTTTCCATTTGAGTGGATTCCTACTCAGAGGGGCAAAAGTTTGTTAATGCTGAACAAGTATACCTATTCGCAAAAAAATTCAAGCCGCCACTATTACTGTTCGAGTAAATTGAAGGGATGTAAAGCTATGGTGAAACTTGGCAAGTGTGGAAATGTGGAAGAAGTCCGAAGTTTACACTCGCATGAACCGCCGCGCTACATGAAAACACGTACTGGGGACTATATAAAATATTAATGTAGCCGAACAGATCAGACTTCCAGTCAGGGGCGAGTTGCAGCTGGCGTGCCACAAGGTTCAATATTAGGACAGTACCTCTTTATTTTGCACCTCAATGATATTTTTTTTTTTTTTTTTATTGTAAATAGGCTCGCGCTTGACCACTATCTCACTTGATGGTAAGCGATGATGTGGTCGACGGTGAAGCACGCTTGCCTAGAAGTAACCTATATCCCAAAACAAAAGCTAACACATCTCGCTGTGTATGCGGATGACACTGCAACATATAAATCATCCTTAACAGCTTAAAACCAATACTTAATCGTAAATCTAAACTAAGTCCACAAATAAAATTAGGTATTTACTCTACACTCGTCCGACCTTGCATGATCTATGCATCCCCAGTCTGGAGTAGTATCAGTGAGAGTAACTACAAAAATCTCCAGGTTGTGAAGCACTTAAAATAGCATTTAACACACCTCCCAACACAAATATAACAAAGCTTCATCATCACATCAAGTTTCCATAAATTATAGAATTAATTTCGAAAATTCTTCCTTTTTACTAATCCTCGTCATCCAAATTCTCTAGTCTCACACATTTGTAAGAGTAAATTTACCAGATTACCTTATGCCAGAACTTACATAAAGTACAAACTGTCCCATCATCATTTTCTAGTGGCTTGACGTCAGCTCACTTACCAGCGTAATTAATTGCTGTTACCGTGCTTATGTGTACATTGTTTTTTATAGATAATATTGAACTTTTAGTATTAAGTATCTGCTACTAGATCTAAAGATTATATTATTAGGTGTTCGCTTTCTTTGTATAAAATCATTTAATTAAAAAAAAGCGTAAAGATTTAATTTAAAAATGTAGGTCTTATCTTATATAATTTACTTAATATAATGTATTGTTGTTAATCAGGAACTATAATCATATAAATTATTAATGTTATATGTTAAAAGAGGCGATTAAGCCTACTTAACATTTGTTAGTTTTACATTTAGAATAAGATCTGTTTTGTTAACTTTTTATACGTCTATGTCAATACAGACCTTTAAAATTAAAATAAAATCGATCAATGTAGCAGAGATGAGAATGTTGAGATAGATGTGCGGCGTGACGTGATTGGATAAAGTGAGAAATAAGTATATTAGAGGAAGTCTGAAAGTGGCGCCAATGAAAGAAAATTTGAAAGGAAACCGTTTGTCCTGTTATGGTCATGTGATGAGGAGGGATGAAAAGCATGTTACTAAAAGAGTTATGAATATAAATGTGGATAGATGGAGCCGGAGAGAAAGACCATAGAAAATATGTATGGAATGTGTCGGGACAGGCCGGTGTGGAAGAAGCGTTGCGCTCATCCCAAATAACATGAGATAAGCGCGGGAAGAATTACACACGACTAAAGAAATAACTAAAACGAACTACTACTAACTTGATAAATGTGAAAAAATAGGCAAAATCAGAGATTTTCACTCAAATGAACCGCTACGTTATCTAAAATCACGTACTGGTAATTATATAAAATGTTAATCTACGGACAATCCATATCAATGCAATCATAGAGAAAGAGCAATTTTTAAAAATGCCTACTTTCCAGAAAATAAATAATAGAAAATATGCCTAGTACTTAGCTGTATTATAAAAATAAAGAAATAAATTAAATGCTTGGTTTTTTTTAAGAATCGAAAAAATTTTTAAAATACACACGTTGATTTGTCATTTAAAAAAATCAACTCACAACTTCTGTCTATATTTATAAATCTTAGTTTATCATCACCACCCTGACGGTTTAATGCTGGAATGAAGCTTTATTTTCATTTAATAATAATGTACAATTTACCTCCTTACTATTACAGTTTTTCCATATGAGTGGATTCCTATCCAGAGGGGCAAAAGTTTGTTAATGCTGAACAAGTATACCTACCTATTCGCAAAAAAATTCAAGCCGCAGCTATTACTGTTCGAGCAAAATGAAGGGATGTAAAGCTATGGTGACACTTGATAAGTGTGGCAATGTAGAAAAAGTCAGAGATTTACACTCTCATGAACCGCCGCGCTACTTAAAATTACTTACTGGAAATTATATAAAATGTTAACATTTTGTGAAATGATTGATATAATGTATAAACAGTGAAATTGTAATATAATCCGTATCAATGGAATAATCGTCGGGAAAACGCGATCTTTGAGAAACCCTTATTCCTTATAAATAAATAACAAAAAATACTTAGTACCTGCATTCTAAAAATAAAGAAATAAATAAAATGTTCTTTTTTTAAGTATCATAAATAAATGGTAATACATACGTTGATTTATTACTTAAAAATAAAATAAAAAACTCATAACTGCGATATTTATAAATCACCAACACAAACCAGTCAACAAATGCTTTTTTGTTCAGTTTTTTCCAGCATTCTCGGAAAAATATGGACAAGGTGTCATTCGATTCGGAAAAATTGATTGACGAAAAAAATTAAGTGTCGCTCTCAAAAATGATAAAAGTAAGAAACAATTTACCGAAAAATAAAAATGGTGTTTGGTTTTTTGCAAATATCTCAAAAACTAATAAGGATATTGGCAATCTAAAAAAAGATTCAAAAGGAAGAGAAAACTCCTGACAATCAAACTCTGGGACCTATATTTTTAATTTTGGCAGAGGGGTGAAAATACAGCCGAAAACTGATACTGGCTTGCGCGAGCCACGGCCACTTCGGACACTTCAACTTTAAAAATGATTTAAACATATTATTAACACAGTTTTATGTCCACAAGTCCCTTGTAATAACGTGGTGAAGATCGAGAGTGTGTCGACCAGGGTGGCGTACCTTATACTCTGAATATTCTCGAGATATTCGCTGAAGGTCGTACAGGTCTATGCCCCAACCTTGGCACACCCCGCCGAAGAGGTGGATACTATGTATGAGGATATTTCTAGAGCCATGCATGGTTTCAAAACTCACTACACCGTTGTCATGGGAGACTTTAACGCGAAACGGGGAAAACGAGACGATGATGAGTTGCAAGTGGGGCAATTTGGAGTTGGACGACGGCACCACCGGGGTCAACTACTGTCCAGTTTTATGGAGAAGGAGAGCCTCTATATGATGAACTCTTTTGTCAGAAAGCGTGAACACATGAAGTGGACCTGGCAGAACCCCGATGGTGCAACGAAAAATGAGATCGACTTCATCACGTCAACTAAGAAGCAAATGTGCAATTATATCTGTGTGATTATTTCGGTAAAAACCGGGACGGGAAAACCGCATGGTAACTAATGGTAAGTGGCACATTGAACATTAATATTAAGCTTGAAAGGTCTCGACTGATGACGCCCACTCTCCGTCCAGCACAGATACAGGTCCAAAACCCCGAGAGAATCTTTTCGAGTTTCTAGGGAACTCCGTGGACGATTACAACAATGGGTTTGTGGAAACTGTCCATACGGTTGGGTCTAAGTTCTTTGAGACCCGTCGTACAGTTAGAAACAAAACGACCTCTGATCCTACTCGAAAGCTTGTGAAGGAGAGGCGTGAGATGATACTGTAGTCTTCAGATGAGGCGTACATACTTGCAGCTCAATAGACGGATCTCTAAAACCTTGAAAAGAGACTGACGCCGCTTTAATACCGAGCTTATTAAAGACGCGATTGAGCGAAATAAAGGCTTCAATGTGTTATCAAGGGATCTGGCTATTGGGCAGAGCTAGCTCACGGAACTAAAGACCGACGATGGCAGGATCGTATCCGCCAAGCCGGCGCTTCTGAGGGAGATCGAAACATTATATGGGTAGCAGTTGTAGACATCAATCTGCAAACCCTATGCGAATCTAGCAAACGATACAAGAGCTAGATTGACCCGATAGTATTCCGAAGACATACCGGACGTCAGCCTGTACGATATTATATAGATATTAGGTTGGCTCTGAAACAGCTTAAAAACAACAAGGCGCCGGTTGATGATGGAATCGCGGCCGAACTCCTGAAGGTGGGTGTGAAAACGGTCCTTAAGGCCCTACAGAAGCTGTTCGATTCCGTCATACTGGAGGAAAAACGTCATCCATTTCGCTACAAATTTGTATAAGTATTCGTACGCGAACTAGCTTCTTACTGCTAATCACAGCATCTATATCTTTCGCATGTGTTGTCTGACGAGATAGCATACATTTTAATTCCGTGCACAAAATAGTTCGTGCCGTCGACTAGTGCAACCTTAAAAGCCCTTACTCTGTGACTTCTGCTATTTATGATATCGTTTTTATCTGTATTTTTCGTGTTATAAATGAATAAATGAAATCTCAATAACTTTTGTTTCAAGAAATACTTAAAAATGGCAGAAAATATACGTGGGTGGGGTGTGACTCAAAATAATAAACCTACAACTTCTGTCAACAACAAAACTCAGAAAGTTAAGCCGATTGAATGCAGTAATTACCGAAACAAATTAAAAGCTATTGTGTCTCGCGTGGATCAACGTTTCAGGCACACAAGAGATTAATTGTGAAGTTAAACTTTAGTGTCATAATTAAGTCTTGATATTATCTTAGTTACCAATATATAAATAATAAAATGCATGTTCCTTTACAGGATTTCAATGTGAGTGGATACCTACGAACAGGGGCAAACATTTACTAATGCTTAATAAATATACATTCGCTCAACATCATTCAAGTAACCGCTATTACTGTTCGAGTACATTGAAGGGATGTAAAGCTATGGTGAAACTTGGGAAGTGTGGAAATGTTGCAGAAGTCAGAGGCTTACACTCGCATGACCCGCCGCGCTACATGAAAACACCTACTGGAGATTATGTAAAATTTTAATTTTGTCCGTATGAATAGAATCATCGGGCAACTTCGATCTTTTAAGAATCCTTACAAACAACTAAAGGAATAACTAAAACCACATTTAGGTATATTTAATGTAAATAAATAAATGATTTAAATAACCGAGAAACTTTAAAAAAAAATCCTTCATAGTGACAATATACATTGAGTTCTGGTTGTGATTCAAAGATAAAAAACTAACTTCAGAAGATTATTATTTGCTTCATTGTCATAATTAAGGCTTGATATTTTCTGAGCTACCTAGGTATGTAATACTTTGCAATTTTTATCCTTACAATTTCAGGACTTCATTATGAGTGGATTCCTACTAAGAAGGGCAACAATTTATTAATGCTGAACAAATATACATTCTCCCAAAATAATTTAAGCAACCGCTATTACTGTTCGAGTAAATTGAAGGGATGTAAAGCTATGGTAAAACTTGACAAGTATGGAAATGTGGAAGATGTCAGAGAATTACACTCGCATGAACCGCCGCGCTACATGAAAACGCCTACTGGAGACTATGTAAAATATTAATGTGATCCGTATCAATGGAGCCATCGAGAAACTGCGATCTTTTAAGCGTCCGTGCTTCCGACTTTAAACAATACTGAAAATAACCTTAGTGCCCACCTGTGTTCAACAAATGAATAAACTATTTAAACGTGCGACTTATGTTTTTAAGAATCCTTTTTATAACGTACAAACAATATATGTTGAGCTGTGACTCAAATATAATAAACTCACTACTTCTGTCATAAACTTAGCTCAACAATAAAACTCAGAAGGTTTAATACTGAAGTTAAGCTTTATTGTCATAATTAAGACTTGATATTTTCTGAATGACTTAGATATATTGCTATATGCATTTTATCTCCATACTATTACAGGACTTGAATATGAGTGGATTCCTACTAACAGGGGCAAAAATTTATTAATGCTGAATAAATATACTTTCTTCCAAAGTTATACAAGCAACCGCTATTACTGTTCGAGTACACTGAAGGGATGTACAGCTATGGTGAAACTTGACAAGTATGGAAATGTAGAAAAAGTCCGAGAATTACATTCGCATGAACCGCCACGCTACATGAAAACGCCTACTGGAGACTATGTAAAATATTAATGTGAGCCGCATCACTCGGAGTCATCGAGAAACTGCGATCGTTAAGAAACCGTACTTCCGACTGGAGAAATAACTGAAAATATCCTTAGAGCCTACTTGTATACAACAAATAAATAAACGATTAAAATATGCGATAAACTTTTTTAAGAATCCTATTTATAACATACAAACAACATATATTGAGTCGAGACTAAAAAAAATAAAACTCCCAACTTTTGTCAAAAACTGTCTTTTGTGTGAAAAATTATAAAACTTATCTCAACAAAAAAACTCAGAAGGTTTAATGCTGAAGTAAAGCTTTATTGTCATAATTAGGTCTTGATATTTTTAGGTTACTTTAGTTTATTTGCTTTCTATTACAAGACTTCAATATGAGTGGATTCCTACTAAGAGGGGCAAATATTTACTAATGCTGAACAAATATACATTCTACCAACAACATTCAAGCAACCTTTTTTACTGTTTTAGTACATTGAAAGGATGTAAAGTCACGGTGAAGATATCTAACAGTATTCTATCTTCATAGAAACGGTCGGAACGCGAGTCATACCTACGCGCGTCGAGTTCAACCAACACTCGATACACTGCAGTCGCAAACAGTCACGAACGGTGTGATGGTTTTGACAGCAGTAAGCGTGCGATTTGTAATTTGATTGAAATACGTACAAGTACTTACTTACTTAATATGGCAGAGAGCAATTATAGACTATATTGTGCTGTTTTTGATTGCTTAAATTGTTCGATTATGCACCCAGAGATAACATTTTTTAAATTATCTGGAATCTCCGAAAGGCAAGACTATAAAAGAAATTACATACCTAACCTACTAGTACGTAATTTATTTCTTTTTTTAATAGGTAGGTATTTCGCTTTTTCCACCAAGTAGAATATCTGGATGAATAAATAAATTTGTGGATAGGGTGATAAAGTCACACACGAGTGACCTACCTAAACTCGGGTAAAAAAAAAAAACTATTAGGGAGTTTCCTAGGCTAGGCTATCTATTTACTTATGTACTTAGCTGCTTAATACATTATTGAATTAAGACGAAATATCATTATGAATTGATTACCTTTGAGAGTTACAAATGGTAGGTACCTACCTAGTAAGATTTAAAATAAGTAAAATAAAAAATATAATATTTACCTGAAATTAGAGAAAAGAATCTGAGGTATTTACAATCACAAAACTAGAAAGAAACTCAAGTAGGTAGAGGTGGGCGGCCGTAACGAATTTTTACATGACGCGCCCTTGTAGGCACTTATTTCAAGGACAGGGCCGAGTCACAATACTGTTAGATATCATTACCGTGGTAAAGCCATGGTGAAACTTGACAAGAGGGGAAATGTAGAAAAAATTCAAAGTGTACACTCGCATGAACCGCCGCGCTATGTGAAAACGGCTGCAGGAAACTACATCAAAGTTTAAGAAAAACATCTTAAAAGTTTTTATAAACCTTAAGAAACTACCTAACCTTGTGACTGCTGAAATTTATGATGTCGTTTTTGTCTGTATTTTGCAAATATTTAAATGTATGAATGAAATCCCTTTAACTTTTATGAAGTTAGTATTCTATTTAAGAAAATATAAGTGTGGAGTTGTGACTTAAAATAATAAACTCAAAACTTCTGTCAAAAACTGTCTTCTACTTAAAGTTTTATAAATCTCCGCTCAACAACTAAACTTAGAAAGTTTCATGCGGAAGTTAAGCTTTATTTTCATAAATAGGTGTTGATATTTTTTGAGTTACTTAGATACTTGGCTATAATATTTTGTAATTTATATTCTTACTATTGCAGGACTTAAATTTGAGTGGATTCCTACTAAGAAGGGCAACAATTTATTAATGCTGAACAAATATACATTCTCCCAAAATAATTCAAGCAACCGCTATTACTGTTCGAGTACATTGAAGGGATGTAAAGCTATGGTAAAACTTGACAACTATGGAAAGATAGAAAAAGTCAGAGAATTACACTCGCATGATCCGCCGCGCTACATGAAAACGCCTACTGGGGACTATGTAAAATATTAATGTTAGCCGCATCACTCGGAGTCATCGAGAAACTGCGATCATTAAGAATCCGTACTTCCGACTGGAGAAATATCTGAAAATATCCTTAGAGCCTACCTGTATGCAACAAATAAATATACGATTAAAATATGCGATAAACTTTTTTAAGAATCCTATATATAACATACATACAAGCAACATATATTGAGGTGTGACTCAAAAATAAAAAAAAACTCCCAACTTTTGTCAAAAATAGTCTTTTGTGTGAAAAATTATAAAGCTTAGCTCAACAACAAAACTCAGAAGGTTTAAGTGTGAAGTTAAGCTTTATTGTCAAAATTAGGTCTTGATATTGTTTAAGTTACTTTAGTTTATTTCCTTTCTATTACAGGACTTCAATATGAGTGGATTCCTACTAAGAGGGGCAAATATTTACTAATGCTGAACAAATATACATTCTCCCAACAACATTCAAGCAACCTCTTTTACTGTTCGAGTACATTGAAAGGATGTAAAGCCATGGTGAAACTTGATAAGAGTGGAAATGTTGAAAAATTTAAAAGTTTACACTCGCATGAACCGCCGCGCTATGTGAAAACGGCTTCAGGAAGTTACATCAAAGTTTAAGAAAAACATCTTAAAAGTTTGTATAAACCTTAAGAAACTACCGAACCTTGTGACTGCTGAAATGTATGATGTCTTTTTTGTCTGTATTTTGCAAATAAATAAATGTATGAATGATATCCCTATAATTATTATTTTAAAAAATACTTCTAAAAGGCAGAAAATATACGTGTGTGGAGTTGTGACTTAAAATAATAAACTCAAAACTTTTATAAATCTTAAAGTTTCTATAAATCTTAGCTCAAGAACAAAACTCAGAAAGTTTAATGCGGAAGTTAAGCTTTATTGTCATAAATAGGTCTTGATATTTTCCGATTTGCCTAGATATTTGCAATAGATATTTACTTTTACAGGACTTCAATATGAGTGGATTCCTACTAAGAAGGGTAACAATTTATTAATGCTGAACAAATATACATTCGCCCAAAATAATTCGAGCAACCGCTATTACTGTTCGAGTACATTAGAGGGCTGCAAAGCTATGGTGAAACTTGACAAGTACGGAAAAGTAGAAGAAGTCAGAGGTTTACACTCGCATGAACCGCCGCGCTACTTGAAAATGGCTTCAGGAACGTATGTAAAAATTTAAGAAAAACACCTAAAAGGCTGAATACTGAAGCAACCACCTAACTGTGCGCCTTCTGTATCTATGATATTTTGCTATCTGTATTTTGCAAAAAAATGAATGATTGAAATCCCTATCCCGTTTATTCTATGAAGCCCTACTTTTTTTTTTTTTTTGTCTACTGGGAAAATCATCTTATGACAAATCCCGCTCTTGGGTGGAGTGGGAGATAGTGTCAGACTTGTACTGACTAAAAACCCCGCGCCGTTCCTTCTAGCCTTCATACCAGGGCTCTAGCTTCCTTTCGGATAACCCCGAACCCCGGTAGGATGAAGCCCTACTTAAGACATGACAGAAAATGTATATTGAGGTGTGACCCAAAAATTATGAACTTACAACTGCTATCAAAGACTATAAATATTCTCTTCTTATAAAAAGATTTATTAGCGAAAAATATCATTAGGTGTTAGGAGTAGTAGTTCAATAAAACAATAGATTGGGACAATCCCACCGCACTATTCCCAAACCACTGCAACTCTTGAAAGCCAGAATCTACAGTGGCGGCCACCAGAAAAGCGCCGAGGCAATGAAGCTCGACGCAGACCCGGAGAATGAATTTAAATGTCTTGGATTCCGCAACGAAATTAATCAGAAAAGAATAATGAAGTAGGAAAATATACAAATTTCTACCTCCCTCCATACCAAGCAGGAGACAGAACAAACAAGACCAATAGGCACAAAGGGTCGTTTACAACTGAGATAAGCCCAGTTGTTTAGCATCACGGATAAAATTAGCTTTAATATTAATGGTTCCTAACATTGTGAGCTGTTATATTTTATTCCAATAATAGGATGCCAAAACAATAGATTGCCAAATCCACATGTATTCACTTTAATTAGTTGACACGTCTACACACAGGAATGATCGCGTATGACCTGGCCACGTCTCTTGAGCCTGTGCGCCTTACATTATAAATATTACCTTACATACTAAGTAGGTTCCTGCGTTCATACTGTCGCTATGGCGTCCCTACAAGGTTTACTTAATAATTACTATCTTCAGACAGCGGCTTCGCCCGCGTGATAATTGTTTTCATATCCCAAGGGAGCTTATACCGGGATGTAAAGTAGCCGATGTGCTATTCCAGACTATAATCTATCTCTAGCTAGACTATAATCTAGCCGTTTTAGCGTGATTGAGTTACAAACATAGACACATCCATCCAAACATTCGGATTTATAGTACTAATAAGATAATAATTTAATATATATATATTACTGTACATTAAATAAATTATTGTATATCTTATCTGAAAAAATATCCTTAGTGCTTACCTGTATTCAACAAATAAATAAAAGATTACAATGTGCGACAACCTTTTTTAAGAATCCTATTTATAACATATATGTTGAGTTGACTCAAAAATAATAAACTCACAACTTCTGTCGAAAACTGTCTTCTGTGTGAAAAATTATAAACTTTATTTCAACAACAAAACTCAGAAGGTTTAATGCTGAAGTTAAACTTTATTGTCTTAATTAGGTCTTGATATTTTTTCTAGTTACACGTCCTATAATTAAGCAGTTTATTTTCTTTTTATTACAGGACTTGATTACGAGTGGATTCCTACTAAAAGGGGTAAACATTTACTAATGCTGAACGAATATACATTCGCCCAACATAATTCAAGCAGCCTCTTTTACTGTTCGAGTACATTGAAGGGATGTAAAGCCATGGTGAAACTTGACAAGTGTGGCAAAGTAGAAAAATTTAAAAGTGTACACTCGCATGAACCGCCACGCTATGTGAAAACAGCTGCAGGAAGGTATATCAAGGTTTAAGAGAAACACCTTGAAAGGTTGAATAAAAGTTAAGAAACAGTTTACTTATGATAAGCATAAAATATATAGTCATAATTGATAGTGGCATAACGAATCATAATAATATCATTACGCATAATAATATTAGGCATAAATGTTTTGACATTAATGCGATAAATACTGTTAGCATAATAATAATTAAGCATAATTTTTTGAACGCTTTATGATATTTAAGGTATAACTCATATAAAAACAAAAATGATTGCGGCGCAAGGATGGCCCAAGGGCCACCTTCGTCGCACCTTAACCTAATCCAATAGAGTAATTCTGAATGAGCTCAATTAGGCAGTTTATAAAATCAAATAGCTCAATTTACAATAAAAGGAATTAAAAATATCGATGCCGATGTCACCCAAGCGGCACCGCAATCTACTTCGGCGTTTGCTTAGTCGGCAAAAGCCCTGAAGATCGGCCTCTCGTCGGGTTCCTCTTCGCTTCACCGTAGGTTACCAAGCCACGGTACCTGAGCCCTCCCGTCTCGACAATGACCCACCGGGGAATGCGGGAACCCACCGGGGGGAATATCTTGACAACTACTGAACCGATTTTGATGAAACTTGTTCACCTCACTATTACATGACTTCAATGCGAACGGATTCCTGATTTCCTACTAAGAGGGGCAACAATTTATTAATGCTGAATAAATATATATTCTCCCAAAATAATTCAAGCAAAGCAATGTGAAACTTGAAAAGAATGGCAAAGTAGAAGAAATCAGGTTTACATTCGCATGAACCGCCACGCTACTTGCAAATGGCTTCGGGAATGTATGTAAAAAATTATGAAACCATAAAAAGGTTGAATAAAACTTAAGAAACAACCTAACTCTGTGACTTCTAATATCTATGATATCATTTGTATCTGTATTTTGGACAAATAAATAAATGAATTAATTATGTGTTAATTTATTTTAAAAAAATCTTAAAACATTGCAGAAAATATACGTGGAGTTGTGACTCAAAAACAGTCTTCAAGTTTTATAAATCTTATCTCAACAACAAAACTCAGTTTAATGCTGAAGTTAAGCTTTATTGTCATAATTAGATCTTGATATTTTTATATTACTTTAGTTTATTTCTTTTCTATTACAGTATTTCAATATGAGTGGATTCCTACTAAAACGGGAAAAAATCTATTAATGCTAAACAAGTATACGTATTACCAACATCTTTTAAGCAACAACTTTTACTGTTCGAGTAGATTTAAGGGATGTAAAGCTAAGGTGAAAATTGATAACTGTGGAAATGTAGAAAAACTAGTAGATTTACACTTGCATGTACCGCCACGCTACTTGAAAACGGCTTCAGGAACTTATGTAAAATTTTAGAAAAACACCTTTAAAAGTTGAATATAACTTTTAAAGAAACCCTGTGACATACAACCCAGTGTCTTCGTCAATCTATGATATTTTTCTATCTTTACTTTGTAAATAAATAAATGATGGAAATCTCTAACACTTTTATTTTTAGAATACCTACTTCAGAAACGGCAGAAAATATACTTTGAGGTGTGACTCAAAAATATGATCTCACAACTGCTATCAAAGACTGTATTTATAAAAACATATAAATCTTAGCTCAACAACAAAATTCATAAGGTTTAATTAATAAATTATAATAATGTAATATATATATTACTTGGAATAAATATTGTTAACTTACTTAAAATCACCAGCCATGTCACCTTTGCTGATCGTGCGTGCTATTTTTCCATTTATCATTATACCACTTCATAACACTTTTCTCTGTCATTGTGAATGTTCAACCAGATTCATATTTTGTTTGTCTATTCAAAATTATATCACTATTCAAATAAACCTTATAGATATTGTAAGGTTTATTTGAAATAAACTATTTGATTTTGATTGATCCCTAATATGTGTAGGTGTAAACCCGTGATGGGGGTCTCATTTATTTCTGTTTCGGAAATGACACGTTTAAAGATATTGCGTCTAAGGACACAAACTAAATAATTAAGACCAATCTTAACTAGAAATCTCGATTAGAGATAGGATTGCGAGAAACAATGGTATTTGCTCCATTATAATTACACGTTATTTTATGAGTAAAATTTATTTTCTCCGCACATTTACAGGACTTGAATTTGGGTGGATTCCAACTCCAAAGGGCAGACGTTTATTAATGCTGAACAAATTTACCTTTTCGCAACACCGTCCAGGCAAAAGCTATTATTGTTCTAGCAAAACGAAGGGGTGTAAAGTTATGGTGAAACTTGATGAGTATGGAAGAGTAGAAAAAGTCAGAGGCGAACATTATCACGAACCGCCTTGCTACATGAGAACGGCTTCTGGAGAGTATGTTAAAATTTATAAGTCAACATAATATGGCTACTAAAGGTCAAACCCGTTCGCGATGGCGTACTATTGTGGATCCATTTAGGGGATAAAGAAAATTGAGACAATAATAATGGCCAGAAAAGGCAATACACTGGGAACAGTGAACAAACCAGGCGGAAGAAACAATAACAATAAGATCTTTTAAGAATTTTTACCAACGAAATAGCATAAAATACTGAAAAATAACAAATCAAATACTGTCATGTCTATGTGAAAGTTTTAAATCTTAGCTCAACAACAAAACTCAAATTAAGATATTCGTGTGTTTTGTAAGATAATTATTTGTGTTGTCTTGGTATTTAATGAAATAAAAATTGGTTATCTTTTTTGTATTATTGATATTAGCATTCAGACTTAGGCCGGGTTTCTCAACGCTAAATTATCACAAAATTAATGTGACAAATTGTCAAGCACGCGTGATCTGCTGTAATTGGTTGAATGGATTTTCAACAGCCAATCACAGCAGATAACCGGCGATCATTCGTCGATAACGTAAACAGCCCGATAATCGAGTGTTGAGAAACTGGGGGTTAAACTAATATCAATTTAAATTACGTCGCGCCGATAGGCGATATCGTATAAATATTTGAAAGAAAATTTTCAAGTGCAAATCGGTCGAACTGCATCACATCCATGTGGATTGTGAACGTGCTTGTAATTTTGCATGATAAAAATCGCTTATCGGTGTTATGTTAATCGAATCACGACGAGACATCAAGAAGGTCGCTAAGGGTTATGAACCTCTGTTACCTTCTGTAGAATCATTAAGTAGACATACCTAATAAAAAAAATACGTTTATTTCACTGTAATCACGATACAAGTCTGACATTTTCATCTAAATGAAAGATATATCTTTTATGAGTAATATTTATGTCTCCTTAATTTTAAGGTCTTGAATATAAGTGGATTCCTAGTCCAAGAGGCAAGCGCATATTAATGTTGAACAAATTTACGTATTGGAAAAACAATGTGAGTAACAATTGCTATTGTTCGAAGAGAGCATCTGGATGTAAAGCCTCGGTGAAAGTCGATAACTTTGGAAAAATAGTAGAAGTTAAAGGTGAACACACGCACAAACCACCGAGTTACATGCAAACGGCTACTGGTGACTATGTTAAATTATAACATTATCATTTGAATCATCGCGAAACTGTAACTTTTAGTCCCACCAAGGAAATACCAAAAAAAAATATGTTGAGTTCTGACTCAAAAATAATGAACTCACTCATAACAAAGAGTCTGTCTGAAAACTATAAATCGTATCTCAACAACAAAATTAATTTAATTGTTATTAGTTTATTAAATTAATTGGATATCTTTTTTGTTGTATTATTTATTAAAATTTTAAAAACATTTTACTCGTAGAATCCACAACGCGTACGCTTCAAAAATTTTAAGAAACGCTATTAAAATTACCTAAACTAATCATCATCTATGGTTTATGAAGTGATTGACCCATAGACGATAGAACCAGGTGGTAGTGTATTATCAATAAGTATTCTATGATATTGCTGACTGTGTGAAATCTTGTTTGGAACCGTAATTTATCACATCCGTGCAAGATAAAATGATAATTATTACTCTGCCACATATTAAAATTACCTAAACTAATCATCATCTATGGTTTATGAAGTGATTGACTCATAGACGATAGAACCAGGTGGTAGTGTATTATCAATAAGTATTCTATGATATTGTTGTCTGTGTGAAATCTCGTTTGGAACCGTAACTTATCACATCCATGCAAGGTAAAATGATAATTATTACTCTGCCACATTTTTTTTAATGAGTAAAATTTTATCTTTGAATTTTTACAGGACTTGAATTTGAGTGGATCCCAACTCCTAAAGGCAAACGTTTATTGATGCTGAACAAATTCACCTATTCGCAACACCGCTTAAGCAAAAGCTATTACTGTTCTAGTAAAAAGAAGGGATGTAATGTTTTGGTGAAACTTGATATGTATGGAAACGTGGAATCAGTCAGAGGCGTACACTATCACGAACCGCCTTGCTACGTGAGAACCGCTTCTGGAGAGTATGTTAAAATTTTTAAGTTAACGTAATATGGCTGCTAAAGCTCAACCCGTTCGCGATGGAGTACAACTGTAGATCCATCTACTGGATATAGGACATTAAGTCAATAATAATAAAAACATTGGGCAGAGTAGAATGCTTTGGGACCTTTGCCTGGCAGTGGCACAATCCAGGCAATCGAAAATAAACATAACAATAAGATCTTTTAGGATTTTTTACCAAAGAAATGGCAAAAAATACAGATTGAGTTGTGACTGATAAACAACTAATAATTTGAAAGCTGTCAAATACTGTCATGTCTATGTGAAAGTTTAAATTTTAACTTAATAACAAAATTCGAGAAGATTAAGATAAACGTGTGTTTTTTTTAAATAATTATTTGTGTGGTTTGGATATTTAATGTAATAAAATTTGTATTTTTTTTTTGTATTATTTACATTAACATTATTCAAGTGCAAATCGTTTGAATTGCATCCCTTCCATGTGAATTGTGAACGTGCTTGTAATTTTGCTTAAAAAATCGCACGTCGGTGTGATATAAATCGAATCGCGTCGAGCAAGACATTATGAAGGTCATTAAGGGTTATGAAACTCTGGTACCTACTGTAGTATCATTAAGTAGACATACCTAATTAAAAAATAATACGATTGCCCTGAAATCTCGATAAGAGTCTTTAAGTTTTCATCTAAATGAAAGATATATTTTTTATGAGTAATATTTTTGTCTTCTTGATTTTAAGGGCTTGAATATAAGTAGATTGCTAGTCCAAGAGGCAAGCATATATTAATGTTGAAAAAAATTACGTATTGACAAAACAATATGAGTAACAATTGCTATTGTTCGAAGAAAACATCTGGATGTAAAGCCTCGGTGAAAGTCGATAACTTTGGAGAAATAGTAGAAGTTAAAAGTGAACACACAAACCACCGAGCTACATGAAAACGGCTAGGTACTGCAGACAATGTTAAATTATAACATTATCATTTGAATCATCGCGAAACTGTAACTTTTAGTCCCACCAAAGAAATATAAAAAAAATGCATGTTATGTTCTGACTCAAAAATAATGAACTCGCTCGTAACAAAGAATCTGTCTGAAAACTATATCGCAACAACAAAATTAATTTAATTCAATCGTATCTCAACGTTGCGCGTCGTTTTCGCGACGTATGTAATAAATGAATTGGATATAATTTATGTTGTATTATTTATAAAATTAACTCGTACCAACCACAACGCGTACGCTTCACAAATTTTAAGATACGCTATTAAATTTACCTTATCATCGTCTATGGTTTATGAAGTGATTCATGACCCATAGACGAAAGTAGGTGTAGGTAGTAGTAGGTGGTAGTGTATTATCATTTAGTGTTTTATGATATTGCTGTCTGTCTAAAATCTCGATTGGAACCGTAACTTATCACATCTATGCAAGATAAAATGATAATTATAATTCTGCAACAAAATAACCTATTCTTTATGGGTAAAATTGTATCTTTGAATTTTTACAGGACTTGAATTTGAGTGGATCCCAACTCCAAAAGGCAAATGTTTATTGATGCTGAACAAATTCACTTTTTCGCAACATCGTTTAAGCAAAAGCTATTACTGTTCTAGTAAAAAGAAAGGATGTAATGTTATGGTGAAACTTGATATGGATGGAAACGTGGAATCAATCAGAGGTATACACACTCACGAACCGCCACGCTACATGAGAGCGCTTTCTGGACAGTATGTTAAAGTTTATAAGTAACAATAATAATGGTTAGTGAAGCTCTCAAGACCGTTCGCGATGAAGGATTGCGGTGGATGCTCTTTGCTCCATCTAGGCGACATAGATCATAAAGTCAAGAAAAATTACCGTTAAACGCAATACAGAAGCAGAAGAGTGGAAAATTTTGGGGCCTTTGCCCTGCAGGAAGAGGAAAATAAACATAACAACAAAATCTTTTAAGAATTCGTACCAAAGAAATGGCAAAAATATAGGCTGATTGTGACTACCTTTACCTACCTAAGTATTTTGTATTTTTCATACCTCATAATTTGACAGCCGTCAAATACTGTTTTGTCTATGTGAGTTTTAAATCTTAACTCAACAACAAAAATTGAGAAGATTAAGATGTTCGTGTGTGTTTTAATTAATTCGCTACCTGGGTTTTTTGTAATAAAAAAATCTTAAATTTTTGTATTATTTACATTAACTTTATTTGACTTAATTAAATGTCGTCTAAGAGACCTTCCTGTTCCTTCAATTATATTATATATTAAGGTGTCCCCAGAATATTTTTCGTTTTTGATACTTAAAAAAAACAGTAAAATTAGTTCAAACTCGTTTTATTTACTGTTAAATTACTTTTTGAATTTAGTTTATGAAAAACAATAGTTTGTGAACCCTCCTCAACCCTCCACTTCCTGATAATTATTTAGTCTGTAACTAAAATCTTCAATCGCTTGCTGTGGCCTCCTCAAAAAATGATAATTCCTCGACTTGATATGGCAGCCCTAACAACCAGATTTAACGCCTGCTGATGTTTGCTCATGGGGCTACATAAAAAGTAAAGTTAATAATCTATGGCAACCCAAGAATGTTTTAAAGCAACCAAGACGAAATCAAAGCTATTTCAAGAGTGTTGCTCCAACAAGTGATTGGAAATTTTAGTTTAAGGCTTAAAAGTGTCGGGAATTGGGGGTGCGCATTTACATGCTAACTATTATTCTTCATAAACAAAAATCATAAATTGCTATTTAATTTAACAGTAAATAAGACGAGTTTCAACTAATTCTACTGTTTTTTTTATTATCAGAAACTATAAACATTCTGGGACATCTTGTATTATAACACGATATTGTACAAGTATTTTCAAAAATATTTCAAGTGCAGATTGGTCGAATTGCATCTCAGCGCGTCCATGTGAACGTACTTTGAGTATCGCGTTGAGTTATCAGGAAAGTCGCCAAGTGTTAAAAAACTCTGGTACCTACTATTGATATTATTCTGGTACCTATTATTGGTGATTAAGTAGACATAACTAATTAAAAAAAAGATTACGATTTTTGTCCTGAAATCATAATAAGAATCTTATATTTTCACTTAAGTGAAAGCTATATCTTTTATGAGTAATATGTTTATCTCCTTACTTTTAAGGGCTTGAATATGAGTGGATTCCTGTTCCAAGAGGCAAGCGTATATTAATGTTGAACAAGTTTACGTATTGGAAAAACAATATGAGTAACAATTGCTATTGTTCGAAGAGATCATCTGGATGTAAAGCCTCGGTGAAACTCGATAACTTTGGAAAAATAGTAGAAGTTAAAGGTGAACATACGCACAAACCACCGAGTTACATGAAAACGGCTACTGGAGACTATGTTAAATTATAACAATATCATTGGCATCATCGATTAGGCTTTTTCTATTAATTAATATAAATCCATTTCATTTTATTGTCATTTTTAATTTTTGACATTTTATTTTATTTTAATGACATTTTTAACTTCTGTCATTTCTGTCATTGTATTTTTAATATTTTGACGATTTTGAGTACTACTTTTGAGTGAGTTGATGAAATTTTAATTTTGATTCATGGACAGTTGCATCAGTGTTGTTATTACTAAATGTTAATTTAATGTCTTACGAATTTTATTATAAACTAGCTTCTGCCCGCGACTTAGCCCGCGTGAAAAGCGTTTTATAATCCCAAGGGAATACAAACTATCCCTTGTCCTTCCAGGGTCTCAAACTGTCTCAATTTCATCTAAATTGGTTCAGTAGATCCAGAGATTACCTCCTACAACCTCATAAACTTTACCTTTTTATAATATTACTATTAGATCATATGCACGCTTGCTTGCAGGCAGAATACAATTACGTTTAGGCTTTAAGAACTTACCTTCTGGACAATGTATTTCTAGCAAATAAATATTTTGATTTGGCTGAGAAACTGCAATTTTTTAGTCCCACCAAGGATATACCAAAAAAAATTACATTGAATTGTGACTCAAAATAATGAACTCGCTCATAACAAAGATTAATAACCACCAAGGATATACAAAAAAAAAAATACATTGAATTGTGACTCAAAATAATGAACTCGCTCATAACAAAGAGTGGCTGTCCGAAAACTATACATCGTAATGCAACAACAAAAATTAATAAATTATTATAATATACGGCTTGTTATATTATTTATTAAAAAGTTTGGCAAAAGTTTTACAAATTTTAAGATACGTTATTAAATTTATCTTCTAAAATCCTCTATGGCTTATGATGTGTAAGTACCAGGTGGTAGTGTATTATCACTAACTGTTTTATGATATTGCTGTCTGTCTGTCTCGATTGGAGCAAGTTATCACACCCATGCAAGATACAATGATAATTATTAATCTGCAACAAAATAACCTTTTCTTTGTGAGTAAATTTTTATCTTTGAATTTTTACAGGACTTGAATTTGAGTGGATCCCAACTCCAAGAGGCAAATGTTTATTGATGCTGAATAAATTCACTTTTTCGCAACATCGCTTAAGCAAAAGCTATTACTGTTCTAGTAAAAAGAAAGGATGTAATGTTATGGTGAAACTTGATATGGATGGAAACGTGGAATCAATCAGAGGTATACACACTCACGAACCGCCACGCTACATGAGAGCGCTTTCGGGACAGTATGTTAAAGTTTATAAGTAACAATAATAAAACAAAATCTTTTAAGAATTCTTACCAAAGAAATGGCAAAAATATAGGCTGAGTTGTGACTACCTTTACCTACCTAAGTATTTATGGGCTTGTATTGTGCATACCTAATAATCTGACAGCTGTCAAATACTGTCTTGTCTGTGTGAGTTTTAAGTCTTAACTCAACAAAAATTGAGAAGATTAAGATGTTCGTGTGTGTTTTAATTAATTAGCTAACTGGGTTTTTTGTAATAAAAATTGGATGTATTTTTTGCTGTATTATTTACATTAACATTATTAGACTAAAACTAATATCGTCTAAGAGACCTTCCTGATGGCGCAAAACAATTATATTATATACGAGTATAAGGGTGTCTCACAATGTTTTTGATTTTGGTACTTAAAAAAAAACAGTGAAATTAGTTCATACTCCTTTTATTTACTGTTAAATTAAAGAGCAGTGTTTGAATTTAGCTTATGAAAAACAATAGTTTGTGAATGCGCACCCTCCACTTCCTGATATTCATTTAGCCTGTAACTAAAATATTCAATCACTTGCTGGTGCAGGCATCCACAAAAAAGTAAGGGCCGATAATGCCTTGACTTGATGTGGCAGCCCCAAAAGCTTAGATTTTATGCCTGCTGATGTTTCCGTATGCCAAGAGTGTTGCTCCAGTACGTGATTGAAAATTTTCGTTTAAGGCTAAATGAGTCACAGCAATTAGATGCGCATTTACACACTAACTATTATTTTTCATAAACAAAATTGAGAAACTGCTCTTTGATTTAACAGTAAATAAGACGAGTTTGAACTAATTCTACTGTTTTTTTTAGAGTATCAAAAAACATTCTGAGACACCGTAAACTACCTGACAAAATTAGCAGAACGAAATTAAAAGGTCGATTTTTTTAATGTTTTATTTTTTTAAAGTTATACTAGGACAGCTTTTCATCCTTAAAAATACAACTTTTTAAATATAAATGAGACTGCATAAGTATAAAACATTTTCTGTGAGTAACATGCACGCACTGTAGGTACCTGTAATTCGGTGGTGGATGTTCGGTTCTTGTGCTTCGTTGATGGCAATAGGCTCGCCCCGTTTTTTTTTGCTGTCGTTGGAAACCTTTAAAAGGTGCCTGGACTTTTGGGGAAAAGACCAGGAAGTCTGGCCTTTTTACCTCACTAAAACCACCCCGGTGATCACCTTCAGCACATGGAAGGGGACCAGTTACCTTCTAAAAGACCACCCCGGAATCCTCTCTGTGCAATGCTTGTTTAGGCTCTTCCCTGAGCCTCGCTGTGCACGGCAGCACGTGACCACTGTGCCAACGTCTTACCTGTCTAGTCACATGCCGTGCGAACAAAATCCCCAATCTGACCGCCCCCCGTGCCCCCGGAGTCCCGCCTATCTATGAGTCAGACACAAAATTTGTTACAATCGCGTGAAAGGCGACGCTCAATTGTTTTATCAGTTAGCAATAATTGGTTTTATTATAAATAAAAAACTACACAAAAAAACTTTAAGAAAAAAACAACTTGTTCCGCTAATTTTACCATTGTGTGTATAATACGACATCGCAGAAGTATTTTCGGCGTATATTTCAAGTTCAGATTGAACGAATTGCGTCGCATCGAATCGCGTTGAGCTGTCAGGAAGGTCGTTAAGGTTTAGGAAATTCTGGTACCGGTTTTTTGTGGTGTATATCATCCAATGAAGCGGGAGGGCGGCGTGTCAGACTTTTATTGTCTAAAACGCACCAGGGTTCTTTCAGTTGCTTGAGCCAGGACCGCGGTAACTCTCTTTCAAATTTATCCGCGACCCAGACAGGCATCGGCATTAGCAGACCTCGTAAATATTTGCTGACATCTCTTTGAGGCACGCATGGAACACTACACGTCGTCGACTCGGGCCTGGTCTTTATCAGACGGTAAGCCACCCATTACTCGCCGTCCGCAAGCCCGCGCCTACGGTGGCCGGGAATCGGCTTGCGACTCACGACGTCCAGGGCGTCTCCTGCGGTGGGTAGGGCGTCTCCGTTGCGTCTCCCTCACGCGTTCTATGGTACCTCTAAACTCTGGTAAACTCTGGTCCCTACTGTAGTGTGATTAAGTAGACGAAATTACCCTGCCCTGAAATCTCGGAAAAGTTACCTAAATGAAATTTATATTTTTTATTAGTAATATTTTTGTCTTCTTACTTTTAAGGACTTGCATATGAGTGGATTCCTAGTCCAAGGGGCAATCGTATATTAATGTTGAACAAGTTTACGTATTGGCGAACTAACTCGGGTAGCATATACTACTGTTCGAAGAGATTTTCTGGATGTAAAGCCTCGGTGAGACTCGATAAGTTTGGAAAAATAGAAAAAATCCTAGGTGAACACTTGCACCAACCACCGAGATACATTAAAACTTCAGTGGGAAACTATGTTAGAATAAAATAGTAACATATTTATTCAAGTATCAAGACTTCAAAATTACGAAGACCAGATAATAGTGGATCATCACCGTTGCGGCAACCCATGAGATATGGCACAATACTCGTAGCTACCGACGCTACAATCACACAGTCTAGGTGACTTGAGATCATGCTTAGGAAACTGTTGGAGCTGTCCCACACTCTGCGCACCAGAGAAGCGCACCCTTACATATTTATATTTAATTGTGTGTGGCCAATGTTACATCAATGCACAGTTAAGGGTCAAAAGTGCAGTCTTAATCTCCCAAAATTCAAATGGCTAGTTTTTGTAGATGAAATTAAATTATTCACAACTGGTTTAATGTTTTGTATAGAAATTAAAGTATAGATTATACATATTAATCGTAAACAGTTGAAATTCTTCTGCCTAAAAAAAATGTCGCACCTATTTGTTAGAGTGTGACTGCACTTTTGACTTTAGTACCTAATCAACGAGAAACTGAGATCTTATTGAAGAAATGGCTGAAAATAAAAATTTCATCATCGCAGCAATTTTAATGCGACTCATGCAAATATCCTGCAGATCTGATAATGTTTTGCAACTGGTCGTTGAGTTTTCTAAAAGAGGGTTGAGCTTTCATGCGAATAATGTTGATTGATATTCGCATGATATCTTTTAGATTAAATTGAGACAGCAGAAAGCCTACCTCTGAATTTGTGTTGCAATTTAATTTAAAATATTGATGGTAAAAGCGTTACGTTCTTTTTTTTTTAGGTTTGTGCCTAAGTATTTTTGTTTTATCTGTCGTGTCCTCGGGGGTCGTCCTGCGGGTCACTTTTTTATACGTCTGGGTCAATATTATATAATTAAAAGTGCTTTATGATTTACTTACAGCAATTAATGTATTTTCATTTTGTAAATTCATTTTCTATTCTTTCGAATAAAAAAATGTCCAAATTGGGATGAATGGAGTTATCAAAGATCTTAGATCTATCAATACTACGACAACTTTGAACCGAATTTTCTTGATTTCCGGTCGGATGCTATGTCCAACAACAAAACTTAGAAAAATGTTAAGTGAGGTCTTTAAAATGAATAATAAGCTAAGTAGCTATGCTTGGAAGATGCAATTTCCAGCTGGATGATTTAATAAGCTATAGGTATGTTTTGATCGTCGGTTTCAATATATAAAATTTGATGTAATTCTTGTAGTATTATTTAAAATTTTCTCTTTCTCACTAGGGACTACAACGTGCTCACAACAAAGCTTTATATAAAATTATTCAAACAACTAAATCGTCTTCACCTTTATAATACATAAAATAGTTGAACCTTGTATGCGTAAGCGTAGCCAAATAAAGGCTATCATAGAAAGATGCGTCGTGACAGCGCGACAACATTGCGACAGTAATGTTTCATATATATTGTTAGTCTATAGATAAAATATCCGAAGAACAGTATCTTTTAAATGTGGCTGCTGCAACGCCTGTTAGCAGGAGCCTAGACGAGTTAGATTCCTTTTGGAACCTTTCTTTTTCATTTTGCCTGTTCGCTGGTCTGCTGGCAGAAATTTCTTAAGAAATAAGCAGTGTCCTTTTTATTGTCTTGATGTGTTGTCTTTATGTATTATAATGTGTGTGTACATTAATTATTAAATAAATAAATACACATTTGCAGGCATTCTTTGAAGCCAAATAGTTTTAAGACCATATTAAACTTTCTATGCGTATCAATTTAAAACATTTCCCCTTTCACAGGTTATACGTTTATTCCTAGTCAGAAGGGCAAGTACCTACTAATGTTGCACGACTATACATATTCACAAGACCATCACAGTACTACATACTACTGTTCGAAGAGAAGCGCGGGATGCAAGGCCACCATCAAACTCAACAAAACTGGGACCATCAAAACAGCGAATACCGTGCATACCCATATGCCGCCAAGATATATGAAACTTGCGAACGGAACCTACGTCAGAGTAGCTTGACATAATTATTATTATGATGTCCTTTTTTTCAATTTTTTATTACTATATATATTTTTTAAAGTTTCTTTAAAAAAATGTTTAAAGATATAAAATTATTGAGGCCCATCGGTATCGGGAACAGGGTCCAAGCTACCGGCAGTCAGGGCTCCAGAGAGAGGAACATCCTAACAATACGAGCCGTTTCCAGAAGTACTACTGTTATTATTATTATTTTCAGCCTGAATTATTCCACTGCAGGGCAGATGCCTCCCTATTTTCTTTCCATATCACCCGGTTTTGGGCAATTGTAGACCAGTCCTGCACGTAAGCCCGCGTGCACGAAACGATCGGGGAAGAGCGGTAGCCGAGCGAAGCGATGACCGTTGCATGTAGTCATCTAGTTTAGTTAAAAGGGCTGGTGTCCGCAACTCTAAGCCAAAGCGCGTATTCTGCGTACGGCTGTAGTAACGCCACAATCACATCGCTTGGCCAACGCTCCTTGCCGCTCGTCTGGCTTAGTATCAGTGTGATACATTACTGGTTTCAGTTCGCGATTTCAAGTTCTCTAAGCAAAGTAATTAGTCATAAAAGAAGAAAGTTTGAGTCGTATTAATTAATCGAAAACCATTTGTATTTTAGATTAGGTACATACAAAATCCCATTTTTAAAAGAACGATTGCATATATTTTCAGCTATGGCTCCGTTTTGGTGAACATCTAGTATTTGATAGCCTGATAATCGAGGAAATATAGCAAAAACTAAATATTTCATCAAGTAATTATTATGAAAATTCGTAAATTTTCTGATTGTGCACCAATTTCGCAATTTTTGTACTGAATTTGTACTGAAGTTGAAAAAAATATGTATACCGTTTTTTTTAATGTATTTTCACAAACTTTATTATAAATTATATTAATAGTCGATGCAAAAAACACTTTTCTTTTTCATTATAATTGATAATATCCTCGATTGGTCACCATGTGTCACGTCATAAATGTTAAACGTATTTCACGATATTTCAGTTGTTTTTTTAATTGTCTTAAAATATTCTAAATATTGTGCAAAAATATTAGGTATTTATAACAGCTAATTTTATTTAGTCATGTGCGACAAATGATTTATAAAGGTTAATTTCGAAAATATATGCCTCATGCCATAAACCTTATTTATCATGGGCGCTTTGAAAGTTTTGAACATAAATAAAGTAGTGGTAATTAATTTTACGTGTTAGTGGACCGGTAATTGTTAATTACGGTAAAATCTGGGCTGTATTTTGTAGTTTATTACATTTTAGAAACACATTTATCATATTTGTAATCGTTTTTACATATGAGCTGGTGATATTGATGTATAAAAAAGTAAACAAACACGATTGCTGCGAAACTTCGACTTTGGATATCAATAAACTTCATTATCACTAAATATTTTATAAGCCGAAATTTGTGGAGCCTTTATTTTTATTAATTTATGCATAATATTCTTATTTTTTTTTGGTATTAAACATTATTTACATATCATACTAATGTTTAACATTAATGTATATATATATTTACAAACAATAAAAAACTTAGTAGAACAAAAACTTGAAAATATTAACTCGGTACATTTTCCTTACACTAAATCTCAATATCTCTTAAATGCGTTGACCGATTTTTACAATTCAAACGGACATTTTGGTTTTACGCCTATATCGATAATATAAGACTAAAATAATCTTTTGTCATTATACGACAATCTCAATTTTGTTCTAAAATTCCTTACAATTAACTTTTGTCAGTCTTTAAAGATCAAATTAAGAAACTAATACGAATATTATACTATTTAGAATGAGATAACAACATAGTTAACACATTCTAGTTGCAATCTAGTTAGAATTAGAAAAAAATCTTAAAACTTAGGTATAAATTGCTAGGTACTTGCCTGGGTCGTGGGGCTTTTGGGACCACCTTTAAATAAAATATTATTTTTGAGTAGTATTTTGGGACCACAAATAAAATAAACAAATTTATACATTACAAAAAATATAAACTATTTTTATAAAACAATAAAATACTTCTTTTATTTTAAAAATGGCAGCCTTAGCTATTAGAATTAATCTTAAAAAAAATAATAATAAAATAGTCATTACGAAATATAATTACACATCAGCCTCATTACTATTATAATCAAATAAAAAAATTGGTTACTTATTAGATTTATTATTAATACCGGTCCCGAAAGCCCCACGACCCACTTGGCTATTGGGCGAATCCCCGTCGGTGTCCTAGTTCACAAATAGGGTCTCATTGCCGACTTTTAGGATGTAGTATGACCTTAAAGTGTATGTGTTTTATAAAACACTTAAATATATCAAAATAACCTTCACAACAAAAAAAAATAAATTGATGTTGTTTTGGGATTAGGTCGTCGCACTGCTTTTGAAACATTTCTTGGGGTGTGTTTTTTTTGAGTATTCGTACATAATGGTACAAAGCAAGCACGATAAGTTTTATGGTTTGACATTTATGTATATATTTAGCAATATATTCACGATGATAACAAGATTGAATCGGTTAAACGTCAAAACATAGTATTAGCTGTGTGCTACAATGAGTAGAAATGAAAATTGTGACGTCACACGCGCTCGGGTTTGTTCGGGAACTGTCGGCGTGTTTATGACAGCAAAAAAAAAAAGTTAAATCATAAAACTTATATGTATATGATCTTTCAATTTATTATTGAAAAAAAATTGTTCAATAACCCAATTGGCATATGGGCAAAGTAATCAAACAGTTGCGATGAGATGTTTGTGAAACAGCTTTAAATATTTGTATCTACCCCGTCTTATAGATGTGTGACCTATAAATACTTTGGTTATATTTCGTGTTAATAAGTCAACTACTGAAAAGTTTCTTTTTATATCATCAAATGTATTGTGTTGTACTTAATAAAAATCAATGAATAAAAATCGCCCTTTTCTATTATGCAACCTTTAATTTTGTATGCTGCCAACTTTTTTTTTTGTGTCAATCTTATTGTATGCATGTTTGTTTGTCCGCCTATGTACCACTGTTGTACATGAAGTTTAAATAAATAAATAAATATTTCAGGTTAATATATATAAACTTAGCTACACATTTTCGCGAAAAAAAAAGCGATTGAAATTTTCTACTATTGCTCAAAGAAAGCTAACAGTTGTAAAAATAGGGTTAGAGTAAATAGGGAAGGAGCAATCCTTTATGTTACTGCGAATCATAATCACCCGTCATCGTTGAGCTCCTTAAATTCTGAGTTGAGCTGCACGGTTATTGACAAATGCGTGCACTGACTGGACAGGTCCACTCAATCTGGCTGGTTATTTCCTCAAAAGTCACAAACAAAATGTCAAAATAAGTTTTAGCATATGGACTATTAGGGATGATGACTAAAAAAATATTTTTAGGCCGTCAGTTAGATTTCCAAAAAATATTGGACACGTATTTTTTAAACGTTAACAGACAATAATGAAGATACAGTGCGTTAAAATATTACATGACGTCATGCCTTGGTACACCTTTTACATAGAAGTTACGTCACAAGCCCCCACCCCCGAACTTTGATGCGCTTTATCTTGTTGAATTTTTATTGATTTGAATAAGCAAAAAATACGATTGCACTTGAAATTTTCTTAGAAAATACGTGGGCGATTATCTATCTCTCTATATAATTTAAATTGTGTCGCGCCATCAGGAAGGTCCCACTCTGAGGCTATTTATAATCTCGAAGAAACTATAGGAACTATGGGAAACGCTGAAAAGCTGTTCGTAAACCTCAATAAAAATCTACTCTTATCTCTATCTCATTTAAAATGAGATTACATTGTACTTTTGTAGAAAATGGTAGATATAATGACCTTTTGCTTCGATCGGTGAGATATGCCAATATTTTGTTATTATAAAATGAGATTTACTTGTACGTTTTGATTTAAATTATCATAATAATCATTTGTATTTCTTTTTCTAAGGTTGCCTTTTGAGGAAGAGTGAAAAAAGAATACGGATGTTTCCTGGGTAAAAAAATGGTATTCTAAAAAATACACAAAGATAAATAGTATCGAAGTTCAGGAATGGGGGCTTGTGACGTCACTTTGTCAGTATAAAGCATAGCACACCGTGACGCCAGACGATATTTCAACGCACTGTATCGTCGTCATTTTTATTTACGTGGCAAAAGATAGATACGTGTCAAGTATTTTTAGGTTATCTTACTGATGGACTAAATATATACTTTTTGTCAACTACTCTTTTATAGTGCTTGCTTTACTATGTCTAACGAAGATACAATCGATTTTATGATATTGTAATTAATTGACACGTTACCCCCAGTTTGGGGATCGAACATGATCGCAAAATGGATTTGAAAAATTATCAAGCGCGCCTAAACTACTGTGATTGGCTGCTGGCAATTCATTTCAAACAGACAGACAACGAAGTGGTCCTAAAAGTACTTAGAACCATTAGAACAGTAACTGAGCATGAGGTTCTGGGTTTGATTCCCAGCTCGGGAAAAGTCTTATTGAGTTTTCCATCTGCAATTTCTCAGTAGCCGCCCGGAATCTCAAGTTTTGACCATTTGATGGCAAAAGGCTCGCCTCATATTACATTGGACTGACCTTAGCTGGCGAAATATGGGTATACAATAGTTGCACCTCTGTTCAACCCTTTGGAAAATACAGGCGTGATGTTATGTAAGTAAATAAACCTTTTTTATTTCATTTCAGTTTGCGCACAATATATAGAAACAGTGAGAGGGGGGAAGCTGTTGATGGTCAATGGCTTCACATTTTGGCAAAACAACAAATCTAGACTGAATTTCTATTGTTCTAAAAAGACTTCACTTTGCCTTTGTAAGAGCAGCGTCCGCCTGAATGAAAACGGAGAAATCATTCAATTGAGAGAGGAACACAATCACCCAAAACCTGTATTTAAGAAATTGAATGGGAAATATATCAAAATAAGTGGATAAAGATGCAAGGATTTCTTCGTCGTCGATCCCTCATTGCTAAGGATCCTGAACATAAACGGCGCGTCTTCAAGTTATGCAGTCTTCTGTAGTGTGGACCACTCGGTACATGCGACTTCCAGCAGCTTTCTTAACTGCGTCTGACCATTCTGCGGGGCTCAGCCTTGTATGCGGTTTTTCTTCGACAAAGCAAGAATTAAAAAATATTTAATTTTCAAATTATACAATTCGGCAATGATGCGCTGGTCGACTCAAAGCTCCAGAGCCTTGAACACCGACGACGAGTTGCCAGCCTATCGGTTTTCTATCGGTTAAATTTCGGGGAGTGTGCGATGGAACTGCACAATTTGATTCCGCCTAGCCCTTTCCATCATCGGACTACAAGACGTACGGCAATGCGCCATCGTTACATGGTTGATATCCCACCCATACGCACAAAGCGTTTCGAAAATACTTTCATTGTGCGTACAGCTAAGTAGTGGAATTCCCTGCCGGCGTCTTTGTTTCCTGATAGCTACAACCTAGGGGTCTTCAAGTCAAGAGTGAATAGGTTACTTCTAGGCAAGCGTGCTTCACCTTCGACCACATCATCACTTAACATCAGGCGAGATAGTGGTCAAACGCGAGCCTATAACAAATAAAAAAAAAAAAAATACTAAGGACCATCTCTGTGGCCCATTTTACAGATGATATTGTCAAAGCTTTCCATACGAACCAAGCGTGTTTAGTTAGCATCACCGCCCGTTTACTCTTAGATACTGAGAGCACGTGTAAATTGACAGTTCATTTGTTTGTGACAGCCGAAATTTTTCTCTGGGCTTGCATGTTACATATTAGTACTTAGTGTATTCTGTAAAATCTCACCGTGAAAACATGGAAAAACGAAAGAAAGAAAGAAAAAGTGTTTAATTGTGACAAAATGACATACAATATAAATAAGAGCGGGGTTTAGCATACTAAACCCTTAGAACTACTTAAATTAAGTTAGCAAAGACGAGAAATAAATAAAACCATAATAACTGAAGTGAACAGTTCACTTTACTATTCCATCCTGGAGACAGCTGGATTGACACTTCACCAGACATTTTATCAGAATAGACTGGTTAGAGATGCCATGTTCTGTAAATGTTAGTTACCTATTTAAGATTTTTCATATATTGCTGAATGCGTGTTGTGTGTTTTTAACCCCCGACGGAATAGGAGGCGTGTAATAAGTTTGACGTGTTTTTTTTTTGTGTTTGTGTGTCTATCTGTGTCGCCATATCTCCTAAACGGATGAAACGATTTTGATTTAGTTTTATTTTTTTGAAAGGTGACTTTATAGAGAGTGTTCTTAGTTATGTTTGATGAAAATCGGTTCAGCCGTTAGAAAGTGATACGCATTTTGCTCATTGAATCGGCGTTTTGTTCGCAAGATATCGTGACATAATTACGTGTTTCGATAGATTGTCGATCGAAGCTTGTCTGCAATAGGTAAGTATATAATATATGTATAGTTTAAAAATAATGACATAAAAATTAATTCAAAACAGTATTTTCTTTATTTCAAAATAAAATCGCTGTCGTACATTCTACTTCTTTCACTTGAAATTTTTAACTTACCTAATAAAAAGATCCTATAGAACATCCATGAGCAATGTTATCAAAGTTAATTTAGGTTGTATTTTTGTTAGAGCTCAAAGATTACAAGATGCTCGTAACTCACTTACATTACCTAATATAAACATAATCTCACCCAGTCCCTCACGCACATATGCACACACTCACTCACACACGTACACACACACACGACACGCAAACGTACACACACCGAAACACATGTACCCAAAGCATTAATTCAACCACATACACTACTACACGAACTCTAAATTAGGAAAATAAGTATTTTTGTACTTAGTATTAAGCCAGATCGATACAGCTCACTTTTTGTTGTATTTGTATATATTGTTTTAAATGAATCTCAGAGCCGATCATTGTCTCTTAAGATACAGGTAATCTAAGTTTAAGTGGCGGGGTAAATGTATTAAGTACAATATCAGTTTTGCAACATACAAAACATATTCTACCTATTAGTTGTAACATATCCGCATATTTTCTTGTACCTAACTGTAATTTTCCGTGAATAAAAATATAATATTATTTTAAAAACTTTTTAAGAGATACAATAAACGAAGTTTTCACAGACAACATCACTATCAGTAGTATAATTTATATGAAACCGAGTATCAATACACGGTTCACCCTTAATACAAGTTGGTAATAAGGATAGTTGAACTCGTAATTTTATCACCATTTGCCAGTAAAAATTGTAATTGTAAATTGACAATAATAAATAATTAATACCCCAGTCCAGTAACTATCCCACTGCAGGGCAAAAATCTCTTCTCATACAGAGAAGTCACGGACATTGATCACCACGCCTGCCCAAGAAGGGCGATTTAGAACGTATATTTACAATAAGTCCTGGTGTCCTTACGATATTTTTCTTCACCGTTGTCAGTGGTGTGTCAAGATCCACTTAAAAAGATGACAAATAAAAATGAAAATATATTCTAGGTGACAGGACGACAAGATCAAGGTTTGGAGCTGCAATCGCTGAAGTTACTGGAAAGATAAGTAGTGCCTATGAAGAAAAGGAAAATGAAGCAGCTCAAAAGGACGTTCTTCCAACGTGCATGATAACACATATGCTTAGTCTTATGCCGAGTAAAACAGGAAATTTTAAAAAAATGCCTTGCCAATTTTGTCCTCACTTTAGTAAGAGAACATTGTACACTATTTTAGCATGTTTCCAATGCCCTGGTTCACCCGCTATATGCGAAGTTTGTTTTCGTAGAACACATCGGTTTTAATATAAAAAATACTGCAGCCAGCGCCAGACTCTCAAACTCTTTTTCTTCTTCTTTGCGGTGGCGCTGTTTACGGACGTTTTACGAACGTGAATTTTTCCCTATTTGTATTTTGTTTTGTTCGAGTTTTGTTCCGTCTTTTATGTTATGCGTTACACCGGCCGCAATTACCTCTTTTTCCGAAATTGTCTATTTGTTCAAAGAAATAATAAATAATAAAAAAGATACGTCATGGTTTTTTTATTTTTTAGGAAGCGACTGAAAATATTAAAGCAACAGCAAATACTAATTTCTAAGCAAATATCGTTTTTAATTAAGATATATACTAGGTAAACAGGCATTTTCTGGACTTAAAAATAGTTATTAATATAGTGTTATCATAGTTATAATTTTGTTAGTTTTTTTTTGGTTCAAGTCTAGTCAACTTTGTAAGTGACGCAAAAAACGAAGTTATCACAAGCAAAATAGGTCTGTGTAATTTCTATGAAAGCGAGTAAAGATATACGGTTCACCCTTAATACAAGTTAGTAATTCGTATGGTTGACCTCGTATTTTAACAATATTTCCCAGTAAAAATAACTGTCGAAATTGTTAGTTAACAATAATAAATAATAACTACCAGCATGTAGGTGTATCCCCCTGCAGGGCAAAGACCTCTTTCCATACAGAGAAAGCACGAGCATTGCTCATCACGCTTGCTCAAGACGGGCGATTGTTAACTATATATGTCTAGGTTTCCTCACGATATTTTCCTTTACCGTTGTCAGTAATGTCCAAGAAAAACTTTAAAAAACCCACAAATAAAAAAAAAGTGCTTCTAGATGACAAGACGTCAAGATCAAGTTGTGGAGCACAGGCGCAACGCACTGCAATAATTGAAGTTAATGAAAAGACAAAGACAAATGATGCACATCAAAAAGACGATCTTCCAGCGAACATTAGAACACATATACTTCGAATTGTTCCGAGTAAATCTGGACGTTATAAAAAAAGGACGTGCGAAATTTGTGAGGATAAGAATTTTGCTAACATCACTATTTTTTCTTGTGTCCAATGCTCTGGCTCACCTGCCATCTGCCAATGTTGTTTTCGTCGTCGTCATCAGTTTTAGATTAAGAATAAAGGGTCCGTAAAATAATAAATTGACAAATCTGCAGACTGCACGATCGTTTTTTTTTTATTATTGATAGGCTGATCACCATCTCACCTGATCGTAGCGCCTCTGTCTCGCACAATGTGTCGCGGCATTATGATGAGCGATGGCCGGGTTGCCCGGATGTGACGCATATTAATTTTTTTATTTGTATTTATTTTTCTAGTTTCCTGTTTCGTCATTTCTTTCTTTTTCCAAAATTGTTTATTTGATAAAAACAACTTTTTTTTTAACTGTCATGGTGTTTTATTTATAAGAAAGCAACTGAAAATATAAGCGTAATAGTAGTAACAAACTTCAAAAAAAATTGACGATTTTAATTTCGATTCATGTTAAAGAATCTCTTTAGTAAAAATGAGCATTTTCTGGACCTAAATAATCATTAATAACAAGTGTTATTAAAGTTATAGTTCTGTAGTTTTGCAACATCTACCAGTAGTATAATTTCTATGAATGTGAGTATTAATACACAATTCGCGCTTAGTACAAGTTGGTAATACTCGTAAGTGTAGTTGAACTCGTAATTTTGTCAATATTTGTCAGTAAAAATAATTATGGTTATGAATAAAAAGTCCGTAAATTGACAAAGCTGCAGCCTGGGCTATCGTAGCGGCTACGTCTAGCACATTTTGCTGAGCGATGGCCGGGTTGCGCAGATGTGACGCGTGTTTTCCTTTTCTATTTGTATTTAGTTTTTCTTTCTTTTCCTTTTTTTACAAAATTGTTTATTTGAAAAAAAAAATAAACAATTAAAAAAATATCGTGTTTTTCATTTAGTAAAAAGCGACTGTAAATATTACCGTTATAGTAGATAATCAATAATATCTAATCAAATCTCGTTTTTAATTTAGATTCATGTGTAAGTATCTTTCGTGTGTGTATGGGCATTTTCGGACCTATTAGTGACATGAATTGTGCACTTATAGCCGTCAAAATGTGCTGTAGCCTCAAAACCGGCGGAAAAACTGTAAACAATTTTTCTTGAACGCGAAGATATGTTCCATCGTCGCCAAATAAGTTGGGATAAGAGCAAGAGAATGATGATGATTTCCAAAACTAGATTTGATCGTAGCAAAATTGTAGACAGTGCTTTTAACATTAAATAATGCTTCACAACACACAAGTAAACCACAAATTAATATCTCCCAACTTTCAGGTTTGCCCAACTACAAGTTTATTCAGACAATTCGCGGTAAAACCTTGCTGATGTTCAACGGCTACACGTACACTGAAAACAATAGAGCCAAGAACACTTACTACTGCTCCAGAAAGTACAAAAGCTGCAAGTCCAGTGTAAAATTCGATGACTACGGCAGGATCACAAGTGTGAAAATGGACCACAATCACGCTCCACCGGTCTACCGCTCAACCCAAAACGGACTCTATGTCAAATACAGCACTGATCAGAATCCTTCGTTGTATAGTTACAATCGTATGCCTAAGCGCTTCGTAAAACAACAGAACTCCGGTTTTTGAAAATAAATAATCGTCGTGTCAAGTGATGCGATTGGCTGTTTATGAACAACCTCTTAGCCAATCACAGCGGCTAACGTCTGTTAGACAATTTGTCTATTCAATTTAGCTATATGGTTTTCGTAACAGTTTTTGGGTCGTTATTACTCATATGCATATGTCCTTATGGTGACAAAGCAATTTTCACAGTCGACTATGCTAGAAGTATTATGGCCCAATAAGATCTCTTATTGCGCAATAATTTGTGATTCTATAAAAACTTGTCATATATTTTAGTATAACTTCCGTTATCTTTTTTATTATTTATTAATCTTGGTTGTAATTTTGAAATAGTACATTGAACTACTTATATTTATTCATAGTCGACCTAGTAACTGCTTTACCACTCAAAGATAAATGTCCCTTGCATGTCTTAAAACGAAAAGGTCTATTAATTTGTCTATGTGTCACATAGTTTCAAGTTCAATCTAAGTGAAATGTTTCTTAAAATGTTGTCTGTCTTTGACATGACAGCCATTACGAAAGCGACTATACGATCTTCGAAATACTTTTTTGGTAGCTGTAAAAATAAAATTACAAAATGTGACTTACCGGTCTATTCTGTAAAAAGTTCAACGTGAAACTTAGGTGACGATGTGAAGTGAGATGTTATTCTATCCGATGCTTGGGATTGAAAGTTCACTTCAAGTTTAGTTCACCTAAGTTTACACGGTGATCTTTTTACAGACTAGTACTGTTACTATAGCAATAATTTTACATCGTTTTAATGATAGTGTTTATTTTTAATTAAATATCAAACAATAATAACCATGAACTTAAGTATAAACATAAACACTCTTAAGTAACTATTAATAAACGAGAAGTAAAATGAAAAACAATAAGAAAAGTTATAATCCATAAACATAACATAGTGTGTGCTTCACACACATTGTGCTCGGGTGGCCAAGTGGTATCGGCCGCGACTTATAAGTTGTAAGTCGTGGGTTCGAGCCCAGGCAGGCACTTTGTGTAAATTATTTCATCACCACTGCTCTCAAAACGGTGAAGGAAAACATCGTGGGTAAACCGGCATGTCCTAGAACTAAAAATTCGGAGACATGTGACATCCACCAACCCGCACTGGGCCCGCATGGTGGATTACGGCCCATTCCCTCTCACAGAGAGGAGGCCTGTGTCTCAGCAGAGTGGCTGATGAAGTGATGTGATGATGTATGATTCTAGGCTGGTATAAGGGGGTATAAACTCAGCATCTATGATAAGATTAACTTTTTTGGATTAAACAATACTACACTAATACACTAATATTATACTATACTCTCTTAGTTAGTATTATATTATACTCTCTTAGTTATTATGATTTACTGTTGTTTAGAAGAGTGTAAGTTACATAGATAAAATATAATTACTGTATCGAATATACATATTTTTATTTTTAGAGCTTTTTTGTTGCTATTTATATGTAAGAATAATGATAACTACAGAAAAGCAATAAACTCTTTTCTCTATATATTTTTCAATTAGAAAATGTACTTTAGGAACAATATTTTCTTGCAATGAAATACGAGGGGAGTCCTACAAGTTAGCGGAATATTTACCTAAAAAAGGTACATTTTATGGAAAATATTCTGCGTACTTTTGGACCTCCCTATGTGTGATACGGCTAATATGTGAGAAGCAGATGCCATGGATACGGATTGTACGGTGTAAATGGTTTTTTAAACGACTGATCGTTGGTCCAGTCACTTGTTATAAATAAAAAAGGTCATGTCTCGTTGCGAGAAGCCTTATAACTAGATAGTTTTTGGTAGCATTCATTAGTAATATTATTACTGATGTTTGGCTAAGCAATGGACATAATTATTCGATATTCGAGACGCGATACGTGATGTGACAAATAATGACAATATTTAACCTTGTTCTTGTTTTTCTTTCTTTTCTGGTCATGTTGTTTAGGGTCGGATCTCGTCACTTTCCTACGCCAAGTTTTTATGTCTAGAGTTGTCTGTTTGGGCAATTGGGCTTGCTTGAGATCTCTTTCTGTATTGGTCCACCAGGTCAAAGGCTGGTGGTCTTTATAATATGTGTCCTTCTTACCCAAATAAATCGGCAATGCGGTTATTAATTTACCTTTTTTTTAATGGACTTTGAGTCATGTGACGGAAAACATAATTTAAAAGTCGGACTTCTTTATTGTAAGCGGCTCAGGTTTTGTAGGCGGACCTGCATCTTCTGATTTAGATACTTATGTCCTTTGTTTAACCAGTCATATATAATGTATAACATGATGTTTATATAGCTTAAAGCATTTTATAGTTACTTTAAAGTTAGTTGTACAAATATATTGGATATTAATATTATTTTGTTGTTGTTATTTTTTTCAATTACTTTCGATAGTAGAGCTTGAAATAAAAAAATGATACATGAACCGTGTTTTAAACAAATCCAAAAAGATTTTTACAAAACAACTACCAGGATTTTGTTGTTCGAAATCATTTGGATGACGATATAAACGTTTTGGGAATACTTTCCCTGTTCTTTCAGCTAAAGAGCGAAATTATGCCGGTCCGTATTTCCTGAATATATTAGTAGGTTACTTCTAGGTAAGCCTGCATACCATCAGATGAGATAGTGATCAATCGCGAGCCTATATATTACTAAAAAATATATACGAGGTTATACTCGCCGTTGTCGGTGACAAACTACAATCAAAATGCCTACATATGATTTGATTTGTTTTAGAAAGTACTATTTTTAAGTATAAAACACACCGCACCGGTGGACCTCCTGAAAATTTCAAGATAATCCAGCAAAGTTACACGTGAGTAACACTGAAGGTGACCATAGACCCAGTTGGTATATATTAATGAATTTAATACAAATGTTTAAGACTACACAAGCGCTGTTTGTTTCTGTGGTATAGTATAATCTTCCGGAGTGAGGTCACTAATAAAGTTGTCACCAAACTTAATCATGCGGAATAAAGAGCCTACTTTTAATCAGATTACTTTAATCTGAGCTATAAAAATGGCGGTTTGGCAGCTGTTGTAAAGAAACTATGCGACACTGCCTTATTTATTCTACAGATAAAAGTTATCGAACTATTTAAAAACAACTCTAAACTAAATGTAACTGACTCTTCCAGAAACATACAAAATGATACCGACAAAACGGGGAAAGCATTTGCTGATGTATCAAGGATACACCTTCTCACAGCAACATCGGTCCTTAAACTACTACTGTTCCAAGAAAGACGCTGGATGCAAAGCTCGAATCAAACTGGATAGAAATGGGAAAATCCGGCCTGAGTCTGTGCCCGTGCATTGCCATCTACCACCAAAGTACATGGTCATGTCCCAAGGGGAATATGTAAAACTGTCTTAGATAAATTTACCATAGTGTATCTTTTCTGATACGTCCTCGAATCCTTGACCCTCCGTAAAGGAATTCCGAGGTCGGTTCCAGGTTTTAGGTTGAATGTCACTTTCACTTTTTTTATTTATCCTATATTGTCCTCTGGTGGGCAAAAATCAGCTATCCTATACTTTGCCAGTCTTTTTGTGTTTTGTCTTCTCCAGTCTAAAAGTCATTAATAAATTATGGATATTTTTGCTTTCAAGATCAATGTGACAGTTATCGTACATTACTGCAGCGGCCAGCAAAAGAGGCATTTATGGACGAACGTGCAAACGTAGGCCGAGGCGAAGTCGAGGCACACATACGTAAGTCCATCAATGCCTAGTTGTGGCCTAGGCCAATAGTCCTTTTCTCAAATAATGCGCGGAAATTGAAACTAAGTAGTCAACTAAGTAGTAACTAAGTAGTAACAACTAAGTAGTAACAATTAAGTAGTCAGTAAGTTTCCAAATCAACCAACCAAAAGTTGTTTTCCAAACAACGAACAATACTTTTTTTCCTGCGTTAGTGTTTATTTGTTTTTTTTTTTTTCAATAAACTGCTTTCTATTTGCCACCCAGTTCGAAATTTAAATAAAACCCTTTTTTTTAAGTTACCTCCTTGGTTGCCATGTTTCGGAGTAAAAGATCGTTCCATTTTTAAATTACACGACAGATATGAGTTTACTATGTAATTTATTTGGCCGCTAAACACGACAGATATGGATTTCCATTCAACTTTTGCCGGCCGCTGCTCGCACGTATTGGGACCAGTACAGCAATTTCGATTTATCTCGAAGAAGGTTGTCAAAATAATGCTTAAATTTCCAAGCATGTTTGAGAAAACTACCTTTAACACTGTGCCATTTCAATTTATGGTGGTATTTGTGAAAAAATAGCAATTACGAGGGCGCTAATCACAAGTATTGCATTTAGCTGTTAAGTTCGAATTTATTTTTACCGTCATCAGTTTCACCATTAGAAAACAGTCATTGTAATGTAACACGTCTTTGTTTACCAAACAAATCAAGCCTAGAAAAGTATTGATTTTTGTACCTAGTATTTTTAAACCAGATGCAATAACATCATACCTATTAACACGATAGTCTTAAGTAGAATTGTTTTTGAACTAGTTAATGATATAGACCGTTTTTTTTAAGTTCTAGTGAGAAAGGTATACTTTATTTAACGGTCACGCCTACAGCTATATAATTCAGTTTGTAATGTTCTTAAGAAAACCTGGAAGGATGTCCCAAAAAGTTTTTATTCATGGCAGCTATTTCAACGAATTTCTTTTGTAACTATCTCGATATTTATGTCATGAAGAAACTTAGCTTTTTTATGTTAAATAGAATATAAATATATGTACATGTTTTTTTTGTAATAATTTACGTAGCCAAGAATGACAACTTAGTACCTAATAATAAGTATTAAGTAGGTATATATAGGTATTATCAATACCTATGTTAGATTATTTTACTAAGAAAATAAATACTTTCATTTTATTACCTACATCATTTTTTTTATTCTTTTCTGTAGCTAGTCTATGCTGTGAAAATCGCACCGTTTAGACTTTGGTGAAGCTGTCATTTCACCTGATGCTAGCATAGCCCTAGGGATTGACAGCTCACTTCACCTAAATGTTGACGGTAATTTTTTTGCAGAATAACACCACAGATGTAGATTGTGAGTGCTGTGTATTCTGTTTTCGTCTCTTAATAAGCTCTTGACTGATTAAAAGGGACATTAGTCACTTGAAACAATTGTTTTTCTATTGTTTCTGCTGATTTACCTCAAAGGGTTTAAGGGTTTTTTTTTCAGTGGAAGTTTCTGACTGGCGTGGATCCAGCATTTTGCTCGGGTGAGAGGGGGGTCTAATGTTTGTCACTGAGGGGAGAGAGGAGTCTTTGAAAAAGTGTTTGCATTTCAGATCAGATTGACCTTGATTTGATTGACGGTAGCTTATTTTTTGACCTGTCATTGATGTTTCTAGAATATATAGGGTGGCAGGCTCAAATACTAGTAGTGCGTAACCATGGCCCTTATTTATGGCTACAGGGTGACTGACTAAGTGCCCAGAGCGGAAAAAATCTCACAATTACCCGACCTCTGTCATAAATTTTTCACAAACTTAAGAAATTGTCTGCCTTTCCCATCCTTCCAAGAATGACGAAGACAATTTATCAAAGTCTAAGTAAAAATCCACAAATGAAAATATAGGTTTAGGCTATCTCTATGTCTAATTTGGAGTTTTAGACTCGGTTTGGCGAAACACAGACGGGGCCAATGCCCCTTCTTGTATCCGCGCCTGATTTCTGAGCTACCGTCTATTAATGTTCTGATATACGGCGGTCACGCATATCTAGAAAATCCGAATTTTCCATTCTTCTTTTGCTGCAAGAACATTATTGGCTGTCGAGCCCGGATTCGATTCAGAAGGAACGGATTTCTGGAGGTCATCGAAGATTTTCATAGACTTAAATTTAAATGAAAATGTAACAAATACCCTATGTAACTGAATAAATAAAAAACAAGTTCTTTAATCACCTTTACTATTTTATCCCCGAAACTCCTTCAAAAAGGTGAGTTCCTTCCTACTAACATTGGTTGTAAATAATTATGATAGATTAAATAAAACCTAAGTGAAGTAATAAGGACTGACATATGTTATTTTTTACTACAGATTACCCATATGAATTCGTGAGGTCACAGAAGGGCAACATTTTGATTCTCATCAACGGCTATTCCTTTACACAGTCCATTAAAGGGCCTATGAGTACTACTTGGGTGTGTTCTACGAAGAAACCGGGATGCAGAGCGAGGCTCCGGCTGGATAAGCAGCATAACATCATCAGTCTTAACAACGATCATCCTCATCCACCCCGAGAATACCGTCTTGTTGATGGGGAGTACTATTTTATTTAAGACAAGCCATTTCCCGCTGCTGGCTCCCGTGGCCCGCAGGACCTCAGGACCTGTTATTTTGTCGGAATAAAAAGTAGCCTTTGTTACTCAAGAATAGAATAGAATAGAATAGAATATACTTTATTGAAAGAAAGAAAGAGATTTTTAAAATTGATTAAATACTTTTTGAGTTTATCCATTACAAACAATCAAATCTTGTCTATATATATATATGTGCAAGTTCTTTTTGGTACTTGTGACCTACTGCAAAAAGCCCCAAATATCGCTTTGTTTCGTTTGATTCGCGATTTTCGGCCCATCCTATATATCAGTGTAGACAAAGAAACTTACAAATAATCAAATCGTTCCTCTTTATAATGTTAACCGCATTTTTCGGCATAAGGACGGCTCGCCGTCCGCAAGGCGAGTAATGGGTAGCTCACCGTCCGATAAGGACCAGACCCGAGTCGACGGCGAGTAGTGTTCCACGCGTGCCTCAAAGAGATGTCTGCTAAAACTGAAGGGCTAAATTTGAAAGCCGGCCTCATCTAGTTTTAAAAAATACGATCGACATGTAAAAGTGTTAGTACAAACCAAGTTACTGAAATAAAATAAAATATTTATATTAAAGAGAGTTACTGCGGCCCTGACACAAGCAACTGAAGGAACATGGGTGGGTTTTAGTCAGTAAAAATCTGACCCAGAGCGGGAGAAGTCATTGGATGATTTCAAACCCAAAAAAAAGGCCTCCTCTCATACACGATCGGTACAATCATCGGCACGGTTCTTGAGCGCTGAGCTTCACGTGCGCAAAAGACAATTATTGGGTCCCTCTGGTGGTATGAAGTGAGGCGCGGGGGCGGGGAAAGTGCAGTGATTGGCCCGTAGCGTATCGCGTCATAGCCGTCAGTCGTGATTCGTTCTTTACTCTTGTTGCACGTACCTCACGACGACGAGTACAATTCCGGCCAATTTAATTGCTACAAATTTTTAAACTGCATCATTTTAAATTGTCTGGTAAGTTAGAACTCAAATATGTTATGTGATTTTTTTATTAATTAGACCTTTGTTATAATAATAAAAGGTGATATTTATCGAAAATATAGCAGGAAAAAAATTAATGTCAGTTTGTAATTATAGCAAAACTATTATTTTTCATTACTAACTATACAACTATACTTACAAACTATATTGTTTTTCATTTCATTAATGAACAATGAAGTTAGAGGTCAAAAATGTTAACAAAAAAAAGTATGTAGGTACGTTGTAGATTTTTTAGTAATTTTTGACAAACTATAAGAACTAAGTTATAATTTTAAATTAGAAATACTTTTGTTAGTTACCTTTTTTTTTTATCTCAATTTCCATTTCTCAATTTAATAAATCATTATTTAATCTTATAAGTAAGAAATTACGTAGACCGTAACTTAGAAAAAATAAATAATAAACGGGTGTGCGTTTTATTTGTCATAAGTGTACGATGCGCAAAGCGATCCCCACTCTTCCGCCGAGCGCTCAAGAACCGTGCCGGTATCTGTAACAGCTGCATAAAAATCGGTAATAGCTTCACAGCCGCTGTTAAGGGTCGGTAATAGTAACGCTCGACTTAGTCACATTTTAAATATTTTTTTACAAGACAATCCTTTATTTAATTACAGCTAACTCACTAAGTTACTACATTTTTTAGTACATTGAAATACATATTTTATACATATACACTAGCATAAATTTAAAATTACCTTGACGGTGTCTTTAATACCTGCGTTTACCTTATGATACTAAGCTATAGTGTAGTCTTCTATCAGTAAAAGATTTTTTGTAATCTTATCTGAATTGCCAGAGATTATCCTTTGCAAATATATAAACATAAAATGTTCCCTTTTCTTTATAATATTCAAATAAATAAATAATATTAGTCTAGACTACCGGTCCGTCACGGCTTTTTCCTGTTATACGTTATTATGTTGTATATGTCAATCTGGAATAATGTAACTTTCATATGATTAAACAAGTTTTCAAACAGTTTGTGGTGCCAGAGATTACCCTTTTCAGACATATATATTTTCATAAATAGTATAGAAGTATGTAGTTACATTCGCTCGTCTTCTTCAACAATTTTTGCGAAATGGCAAAAACAGCAAAGACAGCGTAGCTGCTTAGCAGATTGCGTGATAGTATCAAAATGATAGCACACAGGTGAGGAATCTCACCCAGAGGACTAAATCACTCTTAATTATTAAAAACTAACATTTTATTTAAGTTTTTATTGTCTTTATGGTAATGGAATCAAATTAAATAAATAATTACGCAGCTTAATCAATAGACTGTTATCTTAAATAGTTACAATACAGAATCTAGGAAAAAGACACTTGTATTCTTTATATTTTATGGTATCCTAAGCTATTGTATAAGTAACACATCGCTTATTTTTCGGTTTTAATTAAGTTTATTCGATTTTAGTTTTAAATTAATCGGTAAAAAAATGGTAGCTGCAGATATCGCAAGAAAAGTATGCGCTTTAGAAATAAAAGTCGTTTCCATTGGCGCAACGTTCGTGCTAATTCGGAATCACGAAGGCAAATGAAGAGTATACCTTTGTTGATTTAACTGTGTCTTATATTCGATCTCAATCAAGAAGTTGTATTTTTGTAATAGGCTTTTTTATGAATATTGTCTAACGTGTTGAAATGTACTGATGAAATTATTGTTGAAACGTATGCTTTGTTTTGTTAATAATGATAAAGAATAATAAATCATGTACTCATTAAAGAAACTGTATTTGAATCCACCATAGTTAACTAAAGGTAGGTGCCAAGCCCAGTAAGTCACATGACTTATTGGGATCGATTTCGGTAAATGATAAGTTAAAACATTCGATGCCAAGGACTTGGCTCTCGAGTCCGACACAATGGCTTTTTAATTGTTTTAGTAATTACGGCAGCGAACGTGATAATACAATATATTTATAATCCCATCTATACGCATGAAACATTTTGGAAATACTTTCATTATGCGTACAGCTAAGGAGCGGAATTTCCTGCTGGAGTCTGTGTACCCTGATAACCACAATCTAAAGACTGTGGTGAAGAATGAGGCTGTGTGTGATAGAAAAATGGAATAGTGCTTGAAAAATAACAAGGTACTCTTCTCAAAATTGTGCTAATAAACATACATTTGCAGCTTACATGTTTTATATCTTCAATGTTATTTTTTTCTTGATAAACATGTTCATCGTTAAGGACCTCTCCTCGCGACCCCGACTTGCACTTGGCTGTGATTTTGCGGAAATATTTATTTATTGTGACGTCTTTTGTACTTTGTTTTAAAAGATAGGAGAATGAGAAAAAATAAGAACGAGAAGATAATGAAAGTAAAGAAAAAGAACGAAAGGTTGGACCCACAAACTTTACGAAATGCGATAGAAAAGGTTATGTCAAAAGAAATGAGTTTGAGAGAAGCTGCATTACGCTACAACATTTCAAAAAGCACTATCTGTGGTAAAAAATCGCTATTGAACCGTGGACAAGAAGTGACATTAGAACCAAAGATTGGTGGATTTTCTAACACCTTCAGACCGGAATATGAAGAAATTTTATTGAAACAGATTAAAGATTTATCCAATGGAGGTCTACCGCCTACAAAAAAGGAGTTTCTGAAGTTAGCTTTCGACTTAGCTGAAGCTTTAAAGATTCCTCATCGATTTAATAAAGAAAAAGGTATTGCTGGTATGAAGTTTTACAACAATTTCTTGCAGAGATATCCTGATATAACGCTGAGATCATGAGTGACAAAGAGCTTGATGAAATGAGATCCTTCATTTGTCGATTAACTAAAATATACTCTCAACTATTCAGATTGTCCGACTAGTATGTAGCTACATGGACAGCTCTGTCATTGGCCACGTTCAAATCCTGAAAGGTGCAGGTGGCTTGGCATGAAGGCAGACTAGGACGTGGGCCTTATCCTGCGAAGGGCCTCCACACTTGCACTGTGTTATGGATGGGTATATGATACTCCATTTGGCCAGGTTGTTTCTACAGCGACTAACCTGGGCCTGGGACGGTTGAACTATATTTTTCTCTTTCAACCCAACCGCCAACTTTTCATAATTCACTGACATCCGACATTAGAAAACCCTGTGTTGATTCTGCTAGATGACCATTAAGACATTAGTGGTCATCACATTTTGCAGAGAAAAACACATTCGTTTGATAAGCTCTTGATCTTATGCCACCAATAAAGTACAACGTCTGGATAGAACATTCATGAAGCCATATAAAGGTATAAACAACGATGTGACGTTTGTTTTAGGCACATGCTGGGTCTCGGATAACAGACTACGATATTGCTTGTCACGTCAATAAAGCGTTCACAAAAGAAACTGTAATGACTAACATAGAAACTACTTGCGTGGTGTGCTTAGAGGTTCAAGACTGGATTAAGAGGTCCAGCGGTTGGAACCCACCCGGTTCATGAATCATGAGCACGCATCTCTGAATTCCTGATTTAGATGATTTTTTTCACAAACGAAAATACGAAAATAACATGTATTCCGTTAAAATTATTAGTAACCAAAAACAATCCTGAATGCATTAAAGAATTCCAAAACTAAAAAAATCGATTTTTGAGTTGTATTTTGAAACCAGAGTCATCTTTTCGAATTACTTGAAATACCTGAGGACGATTCCCGTATTTTTAAGAACGTAGGTACGCGTCCTAAAATTGGTCTTAGTATTTCCAAAGAACCTTTATTTGCCATACTTTTCCATATTGATTCCCTGATTGATTGTCATAACGGGCATGCGTGTATGACTCATGTCTGAACACAAATGAATCAAAAAGAGTATGTTAGGAAAAAGGCGTGCGTGAGTTTATTAACCCCCGATGGAAAAAGAGGGGTGTTATAAGTTTGACGTTTGTACCAGTGTGTTTATGTATCTGTCTGTGGCATCATAGATCCTAAACGGATGAACCGATTATGATAAAATTTTTTTTGTTTGAAAGGTGACTATCGAGAGTGTTGGTAGCTATATTTGATGAAAATCGGTTCAGCCGTTTTAAAGTTTTGGCCATTTTACAGTTTGAATCGGGGTGTTTTCGCAAGATATTGTGTCATAATTACGTGAGCATTATATAGCATGAACTAAAAATGGGCTATTTTCAAAAAAAGTAATTTTACTTGCGTATCTCAGCGACATATATACGTACAGTATTTATGTCATTGAGATGAGACTGTGACTAGATATTGAACAATTTATTTACGGGTAAATTGGCCTTCTATTTGTTTCCACAGGCTACAATTACGGATTCGTGAAATCACAAAAAGACAAGCAGTTGATTCTCATTGGCGGGTACACGTTCTCAAAATCTACCGGTGGGTTTTGGCGCTGTTCTACGAAGAATCCGGCCTGCAAGGCAAAACTGAAGATGGATCATAATAATGAAATAATAAGCCTTTTTAACGAACATCCTCACCCACCTAGAAAATATTGTTTGTTCAATGGGGAATACATTCGTATGTGATTCATTATATATATATCTGAAAAATGGGCAATCTCCTTTCAGTTATAAATGTTGCGTGTGTTTAAGTTCTTTCAGTCCATCCAAATGTTGACAATCCAAAGGTGGACATCAGTGTCAGGCGAAAGACCGTCCATTGTAACCATTGAATTAAGAATTTAGTTAAACATTTTGAAGATTAATAAAGTATTATCCTCTCTGTCCATCCTCTCCCTGGTTTTAATTAAACCAGTGTTATTCAACGTGCTCAGAAAATTTCTGGATACAAATCTGATCCTAAACTCTTTACTTATAACATATTTTGCGATAATGGATCCGATCCGTGATGATTCGATTATGATGTGAAAATTGGTTTAATATACTTCGAATACCTAGGTACCTACTGTCGTTGTAAATTTTTGTCATAATAAAGTAAGTATGTACATATATTTATGTATCTATTTTGTTTACGTATAGGTATGTCTTCGTGAATTCACAGCAAGGCAAACTGTTGATTTTTATAGGAGGATTCACCTTTAGAAAGAGCGCTGCGAATACTTGGATCTGTTCTACGAGGAACCCAAAGTGCAGGGCTAACCTCAAGGTGAATCGAAATCAGAAAAGCACCTGGCTGTACAATGAACATCCTCGCCCACCAAAAAAGTGTGTTTTACTCAACGGCCAATATTTTGTTGTGTAATGCATATTTCTTGCATGTTATAACACTGGGCTAGGCAAGGTATTTCACTATGAAGAGTCTGTTTGTCATTGACACGCTAAGAGGAAAAATACTTTCAGTGTAACTGTGGCCCAGTGTATTTGTGAACAACTTCAATTTTGTCTATTGTTCTTTCGTCTGGCTTATTACATACCAAAAACTACCACCTCATTTCATTAAAAAGCCCTTACAGCATGTTGGTCTAATCGGTATCTTGAAAATGCCGATGAGGTGAGGCGGCAAAGAATTATGTTTTTGAACTAATTAAAAAGTTTGTTCACAAATTCGCATTTGAGGCATGGGCCACATTAACTGCTGGTTTTTAATAATTAATTAAGGAACAATTAAAATTGGAATGCTGTGGTAACCTGCAACAGTGTACTTGCGAATCCGTTGTTGACACAGCAATTCTTTCTTTCTTTTTTATGTGGGGGACTATATAAGTCCTATCGCAAATGTCTCATACAACTTTTTTTTTTTTTTTTTTTTTTTTTTTTTTTTTTTTTTTTTTTGTCGACGGGGAAAATCATCTTATGACAAATCCCGCTCTTGGGTGGAGCGGGAGATAGTGTCAGACTTGTACTGACTAAAAACCCCGCGCCGTTCCTTCTAGCCTTCATACCGGGGCTCAAATCTCATACAACTTGCTGCACAGTCACTTTAAAGCATTCTACTACTAACAGATTTTATTACAAGACTACTTTTTTACTAATTACTTTTTTAAAGTTCTAATGAATGTGAAGCAGCAGTTTAGCCCAACCGCAGCTCTATAAACCCTATAAGGACGATGCTACGGATCTTCAAAGATTGTCCATTTATAACCGACTTCCCAATAAGTAGGAGGTTTTATGTTCGACATTATGTTTGTGTTTGTTTTTTTTTTGTGTTTGTTCACCGATATCTGCGTCAATTGTGGATCGATTTTGAAAATTCTTTTATTTTTTGAAAGAGTGCGTTCCGAAATTGGTCCCATTTTAATTTGGTGAAGATCTGTTGAAGAATTCCGAAGATACGAGTAAACAACATAACTATTCAATAACTAACGGCAAATCTCTCGGGATTGCTGCAATCGTATGTCTGTTTATTTTTTATACCATTTTATAACAACAGCACGCCAGTACCTCTTAAGGGGTACGCAGATCTCTCATTTCACCGGTTATGTTCAAGTTTCATGATATTCGGGTAATCTTTTCTGGCTTTATAGGTACTTTACTAAACAACTTGCCTATTGGGTAGGTAAAACTAAAAAGTGGAAAAAAAACTTGTTACAAAAAATTACTAACTACCGATTTCCAAATAAAAAAACTACATGTGAAAAATAACTTTATTTTTGGAAGTCGGTGTCCATAACGCAATAAATTGATACCTATAAAAGACACCGACATCCAAAAATAAAGTTATTTTTCACTTTGAAGTTTTTTTATTTGGAAGACGGTAGTATTTTTTTTTGTAAAAAGTTTTTTTAGAAAAGTTTAGTATGCTTTGAAAGCAAAAAATGAAAAACGTCCCAAATTTTGCACGTGCTGCTCAGCGAGCACAAGTTTTTCGTAATTGCAAACGTGGAGTCACACTACCCTAACTGGTCCAGATAACATACAAAAAAATTCATAACTGCATCAAACTTTGCAATTTTAATGTCGATTACTACTGAGCTATATGTCACAGAACTGACATGCATGCCTGTAAATTATGAACAACTAAAAATCTTTAACGATAGTATTAGTAGTACCTACTTAAATCCTACTATTATAAACGTGAAAGTTTGTGAGGATGTATGTATTGATATTTGTTACTCTTTCACCCATAAACTACTGAACGGATTTTGATGAAACTTTATTCAAATATAGTTTATACATCTGAATAACACATAGGCTATAATTTATAAGGATATTGTGAGTAGTATTTATACCACGCGGGCGAAGCCGTGGGCGGCAGCTAGTATATCATAATATAACACTTAGTTAACTTCGTTTAAAATAGATTATAATATACCTACCTACAATAGGTATAGAATACAGGACCTTGGAGTTAAAATACACTTTTGATGGACGCATCAGAGGGTGCTTTGCCTTCAGAACCTTCTTCAACTGTCCAGCCCGTACATATAGTAGAATTAAGTGATGTACCTAATTGTATTAGGGCGAAAGGCGACAAAGTCATTTTATTATTTAAATAATCTCATTGTTTGCTTAGAAATTCTTTGAAAATAAATGGCTTATTATTATTTATACAAATAAATAAAATTGAAGTGTCTGTTTGTAATATCAAAATATCAATATTTTATTGAATGCATGTTAAGGTATATTCGGTATTAATAACAAATACCCAATTTTTAAGATTTGTGTCTGTCTGTCTGTTTATTCAAGGTAATCTCGACGGGACTTTCATTGGAAGATAGCTGATTTATTAAGGAGTAACGTTTTGAATTTTTTGGTGCTACGGGAAGATGCTGCTTATCTCGTGGATGGCACACAGGACGAATATCTCGATATTGCAGGACCTCAAAATTGAAAAAAGGCCTAGATTGTCGAATGTGTGCCTCCGCAAGATATTTGACTTCTATGGCCATATTGCCCGTTAACCTGGTGACAACTTACTAAAGGTAATTGTCACTGGCAAAGTCGAGGGCAAACGGCCTAGAGGCAGAAGTCCTATACGCTGACCAAATCCGAACCACGCTGAACATCAAAGCTTCAGAAGTCGTGCATGTTGCTGAGAGTAGGAGCGGATGGAGAAACATCATCAAAGAGAAAGTTTTGAAACCATGATGTGGTCACGACCCCCGGCATTGGGGAATCGACGTGAGGAGGAGGGGAGGCTACTTTTTATACCGGAAAGATTCACAGACCCTGTGAAAAAATAAATAACAACTTTACGAGTTTGACGCGGACGAAGTCGCGTCCGCAATTAGTTAAATAATAAAATCGTTCTCATTCACATAAAATACTGTACGTTCTGATTCTGTATTTTAAATTTTCAAACAGTAATAGGCTACCTACCTATTTATTTGATAACTAGCTGTTGCTCGCGACTGCGTCCGCGTCAAACTCGTCATTTTTTAAATTTAATTTAGAAGCTTAGTATTAAAAATGAATGTTTTCTCAAAATTTGTTAGCAAATACCTAACTAATTTTGACTTAAAGATACCGTTATTAATCCCAACATTTGTTTATTTTTTTCTCAGATTTCAAATACGAGTTCACAAGGTCACAAAAGGGGAAAATTTTGATCCTCATCGGCGGTTTTACCTTTTCAAAGACCACTCGGCATAATACTTGGGTATGTTCAACGAAGAAACCGGGATGCAGAGCGAGGCTCAAGCTGGATGATCAAGAGAACATTATCAGTCTTAATAACGAACATTGTCATCTACCGAGGTATTTTTATGATATAAATGGAAAGAATGTTCGTTTCTAACTTAATTTGTGGAATAAATTATGAGCGCACAAAACGTTTTGCTAATACTTTCATAGTGCGCACAGCTAAGGAGTGGAATTCCCTGCCGGAGTCTTTGTTCTCTGAGGTATTTAAGTCAAGAGTGAATAGTTTACTTTTAGACAAGCGTGCTTCACCATAGAGCACATCATCGCTTATCATCAGGCGAGATAGTGGTCAAACGCGAGCCTATCGATAATAAAAAAAAAATCATATACTTGGTCACATGTTAATTGGGGCGGCGTAAAACATTTTCTACTTCCTGTCAACCGTCACACTATCACTGACTCTCTTCTTTCCTATCACTCCTCACACAGTCCGTCCATCTTTTCTTTGGGATTCCCCAAAGCAAATTATGCAAAAATAGAGCCATATGATTTTGGAAGCCAGGGTAAAAAATGTAAGCCTTAATTTTAGTTTAAAACTGGCCATAAAAAGTATTTAATTTATTTATACAGATGAGTATGAGTTAGTCAAGTCAAACAGGTGTACGCCTTTGGTTCTCGTGCTCTCAAACAAAGCTTAAATATACGTGGTAAATATCCCGAAACAAATATTAGGTAATTCTAATGATTGTGACCATGTCAGCTTCAAAAACTTAAATTGTGATCATGTCAGCTTAAAAAATGTATTTTTTGTATGATTTTGTAGTTTTCATGTGAAAGCCAGGTTGTTGCAACTGTACCTCCTTGCACCCCCTCGCTCATGCAATTTCCAATAGCAAATCATAGAAAAATGGATTCCTGGAGCAGCACTCCAGGAATCCATTTTTCAATGAAAATTGTAGAAATATATTAACGAACTGGCCTGCTGGAAACAAAAAAAATATAAAAAATAGTGCGCCAATATGCTGGCGCGAACTAAAAATCATACTGCAGCCTGCTATTTTAGTGTTACAAAAAAAATAGACTTTACTGTAAAGAAAAAGTAATTTGTGTCAATTTTGATGGATTTTTCTAAAAGAACATTTTATATTATCAAAAATACCTTAAAAGTTTACGTCTAAATTATCTTACTAATTTATAAAAAATCATGCAAAATAAAAATACCTAGGCGGACTTAATACCTAAGGCTTTAATTCTCTACCAGTCAACCAAAAGCGGTGGTGAGATAGCATGACAGGTGCATAAAAAACCGTCCAAGTGCGAGTCGGACTCGCGCACGAACGTTTTTATCACAAAAAACGCCAAAAAATCACGTTTGTTGTATGGGAAACCCACATAAATGTTCATTTTATTCTGTTTTTAGTATTTGTTGTTATATCGGCAACAGAAATACATCATCTGTGAAAATTTCAACTGTCTCGCTGTCACGGTTCATGAGACAGATGGACAGACAGACAGACAGACGGACCGCGGGACTTAATAAGAGGGTCCCGTTTTTATCCTTTGGGTACGGAACCCTCAAAAGGCGATAGTATTATGAACTTGAAATGAGTACAAAAGTATATATTTACAATAAACATTCTTAAAATTTACTATAATAAATACTATATATAAAATAATATATACAAGGTGGGCTAAAAATAGTGAATCAAACGTAACTGGATGAAAGTTGAGAAAAAAGAATTAAAAACAAAAAGAAAAATTTGTTACTTTATGACCTACTGCAAATATCCCCAAATATAAAAAAATAATAGAAAGGCGCGTATTGAGACGACCCTGCTATTCGTTTAGGAAATAATTCTGCAACTGCCGCTTAAATGCACACTGACTAGTGGCCGTCCTGATTACGAAAGAAAGCGCATTCCAGAGACTGCAGCTCGAAACATGGCCATATTTCCGAAGGTAAATAATAATCATTTCTTTTCAATATCTGAAATAGTGTTACTTATTTTATCAATACACAGTGGTTTCACCTGTGGGTAAAAAATGTTGTAAATTATCTATCTACAATAATTTAAATTATGTTTGCGTAGATTATACATAGGTACGAGTTCATAGAGTCACAAATGGACACGCAATTGATTCTCGTCGGAGGATACACCTTCTCAAGAAAACGAAAATCTTTAAGCTCTCCTTCTACTTGGGTCTGTTCTACGAGACATCCGGAGTGAAAAGCGAAACTCAAGTTAAATCAAGGTGGAAACATCAGCCGCCTGTTTAACGAACATCCTCATCTGCCTAAAAAATATTTTATTATTAATGACAAGCATGTTCGTGCATAAATTAAATATAGTCTGTTTTTCAACAAATTCAGATAGTGGTTAAGCGCAAGCCTATAAAAATATGAAGACTATTAAAAAAATAAAACAAATAAATAAGATTGTAAAAGTGAAGTTTTGGTACCTAGGGCGACAATTATACTACTCGATATTATAAGTGAGAACAATGTAATCGTGTGAAATAAATCTACCAAAGTAATCTGACGCAGTTATTTCTAAAACAGACTATTAAAAGTGATAGTGATTTTGAACCGAAGATGAAATTCTCGATTTGTAAATTTACAGGCCTGACTCCGATACGTAACGATCTAATTTTGAGTTAAACAAATCTCTGTCACAAAATTAGGTAAAGAACATATTTTTTATTCGTACAGATTACAAATACGATTTCACACAGTCACGAAGGGGCCATTTATTGATTCTCATCGGAGGTTACACTTTTACAAAGACCATTCGAAATAATACGTGGGTATGTTCCATGAAGAAACCGGGATGCAGAGCGAGGCTCAAGCTGGATGAGCAACAGAACATCATTAGCCTTAATAACGAACATTCTCATTCACCTAGGAGATATTGCCTCGTTAATGGAGAACATATTCTTGTGTAAATTAAGCGCACTAATATATTTAGTGATTTATGAAATACATAAAAAAATATGTGGATGAACGAAATAAAATCTTCACTTCGTGAAAAAGTTCTTTAATTTATTTTAAACATCTTAACCAAAAAAGAACAAACGCATTCATCGTCTTATAGCTCGCTCGCCATCCCTTCTCACCTCTCTCTCACATATATATTCTATCGTTACCTCATCGTTCCATTCATACTTCCAACAACTTCCCAAAGTTAAGATGTTCCGAATTAGCATCCTACATTCATAAAAAATATTTTTACAAAAAATCGTGAATTACTGCTTTTTTTCATGGAATTTCAACTAAAGAGCATTTCCCAAGCATTGGGACAATTAGTGTGATGTAATAAAATATTAATAATATTATTTTTTCACACAGATAATAAATATGAGTACGTAAAGTCACGAAGGGGGAAGCAGTTGATTCTCTTCGGAGGATACACCTTTTCACAAATCGGTCACTCGTCAAATTGGGTCTGCTCAACTAGAAGCCCGGAGTGCAAAGCCAAACTCAAGGTGGATCGACATCAAAATATCGTCAGCATTAATAATGATCATCCTCATCCGCCTAGAAAATATTGTGTTGTTAATGGAAATCATATTTTTTTGTAAATCAAACGCACTAATGTATACAGTGATATAATAAATTTTGAAATAAAAAAGAAAAATTACATGTACGAAAACTAGTCTTAATAAAAATCTTAAATTACGCATTATTAAACTTTGGAGTAAAAAAAGGCTGCTGCCAAACATTAAGACAATATGAGTTGATATAATAAAATATTAATAAAATTATTTATTCACACAGATGATAAATACGTAGGAATGAAAGGAGTTAGAGTGGTTAACTGAGAGTTTATATATAGATATTTGCGGATTGTATCGTCTATGAGTAATGGCGGTGCCTGCGAACGAGGAGAAAACTTTGACGACGTAAGATTGTAAAATAGTGTGTTATTGGCATAAATTAAGTTAGTATATATAGTATATTCATGCATTTGATTGCCCGATCTCCTACAAATATGAGTTCATAAAGTCACGAAGACGAAAGCAGTTGATTCTCGTCGGAGGACACTAACAAATCGATCAGTCATCAAATTAGGGTCTGTTCGACTAGGAACCCGGAGTGCTAAGCCAAACTCAAGGTGGATCGACATCAAAATATCGTCCACATTAATAGTTATCCTCATCCACCTAGGAAATATTGTATTGTTAATGGAAAGCATATATTGCCTTAAATCAAATGCACTAATGTGTGTAGTGATATTATTATAAGTTATGAAATGAATAAGAAAATTATGTAAACTGGTCTTACAAAAAATCTTATATTACGCATTTATTTCCGTGAATATTAAACTAAGGACTAAAGGATGGCCAAATATTGAGAAAATATTAGTTGATATAATAAAATAATACCTAATCATAAAATCTATTCACACAGATGGAAGATATGAGTTCATAAAGTCACAAAGGGGTAAGCAGTTGATTCTTGTCGGAGGATACACCTTCTCACAAATCGGTCACTCGTCCCATTGGGTCTGCTCGAATAGGAACCTGGAGTGCAAAGCCAAACTCAAGATGGATCGACATCAAAATATCGCCAGCATTAATAACGAACATCCTCATCCACCTAGAAAATATTGTGTTATTAATGGAAAACCTATTTTTTTGTAAATCAAACGCACTTATGTATACAGAGATATAATAATTTTTGAAATAAATATGAATAATGATATCTATGAAAACTAGTCTTAATTTACGTCGTGGATATTAAACTTATGAGTAAAGGAAGGCCAATCATTGAGACAATATGAGTTGATATAATAAAATAATATTTAATCATAAAACGTATTCACACAGATGGTAGATATAAGTTCGTAAACTCACGGAAGGGCAAGCAGTTGATTTTTGTCGGAGGATACACTTTCTCACAAATCGGACACTCGACAAATTGGGTCTGCTCGAATAGGAACCTGGAGTGCAAAGCCAAACTCAAGATGGATCATCTTCAAAATATCGTCCACATTAATAACGATCACCCTCATCCACCCAGAAAATATTGTGTTGTTAATGGAAATCATTTTTTTTTGTAAATCAAACGCACTCATGTATATAGTGATATAATACGTTTTGAAATAAATAAGAAAAATTATATGTATGAAAACTGGTCTTTCTTAAAAATCTTAATCATTTATTGCATTCATGTAGTTTACAAAGTTGTTACAAGTATAAAGGTTTCATACATGAACATGAAATCACGCATTAATTTTGGTAATATTTAAACTTAAGAGTAAAGGAAGGCTTAACATGGAGACAATATGACTTGATATAATATAATAATACCTAATCATAAAATCTATTCACACAGATGGTAGATATGAGTTCGTAAGCTCACGGAAGGGCAAGCAGTTGATTCTCGTCGGAGGATACACGTTCTCACAAACCGGTCACTCGTCAAGTTGGGTCTGCTCTACAAAGAATCCAAAATGCAAAGCCAAACTTAAGGTGGATCGACTTCAAAACATCGTCAGAATTAATAACGACCATCCTCATCCACCTAGAAAATATTGCGTTGTTAATGGAAAGCATATTTTTTTGTAAATCAAACACACTGTAAATAGTAATATAATAAGTTTTAAATAAATAAGAAATATTACGATGTTGTATTTCAATCAACCTATATTGTCCCTCTGTTGGGCAAAGATCTTTCACTCTGCCCGGTGTTTTGCCTTCGCCGGCTAAACTCCCGTAATGATTTCTATGAATATTTTACCTAAAACAAAGTTAGTTTTGGAGTCAGTGAGTGTGTTCCCTTAGTTCATCTAAACTAAACAATACATTTGAAGCGGTTTACATTATTATCTAGAGAATGTATACTGAAAGTAAGTTATAAAAGCGATTTTATTTCTAAAATCGCTTTTATAACTACAAGCACAGTATAAAAAAATGGAACTGAATAAACGTAACGACTCAAATTTGTATGTATCTAAAACTAAGATCAAATTTAAAATAATTTGTTTTATATTCCCACAGATTATAAATATGAGTTCGTAACGTCAAAATTGGGCAAGCCGTTGATTCTCGTCGAAGGATACACCTTCTCAAGAAAGAAGGCTCAGCGGTCTTTGTCTGCTACTTGGGTCTGTTCTACGAGAAATCCGAAGTGTAAGGCCAAACTCAGGTTGGACTCACAACAAAATATTATCAGCCTGTATAACGAACATCCCCACCCTAGGAAATACATACGTTAACGGTGGGGAGAATGTGCGTGTAAGAAACACGCCTGCCTAAGCATTAGAAGTTTTACATAGGGCGTATTTTCTAAGATAAATATAAAAGAATACAGGCTTTATGTTATTATTACCTAATAAATAGTAATTCTCTAAGTTATATTTAGAGTATTCGAATAAAATCATGGAACTTAATAACATTGTTTTTCTGACGTTTGTTATTGTATAATATGTTGTAAAAATATTAGCCAAGTGCGTGTCAGGCCACGCGCAGAAATAGGGTTCCGTATATACATAATAATGCGAACTAAGAAGAGGGTTTTTGTTGTTACATGAACATTAAAATGTTTCAGCGGCTCGGCCGTTTTAAGACGTGTTTTAAAACGTTACCATCGTCCTATGTGGGCCAACATAGGACGATGTTAACTGAAGAAGGAGTTATAAAATCCAACTTCACTAGTGAACTTAGAAAAAATATCAATTTCAGTAAAACCGCGGGTTACAACTAGCTTCACTTAATAATTTGAATACTGCAGTACTGCCGTTACGGAGATAGTCTTCGTTAAAATCTCCAAATATTTACAAACCGAAAACAAATATTTTAGTATGAGTATTTTTAAACAACCTACTGAACTACCAAACCAACGTTAATAAGCTGCAATAAATAATCTATATGAAGGACTTCAATTGCAGAAGGAGCCGATACGAGCGCGCATTAGAGCCACGGGGAATGGTATTTTTCGTTCCTGGGTCATCGCGCGCACGCTCTTTGTTTATTTCTCTTTCGGAATTTGAAAAATTTCGAATGTATTCAACTCTTATCTGCGGTATTCACTATTTCGCTCTCGAAAGTTCTACGCTACTCAATTAGTGATGTAGTCAGTTCGAACATTGACTTTATATGTAGATGTATATCGACAAAAGAAAATAAGTTATTTAATATTTCTATAAGATAATGTTATGAAGAGGCCCGCCCGCCTCAATAAGCATAATTAAATTAGCACATAGTTTCAAATTGATTTTATTTACAAAATAAAAACCAGGTCTTATTTTTTCGAATTAAGAAATCGGGTATCTATTGATATCGATAATGTAATAAAAATTGGAATGTGTTATATTGCACTGATGTGACCACAGAACAGCTGTGCAAGGCGTTTTTTCTGTTCTGTGGATGTGACCATGGTTGAGTAGTAGTAAATATCGACCTATGATATGAATGTCAAGCTGTAGGCAAACGCAATTAAGTTTATAATTGCGACTTCTGAGAATACCGCCATCTAAGGTGGGGTAGCGGAATTTCTTTTGCCATCAAATTTAATTTGACTTTAGATTTCAAAACGTCGAAAATACTTCTACACTAAGCCTAATCCTTTCTTTTGGCTATGCAGTAGTCAAGTAAAAAGTGATTACAGTAAGCCAGACATAAAAATATAGAAAATAAAATCGGCACTTTCGGAACTAGTTGCAATTCGTAACGAACTTCAATGTATGTTTACGTTTTAGATAAAATCCCAAATTCATATTTATTCGCACAGATTTCAGATACGAGATTATAACGTCACAAAAGGGCAGGCCGTTGATGCTCGTCGGTGGTTATACCTTCTCATTGAGGGCGGGGAATATTTGGACCTGTTCGACAAGGAACCTGAATTGCAAGGCGAAACTCAAGGTGGATCGGGATCGAAATATAATCAGCCTGTATAACATACATCCCCACCCGCCTAGACATTGGAATGGATCTTCGTATGTAAAGTTTAAGTTATAATTATTGCAGATTTGACTTAAAAACAGAGGTCTTACTCTGACGTGTCAAAACAACCATAGTTCCACTGTGAGAGAGGGACAGAGGTATACATGACGAAGAACACTATGCTTTTTCCACAGCGGAATAATGATGGCGTTGACACGTTAAAGTACGGCCCTAGACCTTATTCATTTGTATCCAAGGCAGCTATTGTTAATTACATTACATGTAGTGTATTATTAAGGGTATATGATTCAATATAAACTATGTTACTATTTTGGTAATGGCAATACGTACGTAAAAGTAGTACCTAAGTTAAAAACTACAAAACACATGATTTATATTCAGAATACTCATAATCATTGAAATGTAGAATAATTGTTATTCTATCGCTTGGTATTGTAGCAATATACATTTATAATTTTACAACATACATTTTGAAATCAAAATTTTCTTCTCTTTCATTTGATATCCCATTCGGAATGATAAAAAAAAATCAGACATTGTAATTTTTTTTTGTCCCACTGCTGTACAAGCCCTCCATAGTCTTCCAACTCTCTTTGAATTGCGCCATCTATAAAAGTGTTTGTTTATTTGCACAGATTACCAACACGAGATTATAAGATCACAAAAAGGCAGGCCGTTGATTCTCGTTGGTGGGTACACCTTCTCCAAGAGGGCTGGGGCTATTTGGGCCTGTTCGACGAGAAACCTGAATTGCAAGGCGAAACTCAAGGTGGATCGAGATCAAAATATAATCAGCCTGTATAACATACATCCCCACCCGCCTAGATATTGGAATGGATCTTCGTATGAAAAGTTTAAGTTACAATAATAGCAGATTTGACTTAAAAACAGAGATCTTAGTCTGACGTGTCGAAGCTATTATGACGAAGAACACTATATTTTATTCACAGCGGAATCAAAATTTCATTGGCACGTTAAAGTACGGTCCTAGTTTTTGATAGATTGTACATTTAATTACAAATGTAGTGTATTATTAAATTACAAATCTAGTGTATTATTTAGTTACGAATGTAGTGTATTATTTAAATACAAATGTAGTGAATTATTTAATTACGAATGTATTGTATTATTTAGGGCATAGGATTCAATGAAAAATATTTTACTACTGAGATAAAATTACCCAAGGAAACACCTACGTTAAAGTAGGTAACATTAAAAACTACAGAACTACGCTTTATATTCAGAATACTCATATACGCTGAAATGTACGAGTAGTTTAAGTGCGTAGTGTAATCGCTTGGTACTGTAGCAATATACATTTATTTTAGAACTCAAATTTTTCTCTTCCTTCATTTCATATCGCAGCCAAACGAAAAAAAAAACAGACGCTTTCACCAGACAGAGTATTTCTTTTAATATTTTTTAACCTATATTTTTCCACTACTAGGAAAAGACTTCTACCATATCCTTCCAACCTCTTTGAATTCTGCCTTCTCCAAAAGTGTTTATTTATTTGCACAGATTACAAATACGAGATAGTAAAATCACAAATGGGCAAGCCTTTGATGCTCGTCGATGGGTATACGTTTTCAAAGAACACTTCGTCTACTTGGATCTGTTCGTCAAGAATCCTGAATTGCAAGGCTAAACTCAAGGTGGATCGTGATCAAAATATAATCAGTTTATATAACGAACATCCTCACCCGCCTAGATATTGTAAAATAGATGGATTGAATGTTCGTATGTAAAAAAACATGGTTACCAATAGAACAAGTTTTGTATATATTTTTTTTATTATATCTAAAGTTTGCTTAAATGTTACTAAATTACAGCTTTGTTAAAAAACATACAATTAAAGTTTTTGTAGCTAGTAAGAAAAATCTTTCCAAGGTCAAATATTTTTTTTCAGTGTACCTACGTAAATACAAACATATAAATAGACTGCTAAAAGCTTAATTCCTTTCTTTTGGCTACGCCGTAGTCGAGTAAAAAGTGATTAGAGTAAGCCAGACATAAAATTATAGAAAATGAAATCGGATCTTTCGGAACTAGTTGCAATTCGTGACGAACTTCAGTATGTTTACGTATTAGTTAAAATCTCAAATTCATAAATATTTATTTGCACAGATTTCAGATACGAGATTATAACGTCACAAAAGGGCAGGCCGTTGATGCTCGTCGGTGGGTATACCTTCTCATTGAAGGCTCGGAATATTTGGTCCTGTTCGACAAGGAACTTGAATTGCAAGGCGAAACTCAAGGTGGATCGGGATCAAAATATAATCAGCCTGTATAACATACATCCCCACCCGCCTAGACATTGGAATGGATCTTCGGAGATAAAGTTTAAGTTATAATAATTGCAGATTTGACTTAAAAACAGTGGTCTTACTCTGACGTGTCAAAACAACCGTAATTCCACTGTGAGAGAGGGACTGAGGTATACATGACGATGAACACTATGCTTTTTCCACAGCGGAATCAAGATGACGTTGACACGTTAAAGTACGGCCATTTCTATCCAATCGTGCATAGTGGATCATGATCAAAATATAATCAATTTGTATAACGAACATCCTCACCCGCCTAGATATTGTAAAATAGATGGATTGAATGTTCGTATGTAAAAAACGTGGTTCTATACCAATAGAACTAAAATAGAATTTAAGTAACTTAAAGGGCTATGGAGAGAAGCATGCTGACAATAAGAAAAATACATAAAATAAAAAGTGTCGAAATAAGAAGAAAAACTAAGCAATGGGCCGGCCACATATCGCTTTATACTGACGTCAGATGGACTAAACAGGCAAGAGGAAAGTGGGCAGGCCCAATAGACGGTGGGCTGATGACATACCCGAAAGAGCAGAAAAAGACTGGTTGATCCTGGGCCAATAGAGAGAGTCGTGGAAGATGATGGAGGAGACCTTCACCCAAGGAGGGTTCCATATCTCAAATCTATATCTACTAACAATTAGCAAATAAGCAAATTACTAACAAAATTATTTGCAAGGTACATTAAAAGGATATGGAAATAAAAGTTTTATTTTTTATTTTTACTTCATTTATAACGTTTTATTCACAATATTAGCAGATTTTACTTAAAAAACAGTTCTTCTATTTTAGCAGTGTTTTTTTTTTTTTTTTTTTTTTTGTAATTTTGCAATGTATTATAACTTATTTTAGATGAATCTGTTTTTTTTTTTAATTGTCTAGGATCGCATTAAGCTGTGTTTACTATTCTGCAAGGTATAGCGGAAAGGTGTTGTCATATTTTAAAAACTTCTTCTGCTCATGTAAATGAAAAACTTTCTCCAAGGCAGTCGTAGTCAATACTCGAAAGTCAACTCACACCTTTCTGTTACAACCTGTGTAAATTGGCCACCTGCTGTTACTGCAAAATAGTAAAAGTAGCATGCATTGTAATCTCAGTTTCAAATTAAATTAATACCTAAATAAAACTCTCATTTGCTGTTCTAATTAAATATATTGATATTTAATCTTTTTGTTAATATTTGCAATGGTGAGCAATGGGTTAATATATCTCTCTCTAGGCAGAAGTCTTTTGGAAGTATATGACCGACACAATTATATATTTGAAATTTTGACTGTAATTATAAACTCGTTCACCTAGCCAACTTTGTAAACATACGAGAATATCATGTATCAGTTTAATGTTTTTTACATTTTTTTTCTTTGTGCCTGTTATTATATATAATGAAAGGAACTTCGTTCCAATTGGATGTCCCACGGCCCCTGTAGTTTTTCATTACAGGTACATAAATAAGTTAATTTTACAGAGTATCGAAAAGTGAAATCACAACGAGGAAAGGATTTGATACTGTTTCAAGGTTACACATTTTCTAAAACTAGTTCCTTCAGGTGGAAATGTTCAACTCATTATCCGGAATGCAACGCACTTCTGAGACTGGATACGGATGGACAAATCTGTGAACACACCGGTCATTTACATCCAGTAAGAAAATATGTCATAACAAGTGATGGAAGGTTTGTTAGACTTTAAGGTACCGTCGTGCTATTCTGTAACAATCTTAATTCTTTATTTTACACCAAAACATTATATTTACAGTAAGTGAAAACAAAATTCATGTGCAAAGGCGAGCTTAACTCCAAAAGGAGTTTTCTTCCAGCAAACCTTTGAAAGATAGAGATCATAAAATTCTTACCGTGTTGAAGTGAGCTCGAAGTGAGCTATCAAACCATCCGATCAAGGTGGAATGACAGTGCATTTCAAAGTCATGTCATGTTTACAAAATAGACCGGCAGTTTCTGCAATACAAATTATGGTTAAACTAGTGTGACGGTGTGTCAAGTCGCGCGTTAGTTGCTGCAATTGGTTGAATAAATTTCTAAAAGAAAATAAAATAATTTATTCCGTCAAAAGAAGCACTTTATCAAATACTAGCTGACCCCCGCAGCTTTGCTCCCGTCGACTGGCGATCTACCTACCTACCTCCTAACAATCTACCCTACCTAACCTACCTACCTACCCACTTACCTACCCAACTAACTTACATACCCGGAGGTGCTGGACGCGCTGCGACTGCACGCGCCGGACGGGTACGTGGGCGCGCGCCGCCGCCCTGCTCTCTTTGACGTGCCATCGGCTAGGACCAACCTCCTCAAGTTTGCCCCTATCTCACGAGCCGCGCGTTTTATTAACGTTATTACAGTGTCGGATGACATATTTGGCCAAAGCCTGCGAAGATTTTTTCCAAAGGGCTCAATTAATTATTGAAAGAGGTTTGGAGCTATAGACTTGGGCATGGTTAATTTAAGTTATTGATGTATCTATACTTATTATTATTTTATTGTGTGCAATTTTGCTGCTAAGTTATTTTAGTTTTATGTAATTTTGTGTTTGTGACTTATAGCATCATATTGGAGCGATCTGTAAAGATGTTGTAATTGGTGATAATAAATAAATAAATTAAATACCTACCTACCCTACTCTACCTACCAAATTGTGATACTAATTATTTGAATAAGAATTAATACCATACTACAATACGAATGTAACCAACTGTTGTTTCTACCGGCGATCTAATTAAATTTTAGAACACAAAAGCTGCTATTGTGACTTAACTATGATAGTGAGATATATTCTCTCGCATTTTTTTATGTAGGTAATAATGAGTACTTTAATTATGTACTACATAATTTTTATGTATCATCAATAGTTTTCTCAGCGCACGCAAATAATGAATTTTATAGGCAAAATTTTGCTACTTTGGGTTACATTATTGCAATTTTCGTAAGGATCATTTTTTTTTTTTAATAGATTTTGGCCTATGTTATTTGGGAATAATGTAGCTTTCCATACGTGAAATATTTTAATATAAAGTCGGTCCAGTAGTTGCCGAGCCTATTCGGTACAAACATACAAAAAAAACGTTCCTCATTATAATATTGGTAAGGATAAAATAAAACGAACACAATCATACTTGGTTTAATTTGTTCCACTTTGATTATTTCTTTCAGAAACTGGGTGTTGGTAAAGTGCAGCAAAATGGATTTAGTATATACCTATTATAATCTATAAGGTAAAGGTACATAAGGTGTAAAGAGTACGTAATAACTTACTAAATTGTTACGTTTCTTTTACAGAGTATCAGATTGTGAAGTCACAACGAGGAAAAGATTTGATACTTTATAAAGGATACACTTTTGCTCGAGCCACTCCCTCCAGATGGACTTGTTCAACACATTATCCGGATTGTAAGGCAATTCTGAAACTGAATAAGGATGGCAAAATCCGTGATGTTACAGGTCATATACACCCAGTCAGGAAATATATTATAACGTGTGGAGGAGAGTATGTTAGACTTTAAGTAAAGTTACCTATTTATTTATTGTAATTACTCTCCGCACTAACAATGTGACCCAACACGTACAGAAACTCACTAATTATATAATTAAAACATTCAATATCACACTAATATAATAAAGGCGAAAGATTGTGAGTGTGTTTGTATGTGTATTACTTTTTTAACAAAAACCTTTTCTGTATATATATATATATATACCCGTTAATATGTTCTCTTGGGATAATTTTCGACATTCACGCGGGCGAAGCCGCTGGCAGAAGCTAGAAATTATATACAACATTTAATATTAATAATATAGCTAGCATACACCCAGCATAAATCAACATCTGTCAAGCCTTTGCTTTTTTTTTTGCTGCACTCATGAAATTTTGACTGTAATTATAAACTCGTTCACCTAGCCAACTTTGTAAACATACGAGAATATCATGTATCAGTTTAATGTTTTTTACATTTTTTTTCTTTGTGCCTGTTATTATATATAATGAAACTGAAACTGAACTGAACTGGACCCATTTAAAAAATTCTTTCAACAATGGGATGGTACATTATCACTGAATAACAAGTTCGCGATACAATATGTCCAACTATTGTAGTTATGTCATTATGCTAACCTTTTACATTTAAAAAGTTAATAAAAATACCGACCACGTTATTCTTGTCTTGGTATTTATCCTTACTCAAATAGATTCCTTCGTAGTAAAGGCTGTTTCAGTACGCGTAGATTACTTTTTGAATTATTGGAATCGGACATTTCATTCAAAAGATATCAAAACAAATCATATAGATAAGTTATCAAAACAAATTACTAGAAATATACAAACCGCGGGGCGCGCAGTGGGTGACGGAGGGGATTCCAACGTCCGGAAGAGGAGAGTGATAACTGGTAATTGCAGCGGACGCGACGAAAATTGGATATATTTGGATTTTTAAAATCACATTTTCATCAGTTAGGTCAAGAGTCTCTTCAGAACTACCTATTTATATTAAAGTTAAAAAATTATAGCCGTACCCGTGCCGCCACGCTGGGACGGGCCGTTTGTAATACATAGCTTGACACGGAAAAAAATGGTACATGCAAACTTTTTTCTTACTAGCAAGTAACGAAATAGAAATTTGCTATTTGCTTATTGGTTTTGTATTATTTAATTAAAATTTATTTTCTAATTCTAAAACTACTTTCTCCGACTTTGCATAGTAGAAAGTAAATTTTAATAAAATAATACAATTCTAGTTTTCTGCTGGTAATAAAATAGTTCGCTAGGAATAATAATTAATTTTTAGTTTAGATTACCAACGTGGTAATACGATATTCCTTGGAAATATTGGTTTTTAGACTTTAAAAAGTTAATGTACTTAGTTAAATATAGAGGAATCTTTAATTTTAAATCATCGACTTATTATTTACTGTAAGTGTAACGCATTATCTAGTCCTGTTACGGGATAGTGGAAATGATTGTAACAAAATATATGTATTTATATCTTAGAAAAAGTAGAATGTTTTTTTCAAACATATTTTATTAAAGGGGGTGGAAATTTGTTTATTTGGCCACCTTGTACAATTCGAAAGTATTGTAAATTATTTATGAATATTGTAAAACGTTTTGTGTTTAGGAATACACTCTGAAACACTTAAAGTGTTTTTTTTAATTGTGTAAATTTCTTGCGAGGTCCCAGCAGGCGCAATGCCGGTTGCGGTCGCTGCCGTCACTAGAGATATGTACTTACACATTATTCTTAAAATACCTAAATAAATACCACTAAAATTTAAAAAATAACGGTCTGGAAATTAGAGTATTCGGCTGCGTTTCCACTAGAGATGTGCGAGGATGTGTTCACTCGGGCACTTGCGCGCGCGCTCCGTGCCCACCACACCTCATCTGAAACGGTCCCGTTTCATATCCTCACACCACAGGCATCGTATCATAGCGTCGCTACGCTTCCTTGTACCGCTCAGCGGCCTAGCACATCTCTGGTAAACACTCACAACGTTCCACAGCCTCGCTACGCATCATCGCACATCTCTGGTGGAAACGCAGCCTTACACTGTCTTTTTATTACAAGCTTCATATTACCTTTTTTTCGTATTTGTGCCCGGCAACTAGTAATCTAGTTTTCAAGCACTTTCTGGCATTCGATTAAACTGACATTTGGTGAACTTGTGCAACTGTGGAAAAATTGCTGCTCCCATTATAGAGACGGAAGATGACCATAGCAATTCATCAACCAGACAAGGCAGCACTGGATTCATAGGATGTGTATTGACAAGTAATAAATTATTACATACAAATACAAACGAAATTAAATGAAATCATTTATCGGTTTCGATTTTTCGGGCAAACATGGGCATTTAAGAAGTAATAGTAGTTTATGCAATGGTCATATAATAGGGGTGATTAAAACACGAGCGATAAGAATATCACGCGAGTGTTTTAATACCGATGTGCAGTATAAATGGGTGAAATCGCAAAAAGGAAAGGATCTAATACTAGTAGGAGGATAAACGTTCAAAAGACGAACCATGAGACATTAGACCAATTCTTCTAATTCCTGCTGCAAAGCCAAATTAACTCTAAGCCAGAATGGTATCATTGAAAAAAATCATAAAATTTTATGAATATTTTCCAATAATACCATTCTGGCTTAGAGTAGCTATTTCTAGGTTTATGACTATGAATACATAGGCCTAGAAATAAATAATATATAATAGAAATTACCGAATGAATAGACAAGACAGTGTACACCTCAGTGAAATTTGTGAAATATATACGTACTTTCAATTCGATGACCGACTGTACGTATATTTTATTTTTGATTATATAAGGCATATTTTTTTTTAAATTTAGATAGTGTGATAATATTTTAAATTAGCCTTTTTTTTCGAATCATAAGTTTTTTCCTTCGCTTATCAACTTTTATAAACTCTATATTTAATACCTGCATTTCGCTTTCAGGTTGTCAGGTCATTAAGTACGAAATAGCAAAATCTCAAAGAGGAAAGGACCTGATCCTAGTCAACGGGTTTACGTACACAAAGATGAGTTTGAACTATTGGGGGTGTTCTTCAAACAAGTCGGATTGTCGAGCTAAAATCAGGAGGAGTTCCACTGGTGTCTTCGAATTTGTCAACGGTGAACACTGCCATCCACCAAGACAGTTTTACAAAAACACTAATGGCCATATTATAATGAAAAAGAGAAGTAAGATGATACTATAGCCATTTTCCAAGTAGATCGCAAAATGCCTTTACAAGATGGAATAACAATGTTTTTGATGAAGTGACTGCTATCTGAATTCCACATCCATAACATCTCCTCTGTATTCCTCGAAGGGTTGGGCAGAGGTGCACCTGCATTACGTAGTAGTAAGGCGAGCTTATCGCCATCAACCGGGCACAAGTCCAGACTCTGGCCTGACTGCTGACTGACCTGGCCTGGACTGAGAAATTCCAGATGGAAAAACCCAATAACGCTTGACCCGGGAATCGAACCCAGGATCTCGTGCTCAGAAGTAGCGCTTGCGCCACTAGACCAACGAGATATTCAGAGGAGGCAGAATTCCACATCCCTGACGTCCCTGATGTGTGTGATGTGTGTGTTATAATATGTATTAGTCTATTGTTTTAAAAATTATTTATGTATTTTATTAGTTAGGTAGTTTATTAATCCGACTTCAATTATTGTTCATAATTTTTATTTTGTACACCTACCACTGTTGTGACCTTTTTTACCGAAAGGTTGACTAGTAGAGAATGCCTTGCTGCATTAAGTCCGCCTATGTATCACCAATGTACATGAAGTTTAAATAAATAAATAAATGTCCCAATATTCTGAAGTTAAATCAGAACTTGAGCTGATTATTTGTACCAGCCATCATACTTATGTACATGTATGACACCCAAAGCTGATTACATAGAGGTTCTCTAAAGCTGTCTTCTCACGGTGCGTCGCGCCACGCCCGCTCGGGCTGGTGCGTTTTGGCGCGTCCGATCCGTTAAATGTCGGTAACTACAAAAGCGCGGCGCGAGCGCATTCGTGGATGGCGCGGTCTTGCGCTTTTGAACACTTTCATTTCTGGTGCGTTGTGTCAGTGTGCCTCGGTCTGTCTTGTATATATGCGGCGCAGAAGCATCAACGCGCGCCGCGCCGCGGCCTTGAGAACGGGTGATGGGGGTTCGCCCATGGCGCGTGCATGCACGTACAAATTGACTCGGCGCGGCTTGACTCGTGATATCACGCGGCGTGAGAAGCCAGCTTAAGAGACATGAAAGAGTTTGTCGTGTCAACAAACGCAATGCCGCAAATATTCGCAAAACAGATGAAAGAAAGCAATAGAAACAAAAAATATTTATAAAAAAATATAAACTTAATTGATGCTCGGAACTGTTATCTAGTCAAAATTACCTAAACTTTTGAATTGTCATTATTGTCTGTATAGCTCTATTTATTATTATATAAAATTACTTATTTACTTAGATTATTGTGTAGTAAGAAAAAGATTTGCCTCTTCTATAAATATTCTTGTAACCGATAGATTTTCTCTCGATCTTAAAAAAATATTTCCTGAAATATTCTAGTCATTAAAAAACTCTTTAAATGATTTCAAATAAATTAGTTTATCGTCTTTGCTTCTTTGACTTTTATCGATAACGCCTGTGCTCCTAATTTGTATGTCCTCCAGACATTAATTTTTAACTTCAACAATGTCACATGGCAAATAAAACAACTAACGGTGTGCTTGCACATACATCACTGTTCGTTAACCTTGGTCAAACAAAACTTAGCAAAACTAAGTTATCTAGCTAAAGTATGTTCCATTTCCAGCTAAACAATATGAAATCACAAAATCTCAAAGAGGAAAAGACCTGATTCTCATTGACGGTTACACCTACGCCCAAGTGAGTGTCAACGGATGGGGCTGTTCCACCCACAAGCCACAATGCAAAGCCAAGCTGAGGATAGACCCTGGAGCTGATCATCGCGCGTACGTCATTAACAAACATAGTCATCCCCCTCGGCAGTTTTTCAAAAAGAGTTCGGGAGAACTTGTGGTCAAAACCAAGAAAAAAGAATTAACTTTTTATTGAGTTGTTTTTTACTATTAGTTGGTTTATATGAATGGCTGGTTATCTAAAAAGTTTTCTGGGTTGGTTTTAATGTACTTGATGGTACATGGTTAAGTGGGGATCCCTTACAACAAACGAGACCTTTTTGCCGTTTTTGGCGATAATAGTCTTAACGCTTCAAGCGCGAGTCCGACTCGCACTTGGCCAGTTTTTTGACACTATACCAATTGCCATCGCAAAGTTTTCGTTGCCAGAATGTCACTTGTCTAGAGCCTCATAAGAAATTACTTTTGCAATATTTTAAAGTTTTAATTGACCGAATAAAAATAATTCTATAAGATAAATAACTAATGTATCTTGTTATTTATTTTGTTATTTACTTGTACTTAATCTAAAATAGTAATAATTTTATATAATACAAAAAAAAATCTTTTATATTTTATATATAATCTATTATTTTTTGAAGCTGGCACCACATTGGCGAAGTATCGCTTACGACACATACCTACTTACACACATGTGCATATATCCGCATGATAAAAAATATTTGTTATTTATCAGTTTATCGATAAAAATACTAAAATAGAATACTAATACTGAAAACAATCAAAATTGATCGTAACCCTCGATTTCTTAATTATTCAATTTTAAGTTGAGTATTTGTCAAACAATACTTTAGCCTGGAAACCTGTCAAAATTTGGCTCTAAAGGGTGGGTTTGACACCCTTTAGTGCCTTTGACACAAACCTCTTTTCTGTGCAGAGCCACTAGAAAATCAAACAGTTGATAGTCGCTCATATGATAGTAACCAATAAGTGATGGTAGAGTTTTGTTTAGTTAATACCTATGAAAGATAAATACCAAAAATATATTAGATGTACAAAACAATTGTTAACTGGATTTGTTAAAGCTCAAATGAAATAAAATTTGGGTACCTAACGTAAAAATAAATTAAATTGTTTTATTTGTTGGTCCATAAAAAATTAATGAAAAGAAAACATAAGATAAAAACTAGAGAAGGTGGGAATGTGGCCCCTCCACATATATTGAACCCCTTCAATATATGCAATTTAAAAACACCTCATTATTTAAAAAGAGCTCATGTGAAAATTAAGAAAACATATATATAAAAATCTGTGGTATGGTTTGCTTTGGCCTCCTCACATAGCTTATAGTTTGGCCCGGGGCCGACATAATATGTTTGGCTCATATATCAGAAAGAAATAAACTCAACACGTAGAGTGTAGAACGTATCAAACCCTACTTAATTGTCAAAATTTGGCCGCCTTTAGCTAACGCTAAAGTTGAGTTTCACAAATGCTCAACTTCTACGTATTTAGTATATTTCAGTATATCTCGCATTTTTGTTATGACGATTCAAAAACGAAAGTAGGGAGCCATATTCCCCCTTTCTGCTGTACAGAAATTGCGTGAAGATTTCTCTCTCTCAACGATCAATCGCGTAATTCGATTGTCATACTTTAAATTTAAAACCCAATAATCGTTTACAGGTTTTAACTATGAAACGATAACGTCGCAAAGAGGAAAGGATCTCATTTTGATTAACGGCTACACATTTACAAGGCTTCGGCAGAAATACTGGATATGCTCTTCTAGAGCACACGACTGCAAAGCGAAACTTCGGCTTAACTCTGAAGGATACATCAAGGACTGTCACAACGTCCATAGTCATCCACCTAGGAAAATCTTCAAAACGAAGAATGGGCCGGTGCTCGAACCTGTTATTCGAGCACCAAATTTGTGTTTGCAGCGGCCTACCTATAACTTGTAATACTGAGTTGATGACTGACACAGGCAAGGCACATTGCTAGCAGAACGGATGGTCGTAGGGGCCGAAAAGTTCTGGAGTGGCGACCGCGTGCCGGCAGACGCAGCGTTGAAAAAGCCTCCCTCTAGGTAGAGCTCTGGGTCGAGGCTCCGGGAAATCGGTGGATGCGAGACGCTCAGGACCGATCAGTGTGATGACGCTTGGGGGAGGCCTATGTCCAGCAAAGGACGTATATTGGCTGAAAGAGAAGAAAGAAATACCTTTTACAAGGTAACATCATGATGAAGGAATCCGCTGAATGCGATGAAAAGCACACGATCGATCGATATGGCGACGCTAGGGAAGACCTGGGGAGAACCTTCGTCTAACTGTGGATGTATTTCAGCTGAAATTGTGATGTCTGTCGGAGATGTGAATGAATGAAAAAGATGTCCTGCGCCGACCTCAAATTAATTGTTATTAGGATAAAATAACGATGATGATGGTAGTATTAACTTTGTATAGAACCTTTAAATAGTTACTTTGTTAATTAATGCACATTATTATTATTGTTCATAAGAGTCAACTTTTGTCTGTATTGTCATTTTCAATCAACTTGATTAATAATGTAACGGTTAAACTCTTGGAGTTTAACAAATATTTCAAGTAACGCAAAATGCTTTTTGATTTCGTCCTTAGTTGTGTTGGTTAATACGATATTCTTGTGAAATTATTTAATACTAACAAATGGATTATTAAACGAAATAAATGTTAATGGTTTTTTAACTGGTCTTTTTCATACAAAAACCTTCAAACTACACTTCAACAGCGACATTTACTGACTGATATGAAGATGAAGATGTGTAAAGATTTAATGAAGACAGACAATATCGAATGACGTAGCAGATTAGAAGACCTGGAGAAATTTTTCGAGCACCTTGTAGTGTATAACACATTCTACACTTAAAAAAATCGAAGAAAACACAATACTTATAGAAAACAGCCCTTATGAACAAAATAATAAAAAATAAACAAAAACCAATATTTTATTTATTTTCACAGACTTTTTCGACCACCCAGACTCCTATATTACTATTAAATCGCAACGAGGCAAAACTCTCATTGTATTTGGAGACTATACATTCTCGAGGACTTCGACTAGCAAATTCTCATGGGTTTGCTCGACAAGGGTGCGAGGTTGCAAAGCGAGGATAAAATTGGATCAGGATGGAAACATTATTAGTGTAAATAATGAACACACTCATCCTTCAAAAATAATGTTAAAAGACGGAGAGTACACAAAAATGTTAAAAATAAGAAAATAGTTTTTGTGTTAATTTATTTAAGATCGGCTTAACAAGTCTTTTGCTTTTATCCTTCTTTATTTCTTTCATATGTTCATTTATTTAAGGTCGGCGTAACAAGTCTTTTGCTTTCATCCTTCTCTATTTCTTTCAAATGTTCATTTATTTAAGGTCGGCGTAACAAGTCTTTTGCTTTCATCCTTCTGTATTTCTTTCATATGTTCATTTATTTAAGGTCGACGTAACAAGTCTTTTGCTTTCATCCTTCTCTATTTCTTTCATATGTTCATTTATTTAAGGTCGGCGTAACAAGTCTTTTGCTTTCATCCTTCTCTATTTCTTTCATATGTTCATTTATTTAAGGTCGGCGTAACAAGTCTTTTGCTTTCATCCTTCTCTATTTCTTTCATGTGTTCATTTGTTTAAGGTCGGTAACGTAACTAGTCTTTTAGCTTTCATCCTTCCCTATTTCTTTCATGTGTTCATTTATTTAAGGTCGGCGTAACAAGTCTTTTGCTTTCATCCTTCGCTATTTCTTTCATGTGTTCATTTATTTAAGGTCGACGTAAAACGTCTGATTCTTGCATTCATCTCTATTTTACCTCAGTTTAGGGGTAGCCTAGATCCGTTAATATTTATATAAAACATATAAATAAAAAAAAACATTAAAAATATATGCGGTTTTAATGTCAAACCTTTAGTATGTATTAGTACACACTGTGTATTTATATGTTAGTAGTTTCTCTAATTCGAACATTTTTAATTTTTACAGAGTCATTAATTCCTTTTCCGGCAGTACCGTATACGATAGTGCAGTCTCAAAGAAAGAGAGATCTCATCGTATACAAGAGCTATACATTTGCTAAAGCTACAGGGAAGAATTCGTGGATCTGCTCAAAACGACGGGGTAGATGCAAGGCGAGACTCATCTTGGACGATTATGGATCCATTATCCCAGAGCTGCATGGACATTGTCATCCTCCTAACTTCGTTAATTACTCGTAACTTTGTGTTCGAGACCCTAGAAAGAAAGAAAAATAACATTTATTTGACAAGATTTGGATACGATACAGAAAATTAAAAGTTTAAAAAATAACAAAAACAGAATAATATAGATGTGACGCAAGGAGGACTTTGCCTCCTCGAAAATTACCACTATGGCCTTTAAACCTTTTTTTATTTGATGTTCTTGCTCTCAACCTATCGTACTATATTTGACCTGAAGGAAAGAAGCCGAATGTTTCATATCTTGAAAACTCTTGAACCGATTTTGATAAACTTAATCCAATAATAAAATAATGATCACGATTAGATAATTAGTTTCGGAGAAATGCGTGAACAAACATACATACTTACAAACATACACTTATGAAATTTAGCACAAGTGTTAAGAAGCCTACATAGAGTAACATATGTGAATGTTCTGCAATTCCAAGCCGTTCAAAAGTTATTGCTGTTCGCAATAACTTTTGATCGGCTGAACCGATTTTCATCAAACATCACTAGAAACACTCTCGATAAAGTCACCTTTCAAATAAAAAAAAAGAAAATTAAATCGGTTCATCCGTTTAGTAGCTATGATATCACAGATCGATGCACAAGTACACAAAAACAAACAAGTGCACATATCAAACTTAAAACTCTTCTCTTTTTCCGTCGGGGATTAAAAATAAACAGACTTCAAAAACAAAACACTAAAAAGTGCAAAATAGCTTTCGTTTCGGAAGTCGGTGTCGCATAACGGTAAAGACAAGAGGTACCAAAGACTCCGACTTCCGAAACGAAAGTTATTTTGCACTTTTTAGTATTTGCTTTTGAAGTCGGTTTATTTTGTCATGAAAATGTTTTTTTTAAGTAAATTAGTAGACCTGCAGTTTACTAGATTTCTATGGCTTTTACACTCACAATCGTCTTCGTTTACTTATGATCCGATTTAGGCACCTTCGTGATGGCGCGTCGCTATTTAAATTGCGTCGATAGGCGAGTACGTATTTTCTAAGAAAATGATAAGTGCAGCGAATTTCCTGATGGCTCGATGCTTTTCAATTTAAACCACATCGATAAGCGATTTTTACTGAGCAAAATTGCAAATACATTCTCATGGACGCAATGCGATAAATTCGACTGATTAGAATCGCTTATCGGTGTGGTTTAAATTGAATAGCGTCGAGCCATCAGGAAATTCGCTTAATGTTCTAACAAATCTTAGCCATAAATTACCGTACTCCTGAATGCCAAAAGCAAAAGTAGGCAAGATATCTTACCTATGTCTAAAACATTGAATTAATAAAATTGTTTTATTTCGACAGAATCTTCCACTCACCATTCGAAACTGCCCTATCCGATTATTAAATCTCAACGAGGCAAAGATCTTATTCTGGTTGACAACTATACTTACGGAATGTCGACCAACAGTTTAGTTTGGGTGTGTTCATCGAAACTGCGAGGTTGTAAAGCAAGGCTTAAATTGGATGAATTTGGGAACATGACCGAAATCACTAATGACCATTCTCATCCACCTAGAAAATACATGAAATTAAAAAATGGACAGTATATAAGGATCTAAAAAAATGAAATTGTTTTATCTTGATTGAAAGTTCTTGAGAGTATGTTGAGTATGTTGAGTAGTGATCTTTAAGAGTTTGGTCGACATCGAAATAAATTTTTCATCGTGACCAATTGTACAGGCATGGGTCAAAAGTGTAGTCTTATTCTCCCAAAACTGAAATGGCTAGTTTTTGTAGAAGAAGTTAACCAACTTCAAATAAGGTAATCACAACTCGTTTAATATGTTGTATAGAAATTAAAGTATAGATTATACCTACTAACCGTGAAAAGTTGATACACTTACTGCCTTAAAAAAAATCCCGGTGCTGTTTTGGTAGACTGTGACAGCACTTTTGACCCTTAACTGCCGCAACAAATTAAGTTTTTGCACACTTGCACTTACATGTAATTATAAAAATATGTAAAATAATAATATTATTGGTATTTTAAGAAGCGTACCTAAAATAAATATTATTATTTATTATTTTCTAATTTATTATTTTTCTATTTTATTCACTAATCCGAACTGTTTCACTCCTGGTTGTTCCACACCCCATTCTTTCCAATACTCTCAATGTTGTGCTTCATGTCAAGGAAACCCAGGAAGACCCAGTCTTCCTGCCATCCCCATCCGGTATCTTACCTAAACCTTGATTCTGTATTTTTTAAATATTTTACTTTTCAGCCGATGTGAGGTTTATAAACTTGAGTGCGACCAAAAGACTGTTAATGGCCGAAAACTACACATTCGCTCAAGCTAATCCGAAGCACTGGTACTGCTCCAAGAAGCAAAAAGGATGCAAAGCAAGAATTTTCTTGGCAACTGATGGAAATACTGTGGTTTTCATCGATAACACACACAATCATAGTCCGCCAGTTTATAAGAAAATTGACGGATATTATATCAAAATTAGTGGTTAAATGTAGATGGGCTTAAATCCACTGCCACTGCTCAACATTAGCTGAGCCCTTTTGCCACACTGAAAAAATATTGTTCTTCATAAAGATTTGTGTTTTGTTACGAGTAATAACATGTTACAGTTGGCAATAAAATGTTTCCTTGTTTCAATGATGTTACGCCCAGTTGATTGCCCATCTATATCTGGTCGAAGAATACTGACTATTACCATGTAAATAAACGACACTCACCTCTCCCGGCCAATTAATCGTCGGATACGGGGCAGTCAACCAGGCAGTAAACTAAAAAGTACACGAACAAGAAACCGGCATATCCAAGAACCAAAAATTTCGAAAATATGTGACATCCACCAACCCGCATTGGGCCCTAGTAGAGGATTAAGGCCCATTCCCTCTCTCACAGAGAGGAAGCCTTGCCCAGCAGTGGGAACGTTAAAAGGCTGATGATGATGAAATTGCCTCAAATATTTTGTAGTGAATTTTATTTTATTTATTTATATTATAAAAACTCTTTTTCTTTCTAGTTACTGTCAAAGATAAAATAATTAACAGCGCCTTTTAACAGTATTTTAATTTTATGAACTTTTATATATAGGTATTCTATTCTACACCGGTATTTGAAAAACACTAACAACCTTAGTATAACTAATATCAAAAACAACAACTTTTCTTCCAAGACATTTAAAAATTCAACAAGAAAAACATCTGATCCGTAATTCCATACATTCTGCGAGTTAAGCGAACCAGATGGACCAGATGTTTCTTTTTTTGTTGATTAGTCGTAGAAGAAAAGTTGATTAGGTGTTACTAACAGCCCTGCAAGGTTGTTAGTGTTTTACCAATAACCCTGTATAAAACTCTTTTTGTAAGTTTTTGTAATAATGGCGGGCGTAACGGATTGTTTCGTTAGTGTTTGCTGACAAGTTTCAATTCAACCGGACCTCACAAACATGTAGACTTGAGTTTGATTGCAATAAAGTACCTAATAAAGACGTACACTTCTTTTTTCATCTTTTAAATGTGCTATTAAGTAATCCTATTCATCTGAACGCTAATTCTCGTAATAAATCGGTATCTCATCTCGATGACAAAACTTCTTAGAATTTAAGGAAAATAGATGTAAATGTAGGTAATAAAGATGTAAATGTTCCTTGAAAAATGAATCTTACTAATAATATAAATCAATCAATCACGTTGAACGGCTGAAAGGAACTGGATGAAACATTTGGCACAAATATAGATTGTAGTCTGGCATATAATAAAGTGCATAGGCTAATTTTCATACAAGTATAATGCTCTCTTGAGATTAGAAAACGCTTTTCTCGCGGATGAAGCCGCTCGCAAAAGCTAGTGAAAAATTAAATATAAATTATTTTTTACAGATATAAAAATATAAAAAAAAACAATAAAATATTACTGATTGTCAACGGTTATACATTCCATCAATACAATCTCGATTCTGTTATTGTTCTAAATAACACTAGTGGTACACAGGTAGGCGGTGCTTTTCTGAAAGGATTAAACCCTATAATATATAAAACGGCCTAAAGTCGTTTTTTGTGCAAAAAATCCATGAAAGGTAAAACAAGAATATTTTTTTGTAAATTAAGATACTTTTTACTTGTTTTTTGTTTTGTAAATTCTTTGTCATTGTAAATTTGTAATGCTCTTAGTGCAAATTTTGTGTTTGGTTCGCAATACATCTAAATCTTAAAATAGAATAAAAACAGTTAAAATCAATTTGGCATTTTATTACATTTTCACCTCTATTAAAAACTCATCTTTTGTGACATTTCTTGAGTCCGACATGATAGTCCACACTTTCTTAATCTTGATAATATGTCTAAGGACAGTGTCAGAGTTCGGTCCAAAGAGTGCTTAGAGCAGAAGGTAATATGTTGGGCTCTTTGTTCCTCCAAATACTATGAAAATCGTTGCAAAGTTTAGACTTTATGGTTAATTTCACGATCTGCGGGTCTTATATTTTTATTATGGTTTACTGAGGAATATAGGACTCAATCTTTGCAGTATAATTGAGTCCAAATATTATGAAACCTACCTGGCCGGTTTGCCCCTGGTCCTTTCTTACAAACTCCGAATTAATAACTAATACATGCCCATAACTAACAGCATAAAGCGACAGAAATGGTTATGATGATGATGAAAAACATAATTATTTTACGTTCACAGGCCCGGCGAAGTTTATTAACGTCCCCGGCAACAAAAGATTGCTGATGGTCGACGGATACACTTTCGGTCAATATTCGCCACGGTATTATTACTGTTCCAAGAAAGGTAAAGGGTGTATAGCCAGCGTTGTCCTGAATCATGATGGATCTGAAATAGTGGCTGTTAAAAATCAACATAATCATGAACCGCCCGTATATCGTCAAACAGAAAATGGTCTGTATATTAAATTAAATTAATATTACTAAAGATTATTTTGGGTGTAGAAAGAACAGACGAAATAGAGAACGCTACGCTGCACTCCAAAACAGGCATGATAGACGTGGAAAAAAGGCTGCTCGTTTAAATGGGATTGGGCGGGGTCAAGTCAGCCGCAAGTGGTAGAATATGATTGCATGATGAGATCTCGTGACGTAGTTAGAATCTAACACATGCAACATATCCGCTGGTCACGAGTTTCCACGCAATGGGTTTCTGATGGAAACGCTTTCGAGAACGGCCCACAAAGAGATGACTTCAAAGCGTACTATGAAAGCAGTTCTGTACTGCGTCTGATTCGAATCTGAGAAATGTGGGTTGAAAATTTGCCGTAATACCTATTACTTATTGGTCCCAAGTCCCGTCCGAATTTTTGATTCTGATACTATTCTTATAAAAAGTTATTTTTCTCTTTTATGTGTTCATGTATTGTATGCCTCAATCTGTGTCAAATAAATTTTAATTATTTCTTTCAAATAAATATGTAAGTTATTCTAAAGGCAGCGTTTCAATCCAAACTAAACACATATGATAAGACTTAGGAGCTCAGACAAGTCAACATGATGTTAGGAGCTCAGACAAGTCAACCTTTCTCAGACGATGACAATTTGTAAACGAAAAAGATTTTGATAATAAACCTTATGCGCGTTCCTGAAGATCCAATATTGACAGTAAAGATGACTTGACGAGGGCCGTACGAGACAGCTAGATCCGAGAGGCACAAGATCGCTCGATGTGGTTACACTTGGGGCAGGGGTATATGTCCATTATTGGACATATTCCGATTATAATTATAATGATAATAAACCTAATCTTAATTTCGAGTTGATGGTGATTTAACCCTTTGATAGTTTGAGGCACAAGATCGCTCGATGTGGTTACACTTGGGGGAGGGATATATGTCCATTATTGGACATATTCCGATTATAATTATAATGATAATAAACCTAATCTTAATTTCGAGTTGATGGTGATTTAACCCTTTGATAGTTTGGGCCTGGGCCCAGGTATACACGTTTATAGCGGCATCAGTGGCGTTCATCGAGTCCTCCAAAATGCAGATGTATTGGCACTTGGAGAACTCAGGTCGTTCTTTGGACTGGGGCACCGCACTCACTTTTTGTATCAGATGGATCTATAAAAGCCCATTTTTCCAAGTTATATTAGCAGCGGCCTACCTGGGTAATATATTAATAAATCTATTGTAAAAGAATAGAAATAACCAAATAATTATTCATTTCAGCTCAAGCGAGGTTTATAGACGTAGGTCGCAGCAAAAAGTTATTAATGGTCAACAATTATACATTTTCTGAGTACAAGCCACGTTACTACTACTGTTCCAAAAAAAAATTATGTGGATGTAAAGCCAAGATCGTGCTAAGCCAAGACAGATCTGAAATTAAGTTGCTTGAAAATGAACACCTTCATGCTCCTCCTTTGTATAGACGATTGGAAAATGGAATATATGTTAAAGTATAAATCGGTGTAGTACGATTTCTCGCAGAACGGATGGTCGGTGTGGGTGAAAAGATCTGGAGGGAGACCGCTTGCTGGAAGACGTAGCGTAGCGCGTTGGAAGGCCTCCTTCTAGGTGGAACGACGTTAAGGCTGCGGGAATACGCCGGTTGATATGGCGGCACTTGGGGGAGGCCTATGTTCAGCAGTGGACGGCTTCCGGCTGAAAGGATGATGATAATAGTTCGATTCAAACTTATTGATGCTTTGGAACACTAGGTGAGACGCTACGCAACTGGTAGTGGACTTTCACAGCCGAAACAAAGTTTGATAACTGTACTAACTGTATTAGGGGTTATTAATTGTAATGTGTTTAATGTTTAAAGTTTTTTGTGTCCGTATTGCCCGTATCCTTATGTGGAAAACAAGTTTTATTTCTCGGAAGAATTTCTAGTCTTCATTAGGTATGAATAATTATCGTGTTATAATCTGAGAAAATTAAAAGTTTTGACTTTACTAGTATTTTTTTTTGTGTGATGTCAACTGTACAATGCAACAATGTTTTAACTGACTGATTCTGAAACAAGTTGCTTTGCATAAAAAATAACATAAAAAATATCTTCAGGAATGAAGTAGCAGGTCATACTTGGTTGGATTACTTTTTCAAGCGACACAGGGATAAACTGCGATTTCTGCCGTTAAAATTTTAATAAGATTAAGTTAGTTCCATAAAACCCTCACTTGATCTAATGTTTTTTTTTAAAGAATAAATTATGATTTTTAATTTTTTATGGCAGTTTTATTTATTCTATTGTAGGGAATGTTAAATCAAACGATTAAGGAACTCTGTGACGTACTCACTACTTTACTAGGTTTCCGAGTCTCGTATTTAGACTTAAAAGACGAAATAGAGACATTTCCAGTTTAGTCTCTGTTAAAGTTATACAAGTAGTTGTATTGTATGCCCAAAATAAACACCCTACTTCTATTATTTGATTTTTGTTTGAATTAATTATTCGAAAAAAAAATCCGCTGTTTGTTTGGACTATATTTTAGCCCATATCATGACCTTTTTTATTTTTTGTTTTCAACCGTGTTTTATTAACAATTATATACTTAGGCAGAAAGTACAGAACGCCATTTGCTGCGATCCTTACAAACTCCTTTTGCTTTATTAACGTTGATACATCTAGTCATACACATGCGCCAGTTATGAGTATTGTGCATCTGGCTTTTCTGGAGAACATCACCAATATATACATATATTTAAAAATTGGGATATAATGCCTTTTAAATAAAATTTTATTATTATAATAAGATTCGTGTACTACTAGGATGTCTCCTGCCGGAGTTTCAACTCACGTCTGCTTTTTAAATACCTTAACAATAATGTAACATTTTCTATTTGCAGGTCAAGCAGAGTTCATAACTTTAACGAACAACACTAAGTTATTAATGTACAACAAATACACATTTGCCCAAAAAAAATCTCGCTGGTACTATTGCTCACAAATTTTAAAGGGGTGTAAAGCAAAAATTGTGCTGAATCAGGACTTAACTGAAATCGTGTCGATTGAAAGAGAACATAACCATTATCCTCCGGTGTATAGACGACTAGAAGATGGACGTTATTTCAAACTATAAATAGGGATGATTCGCTATTTTATATATATTTTTATTTATTTAGGCTTTGCTGTCTCACTGATGGAATTGTTTATATGTAAGTTAAATATTAATAAAACTAAAGTCAAAGTCAAATCCTTTAATTAAATTAGGCCATTAAGTACCGCATAATGGCCTTTTGAATGTAAAAATTTAAATTTATAAATAATAATAATAATTGATTCTACATACTTAAAGAAATACAGCATCAAAATCTGCTTCGAAATTTACAAACAGACACAAAAGGCGAGTTTATTTTATAACATGTACGGATTAAGCATAAAATGTTTGATGTAAAAAACTAATAATACTATTCTAAAAGACATCTTGTATATTTCCAACTGATCTTTTAGATATTTTTTTTAGCTGCCTGAATTAAACTTTTCGATCAATGTGTAATAGTATAAGCCCTATTTTACACGATTTCATAAAAGGGGGTTTTCGATTCGATACCTATGTATGTAATATCATTGCAGTTGCAATGATATTACATACATAGGTATCGGGTTGGGCTTCTCAAAATCAAATCAATCAAATAATATTTATTCAACAAAGACACACACATATTAAAGAATAAATAAAAATGAGAATGTACGGCTAGGAGTTTGTACATATAGAACTTAATGCATCCGAACTACTGCCGCCTCTATCTCGGCATGCAGTTTATACCTTCTTCAAATACTGACCAGTATCCTAGTATCCTTTTGTAATATAATAATCCTACTTGAATGTCATTTCATGTGTAGGTGTGTATGTGTGTGTGTTTTGTTTTGATTAATAATAGGTGTGTTTATGCGTTGTGTGTTTGTGTTGTTTGTGTGTGTAGGGTGTGGTGTGTGAATTTAAATTTTAAAATGAGCGAAATTATAAAAGATTGAAGAAAGTATCTAGTAGCTTCGGTATCTATTTGGAAATTTTCAAAAGCGCTTCTGTTTTATCATAATATAGTCTTTGTAGATAGTCCTGAATTTTCTTTTACAATGGGTCGTATTAAATGTTTATAATTGCATTGATTTTGTCATATAGGTAAGGACCAAGAAAAATGAAGAATCTCCTGATGAAGGATATTTGGGCAACATGAGTGCGTTTACAAATTGCATATTTTCTACGTGTAAGTAGAGTAACTGCGTTGTAATATGTGAGATCACCATGTTGCTTGAGAAGTATACTTAGAATAAAAGTTGTCGATCTCTTGAGGATGGTTTTTGGAGCTCGTCGCCAAGACGAGATGCAGTAAGAAACTATAGACTGGCAAAGCGCAAAATAGACTTGCTTAAGTAATTTGGCATTACCCAGGTACCTGATTATATTGACGCGCCCCAGGGATCTGCTTGAGCAGTCCTTGAGCAGCAGGCATGTGAAACGATCTATAATGGCCTGATTGAGGCAGCGACTAATAAAAGCTAAAAATTTAGTTTTTTCGATATTTATGATTAGAATATTGGACCTTGGCCATCCCTTCACAACATTAAATCCCTTCTGGGCAGCACCGAATACCTCATCAAGTATCAGCGGAGCAAAGGAGATCAGTCCGCCTCGGGGCAGTTGGAGGTAAGTGAGGTCGTTAATGTAAACGAAAAATAGAGTCGGTCCTAAAATACTACCCCTTGGTACCCCATAATCGACGGCATGTTCACTGCTCGTGTGTTAGCCTACTGGCACGCACTGTTTACGCTCTGCAAGATAGCTCCGAAATAGACTCAATTGCATTCCTCTGATTCCCAGTGTCCCAAGTTTATTTATCAATATAGGAAACGAGACAGTGTCAAAAGCTTTGCTTAAGTCAAGAAAGATAGACAGGAATATCCTTACCATATCTAGGTTGTTAGATATTTAATTAGTTAAGACATGCACTGCTGCTTCAGTAGATTTACCTCCCCTCCTCTCCTACAGCCAAACTGTTTCTCGGCAAGTAAGTTGTGCTTAGCCAGATAATTTGTCAGTCTTATATTGATAACTTTTTCTAAAAATTTTGACAATGCAGGTGGGATTGATATTGGTCTATATTTAGATGTTAGACGAGAGAGTGGCATATTTAAAGAAACTTTAACCACTCTCAAGGCAGACATTGAAGCGACACCGTCTTCCGATTTTTTTTTGAGGAAAAGGTTTAAATGTTTTGATTTAACATCCAGACGAAAAATATATACTGTTGATTTGGACTGTATTTTAAGTCATACGATTAAATAGTCAATAGCCAGTCGGTTGTCTTTTAAATTGAAGGCACGCGAACACATTCGCAAGAAGTTTGCAGAATCATCACAGAGTTAATTGGTTGGATTCTATTATGTATGTATGTATCTAAGTATATATTTTTATATTTATATATGTTAAATTGTTGTATTTATATTTCTTTACTTTTTTTTTTTTTTTTTTTCATCTCTGCACCACCCTAAGGTCGACTGGTAGAAAATGCCTAAGGCATTAAGTCCGCCTTTGTACTTGTACATAAAGTTTAATAAATAAATAAATAAATACATTTTTAATAACTCGGACACTTCGACCCATTGGGATCTATTGACCACAATATATACCAATGGGTCGAAGAGCCCGAGTTATTTCTCGGCCCCTCCACAAATATATTTTTGGATTAGTGGACCAGTAGTAGAAGTTCAGTGTGTCGTAGGTAGTGTGTAGTTTCTAGTGTTTGCAGTTACAACCGTGAAATAAACGACAATAACGTAACAGTTTTTATTGCGGATCCGCCGAAGTTTATAACTTAAATGGGTACAACAGAGTAATCAATGTTCAACAATTACACGTTTTCTGAGAAAACGTCATGCTACTACTATTGCTTACAAATGATAAAGGGTTTTAGAGCAAAATAGTACTTAGCCAAGACAGATCTAGAATAGGGATATTTCCTGGGTAGAAAAATGATAATTTTATTTAGTCCGTCAGTGAGATTATCAAATAATATTGGACCCGTATTTTTTGCTTTATCAAAAAAATAAAAAATAAATGACAAAGATAAAGCGCATCAAAGTTCAGGATTGGGGAGCTTGTGACGTCACTTTCTCAGTATAAAGTGTAGCATACCGTGACGTCACACTATATTTCAACGCACTGTATCATCGTAATTTTTTGTTTTAGTGGCAAAAGAAAAATACTTGTCTAATATTTTTAGATTATCTAACTGACGGACCAAATGGATATTTTTTTGACAACTACCCTAGTAAAGGCCGATCACCAATGGACCTGTTCATAAATAGTTACAAGATGGATCTCATATTATTATTGATATTATGTTATTTTAGGTTAATCGGCAGGAAGGGACACTCATTGATTCGAGACAAACACTGAAAATAAACTCAATTCAGAAATCCGCCTTATTATTTAAATGCTTCATATTTTTTAATACCAAATCTATTTTAAGTGTTGCGTCATCGCGATTCTCTCTTTTTTTATGTAGTCTCTGTTGTTAGTCTCTTAAGAAGATTAATTTATTTAATATTGTGATATACCTAAGTAAAATCAGAGTAATCAATTGTTAACCACTATAAAATATTTATATGTAGTCTTCAATATTGAATTTGTATACAATGTCATGCACACCTTTAATCTGTGTGATTGATACGTAACTCGCGCTTTGAAAAATTATTGTTGGTATGCTAAATAAAATAACAATAGAGTTACATTATTATCATTAAATTAAAAAAAACCTGATCGAAGATGTAGAAAAACAAATTTAATAAAAAGATTAAAATTTTGTTTATTTTTTATGATTTGTCCAGCATATTTAATTACATGCTAAAATATCGACACACCCGCACGGATCATCATCATCAGCCTTTTTAATGTTCCCACTGCTGGGTCACAGGCCTCTTCTCTGTGAGACGGAATGGGCCGTGATCCACCATGCGGGCCCAGTGCAGGTTGGTGGCTGTCACCGCACGGATGTGACACTGTCTTCCAAAATATGTCAGTTTTAGCAATATTTTTTCTAAACTACATATTTTCCTCAGGCAACGTAAAGTTCATACAACTATCAGAAAACAAGAGACTGCTGATGGCGGAAGGTTTTACCTTCGCTCAAACAACGCCGCGGCACTGGTACTGCTCCAAGAAAGGCAAGGGATGCAAGGCAAGGATCTTCCTGAATAAGGCAGAAACAGAAGTGGTGTTTTTTAACAACGACCACGAACATGAACCACCTGTTTATAAAAAATTTGATACTGGATATTATGTTAAAATTAGGGGTTAGCTGTATTTCTTTTCGTATTTTTATATAACTTTACGAGGGAAGGTCGTGAAGTTGTGATGTGATAAACAAAATCAATGGCTTTGACAATTTTTTTGGTTCAACTTATGTCTCGGAATAAGAAAATACATGAAGCCCACTTACGTGAAAAGGTGGGTCATAATCAATTTTATTTCTAAACCAGCGGGGAACGCGTAACACACAAATTCACGCAATCGACTACAATCGCTTTAATTTTGTCAATTCATCTGTATTTATTGCGTGTTTTACGCTATCGAGCAGAAGGTAAGGATCAGGAACTTCTTTCGTTTGTTAGTAAAAATGTGATTTCGTGTGTTACGCCAATAGGGTCTTGGTCTTGCGGCGCAGCTTGACTTAAGTCCAGCAGTGGACTGTGATAAGTTAAGTTTATTGACGCATTAATTTTAAAAAGTTGAATATGGAAAGTGTACTTGGAATAAGTCAATTATTCTGACTGCCAAACTAATTTTAATCGATAATTTGGACGATTTAACAATTGTGCTATAGATGTAGCATATTTGTTAAATAATCCAAATTATCCATGTGCCTCTAGTTTTTGGCCAGTATTTTTTTCTTTTTTCCTTTCTTTAAAAATATTTTAATAATGACTTTCATGATATAATTTTTTATTATTCTTTTTAAATACACTTAATCTGGGATCACTGGTATCAAATTATGGATTAGAATTTATGTACTTCTTATTTTATATAAATAAATACAAAAAAATATCTAGTTTTATTATCTTCCTAAAATAGACAAGTATCTGGTAGTAGATGGTATATGAGACAATTGTCCTCTACATAAATTTAAAAAAATCTAATCGCTTTTTTTGTAGCGTGAGTTGTTTTAAATTGCTTAATGGTTTTTAATGTGATATTTACCATCATTTAGAGAATTTATTCCGAAACGTTTTCGTGTTTAGTTTGTGTTGTGTAATATTTGGCTTAGATATAGCACTGAAAACGCGGTTTGATAAGTATAATAGAATAGAATATAATTTATTGTACAAAAAAAAGTTACACATCTCTTTTACAATTACAGCGGTATCTACTAGATAACCTTTTGACGTTGTCATCAAGATAAGATTGCGACTTGAATTTGTTTGGTTTTATAATAATGAGATTGACTATTTACAGATTCGGTGTAGTCTGCCTGCTCAAGTCATCAATTGCTGTCTCGAGATCAAAATGATGAATCGTGCATTGTAACAAATTAAGTCAAAAAATTCTAATAAGCACTGTGCTTTTAAGATCCCTTGAAATACCAATGCGCTTCGTCATTTGCTTATCGGTACAAATTATCAGCATCCAACGGGTGGAAATAGAGCAGTTCATTGCAGATGCACCCGCTTGCCCACTGTTTACTGCCGTGATTATGAACCACCCGTGACTTCAACTAGTTGTCTGGTCGCGAATGCTAAAAAGAGGTCATACCTCTTCTTAATGTGACCAGTCCAGATGTTTTCAGCGTCGTTAACAGTTTATTTTCCTCAGACCTCAAGTGCATCCATCTATCAGAATAGAAGAGACTATTAACGGCAGACGGTTTTTCTTCAGTAAAAGTAGTAAACGACACTGTTACTGCTCCCAGAAAGCCAACGGATGCTATGCAAAGATCTTTCTGAATAGGAATGCAAAAGAGGTGAGATTCATTAGCAACTATGACCCGCCTGTGTATCAAAAAATTTATAAAGAATTATGTTAAAATTAGTGATCACGAAAATAATTTTCGTATTAAGGTTTCGTATCAAGGTCATAGCATACTTATGAACTCGGAAAGGGATCGTCACCGTATTAACTCGAGCCGTGCAATATTGTTTGTATAAAACTCCCTATTGCAATGCACACTAATCGGAATCGTAACGTAATCGCCTACGCACCGCACCCCGGTTCGTCAGGGTCCCGCTGACGAACCGGGGTGCGGTGCGTAGTCAACTTGCAATTCCAGCGCTTACGGCTCGTCTTCACCGCGCTAGCATATCTCCGTGCTGATCTGGTGCCAGCCAGGTCAACCGCAGTCCAGCTATCCGTCGGCGTAGCCGAGTCGACGTACCGGAGCTGCTAATTCGCTTTGGTAACGTGCTTACTTTAGTTTGACGCCTGGTTGACGGCGAGGCGAAAGACGATACGGTGACGATCCCTTTCCGAGTCGATATATGTGCTATAACCTTTAGCTTTAACAGCAGCTTCGCTCTCAAGAAAGACAAAATCCCAACCCCAGTTATTACCTGTTCTCTTCGAAATTTCGCCCAAATCCAATCAGCAACTGAAACTTTAAGCCTATGAGAAAGTTTGTGTGTATGAATTGTTGGATGTTTGTTACTTCTTTAAGCTGAAATTTTGCTTTATTCAAAATACACACAGGCTATCATTATCATAAAGATATCAAATACCTAGTAATTCAAAGCGGGTGGTGCCGCTGGTGACAGCTAGTATCTTATGAATATTATCTTATCTAATATTACAAATGTGAAAGTATGGATGGATGGACGGATACACCAGAAAGGCTAAACAGAGCCGAATGAAATTTAGCACAGAGATAGTCGGGATAGGATATTACTTTTTTGAATATATTCCCTTGGGATTATTTTCGTCTTTCGTGCGGGCGCTGGCAGAAGTTAATTTATAATATAAGTAGGATAGTACTCGTATTTTTATTCCTAAAATTAGTAGGAATAAGAATATTTTGGTCGAAAACAGGGATGTTGCATTATTTGTTCGCGATACATTCAAGTGGACTTTTATGTGTATTTTCTTGCTCTAAATGTGTATACCATTCGATTTCAGTGACGGCGATGTTCGAAGTACCAAAATGTAAGGGATTGTAAGGTTATTGCTATTTTGTAAATAGCAAACTTTGTTATTAATAGAAAAACTAAAAAAATATATATAATTTTTTTTTTTTATATTTTATAAATTTTTAATTTTTTTTTATTAATTTTCTTGTTTTAATTTAAGAAAAAATCTAAAATTCGGATCACTGGTATGAAATTAACCATACATTTTTTTCCGTACCTACTAGTTTTTTTCATATGTGTAAAAAGGTGCCATTTTTACTGTCTTCCTTAAGTATACTAAAAACCTATTTTCAGGGAATCATGCCACGAAGAGATTGTAATTGAAACCATCGTCCGCAAAGTCACTTTTTTGCTTGTTTTCACTTCTTTGTTCTTCTAAAAAGCTGTCTTATGAGATCCCTGTGACTTCAACTTGCTGTCTGGTTGCAATAGCTAAAAGGATGTCATGCCATCTTCTAAATTGTGACCTATCTAGATGTTTCCAGCCTACTAAACTACTTATTTTTTTCAAAGGCAAAGTGAAGTATCTCGAACGATCAGAAAAGAAGATACTTTTAATGGCAGAAGGTTTTATCTTCCCTCGATCATCTCAATTACAATTTGACTGTCACCTGAAAGACAAGGGATGCAAGGCAAGGATCTTCCTGAATAAGGAAGAAACAGAAGTGAGCTTCATTAACAACTACCACAAGCATGGCCGACCAAAACCTCCACCACCGGGTATAGCAAACTTGCTTAAGGATTTTATGTAACACGATAATATTTATAATATGATAGTCCTCCTCCCTGACCGCTTCTGCCACGGCGGCCAATCTCAATGGAACCATCCATCACCATCGGCGCGGGAGCCATTACAGTGCACAAGTGTATGCACAAACACAGGTGTGCTCCGTGTTCCATCACTCTCAAAGTTGGATGGGACGGTACCATTACACGGAGTCAATAGGAATGCAGGGGATAGGAGGAAATGCGGTCGCAGACATCCGACTGAATTTCCTAAGTAAAAAGTCTCTTGCCTATTTCCTCCTCCAATATTGGACCAATTTAAAAGATATTCCGTAAACTGAAAAAGAAAGATATATACTGTGCCCCTATGTTTTCCTTTTTCATTTATATTTATTTAAATAACCATAACGGACGAATGGTTGGCCTTTATAACACAGGATTTTCCTAGCATCGGGGCCAATATTCACAAGATTGAGCAGAAATATGCCATAATATTACAGAAGTGTAACATGAAAATATGTATTTGTTCATTTTTTGCTATATGAATTATTGTTGTAGTTATCAAATTTGTACACTAAGCCACTGTTGACAGCGCAATTTTGAGCAGAGTGTTGGTGGGTTCTAGTTCTTCTAAATTCAAATTCAAATTCAAATTCAAATTCAAAATTTTTTATTTCACATAGGCCTACATGGGCACTTATAAAACGTCGGCAAAAGGAGCACGGTTCGGGTTGGTCGTTTCCTATGGAGAAGAACCGGCAAGAAACTCCATGGTTACTCTTTTAAAATGGTTTGGTTTTACAATATTTCCATGTTACAGCATTAGTACTTAGATATGGGGGGACAACGTAGGCCCGACAATAAGTCGTAAAAACTAAACAAAGTAAATAAAAGATTGTAAAACAAGATGAAAAGTTAACAAATGTTAACAAGCATATCTAGAAATCTAGAAGGCCTACAATGTTCACACATTCACAAAACAATCGGTAAAAAAATCTATACAAAGGTAGTAAAAAGAAAACCGTATATCAAAACTAAATTTAACATGAGGCACAAATGTTGATATCAGTGCTGTAACTATTCTTTGAGGGTAAGGGCGTATAAATATGATTGAAAACCATTGTAAAGAGTCTAATCAAAAGAAGAAAAAATGAGATTGAGAATAGTTAGAGACATCCACATATTTGTGCCGTTTATGAGTTACCAGGGAAGCCACATGCGCAGAAGGAGCTATAGCCAAACTTTTTTATCTTCAACGTAGTCCTTGATTTTATAATATGCTTTTTTAATAAGGACACGTTTGATGTAGTTTTTGAACTTTCCATCGGTCAGTTCTATAACTGCCTTTGGCAACTTGTTATAAAAGCGTATACTGTTTATAAGAAAAGACTTGCTAGTTTTCGTTAATCTGAATTTGGGTATTACAATTTCATGCTTACTGCGTGTATTTAAATTATGGAAGTCGCTTCTAATTTTGAAAAGCCTTCGATTTTTGCGGACATACATAATACATTCCAAAATATAAAGTGAAGGCAGAGTCAGTATATCGATCTCTTTAAATTTTTCTCTGAGTGACTCGCGAGGGCCCATTTTAAAGATCGCGCGGACTGCCCTCTTTTGTAGGATGAAAATTGAGTCAACGTCTGCTGCAGACCCCCACAGCAGAATGCCATAAGACATAATACTGTGGAAATAAGCATAGTATACTAACCTAGCTGTAGCTACATCAGTTAACTGTCTCATTTTTCTTACTGCATATGCAGCTGAACTTAACCTACCTGAAAGAGTTCTAATGTGCGCGCCCCACTGCAGTTTTGAATCGATAGTAATCCCCAAGAAAACAGTTTCCGCTATAACTTCAAGATTTTTGCCGTCAAGATACAAATTTAAATCACGCTGTGGTACATTTGGTAAAGAGAACTTTAGACATTTTGTTTTATTCGCATTCAGTAAAAGATTGTTAGCTGCGAACCATTTTGAGAGAATAGTTAGGCTTTCGTTGACATGTAAGACATCCGTATCTTTCCTATCTATTTTAAAAATTAGCGAAGTATCATCAGCAAATAGAATTATATCAGATAATTTGGCCATCATAAAAGGGAGATCATTAATGTAAACAAGAAAAAGGAAAGGGCCGAGAATTGAACCTTGAGGCACGCCCATCTTGACTAGAGACCCGGAAGACGTCGCCCCATTAACATTAACTTTTTGCTGCCTGTTTGATAAATAGGAAAGCACAAGATCAGCAGCTTGTCCTCGAATTCCGTAGTGGTGTAATTTACAGATCAGTGTGTTGTGGTCAACGCAGTCGAACGCTTTTGAGAGATCACAGAAAATGCCAATGGCATCCTGGGACTTCTCCCAAGATTCCAAAATGTGGCTGATGAGTTTTACTCCCGCGTCCGTTGTCGACCTACCTTTCGTGAAACCAAACTGCTGACTATGCAGAATCCCATTTGAGTTAAAGTGAGACAACATCTGGTCCAGCATGATTTTTTCGAATATTTTACTCAATGCTGGAAGCACAGATATAGGTCTATAATTAGAGGGATCACTCTTACATCCTGATTTGAAAATTGGTACTACTTTACTGTGTTTCATTAAGTCGGGAAACGTGCCGCTGTCCAAACATTGGTTGAATATGCCTGTCAGGACAGGAGCAATTGAGTCAATAATACCTCCAAGAACCCTAACGGATATTCCCCATAAGTCTTCAGTATTTTTTATGTTGAGACTTTTGAACGCGTTCTTAATTGTATCAATACATATTGGTTTAAAATTAAAGTTTGGTATCTCTTTAGTAAAGTTTTCTTTAAGGAGATCTTCAGCTAATTTAGATGAGGAGGGAAGAGACTTCGTAACCTCTAACGGAATGTTGGTAAAGAAATTTTCTAATGTCTCAGCGACTTCTTGCTTATCAGAAATGGTTTGATTAGCTATTTTCAAAGACAACTCATTTTGATCGCGTTGTTGTGTCTTTCCAGTTTCTCTATTAATTACTTGCCACACAGTTTTTATTTTATTACTAGAAACACCAATTTTGTTAATAATTATTTGCGATTTTGCTTGAGCGCAGACTCTTTTGAATATTTTGGAATAGTTTCTAACATAAGTGTGAAAAGCTTGATCGGAAGTCAAAGATTTTTCGTAATATAAATTATATAACATATCTCGGCTTTTTCTTATGCCCACAGTGGCCCATTCACTAAATTTCGATTTGGAATTGTTGACTTTAACTGTTTTTACAGGACACGTTTTGTTGAATTCTTTGCAAACCGTAGAGAACAGCGTGCCGTAATTTATATTGGGGTCTTTTGAATCAAAACTAGCGTTACAAAGGTTGCTAAGAACATTATTATTAAAAGAGTTTAATTTATTTTTGGTAAGAGGTCTTAATCGAATTGATTCAGCCAGGTTAAACTTTTTATCTGACTCAAAAGATACTAGTTGACCAGTATGGTCTGACCTAACGCCACTAATTAAAAACGAATCTTTCACCTTACAATCAGTGAATACATTATCTATGCACGAAGCTGAAGTTGCCGTTATTCTTGTCGGTTCATTAAATAAATGTTTTAAATTAAATGATTTGAACAATGAAATGAGCTTACATTTTTCAGGTGAATTGACTAACAGATCTATATTTAAGTCACCACATACAAAAACTGATTTATTATCTCTAAAAACTTTACTTAATAATTCTTCCATTGCAATTAAAAACAAAGACAAATTCGAAGCTGGTGGTCTGTAAACACACAAGATAGTATGGCCCTCGACCTCTGCACATGCTACCTCACATAAGCGATCAACAGAGTAAGCAGTGATATCCCTCCTTTCTTTATATTTAAGATGACTATTACAAAGTATCAGGGTACCACCACCCACTGTGGATCTGTTGTACGCGCTGGCAACTGAAAAATTATTTACATTAAACAACATCCTATCTGGTTTTAACCAGGTTTCACAAAAACATAAAATATCCATGTGGTATTTATCTGCTAACAATTCCACGTCTAAAATTTTGCCGGAGAAGCGATTTATATTTTGATGATATAGTAAAATATTACTATTCGTCTTCTCTTTTGTCGGCTCTAATAGTTTAAAGTATCTACTGTAGTATTATCAGAAAAACTGGATAATACTGTTAAATTACTAAACCTAGGCTCAGTTAAATCATCAATAACTGCGTGTATATTAAAAGCTAACAATGTAGCTAATAAATGTCGACTTTTTTTGGGAAGAAACATATGCTCCCGAATCAAAACAAAATCACTAACAAAATTGTTAGTGTCAAAAAATAATAAACGGTCACTATGACGACACGATAAAATATGCATCAAGTTATTTAAACTTGAAATATATTCATTTTCCTGAGCAAGTAACTTGTCAGAATAGGGCAATGCACATAAAATTAATTTGCCTAATCTTAACTTAAGTAGGGTGTCGATACCATTAACTATGTCCCTTTTTGTTACACTAAGACTATTTCCAAAAAGAAGTACTACAGTAGTTTGCTCATTCAATTGTGTATGTTGAATTTTATGAATAAGCTCATTAAAATGCAGTTTATGATAACAATGGTTCACTATTGTATGTTTAGAGTGGTTATTTAATAATGACCCAAAACCTGTTCCTAGTCCATCAGAATATACTAAGACATTACTTTGAGTGGGGTTCAAAGTTGTTACAGTATGAGCAAGAGGTAAGGTTGAAGGAGTAACATGTTGTGACATGAGAGGTAGCGGAGTGGCAGCACAACTACAGGTGAGGTTGTTAGTCAGTGACTCATACCTCTCTGCACTATACTTCACCAGGTCCACCAACTCACAAGCCTCCTGCATGCGCTCACTTAACATCTGTTGACTACATTCATATTTACAAAATATTTCCTTAAGTGTATTTTCCCTACTCAATAATTCCCTTTGAAGGTTCTGAATGTCAACATCATACATTTGTGAACTAGTTTCTAATTTACTAATACATATATTTAATTGGCCTTTTAGGTTTCTGAAATCTCTTCTAAGTTTAACATTATGTTTGTAAACATTTTGAGTTTTTAAAAGTTTCTTATATTTCTTAATACTCTTGTTGATTTTAATATATTTCTTTATTTTATTATGACTACTTAGAATTGGACATTTAGCTATGGTATCATCCACTGTAAGGTCTATGGTTATGGTGGGCCGCTCACATGCCAGTCCGGATGCACTATCCATCAGCTCATGGTACAGGTTCTTGGTGTTAGAAACCTCTTGGCTGACTTTCAGCGAGTCCATGGAGGTTATGGTGTTATGGGCCTCGCACAATTCTGCTTCTAGTACAGATATACGCTTTAGTGCATGGTCATGAGTGTCATGGCACTGCTGAAAATCAGATAATTGTTGACGGAGACGGTGATGCTGGTCCAGTACATCCAAATGCTGGGAATGTAGTTCTGCAAGCTGGTTTTTGAGTTGAGCGTTTTTGTTCACTATTAACTCAATCTCAGATTCACTCTCCTCCCGTTCCCGCAGTAGCTTGCTGCACTCATCTCTAGATGAATCCAGCTCTCTCAGCGCTGCTTTTAGTTTGTCATTCATGTCACGAACGGTAGCTGCCCGGGTCATCATATTGACTGTTTTCTTTATGCAACACCTGTAATGTGACAGAAAACAGCTGAGTAAGCGAAGAGAATATTGAGTTAATTGAAAACTTAAGAAAGTAGGAGGAGTTTTAGGTTAAAAAGAAGCAAAATGTTTGAAAACAATAGAAGTTTCATAAAAAAAGACAAAAGAAAAAATTATAAAAAAATATGGAGGTATATGAGAAAAAGAGAAAAAAAAAAAAGAAACTAAGAAGAACAGCTATTTGATTAAATATTCTCAGACTTAATTACAGGTGATACTTTATGGAAAGGCTTTATTAAACATTAGTGTTTTTAACTAGATTAAATTTTTGTTGGATTGTTATGAACATTAGTTTTAGTGGGAAAGTCTATTAACAATGTGATCTTTGCGGTTTATATAAAATATTTAAGCTAAATTAAAGACATATATTATGTGTGAAGTAGGGTTTGCAGTGAATGTTTTGTCTGGGCAAGTGTTTTCGTCCTCGATTTTGCTTCCACAATTTGTCAAACAAAATGAGACACAAACGTAGCCGGTGTGTACTGGACGTCGCTCAGAGCCCTGAGCAGTATATGAGTGGTGTATAGTATTTAAATAATAAAGCAATAACACGTAAATCAAAACAAAATACTCCCCCGGTTCAAAGAATTCAAATCCACAGTTCAAACGTTGACAGCCGGTACATGACTTGGTGAAATATCAATTGTTATTGAGTTAACACAACAAAACTGGTCACAAACACTACGTGTGTCACTTTGCACGTTAATTCTAATATAAATAAAGTATTTTTAACAAATTAAACACAATAAAACAATAATTTTAAAATAAATTAGCTAAGAGGCCGTTTTTAAAAAATTTTAAAGATAATGTATCATCAAAAACGAAAACACTGGGGATATAATTACTTCGGCAATTCAGTCGGATGTCTGCAACCGCATTTCCTCTTAATGGAAACAAAACTTTGATTAGGATTGAACTGTGATATCACTTTATTGGATTCAAACAAAGCATCGTTTTTTTTTAAGAATTATTTAATTTATTGGAGTACCTATTAAAATGCTGCAAACAATTTTTAAATAACGTGAAAATTTCCTTCATAGTTGTGTTGCTATTCACCCCTGCATTCCTATTCAACCCGGTAGACGGTAATCCGAGACAACCAGAAAGTGTTAATATGCTTTCCGAGGCACGGGGGTGTTAGACTGTCAACTTTCAAACTCCGCGCTGTCACAGAGAAATTTCTGATGAAAAAAACTCAATGACCCTTTTAACCCGACTTGGGAATCGCCATGGTAATATTAGGTTGACATCAAAATGTCTCTGCTTGTTTTAAATTTGGGATGTTATAATGCAGTTTCTCTTGTCGTGGTATTAATTTTGCCGAGAAACGAGTTTTTTTCTCAAAATCAGAACTAAATATTTGAAAAATTCCTAAGGTAGGTACTTCTTTGCTACAGCATAACATTCAAATCAAATAATCTTTGACATAGTTGTTTATATTGTTGAGAACAGTGGTGGCCCAGTGGTATCGGCCCCGACTTACGTGTCTTAGGTCGTGGGTTCGAACTCGGGCAGGCGCTTTACTTTGTGTAAATTATTTCATCACCACTGCTCGAAAAACGGCGAAGGAAAACGTCGGAAGGAAACCGGCATGTCCTAGAACATAAAATTCGAAGACGTGACATCCACCAATCCGCACTGGTACCGCGTGATGGATTAAGGCCCATTCCCTCTCTCACAGAGAAGAGGCCTGTGTTCCAGCAGTGGGGACATTAAAAGGCTGATGATAGTGTTGACAAGGACATAGTTGTTTACAGCTATATTTGAAGCCTCTGCTCTCTTCCTGCCTCGTTGGTATAGTGGTGCTAAGTATTACACCCTGGGTTCGGGCAAAGTATTGTTAGGTTTTTCCATCTGGAATTTCTCAATAGCAGCCCGGAGCCTGGATTTGTGGCCAGTTAAAGGCAATAGGTTCGCCCCATACTATACAAATAGGCTTTATTTCTGATAATATAAATACATTTTGACAATACCATCATGTTATTAATTAAAAAATTATTACTATTCCGTTCATTCAAAAAAAAAGTAAAAAACTAAAAGAAAAAAAAACGTATTATTTTATAAGACTAGATTTAAACATCTTTTATTTAGTTCAATTCTATTCCTATAATTTCAATTCTACTTTGTTTATCCTTATTTTATTGTTCTACATACTATATTACATGAGTCTTAACATAACTGGCAAAATGTGGGTGTGCCGTAGGTGCAGTTCTGCATATCCCTTCGGAGATAACAGGTGTGATATTATTTTTGAAGCCTCTGACTCCCTTACTAGACGGACCTGTATATCAGGATTTAGCTGCCTCCCCATATTATATTGTCTTATAGTGTAATGTCTAGTTAGTATTTTTAAGCGTGTTATACTTCATTTGAGATAACATTAGACATTTAAATAATCCCATTTTACAGCCCGTTCAATCGATTTTGACTTTTATTGCGTTTGTGATATTACAAATGGTAGCTGTAGTAAACAGTTAGTTTTGGTAACAGGTATATTTACTTTTTATGCTATCCTTATATTTACGGGGTAGAACTTTAAACCGGTTGAACGGATTGTAAAAAAGGATTGTAGAAATTTCTAATGTTATTTGAAATGGATTATAGCTATGTACTAGAATTAACAATTTTACTTTAGAGGAAACAATTTTATATGATAATTTGGAATAACATAATTAAAGTACGGTACATAATATGACTTTTTTATTTCATCATTCCCATCGTGTAGTCTGACGCTCTTTGTTTCCTTTACCTTTAATATTTATTAATCACGTCCATTTTTTCATTTAATAAAGTATACAAAACCCTCTTATTTTATTAATACTATATTTTTTTCCTTTATATCAGAAACTAGTTTTGCTTCAGATGTTAATGCAAATTTTCGTGTGTTGCCATCCCTTAGTACACCATTTACTTGAAGTGACATCACAAGCCGACTCTTAAATTTAGATGTGTTTTTATCTTGCAAATAGATATGTATGTGTATTTTTCGATAATCGAACTGACGGACTAAATAAAACATTTTTTCTTTTCAGGAAATATACCTATTACGGATTTCAAGTTCATACCAACTGGTAAGAAAAACGATTTGTTAATGGTGGGAGAATACACGTTTTCGCAGATGAACGACGGAAGGAATTGGTACTGCTCGCAGAAGAAAGAAGGCGGTTGTAAGGCCCGGATCAAGAGGAACATTACTACCGGATCTCTACACTTTGAGCATACTATACATAATCATGCGCCGCGAAAATGCCACATTACTCCAGAAGGAAAATATATATTTTTTAGAATATAAGTTCAAATGAATAAACGTTTACCTAATTGAATATAACAATGCACTTATAGATCAGGAATAGCGGAGACGATGTTCTCGTTCGATCGTTATCGCAAACTACAACTTGTACTGTAACCGTATTAGCGCCGTCTGGTAGCAAATATAGACGTACTAGCTTCGGGTTTGACGCAGAATGTGCACTTCGCAAAATGTGCACTTGACGCAAGATGACCACTTCTCAAAATGAATGTGCTATCCCACAATCGGTCAAAATAAAAACCGTTTGCTTAATTTTTTTTGTACTTTTTTTAGCACGATAGGTAACAGTAGTTTCTTTGCATCACGTTCAAGAAATGTTTGATTTTTTTTTTCAGTACACTTTAGCTATACACATAACATAAGTACTCCAGCCATTCATTGTAATATGCTGTGCACTGCATCTATCTGTATTTTTTTATAAACATATATTATTATTGTTTTATATTTTTGAACCTTATCTTAAATAATCGTATTGAGGAGCTCGTGGCTAAATATTAACAGCCGCACTGGTCGATCATCAAGGTTAAGCAACGCTTGACGAGGTCTGTCCGTGGATGGGTGACCATTTCAACATATCGAGTTTCCTCCCTGCCTCGGAAAGCACGTTAAGCCGTTGGTTCCAGCTGTCGTTTGAAGATCTTTGACAGTAGTTACGGATAGTCAGAAGCTTGAGATCTGACACCAGTCTTGCCAAGGGGTACCGTGTTACCCAGTAACTAGGTTGTGGATGTCAGATAGGCAGTCGCTCTATGTAAAACACTAGTACTCAGCTGAATCCGGTTAGACTGGAAGCCGACCCCAATATAGTTGGGAAAAGATAGGCAGATTGATTGATCTTAAATAATCGTAATGATCCAACCCCTGAATTCTGCCAGCGGCTTCGCCCTCGTGAAAAGTGTTTGCTTATTCCAAGGGAATATTATACCGGGATGAAATATAGCATATGTGCTATTCCAGACCACTATCTATCATGGTGCCAAATTTTATCCAGATCCGTTCTGCCGTTCTGGCGTGATTGAGTAACAAACATATACATCCAAACTTCCATACACACATCCATTCAAACTTTCACATTTATAATATTAGTATGATAAGATTTACGATTAAGCTGTGTCAAATTTATTAGCGTTTACACTACACTTTTAGAATATATATTTTAGTTATATCATTATTGTTAGCTACGGTAATCATAATCTTTTAATATTTCTCAATAAGTACCTACATATTAAGAGAAATAAAAATGTCTCAAGATATCACTTCCCTGTGGACCTGTGTAGACAAGAAAGTGGAAAGTCGACCAGGGAAGTGATAAATCTTTGAAATCACCATTTAAATTAGATTAATGCTTGGTTTATTTTTCATAAATTTTGTTTTAACTCACTATTATAAATGAAATAATAATAAATTAGATTATTCTTATGGCTTTTGGTTTAATGTTTTAAAGCTCTCTATGCCCATTTTACCCACTACTTATATTTGAAGAAATAGGTGATTTGAAAAGGCAATGTTATAAATAATAAATATTAGTTATCATTGTTACAGTAGACTAAGTCTACGTATACATACGTCTAAAATTCTAAACCAAAAGAAAAATCTCCAAAAAATATCTTACTAAGCAAGCTGATTTTTTTTCAGAATTCATATTTGTTCCAAATACAAATAAAAAGAAGAATAGGTTACTAATGCTTGATGGGTATACTTTCTCACAGAAGAGCAGTCTTCGTATTTGGTACTGCTCGCAAACTAAGAATGGATGCAAGGCCAAGATCCACATAGACGCTCAGGGCAAGCACATTATAAGGGGATACAGAGTTCATACTCATGCTCCGCCATTGTACCATGTGAAACCTAGTGGAGAGTATGTTTTTATTAGGAATAGAATGAATTTGAATCTAATATAGAAATAAGATATAAATTATGTTTTTGTGGAATTATGTAATTGCTGGAAGTACTAAGATTTAGATAAAGGTATATATTTATTTGCTAAAACACGTGCTTACATGCAAGAATAAATAATACGTGCATGCAGGAAACATTGAAAAAAGTACTGTCTCGTTTATATTTTTTTTACTGATACAAAGCTAAACTGTTGCCGAGTGTTATAAGATATGAGTGTTATCCCAGAAAATGCACCTTTTCTACGAGATAGGCCACAGGAAAAAGATAGTTTTGAATAAGGTATTTTTTTGTGTCCCGGTTTGACATGCTATATTATGATCATAGTGTTTAATAAGATGTTGAATTGAAAAAAAAAATGTGGCTGCGTTTAAAGGTTAAGGGTGGATTTAAGTTTGCAACTCCGACCGCATAGAATTTTAATAAACTCAGAAAATAAAGACATCAATAAGCAATTCTAAAAAATATATCAAGAATTAAATGTGCATCAATTTAATAAATAATGTAGTAATTTTTTTTCAATGTATTTTTGTTTTATTTCGTACCTATCATATTGCTATCAAGAAAATACTGTTTTATGAGGTCCTTATATATGAAATCAGCGTTTTTTGAAACGGTTCACTTTGAACTGTGACAACTATGGTTTGAAATGAAAGAAAAAAATTTAAAAAAAAAATGTTAATAAAAATATTTATTCATGTGCTTCTCGTAAATAAAACCGGTATCCCTTTCAGACTACATCCTCATTCCATCTGGCCAGAAGAACCATTTGTTAATGCTCGATGGCTTCACATTTGCTCAGATGCACAGCAAACGTCACTGGTACTGCTCCAGAAAGAAAGCTGGTTGCAAGGCCAAGATCAAGATGGACACAGATTTGGAAACAATAATCGAAGCCGACAGGTCACATACGCATAAACCACCGGAATATTATGTTTCTGGAACTGGAGAATATGTGTTTATTAGGAGTAGGAAGTAAAAGTTTAACAGAGGACCTCATCAAGAAGATCTTGATTACAAGCTCCCCCTGTAATCCAAAAGTAAGGTCCACTCCTGAGAGCGAAAGTCGACTTGAGAATGGACTCCGTTTACGATCAAGTGAGATAGTGTTCAAACGCGAGCCTGTCAATTAGTAAAATAAACAGACTTCATAAACAAAACTCTAAAAAGTGAAAATTACTTTCGTTTCGGAAGTCGGTGTCTTTCGGACCTCATGTTTTTATTATTTTGCGACACCAACATCCGAAACGAAAGTTTCTTTGCACTTTTCATGGTTTGATTTTTGAATTCGGTTTTTTTTTTTGTGAAAATGTTTTTATTTCTCTCTTTTTTGTTTTGGTTCACCATCACTACATATCGAGCAAGTTCCATAGTAAAGATACCTAAAGAAATGACAAAATATCCATAATAATTCAATTTACATATTCGTGCTGTTTGTCGTTAAGGAGTTCAGTTGTATGTTCCATATCCTGAAAACTGCCTCACCGATTTTAGTGAAACTTGCACTATGACCTAAGTTGAGAGAAACTTAATACAATAAAAAAAAATGATCACGTTCCGAATACTAGTTTCAGAGAAATGGATGGGCAAACAAAAATACATACAGTATACAAACACTTATGGAATCTGGCATAGTTTTAGAAGCCATATCAAATATCGAGTTCTCAACCAAAATCTGAGTATACATGGTAAATATCCCGAAACAAATATTAATTCTAAGGATTGTGACCATGTCAGCTTAAAAACTTATAGAGTAACATATGTATGTGAATATTGTGCAATTCCAACAATGTTACATATATACGATTCGAATTGATTTTGCAGTAATTGGTAAAAAAAGGCTTGCTAAGTTACCAAGCACAATAATAATAAATATGAGTACAATTAGGTCATAACCAACTCATTAGTTAGGTGTATATATACATGTACCAACCGATTCATTGTTTGAATTTTGTTTTTTTTTTCGAACCTTAGGGAGAGTTTTTTATTAAGCTTTAATTATTTTAATCATAACATGGAGGTATACATATTTACATTGGGCGATGTATTTTACCATTCCACGAACTTTTGAACCAATCCTCGCTACTTGATACTTTAATATCTGCTAAAAAATTATAATCAAATTTCTGAGCAGCTACTGAATTATCTTGCGTCCCTTTTTTTAAACCGTTTCACTCTTAACCTGTTTTTGTACTATATATATTATTCTTTATAGATTTTTATTTTCAAAATGATAATTAAATTATTTACCTATTATTTTTACAATTAGCTTAATGTGTGGTTTTAAAATAAAATAAATTGTTATTAAATCGAGTCTGTAACGAACTTTGTATTTTTAATTTCATACAAGGCGTGAACCCGATCGGATTTTTATACATAGTTGTATAAACTTTCATCCCCTATTTTATATCTTTTTGAAGATGTCTCAGTAAAAAAAAATCCTGTCTTAGTTTTCAGTTCACCTACTTTATGTATTTCTTGGGAAAAAATCTGCATCTAAACGCAGCGGTTTGATCATCGGTATGATCTCACTGTGGTTGAAAGGGGACACTGCCTAGAAAAATTAGCATTACACTGTATGCATTAAAATGTAGTTTCTTTTTATATACCAAAAATTCAACTAACAAGTTTTCACAAGTATACTCTTCCAGATTACGTTCTGATACCCACTGGCTTGAAGAACAAGATTCTTATGCTAGGTGGCTACACGTTCGCCCAAGTTCACAGCAAGCGACACTGGTGCTGCTCCAGGAAGAAGATTGGATGCAGGGCCAAAATCAAAATGGACGTAGATGAAGTCACAATATTAGAAGCTGTTAACGTGCATACTCATGATCCTCCACAGTATTATGTGACAGATAAAGGAGAACATATATTTCTTAGAACACGAGGAAAACTCTCTTAAAAATAGCTGTATATTGACATCGTCATTTATATTTATCGCTGAAATGAAGTCTCACATTTCGTGTATGTAAAAACAGTCTAAAATTTAAATTATGTTGCGTTGAAAACAACTTTATACTTTTAGTACGATATAAGTAGTGTGCCCTATGAGTTTCCCATCGGCATGAATGATTTACTTCCATAAAAACTTTCATCCCCTTTTATACACTTTTAGGTGCTCATATCTTGGTCCTTAGAGATCCTTCCTTAGTTCTCACCTTTCTTATGGAATTTTCGGGCAAAATTCTTCTCTGTATAATGTGTTCAGCTCAAGTAGGTACATTAAATTTTTGTGTATGTTTACTCCCAAAAAATTAAACATGCCTTGATTTTGTTCGAAAAATATTTCACTTCCAGATTATGTCCTGATACCCACTGGTTTGAAGAACAAGATTCTTATGTTGGGAGGCTACACCTTCGCCCAAGTAAACAGCAAGCGACGTTGGTACTGCTCCAAGAAGAAGATCGGCTGCAAGGCCAGAATCAAAATGGGCGTAGATGAAGTTACCATAGTAGAAGCTGTTAACGTGCACACTCATGATCCTCCACAGTATCATGTGACAGAAAGAGGAGAGTATGTATTTCTTAGAAGACGAGGAAAACTTCCTTAAAAAGGGCTGCATTGGCAAAAATATCCTATATAATACATCGAAAATGAAAACGAGTCTGCAGAAGTAGATGCGATAGAGATAGCAAGATATATCACAAAATTTATATCAGAAAAAGCTCAGGGCTAGACGGTATTCTAGGTGAGATTTTAAAAATTGAAATTGCTCGGTTAGCGCGACCACTGTCCTACTTATTCAGCTCATTTATAAAGATTGGACAAATACATACAAAAAAGGTGAAGAGATTAAACGATTACTAGCTAACCTTTTTATAGAGAAAAACTGGAGGAGGCCTACACCCAATTCATCATCATCATGTTTTTCATCCGAAAGACGTCCACTGCTACACATAGGCTTGCCCTAAGTTTAGCTACATCGGCTGGTCCCGTGCGTCTACCGGATTCCCACAACCCTAACCAGATCATTGGTCTACCTAGTAGGAAGCTTGCCAACTTAGCGTCTTCCGGTACGCGGTTGCCACAACTTTTCGGCCCCATCACTACAGTAAAGTGTAACAATAGTGCAAAACTATATGTGAATTATGAATACTAATAATAGTTAGGTGAAGGGAGATAAAAGGCTTTATTATTATACTAGCTGACCCCCGCGGCCTCGCTCCCGTCAACTGGCTACCTACCTACCACCTACCTACTTACCCTACCTATCTACCACCTAGCTACCTACCCTACCTACCACCTACCTACCTACCCTACCTACCTACCACCTACCTACCTACCTACCTACCTACCATACCTACTCTACCCACCTACACTACCCTACCCTTATATTCTCTACCAGACTTTTTGTAGGTAATAATGTGTGCCTTATTCATGTAGTACATAATTTTTATGTATCATTAATAATATTCTCAGCGCACAACAAAGAATGAATTTTATAGGCAACATTTTGCTACTTTGGGATACATTATTGCAATTTTCATAAGGGTCTCAAATTTTTTTGATAATAAATTATATAAGTATATGACACTCGGTAATAATGTAGCTTTTTACTGGTGAAAGAATTTTTAAAATCGGTTCAGTAGATCTAGAGATTACCACAACAATGTCACAAACTGACACACTTTACCTCTTTATAATATTAGTATAGATTTTTTAATACTGAGTTGAAATATTGCATAAAATATCAACTTGTTTTCACATGAACAAGAGGAAAGTGGTAAAAGTGCGAAGTTCTGCTAAAGAAGAGAGAAAGTGATAGCTATTGTTATATTTCGTCGTGTTTATATTGCCAGCATTAGATACTCGTAAAGATAGCATTAGTCCAATATGCATTAGTAAGTTTGCGCAGTATTTATTTATATTGTTATTGTGTTCTATGCTAAGTCCTTATTAATTGAAATGTACTTGTAAATACATAGTATATTGTATATTATAGTGAGAAGATGAACTGCGTTAAATTCGCGACATAAACGGCGATATCTTTTGATTCCGTTGATCTAGAAGTTTGATTTTTCACAGCTCCAAGGGTTTGCAGCCCTGAGTATAAGATATTAATTTTAACTTGATATATTCACGCATTCCTCAGAAAAGGTCTTGACAGACGGAATATTGATTTCCTGTTCTTTTTTAGGGTTCCGTACCTCAAAAGGAAAAAACGGAACCCTTATAGGATCACTTTGTTGTCCGTCTGTCCGTCCGTCCGTCTGTCAAGACCCTTTTTCTCAGGAACGCGTGGAGGTATGAAGCTGAAATTTATATCAATTACTCAGGTCTACTGTCCCTTGAAGCTGTGAAAAAATCAAACTTCTAAGCCAACGCAATCAAAAGATACAGCCGTTTATGCCGCAAATTTTCGACACTTGCAAGGGAATCAAAACCTACAGGGTGCTTCCCGTGAACTCAGAATCTTGAAATTTGGTACGAAGCAACGTCTTATAGCATAGATAAAGGAAAAATTACGAAAACCATAAATTTTTAGTTACATCACATAATATATTTTTTTTTAATAATTTTAACCTTACTACCCATTTCCTCATAAACGCGTAGAGGTATTAAATTGAAATTCATACCAAATACTCAGGTCTATAATACCTTTAAGCTGTAACAAAATCAAACTTCTATGTCAACGCAATCAAAAGAAACAGCAATTTAAGCTGCATATTTTGAAACTCGCAAGTACTCGCAAGGGAATCAAAACCTAAAGGGTACTTCCAGTCGACCTAGAATCTTGAAATTTGGCATGAAGCAACGTTTTATAGCACACATAAAGGAAAAATTCCGAAAACCTTAAATTGTAATGTTATGAATTTCATTTTGCAATAAGATTACCATAGTTATGACTCGATTGTCGTAATGAACGAACTTTGTAAACCTTGCAGGTTTGTACGGAACCCTCGGTGCGCGAGTCCGACTCGCACTTGGCCGGTTTTTTTTTTATGTAGTACAGATTAACGGTTTTTGGATTTATTCCTTTACTTGTGCTATAGGACCTTCTTGCTAAATTTCATGATTCTGGGTCAACGGCAGGTACTCTATAGGTTTTGATTCCCTTGCGATTTGTCTAGACCGACGGACAGATAGACAACAAAGTTGTCCTAAAAGGGTATCTTTTTCCCTGTTTAGGAACGGAATCCTAAAAATAATGAAATGCGTCTGTAATTTATTTACGATTTTCGTTCCAACCTGCAGTTATATCTTTTATTGTTTGTAAAATTGTAATAAATTGTCTTCAAAATTATATTGAAATGAATATAATATATATTGAGATGATATTAAAATGTCTTAAAGTAATATAAAAATGTCAAAAAATTTAAATAAAAAAAACAAATAAATGAAAATAAATTAAATTAAATACAGATATAGTAAATTTGGTTCCAAGAGTACACACAACTTAGGAACTAGTGCATTCCCTGGGTTTTAGGAGCAGCTGACCGATACTATTTTTCATTCCAGGTATACTATAAAAATGCCATTTAGGCAACTCTAATATTTAACACATACGTAGACATAGTTTTAAATATCCTTCAACGTTTATATTTCAGATTATATTCTAATACCATCTGGACATAAAAATAAGCTACTTATGCTTGGTGGTTTCACATTCGCGCAGAAGACCAAACGTCACTGGTACTGCTCCAGGAAGAAGATCGGCTGCAAGGCCAGAGTCAAAATGGCCACTGATGAAGTTACAATAGTAGAAGCTGATAACGTGCATATTCATGATCCTCCACAGTATTATGTAACAGAACAGGGTGAATATGTTTTATTAAGAACACGATAGCGTGCATCCCCATTCACGATCCTCCAAAATCAATCTGCCTAGCCTTTGCCAGCTATTTTGGAGTCGGTTCCCAGTGCTAAGTAACTGGGTGATAATAATGATTTCGTAATAATAGTATTAATGATCCTCCAAAATTGTATGTGACAAAAGAAGGCGAAAACTCAGAACGTAAAGACCCTTAGTATACGTATGCCACCGAATTTTTGCGAACTGTATGATTGTAATAAATATTGCGATATTATGAACTCTCAAAGTGCTGGAAAATTTCAAATACAATAATTCTATCAAAAATTCGATATTTAAAATCTGTACGTGTCTAACTGAAAATAAAGAGTTTGCAATTACCTCGTAATTTAATTTTCATTGGATTCTGTTTTTTTTTAATTTAATGTTTATCAAGGTAATTTCATTTTAATTTGGAATGGATCAATTTTTTAATATAATTTCATATTTTAAGGATGTTACATTATGGATTCTTGTGTCTAAAAATAAATGAATAATTGTTATTATTATTTATAACCAATACATTTAGTATAATGCATTTTGTACAATAAACGTGTTTTCAGTCCAACTTTAAAATATAAATAGTTTACTTTTGCTTTTTTTATTTTCACTGTATCAATATCACTTAAAATGTGAATAAGTAGAAATAGTTCAAAAAAATTGTTGAAATGTTTCTAAAAAAATTACAAATGGTTCCATTTCAGATTACAAACTAATACCATCTGGTTTTAAACATATGTTACTAATGCTGGGAGGTTTCACATTCGCGCAGAAGAACAAGAGACTCTGGTACTGCTCCAAGAAGAGACTCGGCTGCAAGGCCAGAGTCAAAATGGCCGCAGATGAAGCTACAATCGTGGATGCCGATAATGTGCATACTCATGATCCTCCGCAGTATCATGTGACAGAAAACAACGAATACGTGTTTCTAAGAACACGACGAAATCTCTCTTAAAAGGGGCTGAACTGGAACATGTTCAAGTAAAAAAAAAACAAGAAATTGAAGCGACATTGAAAACGGGGTCGTGGATACGATGTACATAGAAAAGACAGGTTAGACGGTATACCAAATGAGGTTTTAAAAATTAGAATTACTATCCTACTTTTTCAGCAAAGTTATAAATAAAAATCCCGGGCCCGTCCCAGACTTTCATGTATGAGGGCCTATCCCCTCAATAGTCAAATGTTAGTACATATGTACTTTGATGGTACGCATACTTGCAAGGTTTGGCTGACGGCCTAATTAGAGTTAACAAATGCTAAAGGTACATTTTCATTTCATTTCATTTAAAAAATTATTTGTGGCTTATTTTTTTTCTTATAGGTGTGTTAATAAACAACACATTTCCACAGTAAACTTTAAAAAAAAAAAAATTACTGCTGTGCAAGTATGTTATCTTTTTGATGTACGATGTATGTATGTATGTACACCAGGGTTTGGGAGGTTAAGTCTTTATTGTAACACATTTGTAAATACTACTATGTCCGTAAATTTCGTTAAGAAAGTTGTACATGAAAAAAAATCCCATATTATTTTATTTTTCAGTTACTGTTCTTCTGTCATCCTTTTATGAATAAATATATTATTTACGACTATATTTACGACTTTCATTCCTACCCATATCATAGCCTTACACATGTCTGTAACTATTTATATAATTGTTATTAATTTTCTTCTAAAATACTATTGTTTTGTGTTCTAGAGATACAATACATACGATTGACTGGCAACAAGTCAGTGGCTTTGTACAAGAACTATACGTATTCGTTTAGTGATAAAACGAAGCGGCATCTAAGGTGTTCGAGGAGACAGACAGTGCGTTGTGGAGCAAAGCTGATTCTGGATAAAGATGGGCAGCTGGTGCTAGCTGTTAGCAACACCAATCACAACCACCCAGAGACAAGATTTCATACACATCGTAGCAAGGGACGTTATGTTAAATCTAATACTATATAGTAGAAGCGGAAGTAGTAGTGAGGACTCCGTTATCCGCACTTTGATTCGGACCGTTGTGCGGGGGAGGAGTGTGGTTCTGGTTTATATAGCCAAATGCTTCCTAGGGGCTTCACAGGCTTTGTGGAGGTACCTTACTGTTCCGCGGATTTGTACACGTTTAGAAGCCACAGCCTCGCATTTCAGGATGACGTGGGCGGCTGACCTTCGGCGTTAAAGCAGCCTCTGTTAAAAGTATGTAAGCGAATATAATAATGATAAAACTTTAAAATAAAAACGCGTTTTAAGCTGTTTTATGAAATAAAAGTTAATATTTCAGAATGTTTATCAATAAAAATATATATAATAAGAAATAAAGCGATAAACTTAAATACTATTTTAACACATGGGCCTTCGAAGTTATATTTGATTCAATTGACATAATACTTTATAATTAATTAATGTTATACTTTTAAAATGTTGTCTTATATTTTTAAATTACGTATTTTCTTAAGTGAATAATGTTCTCTAATGTGATAATGAATTGTTTTTTATACATTGATTATACTATGTAATTTTCAACTACATATATATTTTCATGAATAAATAAAATAAGCTTTACTACTTATCGCACAAGTAGAAATGTTTTAGTAGATTAAGAGACTTTTTAAGCGAATTAAAATTATTTTTAACATGAATTGTGTGATTTATTTATACAAACAAATGAATGAAAAATAAACTCAACTACTTTGCACCAAAGCGTAGCAAGCCAGCAATTTATCATTTATAATCTATATATATAAAATGCTTTGTCCTGAATGACTGACTGGCGGATCAACGCACAGCCTAAACCGCTGATCGTAGAGACCTGAAACTTAGAGGGTGTGTTCTTCCTATGACGTAGGCATCCGATAAGAAAGGATTTTTGGAAATTCCACCCCTAAGGGGGTAAAAAGGGGTTGCAAGTTTGTATGAAAAATCACATTCCTTCGGCCAAAATTGTTGACACTTGGTTCAAATAGTAATCTAAGTAAATGATAAAGGTTGTCATTATTAGTTTTTCGAAACTACCCCAAATGATGATCTAGGGGGTGTTGTAGTTTGTATGGAAGATCTGATTTCTTGGGTCAATAAACTTGAAACTTGGCACAAATACCGTAATAAATGAATAATAAAGGCTGTTATTTTTTTTTTAAACTATCCCCAAAAAACTATTTAGGGGGTCAAAGTTTTTTTGAAGAATATTATTACTTCAGTTAATTAAAATAAACTTGACATAAATGCCAACCTAAATAAAGGTTTTCAGTATATTTTTTTCAAAACTACCCCCAAAACATTATTTATTTTTTTTAATCTTATTTCTTGGGTTAGGAGACATGAAACTTGACATAAATACCAACCTCAATAAACAATAAAAGTTATCATTATTAGTCTTCTGAAACGACCCCCAAAAGACGATTTAGGGGGTGCTAAAGTTTGTTTGAAGAATATTATTACTTCAGATAATTAAAATAAACTTGAAACTTTAAATAAATACCAACCTAAATAAACAATGCAGGTTTTTCTTATTAGTTTTTCGAAAGTACACCCAAAAGTCGATTTGAGGCATGTTATTATTTTTTAAATTCCTTTTTCTTGGGATAAAAAACATGAAATTTGACGTAAATAAAAACCTGAGTAAACAATAAAGGTTATCATTATAAGTCTTTTGAAACAACCCCTAAAAGACGATTTAAGGAGTGTTAAAGTGTTTTTGAAGTGGGTAAATAAATTTGAAAGTTGAAATAAATACCAACCTAAGCAAACAATAAAGGTTGTGATTATTAGATTTTCGAATCTTCCCCCAAAAGACTATGTAGGGTGTGTCAAAATTTTGTTGGAATGTTATATTCCTTGGGTTAATGAACTTGACATAAGTACCAACCTATGTAGGTAAACAATAAAGGTTGTCATTATAAGTTTTTCGAAACTAACCCCAAGCTAAGAATCTTACTAGACAGGTTTTCGTTTTTGACGTAGGGTTCTAGGGAGCGCTAAGCAGGAATTTTAGGAAATTCAACCTTTAAGGGGGGTGCAAAAGGGCAAAATTTTTATACATTAAATAATCGAATTTTACATAAAACGTTTTTAAAACTATCCCCCAGATATGGTTATGGGGTTTTAAATTTTTTTTAGGCATCTTACTGCGGAATCAGACAAACGAAAAATTAAAAAGAGAAGAAAAGAGTGAATATCATATTTGGGTTGTTCAAAACTCGACCTTCGACGGGAAAAAATAGGGTTATTAAGTTTTTAGGGAAGGATTTTACTTTGTGGCGGTAACCTAAAATTTATTCTTATTTAAGTCAAATAACGAATCGTCCCAAACCAATAAACCCTAATAATATCCCTATAATGGAGTATCTACGATACTCCATTTTTTATTGATATAATAATAGCTTATTTTTAGTCGCCTTCACTAACTGCACATAAGAATCATTTACAGGATAAATGAAATCACGCGAACGAAGTCGCGGGCGAAGTGCTAGTTACAATATAAAATTCTAACAACAACTAAATGCTAACATTGAGCATAGTTAATATGATTAGTTACAAATCCGTAACGCCCGGTTTGTGACCAATCAGGGGTCTTTTAGCAGATTGAATACCTGGGCTGTATTTTCCATATATATCCTTTACAAAAAATGGCCATAAGCCCAACTCTAAAATTCTAAATATACCTACGTAAATATAGTTTTTATTTCAGAATACATTCTACTACCATCTGGTCATAAACATGAGCTACTTATGCTGGGAGGTTTCACATTCGCGCAGAAGACCAAACGTCACTGGTACTGTTCCAAGAAGAGAATTGGCTGCAAAGCCAGAGTCAAAATGGCCGCAGATGAAGTAACAATTGTAGAAACTGATAACATGCATACTCATGAACCTCCAAACTATCATGTGACAAAACAGGGCGAATATGTGTTACTTCGAACATAAAGCCTCATGAAATGTAAATGTCACCGGATTATCGCAAACTCCGTACGATTGTAATAAATTGCGAAAAATTATTAAGAATTCCATAAAAAATGTGTATTTTATAAGCTATCCGTGTCTTACCGAAAATAAAGAGTTTATAATCTTACGAGATTTATTTTAAACTAACGGTGATTGCAATTACTCTGTGACATATAATCTATGTATTTTTTATTATGCATTTTATACAGTAAAAACCGTGTCATCAATCGAACATTAAAATATCAAAGAGTCGCTTGGATAAGTGTTTTATTATTTTCATTGAGTATCAAACACACTCAATACATGTATACGTAGAGATAGTTTCAAAAATAGTTCAAATGTTGCTACAGTTACAAAAAAATAACAAAATTGTTTCCATTTCAGATTACAAACTAATACCATCTGGTCATAAAAATAAGCTATTAATGCTAGAAGGTTTCACATTCGCGCAGAGGAACACGCGACTTTGGTACTGCTCCAAGAAGAGACTCGGCTGCAAGGCCAGAGTCAAAATGGCCGCAGATGAAGTTACAATCGTAGAAGCTGATAACACGCATATTCATGAACCGCCACAGTATTATGTGACAGATCAGGGCGAATATGTGTTACTTAGAACATGATGAAAGTTGTTTTAGTATGTAGTAATTGTATATAAACAACTAATGCTTAAGAATAAAACTATGAGCTCTTTATATTGTGTATTGTGCAATCCACAAAATAAAACCGTGTTAACAGTCCAACACTAAAAATTTTACTCAAATGGGTCTGTAGGGCGTTCCAATACCAACTCGAATGTTTCTTCAGTTACAAAAGAATTGTCAAATGTTTCCATTTTAGATTACCTTCTAATATTATCTGGTCATAAAAATAATCTACTAATGCTAGGTGGTTTCACATTTACGCAGATAAACTAGAAACGATATTGGCACTATTCCAAGAAGGCTGTAAGGCCAGAATCAGAATGGACGTAAATAAGGTTACAATGGTAGATGCTTATAATGTCCATACTCATGATCCTGCAGAGTATTATGTGACAGAAAAGGGAGAATATGTGCTTGTTAGAACATGCGAATAAAGTTTTTAGTATTACCTTCCACAGTGAACTCTTATGAACCAAGTTATTTGCCGCTTATCATTTAATAGTATAAAATAAAATTTTCAACCATTCAATTGATTTTTATATAGTTTCATATAATTGCCAGACATTTCCGTGTTTATGAAATTGCGCTCGTGCGAAACCGGGTCGCTAATAATTTTCTATAGGTATAAAAAAAACGTGCCATCAGTTCACGTCCAAAATTATATATGTAGATAATTGTAGAGAGAGAGAGATTCAGAATATACTTAAATTATTTTCTTTACAGATTACATTCTAATACCTAGTGGTAAAAAAAACAAGCTTATAATGCTTGGAGGTTTCACATTCGCGCAGATGACCAAACAACGCTGGTACTGCTCCAGGAAGAAGATCGGCTGCAAGGCCAGAATCGTAATGGACGCAGATGAAGTTACAATATTAGATGCTGATAACGTGCACACTCATGAACCTCCACAGTATCACGTAACAGAAAATGGCGAATATGTGCTTATTAGAAATCGCTGACGAAGCTTTAAGTATATGATTGTAACCTTCTTTACTGTAAAATAAACTTCTCAATTACTCAATCGATTTTATTTAGTTTATAGTATCTTTTTTTGTGTATATTAAATTGCATTCGTGCGAAACTCGTGAATAGTCGCGTGGGTCTATCTTCAAGATAAAGCAACGTTGCAGAAGTCGATCCGTGGTTGGGTGAGCATCTTTGCATAGCTAGTTTCCTCCGTGCCTCGCAAAGCGCGTTAAGCCGGCGGTCAATTGAATATCTCTGACGGTCGTTACGAGAAGACAGAAGCCTGAAATCAGATACCAGTCACGTCAAGGTTTAATATGTTACCCAGGTATTGGGTTGTGGAGACTCACATAGTTGGGTAAAGGCTAGGCAGATTGATTTGTGCCAAGCTGGAGAGAGTCGCTAATAATTTGCTATACAAAAAGAAAACGTGTCAGCCGTTCAATTCATAAATGATATATGTAGAGAATAGTTGAGATAGTTCTAAAATATAGTTAAAATGTAATTTCAGATTACATTCTAATACCAAGTGGTCAAAAAAATAAGCTAATAATGCTTGGTGGTTTCACATTCGCACAGAGCACCAAGCGACACTGGTACTGCTCCAAGAAGAGACTCGGCTGCAAGGCCAGAATTAAAATGGAAGGAGATCAAGCTACAATCGCTGAAGCTGTTAATTTGCATACTCATGATCCTCCAAAATATTGTGTAACAAAAAAAGGCGAATATGTGTTACTTAGAACATAAAAGCTTATCTATACCAATATTATAAAGAGGAGAGATTTTTTTGTTTGTTTGTTTGTACCGAGTAGGCGCCGAAACCACTGAACCGATTTTAAAAATTCTTTCACCTGTGGAAAGCTTCATTATTCCCAAGTAACATATGCTATAATTTATTTTTTAAAAATTTGATCCCAAGTAAATATGAAAATTGCAATAATGTAAACCAAAGTAGCAAAATTTTGCCTACAAAATTCATTATTTAGCGTGCGCTGAGAAAACTATTGATGATACATAAAAAAAATATATACAACATGATTAAAGTACTCATTATTAACTACAAAAAAGTCTGCGAAAGAATATATCTCACTATCATCGTTAAGGGCCTACAACCGCTTTAGTGCCGCAAAACGGTAACTTTCTAAAGCATAATCCGGCAAGTAACGGGTTGGTTAAAAATATATATTTATTATTGTTTCATGTACATTATTTCGTATAACAAATAGTTTTGCTTAAAAAAAATAAAAACACGATATTTTTTCACTACATTTGGATACTCCTCATAAACGACTTAAATGTTTTAAAAATATGTGTACACAGAAAATTTGATGGCTAGAATTTCTTCATAACTGAAATAGCATATGTATATATAAGAATATTTTGCAAACAAAACGGTTCAAAAGGAGGTTCAAAGCGGGTGCACGGCCAGTACTGCGTTAATATTGGGGAATATAGTATAGTCACATTATAGTATATTCAGCTTTTGAGTTCTAAAATTTAATTAGATCACCGGTAGAAACAAAAGTTGGTTACATTCAAATTGTAGTAATAATTCTTGTTCAAATAAATAGTTTAACAAATTGGTAGGTCGGTAGGGTAGTTTTGGGTAGGTAGGTAACGTAGGTAGGAAGGGTAGATAGGTAGGTAGTAGGTAGGTAGATAGCCAGCTAACGGGAGCGAAGCCACGGGGGTCAGTTAGTAGTATATATAACTAGCTACCCGCTCCGGCTTCACACTGGTAGTAGAGCATAATATTCCTACATTTTTTTTTATTTTACCAAATAAATATAACCTTAAGAAATTATACACCTAAACCTTTCTCACGAATCACTGACTATTGGTGAAAACTGCATAAAAGTCCGTTCAGTAGTTTTTGAGATTATCGCGAACAAACAGATAGGCAAATATGGTGGGTGACTTTGTTTTATAATATGTAGTTATTGTGATGTATAAGTCACCAGATTATTGCAAACTGTATGATTGTATTAAATGTTGCATTTAATATCAAAACGACTTATGAGCAGATCGTCCTATTCTCAAAATGATCTAGTAGCAAAAGATCCTACAAAAAAAAAGAATGGGAATTGTACAGTCATACCACACAAATATGAGAATTTTAAATGAATAATTCTATTCAACATGTTTTTTGCGTTCAGTGTGAAAGTGATCATTTCCAGTTTAAGTTATTGCTTACGCAATTCATCACACTTCCCCCGCCAGGTATTGACCCGTATGACCTGAGCGTGTCGCCGGAGCCTGTCGTTATTCGCAGTATCGACTGCCGCGACGAGGTCACGAAACTGCACAACCTAAGCTGGGAACTTCTTCTGTCGGCGTCGCCTCAACCCTCGACTGTGAAACTGTAATGCAGGCTGCATTACAGTTTTCTGTTCCATCGAACCCTTCATCAGACCTGAAGTCTTTGTAACACCATTATCAGTCGGTTGATTCGCCATAAAATGCAATATAGCTTTAATTCTTCTTTTTGGTTTAATTTTACTTTTAAAATAAATTGTACAAGGAAACAATAACGAAAAATCGATAGTATTTTTTTAGCAGAACTGTACTATGGAAGTAGGTCATTCTGCGAATAGGACATTGATAAGACTTTTTACGAATAGGACCATTTGATACGGAGCCATAAATTCCATCAAACTTCGATATTTTATTATCTATCCGTGTCTTACTTAAAATAAAGAGTTTATAATCTTACGAGATTTATAAACTAACGGCTTTTGCAATTACCCGGTGACGGATACCTATATGTATAAACTCCATAGAGTTGGAGTTGGGGTAGTAGTTTCTTCTTACTTATATGTAATAAGTATTATGTTTTATGGATGTTATACAATAAAACCGTATCATGAGTCCAGCTCTAAAATATCAAAAAAATCTTTTAATTTTGTCGCGTTGTTGTTTTGTTTTTTTTTTGTATTATTTAATTTTAATACTTATCCTAACGTGCATATATGTAGAGATAGTTTAAATAGTAGTTTCGAAATTTCTGTTTTGCAAAAAGTGGTCAAAAGTTTCCGTTTCAGATTACATTTTAATACCAAGTGGTCAGAAAAATAAGCTACTAATGCTTGGCGGTTACACATTTGCTCAGAGCACCAAGCGACACTGGTACTGCTCCAAGAAGAAGATCGGCTGCAAGGCCAGAGTTAAAATGGCCGCAGATGAAGTTACAATAGTAGGAGCTGATAACGAGCATATTCATGATCCTCCACAGTATCATGTGACAGAAAATGGCGAGTATGTGTTACTTAAATAATAATAACTTGGCAACCCTAAAATGTCAACATGTCAAAGTTTTACTTGCACTGTTTATTTAATTACAAAATCATAAAACCATCAAACTTAGACATATACCTCGATTACCACGGTTGCCTATGCACAAGAAAAATAGGGAGCTGGTGTGTGCTTTGGGCTCGCTGCTTGAGAACTTCTTTGAGAGCAGCGAGAACCTCGTTGATACGCACTCAATCCTGTATTGTGGGGCTGTTGCGGCATGTCGTTTAGCCAAAGTTAAGTTCCCAAATGAGGCTATTCGACCAAAGCCTGCCGTGCCAGCCTGGCAATGCAGGATCGAACAGCGTATCGATGGGGCCAGGGTACTCGTGACGTGGGTATGTGTGATGCGCTTCGTAAGGCGTGCATTTTCGGGGACTGGAATCGGTCCTCGAGAATACATGTCCAGTGTCACGGAGCGCATCGACTTCCTGAAGCAGAAAGTTTGTGCATGGGCCAGCCGTATTCGAAATATTTAAAAACGTAAATACTTAATGTGTACAAAGTTGAATAAACGAAATAAAAATAATAATAATTAAAAATTTATAGTAATTAATGTATTAAATTAATAAATAAATCATGATGAAAAGGCTCAAAAACTATTTTTGCTCAAAATCTAATAACTATCGTATTTTTTTGGGCAAACAGTTTTATTTTCTTTTAATATATACTATTGAGGACTGCACTCAATTTCTAAAGACTCCCAAAATTTTGTTATTCCCTTTCTTAATTGCTTATTTTACATCATCCCTTTCTTTGTTAATATATTATGTTTAATTAATATCTAAACGTACTTAGAAATTTTAAAATGCATATCGATACGCATCACGTCTATTTCCTGTTTTTTGTTCCGTAAAATGCCCGACTTGCCAGATTTTTACGCTCTTATATTACCAATATCCCTTCCATTTCACACGGTGAGTAGCTACAACAGCCTGAGGTTCTAGACAAGTGAAACGAAAGCGTTGCCATAACGATTCAAAAATATGAAAAATCAGTACCTTGGCATTTCGGCCTTTGCCATCGCGGATACTTGACTGGAACATCTTCTGGCTATTGTGGCCTACAAACTAAACAACCCAATAATGTGGCACTGGATGAGGACTGGATGGGGTCTGCGCAACACGTTGTCTTCTTCCATACCGTCCTGTCCCCTGCCACGCTATCACTGACTCCTTCTCTTTCATATCACTCCTCACACAGTCCATCCATGTTTTCTTTGGCCTTCTTCTCCCTCTCTATCCATCATTCATCATCATTCATTCTGTATTTAATTACTGTATTCTAATTTAATTGTAGTGTTTTTAAATATAATTGGGTGTTGGTTTAATAATAAATTTACTATATTTGATATTGCAGTTTTTTTGTTATCTAATCATTTGGGCATTGTAAGTACCTACAACTGGAAGTAACTTCCATTGTCGTTTTTGTAATATGATTTATTGGTTTCCTAAAACTATGTAATGGTTTCCAGATCTCCAATATATACAATAACAAATCGGTGGTTATGTATAAGAACTACACATTTTCGTTTAACGGTAAGCGGCATTTGAGATGCTCTAGGCGGCTGGCAATGTCGTGTGGAGCTAAGCTTATTCTGAATAAAAATATGAGGGTAGTGGCAGCTGAGAGCGACACCAATCACAATCATAAACCACCTAAATATTATAAGACCGCTACTGGGTTGTACATAAGAATGAATTGTTAAATACCTACTAACCAAATTACTATCCTCGTTAGTATTATTGTAAGTCCGAATGTCGGAGTATAATGATAGCTTGTAATATTGTTGATTTTCCCATTTAAGTGAAATGTAAATTTCTTTATGTGAATTTTATCTTTAACCAGAAATAATTGAAATTGCATATGTTTCCATCTTCATAATGTATGGTATTTATAATCTTTGTTATTGTTTTATGCTTTTGTACATAATTATATGGCGTTTCGAATTTTAGATCTTTTGCAACGGAAATTTAAGCTTACTTTTTTTCTAAATCACACTTGATATTTTATAATAAATTTGTAAGTAATTAGAGAATAGAATAGCACTGTTTTTGTGTTTTGTGTGTTTGTGCTCTATTGGTGTAATTGCTGCAAGGCGTTCCAGTGCGAGGATAAACGAATACCAACATAATACTTGTATGCTAGTGTGAATATTTAATTAATTAATTTTATACATATTAAAATACGAGTAGTATGTCTTACTCATTTTGTTTTCTTTCATCGCTTCCCTATTCTTAAATATCTTTCTACAAATCTAGTTAAAAAAAACATGGACATTTTTGTGCATTTATTAGACAATTCATACTTCAACAATGCGTATCAATACCATAAGTGTAATTTATTTTTTACTCCCGACGGAAAAAGAGGGGTATTACATGTTGACGTGTGTCTGTGGCATCATAGCTACTAAACGGATGAACCTATTTTATTTAGTTTGTTTTTGTTTGATTGGTGACTTTATCAAGAGTTTCACTAGCTCTGTTTGATGAAAATCGATTTAGCCGTTCAAAAGTTATGAGCGTTTTATTGTTTGGATGCGGTATTTTCGCAAGATAACGTGTCATTATTTCGTTTTCGAATGATTGTCGAGCGAAGCATGTCTGTTACTTGATTAATTAGGTAATTTAAAAGAATGAAATAAAACGTGTCGGGGTTTTTTTAAATTTTACTTGTCTAATTTAAACTTTTTTTTTCTAGGTTTAGAAATGATGGCATTGTCCAACGGCAAGACATTGGTTATGTATCAAAATTACACGTTTTCCTTCTGTGATAAAACAAGACGTTATCTTAGGTGCTCTGGGCGACTCTCCGGATGCCCTGCTAAGCTGAAGCTTGACAGACTTGGAGTTGTGGTGGATGGTAACACCAATCACAATCATCCAGCCCCAAATTATATTAAAATGGAAGATGGCGCATATGTTAAAGTTTAAAGAGGGTACACGCTTTGCATCTGCGCCGATTCTCGCTATTCGCGCTCGAGACGAACGCGGGGCGCTGCGCGGTTGGGCCGTAGTGGGGTTGCTTCCAGCAAGGTGCACAGAAGTGTTGATCGATTTATATAATGTGTTAAAAAATTAACTCTATGACATTTTAGGAGTTGTGTCCTATAATATTTAAAAAATAATCCCGAAGATAAAAGAACTAGTTCCAAAGATATGCAATTATTTGCATTTTTTTTTTATTTTCTGTAGGCTCGCGCTTGACCACTATCTCACCTGATGGTAAGCGAAGATGTGGTCGACAGTGAAGCACGCTTGCCTAAAAGTAACTTATTAACTCTTGACTTAAAGACCCCTAGATTGTAGCGTAAATTATTGAATGTACAAACCATATTGACCGCCTGCGTTCTAATGAAAATTAACACAAGCGTTTACAAAATTCTTACCTGATTTACAAAAAGTGCTGAACCTTGTTCATTGCACAAGTTTTCACGACTTCTAAGTCGTGACTCAGTAACACGACTTTAGGTTACTATCACCACTTTAGGTTTTCACTTTTAAAATATTTTTAATCCTGATGTGAATTCAATGATTAAAATGATAATGTAATGAAAATAAATAAATGTTAATAATAATAAAAAAAACGCTCGGCTAATTTATCTATGGCTGCTGTAATTTTGCTACTCTATCTTCTTGGTATTAACTTAATAATGTAATCTAATATACAATGTAAATTAATTTATCAATCTTATTATATATTTTTTTATTAAAATTGGTCTGCAAATTACTGTGATATTATTGATTCCTTCCATGATCATTCTTAAGGTGAGGTGATGTGATGCGATGTTTGATAACTGTCACGTATCTTTTGGGCTCTCCCGTTTTAAAGTATACAGGGTGACTTTATTAAAAATGAGATCTTTCCTAAAGTTTGCCGTATGAAATTACTTTCAAGAATGTTGTCCTTATAAGCGACACTATCGGATGGTTTTATATAACAGGGTGTGAGTAATGCTAAATCTGAGCCATCTCTGCACTGCCAATGCCAACGCCGTGCGCCGTAGAATTAGCAAAGTTTTGGCCATAAAATTATCATAAGCATCCATCGACATGAAGAAAATATACTGATAAAATTCGTTCTAGGTGATCCTACAGGTATGACGATTTTTCGTAAACCTAGTTAACAAGCATAATTAAGTTCTATATATCTAATACCAAGACTTTGTTCCAGATTACTGTGTACCCACGCCACGAAGACGGAAGACGGATCTAAATTACTTGCAACGATCAGATAAGGTGACATCGTCGACCTCAGCTCGAGAAAGTCGGCGTAAAGTTCCTCCTAGACTGAAGGGTTTTACGCCCATGTATACCGTAGAAGAAGCAAGCAAGCATGAACAAGATAGATTTATGACAGAACGGTTAGTATTTTTAATTAAATTTAAGTCATTGAAGAGATATCAATTTGACACTGGATCGGCACCACCCCGCCATACCTAACACCATCAGCACATAGAACCGTGTGACCACTTGAAATACCACCCCGGAATACTGTGCCAAGAAAGCCTGTTAGAGCGTCACCTAACAGTAGCCGCGTTCTCGATGTAATTGTGATGAAAATGATAGTTGTGCGGCCGTGTGCGTTGCAGTAGGTATAAATAATGCTGAAAGGTTCGAATGAGAGGGAGTGAATGACAGTGTGACGGTTGACAGGAAAGAAATGTGGAAAATGAGTTGAGCTGACCTCAAGTAACATGGGACAAAGCCAAGAAGATGATAAATGCATCTTGATTTAAGGTGATGTCGAATCGGTGTCGAGCTGTGACGTGCGTGATGGCCTTAAAACTGTACCCATTGACATAATGCCACTGTTATTTAACACAAATATTTATTTTCAGATTACAGCCCGAAAAAGAAAAGAGGATAAAATATGTGGATGAAACTTTTTTCCTGTTTTTATATATTTTTGTCATTTATTTTTTCTATAAAGTTATTGTGTTGTTCATTAAATTATGATTATAGAGTGTTGTGTTTTATCACCCGCTGCCTCACGTATAAAAAAATTCGTTATGCGCTCCACACGATTTTTTTTACGCGGCAAAGTACCAATAAAACCTCTTTATGATATTAGTTGAGATTAGACATTGATTGATACGATGGTAGTACGTTCTTCATTGCCCTGCCCTTGTCTCAATTATGATAGCACTAAGTATTAAAGATCAAGACAAGAGCCAAACTTGAGCATCCTTTTTTGTTTTTCAGGTTACAAATTGTATCCAACCGGTAGAAAAAACAACATACTGCTGTATAAAGGTTATTCCTATAATCAAATAAATAGCAAATTTCGCTGGAGCTGTTCTCAGAGAAGGAACGGCTGCACGGCAAAACTCAAGCTTGATAAAAAAGGCCGTTTGACTGTGATTGATGATGACCATGGCGGCCATAGACGACCTCGTTACCGTATCAAAGAAGATGGAACGTATGTCACTACGGGATATGTCATGTGGGTAAAAGAGTAGGTACTAGTATGAGAACCAACTGCAATTTTTTTGTGGAATCTGCAGATTTCTGCAGGTAATTTATTTTTGATGAATCTTGATTTTTATGAATGATTCTTGATAGTACGATTGATTACTGCATATCTGACCGTATCTGGTCGCAAACAGTTTTTCCTATAACTTTAGCCTACACTAGGAATTACTCCTGTATCGAGGGTGCGCATGGGACGCCATTTATGTGTTACCATGTTTAGCAGGTTAACTGGCAACCCATAATTGCGGCATACTGTAAAAATAACGGTAAAAATATTTTTAAACATCCAAGTCGTTTTTGAGGAGTAAGCAAAAGAAGAAAAAATATCGTGTTATTGATATTTTTTTAAAGCAAAAGTATTAGTCATACGAAAATACCATGTTTCACAAATAATGTACATGAATTAATAATATATATATTTTCTTCAAACCTTTTAATCTAACCGTTACTAAGAAGTATGCTTTAGAAAGTACCCGTTTTACGACACTAAAGCGGAGTAAGGGGAGGGGCTGGATATTTCCAGGAAACCCTGTACAAATCTATTCTACTATCAAGTTTCATTTATGAAAATTAAGTTTAATCAAAAACCCATGTTTTTGGTTAAAATTAATTTCTGCAGTGGGATCTTAGGCCATACGAAGCCGATGACTGCTGTACCTCCAACCCCCGGTTTCCGAAAGTTAAAAGTTTGACAAGTTCTTAAGAGGCTCTAAATAAAGTGTTATTTTATCAGCGACGGTAATTTTCGAATTGCCAAAATGTAAGGGATTTATCACGTGACATTTTGATAAAGCTTGGCAATTCCATCATCATCATCATCAGCCTATTAATGTTCCCACTGCTGGGACACAGGCCTCCTCTCTGTGAGAGGAAATTGGCCATAATCCACCACGGAAGCCCAGTGCGGGTTGGTTGGATGTCATATGTCTTCGAATATTTGGTTCTAGGACATGCCGGTTTCCTCACGATGTTTTCCTTCACCGTTTTGAGAGCAGGTGTGATGAAATAATTTATACAAATTAAAGGCGGATACAGATAATTAGATAACGAAAGTCCTTCCATTTGTATGTAAACCAAGCGTGCCACTTTTTCATAAACAATTTAAAAACAAATTTACTTACCAATGAAAGAAAACATTGCCAATGCCTCGGCCAACTTTTTCTATACAGTCTTTACAGCTCAATATGGCATAAAAAATATTTTTTTGATTTTGATGGATTTCCGGTGCCGATAATGCTAAATGAAAAGCTCAGATTACGATCATTAATGTAATTTTACTCCGTTTTTTGGCACGCGAAGTACATACAATCGCGTCATCTAGTTAGATTTATATCTGTGGTTACAGCCGACTTCTGCATTGAGATTTGATTAATATTGTTTATAGAAGGAGGTTGGCTAGTTAAAATACTGATAAAAATTTAAAAACGTCCAAGTGTTTGACAAGTCTTCGGCTTATCTTCAAAATCTCAATTCAAAATCCATTCTTGTTTTATTATCAAATTTTTATTGCATTCATAATGTACACATACAGGTGCATATCAAAAGTATAATAAAGACCCTGTCGGCCACAGAAAAACTTTTTCTTTCAACTATATAGTAATGTTATCATTAATCACTACAAAACCGATCACTAAGGACGTATTTTTTGCTTAGAACCAAAACAGTGCAGAAAAGTTATATGAAATCTCATTGTTGCACAGTTTTTCATTAATGCACTGTTTTTTATTTAGATCTAAATTTACCACCAAGGTTTAACTCCCATTAAGTTTAATATAAAATGTATGCATTAAATCAAAAAGGTACCGGCTGAAAATAAAAATCGGCTGAATAAATTCGATTTGATGAAAAAAAAAACAAATGGCGCGCATTTTGTTGTAATACCTACTTTGATACTTTATATTTAGAAAGAAAAGTAAATAAAAATGGAAATAGACAGCGATAGCAATATGAATTCAACTCCAGAAAGTATCAATATAGCTGCAAATTAAATTGTTAATAACCTTTTGCCGCAAAAGTCGCGGGATAAATATTTTTCATTAACTTGATTTTTTATTTTGAGTAAATATACTTTATCACGGTAGGTAGATTGGTAGTTAAAAGAAAAGTAGATAACGCACCTCGCTAAAGTGAGTAATTAATGAATTTGAGTTAATTTAAATACAATATATAAACATAACACTCATGCATTAATATCTCACTTTGCGCTCGATACAACAATCTACTATTAATATATAGGAGAGAATTAGTGCGCTTTCGTAATAATAATATGATTTCTTATTTCTAGGTTTTTTAATATTTTTATTGCCTATTGTATTGTAAGTTACACTATGTTTTAGATCTTTTTTAAGTTTTTATAATGTCTCCTTAAAACAAGTATTGGTTACTTTTAGCCAAAATTGCACAATTTTTGTTGTTTTTTAAGTGTTTTTTTTATAGTTTCAAGTATGGCTACTTCGGTTCTACTAAATTGATTGGCCTTGATTGCATGCATGTCGATATAGTATATGATTACGAATAAAACTCTTAAGAATATTGAACTTGTTTGTTTTATTTTGTATATTTTGGAATTAATTTTTTCTATATAGTTAGTGTTTGGTTAATTAAAGTGTGATTATAAAGTGTTGTGCAGATGCTTACTTTTTTTTTATAAGCCGTTTTCACACCCGCTGCCTCAGGTTTTAATGCGCTTTTCACGATTTTCTTTTACACGGCAAAGTACCCAAAGAACCTCTTAATGATATTAGTTGAGATGTGTAAGTTCTTCATCTGCTTGCCCTTGTCTCTATTATGAAAGTGCTAAGTATTAAAGATCTAGACAAGAACCAAACTTGATCACCCTTTTTATTTTTCAGGTTATAAATTGTATCCAACGGGTAGAAAAAATAACATACTACTGTATAAAGGTTATTCTTTTAATCAATTGAATAGCAAATTTCGCTGGAGCTGTTCTCAGAAAAGGAACGGCTGCACGGCAAAACTCAAGCTTGATAAAAAAGGCCGTTTGACTGTGATTGACGATAACCATGGCGGCCATAGACGACCTCGTTACCGTATCAATGAAGATGGAAAGTATGTCACTACGGGATATGGCATGTGGGTGAAGTATTAGGTAATAGTGTGAGATCCCACTGTAATTTTGTAGTGGAATTTGCAGATTTCTGCAGTTATTTTGTTTTTGATGAAAATCATGTTTATGAATCATTCTTGATAGTAAAAGAAAGAGAAAAGAAAATTGTTACCCGCACAGGAGACACGAGATAAGCAAAAAAACAATAACAAAAAATAGCCCCGTGCCTCTTCAGAAAGGCTCTTTTATCACAGCATGTGCAGCGATATTTAAAAGAAAATAACGCTGTGCTGGTATTCTGATAAGACCCAGTGTTGATGCCACGGACACGTTCACGGAAATCCAACATACAATATTTAAAAGTCGAGATATGATGATTGTAGTAGTGTAGTATTAGTGGATATTACAATTGATGACTGCATGTTCGCCCGCATCTGGCCGCAAACAGGTTTTTTTTAACTTTGCCCTACACTAGGAATGTCTCCTGTATCGAGGGTGCGCATGGGACATCATCTAGCTCTCAGTAAACCGCCATTTATGTGTTACCATGTTTAGCCGGTAAACTGGCACCCACAGATTGCTAACTTGACTAACTGAGAGCTGGCAACCTTATTTTTTCCTATTTGCTACAACACTTTCTTTCAACGTGTGACATTACATTCACTTGAACAACTTATATATGTATTTGGGGTTAACTATTCTACAGATAAATATTATAAAGGCGAAATTTTGTGTGAGTGTTTGTATGTTTGTTACTTCTTCACACTCTAACGGCGGGATGGATCTGGGTGAAATTTGGTCCAGAGATAGATTATATTCAGAAATAACAGGATACTTTTCATCCCGGGAATATGTTCCCTTCGGATTATTTTCGACTTTCACGTGGGTAAAGCTAGTCATGCGTAAAATTCAGGTTATTTGATTAAGGTGATTACGGCCAGATATATCCAGGCAACCCTGCAGCAATCTATTCTACTATCAAGTATCATTCATAAAAATATGGTTTAATCAAAAACCCTTGTTCCTGCAGATTTCTGCAATCGGATCTTAGGCCCTACGATGCCGATGGCTGCTATACCTCTAACTTTCGGTTATCGAAAATTAAAAGTTTGACAAGTTCTTAAGAGGCTTTTTGCGAGAGAGGGGTCATTTCATCAGCGACTGCGATTGTCGAAATGTCATAATGTAAGAAGATTGATCACGTGACATTCCGATAGAGCTTGGCAATACTTGGCAATACATTTTTGACATTTTACAAATCACTATCGCGACCCTTTCGTTGTTAGAATGTCATTTGTCTAGAACCGCTGGTCATATCATGAATTCATGACCAAAAACGGTATTACCTACGTTACCTATTAAATTTTTCAAAAATTATAGAGTAATTAAAAATGTTACAGACGAATTCTTCATTGAGATTTCATAAATATTGTTTACCGAAGTGGTTTGGCTAGTAATACTGATAAAAAAATTAAAAATGTCAAAGTAAGAGGTAGGTAAGTTAGTTTACTATCTGTCAAGTATTTTTTTACGTGTAAAATGTTATTCATGACAATATTTCGAATGACATGTTTGATACCGAAATCAACCATGTTTTTCGAAATAATGTCATGATTAACATATAGGATTTTTTTTTCCGCAAACTCAGACAAAATTAACAAAAAATTGGTATCTGCAATTTTTTTTAAATCTTTCTGTGTTTGCTTCGAGTTAATTTCAAAGTCTCAATTCAGAAGCCATGACTTCTGAATTGAGACTTACGAAATTAACTCGAATCCTTGTTTTAATCTCAAATCTTTATTGTATCCATAATTTACAAATACAGGTGAATATCAAAAGTATAATATGGACCCTGTCGGCAAAGTAAAACTTTTAATATGTAGGAGAGAGTTCGCTTTCGTAAATTGATTGAATGATTTCTTATTCCAAAATTTATTTTTTATTTTTTGCCTTTTTTATTGTATTGTAAGTTATGCTATGTTTAAGTTCTTTTTTTAATTTTTATAATGTCTTCTTACAATGAGTATTGGTTACTTTTAACCAAAACTGTTTAGTATGGCTATGTCGATTCAACCAAATTGATTGGCTTTGATTGCATGCGTTTCGATATCAATATAATGAATTAAACTCCTAAGATGATTGAATATGTTGTTTTATTTTAAAAAGTATCCTTATTAATTTCACGCTTTCAGCTTAATTAATATCAAGAAAAACATCTCTGACAAAATTGTCTAACAACATTTTGAAAAAGGTTCAAACATGCATAAATATCAAAAATATATCTTAATTATTTAAAAAATGTTTAATGGTGATTATCAATATATTATAGTTACTATCTTTCTGCTTTAGTTTTTAGTGCACTTTATACATTTTGTCCGCTGGTATTGACAATTAAATGGTCTTATTTGTATTACAGAAAAAGGCTACTTCTTTACAACAGACCAAGGGAAGACTCTACTCATGTACAAGGGTTATACATTTTCTTTCGTGAGAGCTAACGGCCGTATATTGAAATGTTCCAAAAGGTTTAGGGGCAAGTGTGATGCTCAAATAAACTTAGACAAAAATGGCAAAGTCCAGGTTATTAAGGCGGATCATAACCATCCTGCACCTGTTTATAAAAAAATGCAAAATGGAACATATACAAAATTGTATTAATACAGTATTTTATGTTTATATATATACAGGGTGTACAGAATCAACGCAATTCCTGAATTCACATTTCATAAATTATTTTTATTATTATTTCGGGCTAAATAGATATTTCAAATTGCAATAATTTGTGTAGAGCTGAAAATTTTTAGAACACTATATACACTATTATGATTGAAATACCAAGAGTATGCTATCCGCTGCAATCAATGCTACATCTGCTAAAAAAATAAGTAAGTTAAGTATTTTTTGTAATTTTCACCCTGACGACCCATATTATTTCGTTTATTTTGACTGGACTTTATAGGATTAAACATCCAACCGCAAAAAATACATTGTCCCATACATTTATGTTTGCATGACTCGACAAAATGTACTCAACAGCTGAATTACTTTGACCCTGTCAGGGTTGGCAAAGTGATTCATAATGATGAATATAATGCTCCTTTTTTAGGAATTTCGTTATTTCATTGACACATTTAAGGCAATTCTTGTATTTTTACAAACTTTCGCATTTTTATCTCAGTTGCACAAAAACAGCATTTATTTTGAGAAGTTTTTGACATTGAGTGACCGTGAGAATGATGATATTCGCGAGAGTGGAATGTATTTTTTTTATTAAAGACGAGATTTGGTCTACTGGTATATGTTAGTCTATTTCACAAGTGTATTTATCCACTTATTGCTCAGAATCTAGAAAAAGGATTATAATAATAATAATAAAATCATAATAGTGCATTAATTGTATGCTATATTAATAGATTAAGTACGGAACGGTTAAAGGTTCATCAAATTCGGTTTAGTAGTTTTTAAGATACGGACGGATAAGTCTGTATAAAAACTCGTCGTTACTTTTTCGCCGTAGTCCTAATACACTTAATTTGTATTAGCGTTGCTTAAGCGGTTTTTTACTTATTTTAAATGGTGTTTTGGTGTTACTTAGTACCATAAATGGTTGATGATTTGTAGTTAATATACATATAGTATAAGTTATAGACGTAGTGGTTTCTGCACGACCTTCATCATCTTCCTGCTCTAATCCCATTTTACTTGGGATCGGCGCAACACGTTTTCTTCTTCCATAAAGTGCATTAATTGTATGCTATATTAATAGATTAAGTACGGAACGGTTAAAGGTTCATCAAATTCGGTTTAGTAGTTTTTAAGATACGGACGGATAAGTCTGTATAAAAACTCGTCGTTACTTTTTCGCCGTAGTCCTAATACACTTAATTTGTATTAGCGTTGCTTAAGCGGTTTTTTACTTATTTTAAATGGTGTTTTGGTGTTACTTAGTACCATAAATGGTTGATGATTTGTAGTTAATATACATATAGTATAAGTTATAGACGTAGTGGTTTCTGCACGACCTTCATCATCTTCCTGCTCTAATCCCATTTTACTTGGGATCGGCGCAACACGTTTTCTTCTTCCATAACGTATCCGCACGAGACAAACTGTCATTAATAATAGGCAAAAACCTAAAAATAGTATATTATGCAACTAGTGAATAAAGGACGGTTTTAAAGCGAGGGCCATAGATGAATCACGAACAAGTGGAGGATTCTAACAACTGAATCACGACCGTAGGGAGTGATTCATGATGATTGAATCACGAGCATAGCGAGTGATTCAAGTGTTAGAATCCTGAACGACGCGAGTGACTCATGGCCCTCGATATAAATCCGTTTTATTCAAGAGTTGCATACTATATTTTATACCATGACTTCGAGAAAAAGAAGGATTTAATCCAAAAGCACAAGGAATAATAATAAATAAATAAATGGTTTATTACCTTCAAAATTTACAGAAAATGAGAAACCTTAGGGCTTCACATTTTTTTTTAATTGAAGCTGAACCTTTGAGTTTGAGTTACCTAAACAGCACCTGTGTTTCAGGGGCCAGTGACCACCTCCGTTAAGTTACATACATAACTATAATTAATTAAACACCAATGCAATTAATATAAGAATTACAATCCAAATAAGTATTCACTAAACATCCTAGACCAAAATAAAATCATTATCAAAATCCTAAATATAAACAAACTCAAAATTAAATCGACGAAGGAGTTTGAAATTCGAATATTCATTGTTTGCACAAGAAGTTTGTATCGAGTATTTTATGCGCAAGTAGGTTGTATTGCATTGAGATGGAGGTGAAATATATAATGGTGTGTTCTAAATTCAAACACCAAAACAGTGATTAAAAGTGCTTTTTATTCACTGTTTTCAGTGAATAAAATAAGCTTTTTAGAGGGGGAATGGTATAAACACCTTTTTTATAAATAAAAGTGGTTTTCTTTTTCATTTTATCTATACAAGCTCGTGCGGATACGTTATGGAAAAAGAAAACGTTTTACGCCGACCCCAAGTAACATGGGATAAGGGCGCGAAGATGATACCACGATAAGCTCGTGCAGATACCACGGTTTACTAATGATAAGCATAAAATATATTCCCATAATTTACATTGGCATAACAAAATTCAGCATAATGATCTTTGTGCATAATACTTATTAGTCATAATATGTATTGGCATAAATACTGTTGGCATAATATTAATGATGCATATTTTTATAAAGCATAATGTTATTAACGCGTAATGATATTTACACATAATGTTCTTTGAAATGAAACAAATATGTTCGCGGCCCAAGGGCCCTCCCCGCCGCACCTTTACCCAATTCAATTGAGTCCTTATATCAAATATAATATAATTTAATATATTTGAATAAAAATATATACTAAAATATCGAAGTACAGAATATCGAATGTCCTTAATATCGATATTCAAACACTTTTAAGTTGCTTCTCTGGCGCTGAGGGAAGTGCAACCCCTTCGCCTTTATACGTAACAATACCCCTGCTATGTTACATCAACTGGTGCCTATGCTTTGCTACAGCGGGCGGAGACTGCCCTCTCCTCGCAAGTTTTTTAGTAGCCAAAAGACTACGTGCAGTCGGGGTGCTCCAATTCGGTTTTGCAATTTTAACTTAAGTATTTAATGAGTTTCATTTGTATTTTTAACAAAAATATAATGAACATAATGTTAGTAAACCATTTTTGGCGATGTTTATTAACTAAGAATATTTTATGTTGTAATGGTTTGCGAAAGCGTTATGCCAAACTATATTATGCCTAAAAAATGTATGCCAAGAGGGAGATTCACTTAATGATATACCTAGTCTTAATGGTTTTTTGAGTATTTAGTAATGGTTTGTGTCTTGACGTGTGATCTCTTTGGTATTATAGTGGTGTTCGAATTATTTGTGTTTTCTTAAATCAGCTCCCTGGTTAATCTTATCATTTGATACTTTTATCTTTACAGCACGCACCCTTAGAATGAAAGTGACCTATAATCGTGACAATCTAAGAAGTCCAACGACGTTTCTCATTTTACATGCAGCGATAACTTTGCATAAACGTCTACGAAAAATCAAATCCATAATCCTAATCAATTACTATGTTACCCATACACTATAACAACGAGGACCATTCGTAGGCGTTTACTTTTTAATTTGGCTATTAATTGAATGAGGTATTAGCCGCAAAGCTGCTTCATTTCTTTCTACAATGTGCTCGATTTTGTGAAGGTATTGTTCAATCCATTCTTGTTTATAGTACAAATACACTTTGCTCGTTTTTCTCCAATTAAGTTTATGTAAACACTAGCTGTGCCCGCGGCTTCGCTCCCGCCAACTGCCTATCTTACCTTACTTACCTTCCTACCTACCCTACTTATCTTTCTGCCTACCCTACTTAACTTCCTGCCTACCCTGCTTACCTTCCTGCCTACCTTTGCAGAAAATCTCAAGACCGCCATTCAGAAAATGACTTCAAATGCATAACGCCATCAATCGAATATAGAGTTAAACTATCCGAGTATCTGGATTGCGTGTGTGGTGATAATTTTACTTCTTGAACACTTTAAATTCATCTAGCTTTTGATAGAGTGAACCGATTGCGATGAAACAAAAACTTAGTAATACTTAAAGTATTACTAAGTTTTTGTTCTGTATCTTACGCACAGTTTTTATGTGTAGAAGTTATCTACATTGGTTTCGTACATTTTACGTAACGCGTGCACAAATAAACAGACAAACAGACAAAAATTCTGGCTGTTGGTTATCCTGTAACTCCCTTGGTGTTTTTTTTTCAAATATTTACGATGTGCAAAAACGACTTGTCTACAGAGTTTTTTATATGTATTGATATCTCTTCTTCTTCCAGACTACAAACTCATCACAATATCTTCAGGAAAACAAGTGATAATGTACCAGAATCACACATTTTCATTCAGAGGACCTCTGAAAACCCAGGCATACTGTTCCAGGTATATTCAAAAGAAATGTCAGGCGAGACTCAAACTAGATCGATCTGGTGTCCTAGTTGCTGCCTTTTCTGAGCACAATCACCCTCCTCCCAAGTATTATAAAAATGATGAAGGATTTTATACGAAGATTCTTTAATTAAAACAGTATTCGATATCGTATTAACTAGCTTCTGCCAGCGGCTTTGCCCGCGTGATTGTCGATAATACCACGTGAACATGCTACCAGGGAAAAGACTATAATCTACTTCTGTGCTAATTTCCACCCAGATACGTTAAGTCGTTCTGGCGTAATTGTGTAACAAACATCCATCCATCAAAACTTTTGCATTTATAGGTAATATTAGTAAGACAGTAAGAATTGGATCACTATTGAAACCAAGTTCAACCAAGCACACATGGCTTGCGGTACGAATTTCCTGGTAAATATCGTCACGTTACGAAAAAGCACAGCCTCTCGGGACGTTCGGTTTCGTCCGGCGTAGTTCGGATATTATCGTCAAGTTCTGGCTGCCATACTTGTTTACATCATGTTTTATTATAATAAATAACTAGCCTGTACAGGCCCACTGTTGGGCAAAAGGCTGACCTCCATTTTATAGGGTTCCGTACCCAAAGTGTAAAACGGGACCCTATTACTAAGACTCCACTGTCCGTCTGTCTATCTGTCCTTCTGCCTGTCTGTCTGTCACCAGTCTATATCTCATGAACCGTGATAGCTGGACAGTTGAAATTTTCACAGATTATGTATTTCTGTTGCTGTTATAACAACAAATTATAAAAACAGAATGAAATAAGATTCTTTGAGAGTGTGTCCAAAAATACTCTCTTCGTACCTTTAATAGAAAAGTGTGATTCTAGGTTTGTACATTGTAGTAGAATTCCTACTTATGTCTTTAGTCACCAAGAAGAAAATAAAGATGTATTCGTATGAATGTTTTTTTTTTAATTGTCATGTCCAGGCTATCTCTCTCCATTCTGGGTTGCCTGGAAGAGATCGCAAAATGCGATAAGGCCGCCTGTTCTATGTCTGTGTTTATTTTAATGTTTCCGTATGTAATGTTTTTATCTTGGTGTACAATAAAGTATATATAAATAAAAAATAAATAAAGTGATGTTGATGATAGAATAAAATAGAATATTTTATTGTACACCAAAATAGTTAAGGTAAGGTAATTGTACGATGTATCTGTATTAATAAGGATAAGTGGAAAACTATTTAGTATTATAAAATTAAAAATCGCAGGTGTTTCTAATTTTAATCCATAATGCATGAAACCACCATTAAAACATTAAATTAAAACAACAAATACTTTGAACACCGTGTCAACACCAAACGAAAACTGTATCTGAAATTCAACAGCGACCGGTTTTTTCCCTACATGTTGGGACCTGCTTCCAGCCTATAATCGGATGCAGTTGAATTCATCATAACTGGGTAACACGATAACCTGTGGCTAGACAAGTTCTTAGACTTTAGGACTTCTGATTATCGTTGACGGTTCATAGATCTATGCATTCATGGCCCTGTCATTACAGCGCCAGTCAGCCAAGGGTATCCGACCGGAATAAATCAGTTTGTTTCCGAGGCATAGAGGCATGACATCACGCAAGTTTTCTCTGAAGGGTTGGGGATAGGTGCACCTCTAGAACACAGGTTCGGCCAGTTATGTTTAAGTCCCATTTAGACAGACGGACTGCATTTCAACTGCAAATTTGTAGTTTCAATGCAGTTTATGTACTGTTGACATACATAACACATCTGAAAAACTTCATCGAAACTGCTAACCGACTGCGCAGTCCTCTCAAATGCAGTCCGTCTGTCTAGAGCCTAATAGGGGACGAGCCTGTTCGGCGCTATCGGGCGCTAATCCAAATTCTGGGCTTCAACTGAAAAAATCTAGAAGTAAAAACCTAATAAGACTTTTTCATAACCCGGGCAACGAATCCAGGACCTCATGCGCAGCAGTAGTGCTTGCGATCACTAGACCAACAGTTCCGGAGGCATTGAATGTAACGGGTAGCGCAAAAGTAATGTAATATTGTGAATGAGCCTTAATTTTTGCAGAAGGCGCCAAATGTCACTGTGCTTTGACATTTTATGTTGTAGACATAGAGAATTAGTTGTCAATAAGCCATGGAGCACCCACCTCAAGTACTGCTTATTTAACAAATTTCGACGAAACCCATTTCCACTTAAGTGGTTATATTAACAAACAAAGGGGAATGCCCACCGACTATAGATACTTTGGCTCGGGGTGCACACAAATAAAAGCATACGGAAATGATAATATGCAATCCAATGAATGAAATGGTAAAGAAATTGGTTCAGGAAAAAGTCCGGATTGTTAAGATATTAAATGTTTTTGTTTTTGTCACAAATACAGTTTTTAACAATAATTTTACTGTAATACAAACATACAATCCAAAGTTATCGGAGTTCATTTAGAAAGCTTATTAGTTGGTGAGATAACAAATCCGCAATAAAACAAACAAAATAATACAAATGCATACGAAGTCGAATTTTGAATTACCAACTTATGACAGACAGCCGCCATGCTGTCATACTGTCAGATTCGATGTTGCCACTTATCAGACATAAAAATCGATATCGATTTTTGTTCGAATTATAATTCAACACGAATTAATTAAAGCGCCTCAGATATTATTATTTGGTTTCTTTTAGTTTTTCGAATTCTATTTTTAATGTATTTTGAAGAACACATAAGAATGACAGTTAAATTGTGTTATAGCATTTTTGCTATGATCTAAAGAATTTATGGTAAATCAACTAGGAATTCGCTTGTTTTACTATCATAACATCATGAATTATCGAAAATAACGAATAATATTGGCATTGTAATAATTATTACATCATAAAAAATCGATTGGAGAAAAGAGAATCGATTATATTTTGGACGAAATTAATAATTGGCAACACTTTTCATTTTAACCACAAACTAATGGATTCCGGATTTACCTAATTTCATTTTATCTTTTCGGTACTTTTAATTTTGTGCAAAAATGTTGCAATCTTGTTTGGATAAATAAATACCGCGATTAATAAACATAAAACAAGATGTTTTTTTTTAAAAAAAGCAAATTGTTGGGCGTTTTATGGCCAAAAATGGGCATTTCCCTTTGTGTTTCTGGCGCACAGAGAATCCACATGAAATGTATGAAGAGCCATTGCATCCCCTCAAAGTGACTGTTTAGTGTGATATTTACAATGAAAAATAAATTTGCCCTTGGAGCCAGATGTTTTGCGAGCAACAATTCAAAATGCCGTAAAACGAGCACAAATTTGTATGAACTCGGGAGGTGGCCATTTGAGCGATATAATTTTTTCAATTAGTGTCATTAATTTTACACCTTCAAATAATATTTCCATGAAAACAGAATCCATTTTTTTTAATTTCGAAGTTTTGCGCCACCTTGTGTAATGAAACACCCATTCATGGACGGACTTCGCAAGCGATGTTTAACATTGAATTCGACCCGTTTGGCTATTAAAAATGACCTACACACAAGCTACACTCATATACACACTCCTAGATACACAACCACAATCTTTCACTCTATTTGTTGTGTTAAAAACCATTTTAAACAAACAGAAAAGTCACGGTTGTATTGAATTATATAAATTGAAGCCGCAAAATCTCCAACTCCTAAGATACAGGTGTGCGTACCTAGTTCAGGAGCCTGGGACGCTGACAATAATATTAAACTGGGTAGTACAACCCACTGTTTCCATATGCTATGTACTTTGCTGTTTTTTTTATGTACTAATAAACATATGCCTTATGTTTATGTAATGCATGTTCTTTTATTTTTTACAGACTACGAGATCGTGACCCTCTTTACAGGAAAGAAAATAATCATGTATCAAAACCACACCTATTCGTTCAAGGGTTGGAAGAAGACCCACGCATATTGTTCCAAGTACGTTCAACAGAAATGTCCGGCGCGGCTAAAGTTCGACAAGCAGAGTAAAATCATAGCGGCTCTTACTAAACACAATCATCCTGAACCTATGTTGGTTAGGAACAATTTGGGCCAGTATGTCAGGATATAAGAGTTAAACTGTTAAGGTTATTCAGCTGATATATGCCCTTGTTAAGTATTGCCATACTAATTTACATTCAACAGCATCCATCCCATTCACACAATCTCGCTTCTTCCTTCTCTCTGGTACAGCCATTCTAAATACACGCGTGCAGCAATGCTCTGTAAAAAATAAAAAATAACTGTGGAAATATCAACAAAATACTATTTGTGAAGTGTTTAAATATTAATATTAATAAACGACAAGTGATTGGTGATCGTGTTTCAATCCAACAACCTGCTGCCATCATCAATTCTACACACCCCTTATAACAGACGATGGATTTCTTTCTACACTTGACTACTATCCCACCTGATAGGACCTTCGACTAGTTGTGTCTTAACTTCAGACTTTTTCATGTCCAGGACAATAAATTGCTCACAAGGATTTGTTGCCGTGGCCTACATAGGGTTTCGTGAATTTTTTGCGATGTATATTTCCTAGGACACTCGTTTATACCTTTAAAAAAGTTATGTCCCAAAATATACACAAGATTTGAATTCAATAGAAAACACAATTTATTTTAAGTAGAGGAAAGTCACCAAATATGGAATAGTATCCTAATATGGAATACCTTCATTTCTCTAAGACTATAAGTATGAAACGTAACACTCGACCATCTTCTGTTTCATTCGGTCTACTAACTATCGCACCCACACCATCGAGTCAGTTGCGCGAATGCTTCACGTGTGGCAGGCGTGTTTTGTTTTGTTGTCGTGCAGAAAATTTTAAAGGTAAGTAATAAACGAGTATTACCAGCTGTTATGTTTGTTTACATATGTGTTATACTATTTAGTATATCGGTATTATGTTTATTTCACCATTTTGTGATCTTTTGTCATTAAAATATTGTGACTTTAAAAAATATTTAGAAGAGTTTGAACTAGTATAAAAATCCAAATATGGACAGTCGAAGAAGACTGAGGAACTAGACGTTATCCAATTTGATGATGGTAGTGAACATGATGAGTTGATGGACCAATTACCTCCTGACTCTGCTGATGCAGAATGTATGTTCTGTTCAAGACTTTTTTCCATGGATAAAAGTGGAGAAAACTGGATTAAATGCTTGATGTGTGGGCTCTGGGCACATTATGATTGTGCTGGTCCAGAGTTTGATACTTGGATCTGTGACTTTTGCAAGTAATTATGTAACTTCTTTCATTTATCAAAATATATTATATTCATTTAATTGATCTCAAAGATATTAATGTCCATTTTTGTTATTGTTATGTTGATTTATGCTTATATTCCATATATGGATACCTATTCCATATTTGGTTACTCATTTGTGATTTTGTTTTTTGTGTTAGATTTTAATTTGATAACTAATATATTTGATTAAAGGCTGTTAATTACTACATATAAATGTATGACTGATTAGTAAAAACATTAAACTGATTTAATTTATATGAAGTTTTTTTTTATATCCCAAAAACAAAATGGTATTCCATATTTGGTGACTTTCCTCTATTTATATGTTTTTATCGAATCATAAAGTTCACAAGATACGGTTACGTATGGAATAGCAAATCGGGATTATGCGTCCTAGTTGTGCTGGCACAAACATACTTTTATTGATATTTTTCATGACCATTTTCCATAAATGTGGTTGAATTATTTTGATGCAATTGTGTATATTCTCCTTAACGGATGATGGTGATAGACTTCAAATAACCAATGGTGTTAAATCACGTGATTTAGAGTTCCTATTGTGATCACCGAAACAATGCTATTTTGTGGACTTCGACCGCAATTTTTTTATTTAATATTTGGATGGAAATGGAGGATCATTTTGCTAACCCTAATCCTGTTTTACAGCTGACCGTACAAGATTCGTTAAAAAGTGAATAGTTATAAAATATTTATCTTAGTGCTTTGAAACAATATGAATATTTACTTGTTATATTTGTACGCCGTTGAGGCAAAACATGACAGTGATAAATTAAATGTAACATCTTGCATGCCATGTGTGGGTATACTCATGATTTGGACAAATAAATGATCTTATCTTATCTTATCTTGATGTTTAAATCTTAAATTTTCGGGCAAAAAAATAAACAGACATTGACTTAGATATTGTATTTGTTTCAACGTATTATTTAGGTGTAGTCTAATTATACCAAATTATTATCAATCAATCTGCCTAGCTTTTTCGCAACTATATTGGGGTCGGCTTCCAGTCTTACCGGATTCAGCTAAGCACTAGTGTTTTACGTGGAGCGACTGCCTATCTGACCTCCACAACCCAGTAACTGGGTAACACGGTACCCCTTGGCAAGACTGGTGTCAGATCTCAAGCTTCTGACTACCCGTAACGACTGTCAAAGATCTTCAAATGACAGCCGGGACCAACGGCTTAACGTGCTTTCCGAGGCACGGAGGAAACTCGGTATGTTGAAAATGGTCACCTATCCACGGACCGACCTCGTCAAGCGTTGCTTAACCTTGAAGATCGCCCCTTCTGCCTGTTATTATTTAGCCACGAGCTCCTCATACCAAATTATTATAGTAGTTAATATTTGATCAATCTTTTTCTGTGATGATTTCTTCACAAATATCAAATTGTGGTGCAACTTAAGAAAGACCTATTTCAGCAGTGGTTTGTTATAGACTGAGTTCATTCAAAATCTGATGTTCATTCAATGATAATTTGTTCCCACGGTAGAAAATCAACAAATGGTTCTTGGGCACTTTTCACGTTGGAAAAGATGTGGATGAATTTTTTGACGCCCAATGACCCCTGTCCTTTTATACGCGTTAGTAGTTTTTTTAATTAAGTAAGTTATTGTTAATTAATTATTTTATTCTATGTTAATTTATATATTGGTAATAAAATTATTTAGTTTTACAAATGGTTTTACTATATATTTCTTTCTTCTTTGCCTTAACATTAGAAAACTTTCATACTTTCAGATTACGAGATAATCACAGTATATGGCAAGAGTGTTGTCATGTACCAGAACTATACATATTCTTTCAAAGACATGAGAAAGACTAACGCGTACTGTTCCAAGTACGTGAAGCTGAAGTGCCCGGCTAAGGTCAAAATAAATGAAAATGGACGTATCGTTTCGGCCCTTACGGAGCATAATCATCCTCCTCCTATGTTTTATAGACATCCTAATGGCAAGTATATGAAGCTAAACTAAACTAAATATAATGTTTCTATGTGTATACGCATATACAATAAATTATCAAGTACTCTCAAGGCTTTAAATATGAGCTTATTCAAAAATAAATTGCATGAATGGTTGTGTAAACATAGTTTCTATAGTGTTGAAGATTTCTTTGATTTTAAATGTTAAAATATGCTTGTAAAAATTTGCACGCTTATCACTGTTAAGCAAAAACATGCTTGCTCTTGTTATTTTTTTTGTATCATCTTTTTATACCATGTTTTTAAGCAAATAAATATTATTCTATTCTTATTCTATTCTATTCTATAAATAACAATCTATATTATAATAATTCGTGAAGAGGAAACTTTGTATCTACATAATATATCTATTGAAATTTACGATCGCCTTATCACCACTGTGCGACAAGTAGGAATGTAGGATACATTAAATTGCCTGGAAAAATGTAATGCAGTGCTTAGAAATAAATGTAGGTACATTTGTAACATTATTTATAAAAACTTTCTAAATAAGTGATTAGTTTAAATATTGATCAGTAGATTCTTAATTCTGATGCTCCGTAGAAAATTCGATTTAGGAATCTGCTGGTTTGCCGTTAGAGAACTCAATTATGGGTTAAGCTCGCCTTTGTACATAAGCTGTCCATTGTATTTTTATCTTTGTTTTTTTTTTTTGTTTATTATAGGCCCGCGCTTGACCACTATCTCTCCTGTTGGTAAGCGATGTTGTGGTCGACGACTACATCATCGTTGTGGTCGTTGTTTATGGTTTTGTGTCAAATAATCTATCTTCTTTATATATAAAAGAGAAAGTATGTATGTATGTGTGTTCCTTATAGACTCTGAAACAGCGGGACCGATTTTAATGAAATTTTCAGACAATCTTTAGATTGACCCAGCGGATAATTCTGTAAAATTTGGTGGCGATCGGAGCATTTTGTTTAACTTTGAACGCGGGTGAAGCTGCGGGCAGAAGCTAGTAGAGAATAATAATGATAATAACTGTTTTTTTCTGTAAAAACCCGTTCTAAGGTAAAACTTATAATTTACCGGTAAAATCTAAGACTTACCAAATGTTACTGGTAAAAGTCCGAAATGATGGCTGATAATCGTTAATTTCTGCCTTTATGAGCAATCAAACGGTAAATCTTAGGATTTTCTTCAGAGACTGGTAAATGTTAGAAAATTGTTATGTCTACAGTAATGTCAAAAAATACTAATATATGGTTAAAAGATTTTTATGAAGAAGGACCCTTAGCAATTAAAAGTAAATATACAAACACATATAAAATTGTTACTAGATGTTTAAGACAGTTAAAAGTGTTAATTGCTATACACAAAAGCTATTCTAGTAAGAACAATGTAATTGAACAGTATAAGGCTAATAAATGATTTTATTTCGGTTATAAGAGTGTCATCTTTATTTCACGCCTGCTTCTTATGTACATATGTTGTTTATGCAGTACCTTTAATAAAATATATGCCATATGCAAAAGTAAGTGTAAGTGTATGCTATCAGCCTCAGTTCTAAAAGGTCCGTCTTCTATCTGACCCATTTATATATACGACATATAAATAAAGTAATATAAAGTCAACGCAAACAAAAGATACGGCCGTTTATGCCGCATATTTTTTACATTCGCTAGGTAATCAAAACCTACAGGGTACTTCCCGTTGATCTTGAATCATGAAATTTGGCATGGATATTGCACAAGTAAAGGTAAAAGTCATTTCACAGATCCAAGGGGTTTACATGTTATAAGCGAGACATTAAGTTCCTCTTTGTACCTTTGTGAATATAAAGTCTAAATAAATGGATTTTTTTTAGCCGGCGACAAGTCGGCCATTTGAGTTGAATCCCTATCTCATAAATCATCTACTTTAGACACCTTATCTAATATTTTCTTATGCTTCACAGCTAATGGAGCTTTGAAATACTTACCAAGCAGCCGTGGAAAAGGCACGACACTTTTGTACAAGAGGTTCACCTACTATCACATGCACAACAAAAATAGATGGTACTGCTCTAAGAGGCTGTCTGGCTGTGAAGCCATCGTCGTCACCAGAATGGGAGAGTTGGTTCAGGATATAGGATATCACAATCATGAACCTCCTCATATACATTTTTCGGCCGATGGTCAAGTTTATCGATTTAAGTCTTAGACACTATATTGTTTCTTGAATTTAAATGTGTGAAATATATTTTTAAAGTATAAAATAATATTAAATAAAAACCCATTTATTCTATTACATTAAAAATTCTAATATTTTTAAAGTATATAATATCTAATGTCGATATTTTTATCTTCATAAGACCTTCGCCTTTTGGTCTCGCACGGGGTTAGCATTAAATACATTTCAGCTACGTTCTTTAGAAGTAACTCATTTTCATTATCAATATATAAATGTACATAGTTTAAAATACTTAATTAACAATAACTACCTATATACACACTTAAATAAAAATAAAACTACGAAAGCGTATACAAGGGGAGGGGTCATTGTGCGTCAGAAAATTCATCCACATCGCTTTCAACGTGAAAAGCGCCCAGAACGCTGGCAGCATTGCCACGTTGGATGGCAATGCTGATTCTCTGGGCAAGGAAAAGCGCAGCCCTCTGGTCACGTGAAGAGTCGACTTACCGTTTGCTTACATCTCGAAACATTCGATGAGCACTCGGACCCCATGACCTAATGTTTCTACCCCAAACGGCTCAAATATATAGTTTCCAATAAGGTTGTTGTATTTGCGTCGTTTGAGGTTTTCTGCACCAGCAGCAGCTGCCCCAGCACAGCCTAAGCTAAGAACATGCTAAGAAGATGGGATGGCGCAAGGGTGTCGACACACGTTGCATCCCACACCAAAGGCCTACCTACCCACCTTCCAAGGCATTATGGTCGTCATAAATACATTTTAGATTTTTTATTCTCGTTTCTTCTGTGCGAGTCACAAATAAAATATATGAAAAAATTATACCATAAAATATAAAATTCTATACAAAATATATAATGTTAAGTTATAGACTACAGACGTATCTAATCATAGTTGATTTGGTACTTCTGTAATATACATAGTTCCTGAATAATATGATCTTGAGAACTTGTCAAACTTGTTATTAAAGTTGACTTTTACTTATGGCAACATATGCTGGCAACTCAAAAGAGGAGTTTGGGTGGGAACGTGATGGCGTCTTTGTTGCATCTGTGTTTTATTTTCCTAAAATTGTGTTATATTGAATGTTAATAGTGTAAAAATTTTGGTTTTTTATTCGAATAATATTAGTCAACGTGCACTAGTGTGGGCAAGTAAAACACAGCGGTAGAACATGAATCTGTACATGTTGTCGACAAAATTCCGTAGAAGCTTCAAATAAAGTTACCGCCATTTTATTGGGGCCTAACTAGGACATTGGACTAAGATCAGAACTAAAAAATCATCCTAACTAAACTAGAACTTCTATTCTAACGTGACACTGGCTAAATGCACAAACCGAGCGAAGCCAAAAAAAAAACTCTAAAGAGCTAACCATGCTCTATCACATGCACAGTATGATGCGCAAGGAAGAGGGAATTATTAGCGTTGCTATTATTAAGTCGTTTCTGTTCTGGCACTGGTTATACTCAAATAGGTAAAGCTGTCAATGTTTTATTTAGAGGTACCAATGCTGCAGTTTATCTGCAGCCAGCGGGGAGGTGAGGCCCTCATCTACAAAGGAGTCAGATACAACAATAAAGGCAAGAAGACCAGATGGTACTGCGTCAAAAGTGGCTGCAATTCGAGGGTCATACTGACAGAAAACGAGGAATTTGTTGCTGAAATTGGAGAACACAATCATTAGTAGGTTGTGTGCAAGAGTTGAACAATTAGTGGAAGTTTTAAAATTATGTTTTATTTTGTTTTATTTACATGTTAGTAGTGTGTTTTTTGTGCGAGTCACAAATAAAATATTTTTCTTTCTTGTCTACCTTTTATGAAAAAATAATGCCTTACAAAATATAAGATTATATGTAGAATATCTGATGGAAAGTTATAGACTACTGGAGTTTCTAATCATAGTTGATTAGGTACTTCTGTAGTACTCCTAGTTTCTGAATTTGAAGTTGAGTACATATCATTAAAGTAGACTTTGACAAGTGACAAATCCCGGCAACTCAAAAGAGCTTATCCCTTAGCCCTTTCAAACGCATAGTATAAAGGTCGAGAAAGAGGGAATGATTAGCGCTGCTATTTTAAGTCGTTTCTGTTTTTGTTTCGTACTGTATATACACAAATGGGTAAAGCTGTCAATGTTTTATTTAGGGATACCAATGCTGCAGATTGTTTGCAACCATAAGGGAGGTAAAACCCTCATCTACAAAGGAGTCAGATACAACCAAAAAGGCAACAAGACCAGGTGGTACTGCGTCAAAAGTGGCTGCACTTCGAGAGTCATACTGACAGAAAATGAAGAATTTGTAGCTGAAATTGGAGAACACAATCATTACTAGGTTGTGTGCAAGAGTTGAACGATTAGTGGACATTTAAAAATTATTTGCTATTTTGTTTTATCTACATGTGAGTAGTAAGTGTGTTTTTGTGCGAGTCACAAATAAAATATCTGTGTTTATTTTCTTTCTTTTATGAAAACATATAAGATTCTATATAAAACATATCTGATGGTAAGTTAAAGGCTACTAGAGTAACTAATCATAGAATAGAATAGAATACTCTTTATTATGTACACCAAATAAATTACAGAAAGTATAGAAGAAGAAACATTACACCGGGTGACAAAATGGGCGGCCTTATCGCTAAAAGCGATAGCAACCTTTGGATGGATTTTAAAAATGACAAGAAAAACGGTACTGTAGATAGTCATTGGTGTACAGTAATAAGTATGGAACAAAAACATAGAAATCAAGAAAAACAACTATGAAAGAGAGAGGTAGTGATGATTCTTTACCATAGTTTTAAAAATGGGCAGAGATTGAGCACGCCTTATTGACACGGCTATTTAATCATAGTTGATTAGGTACTTCTGAAGTCACCTAATTTTTGAATTCGAAGTTGAGAACTTGTCATTAAAGGATGTTTTGACAAGTGACAAATTCTGGAAACTTAAAAGAGCTAATCATGCCCTTTCACATGTTAAGTATAATGCACGTGGAAGAGGCAAATATTAGCGAAGACATGTGACATCCACCAACCCTCACAAGGCTCGCGTTGTGGTTTAAAGCCCATTCGCTCTCTCACAGAGACGAAGCCTGTTTCTCAACAGTAGGAACATTAAAAGGCTGATGATGATGATGAGGTAAAACTGTCTTTTTTGTTTAGAGGTACCCATGCTGCAGTTTATCTGCAGCCAGCGAGGAGGTAAGGCCCTCATCTACAAAGGAGTGAGATACAACCAAAAAGGCAACAAGACCAGGTGGTACTGCGTCAAAAGTGGCTGCACTTCGAGGGTCATACTGACAGAAAACGAAGAATTTGTCGCTGAAATTGGAGAACACAATCATTACCATGTAGGTTGTGTGCAAGAGTTGAACGATTAGTGGACATTTTAAGAGAGATTTTTAATAAATTAAATTATTAAAAATCTCTCTTAAAATGTATAAAAAAAACATAATTACAGGTATAAAAAAAACATAATTGGTCATTTTGACTTCACTCATTCCTTGTCCTCCAAGCCTCGGTCGTAAATTTTGATTGCTTTTTTTTGCATTTTGTAATCCTACATGCATATTTATTTTAAAATAAGCATGTAGGATTGAATTTGTTTTGATGTTTGTTTAGCAGCGAAAAAAGGTCTTAAAATTTATTGCTTTTGTGCATAGCTTTGTGAATGCCACTTTAAGCAAAAAGTTGAATGCATATTTATTTCAACTGTATTTCATAGAATTAAACGTAAACACAATTGACGACAGTTTTAAACTTCAATCAATGTATATTATTGAATTTAATTTCAGTCCGTCTCTCTTTCCTTAGTTGGTAAATGAATAAATAAATGATTTCATTTCTCAGTTCTGATGTATTTAATTCATTACGGAATGCATCTTCTTCAAGGAATCTGCGCAGTGGCAAAAAAAACATCAGAGATTTAAAAAACAATACGGTCGTTAAATACTGCCAGTTTATTTAGTTACACATTTAAATTATTGCTTCAGAGGTGCCAGTGCTGCAGTTTCTTACTAGTCAGCGTGGAGGCACAATCCTCGTGTACAAAGGAAGAAGATATAATCATATGGGCAGTCAAACCAGGTGGTACTGCGGCAAGAACAGTCAAGGATGCAGGTCGAGGTTAATACTTTCAAAGGAAAGGGAATTTATCAAGGAACTTGGTGAACATAACCATTAAGCCGCGGGGGCATTGCTGAAAGGAAAACTCATTGAATGCATGGTTTGTAATCTAAGCGACCTTTTTGATGGCTTGACGAGTTTATATCACACCGATTAGCGATTTTTACTAAGCGAAACTAAACGTCCATATGGATGCAATGCGATGCAAGTCGACCGATTTGATCTTGAATTTTTTTAAGAAAATACATGTGCGATCCCCAAAGGAAGCTCCCTAATAAAGGAGGATACACTCAACTAATAAAAGATTGTGCTGATTGCTAACTGTAGCTTATTTGAATAAATGAAAAATGAAAAAAACACAATTCGCTTCTACTTAACCATCTCTTTCAGCAAATTATCAATTAGTTGCACAAATCTTTAGTACTGTATATTTCATTTTTCCCGGTGTCCGTGTGTATGTAATCAAAGCTTGCAAGTCTGCACTTCCCGGTGTCTGATTAAGCTGAAATTTTACAAACATGTTTTTCCTCCTGACAATGTAAATTTTACACACACGTTTTTCCTCCTGACAATGTAAATTTTATTATAAAAGCAATAATTTTAATGCTTGTTTATTTAGATTTGCCAGTACTGCAATTTATGACCAGCCAACGAGGAGGTACGGTCATCGTCTACAAAGGGCACAGATACAATAATACGGGGAGTCAGACAAGGTGGTACTGTGATAAGTACAGCCAGGGCTGCCGATCGAGGATCATAGTTTCAGATAGGAAGTTTATACAAGAGATTGGCGAACATATTCATCCTGATCCCAAGGCATTTGCTGAAACTAAAAAACAGCTATCTTTAAACTTTCTGCGTAAAATGCGATTTTAATATATATTTCATTACATTTCATTTAGAAATTGCCTTTAGATGTTACAAAGACAGTTGAAAGTGTTAAATAAAATGATAAGTTATCATTAGATATGTATGAAATTATTGTAAAGTGTATAGACGACTGGTTGTATTTTATCAAGTACAACGTAGTTGAACAGTAAAAGGCTAATAAATGGTTTAATTTCGGTTAAAAGTGTATCATCTCTCTTTTTCCTATGTCTGTTGTGCATACACGATTCTATACTCTATACATACAAATACATACTACATATATCTATATAAATAAATAAAATTGAAGTGTCTGTTTGTAATGGCAAAATAACAGCTTGTTACAAAATGCATGAGAAGAGCCGAAGACAGGGTGGCTTGGAAGCAGCTCGTCGTTGACTCCATCAAAGCTTTTCAGGACGGGCACGACCTTCAGAAATGAAGACAACGAATGAGAAGAAGAACAAAATGCATTTTAAATAGTACTGTATATTTCATATGCATAACAGAAAATCAATAAATAAAACTGTCTATATGTTCTCTTGTTCCCATAGATTAGGAACAAGCGCACATATTATAGACAGTGTTTTTCTAATCTAAAGGATAATCTCCGAAACGGCTGGATCGATTTTGATGGGACTTTCACGGGCATTGAGCTAATTTTATAAGGAATAACTTAGGCTTCATTTGAGATTATGGCAAAAAGATATGAATCGAAGAAAAATATACCATGTAATAAGGTAAGGAAAACATCGTGAGAAAACCGGCATGACCTAGAACCAAAATTCGAAGATATGAACCAATCTGTACCGGGCCCGCGTGGTGGATAATGACCCAATCCCTCTCTCACAGAGAGGAGGCCTGTGTCCCAGCAGTGAGAACATTGAAGGCAGTGATGATGATGAAGAGTAGGAAGATAATGCTGGTTTATGGGATAACGCCAGGAAGATGATCGTTGATTACTCTAGTTATGTTTCTTTTAAAAGACAGCAGTAGGTACATTCTGAGCAGGCAAATGTTGAAAGAAAAATTCTGAACGAATACTTCGTGGCTGCTTTGCTTATGTTTGGATTAGAACGAATAAAATCACCTAAACTGCACTAACTAAAATGAGTTAATTAACTGATTTTATACCTACTATTATTATAATAGCCTAAGATCTCATCGCTAAATTCAGCAGGTTTTTATCTTTACTAGCTTCTGCCAGCGGCTTCGCCCGCGTGATAGTCGAAAATTATCCCGAGGGAACATATTAATTACCCAGATAAAAAAATATCCTATGTGCTATACCTAACTATAATCTATCTCTGTGCCAAGATCCGTATCCAGATCCGTCCAGCCGTTTGAGCTTGAAGAAGTAACAAACACACACACACAGACACACACACTCACAAACTTTCGCTTTTATAATGTTAGTGTGATAAAACTTATTTTTCGTAAAAGATACTTGTTAGTAAATTAGATTGCTGTAGGATTTCCTGGCAATATGTAACCGCGATTAGTGTTTTGTTTTTTTTTTCTGCACGCCTATTTATTTACAATTATTTGAATGTGAATTTGAACCAAACCTGTTGTCTATGTTTTAAGCAGGCTTGAAATTCAAGCCCAGCAATCGCGGAGGCAGGATCCTCATCTACAAGAGTAACAAATATGTCCAGATGGTTAAAAAAAATCGAACCTCAAGTCGCTGGTATTGCTCCAAGAAGGCTACAGGTTGCAAGTCACGTTTGATCGTGGCAGAAGATGAAGAGGTTGTAACAGAAATAGATGATCACAATCACCAACCTGTGATGACCCTTTTCGGATAAAAAACGTTTTTACAAAAAAAAAATATCTTGTGTTCAAAGTAAGGAACTAAAAACTGCAATATAACTTTCGTTTCGGAGGTCTTTGGTAAATCTTGTTTTTTCGCTTTACGACACCGACTTCCAAGATATTTTGCACTTTGTAGTGTTTTGCTTTGAAAGTCTGTTAATTTTATGTGAAAATGTTTTAGTTTTTTAACCAAAGAAAAAACAAGAAGGAGGTTCTCAACTTGACATGTATATTTATTATTTCTTTTATAGAGTGGACGGTAGAATAAATTTTTATTACTTGTAAATTTTAATTTTAATTATTTGACGTTCAAAAGTGCCGCTTTTTGGCCTAGTTGAATAAATATGTTTGACTTTGACTTTGACCGTTTTCAAAAAGCTTAGCTAAACTAAAAGTAAATTTTTTTTTGCATTTCAGTTCGTTTTTACGTCGGTTAATTCTTTTATAAAGGTTTTTTTTTCGTTTTAGTAATTTAACACTGAAAAGTGAGCATGTTATCTCAATTTACACATTGTTGTGGGTATCTGTTCAATCATTAAATGTACACGACTATATCTTTCAGTTTTTCCTATTTGTTATGTCATACTGATTTCAGACATTCACAATATCAGATACAACTTTGAAATATCTTAATAAAATGTTTCTATCGAACAAGTTTTTTAAGTTGTACAGACAAGACAATTAAACGAGGATTCACGTAAGTTGACCCGCTATCTCCCAAACTATTCACAGCTACGCTGGAAGAGGTTTTCCAAAGAATAAATCCACACTGGCTGGTGATCCATTGTTGTCGGAGAAAAGAGATTAACCAATCTTCATTTCGCCCATAACATTGTCCTCTTTTCTTATTCTGCAGTTGAACTAGGCCAAATGCTCGAACATAAGCCACGCTAGTCTTCAAGTCGGACTTAAAAAAAACACGTCAAAAACTAAGTTGATGACGAACAGCACCGAACGAAATGCAGAAATTGGGGGTGTGAAGGTTCAGTATCGCATGAGTAAATTTACCTCGGCTAAAAAGTATCCTTTCAGGGGAGACAGGACAAAGAAGTCGGTCGATGCAACATTTAATGAAGGAACCTCTCCCACTGTCACTTAAACGACAAGTCATGGGCATGGATATCCTTCCCTCCCTCACCTACGGAGTGCAAACATGGTCCCTTACAAATCGTCAAAAATTCGCTCTTGGAGTCTACCAACGAGCTATGGAACGAAGTATACTTGGTGTAAAACCCATTTCTTACTTTCTTTCTCAGTGGATACCAAACGGCAGAAAACGAGAATGTGGTAGGCTCAGAAACAGATGGTGGGATGAGCTGGACTCGTTTGTAAAAGATTGGCCCCCGATCGAAATAAAGCGGGCGAAGTGGAAGGAGGAAAAAGAGGTCTTTGCCTTGCAGTTGGACTGGCTAATGATAATAGACAAAGTAATATAAAGTTGAGTTCTATTTTAAGAAGGTGAACAAGAAAGAAAAAGAGTTTATTTGCTTCAGGTACGATGTATACTATACAAACAAAAGGAATAAGTAATAAAAAGGCAACAAAGTTATAATTATCATATAAATTAAAAAAAGTGGGGATTGGCACCAAAAGTGAAAGGAATATAGCAGCGGGCGAAGTCAGGTTGTGAATGACGATAATTAAATATAAAAAAAAACTTTTGACAATTTTACAAAAGAAATGACACGAAACTTGTGGAATATCAGGTTTCCATTGTACCAGCTATGCACGTACTTAACAAGTGACATTCTATCAACGAAAGCGTCACGATAGCGTTTGAAAAAAAAAATGTTAACTTGTTGATGTTTCGACCGAATGACACTTCGTCTAGAGCCTTTTTTCAACTATTTCAACGTATATTGCATGAAATCTGAAACCTCATCTACAAGAGTAACACCTTCGTCCAGATAGTCCGCAAAATTCGGTGGTGCTGCTCCAACAAAAAGGGTCGCGGTTGCAAGGCGCGCGTGGTCACAACGAGAGATCGAGAGTTTCTTAAAGAAATAGGTATTCACAATCACTGACCGAGGATTCAGGATGACTTTACCATTTAAAATAAAGGCCTTTTTGTCTTTTTATTACTCGGTACATGTATCATATTGAAAAACGCATAATCCTTACAATAGTTTTGAACCACATCCAGCTACGCTTGTCTGTGTTGTAATGGTAACTTGATCACTTCGATTTTTGAACCAATATCGAACTTTAGTTAAGTTGTCTGTATTTTTGGTATATCCTCAAAATACCTATTTCTGTAATATTCTCAACAATAACTTTTCTATAATAATCGTCTGTCTTTTAGTGTTCCCACTGCTGGGACACAGGCCACTGTGAGAGAGGAGGCCTGTGTGAGGCCATAATCCACCACCCGGGCCCAGTGCGCTTTGGTGGATAGGGTGGATATCACGGGATCCCTTCTTTTCGCATAATGTTCTTTATCCTAATATACTTCGGCATAACGATTTTGGCATAATTTGTTTTGGCATATTAATACTTCGGCATAATTTTTTTAGGCATACATTTTATGTTGGCATAATCATCTTAATGACTAATTTGTTTTGGCATAAATTTGATTCGCATAACGTTAGTAGGCCTAATGACTATTAGCATAACGTCAGTAGGCCTAATGACTATTAGCATAATAATATTTAGGCATGCAATTAATATAAATAACAAAAACAATTTTCATGCGAATGATTTATTATACATAATATTATGTAACTTAAACGATTTTTCAATCGCGAGATAACTTTTATCTGAAGAATAGATGTTTTGACAGTTTTTGTATAAAAAAATATGTCAATCAGTTAACTTCTATTATGAGAAATAAATATGGCGGTTATTCCTCAGATAGAAGTTAACTGATTGAAACAGTGGTCCTTAATTATGTATAATTATTTATTTTAGGTGTATGTTTTAAGCAATTGCTTGTAAATATGCTAGTTTAGAAGTATACTCATCTTTTTTACTAATATTTTTTTCAATTCTTTTGGTTTTGTCCGTGAATTTATTCTTTTTTTTTGGTATAAGTGATGTTCCGACATCCAGTTTATCTATTTCAATGGTTTGATGTTTTATTTCTTGAACGATCTTTTTTGCCAAAAAATAAAATCCAGGATGGTGTTTTCCCACAAAATGTGCAAATCTATTGTGCCATGCCTCTGCATGATTTTGTGTCCTAGATCTATTTTCCTTTTCTAGTAGATACGTACTCCAGACTTTGGGTGGAAATGGTGGTGGTGAACTTGTAGTGCCCCATACATAATTCTGATCAAACCAATTTGCTATAGTTTCTGTAACAATTAAATAATATTGTTGGTTAAAAATTTAATATGATGTGCAACAAAAGTTAGTGACAGAACCGATTTGCTGCAAAACCGACTCTACGTAGTCTTGTTTGTCCTACCCCTAGAGTGTAATTTAAAATCGCGTAGGCGCGTTGGGGCGAGGCGGCCCACGGGCTGAGGAGCAGGCGGCTGCGAGCGAGGCGCCGCGGCTGAGGCTGGCCGGCGAAGCCGGCCAACAAGCCGAAGCTGTGGTGGTGAGCGAAAGCCGTCTGCGACGATTAGCACGCGTGGGGCCGCCGGAAGCCCGCAGCGCCGGAGCCGAGACAGAAACCCTGCCTGCTGCATGTTGCCTTCTCGCTTGAATGCTGCATGCTTGCTTGTTTGCTGCATGCTTGCTTGTTTGCTGCATGCTTGCTAGCATGCTTGCTTGCATGCTGTATGCTTGCTTGCATGCTGTATGTGTAAATAAATTTATGCTTTAGGATATTATGCTTAAAAAAGTTATGCTTTAGAACTTTATGCTTAATAAATTTATGCTTTAGAATATTCTGCTTAATCATTATTATGGTTAGAGAAATTATGCTTGAAAAAATTATGCGTAAGCTGTTATGCGTAATTATATTATGCGAAAATATAATTATGCCAAACAAAATTATGCTAAGATATATTAGGTCTTAAAATTTTATGCAAATGGATAGGGAACCGGATATCACAAGTGTCCAAATTTTTTGTTCTAGGATATGCCGGTTTCCTCACAATGTTTTCCTTCATCATTTTTAGAGCAGCGGGGATTAAATAATTCACACAAAATAATGCGCCTGCCTGGGTTGGAACCCACGACCTACGGCACGTAATTTGGGGCTATTACCACTGGGCCACAACAACAATTTACATTGCAAGTACGTTGACATTTCGGCCGATTTGCACTTGAAATTTTATTAGAAAATATTAGTACGATTTCGTCTATCGACGCAATATAAATTGCGTCGCGCCATCAGGAAGGTCCCTTACTCTATTGAAATTGTTAATTTTTGACACATCTTGACATTCACCAATTTCAGTAATTAAAAGTAGCAGATGTAAAATATAACTTGACAATTTCATATAAAAATCGATCGATCGATCATCATCATCGTCGTCGTTCGTTTAAAAAGTATTGTTGTAAGTTTAACAAATAAATGAATTTAAACTGCATTAAATGGAGCTTAAATTAATTTTAAAAACAACCTGTGGAGTCTTAAGTTACTTACCAACTTGCTTATTTTTTTAACGTATTTTTTTTATTAATTAATTCATTTACTTTTTTATTCAGAGGCGCCAGTGCTGGAGTTTGTACGTAGCCAGCGTGGAGGTGCAATCCTCATCTGTAATGGTTACAGGTACTTCCAGAGGGGCCAGGCGACTAGATGGTACTGCGTCAAGAATACTTACGGCTGCAAATCGAAGATAATAATTTCAAAAGACAGGAAATTTATTAGGGAAATTGGTGAACATATACATCAAGACAAAAGGATATCGAAGCAAAAATAATACTTTTAAGAATGTGATTTCAAGATTTAATTTCAATAAATTATTCATAACTGTTTTTATTAAAATGTATGTCAGATCTTGTGGTGTTATGATAAGTAATTTCATATTAAATATAATGTATGTTAATAGAACAAGTTATTTGTTTAAATCAGTTTTTTTTAAATTTAAAATAGTTATCAAACTTTTTATTAATATCTAAATTCGTATTTCATTGCATAACCGGTACCTCAGTACCGTCAGGTCTTGCATAGTTCCCATTTCACCGGTCAATTTGCTTATTTTTGGTTTTCTGATCAGCTCAGTTATTTCAAATTAACTTATTCATTTTTTTATTAAATTATTGATTGAACACAATCTCTTCGGAAGGTTAGTAATTTTTTTTAACAGAAATCATGTGGAGAGTCAATTACTTATTACTTATTAGCTTACCTAATATTGTTTTTTTACTTTCTATTCAGAGGCGGCATTACTGCAATTTGTGCCTAGCCGCCGCGGAGGCACAATCCTGGTCTACAAGACAAACACTTACGTCCAGATGAACAGCAAACTTAGATGGTACTGCTCCAAGAAGGCCGGAGGTTGCAAGGCACGAGTGGTCGTGACAGAAGAGCGACAGTTTGTTGCAGAGTTAGGCCACCATAACCACCAACCTGCGCTGCAGCCGTGGCTACACTGAAAAATAAATAGCCACAAAACTTGTTAGGTTATAGTCAAGTTTTATAACTTTAGTTTTAAGCAAACTTTAGTTATTAGAAAATAACATCATCATATTGACCGGAAAATAAAAATTAATAAAATAATACAAAACTAATAAGCAAATAGCAAAACTCTGCCTTGTTGCTACTAAGACAAAAGTCGCAAGTTACTTTACTAATTTAAAATGAATGTTTTTTTGGCCTAGCAACTCCGTCCAAGTTAAAACGAAATGCCAGAAAATTTAAAGAATTTAAATAATTGGTATTTCCCACGATTTCGCTCCCGTGGCCTATATCCCGCAAAAATTGTGCACTTTTTCGGTAATAATTCAGACATTGTTTGTTAAAATACTCGATGGTATAAATAGATCTTACCTCTATGTTAATTTATGATTCTCATATTCTTTTAGATTTTTATTTTATTCAAATTTTATGTATTTTATTCAAATAAACAGTTTACCTAGATAATGGTTTTGAATGGTAAATGAAGCTTTTCGTGGATTTATTCTTTTACATATATCTAGGCCAAAACCTTCCAAATTAACGTTTACGTATCTATTATGGTTTGATTGATATAATAATTTGTTTTATTTTCAACAAGCTCCTGCCCACGGCTTCTCCAATATATAAAGCTTTTGATTATCCCAATGGAACTTACTACCGGGATAAAAAGTTTACTAATCTAGTTCATGGTCTATCCGGATGCGTTAATACGCATAATCCGTTTAGTCCTTGTAGTTTGGTTATGAAATATCTTCGCATCCACAAACTCTCACTTTATTGATATATCTGTTGCATAGTAGGATAATCAGTAAACGGCCATATTTATTTTTTCAGAACATATTCCGCCGTTTCTCCAGTACTACCGACAGTATCGCAACATGAATCCTTACCGTTTTCCGACAGAGAACCAAGAAGAAGAAGCGCCTCCGAATCCTGCGGGCAGAGTCAGTGATATTCTTAAATCAATTTTAGAAATTAATAAACACGGTCAATAATTAAAAATAATTAAAATTAAATTAGAATCGTAATACACCGGTGATGGAGAACGCCTACATTTGTGGTGCTATATATTAGTCTGTACTATTGCCTGAAAGTAGTGTTAGTCTGTACTGCACTTAATTATGTCATTATTTCTGTGTTTATTTCTGTACTTAACTATAACTGTATTCTGCGTTTACTACTGTAATTAATTATCTCTGTATTCTGTGTTTTCAAGTTAAGCCACTACAAAATTTATGTTATCAATATTTAGAATTGCTTGAAATTGAAACTACATACTTAATTGTTAGCCCTTTTCGCTAATATATGTTCCCACCGCTGGGACACAGGCCTCCTCTCATAGAAAGGGTGAAAATATATAATACATCCATACGTGGACATATATATATATATGATATGAGGCCTATGTCCAGCAGTAGACGTCTTATTTAGAACGACGAGATTAAGACGACGGGTTAATAGTCGACTTGCATCTAAATGATTTAAAATTAGCATTTGGATTGCCGATGAAGTAAATCTTTCAACTTTTTTCGACATATAAATCAATCCTAATCAACCAAGCAATCTAGATGCCAATTTTGGATCATTTTGTTTTTTTAAAAACTTTACCCTACACTAGGAATTACTCCTGTATCGTGGGTGCGTTTACAAACATAGAAACTCACATACACAAACACCCAGAGCAGGAACAACTATCTGTAGGTCATACAAATACTTGTTACGTGCGGGGATCGAACCCGCGATACGCAGCGCAGCAGTCAATCGCTCAGCCATTGCGCCAACCGTGCGTTCAAATCTAATCTATTGTCACTGGTCAACTTATTCACGCCATTTGCGGATATTTTCTCATGGTTTTCCAACGACAACCACAAATAACCACACAGACCATGGCAGAGAGATATTCGATTGTGTGATCTAGCATCTTACTTATTATACTTATTACTTTTACTTTATATTCCATACATATAATATATTTATATTTTATATTAATATTATAAATGCGAAAGTTTTGATTTTTGTTACTCAATCACGCCAGAACAGCTGATTATATTCTGGAATAGCATATGGGCTATTATCTCGGTATAATGTTCCCTTAGGATAATACAAAAATTACCACGCGGGAAAAGCCGTGGGCAGCATCTAGTAATACATAATAAGAAAGAAAAAAAAAACATTATAAATTTGTTAGATGTAAATTCAATTATGCATGCTGTGGTCTCCTGTAAGTGGAGGAGTTCACCTACGTGATACTTTTTAAGTGCAGTCTATTTCACATGATCTGTGTACATCCTTTGTTGGAGATCCTAAATAAATAAATAAGATTGCCCGCTTGCGGTATGTATCGATTAAGTAAAATTATAAAAATATTCCAGTTGTTTCATTTCTCAATCACTTACTTAATAGTTCTAAGTACACTGACAAACAAAGAAACTGCATCAACGTACAAGGAAGCTTTCAAACAACGGGCTAATACTGACGAATACATATTTTTTTGGTGCAAATAGGCGTTGGTGCAGATCATCGCAGAAGAGTCTATTGTCGACGTGTAGACCATCTAAAAAAGTCTTGCCTTCATCAGTAAGCAATACGGAAGCCCGTGGTTTGAAAGATTTCCTGTATTTTATGCAGTTTCTTTCAACGTCAGTGTTCGATTTCATAATGAAAAATATCCTCCACCCAAGAAACACAGCTCTTGGTGACAATCTTAGAAGTACTTTTACAACTTGTCTTATTTTCTTGTAACTTGCCTTGTTTTTCAGAACGTAACCTGGGCTATGATATAATACAACTCGTGAACGGAAGATCTCTTATAATGTACCAGGACTATACATTCTCTGCCCAAGGACCTAAAAACGTGAAGTTATACCCCTATTGCTCCAAAAGAGCTTCCACGAAGTGCTCTGCAAGGCTGAACCTTGATAGAGAGGGCTATTTAGTGAAAGCTTATACCGATCATAATCACCCACCCCCGAAGTATACCAAATTAAGTAATGGAATTTATGTGAAAATTGATTAATTGAAGGTTCTTGAAACTATCATGTTTTTCGATTTCGATATTTAAAAAAAAAGATTGAAGATTTTAATTCAGCTAAAAGAGTGTCAGGAAGTGGAGGATGCGCATTTACAAACTATATATTTTCATAGACAAAATTTAAAAATTGTTTTCTAATTTTACTGTAAATAAAACGAGTTTGAGCTCATCCTAGTGGTTTTTTAAGTATCATAAACGAAAAACATTCTGAGACACCCTACATAACCGCATTAACGATGATCAACTTTTACTTTAGTATTGTATCTTTTGTTTTGTTGTTCTTTGTTTAATGTCAGTGCTTGCTAACACAGTTGTAAGTTTTACCAACCATTTTTGAGTCTTGATACTTGATTAAATTTATTCTATTAACTTATCTTTTCATATAATACGTGTATAGTATTATTTTGTTTTGTTTTTTTCATCGTTATGTAGCGAGTTTTTCCGTGCCTCGGAAAGCACGTTAAGCCGTTGGTCTCGGCTGTCATTTGAAGATCTTTGACAGTCGTTACGGGTATTCAGAAGCTTGAGATCTGACACCAGTCTAGCCAAGGGGTACCGTGTTACCCAGTTACTGAGTTGTGGAGGTCAGATAAGCAGTCGCTCTTATGCTGCTACATGCGACATTTATGCTGCCTATAATTTATGTTCAACATTATGTTAAAAAATCGGTACGGTTTTATATTGTACGTACCTTATATTCATCGTTATTCTAACCAGTATGTGTTAGGAGAAAAAGATAGCTTATCGGTTTAATGATTGATTAAAATAAACTGACATAACTAATCGCATGAACAAGTATTATGTGATTGCTCACACACAGAAATAAGTCCGTTTGTCAGTGAGATGGTCTTTCAACCTGTCACCCTTAAAATAATTTTAGTGCGTAACGCACTAAGATTATTTTCGTTCAGTTTTTTATAAACCTAATTAATAAATCTTGAATGTGAAATTGTGAATTTATGTTTTTTTTGTGGGTAAAACATTAAGGAGGTAAAATGGCTGTAACAAAATATTCCTTTTAATTCAATTGGAGTGTACTTGCTGTTGTTTAGTTGAAACTACCAATGTATTTTAGAAATTTTGGTTGCCTGTAACTGCTTCATAAATCACTATCTGCTGTAAACTGTAATTTACTAAAAAAAAATGTTTTTTTTCTTACAGATTGTATTGAACACCTACCAACTCCCAACGGCCGCATCATTATGTATAAAAAACATACATTCTCATACAGAAATGGTACAAGTGTCCTTTATTGTTCTAAGTATGTGCAAAAGAGATGTCCTGCCAAATTAAGGGTTGATATATACGGAAATATCTTGACAGCGAAGACCGATCACAATCATGATCCTCCAAAATATCAAAAGGTTAACGGAATGTATGTTTGTATAACTAGATGAGGCGATTTGGAGAGAAATCAGTCCCGTTTTAATAATATAATCAATAATGTATTTTAATTATTGTCTAAATGTTGGGGTTTCTCGCCGTTACCGAGTAACCCGGTAGCTTATGGTATAGATTAGTTTAACACCAAATTACTGTATGTTCCAATGTTTATTTCTGGACAGTTTTAGGTTGCTGTCTATTAATCTGATCCGCACTTAATGTTGTGTTAAATGTAGGATAGGAGTATTTATTTTGTAATCCTTGAGGTTTTCTGCCTTTTGTAGTCTAGGCAATTAAGCGAAGAATACTTTGAGAGGGTCATTTACTACGCACATGGAGTAAACTGATTGGATCTACTTGGATTGGATATTTGACTACCGCCTGTTACTAGGCGTTGCTTTAGCACCGCCCGGGGGTCACATATATTGTAGGCCTAGGATAAAGCGATAATACATACGTACGTGATAAATATGCCCGTTCTCTTTGTATGTCCGGCAACTAGCAATCGATTTTTCAAGCTATTGCTGGCACCCGATTAAGCTGGAACTTGGCGTACCTACTTATGTAACTTTGAAAACATTGAAATAATATGGTGTTATGGAACTGGGATAATGATGGAGCCGAAATAAAGCCATAGCAACTCCTCAACCAGACAAAATAGCACCTTCGTGTTTGGGGTTATTGGATAATGTAAAGACAAGCGATATTACAGTTCGTATCTATTAGCCCATTAAAATCTTTTTTTTTAAATATTTTTAAACTGTAGTCCAAGGTTCTGAAGATTTTTGTTCACTGTCAGTGCTTTGACTTAAGATTGCAGTTGTCATTTGCATTTGCTGTTTTGAGAGAGCATTGTTTTCTTTCTCCTTTCTTCTCTTCTTATTCGTTGTCTTCATTGTTGAAGGTCGTATTTGTCTAGGAAATCTTTGTCGGTATCACTTTCTGCTTCCAAATTATTCTGACGTCGGCTCTTCCTTCCTTAGTCCAGACAATTAAGCCAAGACTACTTTGTGAGGGTCTTCACCCACACGGAGCAAACTGATTTGGTTTACCTGAACAGGTTATTTGACCACCGCCTTAGGTTATAGACGTTGTTGTTCGTTTTAGAACCACCCGGGAGACATGTTTAGACCTATAATATCGGAGAAACATGTCTGTCTTTCTCATTATAAGTCTTAAATGTATATGAATAAATAATTCAATAATATGTTTTGTTTGTATTGTACCAGCCCGTTTCATCATCGGACTACCAGACGTACGGCGATGCGCACTCGGTACATGATGGACTTCCCACCCATACGCACTAAACGTTTTGAGAATACTTTTATTATACGCACAGCTAAGGAGTGGAATTCCCTGCCGGAGTCTGTGTTTCCCGATAGCTAAAATCTAGGGGTCTTTAAGTCAAGAGTGAATGGTTTATTTCTAGGCAAGCGTGCTTCACCGTCGACCACATCATCGCTTACCATCAGGTGAGATAGTGGTCAAGCGTGAGCCTATCATAAATAAAAAAATATATATATTTATCTTTTATCAATCACTCAGTAGTCCTCAGTATTTCTTGTGGAAAAGAAAAATATCCAAGAAATATAGCTATTCATAAAAAAAACTTCTATAACTTGCCATTTTACTTAAAACAGGCCTTATTTTTCAGGACCTAACCTCGGATATGAAATTATACAACTCTTGGACGGAAGGTCTCTTATTATGTATCAGAACTACACATACTCTTGCCAACGATCCAAAAATGTGAAGTTGTATCCTTACTGCACCAGAAGATGTTCTTCAAACTGCACTGCAAAGCTGAAGCTGGATAAAGGAGGCTATTTAGTTCAAGCGTTTACAGATCATAATCATCCACCCCCAATATATAGGAAATTGAATAATGGAATGTATCTGAAAATTCAATAATGGAAGGTTCTTGATACTATAATAAAACCACAGTAACATAATGTGTTTGTTCATAATATATTGTATTTTGACATCATAATATTTGATAGCAGAGGTGTCCGAATGGTCACGGAACTGGTTGGTTCAGTAACCATTCCCATGGTTACTGAACCAACTTACGTGTCGTAGGTCACGTAAGTTGTGGCCGAGGGTCGAACCCAGGCAGACACTTTGTGTAAATTATTTCATCACCACTGCTCTAAAAGGTGAAGGAAAACATCGTACATACGTGGTGGATTAAGGGAAATTCCCTCCCACAGAGAGGAGGCCTGTATCCCAGCAGTGGGCACATTAAAAAAGACTGATGATGATAATGATGATTGTATTTGATTTTATCAGTTCTACGATGAACATGAGAACTTTTTTTATTCTTTGTTTAATGTTCCATATGTTCAAAGTGTCATCATGACCCATCACTTTAAAGGCTAGTTCGACATCTTTTGTGTCGGTAGACGAAAGATTATATTTTGGGACTTCTATATATGACCGTTCCTGCTTAGGTCTACCTATATATTATACGTATAGCACTCTCGTTTCTTTGCGTTCCAGTTATTTTATAGTTTTTTTGTGTGTAACCGTAGGTTTTGTTTTCGTGTTTTATTTTATTATCATTTAAAACTTTGATTGCGTAACGGGTCTGTGTTCTTCTATTAGTAGTTGTTTTGGATGTTGTAAGTTTTCAACTTTGTCTACAAACATTGGTGGTGGTTTAGGGATTTCTCTCTATCCGGCTTTATATATTCTTTGTTTGTGTACATTTAGAACATCAATTCTGTGTAATGTTGGTGTAATTTTCTTTGTTTGTGTACATTTAGTACATCAAATCTATGTGATTTTTGTTTGCTTGAGTCATCGGTGATGAGCTTGCTTTTTAGGCTTCCGCACCCGAAGGGTCCAAACGGAACCCTATTGCTGTTACAAACGCGTCCGTCTGTCTGTCGTCTGTCACATAAATTTGTCCCGATGAATTTTTTAACTTCCCATTGACCTATGAACTCATACTGATACTCATTTGCTAGTTTGTTTAGTGTTACAACTTCTGTTGTGTGTAGACACCGATGCCTATTTTTATAAAAGACTCTTAATGGAATACTTGCTGATTAAAATCTTGGTTTTATTTTCACTTTGGTTGGTTTTATTATTTAATAATATATAATAATATAGACCAATATAACAAGCCACTTGCACGGCTTGTCGCCCATTCCTGTAAAAGGGCACTTTTACTATGATTGCTTGATCCAATGTGATTGCCGCTAAATACTAGTTCAGTTATCCAGTAGTCACTCATTATGGTGGATTGATTGAGTATCCTTTGGCACGACTCCCACCGTAGGATAGGAGTATTTCTTATTTCCCTGAAGTTTTCTTTCTTCTTTCTCTTCTCCTTCGTTGTCCTTATTGTGGAAGGTCGTATCTGTCTCTTGAAAGGTTTGACGGTATCAGTCACGAGCTGTTTCCAATCTACTTGGTCTTCGGTTCTTTCTTCCTTAGTGCAGACAGTTAAACCAAGACTACTTTTGAAGGTGTCTTACTACTTACACGAAGCAGACTGATTAAGTCTAATAGGATAGATTATTTCACTAATGTACCTAGGATAAGGTTGCAATACCTACGGACGCGAGCAACATTTTCGACCCACTCTTTTTATTTTACTTAATCATGTCTTAAATGTAGAATTATACTTATAAATAAATAAAACGTGTTATATTGTACTTACACTTATTATTTACTACCTTGATGAATATAAAAATGTCCAAGAAGTATAGTTTATCATGAAAAGTTTCTGTAACCTGCCATATTTGAAAGAAAAGAAAAAGGAAAGAAATAAAACATTACTTGGGACACAAAATGCAACATTACAACTGGCCTTATTTTACAGGACCTAATCTCGGATATGAAATTATGCAACTCGTGAACGGAAAATCTCTTATAATGTACAAAGACTATACATTCTCTTACCAAGGACCCAAAGATGTGAAGTTGTACCCTTACTGCTCCAAAAGATCGTCTACAAAGTGCACTGCAAAGCTGAAACTGGATAAAGATGGCTGTTTAGTGTACGTGTACGCAGATCATAATCATCCACCCCCGAAGTATAGGAAATTGATTAATGGAATGTATCTGAAAATTGAATAATCGAAGTTAGCACTTTCGATAACTTTTATACATATCATAATAAAATTTAAAAAAAATCTATTTGTAATAACAATTTACTTCTCCTAACATACAAATAATAATAAAATATTTCAGAATATTATATTGAATGACAAGTTCAACTATCTGGCACTGGTACGTGCAGATTATCTTGATTTCCAACAAGGCAAAACAACCTAACATAGTTGCAATTAATTATGTAACTAAAAATGTAAAATATATATATATAACATTCTATTAATCTGAATTTCTTTGTAAACTTTCCTTGTATTTATTTTGAAGTTTTTAAATGAGTGTCGTTATAACGTTAGTAAGGGATTTAATGTTTCTGTAAAAAGCACGTATGTATTTTCTTTGGGTCTCCCTTGTTTTACCGAAAAGAAATTGCCAAATTATCACTTCCCAAACAAATTTTCGCATAACTTCATTTGCCAAATTATTACTTACCAAACAATCTCTTTACAAATAATTGTTACGAAAACCTGTTTGGCAAGTGAACGTTTGAACAATAACTTGTTCACCAACTAGTACTTTTACCATTTTTTATCTAGTCAAATATTTCAGTTGGTATAACATATTTTACGCAAAAATTTTTTTCTATATAATCTAGTCGTTTCTGGCACTCGCCGGCCGCTGCCGCGGCACCGCTCGCTACGCTCGCTCGGCTCGTGCGTAGGTGGTCACAGTTTTAACCTAACCTAACCTAACCATTTTTTTTAAATTAATAACCTACTGTAACTAGTTCCATAAATAACCTAACTTTTGCTATTTTGTACTCGCGTTAATAAATGATTACCTATATTAAAATAAAATTGCATTTTTAATTATACAATTCCCAAAAAAATCTTATTTTTGCCTTTATATTTTTTGTCATAACAATTCATTTGACTAAACGTTTATTGTCTAAATATTGTTTGCTGTAATAAATCATTTGATTAAAGACCAAAAACCTTAATGACATTATCCTTGGTAACAATCTGCCAAGTAAACATTTGACCAAATGAAAATGTGCGTACTAAAATTATTCCAAATATTACATTGGTATAAAAAAAGGTTGCTAAAATTTGTTTGGGTAATGAAAATTTGGCAAAATCTTTTCGGCAAAACGGCAGGATCCCATTTTCTTTATTATGAATAAAATACAAGTATATTTTTTTAAACCTTTTAGTACCGAACCTAGATTGTACTGAAATATTTCTTCGCAATTCCTACCGGAACCGAAAGTCTTGTAGCTGTAGAAACAATTTTTTGCATAATTCTGAAACCAATGTTTTAAATCGGTAGATTTACCGATAGGACGGCACTAAAAGTGGTCACGTTTGAATCGTCAAACGTTACTTGACATATTATTATGTTTAACTTGTCTAGAGCATATTCTATTCTGTTTTATATTTTGGTATGGCAATCAAAGCCGATGTCGACTATTCTGCCAATGTCTAAAGTAAATTGGAAAATAAGTGTGTCTGAGTTTGGTATTTATTTGAGGAGAAACTGTAGACGAAGTCTCAATACTTTTTGGTACAGTTGAAAACATGTTAGGTTAGTACGAGACTGAAACCAACATAAAATAAAAATACATATCTTGTCCAAAGACATTTGACAAGTAGTATGATCTAGACAAGTGGCATTCTGATAAAATGACAAAATGTCAAATATATATATTTAAATGCCAAGCGCTAGCGATATGTCAAGTGATCAATCCATCGCATTTTGGCATTTTGGCAATCGCCTTCGTTGATAGAAGAACATTGCTCTATCATTTAACTCGTGACACTGGCTGAATAGTTGACTTCGGTTGTGCTTGCCATATAAAATGGAATAGACACTTTATCCCTAGACAAAATGTCTATTCTATTCAGAGAGACGCCATAGGCTCCGGCTTATGGTATCTCTCACTCATGCTGAAAATTATAGTATCGTTGCATGCGGGATGTGTGCTCACTCTTCTCAATATAGGCACATTTTAGTACCGTGTGTCTACTGATTTGAATTTTTAACCCCATCTGTTGGACAAGTTTCATAGATGTTTACTCAAAACAAATCTTTTGTTTACAGATCGTATAGAAATCCTACCAACTACCAGAGGCCGTATTTTTATGTACAAAAACTATTCATTCTGGAATCGAAATGGTTCCAGCGTTTTTTATTGCTCTAAGTACAAACGTCGTGGTTGTCCTGCAAGATTGAAGGTCGATAAGTTTAGAAATATATTACAGGCGAAAACTAATCATAATCATGCTCCCCCAAGTTATCAAAACGCTGGTGGAATGTTTATTTGTGTGTCGCGATGAGGCTACATCGGAAGATTGATTTTTGGGCTATATTTGAACCTGTAATGTGTGTGTAATGTTGGGTTTTTCCATCTGGTATGGCGCAGTAGCAGCCCGAGGTCTTGACTTGTGCCCTGCTGATGGCAATAGGCTCGATTTTATGTTTAATCTTTGAAATACCTAAGTATTATTCCTATAATTATTTGTTAACCCCCCGTCGAATTATTGGATGCGTTGTCTTCTTTAGCTCAAGCGGCTATTGGCGAGCGAGAATAGGTCTTGAAAGCGTCTTGTGTTTGAAAATGTATTAGCTGTTTACAAATTGTTACTTTGGTATTTATGTGACATTATATGTAGATATGATATTGGAATAAAATCGATGGAATAAATTACAGTAGTGGAGCATTCCATGTTTGTTCTTTCAACATATTGTATCCTTCCTTCAGATACCATTAATGAATCCGAAGCATGAGCAAACCAGTAAAGCGTAAAGCAAGTCTTTTTTATGCCATATTATAGTGTAGCTAAACAGCAGTTTGCGCATCTGCTATACCAGAGGTAACATAGATGTTTTTCAAAAACCTTCATCTCCCAAAAAGCCAGGCAAACTCAAAAACAAAATAAAAGTGCGTTTACAGTTTAGTAGATTTTGAATGTAAGTTGAATTTCAAATAGTACCTTTCTTTTACAAAAAAAAAATATTACTTTAAGATACTGAGACATAATGATAATTAAAATATGAATGTGCAGGCGAGATTTATAAAGTCACACTTATATAAAAGTATATTATTTATTACAATATTTTAGCATCTCATTATGTGCAGTTTCATATACTACTTTTTTAATCTCAATATGGATCTGCAATGCCGCCATTTTACTTAGGGTGCCATAGATAATGTAAAAACTGAGCTTACCGTCTATGCTGTACTTTTTAGGGTTCCGTACCCGAAGGGTCGAAACGGAGCCCTATTGTTGTCACTCACGTGTGCGTCTACCCGTCCATTGTCTGTCACACAGGTTTTACAGCTAACGGTTGGAGTAAAACCAGTGTGAGTCATCAAATTTTCACAGTATAAGCATCTTGTTGACCCAAAACCATACAAATTGTCAACAAATATTTTTAAATGTTATAAGGGGGGCCCATACAGATAAAGGGGAGAGAGCGAAAAAACAAATTACCTTCTCCATTGAGTGCGGTATCGTTGTTTCGAGCTCGTTGAGAAGATAAATGCTGAATTTTTTGTTTTAAAAACATTGGACAGCCAAGGAATTAGAAGCTTTAAAGCTCCAATGTCTATAGAGGTGGCAGAAGGGAGTCAGAATTAGGCACGAGTTCGATAACAGCTAAAACTAAAGCTTATTAACGCAGCAAAAACCTAAGGTATTTTTGTGATACCATATGGCACCATTAACTACACAATAGTATTAGATTTGTATCTTTTTTGCCACTTTTAGTCGCATAATGGTTTCGCATGGCATTTTAGACCACCATTGACTGCACTGTATTTATAATTGCATCTTTATTCGCACTTTTAGTTGCATTAAGTTCCCGCGTGACATACTTTGCCACGCTGTTCCGCATTGAATAGGAAATTGTTACTAATTTACTTCTTACGATTTCTGTTATGCATGTGAGGTAAAATAAGCTCCTCAGCTCGTAAAACTCCTGGTTTTTGTTTTTTTTTATCGTTGCCCCACGCTAGGATTTTTTTCCTGTATTCGGGGTGCGGTTACAAACATATAGACTCATATACACAACACCCAGTGCCGGAACAACTATCTGTAGGTCATACCTACAAATATTTGTTCCGTGCGAGAATCGAACCCGCGACACGCAGCGCATTAGTCGATCACTCAACCACTGCGCCAACCGTGCGCCCAACCCAACCGTACGTGTGTTTTTAGAACTACTATGGAATCTGCAGTGCTTCATGTTAGGAAGTAATAGCTTTTTATAAAATGGAGAATGTTTTAAACCTGGCCGCACTTTTTGTTTACCTATCGGCTTTTATTATAATAATTCGTGTATATTTTGTATTAAATAGTCATGGCAAAACAACAAAGAAAAGTGGCAGTTATAGACGCAAACTTATGAAATATATAGAATGTTTTTATTTCTCGTCGTTTTCATTTTCTCGAAAATTAATATTAACAAACTTTGTTTTTTTTTTACGATCAATTCTTCAAATTACCACCTGTAGGTGTTTGCCTTCTAAGTTGATTTTCAGAGACCATAAATAGCTAAGTATAACAGAAGAATTTGTAAGCGTAATACTGCTAGTTTTTTTTAGCCAGCAAGGCTTTTCAGGAATTATTTTGCAGATCCCTAAATTATATTTATCGTATGTGCTGTAATCACAGACATAAATCTAACTAGATAACGCAAGTCCATCCATCTGTATGAAAACCAGGCGAGTCACTTTTTCAAAAACAGTTTAAAAACAAATTAACTTACCAGTGAAAGAAAACATTGCCAATGCGTCGGCCAACTTTTTCTATACAGTCTTTACAGCTCAATATGGCATAAAAATGCATTTGTCTAGGTTTCGGTGGATTTCCGGTGCCGATAATGCCAAATTAAAATCTCAGATTACGATCATTGATCGTAATTTTACTTCGTTTTTTGACACGAGAAGTACATACAATCGCGTCATCTAGTTAGATTTATATCTGTGGCTGCAATGCAGGTGCGAGCTTTTTATTTATTTATTATGTAATACTTCATGCATACAAACGTTCAGAGGCTTAATGCCTTTGACTATTTGCCTTTTCATGATATTGAAAACATTGGGAACGTTAACAAGGCTGATGATGATATTAAATTCACACTCTAGGTTACAATATTCATTCTGCTGGACATTGTATGAAGGTTGAAATTCTAGAACAAAGAATTTAGCAGCATACATGGAACGAGCTTCTGATTTTGACGATGATCTGAGGGGGCTAGAGGAGCAAAAATTAGAAACCAAGGCTGCAATAATGTGGACGCCATTTTTTGAAACAATCACTTTATTTGTTCATAGATTTATGTTTATTTAAACACACGGCACTGTTAAGTAAGATCGCGAACATCATATTATCGTTAGTTATCCATAAATAAACATAAATTATAGTTATAATTAGGTATCAAAATCAAGGGCCCAATATTTTTTTTCCAAAAACAACATACATGTTCCATAGTATATTAAATTTGCTGATGTGTTTCACCTGAACAAGCCGCGTTATTCAAATCTTATATTTACACTATAATGCCGCCATTTTATTATTTCACTACACGCACCATAGCCATAATTATCTAAAAACTTCATACAAGTAATATAAATACAATACCTTAATTAAAATCACCAACAAAAACGCAATATTGCTCTGCAAGCTGTACGATTCGGAGTGAATGAAATAATGAGTGAATGTGACATTCGTTCATTCATTTAGTGTCAATATCAGCTTTCAACCTCTATTTTCACTTCATAAGGGTGCTTAAGAAGTGAAAATAGTGGTTGTAAGAAATTGCAAGCGCTATTATGCAACTTTACTGGATCTATTAATAGGGTATATAAGGCGCCCCCTTGCACTCTTGCAGCTTCAAACCGTAGTTACGATTGAGCTATATACGCTATATAGCTCTTAAGCAACCTTTTGTGCTGGTTGTTTTTTTTTACAAAATTTCGTACCAAAGAATTTGTTAACTTCCAATTAACCTATAAACTTCAAATGTGGTGATAATGTTTATTATTACGTATATTTTACTAATATATAGTATATTGTCCGTCTTAAGGATCAGACCTCGAAACCAATCCTTCTCCAGCGCGGCGTGAGACAGGGAGACGTCATTTCTCCGAAACTGTTCACTGCTGCGCTGGAGGATGTCTTCAATATTCTGGACTGGAGCAGGCTCGGCATCAACGTTAATGGCGAGTATATCACTCACCTTCGGTTTACCGACGACATAGTGGTCATGGCTGATACCATGGATAGCCTCTTTACAATGCTCGATGACCTCAATAGAGCTTCCGAAAGTGTGGGTCTTAAAATGAACAAGGACAAATCCAAGGTCATGGTGAATGCCCATGTAACACCCACTCCTATCAAGGTCGGAGACTCTACACTCGAAGTCATAGACGAATATGTCTACCTGGAACAAACGGTCCAGTTGGGTAGGTCTAACTTCGTGAAAGAGGTCAAGCGTCGAATCCGACTCGTCTGGGCGGCGTTTGAGAAGTTGCGTGGTATCTTCTCGTCCAATTTACCGCAGTATCTCAAGATAAAAGTCTATGACCAGTGTGTGTTGCCAGTGATCACCTATGGGACCGAGCCGTGGTCGCTCACAATGGGCCTTATCAGAAAACTTATAGTCACCCAAAGGGCAATGGAGAGGGCTATTCTCGGAGTTTCCTTACGTGATTACGTCAGAAATAAGCATTTCCGCAGCAGAACCTAAGTTACCGACATAGCCCGAAGAATTGCCAAACTTAAGTGGCAGTGGGCAGGGCACATTGCTCGCAGAACAGATGGCCGATGGGGCCGAAAAGTTCTGGAATGGCGACCGCGGACCGGAAGACTATACGTTGGAAGGCCTTCCACTAGTTGGACCGATGACCTGGTTAAGGTTACGGGAAGGGGCTGGATGCGAGATGCACGGGATCGGTCAATGTAGCGACGCCTGGGGGAGGCCTATGTCCAGCAGTGGACCTCTTTCGGCTGAAATGATGATGATGATATTTTACTACATACCGATTTGTTGATAAATCAGATCCACTTTTGAAATTTCGGAACTCTAAATGTGTGAAGTCCGACACGCTTTTGGCCGGTTTTTATATTAGCCTATACTGTCCCACTGCTGGGCCAAGGCCTCCCCCAAATCCTTTTAAGAATTATTTTCCTCCGCCACCTCGGACCAGTCTCAGCAGTGGGTGTCTAGGTCGTCTCGACACCACTTTCTGCTGCTGCCTGCTTCGGCGGCGCCGCCCATCATCAGAAAATACCCTTGCTCAGAAAATTCTTAAATACTTTTTTTTACAGGTCATATCGAACATCTACCAACTCACACCGGCCAAGTCATTATGTATAAACACCATACATTCTCATTTAAAAATAAAAGTACCCTTTACTGTTCTAAATACAAGCGACGAGGTTGTCCAGCAAGATTGAAGGTCGATAGACGGGGCAATGTCTTAAAAGCGCTGATAAATCATAATCATGATCCACCGATGTATCAAAAGGTTAACGGAAAGTATGTTTGTTTAATTCGATGAGGCGATTTTGAAAGATTGATTTCTGACTTACCTATTTGACTATAAAAAATCGCCTCTTCTCTTTGGAATAAATCGTTTTGTAAAAATCAGTCTCATTTTAATAATATAATTTATTTATTTCACCTTCATCGCTCCTATCATTACAGGATTGCGCCCAATGCGATAAATGCACTTACCAAATATAATTAGCTACTTAAATTTGAATCCAAAACTAATTGTAAAACTTATCTATAACTACTAATGTTGTTTTTTAATTGCATTATTGTTTTATAACTTACTTTATTACATTTGGTACCGTTCAGTTTAAAAAGCTTGTTCTAAAAATACTAAAATCATTCCACAGATTGTATTTATTTTTACGTAACTTTTAGTATCTTCTTTAGAGAATTCAAGTATATTTTTTATAGTATTCTTATACCCTATTGGATGCTTTGGTAGAAAATAGCCGAAGCTTAAGTGAATCGCAGGTGCATGTACATATTCCTTCGTCTTGAAAACGGCTATGTAGTTTGCATTTATATGTATTTAATATATAGACATGTATTTAATATATTCTGACGACACGGTTGGCGTAGTGGTTGAGTGAGCTGCTGCGTGTCGCTGGGTTGATTTCCGCACGGAACAAATATTTGTATGGCCTACAGATAGTTGTTCCGGATCTGGGTGTCTTGTGTATGTAAATTAAAATGTTTGTAAACGGTCCACGATACAGGAAGAAATTCCTAGTATGGGGAAAAGTTTAAAAAAAAAAAAAACGTAGACTTGTTTTAATTAGAGAGAGGGGACGGCCAAAGAAAATATGGACTGTGTGAGGTGTGATTTGAATGAAAAGAGAGTCAGTGTTAACGTGACGGGGAACAGAAAGTTATGGAAGAAGAAAACGTGTTGCGCCGACCCCAAGTAACATGGGACAAGGACAGGAAGATGATGATATCTGTCTACAATTAAACAACATAAAAATTAAATGACTTTTGGCTCATATCTCGAAAACTAATGAACATTAGTGAATCTTTTGGAATTAAGGACTTTTGAACAATTAAACAAACTTGCTTTGAGTACCTACTAATTGCAGTAAAATCAAAACTTTTCGAGAATTAAGCAAAAAACAGATTTTTGACCTAGCATAACTTACGGCGCAGGCACGATATTTTATGAGACTTGTCTCATTCCGAGGTTGACATCTTAATTATGCTAAAATGACTGGACTATTTTTCCTCACCGATTTGATTGATCTACTAAAGAATGTTCTAATACGAATTGTAGGTACTTATATTTGTAATGCCTTTGTTGTATTGATTAAGTATTAAAATTTATTTACAGAATACACTTACATCAAAACTACCCAAAACAGAGGATTGGTGATGTATAAAGACTACACGTTTTCGTTTATCGATAAAACTGGAAAATATCTACGATGTTCCAAAAGGACACGACAAAAATGCGAAGCGAGGATAAAGTTGGATGAGAATGGAGCCATCGTGTTAGCAGAAACTACCCACAACCATCCACCTCCTAAATATGTCAGGGCAATGAATGGACTGTATTTAAAAATTGCTTGAAATTACTTATAACAGACGCTTAAATAAAGTGACACTATCAGCGATAACGAAGTCCAAAATCTATGAAATTTACGTGCACAACCAAAGAGTCATGTGGTGAATCCAAAAAGATCTAGAGATCGCAAAGAATTAATTTTATTCAAGAACTAGATAATATTTAAGGAATTTATGAGTGAACTTTTGGTATCTTAAATGTGAAGATAAATTTTAAGACTAGTCATGTTCTCTATATCAAGTTATTTTTATGAGTTATAAATGCATTTTTTTTTTTTTTTAAATTGACATAGATATACAGTCAAGGGTCAAAAACGCAGTCATACTCTCCCAAAACTCAAATGGCTGGTTTTTATAGAAGAAGTTAAATTATCCACAACTGATTTAATATTTTGTATAGAAATTAAAGTATAGATTATACCTACTAACCGCGAAAAGTTGAAATTCTGCTACCTACAAAAAAAATGCCTTTTCTGTTTTGGTAGAGTATGTCTGCACTTTTGACCCTTGACTGTATATCAATGTCTATTAAAAAAAAAAAAATAGTACCTAAAGAACGCCTCACAAAAGCGAAACATGTCGAATTGTGATTCTGAAAGCAGCCGCAGTTAAACGTGACCAAATTATGCGATTATGGTACCTTCCTGATAGTACGACGCAATTTAAATTGGTAAACGCGATATCTATATATATATATATAATACGTGCGAGCTCGCAGATATTTGCGATGCGTTGCGAATTTGCAGTTATGTGTCGGGTCGCTTATTAAGGGCTCCCCCTTAATAAGCGGTGGCGTATGTATTTTCTAAAAAAAACGAATGAAAATCGGTTGAATTGCATCGCATATTCTTTATTTATTATATAATTTATTGTACACCACAAAAAACATACAGGACAAACGTTCAAAATAACAAGTGTACAATGGGCGGTCTTATCGCACTAGGCAATCTCTTACAGACAACCTTATGATAGGACTGAGCAATAGGAGAAGAATTTAGGGCTGTCAGTGTACAAATTAACATAAATAATACACTACTTGGACATAATAACATAAAATATACTAAAATATACATCAAATATAACAGAGACAGGAGAAGAATAAAAATTATAGTGAAACTCCTTCACCATTTTCTTGAACATTGGCAGTGTTTGAGCACGTCTTACTTCAATAGATAATACATTCAACAACCGAGCTGCTAGAATCGTGAAAGATTTGTCAAAGAAGGAAGTGGAATGCATATGAATATATAGCATATATATGCATAGCGTCCATGTGAACATACTTGCAATTTCGCTTATGTGGGGTTTACACGGGTGACTAAATCCGCACGATTATTGCCGCGCGGCGTAAATCGACCGTCTAAATGGCATTTCGGCTTGGTCGCAAGAGACTAAAGCCGCAAGCTCCAAAGTTGTGTAGCATCCGACATTGACCGCGCGGCGACCGGCTGCATGCGACTGGTGACTAAAATCGACCGTGTAAACGATCAGTTGCAGGTGATCGCCCGCCGCATGAAGGAGTGTTTCGTGCATGTTGTATCCACTACAGCGATTCTACGTATATATCCTTTCGTTAAACAACCATGAATAAAAATAATACCATACAGTTTTTGGAATGCTATGAGAGGCATCCATGCTTATGGAACCCAAGAGACCAAGATTACAGGAACAATAATGTATGTTTAGCGACTCTCAAATCTATAATTGAAGAAATGCGTTTGACCATAACAGTTGAAGAGCTTAAATTGAAGATAAAAAATATACGAACCACATATAATAGAGAGGCCAGTAAGGTAGCGAGGTCATAGAAGAGTGGTGCGGGAAGGGATGATGTATACAGACGTCAATTAATTCGGTTTTCTGTAGCTGACCGCTTTTTAAAACCAGTGATAGAAGGGAGAAACAGTAAAGATATCAATGGTATGGTAAGTATTATTATTATTTATTAAACAGTTATTCTTGTTTGCATTTTATAATATATTGAAAAAACAGGGCTATTTTCGTAATTAAATAAACATACAATATTTACGCAATCATTCTATCTTGCCATCGAACTTTTCCATGTCCGACAAAATAGTCAGCAAATCTATCGCGCAGATCTTTTGCATTTCGTGAATAGTTGTTAGAAGACAACAGTGTCGTAAATTCGACTACTCCTTCCGTAGGAAAACTAGGAATGCTTCTCCAACTTCCCTTTCTGTTTGTTCCTGAACTGAAGTTCTCTTCGTCAATTAATTCGGGAGTATTCATGTATATGCGATTAGTCCGAAGCCAGTCGTGAAGCGCACAGGTCGCTTTAATAATAGAATCAGTTTTATCCAATGAAACAGATATAGGTTTTCTGTATACTCTGAATCGGGAAGCCATTATGCCAAAGGCATAATGACTACGATATGGCTACGATTCGGCGTGCTCCAAACCTTTACGAGTATGTCTTGAATAGGGTTTCATTAGATAGGTTGCCAAATGGAAAGCATCACTATCAACGAAAACTGCTTTCTTAGGTAGTTCCAAATTATTACTTTCAAGAGCACTGTAGAACGTTGTTTTTTTTCCAAATATGCGAATCATTCATGTGTCCATTAGTTTCGACATCTATATAAACACATCAACACGGTCTAGGGATATTTCATACTCAATTAAATAACTCGAAAATTACTGGCCGCATTGGAATCTTCTAAACACCGATTTGTTTGTAATTTATCTCAGACTAATTCCAAATTCAAATTTTTGAAAATTCTTTTGTTTCGGTGGCATAAAAACGTCTTGATGTGTAGGAGAGGGAATTTTCATTTGTGCGAAATTTAGAAAACAATACGAATTACGTTTAGTGACAGTTTTTTTTTTCATTTTTAAACGAAAGATAAAGTTAAAATTGAGGTATTGTAGCCATGCAACGCCAACATTTGACGAGGGCGGAGATGTTACGAGCTGTGGGAATGCTGGAAGCTGGGTCTGTTCAGCGTAATGTTGCTGAGGCCATAGGGACCCACCAAAATGTAATTTCAAGATTGTGGACACGCTATCGTGCCACAGGTGAAGTAGCGGGGAGGCACCGGGGGCCAAGTCGCATCACTACCCCCAGACAAGACCGATTTTTGCAAATTACTGCGCGAGCTCAACCAAATGCAACGGCGACTCAATTCCAAAGTCCAAAGGCTGCGAGTGGAACACCAAGTGCTTGTGAGTGACCAAACTGTAAGAAGGCGACTGCATGAAAGCAATCTACGCTCTCGTAGACCACTCCGGGTCCCACCTTTACGGAGAGGCAATCGTGGACGACGATTAGAATGGGTTCGGAACCACGTGGACTGGGGCCGTGAGCAATGGTCTAACGTGCTGTTCACGGATGAATCCAGATTCGGCTTCCATCCAGATTCACGAAGGACGCGTGTTTGGCGAGTTCCTGGACGATGTAGCCGTCTTCAGAACCCTCAGGAAGTTCACCCATACCAAGGAGGAACAATTATGGTTTGGGCAGGAATTCGTCTTGGAGGACGGACGGATCTCGTTTGGGTGCAGGGCAATATGACGGCAGAACGATACGTCCAACAGGTGCTGGGGCCCGTAATCTTGCCCCACAGAACACAAATGGGGCAAGATTTCCTGCTCATGCACGACAATGCCAGGGCACACACGGCGAGAACGGTAGCAGCTTGGTTACATACACACAATGTTAGGGCCTTAGACTGGCCTGCTCAATCGCCAGATCTAAATCCCATTGAGTATGCGTGGGATATGCTGCAAAGAAGAGCTCTGAAGGAAGTTCCTGAAAATCTGGCTACAGAAGATCAACTTTTTGCGCACCTCAGAAGGACATGGGACAATATTCCGCAGCAAGACATTGACAACCTTGTTCTGAGCATGCCGAATCGTTGCCGATGTGTTATGAACATCATGGGCGCTTTCTCAGACTACTAACTTCAAGTTTATAAACACAAATTAAATGATTTTTCTATTTTTTTCAGTTTTACTCATAAATTAAAAGTAAATTCATATACGGTTTCCGTCTATGCTTCATTTTTTTTCCATAAAATCCTGAAATTTTAATCGAAGTACCTTAACCATTATTAAAAAATGGTAGAATATTAAATAACGTATCTTTTAAATATATACATGTCATATAAATAATTAACACATTGATAGTAATTCGCTTTTTTAAAAATATCCCTAGACCGTGTTGATGTGTGTATATGAAACGGTAATGTGCATCCACTATAGCAAACAATACCACACTATAAGTGCCTTTGCAATTATAACAGCCTGAAGCTCCGTTTGGTGGATTTTGTATTAAGACGTGATTCCCGTCAATAGCCACACAGCAAAAAGGAAATCGCCAGCGATCTAAAAAATCTTTTGTATTTTCATCCATTGATCTTTTGTGAAAGGCACCTAAAACAAATAAACTTATTTTAGTTTTTAGTTACAGGTAAAAGAAAGCGAAGATTCAGCGGCGAACACAAACAGCGATGCGTCTTCATATTTTGATGAATTGGGACAAGAATCTAATATTGAGCATGTACAACAGAAAACAAAATTATCTCCAAAGAAAAAGGCGGAGCGTGCTCTAAGAATGGACCCACCTAAAATGAACTCACCTGTTTTACAAGCAGTCAATAGATTGGAAACGTTGGCTCAAACTATCCGTCAAGATGAATTTGTTACATTCGGACTACATGTGGCAAGCCAATTACGTAGTTTGCCATTAACAAATGCTGTTATTTGTCAAAATTTTATCAATAATTATTTGTCACAAGAAAGCCTGAAAATCTTGAACGCACAACATCTTCCAATTTCTAAACCTACGAGCTCACTTTCAGAGTATACACGCTATACTTCGACTCCCGAAGCTTTCACTTCCTGAAGGCACCTCGAATATAAAGAAGACTATTTTGCCAGCTGTTTACTAACACAAGGAAATACTGGACAACAATACGAAGTGAACGACGATATTCTATCTCAAGCTGTTAGATCATGCTTAGATGAAAACACAATGCAAAATTTATAAATAAATCGTTTAGAAATTAATTAAGAGTTTCACTTACCATAATGTACTCCTGTAAAACATTGTATATAGCATCCAAAACATCCTTCAAAAACAGGGAAATCGAGCATCCTTCAAAAACAGGGAAATCGAGCATTCTCTAAATGACTCTGCAAGACTTGAGTAATTATCACAGGTAGCTAAGAACTTTAGGGTTATTTCTAATTTAATTTTCGGAGAAAGTGTTTCACGCATATTGGTATCACATTTTTGTATAAGCGGAAAAACTTATATAGTAAAGCATTAAACTGATCTGTAGTCATTCTTAATCATTTTCTAAAATAATCAGGATCTTCTAAACTCCACTCCAAAAGTAAAGTATCCGAAGCACCCAAGATCTTACGTCGAGAAATCCACCCACGTACTCAAAAATTACGTTTTCTTCTTTCCTTTTGTTTCTTCTTCTCTCTTTGTTCTTCAAGCAATTGATGAATAAGTCAGTAACTAACTATTTCAATTCCGGCACAAACAGCTGTTCTGGTCAACATTATCGACGGAAATGACCGAGCCGCATGCGATTTTGGTAACCTGTGTAAATGGGCTAGCGATGCGGCTTGGTGAGGCGATTTGTGAAGCGACTAGCCGCACGGCGAAAATCGACCCGTGTAAACCCCACTTTAGTAAAAATCGCTTATCGGTGTATTATAAATCGAATCGCGTCGACCATCAGAGCCAAGTTGACAATCTACAATCAATAACGCCAGTAGAAAACGAATCAATGTATGGGAATGACACATCTGAACGTTAAGTCACATGGTCAGACCATATAAATAGAAGGCGTTAACGATTGTAGAAAAAGATTCGATACGAAACGTTTGAAACTTGGCTAGGGGGCTACGCTCGCAACGTTTTGACACAGAAGTTATTCTAAGTACAGCAACGTCTATAAAACTTATCGTCGTGTCGCATCTTGTTGCCTTATAATACCAACGTAGATCACGTCGCTGCTTTACCGATTGCAATATCATAGATATGTTGGTAGTGTACAGGGAATGGTATGGTATATGTCGTGCCTGTAGGAAAGCTTTTAATTAAATTTAATGATTATTACATATCTAAAGATTACCACTTCTAAGTCACATAAATGTTGTGCAGTTTTAAAATTAATATAATAATGTTATTTTAAGTAGGTACTTACGCAAATTATAGTAATAAAATATTGGAAAAAATGTTTAAATTTTTTTTCGCTACCTTATCTATTTGCAGTTGTAAATACCATCACCTTCCACCATCCCATCGTATTGAGCACCTGTAAAGCTCTTTTGATAACACTTTTAGTATAGTAGTATCATCGACAAACACCAAAATAACAGTGTGCTAATTCGTTACTTTTAGTTTACATCAATACATATCTGTGACCTTCATCATCTTTCTGTCCTTGTTCCACGTAACTTGGTGTCAGCGCTACGCGTTATCTTCTTCAATTCTGCCCTGTCAACCGTAAGGCTTTCATTACCTACCTTTCCTTTCATATAATTCCTCTCCCACAGAAACCATACATAAATCTTTTCTTAGGCTACTCTCTGTGGAGTGGCATTTACATTCATAACTCTATGAGTCACATGTTGTTTACAAGTTGCCTATATTCTACGTTAATATCCAAACAACAATTAATTAAAATATAGCTCCATTTCATTTGCCCAGTTTTCCCCTAAATCTATTTTTTTCTGTATACTTCGATTTCGTTCATTCGATAACAGTTATTTTTAATGTTTGCAGACCGTCCTCAAATCATACCTCTGACGGGTTCAAAATCAGCTGTTATGTATAAGAACTATACTTTTTCTGCTATCCCAGGAAAGGGCAACCTGGCTTGCTCCAAGAAACGCAGGGGGAAATGCCAAGCTAGGATAAAAGTGGACGACAGTTGGAACGTAATATTTGAAGACACCAACCATAACCATCCGCCTCCGATATACCTGAAGACTGCGACGGGCGAATATATTAGGGTATAATAGGTTATCCACACCAACTTGAACGATGCACTCCACGACGCAAAGGACAGACCTAGATGGAAGAACATCATAAAAGAAAGTTAATCTCTCGTCTGGGGAATCACGAACCTAAGTAATTAGGAACACGACTTGAAGAGGAGGGAGTAGGTTATCCAGTCGACATCGAAAATTTTAATATAAACATAACATCACACCTGCATTCTCCAAAAGGAAAGGCACAGGTGCACCTACTTATAGTACAGAGAGAAGTAGTGTATCTGTGTAGTATAGTGAAAAGTTTTAGTATTTATAAATAAAAAACCTAGTAAGATATAAAAACGCACTATTTAACAAAAAAACAGCCGTTTTCCGTCCACGCAAAAGTACAATATCCAGTAGGACGATCAAAATCTGTATAAAGTAGATATTTTATTTCAGCGTTGGTAGCGTTTAAGTAAAACTCAGATTTATAAATAAAAATTTTCTTTCTTCTAGGTAGATGTAGTTATACCTGCCTACAGATCTGTAACTATTTAGGTTATTATTAAAATTAAATGTATTTTGTCTATCCATTGTTTTATTTCGAAATTATTTCTGTTGTATTCGTTTTTACCTACCAGGGATAGAAATTGTCTAAATGTAAGCCCCCTTCCTGATGACGCGACACAATTCGATTTATATCACACCGATAAGCCATTTTTACTTAGCGAAATTGGCCGATTTACTCTTGAAATTTTCATGTAAACTATATGCGCGATATTGACGGCAATTTAATTTGCGTCGCACCATCATGAAGTCTCATAGTCGCCTTAAGCCCTCTTAGGCGACTACGATATAATTCAGTAACGCATATCAATCCCATACATTTTGGATTTTTCACAATCCTTATCGCCGATTGTATGGCACTTTGTATGTATACATACAATGTGGCTTATCTATATTTGAAAGTTTTAAGGTAACAAAATCACTGATACTTTTTTATTTGCTTCGAAAGCTTTTAATGAAAGCAAATGATTCATTAGTTGTGTGGTGATTGTTACAGCTAATATAAAATTTTATGAAGAGAATATGGATAAATGTAGTTTGGCTTATTTACACCACAGTGAAAAATACAGTAAAAGAAAAAGAGATGGTAAAATGACTCCTGAACAGAAGGAAATTAAAAGAGCTAAAAACATTGAATATCGACACAGAAAAAAGCAAATTAAATGCGAATCTATTACAAGCAACGAAGTTGAAAAATCAGAAACCTTGTAGAGATTTTAAACTAAAGAAGATATCGGCAAATATGGATATTTTTGTCTTCATTGGAAAGTTATTAACTGGCTAAAATAAATCTTATGTGAAGGATATCCAGAATGAAAAGAATTGAACACAAATGGTTTGATAAATCAACTAGCAGAGAGTGTTTTTAACGGCTACATTTCTATCCATTTTTATATATGTACTTTCCCTAAATCTTTAGTAAATTATGCAGGTAATTTGTTATTATATGCACAGAATTTAAAGGATATTGTGGTTCTGTATATATGGTTATTATGTTATGTGTACTATTATCCTACATGGATTATTAAAATGTTTCATAATATTAAAAAAAGTTTCATAATATTAAAAATATAAATGTATTGTAAGGTAAGCTATTTGTAACTATTTATCACCAAATTTTCTTGCTGGTTGTTTTTTTTACCTGTTTGTTATTCATCTCTGCGAATATGAAATGTTAGTTCTTTTTTCATTATTTGATATATTTAAATTACTTGTCTTAGTGTCTTACTGGTATGCCATATTAGCAGCCTACTTGCAAACACGTTTATAAAAAGTTGATTTTGACTAATAAAAATTATCTATTGCGGTTGTTCAAGATAACAACCTCAACGCAATTGATTTTTGTTCCCCTATCAAAATGAAAGCCTTTGTATCACGCAATGAGAAGGCTGTTTTTTATTTTAACATATTATTAGCTAATAACGGCATTTTAAAATTAATCATAATAATTGTTATAAAACCCTTTTATGTCCCCCAGAATTCGTCACATCGGTTTACGGAAAGGATCGGAAGAAAACCGTTTGGTACAAAGAAAATTTGAAACAGGCCGTAGAAAAAATATTTTTCAAAGAGATCAGCTTGAGACAAGCTTCGATTTTGTATGATATACCAAAGAGTACATTGTATGATAGGCTTAAAGCCTTCAGGGGAAAAAGACGACTAAAGAATCAATAGCTTTAATTATTTAAGTTGATCTTCTTTCCTTCTCTTCAGAATTAATTTGCTGTCGCCGCAAGGTGTTTTGTTCTTCCGTAAAATCTGCTGTCATTTTTACTGTCTCTTCTATTCTAGCCATGTCATATCTAACACAATACATAAAAAAACAACTATTTCCACATGCATTCATACAATTTTTACATAGTAAATAACGCTCAATCTTTTTGAGGCAAGATTATGTGCGCTATCGATTCAGGTTTACAGTTACTCGCTCACTGTTAATCTGGTAGTGATCCCACACGTATACCCTCCCCCATTCTAGATGTTTCAACGGTAAAGTAGATTGCCAAGATTTATTTTTATTTGTCGAGGTTTTTTGTTTTCCATTTTTTTATCTATTTCCTTAGGTAATTTATACAGAATGTTTGGAAGAGCATACGTCCAGATCCTTTTACCGTATTCATTATTTTACTTTCGGCAGTTTATACAGATACAGAGGCAAGTACGACAGGTTACGAAAAAAAATTGATCTACTTATTTTCTCAAACTTACTTATATTTTGTTCACAGTAATCAGAGGCAACAGATAGTGATGTTACATTGATCTTTATTTAGTTGTATAATTATCCACATTCGTATTCAAACTTTTCTTACAACATGATTCTCCTTAGTCCATATCCAATTAACAACTCATTTCTTTTTCACTTCTTGTCAAAAGACAGCAAGCACTAATATTGTTTGCCATCGGGTGAATGGTAAATTTGATGAGAACCTACAGAATTTAGAAAAGGTGGCTCGTTTGAAAGCTTATATAGAGAGAAAGGGGGGAAAACTACATAACGATACATGGAAATAATAGATCATACTGTACCGACCACAAATAAATATGGACAGAAGAAGGATGATGATGATCATATGGTATAATAAAAACTAAAATTATACTAGATAACTTATTTGGCTGGTTGGTTATACATTTTCAAAAGACTGCGATAGATGGTCAAACCCTAAGAATATAATAAATTAGAATATACTTTATTGTACACCAAAAAGTAACACATGTTTTAGAAAACTTAATTTTATGGGTTTTTAGTTTTAAGAGCGAAAGTTTTAAGCAAATTCATGTATTTTTGTACTTACCGACTAACAATCAGAAGTTAAATGTTGGAAATGACATTATATTCAATTTTTTAAATAAAGAAGATACTTAGTATATTTACTTATATGTGTTACCCTGTTTATGAAGATTTAGTTAATTGTGACTATACAATTTAATTAATATATTGATATTAAGTTAATAATTAATACGATTTTAATAATATTCGTTTTGTTTGTGACAAAAAAAAATGAAATTAAATTGTTGATCTTCGTTTGCCTATTATTTTTCTCACGATATACCATAATTTAAAAAAAAAACCTCATGAGAAAAAAGCGACTAAGACATATTTCTAGCTAATGATGATTTTTTTTTATTTTCAGCCAATTACCAAATACTGCCTCTAGCTGGTGGAAAGGAGGTCATTTTGTTCCAAAACTACACATTTTCTTATCATATGCGAGGCAAGCCCCGGCTTCAATGCTCTCAGAAACTCAGTGAAAAGTGCACCGCGTTTCTAAGAATGGACAAATTTGGGAACATCGTTTATTACGATGCAATGCACAATCATCTACCTCCGAGATGTATTTTAACACCTAAGGGTTTCTACGCCGTTTCTAAAGCAATGAACAACATATTATATTAGGAATGCCAATAAGGAGCCCGTTCTCAGAATATGTGCCATCTCTTTCCCACTTCTGCACTTTTCACGACTTGAACCAGGCCAACGACAGAGCTATCCAGGTGGCCAAATTTTGGTCAGACAAAATTGGAGTCGAATCGACACGTAAGAAGAATTAGGAATGTAGTAGGCACTTAAGAATTCAATCAAAACGCAATTTTATGAAATAATAGAATTATTTTACTTGCGAATTACCACTATATTTATATATAGATTGCTGCTTGGACCAATGGCTATGGGACGAAGTTTTAAGAGATTATAGTTACAAATTAGTGTTAAAACAATCTTAGCCGGTTTTAGTGTTGTTTTATATGTCTTTGTGAAATCATTCTTGATTTTTGTAATTAAATGTTTTCATTTTTGTGAGCTAACGGTTATTTTTCATACCTAAACCTTCCTGAATCTTTATGCAAATTCATTACAAAGGGTCAATTTTGTATGCTTACATGTTCTTTTTTCATGTTGTAAAAATATCTTCTTAATTACAAAACTTGTTATTTTTAGCCTACCAAGTTCTCCCATTAGCAAAAGGCAAGTCAGTGATACTATACAACAACTACACTTATTCCTGTCACGTGAAAGGCAAATCCTTGCATCGATGTTCACAAAAGATGAGTGAAAAATGCCGCGCGTTTATAAAGCTGGGTAAATGCGGTAATATTATGACGGCTTACACGAACCACACGCATCTCCCCCCGAGATGTGAGAGGACCATGGATGGAACATACAAGTTTACGAAGCTGAGAAAGTTGTATGCCATGATGTGAAGAAACTCTATTTAAGAATATCCTGAAGGAAAATAATAAAGAAATAAAAATAAAATAATAAAGAAAGAAAAAAAATTAATTGACCTAGGATAGGGGCAGTATCTATAAAAACAAATAAAGAAATAAAAACAAATATAGACAATCAAGGCAGTTGAATATTAAAAATTTAAAAAGATATTCACGTAACTAGAGATTCTACACCTCTCCCTTAGCATAGTATATCATTGTATTATGACTTAAGTTTTAATTAAAATATTCATTTTTATTTTACCCTGGGCAAAATAAGCAACCCCTCATCTTAAGAATTTTTGACAATCGTTACCGTTGACATCTTTTCTAGTCCCTCTTATCGACAAGTGGGAAATCTCTAGAAAAAATATATATTAATACTAAATTAACCTTTTGAAGATAATTCGAATAGCTATGGACTTATTTGTTATTCTACTTACATATATTTGCGTAAAGATATAATACACAGTTGCTAATCTTGTTAAAATAAGCATGTGAATAGTAGGGACCTTACTAATTACAGGTTTTGGTAGTAAAATTCTCCAGTCGGTGTCAAATTAGTTTTAAAATCGTATCGTTTAGAAATTAATAATGATTAATAGGTTATATGCAAAATAGGTTTATTTCATAGGTCCGGTAACATAAACGAATTGCTATGACTATGAGGTGATAGAGTCATTATTATTCCAGTGTGACACTAAGATATAAAGGACGATTAGCACTAACCTTTTTTACAGCGGAATTACGATGGGATTGATACGTCACAGAAAGCCCACTAATTTTGACAATCTTATCTTTTAAGTTTCCCATTGCTGGGAATCAGGCCTCCTCTCTATGAGAGAAGGAAGTACTATATTGTTGTATTATAATTTTATTTTTTTATCTTACAATTTCAATAAATTATACAGTAAGTATAAATGGATAATGTATCTCTTTCATTGTTTATTGCATTGAATAAATCATATTTACCTGAATCCGAGTGTTTCGTTTTTTTTCCGATTCCATCCTATGTTAAAATCGCGTTAACATCCATTGAGCATCTACATAGTTTATAAGAATAATGTGCACAGTGCACACACACATATATGAAGAGCGACTTTTTGTATACAGTAGCATGTTCTTGTCTTGTGTCTAAATAAATTAGCGTCCCGGCTATACACGTCGCAAGTTATGTACAAAAACCTTCCTCGTGCATCGCTTTTTCTATCAGAGATCGCCGTATCAAATGCGTTGCGTGGTTCAGAAGAAGTTAGCGAAGAAGCAGAAATGACGGCGACAGAGCGATTTCGTTTTATTCCTACTATTTATAATACAAGATAACTAATTTATTTCGATTTAAAATTACAGTAAACTACAGAATGTTTATTCAATTTACAGGTAATGAATATGAAATTGTGAATCTGAACGGAAAGACAATTGTTCTCTACCAAAATTACACATTTTCAAAGCAAGGTCCTTCATTTAAGTACCAAAGCTGTTCAAGAAAAAGAAGAAACAACTGCCAAGCTAAGCTCATTCTGAATGAGGACGGTACAATAAAAAGTGCAGTGACCGAACATAATCACCCCCCTCCGAAAATCATGCAAAATTCTGTTGGAAAGTACTTTAGGATATAGAAATAAGGTTCTATAATTTTGAACCGAAGTTCCTTAACGTAGATTGCGGTAGGAGTTTCCTGGTTGAAATTTATACGTAACGAGAAGTTCGGAAATTTTTCTGTTGTATCTGACTATGGAACAGAATAATGCAGGCAGTCTATTAATTGTAGTGCCCTAGTTTTACTCTGGTACTCTTAGTATTTAATAAATAGTATTTATATGAACATGATTATTCTATTTTATTTTTGTAGATTTCCTTAAATTATTAGGGTCTTATACATTTATTAATGTCAATGTTTTTTTACGATTATATTCTTTAATACAACATTTTATATGCGTTTTTGGAGTTCAAACAAAACATTATGGGAACAAACTGTAGAATTTAAACTACCAAATCCAATCACATTGGGTTAACATTTTGATATTTTACAAGAATGATATATTGTTGTTAAAAACAATCTTTTTCCAGACCAGTGCAGTCTATATATATTTAAAAATTCAGGGAAATTGGCTACTTATTATCCCGGCAAAATATGCACGGTTCTTGCCTGAAGCTGCGAAAACAAGCAAGGTATTGCATAGTCAGCCTATATTATTCCTACTGTTGCTTGGACTCAGGTCTGGGTAATTGGAAAAATAGGTGCATTCTTCAAAATGTTTGATTCTAAGTCCCAATTGCCCAAAATTGTGTGATCCAAATTGGGATGCTTTAGACTTGCCTTTTCGTAAATTTTTCGGTTCTTGAACATAATTGCAAATTGTGAGAAATTTCTCACGCTCTGGACATTCAAACAGTTAAGCAAGATCGAAACCTGCATGCCTGAGTATTTTTGAAGCTAACTAACTCTAATTCATTCATCATTTTACAGATAAACAATATGAAATATTGAATCTGAACGGGAAAACCATTATTCTCTACCAGCATTACACATTTTCGAAGCACGGTCCTTCGTTTCGGTACCAAAGATGTTCCAGAAAAAGAAGAAAGAACTGCCAAGCAAAGCTCACTCTGAATGAGGACGGGACAATAAAAAGTGCTGTGACGCAACATAATCACCCCCCACCAAAAATCATGCAAAATTCTGTTGGAAAGTACTTTAGGATGTAGGTAGAAATAAGATATATATATACGCAAGTCGAAAATTATCTTAAAGGATCATACTTCCGTAATAAAAGGAATCCTATGCTCTCTAAATGCCAATCTATCTCCCTCATCATTCACCAATATTTCAAAAGTTCAGCAGTTTAGGCGTGAAATTGTATCAAGCATACAGAAAGTACTAACTGTTGCATTTTTAGGTAATTTTATACATATATTATAAAGGCTCTTCCAATAGGGGTTTCCAAACTTTGGCAGTTGATGGCGGCCATATTGTTGAAGGTGCATCTGTCAAACTGGTTGTAAGTTAATCAGTCTGTTTTGCCAAATCATCCTGGATGGATAGAGCGTTCAACAACACATGCAAATGATAAAATTGTTTTATCAAAATGAGTCTTCTGTTTGGGCAAAGTTCCGCGCCCTTCGACCAAAAAATTTACAAATTTGGGACGATACTAATCCACATGAGATCCAAGAGCTTCCAATGCATTCCGAAAAAGATACTGTTTGGTGTGTATTTTGGCCTGGAGGCGTCACCGGTCCATATTTCTTTGAGAACTACGTTGGCCATCACCATAAATGGCGAGCGCTAACTCCGATGATAACTAACTTCTTTTGGCCTGAATTGGATTATATGGACTCAAACGACATATGTAATTTCAACAGGACGCGCACAGACAGGTATTTGGCCCTAAAAGTCGGGCGAAATCAATTTTTTTTGTTTTAGTTAGACGCCGTTTTTTATTATTCCTCGAAATACAATGGTATCTCCTCTTACCAATAGCGTGAACCCGACGCGCTAGAGCCTTTCCCCCACTCCATGCGCTCAGTCGGAAATTACCCTTCGCTTGCCGTGGTCGTGTAATTATTCGATACGCTCAAATTTCATTGTTTTCAAATATAAAATTTATGGTGAAAAAGTCAATTTCTTTTGAATTTCTACTATGGATCTTACACAACCAGGTATGTACTTATTATTTTATTTAGTTTTGTTATGAAAAGAGGGCGTTTTCGTACCTTTAGCTCCATTAGTAACTAATTCTTAAAAAATCCTATAAAATACGCATTTTAAAAAGTCTTTAAGCGTTTTAAAGTATTTCTGAACATTTCTAAGTAAAAATTTATATGGTTTGTTTTAGAATAGACTCTATAGTATTCTTAAATACGTAAAACAGCCACCCTAACGCACCCCTCCATTTTTGGCAATTTTTTTTGCATAGACTCAAAAAACCACGTGTTGTTTTTTTTTTATGAAAATTAGTTTATTTTGTTTCTAGGCTCTTCTGGGATGCGGGCATTAACTAGAAACGATTTACTAACTATCATGGAACGCTCCAATGCTTCAAATTTCAATGAAAAGTTGGAATTTATGGAGTTGGAACTTCTCCGTCAATACTCTGAAGATGACCCAAACATTGCCGATGCAAAGCACAAGTTGTCAATTATACGTCACCAATTCAAGCAGAAATGGTCAGCTGCCCGCAATACCAAAGCCAGATTCCTAGAAGCGAACAAAGAATGGCTCAAGGGCACCATATCGCTACCAAAAGCAGGTACCTATTTACGTTGACAATTCTTTTGTTTCGAACATTATTATATTTCATGGAATTTTATCAGTGACTAAAGGTTTATCTTTTGTTATAGGATTAAGTCCAGGTAGACCTCAAAAGTCGTTTTCAGACTTATGTGAAAGGAATAAAAGGCGAAAAACTGAAAATCTTCGAACATCTGACTTAGATGTGCTGGCATACGCAACACAAATGAAATTGCGAGAAACTGGCGAAGTCGAAGCATCAAAAATCGTAAAGGTCCTTACCAGAAGCCCCCGAAAAGCAAAAAAATATGCAGCAGCGATAAAAGAACAAGCAGCTGAACAAGAAAAAGAAGTTTCAACGAAATTGGCACACCTTCGTTCCCTGTTTATGTTTGTTGAAGCTGGGCTTACCCAGGCCCAATACGAAGTGGTTCGAGACACGAATCCAAGCTTTTATCCATGCTATTCGATTCTAAAGAAGTTGAAGAAAGAATGTTACCCCGAAATCCACAGCATAACTGAGACCTGTGCCGAAGTAAGGGTACAAAGCTTAATGGATCACACCATCAAGCGATTATTATTGCATCTTGGTGAGGAGGTCTTGGAGCAACTGACTGAATCTGAAAAGCAATCCTTTCTGCTCATCAGCAAATGGGGCTGTGACGGATCTCAGCAGATTCAATATAAAATGAAATTTGCAAATGAGACTGATTCCGACGCCAAAATTTTTCAAAGTTCTGTCGTTCCACTCCAACTAGTCTATGGAACGGAAAAAAAAATTATATGGCAAAACCCAACTCCGTCATCACCACGATATTGCAGACCAATACGCTTACGATTTGTGAAAGAAAACACTGACGTGACTAATGAGGAAATCGAGTACGTAGAAAATCAAATAAAGGAACTGAGCAAGACCAAGATCGACGACATATCCGTCAAACATAAAATAGTTTTTACCATGGTGGACGGCAAGGTATGTAACGCAGCAACCCATACCAAGTCAACCATGAGATGTTACATATGTGGCGCCACATCCTCCGATTTCAACGACCTTACAAAAGAAAGGCCCTGCAATACGGAAAACATGCGATTTGGTCTATCTTTGCTGCACGCTCGAATAAGATTTTTCGAGAGCATACTGCATGTAGCTTATAAATTACCAGTCATGAAGTGGAGGGCTCGCCTGACTGCCGAAGAGAAGAAACTAGTGGAGACACGAAAAAAAGAAATCCAAACCAAGTTTCGTGAACAACTAGGATTACTAGTAGATATTCCAAAGGCTAACTTTGGAAACACGAATGATGGGAATACCAGCAGGCGATTTTTCGATGAATACGAGAAACCTGCAGAAATAACTGGGATTGACCAGAATTTAATCTACCGATTAAAAGTCATCCTAGACACCATGTGCTGCGGGATAAAAATTAACATCCAAAAATTCGAAATTTACTGCAAAGAAACTGCTGAATTGTACGTTTCTTTGTACAAGTTTCATCCAATGTCGCCGACATTACATAAGGTGTTGAGTCATGGGGCAGCCGTGATAAAGGAGGCGATTCTGCCAATCGGGCAACTGTCTGAAGAAGCTGCAGAAGCCCGCAATAAGCACATCCGAGCGTTTCGGCTAAACTACGCCCGAAAATTTTCGAGAGTAGCCTGCAACACAGACGTTTTAAATAGGTTGCTCTTGACATCAGATCCCTTGCTGACGGGAATGAGGAACGCTAAACATAAAAGAAAGAGTCCCCTTTCAGCGTGTACCATGAATCTTTTGGAGGAAAATGATATTTGCAATATTAGTATTGAAAATGACTCTGAAGATGATGAAAATTAGAAATAAAATTTGTTAAGAATAATGTATGGCTTTTTGTTTACTCTATTATGCCTCAAAATAGAACGAAATACTTTAATAATACTATAAAACGCAAAAAATATTTTTGTCCGACTTTTAGGGCCAAATACCTCTCTGTGGGACGGCGCTACGTGCCGCACAGCTAATGGCACATTGGACATTCTGCACGAGTGATTTGACGGCATGGTCAACTAACGTGGAGGTGATGTGAACTAGCAACCGAGCTCGTGCGATTTGACTCCGGTAGATTTTTTCTAATGTGATTGTCTTAAGCCGCAGGTCTGTGCGAATAAGCCTCAAAACCAACATAACCAACCATGCCAACAGTCAAATTCAGCCTGATTTATGTGCCAGAATCATCGGAAATTTCGGTTTCGCGCCACCCAGCGATGCCGCGGTGGCCATTTGAACGATGTCATATTCCATACATAATTGTATAGATAGGCCTTTCAAACGAATAAAAAATTTCGATGATGTCTCACACGGCCACACACACTTTTTTATTTAAATTTAAAGATAAGAGGAAGCACTTAATTAAAGACCCGATAGTAATCCATCCATATATGGATGGAACAAAATGCAGACAATGCAATCAATACATCATCCATCAATCCATGGTCATCATATTAGTCGAAAGATGTACATGCTGGACATAGCCCTCCCCCATGTGTCGCCACAAAATTATTAATAATTAATTACTCGCTTATAGTAATAAATTAATAGTATTTTTGTGAACCTGATTCTCTTTAAATTTTAGGGCCCTAAAATTTATTTTTAGTTACTATAACATTTTATACGAGTTTGCTGATAAACGGTTTGCGAAGTTTTAACAAAAGTTTATAGATAAAACTGTAGAATTTAATCTACCAAATTCAATATGATAAGGTAAAGAATTTTATAAGAAAGTTTTGCTGTTAAAAATATTCTTAATCCGGGCCAGTCCAGTCTAGAAGTATTTAATGTACAGGGTGAATGGTTAAAATATATAGGAGCATTCTTCAAAATAATAATAAATTGTTTTATGTGAGACAACATAACTATTTTTGTTAGTAGACACCTTAGATATTACAACTTACTCATTGGGATAAGTAACAAATTTAAGAATAGCAGACAACTTAGTGAGTCATGTACTTACGAGGCATTTCATGCAGGCACAGTAACACTCGGGTCTTCAGCAACGGCTTTCAGGATGCTATTGCCATTACCCCGAATTGCTATTGTCACAAACGATGCCACCTTTTTTTCTGATGATAGCACGGATACCATCTGTACGCGATTGGGCAAACATCCCCGAGGCACTATAGAAACGAGGGAGTTTCAACATCATCCTGAAAACATTGTTATATTTGATGCTCAAGGCACTTAGCGTCTCCCGCAAACAGTCGAACCACAGACTTCCCGTGTACAGGCCCTGACAGTACGCTTTAGACAAGTTTATTTAGACCTGATCGGTAAAACGAAAAAAATTGCGTGCCAACATGTTCCCGCGGACCGCCAACGCCCTGCGCTCCCTCTCCACTTCATCATCGTCCTTAAAGTCGTCAGCGAGCCTAAAACGAATTAAAAAAAAAATATGGCCCAGATATTTACAATTGGTCACCTGCTTTATATTAGCGCCGTTCAAAGTAATTGTAGGAACGGTGTCAGGGCCCTGAAGACCATGAACTCGGTTTTCCTTGCATTACAGATTAGACCATGCGATGCGTTGTATTTTTCACAAACTTTCAGCATCTCCCTGATTGACCTTGCCGTCGGGCCCAACAACACCAAATCGTCCGCGTAGCAGATTTTGTTCACACCAAACACCCCCCACTCGGCAACCGACACGCATACCGCTGAGCTCGACTAGGAGGTCATTTACATACAAGCTAAACAGCTTTGGACTGGATAATCCCCCTGTCTCACTCCGCACTCCAAACTGTATGACTCTGAGAGGCAGTTTGACCATATCCCTGACCTCCATCTTTCTCCAAAGTACTTCATACGAAACGAAATGGAAGGCCTTGGAGAGATTAAAAAAACAGGCGTATACCAGTGTCTTCCGTTTAGTGTAGTATTGGACAGTGTGCTTAAGAACCAGAATCGCACTTTCAGTTGACGGTCCAAGTCTAAATCCAGTCCAAAAATGGGTGGTGCTAATAATTTGCAACAAAAATTTGACACAAACGTTGGGCCCAAATTGGGCAGTTTTAGCCTAATTTTAAGCACTTTTCGAAAACGTTTAGCTTCTCGACCAAGAACTGCAAATTGTGGGCAATTTTACCCAAAATGTACGCGAGGAGTATATGTCACCACAACTTTTCATACTATATTATATATATTATACATGAAGTGGATGGATAATAAAGCAGTGCACTTATTGACCAATTTTCTGTCACTTTTAGAAACAAACAACGCAAAACGACTCAAAACTGGATCAGCGGCAAAAAATTATGTGAAATGCACAAAATGTTTATCACACTATTATGAAAACAAGGTAGGAGTAGATCTCATGGATGGGTAAAGGGTGCTTCGAAATCGATCGCAGATCGAAACTAAAATACCTTCTTCGTTTTTTTTTTTATCTCTTTTATATTTCAGTGAATAACGCAGAAACTGTTTACACACAGCTTCACAGAGAAAAATAATTGGAAGTAGGTCTGCCGTCTAGCTTGCAGTACAGACAAGTCGTTGCTCGAAGTTCGTTAAACGGTTTCTCTGTCAGGTAGCAAGACGTTCACACTTCAAAATCAAGTTCAGTATGCAGATCTGTAAAACGAAAGTTACCCACGCACCCCATGGAAAAATCAAACACCAGGAAGAGATGTGTCAACTGTGCCAAGTATAAGATAGAAAACCGAAGAAACAATACAAGTATTCTATGTAAAGTTCACCTTTGCTATACAAATGAAAGGAACTACATCGCTGAGTACCATAACTAATTACTTTATATTGTATATTTTTCATGAATAAATAAATTTTCCACAATAAATGTGCAGTTTTGATTAGATTAGGTTAGGTTACGGGCTCCCCCCCGGTGGGTTCCCGCATTGTCGAGGCGGGGGGGCTCAGTAACCGTGGCTTGGTTGGACAACCACGGTGAAGCGAAGAGGAACCCGAGGAGGGGCCGCTCGTCAGGGCTTTTGCCGACAAGCCGACGACGTAGCGACCAATAAGTAGGTTGCGGTGGCGTATGGGCGCCATTGCAACTGATCCGGGCCGCGATTTGGTATAGTAGGCATCTCGGCTGAGAGTTGGAGGCCGCGGCGGGAGAGGAGTGCCGGTATTACGGAGCGCCGCTCGCCCTACCCACCGCGGCCTGCGCGGGGTCGCCACCGTCTGATGGCGGACGCGGTGGGGCCGCAGGGGAGGAGGAGTGTCGGTATAGCGTTGGCCGCTCTCCCTGTACCCAGCGGCCGAATAGTGGTAGGTGGCGGGGCCACTGTCCTGACCCGTCACAGGGGGACCAAGGGTGCCATACACGGGGTCGTCTGGCGCCCATGTGCTGGTTTGGTCCCTGGGGTGGTCACGGCGTACAGTGTGTTCTGGTGCGCCGGTGATGGGAGGTTAACCCCAGAGGAGGGTCCGGAGACGGACAGCCGCGGCGGGTTCGCAGTTGTATGCTAACGCGTTCCCGTGTTCCCGCCATAAGCGGCACAGGCGGACATCGTGGTGTTTTAGTGGGTTAGAGTCCCACATAACTGCGCTCGAAAACGTGAATTATAAGTTGTTTAGGAAAAAAGGTTTGTCCCAAAAACTGCCAAGAAGAATTTTATGAATTTTGATTAAACAAGTGTGTTTATTTTATTATGCATAATTAACTGTTCTTTAAAACTGTTACGATTATTTACTCTCCTATATTCTTAAATATTCCTGAAAGGGTTAAGATTTGTACGTTCAAACAGCAAAACAGTTAAACAAAACCAAAAAGACGTACCTGCAAGTGGATTGAGTATTTTTACAACTTGTTGATACTAATTCATCCTTCAATTTACAGGTATACCATATGAAGTAGTGAATCTGAATGGGAAATCTATTATTCTTTTTCAAAATTATACATTTTCGAAGTATGGTCCTTCAACTCGTTATCAAGCCTGTTCTAAAAGAGCGAAGAATTGTCGAGCCAAGCTCATTTTAAGAGAGGACGGGACAATAAAGACTGCGGTGACCGAACATAATCATCCCCCTCCGAGAATCATGCTAACTTCTTATGGAAATTACGTGAGATTATAGAAATACAGAACCTATGAATCTATATTAACAGTGAAAATATCGTTATTTTTACCCGACTACGGCAAAGCAAAAGGGAGGGTTATGTTTTTGACCGGTGTGTGTGTATGTATGTTCATACGTTCCCTCATAACTTCTAAACTACTTAACATAATTTGACAAATGAGGTGCTATTAGAAGCGTCTTGTTTGTCTGCTGGTTATAGGCTATGTGACGCCACACTAAATTGAATATGGCGCCCTCTAGGGACACGAAGTCAAAATAATTTTTTTTTCCATACAAACTGTTGTAGTTTTGGTACATCATATTTTTGTCAAGCGTACCGTTTCCCGTCAAAGCCATGAAAACTAATATTTTATCCGACCATAGTCATAAAGTGTTTGTTGATCGGGTATGTAAGTATGTCTGTATGCATGTATACATTTATGTTCATTTATTCCCTAAGGCTCTGCAAAAACCCAAAGTACTATAAATGAAAATAATTTTACCGAGGTCGTATGCCACCTACCGTAACAAAACAATACATTCTGCAAAGCTTACGACCGCGGTATTTTTACGGGAATGTTTTCTTGTTTCATACTTTTTAGAGCATGATTTTTCAGTAGTCGGGTTTTAGTTTTTTAAACTATTTTTTGCAGTGAAAAATGTCTATTGTAGTGATCTTTTTGATGAATGATTTATTTTTTTAATCTGAAACCTTTTCGCTGAGAGCAGCTTAATAATTTGATCCGAAACGTATTTCTAAAGAGGTTGAGGTTAAAAACTGATAATTTTATGATATAATTGTCCCATGTAATACATGGGGATTAAATTTAACTACCGAAATGTGAATATATATAGTATTTACGAGAATTTGATTATTTTGTTTTATTATATCTAGTTTCCTTTAATTATTAGAGTCTTGGGTGAACAGACAAAAACAGGGCTGATCTGCTTTAATTAATATTAATTACGTTTCAATAATATTTTTTTAATGTAATAGTTTGAATCACTTAGCGAAAATCAAATCAATCAATGGTAAAATCAAGAGATTATTAATACAAACCGTACAATTTATACGACCCAAATCAACATTACACGGTTAGAATTTTATAACAGTGTTGTTGTACCTTTTGCGTAAAGAGTTGTTAATCCAGACTAGTCCATACCAGTTATTAGTATATGAATATTCAAATAAATATTTTAAATAATAATAAAATACACTGGCTCTGACAGGCTCGTTCGATTATTTAAAATATTATTTTTGGAATGTCTCGCAGAGTATCGCGGTGGCAAGGTAGCTTAATATCAAATATTTATTTTAGAAGCTTTATTTATATTAATTCATTCTTCAATTTACAGGTAAACCATATGAAGTAGTGAATCTGAACGGAAAAACCATGGTGCTTTACCAGAATTATACATTTTCTAAGCAAGGCCGTACATTTCAGTATCTGTCGTGTTCCAAAAAATTAAAGCACTGTCGAGCTAAGCTCGTTCTGCACAAAGATGGGACGATAAAGAGTGCGGTGACGGAACATAATCATCCTCCTCCGAGAATTATTCAAACTGCTGATGGAAAGTTCTTTAGTAGTAAACAAAACTAGGTAAACAGATTTGTAGAAATAGTTTACTAATTAAACAGAAGAGTTAGGTATAAAAATATCAAAGATATTGTGTTTCTGTGAATTGCAGTTACTGTGTCTATCTACCTAGCCTATTTTGTTATATTTCTTCATTTGTTAATGTAACAATTTTGTTAAAGCAAAAATTACCTCTTCTTGATAATTTAATAAATACCTAGTATACGTGAACCTGATTGTTTTATCGTATTTTTATCCTTTAATATTCACTTGTTAACTTAGTTAACTGACAAAACATGGTTCTTCTACTTGAAGTAATTAAATGATTTAGGTATTAATCTTTACTATCATAATTTGGACACACACATTTTTTTAAACAGGTAAACCATACAAAAGTAATAAATTTGAACGGAAGAACTATTATTACAGAACTATACGTTTTCGAGGACTGGTTTTGCATTCCCAAAAGAGCTCAAGACTGTCGGGCTAGGCTTACTCAAGACGAGGATGGGACAATAAAGAGTACCATGACGAAACATATTCACCCACCTCCGAAAATCACACAAAATGCTGATGGATCGTCATATAGTAATTAATTTAGGGTCAAACTCAAAATCAATAATTTCAGATGAACTATTTAAAAGGTACTTTTGAATTGTCAAGCAAAATATAAAGCTTGTTGCATAGTCGCAAGCGTCAGTAGATCTCTCAAGGAGAAGAACGTGCAAGAAACTCCAAGGGCACTCTTTTCACCTTGTACAATTTAATTACAAAGAATTTGGTTACATCATTCTTGTTGGAAAATTTCATTTGTATGAGATCAATGTAAAAAGACGTGTTGAAAGCGTCTACAGTAAAACAAACCACTCAAAAATACAATAAGTAAATAAAAACAGGCAGAGGCAGCTAACTTATAAGCAATCCCTACTGATGGGGCCCGTTTATGAACATGACGCATGGATTAGCACCACTCGGCTCAACCATCATGAAGGGAACCAAATGATCCAATACATGTGCCACCATCAGAGAGACATACGAGAGAGCATGACACACTCTCAACTGCCAGGGTACATTCAAGTAAACATGGTACAGCAAATGGTATGGAGAGGCTTATACAGAGGTTTTTGAAAAACACTAGTGGATGTACTATTACTACTGCATTTGGCCTCTCAGTTTCAATTGTGAATCTGCTAATAATTACATAAACTAACCATTTAGTTTTTTTTTATAAATGTGGCCATAAAGTTATACAATAATTTATTCTCCTTTTCCAGGTAAAGCATACAAATAATAACTTTGAACAGGAAACCCATCGTGGTTTACCAGTGTTATACTTTTCGAGGCATGGTCCTTCATTTAGGCATCAAAGCTGTAGCAAGAGGTCGGCCTCCTGTCGGGCTAAGCTCACTCTGGACTAGAGTGTGACAATAAAGAGTGCGATGATGGAACATAATCACTCTCCTCCAATAATCGCACAAAATGCTGATGCAACGTACAATAGGAGGTGCTTACCTAGGAGGCATTCCTAAATAGCGAAACCGGCCAAGTGTGAGTCGGACTCGCGCACTGAGGGTTCCGTTCAAACAGCTACGATCACTAATATAATTAGGTAATAATACTGCAGTTCATAAACAATGAAAGCACCGAACAGTGCTATAACGAAAAGAATTTATTTTTACTTTTCCAAGTACATTATACAAGTTGGTCGTCAAATATTACTCGTAAACTTGTAATATCCTACTTAGATGTGATAATTTTACTTTTAATTTCGTTACGACCGTGATTTTTTAACATAACTTTCCTAAAGCAACCTAAAGAAACCTAAATTGCTAAATTTTGTTGAGTCAACTGCGGGCACACTTGACTCAACAAAATTCAGCAATTTGAAGCTTAATTTTACGCAAACGGATATCTGAATCGAAAAATGGTTTTCACAGACCCGTAGTATTTTTAAATGGCCTATCCAACGATACCCCACACCATGGGAGAGACGAGAAAAAATACCATCCCTACATTACGCGTAAAGGAGAAACCTAAAAAATGTTTTTTTCTTTATTTCAATTTTGTGTTGTAGACAATTTAAAAAAAAAAAAAAAAATTAACACTTGTCGGCGTGATTAATATTTATATCCATGTCAAATTATAGCTTTCTAGTACTAAGAGACTCTAAGGTAAGCTGCGGACGGACAGTCCGACGGACATGGCGAAACTATAAGGGTTCCTTGTTGACTGCGGAACCATAAAAACAAAGTCGCTGTCCCCGTGATTCGAAATATTTTCTGTTTCTCTGCTGTTTTCTTATAAACCGGCTTTTGAAACGGTTTCCACTAATAGAGAGAACGAGGAAGCCGAGGCGGGTCGCTAGACACTAATATACATTTACGGATGAAAAATATCGCGTTCCTGTAAACCGCAGCAGATATTTTTATCTATATTGTAGATATTATTATACATTTTATTTATGTAACAATTATATGAATCGTAAAATGATCTCGATTTCTCTAGCATTTAAGTTAGACTAAAAATTGTATACATTCATTTAAGAATTTGCTAATAAATGCGTAAACTGACCATATAGTTTCTGTATTAATAATAATGTTTGTAAAAAAGGACATAATAATGTATATAATGTTAACATCTCCGTACGTTTCATCAAGCTCCATTACCTATAGACCAATCGAGTTGGTGGCAAATCACCTTTAAACTAATATTTCTTTTAACTATTTTATCAATAATGTATTCTTCTTTTACAGGTTACCCATATAAAGTAATAACTTTGAACGGGAAAACTCTCGTTCTTTACCAGAATTATACGTTTTCGAGGCTTGGTCGTTCTGATCTTTATAGAGTATGTTCGAAAAAAAGCAAGATGTGTGAAGCTAAGCTGATTTTAAACGTGGATGGGACGATAAAGAGTGCGGTGACGGAACATAACCACCCCCCTCCGAAAATCATACAGACTGCTGATGGAAGGTACTTCAAAGTATAGAAATAGAGATGTATATATAGTCCTCGCCAAACGTCTAGGCCGCTCTGATGTTGGTTTACAGTATGCGCGAGGCACGAAACGGTGCTGTTTTTGTATGAGATTTACTACTGCGCAGCCATTGTAGCCATTTTCAAGGCAGCCAAGAAGTTTGACGAGAACTATAACGAAGATTCTATTATTTACCGATGTGATGCGAACAATATTCGCAGCAATAATGCAAAAAGGAATTCTCCTTAATTTTTTGTTGAGAAGCCCTGAATAAATGGTATTTAATCTAATTATTGTTTTATTTTATTTATATATGGCTACCCGTTTTACTCTTTTTGAATTCTAAATCGTTTGAATTCTTTATCAAAAAAGAGCAACTTGTAAAAATAAATATAAATATTAAGGATTGTTTTTGGTATTAGGGGTAGAAAAGAAGTATGAAATTGCCGATTTGTACTGTTTTTTTTTTTTTTTTAATTTAACGTATTTATTAATCAAAATAATTACCATTATTATTTATACTTTGCTGCCATCTAATAGGAAGGTCATTTATGCCTTTGCGATAGAACTCTGGTAATCTAGATTCGACAAACTGTGTGAAATCATTTTGTACTGCATCCTGAGAAGAAAACTTTTTATCGCTTAGAAAATTGTCCAAATCACGAAAAAAATAGTAGTCCGTTGGAGCAAGGTCTGGAGAATACGAATAGAAAAAAATATGGAGGGTGACGAATGGTTTCTTATTGCAGTTCCTGTAGAGTTAAAACGGTTTCTCGAGCTGTATGAGGTGAGCAACAATGGTGAAGATCGATTCATGAGTTGATCACTACTTGTTTGTTTCCTTTGCATATTTTTTTTTTTGATTATTCGTGGACAATGTTGTGGGTTAAATGTGTAGTAACATAACCATGGAAATTTTTTATAAATGTTTTTCTTAGTATTCTACTAATTTAAGAATATCTAGTTAAGCTTGGCATGTAACTGTTTTTTGTCCCTAACAAATAAAATAAAATGAGTCGGGGCTGTTTCACTGCTAGTTTTGCTATCATTGTTTGGAGTTCGGCACAGTAGACATCTGCCGTTATTGCTTCACCAGATCGGAGAAACAAACAGTTACCATTACCTTTTTTTTTAAAGCGTAGGAAAGACTTAATTTGTACTGTTCCACAGGTTCGCACATCATTTGCAAGTAAATTTTGTAATTACTTGGGCCCGACTCTGTACAATAAATTTAACAAAATCTGCTTGATCTACGGATTATCTAACTTTAAGTGCAAAAAGGTTCTACGTTCATTTCTTCAAAATAAAAGCTATGTTGAAACAGAAAATTATCTCGTTAAGTTACAGTAACAGTGACAGATCTAATATTACCATACACGATTTCAAACAAAACAAACACACACACTCTCTCTCACTCCATCACACACACTCGTGCACTCACACATACCACTTACACAAATACAAACAATCACACACACACTCACACACTCGCACGTATTCAATTATAAACATTATTGTAGTAAATTACATTTGTACTAGTTTATTGTAACTTTTTGTAAGGGACAGGGACTGTTTTTCCTTAATACAGGTTATTCTATAACCTAGCTAGGAAAGCAGAACTCCACCCACCAGATTGTGATTGAAATTGTAAAAACTTATATGTATAACTTTGTGTATGCCTCATGTACTACAATCTCCTTTTTTATGAAATAAATTTACTATTACTATTATTGGTAAGCTTTGCTTTAGGACACTGTTGCGGCGTTTGACCTGGGGTCAGCCATTGCATTTTTCGCTTGTGGTTATCGTAAAGAATCCACTTTTCATCATATTTCACAATTCGTGCCAATATTCCTTAATTTCTGATTCAACAAGGCAACACAAGTTTCAACACGCGTTTTTTCTGCAGATCAGTCAAATCATGAGGCACCCATTTTTCATATTTTTTTTATTTTATTGATTTGACGCAAATGTGTCAATATTGTTGGTAAGGTAATGTTAAACCATGCCGCTAATTCCCGGGTAGTTTGGATCGGATCGGCTTCCACCATCTCTTTCAATTCATTGTTATTCACCTGTGTCGGGAATAACAATTTTTTTTTTTTTTTTCACCTGTGTTCGTTCTTCAAATCAAAGTTTCCATTACAAAAGCGATTAAACCAAAATCGCACGGTGCGTTCATTAGCAGTCCCCTCTCCAAACGCAACATTGATATTGCGAGCTGTTTCTGCCGCATTAGTACCGCGTCGGAACTCGTATTCAAAAATCACTCGACTTTTCGAAGTGTTTATCTTTCTTGTCTAAGCTAAATTAAAAAAAAAAACAACAGAATGTCAATAATCAAATGTTAAAAGTAGTAAAAGAAAAACTTCATAGGTACCATGTGAAAAAAGTTTCACTCAAAAATCTCAAACTATATAGGTTCTACGTCAATTCGAAGTACCTATTACAATAAAACGGCAATTTCATACTTTAACCCCTATTAATTTGTAATAGTTAGTTGTTAAGCACTTGGCAAAGTTCGAGTGATTATCGGTACAAACAGTATAATTTAAGCTACTCGAGTCAATATGACATGATAAGCATTTTACAAAAAAGATTGTTGTTATTAAAAAAAATGCTGTTCCAGCCCAGTCCAGACAAAATAATTATAGTCAAATATATACTAAAAAGAAATAATTTTATTCTTAATGGTGTTTCTCCACAAACTTAGCGAACTCTGACTTGGCATGTTCGATCTTTAAAGATACTGTGTTTGTAATGTTTGCATTCCGGAAGTTTCATCAAACTTGATTAGATTTAATAGGCCTACCAAGTTTGTAGCAAATCATCTTGAAAATCGATAGGTGTCTATTGAATCAATAATATAGTCTCTTTTTACAGGTAAACCATATCAAGTGTTGATACTGAACGGGAAAAATGTTATTCTTTACCAGAATTATACGTTTTCGAGGCATGGTCCTTCATTTCGTTATCAAGTCTGTTCCAAAAAAAGCAAGAACTGTGGAGCGAAGCTGATTTTGAATCCTGACGGGACAATAAAGACTTCGGTGACAGAACATAACCACCCCCCTCCGAAAATCATACAAACTGCAGATGGAAAGTACTATAAAGTATAGAAATACAGATGGAATAGGGATGATAACTGTAAATAAAAAATAAAGAAAGAAAGAAAAATATATTTATTTGTGACCCGCACAAGAGACACGAGATAAGCAAAACCCAACCAATAATAAATAATAAAAATAAATAACCCCGTGCGAGACCAAAACGGATATCCTATCTGAGCATGTGCAACGATATTGCGTGAAGCAGCGTTGAAATATCGTGTGAAGCCACGCCGTTTTTACACTTTATACTTACATTCCTGAACTTTGATGCACTTTATCTTTGTATTTTCTTTTTGTTATTTATTGATTTGGTAAAGCAAAAAATTCGTGTGCAATATTATTTGATAATCTCACTGACGGACTAAATAGAATTATCATTTTTCTACCCAGGAAACATCCGTATTAAAATTATATATCAAATATATTGTAAACGCAGAAATACTGAAAAAAAGATTTCTTCTTAATTTTTCTTGTATAAACATTGATTAAATAGTATTTTATGTAATTATTGTTTTATTGTATTTATACATTGTTATTCACTTTAATTGAATAACGTCTTTATTTCATTATCAAAAAAGAACAAGCTTGCTTGAAGGTATATTGACACTTGGCGAACTTCAAGAGATTCTCGGTACAAATAGTATATTTCTATAATAGTATATTTGTTTCAGTTGTAATACAGTAGTGTCACTTGTTTATAAAATATTTTTGAAGTGAAAACTTCTTAAGCTGCGTTGAGCGATTTTTTTTAGCAGTAATTATGGATTCGTGTCGCCGATCGTGGGGCGCCAGTAAAAACTTAAAACTTACTGGCGATAAATAAAAAAGATGCGTTACTCAGTCTCAATTCTAACGGTTTTAAACTTTTATACATAAGCTCTTTTTTGCACATTAAATGAGAGCGATGTAAGCTCAGCTCAGCAACAAAAATATTAAATACTTGAATTTAATTTTTCTTTAATCTTTTTAATACCAATTCATTCTTCAATTTACAGGTAAACCTTACCAAGTAGTGAATCTGAACGGGAAAACTATTGTTCTTTATCAGAAATATACGTTTTCGAAGCAAGGTCCTTCATTTCGGTATCAAGCCTGTTCTTCTAAGAAACAGAGAAATTGTCGGGCTAAGCTCACGCTGAACTGGGACGGGACGATAAAGAGTGCAGTGACAGAACACAATCATCCCCCTCCGAAATTGGTTCGAACTAGTGATGGAAATTACTTAAAAATATAGTAATAGACAAGTAAATAAGATTCTAAACCGATGTAATGTCAAAAATACTGGAATCGTAGAAAATCGTGAGAATGCATAAATGTTGACTCCTTAATTTTTGTTGTTAAGAACCACTGTATACAACATGGCATAAACAGATTGTTCAGAAAATTGCTATTCGATACCAGTCTAAACAAAAATTATATTCAAATTTATTCCTATTCAAATTGTTTTTTTTTTCTAATGGTAATGGCTTTCGCTTCGGCTAAATTTATCCTCCTATTAGAACGCCATACAGCAATGGCTTCGTTGGTCTACTGGAAGTAAGCGCTACTGCAGAGCAAGAGGTCCTGGTTTCGGATCCCGGGTCGGCTTAAAAGTGATTTTGGGGTTTTCCATGTGGTTTTTCTCAGTAACCCAGAGGCTGGACTTGTGCCCAGGTAATAGCAATAGGCTCGCCACGTATTACATGAGACTTAAACATAACTGGGCAAATATCTGTGTATTGTAGGTATATCTCTTCCCTATCCTACGGGGAACACAGACAAGAAGTTTATCGCCAATTATACGAACGGAGTCATCATCATCATCATTTCTAAATTAAAAGACAAAATTAAAGTGGCTGGACTCTTCATCGACCTTAGTTCTCCTTTTGACACAGTTGATTATGAGTTGTTACTGACTAAAATTGAATATTATGGCATCAGAGGCAAGTCCTTACAGCTTTTAAGATCGTACTTAGAAAATAGAAGTATGTATGTCGAAATAAAAAGCATCGATGATAGTAATCACGAAATCGTATATAAATCTAAAATTAAAAATATAAAACGTGGTGTGCCTCAAGGCTCAATTTTAGGACCGATACTATTTATTATATTTACAAATGACTTGCTGAACTTTATGCATCACTTTAAGCCTGACGTTAAACTTGTTGTCTTTGCAGATGACACAAATATAATTATTGGTGAAAATGACTTAAACAAATTGACCAAAAATGTAAATAAAACCCTAGAAATTCTTTGCGATTGGATTACAGCCAATAATCTCTTACTAAATACAAGTAAGACTAACATTATTTTATTTAAACTACAACTCGTAACAATGACAGTTTAGATGTACAAATCAAAGAAGACAACATAATATTAGTAGATAAAGTGAAATTCCTAGGGATTCATATAGACGGGCTTTTAAACTGGAAACAGGAGCTGGCTGCTATTGACTCCTCTATTTCATCAGCATGTTATGCACTTAGGAGCCTCAGAGATATTTTGGATGTAAAGCAACTTAAGGCTGTATATTACGCTCTAGTAGAATCTAGATTAAGATACAGCATCATGTTTTGGGGTAACAGCTATAGTTATAACTGTCAGAAGGCGTTCATCTTGCAGAAACGTGTCATAAGGACAATAGTCAGGATTTCTCAAACAGACTCATGCAAAGATCACTTTAAAAAACTAGAAATATTAACAGTACCAAGTTTATACATTTTAGTAATCCTAAGTCACTTTGTGAAGTATATTTATCAGCATGAATCTCAAGAGGAACGAAAATTAAGAGAATGCACAAGAAGGACTTGAAACACACGATATAACCAAATTTTAACATAGTTAAACATTGCTCAAGATACCAAGCAGTAGAATCGTTTAATAGGTCACCGACGGAGTTAAAACTATTAATTTATAGCTTCCACATATTTAAAACAAAGTTGAAAGTCTTCTTGATGGAAAAATGTTTATGAGTTGTCAGATTTTATGTCAAGAAATTAAACTAGATGAATTATTCTGACATTATAAATATATTTGATTTAATAAACATTGTCATTGGTTATAATATATATATATATATATATATATGTTTTATTAATTTAAATATATTGGATTAATTTGACATTATATATAAGTATGTTTATCAGTTGTCTAGTACCCATAACACAAGCTCTGCTTAGCTTGGGACTAGACGGCGTTGTGTGATAGTTGCAGCATATTATATTATTATTATTATTATATTATTATAGTGCTTGGGACATAATATACTGGATTAATTTGACATACTAATTGATTATTTTGACATTCAAATTGTTCGAGACATATTAATTGATTTGTTTCATGCAAATGTGCATGAAATAAACAAAATAATAATGTTGTTAAATACATGGTTCGAATATTTCTTTTATCTATTTAAACATTAATTCAACTTCATTCAATCTACAAACATAACACACACATCAAACAAAAAACTTTGTCCCCGTTTCATTTCTTTGTCTTTCGTTTTTTGTTGTATAATTTTCCATTTATTTTGAACAGGCTCAATAGACTTAATAACAATTATATAACCTGGAGGGAAGGGCGGAGCGTTCTAATGCAAGCAAATTATTTGCTTAAAAGGAATCTCCCCATTGTAACTATAGAAAAAGTTATGTTGATGCAATAAACATATATTTTAATTTAGTATTTATTCATTTTTAAATTTACAGACAAACCATATGAAGTAGTGAATTTGAACGGGAAGACTATGGTCCTTTACCAGAATTATACCTTTTCGAAGCAAGGTCCTTCATTTCGGTACCAAGCCTGTTCTAAGAAAATGAAAAATTGTCGGGCTAAGCTCACGCTAAACGAAGATGGGACGATAAAGAGTGCGGTGACAGAACATAATCACCCCCCTCCGACAATCTTGCGAACTACTGATGGAACGTACGTTAGAATCTAAAGATAAAGATGGAAACAGGGAAACATAACTTTGCCGGTTTTGTGAATTCGAAACCAAAAATCCTTTGTAGTGCTTTAGTTCTGTGTTCGACGGTTTCTTAAACTTAAATAAAATGTAGAATTTAGTTCATGGGTAGTTTGTATACTAACGACATTATGAATCAATTTATTCCAATCAGTGGAATCCAATGTTGGTGGTGGTTTGAATGGTCTAGAATAAAGTATTTTATACGTACTATAAATTGTCTTTTAATAGAATATAATAGAATATTCTTTTTGCACACCAAAAGGTAACATAAAGATTACAGAAAAAATGTTACAAAGACGGGTTTATCGCTGACAGCGATATCTACCAGACAACCTTTAAATGGACTGAGAGAACTTAAAATTAAACACGGGGTATTCTTCGGTTATATGAACAATATATAATTAAAACTATCTAGAATTTAAGTACATTAAGTCTTTATAATTACAAACAGCAATTTGCATGTGGTGTTAGCCTGTAATTGGTTGTGCAGTTATATTTAAGACACAATTACTTATATGTTCCTATCTATATAATATCTGTAACAACTGTTGGTGAACATTAATTAAATAAATAAATACAAATTACTATACGTAAATTTACATATAAACAACCATACATAATATTACATGTAACACAATTTCATAGAAGGGAAAAAAGGGTTGAATAATGTTGGAATAAAACATTAAATATAAACAGAAGAGCGTTAGAGTGAGAGGAAATGGTTTTTTACATTAAAAATACTTTACTTACAATAAGCAGGATAGATAAATAAATATATCAAAACCAATAAATAAGTGATGTGCGAGTTCTTCAATCAGTTTAAAGTGAAGAACTTGTTAAGCTTCACTTTGATGTTAAAGTTTGACAAGTTCTCAACCTCGAATTCTCCGTTTAAAAAGCGAGGTTTAGCCTCTTAAAATTTGTCTTTATAGATATCTTCTTAAACTTTTATTGTCAGTATATTATTATACTAGCTGTCCCACGCGGCTTCGCTGCCGTCAACTGGCTACCTACCTACTCATTTGGCCTACCTACCCTAGTCTACCTACACTTTATACAATGATTGTTGCGTAACTTTAACCGCTTACACAGCGCACGCAAAGGAAGCCCTCAAAAAGGACTATTTTGTCCCGTTTTTGCAACATTTTTCATTTATGCTCCGCTCCTTTTGGCCGTAGCGTGATGTTATATAGCATATAACCTTTCTCGATAAATGGACTATCCAACACAAAAATATTTTTGAAATTCCAACCTGTAGTTCCTGAGATTAGCGCGTTCAAACAAACAAACTCTTCAGCTTTATAATATCAGTATAGATAAGTCGCATGGTAGATAAACTATATAATTTGTTTGGGATTTATTGTATTTAAAATTATCTAATAAAACATTGAGAGTTTAAGATTTTACAAGAGACTCTAGTCAAGTGGCATTCGATGTCAGCGAAAGCGATCGTTGAAATGTAAGGATTGATCACGTGATTTTTCGATATCGCTTGTCAATCCCATACTATTTGGCCTTTTTACAAGCGCTTTCGCCACGCTATCGATGATAGAATGTCACTTGTCTAGGGCCTAAGTTTTCAACTTCGATTGCTTCGTTCGACACGCGGGGGTTAGGATCGTAACTTATCTTATAAGCTACAAGTATCTTTTTTATTTTTTTATCGTATAGTACCGTATAACTCGCATGGTAGATAACATATGGAATTTGTTTGGGATATATGGTATTTAAAATTATCTGAAAAAACATTGAGACTTCATGATCTTTCAAGATATTTTACTAACTTAAATTTTTGCTTTTAATTTTTTTATTTGCATTGTTATTGTTTGTTTCTGGTCATTGTTGTTGTTATTGTTGTTAACAAATAACAATGTAAACAAATACTACACAACTATTATTTTACTTACAGGTAAACCGTATGAGAAGATATTTCTCAATGGCAGGACCGTACTTCTTTACCAGCTACATACATTTTCCAAACGTGGCCCCCCGTTTCGTCTCCACTTTTGTTCGAAGAAAGTCACCAACAATTGTAAAGCTAAGGTTGTTCTTGACGAAAATGGAGACATAGAATCTGCAAATTTAGATCACAATCATCCCCCACCTAGACTTATTCGTACATCTGATGGTAAATACTGCAAAGTCTAATCTGCAAAAACCCAAAGAGATCTCGTTTATAGAGGCTCATACCCAAACGAAAGACAGAGAGAAAGAAAAAATTTATTACCAAACACTGAACATGTACAATCTTAGTAATAATAGTGTCAAACACAGATGTGGCAATATGAGTACATTCAGTGTGGTAAAAGGAGCGGGCTCAGCAAATGGTGATCAGTGTGTAGCATAGAAATATAAAATACAGGAGAAGTGGCAAGGGGGCGTGTCGGTGTCCGCGCGACGTGGTCTGACTGAGCATGTCACAGGCAAATGGCCGGTCTCCGCTAAACAGTGCGCTTTCGACCGTCATCGTGACAAATTACAAGAATGCCGTGTTGTTCAGTGGTTTTTTGTAAAAAGCGAAGCCTAAACCAAAACTTTGTAAATCATAGAATCACTTACAATAAGTGAGTACAAGTATTTCACTATATTTGTCTTTAAAATCATGAAAAACAACAAATCGTAAAATATTTATTGCTTCTACTATGTTATTTTTGTATTGAAATATTACAGCGACTGTACTATTTTTGCATTAAATACATTGCTTCCTAACCATTACCTAAGTTTGTCGCTAAGTGACTGGACAAGCAATGTAAAAATCACAAAAAGATACATCATTAAGCGGATGCATCGCGTAGTACGGCCGCTGCTCCTTGCGACGAGTTAGTGATGTGCTTGTGCAGATCCACTAACGTAGGCTATCGATAACAATGTCGATGACGAATGAAATATTGTTATTATATTTTATTTTCAATTTGTCAACCGTTTTCACCCGGTTGGAAAATCGATGCGAAATAATGTGTATTACTTATTTTGATTATTTTACAGCGTAGTAGAGAAATGCGTAACCAACTTTTTGACAAAAAATGCAACCCTAATAATATCAAAGTGTCAAGTGCTGCACAAATACCTCCACTTTACAGGTCAGTGATAAAAACCATAGCACTAGCAGGGTTCAACAATACCTCCTGTTTCAATTCAATTCAATTTATTTATTTCAAGTAAAACAGACTCATAACATAATAACAATAATAGCAGCACAAAACAATTAAAATTTGCTACATTAAAAATAAATTAAACATTACGCTATGAAAGCCTAAACCAAAGTAACCGGATTTTTGATTGTTTGAATTTTTTGATTTACTTAATAATTTACATTTTTAGCTGCATATTTGTTTTAACTATAAAATTTTCTGGACAAACCGTTTTTTTATTTATTTTCAAGTAAACAAAAAAAAATTGTACAATTTTTTTTTTTTTTTTTTTTTTTTTTTATTGATTATATGCTTGCGCTTGACCACTATCTCACCTGATGGTAAGCGATGATGTGGTCGACGATGAAGCACGCTTGCCCAGAAGAAACCTATTCACTCTTGACTTGACTCTAGACTCCCAGGTTGTAGCTATCAGGAAATACAGACTCCGGCAGGGAATTCCACTCCTTTGCTGTACGCATAATGAAAGTATTCCCAAAACGTTTGGTGCGTATGGGTGGGATGTCCACCATGTACCGATGACGCATCGCCGTACGTCTTGTAGTCCTATGATGGAACGGGCTAGGAGGAATTAGTTCATGCAATTCCAACGCACACTCCCCGAAATGTAACCGATAAAAAACCGACAGGCTGGCAACTCGGCGCCGATGTTCGAGGTTCTGGAGCCTAGATTCGACCAGTACTTCATTGCCGATGAGCCTCTTGGCCCGTCTTTCGATCGACTCAAGTGCATCCAGCTGGTACCTGGCAGATCCGTCCCAGAGATGAGAGCAGTACTCCATGCATGATCGAACTTGCGCTTGATACAAGTTTAGCAACTGTTCTGGCGTGAAGTACCGTCTCACCTTCGCGAGGATCCCCAATTTTTTGGCAGCCAGCTGAGCTTTTGCCTCAATGAACGGACCAAAATTGAGCGTCGATGTCAACGTAATGCCAAGAACCTCAAGATGGTCAGTAATCGGCACGGTCACACCTCGGAAAGAAGGAGCCGGGTGGAATTGGCTCCTTTTAGCGGAAAAAAGACACGCCTGGGTCTTGGCAGCATTGAATCTGACCAGATTGGCATCGCCCCATTCGGAGACTGCCTTCAAGGACAGATTCAAGCGCCCAACCATGGCCTCCCGAAGAGACCGGATCTGAGGTCCAGTAGCGCGCGCGTTGGACACGTATCTCTCAGCAACAGTGCTATCGTCCGCGTACCCAAAGGTGCCAGGTTTTAGCAAGTCATTTATGTGCAGCAAGAACAATGTTGCTGAGAGTACGGACCCCTGAGGGACCCCGGCATTAATACCCAGTAGGTCAGAAGAGCGGCCATCAATAACCACTTGAATGGACCGGTCCCTCAGGAAGTCTGCAATCCAATCGCACAGACCACTGGGCAGACCGAATGATGGAAGCTTACCAATAAGGCTTTCATGCCAGACCCTATCAAATGCCTTCGAGATGTCGAGGGAGACGGCAAGCGCTTCCCCGTGCTTCTCGATGGCCTCACTCCAGATGTGTATGGCATACGCTAGAAGATCGCCAGTTGACCGATTTTGGCGGAAGCCATATTGGCGGTCACTGAGGATGTCATTAGCTTCTAGGTATGCCAGGAGCTTGGAGTTGAGCACTCGTTCCATACTCTTGCAGAGGATGGACGTTATTGATATGGGTCTGTAGTTGGCCGGGTCAGCCCGACTGCCCTTCTTGGGCACAGGCTGAACGTTAGCTTGCTTCCAAGCATTCGGCACTTTTCCCGTCTCATACGAAAGGCGAAAGAGGCGTGTCAGGATCGGAGACAGTTCAGGCGCACAGGTTCTGAGAACAATTGCCGGAATCCCGTCGGGGCCACTAGCTTTGTTCACGTCAAGGTTGCGCAGTACCCTACGAACGTCCTTTTGATGGATACGAATGTCCGACATACTCGTCTCGCATCCATCAGGAGGAGGAGGGGGCCGCGCGTCACCAGAATCCAGACGTGAAGATTCCGCAAAAAGAGAGGCAAACAAGTTAGCTTTCTCCTCAGCGGAGTGGGCCAGTGACCCGTCGGGCCTCAGCAGTGGTGGTAGTGAGGGACGGCAGAAGTTCGATTCAACCGACTTAGCCAGGGACCAAAACGCTTTACTACCCGCTGGGTATGAAGCAAGTTTGGTCCCAATACGGCTTATGTGGTCAAACCGAGATCGTCGCATCACCTTTTTGCAGGACTTGGCAGCCCTATTGTAGGCGCTCTTCCGCTGACCCATGTCGCTTGCTTTGCGTGCCCGACTGTCGACCCATGCCAGGTACGCCTCGTGTTTAAGCGTGTTGGCGCGCTTGCACTCGGCGCCAAACCATGGCCGGTCAACGCTAGACATTGCTACGTCAGAGAACGGAATGTAGTACTCCATTCCCTGACGCAACACATCCGACACGGCGTCCGCGCACGACGAAGGATCAGCCGAAAAGAAGCAAGTAGGCTGCCAAGGATAAGATGGGAAAAAAGAACGCATCCCATCCCAATCTGCTGACTTGTACCGCCAAACCCGCCGAGCGCCTCTTGGGCTGGGATCGGGTGGGGAGTGAACGGATACAGACTTCACCAGACAATGGTCGGAACTACCCAAAGGTGAAGATACCGACACCGAGTAGCGGTCTGGATCTGTTGTCAGCAGAAGGTCCAAGCAATTGGCTGTGTGCGAATCAACATCCGGCACCCTCGTTGCCTCCTGGACCAGCTGGGTGAGATTTAAAGCAAGCGAAAGCTTTCTCATCTCACGCCCAGCATGATCAGTAAACTGGTACGGGAAAAGCCACTCCTGGTGGTGGGCATTGAAGTCCCCCAGTAATACTAATTGGGCGGAAGGGTACCGCTGCTGTGCCGTATCAGCCGCCTCACTAAGATACTCTGTGAGCCTGGTTGTCTCCTGATCGCCGCTGTGCGAGCGGTAGACACAGGCGTAGACAATTTTATCAAGGCCCGTGTCCACCATGGCCCACAGCACAGAGAACCTAGAGTCCTCAAGGTTTCGGAGACGCCGATAACAGATGTCGTCTCGGGCGTACATGCATACACCCGCGCGTTGTTTAAAATTGTGCTCCAGGGTATACCCTGGGTAAGTTAGGTACGATACTTCCGATGGACATCTGATCTGCGTCTCCGAAAGGAAAAAGAGAGCCGGCTTATCAGTCTCCAGGTGATGATGGACTGCTATGAGGTTGGAGTGCAAACCTCTGATGTTCGTGAGGTGCACTTTGAGTGGGAGGGGGTGCAGCCGCTGTTTAACTTTGATCTTTTTTCTCCTTTTCATAGTTCGATGCGAGTGAAGTTAGGTGAGGAAAAGGAAGTGAGATGTGGTTCCACGCTGCTAACCTTCAGACACGCACTGAAGGGACGCTATCATTGGGGGACTAGTCTGGAGACTGCGGGGACGCCCGAGCCCCCCCGGGAATGTCCATCGGGCCCTCCCTTCTGGTCGCCAACCAGCACGATGGTGCATTCCGGGATTTTTCGTCAGTTGGCGGGGCAGCCTTTCGTGTGGGGCTGGCACACTACTTGGGCCCCCAACTACCTGCGGTCGGCCAGCGGTGCACCGTGCCCCGGATCCCGCTACCCTCCGCGACCAGCCGCCCGATACGCCCCCAACAGCGCGCGTCAGGCTGGTCTGCCTGCAATGGAACTGCCACCTCGACCCATCTCCTGAACTGGCTACACCGAGCATCGCACCAGAACACGGCTAGGCCGCTTGGCGGTACGTCTTTGCCCGGTGGGTGGTCGCAAGCCTTCGGCCGAAGCCTACCACCAGTTATTGTCACCTGATTGGCACCACCCGGGGACCACGTGTAGGGTATCGAATAGGGTACTTTCCTACGGACGTGGGTGACTCGGCCCCCAAAATAATAAATGGGTGAATCGATAAGTTTCCGATTTAGTCAATCACTAGCGTGTATGTAAAATAAATTGCTTTTGCATAGCACAACGATAGCGACCGATGTTTTTGTGTGCGTAATTTGTACGGTGATTGGTATATACACGCTGTGCTTGAAGGGATAAGGTTTATAATTTATTGTGTAGTACGTTCTGATTAAAGAAATGCGGGTGTGTGCGCGACTGCGTATCTATTGCCTTTACTGAACTGCATGTGTAGTAGTTGCCGTGTGGTAGGGGCAAACTGGAGACACAGGTTTCCGATATATTTTCGTCTACCGGGCATATCTCCTTGTTTATTATATCTATGGTGTGTAGCATAGCCACAACGTTGGTCAACGCTGATTGACTGCCCGCCCCTCTTTCTCAACACTTAACACAAAAATATAAATACCTTAAACTAATCTTAATACTACTTTTACTTATAAATGCCCCAAAAGTTAAATACAAACAAAGTATCCGTAATAACAATACATATTTGATTAAATAAAATTAAAAACCCACCAAAAGCATTTAAACATAATGCCTAGTTTGTATGAACAGAGGTAGCAGCAATACAACATTACTAATTACATTTCTTATCAAAAGTACCTCTGATAAATAGGTAAATAATTAATTGTAAAATTTAAATTCAAAATGTTACTCCAAGTGTTACAAAACTCTGTTTCTTACTTGCAACAAAACAGAGTTATGTAATCTCCCTCTCATTTAGCGAGCTATAAGAAAATTCAATGTCTGGGGGAAAATACGAATTCCTCGCAAACGAAGTCGCTGGCTCACTTTTTGTCGATACTACACAGAAAAATATAATTGTATCTTACGAACTGTTTACTTATTAGCAACAAAACTAGTTTTGTATTAATTTATTAAAGTGATTTAGTAAAGTTATAATAAATAAAGTTTGCTTTAATTTAAAGTAGCTTAAATTTTTACCCAACCTTTTGACAAATTTGGTTTGATAGGTTTTGTTACCAAACATAACATAATACACAGTAAATTGATAGATCATGTACCTACTAGCTATTTCCAGTTACTTGAATACTGTACTAATTGATTGATTTTTTAATTCAAGGTGCTTCAAAATCTGATCAGCAGTTTCATGTACCTACTAGCTATTTCCAGTTACTTGAATACTGTACTAATTGATTGATTTTTTAATTCAAGGTGCTTCAAAATCTGATCAGCAGTTTGCATCGCCCACATCATCTAATGAAAGTGAAACAGCAGAATCACAGTATCTTAAAACATATTCGTTGACATCTAAGCAGAGGACGGCAAAAACAAAAACAACATATTATAAAATAAGAAAAAATAAGAAAAACATGGGACCAGTGTGCACATGCCCGCTTAAATGCTATGACGCTGTAAATGAAAACCTCAGGATGAGTATCTTTCAGCAATACCATGGACAACACATGACACGGGAATTACAGAAGCAGTTTATTTTATCAAGAGTTACTGAATTGCCCGTTGCAAAACACCGTGCAAAAACAATGAAAAGAAAAGTGACCTTAAACTACACCTTTCTGGTGAACAAAAAGCCTGTGAAAGTATGCAAAAAATTCTTTTTGAACACCTTGGGTATAACTACAATAGATTCATTTTTTAAAGGAATAAACGGTAAGCGACAGGAGGAAAAAAGGCAGCAACTACAGAAGCAAAAAAGGGACCAACTAGAGCAGCAAAAAAGGGATCAACCACAGGAGCAAAAAAAGGAGCAACCACAGGATCAACGTCCAGTGGTAAATGAAATAAAAGCTAAAACTGTTATTACACAAACACACTTGGAGAGACGACCTGAGGTTATAAAAGACACGATCCGTAAACATATTGAAATTCTGTGTAAACGTGTAGATTATTGTGAGGATGATGGAAAACAGCAAACGTTTAGCGCTCATAATCTGAGTATCGCTAAGTGTTACTCGTTATTCTTGGAGTACTGTGCCAAGGAGAACATACCAGAAGAAAATATTGCGCCGGCCTCTCTGTATCGACGTGTCGCCAACCTTGAATACAATATAAAAGATAAGCCGAGAATCGTTGGTATAAATCTTAAACCAAGTGAAACAATGATATAATAACAAACAAGTATATGACATGATTCATTAAGAGCATGGGGATTGCTACAAGAAAAGAGAGGCCCATATCCAGCAGTGGGCGAAGTAAGAATAAATTTACTAAAACCATTGTTACAAATATTTTCTTAACAATACATACCTTTAGAATTATTATGGGTAACATGTTGTATTTAACAAAATAAGATATACAGTAATTCCCAAACTAGGCGGCGGGCACCTGTATCTTGGGAATCGGAGTTGCGTTATCATTACTAAGAAAAAAACTCAAAAAAATACCAATACATTCCACCATTTTCTTAGGTAAATCCTTTATTGTCCAGGCTGTTCTTCTATGGAATGCATTGCCCGACTCAATAAAACGCGCTCAGTCGTCACTTGTATTTCAAAGGCTCGTAAAAGACCATTTCCTATCGCTGTGATTGTGCTCTTGTTATTTTGATATAATGTGCAATGATTGTCATTTACTTCCATTGCCTATTGACACAGTACACTCCAGCGCTGACTCGTCGTAACCACCTCGTGGCCACTTCTGTCACTACTAAAACCACGTTTAGCCGCAGATTCTTTATTTTCCATGGTCCTTACCTCTACAATAAAAAACACAAAACGTTAAACGTGCACAAACTTAATCTAAAAATTCTTAGCGGTTAAGGTTTTACAGGTTCTTGCTTAGCCAATTTGAACCCACAGGCACACCTTTCACACATCACATTCACAGCCTCCCACACATACCACATCTTACCACACCTACTACTTTGTTTTGTATTATGTTTTCTGTTCTGTTTTTACTCTCATTTTATTTTTAATTAATTTTCTTGCCTGCCCTGTTGATTATTGGTATCACACTTTTATGGCGAGGGGGGGAGGGGATTCAATTCTGGTTACTTGTAATACAGGTTCTCATTAGCTACCACAGGCACCAAAGTTTCATAACCATTTGTTTTATGTTCATAAATTATTATTATTAGTTATTTATAAATCAGGCTAAGGATAATGTTATAATTAATAATTAGTTAATCTGATAATGAATGTGACTTTCATTGGTAATTTCATACAAAAATACATAACTCTAAATTGTAACTTCATCTTCTTCTTCGTCGTATTAATGATTTCAAAATTAAATTGTAACTAAAATAGTGACGTAGTATATAAGGAAAATCAGCTTCTAGAGTCCATGTTTGTGGAGACGTCACATAATAATTTGGATGATTTTTTAGCCATACAAGCTTTTTTTCTTTTTTTATACTCTTCTTCTTCTGCTTCTTTTTTCTTGGATATTTTCTCAGTTTATTTGGCGTCAACCCTCCTTGCAATTTACTTATTGTTATTGTTAAGGGTTATTGAGAAATTAGTTTTGTTGGCCCAATGTTAACAGGCCTGGCTCACGAGTTGTGGTTTCGAATCATGGAGGATCTTTACTTTGTATAACTTGTTTCTTTACCACTGCTCTCAATTCGATAAAGGAAGCAATGTGAGGAAACCGGCATGTTCTGGAACTAAAAATTCGTAGACATTTTCTAACGTCGACTTACCTGCTGACCCCGTGGTCCACCGATAATGGCCCACTCCCAGTAATTGAGGGTAGGTCTCTGTCATAGCAGTAGGGAAACAATTATGGAATAGTTATTAATTTTAGCATAAATAAATTTTACTTGTCGAAAAATATTTTATTATATTTCATATTTTATTTTGTCGCTGACAACTCCTGCTTTATTCTAATTTCCATTTATCTTTTAGGGAAAATCCATAAATACAGATTGTTCTTATATTTTATGGATTATCGAGGTCTAATCGGCAATGCCAAGCAAAAGCTGATGATCCTAAAAATATTTCTTTCTTAAGCGTTCTATAGTTATGTACGTACCTACTGCCTTGCTTACCACAGTTATAATGATCCATGTATTGTTTTTCAGTTGATTATGAAATAATCAAATATCGCAACAGGGATCTTATACTATACCAGCAACAAACGTATTCAAAATCGGGCATGAATAACAACATACGGTATTGCTCTAAGAAGATTTCTATGGGATGTACAGCGAAACTCTTTTTAGACGAAAGTGGCAGAATTTGTAAGGGGCTCACCAATCACAATCATGCCCCACCAGCGTTCTACAAAGATTTGGTTGGTAACTATCGCAAACTGTGAAACAGCAATTTCTAAAATACGAGTATATATATATTTAATATACATATTTTATAAATTAAATCTAAAAAGTCAAATGAATTTTTCAATTTTATTCAAGCACCACGTCCCGTGAACGGCAAAAGTTAATATATTAGGTAATAATAGCAAGATGAATTGATTAATGAATTAGTAATATATTTCTTTGTATTTGTTTTTATGTTTTTGGTTTCTGTCATTAGGTAGGTACCTGATTAAATGTACTTTAAAAATTTGTCGTATTTTATTTCCTCGGAAATATTGCAAACTAATTAAAATTCACGCTGTTTATTCTTAAAATATTCTCACTTTTCAGGTAAGATCATACAAATAAAAGGAAGAACATTACTCCTGTACCAGAACTATACTTTTTCGAAACACAGCTCATCTACCCGTCACAGGTACTGTTCGCAAAGGAAGAGTCAAAAATGTGCAGCCAAGCTGATCCTGAACGAAGATGGGACTCTTGCAGTACCATCTACTCCCCATAATCACCCACCTCCTGTAATAATAGAGTCCGGTGGGAGATACTTTAAAATAGGATAAATGATAACCGGAGCAGGTGGCGTTCCGTAGTTTCTGCCTACCGCAATGTGAAAAAAGAGTGAGATTTATGTACGAGTATGTATGTATAAATGATAAAAAGTGAGCTGTGGATCGGTGTCATAATGCTGCGTTAAGGTAGACTTCTGAGCAAAGTGGACTACCATATGTACGGCGATGCGCCATCGGTACATGGTGGATATCCCACTCATACGCACAAAACATTTTGGGGACACTTTTATCATGCGTACAGCTAAGGAGTGGAATTCCCTGCCGGAGTCTGTGTTTCCTGATTGCGACAATCTAGGGCTCTTTAAGTCAAGAGTGAATAGGTTTTTTCTAGGCAAGCGTGATTCACCGTCAACCACATCATCGCTTACCATCAGGTGAGATAGTGGTCAAGCGCAAGCCTAGAGAAAATAAAAAGTGACTCCTGCGTCACTGACGCGGTGATAGAGCAATAGTATTATGCACTATGGAAATGTCTGAGGCGGGCAACAGTGGGTCAGTGCGCTCGAAAGGTGTCCCATAAAATACCACCAATCGATGCGTTAGTGTCCGAGGCCACTTTGCTCCAAAGTCTATAAGAGCGTGCGTGCATTGAAACCCACCGCCCGTTCAGCAGAAGTCGTATCCGTTGGTACAATAATTGCTGTATGGCGTTCCAAACGAGGCTAATGGCCGATTTCTGAATTGAGTATTTAATGTTAAGAACCACTCAAACCATACTTAAATGCCAAATTTTCAAGCTTAAGTAGAGATTGATAAATACTCAACTTCATATATTTAAATCAGAAATAGGGGTTTACCTAATGCCAGGTGCAGACTGGTGAAACGTAGTAATATTAAATTATTGTAAGTTAACTGTAACTTTGCACTCTTCGTTTCTCTCTGCATCTTATTGTTTTTAGTTACCTACAGCTCTGCTGGCAGTTTCTTTAGCAAACATAGATTTCTATCTGGGGTATATTATTGTGAGTTCCTAGAAAAAAGCGTGAGTTTATATGAATTTAAATTGTACCTGCTTGTATAGGTATAAATAACAAATATATTAAAATTAAACATACCAGCTTGTTATTTTAATTACCTGTCACCAAAAACTTACCAAATCCATTCTGCCGGAAAACGAGATTAACTTACTTTAAATTCTGCTTAAATTGTATGTAGAATAATATTATCTAGTGATCGCAAGCACTGTGGCTGTACCTGAGGTTCTGTGTGTGTGTTCGAATTCTAGGACGGGCAAAGTGTTTCGGTTTATTTATAAAATAGTACAGCCACATCACATGCATTAAAAATCGACAAAACAATCTTAACAAGTATATGACCTGACAAGCACATGACAAGTACGGCGTACATAGCACTCGTTGTAACATTGCCACCTTGACTTTAAACTATACAAATAAACTTTTAAATTTTTTTTTAGAAATTTAAATATATATCAAAATCAGTATAATAGTGAAAATAGATTAAAAGAACACTCTTGGTCAAATACACAATAAATTAAATTAAAAGTGTTAACGGTCTGCTGGAAAAACTTAGTCAATATGTGAACAATGGTGACTACCATGCTCCATGCAAGGCTTGCAGGCTTGCATGAGGCATGGTACCTAACTGGTGAAATGTGGGTTAGTTAGGTAGGTAGGTATGGTATATATACCTCTCAGTCTAATCATTAGTAGAAAACGATGCGATTTTTTGTTATGCTTTTTATTAAAAGTAATTATACTCGTATTTTCAGAACAATTCTACGAAGCTATTGAAATCAATAATAAAAGGATGCTATTATACAAAAACTTCACATTTTCGCGACAAGGAGCGTCGTATTGTAACCAGTATTGCTCACAGAAACTCAGCAGAGATTGTAAAGCAAGACTCAAGCTGCACAAGGATGGAAGTCTTGCAGCTGTTTACAACATCCACACTCATCCACCACCACAACTATTTAGGGGAGCTACTGGTCAATATTTTAGGATAAATAAATAACAGAAAATAAAAAAAGAAAGAAAAAGTGTTTAACTGTCACAAAACAGGGATTGGAAATAAAAAAAGATAATTAGAAAAATCTAAAAACCCTACTGCTTAAAAAGCGAACTAAAAAGACGTAAACAAGATGAAAATCATGCTGTGCAGTCGGAGGATACATATTCACGATTTGGCGGACCAAAACCAGATCCCGAACCAGAGACCGTCTTTTTAGTTCGCTTTTTAAGCAGTCGGGTTTTTAGGTTTTTCTAATTATCTTTTTTTATTTACAACTTTTTAGTTCTTTTTTTTAGAATTAGATACATTTAAACATATAAGAGTTATATATTTTTGAAATCACCTCTTAAAACCCTTTACTTTGATACCCCCACGATAGATTTGGTTGAAAGTATCTTCAGTCTTTCTGTAGGTTTTTATTTTTCTTTCTTTAGTCTTTATGTATTATTTATTATTACCCTGTTGTTGGGCCACATACTGCGTCAAAACTATCTAAGGTTTAAATCACCGTCGACTTGAAAAGAAGAAGAAGCCTGTTTCTTACGGCAAATGCATCTCTGCCCTCAAACGGAGATGACTGCTCGCTTTCCACGCACCAACAGCTAGCAGGCGACCAGCTGTCCACGCGCCGACCGCTTTCGCTTTCTATTTACGACAAGCTAGCAACGTGCTCCAAGCGAGTAGTCTGTGGACGTACAGCGCGCGGACCGCCCGCTTAAAGCGCGTCGTAAGCATGCGGCAAGCGAGATGTCAACTATCGAGTGATACGATGGTAGGTGTCGTATATGTCGGCTACGACCTTAACTCGTCACGCCATCTCCTTTTGGGTCTATTGCGTCGCCGGTTCGTGCTTTTCGGTCCTCGAGATATATATTTTGTGTCCAGACTGTCTCTTTCCATTCTAGATTGTCTGGAAGAGATCGCGGAACGCGATAAGGCCTTTAAGGGTTTTAAGATTTCTTTTTGAATTATTCTTATCTTGGTGTCCAATAAAAAAAAAAGGAAAAAAAATGTTAAATTTAATTACTATGCAATAGCAAGATTTGGATATAATTGTTAATGTTTATAGCTTAGAAACAAATAATTAAAGGTAATTATGATAATATTGTGGAGTAGCTATCTGTGTGTATCTGTTGCCGAAAATAAACAGTTGGTATGTTAACTTGGTGTTTTTTATGCTTCCGAAAATATTCTTTAAATAGAGTATTTTAATGATATTTATAATACTTACTCTATCAATTATAACTTGATCTCTTTGATTGAAAAGAATGGATGTACCATTCTTTTCAATCAAAGACATTATTTATTCGAAAATAAACGATTAAAAAAGAAATCAGCTGTTCTGCACATTCTTCAACTCAAAAAAATGTTGGGAGCTGGAGATTTTTTTTACTATTAATAATAGTGAATTGATATTTGTTTAATACTTAAAAAAAAGTTGGATGGTGGTTTAAATCTGGTATACCGGGTGTAACGGAAATGGGTAGTCATATTTTAGAAACTACTTCTGCCCAAATTACTTACTTTCGTCAAGGAAGTCATAGTCAATTACTTAAAAACAAATGGCCATCTGACCCAAATTGGTATGATAGTTACTTTTTAGGGTTCCGTACCTCAAAAGGTAAAAAGGTAAGGAACCCTTATAGGATCACTTTCTTGTCTGTCTGTCCGTGAATCACCATCGATTTTCTCAGGAACTGGTGGACCTAGCAAGTTGAAATTTATACCAGGTACTGAGGTATATAGTCCCTATTGGGTGTATAAAAATCAGGTCCTGAGTCAATGCGATAAAAAGATATGGCCAAATTTAAATTCTCGCGAAAATTTGTAAGCATCAAAATTTACCTTAATTTTTATTTTTTGGAATTTTCCTTTTATTTGTGCTGTAAGTCCTTGATTTTAACCAAAATTTACAATTTTAGGTCAACCGGAAGTACCCTATAGGTTTTGGGGCGAAAACCTATAATAGTAGTTCCCGTTGACCTAGTTATCTAATTATGTTGGTGAATGTAGCTGTTTGTACGGAACCTTCGGTGTGCGAGCCCGACTCGCACATGGCTGGTTTGTTTTTGAGAGTTAGCTATGGCTTCCTTGAAGCATGATTCATTTTTTAAGTAGAAGAAAATATGGCTACCCATTTCCCATAGGTACTAGTAGTAGAGAAACCTCCTCTAAATTATTATGTAATGCAACGACATCAGTTGTTGTTACAAATTACATTATTTACTAGTGCTTTCCTTTTTAAAACAGACTCAATTTTTGGCGGACACTGGCCTGAGCCGATTCCATGCACCAAAAAACAAGGTCGACGGGAAACAAGATATAGGTGCAAGGGTTGTGAAAAAAATACTCCTCTTTGCCCCGTCTGCTTTGAAGAGTGGCATGCTATAGATAGAGGATGCAGAAGAAAAATAAAATTGTGTTTCTTCTACTTTATGTTTCTTAATGTAGTTTTGTTCAAGTTCTATCTATCTCTATATAGCGGACCAAGAGACTTATCGGCAATGAGGCACTGGTCAAATCAAAGCTCCAGAGCCTTGAACATCGTCGCCGAGTTGCCAGCTTGTCTGTTTTTTATCGGTTACATTTCGGGGAGTGTGCGATGAAATTGCATGATTTAATTCCGCCCAGCCCGTTCCATCATCGGACAACTAGATACACGGCGATGCGTCATCGGTACATGGTGGACATCCCACCCATACGTACAAAACGTTTTGGGGACACTTTTATTATGCGTACAGCTAAGGAGTGGAATTCCCTGCCGGAGTCTGTGTTTCCCGATAGCTACAATCTAGGGGTCTTTAAGTCAAGAGTGAATAGGTTACTTCTAGGCAAGCGTGCTTCACCGTCGACCACATCATCGCTTAACATCAGGTGAGATAGTGGTCAAGCGCGAGCCTATTGACAATAAAAAAAGTTCTTTTTTAACATTTAAAAATATAAAATAATATATATGCATATAAATAAATTAAAAAAATAACCTTCAAAGAGACCGAGGTGAGTTTCTAATTCAAGTCTAATGATTAAAGGTACAAGTTTCATTCACCATGACCACGACTATGATGGAACAAAGTATTCTAGAAAGGTGAGACTGTTGCAAGCTAAGTTAATGAGAAAGAGGATCTATTGAGTTTTTGTGGCTAAGGCCAAGTCATCTAAATTGAGATTTCGACTGAATACTACAGTTGTATGTGACTGAGGTGGCGCCTAAACCCGTTTTTGCCTGGTAGCCATTTTTCCTAAATCAGCATAGCGCATTGCAATCGATTAGCGCAGCGTGGCGTTTCTTAATCTGTCAGCTCTTTTTATGCCCAGAATCCTGCGCTCCAATATTATGAGCCTATTGTATCCCACTGCAGAGCAAAGACGTACCTACCATTTTCTGTATTTTTTCACATTGATCAATCCTTTAGATAGGAATCTAACTCTTCATGGCATCCATCTCCTTCTGAGCCTGCCGCGTCACGGGTTCTTGTTTTCGGTATCCAATCAGGGCTGCTTTTGGCAGATGTGGTCTGTGGATGTGATGCCTACACCTGCGGTTTGTCTTTTAGAACGAAGTATACTGTTCCGTGTACGATCTGAGATTTATATCCGAAAATAATTCGTGCTATGTTCTATCCTTCCCGTATTGTTACCTACTCAAAGTTACAACAAAGGCTGTGTTATATACCTACTGTATTATGTACAACCAGATTATTACCATCCAATTTTTCACCAGGAATTAGGTATTAGTCATAGACAATATTTATGAGAAAATAAACTCATAAGAAATTAGCTGTTCCGTACATTATTCAAATCAACAAAATGTAGGGAGCAGTGTTTTTCATTGATACCTAATATCGAAAAAAATAGGATGGTGATAGTAAAAATCAGGCAATCAAAAATATTTTCTATCATATAAATAATTTTTCGTATGTTTGTCCTCTATGCGTTCTTAAACCACTGATCCGATTGTGATGAAACATTGGTGGTTTGTTTTGTGTACGTCTCTTGAAAGTCTAATACAAGTCAAGAGACGTAAAAAACCCCTAAAAATCTAATTAAACACACTTTAGGGTTCCATACACAAAAGGTAAAAACGGGACCCTATTACTAAGACTCCACTGTCCGTCTGTCTGTCTGTCACCAGGCTGTATCTTAGGAACCGTGATAGCTAGACAGTTGGAATTTTCACAGATGATGTATTTCTGTTGCCGCTATAACACAGAAAAAAAATTGAGTGGGGCTGCCATATAACAAACGTGATTTTTTCGTGACAATGGCACAGAACCCTTCGTGCGCGAGTCCGACTCGCAATTGGTCGATTTTTTTTACTTTTCGTGGCATTTCAACGCCACTCTGTTTACCTACAGCTAGTATGTGGATAAGTAAGCTAGGAGGATTATCGAGCTAAACTGCCATGTAAGAGGAAAATAAATTTATTTTTGTATTAATATTACTTGCTTCCTTCTTAAAGAAGCATAAGTATCTAATATAATAAAGATACCTATCTTAACCCGTCTATTAATTGAACCTTCAATCAAAGAGACGGCTTGGGATGTATTTCTAATTCAAGTCTAATGATTGCAGGTAAGAGTTCCACTCACCAAGATCACAACTATGACGACACTTGGGAAGAGTATAGGAGAAGAGAGAAGATGGAAGAGCTGGCTGGTCTGGCGATGCGACAGAAGCTCGTTGATTTTTTGTGGGCAAACCGGCAAAAAGATGGCTGATAGGGATGTTAACTCAATTTTAATAAAACATAATTTTTATGTATAGTCTTAGTTGATATGATAGAGATACTACAAAACATACTAATCCTTTTTTTAATAAATTAGTATTTAATAAATAAAACTGCCCAGAAGCGTGCGATAGTGTCCTCTCGCGTCGTGTTCTTCGTTATGGAGGGACATGATTCCCTTGTCAAAGTGCATACAACTTTTCCAATTACACCTTTGAATTTACGCCCAAGTGGTGTGACAACGAACTCCAATTGTAGTATATGACGTCACTTCGGTGATCACGTGACAAGTATTGGCATTTCGGAGCAAATTTGAAACAGAATTTAATATATCTATATGGTTTTAAAAGTTTTAATCGTAATTAGAAAAATAATACTAGATATTTGGGGCTAAATTAATTTACTAGTAACACATTACTGCAACATTGTGACTGCGATTTTTTTAACTAATTTATGTGCTTCATCCAATTCCTGCTTGACATAGTGTTTACTAAATTTTAAGTAAATAATAAACATTTGAATAAAAAAATGCTCTTTTTACGATATCTTGATTTAAATCCTTGTACTCATTTTAGTTGTACTTTCCTGTTTACAGAAGCTATAGGTATAGCTTCTGTAAACAGGAAAGGGAAAAGAATTAAGAGGGTAGGTACCCTCTTAATTCTTGAGTTATCTGACGTAGGTTCTTGAAAACTTATTAATTTCTTATCTGCGTAATAGCAAACTCAAAGGTTTTATATATAACTAGCTGTTGCCCGAATCTTCGTCCGCGTCAAACCCATAAAGTAATGAAGGTTTTTTTTTGCCAAAATAAAAGTATACTCCCTTGTCTATGTTACTCCTTATAATTTCAGCTATCTAACAGTGAAAGTCCCGTCAAAATCGGTCCAGCCGTTTTGGAATTTACCTGGAACAAACAGACAGACAGACAAAAAATGCTATTAGTACCGTATATACTTTCACATGCATTCAATAAAACGTTGTTATTTTGATATTACATATAGACACTTCAATTGTATTTGTTTGTATAGATTTGAATTCAACCTATTTTCTTAAAATACTGTTTATTTTACGAAAATAGGTTGAATTCAAATCTCACAAGTACAAATATTTTAAGTGTCCTAAATGGGAACCTATCTATTGCCTTACCCAAGTGTCCTAAGAAGAACCTTTTGTCAGAAAAAATATATTTCCTTACTAACCTTATTTATTTATAGTTATGTGTACATAAATAAATAAGGTTAGTACCTGAGAAAAAGGTTTTTTCACTTAAAGAAAACAGTTAAAAGAGAAAGTACATATTTAAATAGAAGAGAACAAAACTGCTTCTTTCTAGAGCAATTTCTTCCAGCAGACCTGCTTTTGGAGACTTATATAAGAAACAAACACTTTTTATAAGTACAGGATAAGGCAATATTCTATAAATTAATACGAACATATTACTTAAAATTACAATAATAGCCTAAATAATTATTTATTTCTTTGGCACTACAGCCCTTTGTGGGTCTTGGCCTCCTCAACGATTTTCTTCCATTTCGTTCTGTCACTGTCACCTCAAATTTTCCTCAAATAAGGTGTTTTCTGATTCGGACGACCTAAATATACCTACACTATATTAAAGATCCTTTCTTTAACATTTCAGATAACTACGAAACCATCAACGTAAGAGGAAGATTGATAACTTTGTACCAAGGCTACTTTTTTTGCCAACAGGGTAGGCCTGATCGCAATCAATATTGCTCGAAAAAGAAAACTTTAGACTGCCGAGCTAAATTGACCTTTAAGAAAGATGGTACCATTGATACCCATCGGAATTGTCATAATCATCCACCGCCGAAGATTTACAGGAAATCCGATGGTACCTTTTACGTAATATAATATTAGCTTGCTTGGAAATCTGCCTCAATTTTGAAGTGACATGACATTCGATAAAAGAACGAGAATAGAGAGTGAAAATTCAAGGATGAGTCACGTTTTGGCAGATTTCGTTACATAGAATAGAATTGAATTTATTTATCCATCTTAGATACAGTACACAAGTAGTAAACATTAAAACATGGTTATAACTAGTGTACTTATATAGTTTCTAAGTTCTTAATGCACACTCACTAATTTTATAAGGCACACTTGCGCTAATACAAAGTAAAATTATTAAGTATGACAAAATTACATTGCAACTATAAATCATAAATCTGATTGATACATAGATGTTCTTTTTTACATAATAAAGTCCTCCATATTCTACCGTCGCATGGGCATGCAAATAATATTCAATTCTAGAATAAAATCAAATTAAAAAAATACAATACGAATAAAGATAAATGTCAAATCATAAGAAATTATAAATGTCAAATTTAGTTAAATAAATGTTATGTATAAATGTCAAATTTAGTTAAATAAATGTTATGTATAAATGTCAAATTTAGTTAAATAAATGTTATGAAATGTCGGACTGGTTGCGCTAGTGAAGTTACTATGTAAATAAACTTCCTTACTAATAACTTAAACTAATGATAACTGTCCATTGACGGTATACATAAATAAAGTTCTTTACCTTTCATGAAAGAGAAGAACGATCCTCCTTCCTGCTCCCACACTAAATCTGTCTTATTCATGTTTTTTAAAGTCACAGTACTGATACGAGCTCATCCTCCTTATCTTTTTATGAATCTGGCAATTGATTTATTTATTCATTAATGTACACACAAAACACTTAAAAGAGAAAATACATGTAAAGATAGAAAAGCACAAAGGTGCTGCTTATTTCTAAAGAAATTTCTTCCAGCAGACCTGCGACAGGAGAGTTGGATAAGAAACATAAACACAGTGTGTAGAAGTAATAGGAAAGGTAATAGACTCTAATACAAACACAGTATATAAAAAAAAATATTACAATAAGTGCATAAACATTATTATATATAAAAATAAATACATAACTACTATAAAATAAATAAATACCTATAATATATAAGATCACGGGATAGATGAAAGATAGTGTTCTTTGACTTGGTTAATTGTTTTTAAAGTTGATCATATTTAGAACGCGATTAAATATTTGTAGATATTTTGTTTCGGATTTTTTGTGATTTCTGTAAAAGCCATCATAGCGAGAACACATGCAAATACAAAAAAAACAAAAATGATTTTCCTCTATCATTTACCTCATATATAAGAAACCCCTTTACAGTACTATCACGTGGTATATTTTTTGTAAATCTTGTCATGATTTGTTATTCCTAGTTATCTGCGAAATATGATATCTTAGGCCGATATTCCGGCAGCATTGACTCATGCTCAACTCAAGACAGTTGTAATTAGTTGGTTTGTATTTTTTACCCGATTACGGCGAAGCCAAAAGGAAGGGTTATGATGTTAGCAGTCTATATATGTATGTTTGTATTTACACATATGTCTCCGTAGCGCCTAAACTATTCATCCGATTTTGATGAATAAGGTATTAATCAATTTGTTATTATAGCCCGGGTGACTTAGGATAAAAAAAACATTAACGTGCTCAAGTCCAAGATCCCAGACGCCCCAAACGTTACCGAAATCTTTCAACACAAAATCAGTGGCATTAAGTATGTAGTGTTAGTATTTACTTTGACTGTACACATACTTGCTAAATTGAACTTTTATTTTCTTTATTTACACCTATTAATGAAACTGTGATCAAATTTCAGTCTTACGAGTAAGATCTCACTCAAGGTGGCAACCAACTCTGAGACTATTGTATTTACTAATTAAGCGTTGAATATTATTAATTGGCCGTCGCCATTCAAAGTACATACTAAAACTACTCAATACCTACCACACATTTTGTGTAGCATAATTCAGTAACGTCTTGGGCATCTGCGATCTTGCTCTTTTGAATACACACATAATTATGTCAAGGTGCAGAATTATATGCTAAACTCGAGAGTTGGGATTGGTTGTCAGTTGATTGAAAGGTGTGGCCAATTTTGAGTTTGAGTTGAGCATGAGTATCTGAAATACGGGCCTTTCGGGACATGGTGTACTCAACATTTTCTCGTATGATTTAAGTAAATCATTCAAAAAATTGTATTATAATTTAACTCGCAACTAAGATAATACCTCAAAAATTGCCAAAAATAATTAATCGTTATTAATCAATTAGTAAATATTTAACGCATAACATAACAAAAACGCCTAATTTTTATCATGAATTGAAATAAGTTTTTCCAATAAAAAAACTTTTTTAAACAAGCTTTTAGCTTACCCTGCATTGTCATCTAAACCAAACGTGTATGCAAAATTTCATCGTAATAGGTTGAGAATAACTGCTTTAAAATTCAGTTGCAAGATTTGACCCGGACACACATACATACATACATTGCAAGTTAATAAAAATCTGTAAAAATGTGTGTGGTCGGGGAACCCGGAACGAAGTCGTTCATGCCTTTTTTGACTTGTTTAGATTTCAAATAAAATTTGTTAGTTATTGTAAATCTATTTTATTTTACGAGAATGTACTATGAACATACGAGATTAACACAAAATACACATTTAACTCATACATGATATAAACAAGCATTGCGTCTAGCGCTTGAAGATAATATCCGAACTACACCGAATGAAAACGTCAAGTTACGTGATGATTTCTACCAGGCAACCCCTACTGCAAGCTGCGTTAAGGAACGTTGTTCCAAATCTTATTAACCGACTTCAAAAAAAGGAGGAGGTTCTCAATTCGTCGCAATCATTTTTCTTTTTTTTATGTATGTTCCCCGGTTATTCAAAGACGCCTGGATCGATTTGGAAAATTCTCCTTTTGTTTGAAAAGGTATACTTCCCAGGTGGTCGTTAACTAATAAAAATACAGAAAATAAATGATGTGGTCAAGTGGACTTGCGGGTCCAGTACCGAGCGGATCCAGCTGACCAAAGATTCATAGTCATCAGGTCAGGATGACTATGATGAAGCAAATACTTATAAAGAAATGGTACTGATAAAAATGGTACTATCGAACTGATATGATGATAAAGCCGGAAGGTAAGCACTGGAACTCCGAAATAAAACAATGTATCCTAGCCGTGTTTGGGCTTATTGGCATCTTCATGAGATTTACTTTGGCTATAAATGATTTTCATGGTAATTAGAGGTACCTACCAAAACTAAAAAGAGATAAATAAAAAACTTAAAAATAAATAAACTGACTTCCAATACAAAACACTACAAAGCGATAAATAACTTTCTTTTCCGAAGTCGGTGTCGGAAAAGGTAAAACAATAGGGTACCAAAGACACTGACTTCGAAAACGAAAGTAATTTTTTGCTTTGTAGTGTTATGTTTCGGAGGTCGGCTTGTTTTTTATTTGTTTCAATGGTTCTAATTGTAAATACCATTAATAAAAATTAATTTAAAACTGAACCGTTCTTTAACATTTCAGATAAATACGAATTCATCAAAGTAAAGGGACGATCTGTAATTTTGTACAAAAATTACACTTACTCACAAAAGGGTAGATCCGCTCGCAATCAGTACTGTTCAAAAAAGGCCAACTTAGATTGTCAGGCTAAATTGACCTTGAAGGATGATGGTACAGTTGCAGCCTACAGAGATTGCCACAATCACCCGCCACCCAACGTTTACAGGGCTCCCGATGGAACCTGTTACTTATTTAATTAAAGATAAAAATGCTTGGCTTAATGCCATACCGCGGTCCCACGGCCAGTCACCTCCCAGTCACCACCGGCCAGCCTGTAGCGACCCATGCCGTGTGTTCCCACGGTGCGAGTTGGCCTGGTGTCAGTTTATATCAGTTATAATTACGTAACTTGAAAATATGTTTTTAGTTTACAGAGATATTTGGTCTCAAATGTAAGGTATAGACGAAGAGCCATTTTGTCCGTTTTAGTTCCCACAGCCTGTTCGCCTGTCCTGGCGTGATCTGGCCTGTGACAAATCTGGCCGTGGGACCGTGGCATTAGGAGTTCGAATTAGGACAATTGGCTTTCTGATCCAGCTCAACAATCGCATTTGAAGATATTGTTGGACCTCCTAAAGTTTTTAGTTGTTTTTTGCAATCGGATTATTTGTTTTTTTTTATGAAGCAATAAAATAATATTATATGTGTTATTTATCATGTTGATGTAATAAATTCTGTAAAGCAACGACATTTTTTGTACTAAATATTGAAAGCATTAAAATATCAACCAAAAAGCGCTCTCATTCTGCACGTATATATATATTTTTTCCTTATATATGTATGTGCATTTACAAAAACGCTTGCTTATAACTTCTTTTAATTTTAACTTCAAAAAGACTTGAGGAGTGATTCTAATTTAATCTTTGCAGTTTCAGTACCAAAGCCTGTTAATCCTTTACCAGCTGACAGTAAAGAAAAGGCCCAAGTTGAAGAATATCTTAGTGCAGTTTCAAAACTACACGCATGCTTGCTTTCTCTGCAGAACAAGGGAGTAATACCAACGCCTGTAATTCCTATACCAACTGGGAGTAAAGAAAAGGCCCAAGTTGAAGAATATTGTAGTGGAGCTCGGAGTGTTCCGAAACATCCCGCGCGCGGGCGTCTTCTACCAATACAGAAAAAGGAAATAATCCCAACGCCTGTAGTTCCTATACCATCCGGGAGTAAAGAAAAGGTCCAAGTTGAAGAAGACTTCATTGAAGTTCCGAAACGGGCTGCGCGCATGCTTTCTCTGCCAATACAGAAGAAGGAAATAATTCCAAAGCCTGTAATTCCAATAGTTTCTGGGACTAAAGAAAATGCCAATGATGAAGAAGACTTTAGTGAAATTCTGAAACAGTCCGCGCGCGTGCGTTCTCTACCAATACAGAACAAGCAAATAATCCCAAAGCCTGTAACTCCAATACCATCTGGGAGTAAAGAAAAGGTCCAAGTCGAAGAATATTGTAGTGCAGCTCGGGTTGTTCCAAGACTGCGCACGCGTTTGCTTTCTCTGCCAACACAGAACAGGGAAATAATCCAAACACCTGTAATTCCTTTACCACCTGAGATTAAAGAAAAGGCCCAAGTTGAAGAATATTGTAGTGAGAAGAAAATGCGACCACACGTGCGTCCTCTGCCGATGGAAAACAAGGAAATAATCCAAGTCGACGAATTCAGGTTTACAAAGATAAAAGGAGACTCTTTGACATACTACTGCTCGGGGAAAGACAGGTGTCGATGTAAGGCAACTCTTAGTCTGGATGAGCATAACTATGTAGTCTCCGTGGACCTAAGTCACACTCATCCTCCACCACCTCCTCTGCCAATGTATCTGGATCTTAATAAGAAAATACTGAAGACCAACAGTGTAAGCCTGCTAAATGCTTCGCTATCAAACCCGAATAATTTCTGTCTTTAAAAAAAAAGTGTAGAAGAACTGAGACGAGTCGAAATAAAAATCTAAAAAGTACATAGCATATTGAATGAAAAGACGCGAGAATTCGACCGAATGCAGTCGTCTTTTTTATCTCAATAAAAATATAAGCTTTGCTACATTGTGCACTGACTCTAACTCTGGCAGAATTACTTAATTACGAGTAGGTACGGAATAAAGAAAAAAACAGGAACCCAAATTTAATCATAGTCATTGTTAAGTAAAACATGCATATCTATATTAAATTGATCTACACAGTAGAAAAAAAGTAGAAAACCTACACAAAACTACTACTTTTTCAACCTACCTTTGGTTAAAAAAGTAAAAAACTAAATTTTTGTACAGAAGTATTTTAGACTGGATTTCATAATAATACTAGTATTATAAAAAGTTTTCTTTATAAAGTTTAAAATAAAGCGTTTAATCTAAAACTTATATTTTTTTGGTGTTTTTGCTTAAAAGTCGCTGTAAGACGCAAAGTAAAAATAAATGTACTACACTTTTATAATTAATAAAGTCTACTCGTATCGAATAATAATGCATTGTAACCATTCATAAAAGTATAAATTTCTAGTATTTTCTGTCATATATGTATAAATTGTCTGAACTGCTTGTCACAAAGTAAACTGATTAGCAATTAGTTCATTCAAGTGCGAGTTTCTGAAATGAATAATTGTTTGATAAGTTCTTTAAACCAATTGGTTTAAAGAACTTGTCAAACACATGACTTCATTTTTAGGGTTCCGCATCCAAGGGGTAAAAACGGGTATTACTAAGACTCCGCGGTCCGTCTTTCTGTCTATCTGTCTGTCACCAGGCTGTATCTTATGAACCGTGATAGCTTTCTCAGATGATGTATTTCTGTTGCCGCTTTACCAACAAATATTAAAAACAGAATAAAATGAATGTTTAAGTAGAGCTGCAATCTACAACAAACGTGATTGTTATGCCTTTTTTTGCGATAATGGTACGGAACCCTTCGTTCCCGAATCCGGCTCGCATTTGGCCGGTTTTTTTTTTTGTATTTTAATGTCAACAATTCTTATTAAGTAATCATTTATAAAATTCTTTTCTCTTGTGACTAATTGTAGATTCTTTTTCTAAAATGTACCCATAAGTTTAACTCATTCAATAAAATAATAATACTCAGAATTATGTACCCAATGTGTCACACTTACACTAAATATTACTCGTATAATAATGACGTATTGTAATCATTTATAAAATATGAATTTGTGGTATTTTCTGTCCTATTCATAAAAAATAAAACTAAACGATACGGCACCTGTTAAGTACCTGATTTGCAAAATTCTCTTTTCTATCTCCCTCCTCTTTGCATCGTGTACCTCATTACTGAGGGTTGTGATGCCCTGGTCTTCGTGGAAGCAACTTCTCCTTCACCAACTTGCGTCATCTGCTTTTACTATAGGAAAGTTTAAAACTAAATGTTTAATTTCAAAATGATTTTCTGTAATTTTGCTTAGAAGTCCCGGAAAGACGCCGGTACAAATCTTAATCTTTTCAATGCTGAAAAATATTATTAAGGAGTTATTTATTAGATTTTTTCTCTTGTGACTAAATACCAATTTATGTAACTAAATGTATCCTTATGAGATTATGTGTACTTAATAGTCCTTAATAGCTTAATACGAGTACCCTTTCTTTAATAGTATTTTTCGTACATATTCTTGTGAGTAGGTAGTTTGTAGATTAATGTATCTAAATGTTAATTGTTAAATGTTTGTAAATTAATGTACCCATATGTATAATAGATTATACATATGGGTATCGTACCGTATCCCATTATGTATCCCCCTTTTATATAGTCGCGTAAAAGTTTATAAAAATATGAAATTGTAGAATTATCTGTCCTATTCATAAAAATCTCTGAACTGCTTAGATCATGTTAAGCATCTGGTTAGCATAATTCTCTTCAGGACCGGTATTTGAAACTTTTCAAACCTTCCGTTAATGCCAATGCTTGACAGGTTTTTAACAAATATTCAACTTAAAATTCAGATAGTGGAGAATTTCCACTAAGAATCATTCATTTTAAAATTCAATATATTCCCTATCTTTTGAATTTGCATTAAGAATCAGCTCGACATGTACTAAAGAGTTAAAAATGTTTTATGCATAAGACTGTTGATGTATTTTAACCGCAATATCAATGTTAGATCAGTATTATGACTAATTAAATGGGCGTATGACTTGAAAATTTTCTTATAATATCCGTATCTGGCTGAATACGTTGACACGTCGACATGCACCTACGATTTTTCACAATCAAATTGGTTTGGTGTCGACTAATTTAGTGGGTTAACGTCAGTGGGCAAGAAAGGCATTCGAAGTCATGTACTTATCTTTTTTCCAGGCTGCAGGATTGTCAAGTCAGCGCGGGGCTGCCAACTGCTGTTGTTTGACAACCACACGTTCTCACGAAACAACAAAAGCTCATACGTCTGGTATTGTTCGAGTAGACTATCAAAGAAATGTCATGCTAGACTAATTTATAAAATGGACAGCGTAATTATACCTCATAATCTTGAACACAATCACCCTTCACCTAAGTTTTATTGATAATTGTAACGTCGCGTCTTACATCTGTTTATTTATTTATATATACTTTATTGTACACCAAGATAAAAACAATAATACATACGGCAACCTTAAAATAAAGACAAACATACAATAGGCGGCCTTAACGCGCGTTTATCGAAGAAAGGTCAGAAAGAGTGGTGTACAATAAAGAATTAAGACCAGAAAGGTCAGGTGCGCAGTAGTCGTAACCAGCGGCGTGTAGTGTGATTAGGACACTTTTCTCGTTGACAGCGATGGGGACGAATTATTTTGTTGCAAAGTTGAATAACTAAAAAAAAACGATTCACAATTAAAATAAATAAGTAGTTTCCAGCGAATTTATTGTTTTAATTTCTTAGTTACCCTCTTCTTAAGAACTCAATAAAATGCCACGGAAATCCATCGAGTACGTGTTACTTAGTCAGTCTTGCTTTTTTAACCGATGTCCCAAAAAGGAGGAGGTTATCAATTCGACTGTATTTTTTTATGTGTGTTATCTCAGAACTTTTTACTGGGAGAACCGATATTAATGATTTTTATTTGAAAGCTGGTGCTTGTCGTGGGGTTCAATTTGTTTTTTTTTTTTTATCAAGATCTGATAAAGAACTTCGGAGATGTACAACAGAATTCTTCAATAAATAACGGCAAATTACGGTATAGCTGCAATCGCGTTTCTGTTCATTGTTTACACCATTTTCATTACATAACATCTAATTGGTTCTAAAGAGGTACGCAGGTGTGAACAGTTCACGCTGGTATACTCTCATTCCACCGGTTTTATTTAAATTTCATGTTATTAAGTTAATCTATTCTGGTTGCAGTTTGGGCATTATAGGTACCCAGCCTATAGAACTGGTACATTATTTACAACAACTAAAAAGCAAAAAAAATATACAAAAAATACAACCGACTTTCAAATAAAAACACTACAAAGTGAAAAATAACCTCAATATCGGAAGTCGGTCTCAAAAAAAAAAGAACTAGTCAAGTAAAAACTAGCCTAACAAGACGAACGAGTCAAGACGGTTTTGGTCTGGTATGTATATCGATGGTATTCCACGTCCAAGCGCGTACCTTCTCAAAGAAAGTCAGTAGCGCCCTACTGTTACTGACTATCAGGCTCTGCAGAGTAGTAGAGAGACAGATGTTGTCTGTAACTCCTATGAATTTGGGAGATAAATGCATGATGACCACTAGTATGTATCTTTTAATACCTTTCTTTCCAGCCAGAATAGAGTCATCTTCGCGAGGGACCCGATTGCTGATGTTCCAGAACCACATGTTCTCAAGACCTAATAAGACGTCTGGAGTTGTTCCAGTCGAATTCAAAGCAATTTCTAGCTAAAGTGACTTATAAACGAGACTTAGTATTTCCTCATGATTTTGAACACAGTTATTCTCCGCCTTTATCGTGAATGATTATGATAATATGATTAGGAGAATATAATCAGAGTCTTAATTAAATGAACTATCGGATCCCTCCGCAGGATACGGGATCAACGACTGCTTATACTGTTACTGTACTTGATTGTTTTTTATCGTTTGCGTATCTCTCTTTATACAGATACAGATATAATAAGCAGTAGGCAGAAGATAAAAACACCAAAAACCACCACACCATAAAAATACCATTAAAACACTCGTGTGATACTGTTATCATGATTTAATAACCCTAATTATATGACCGTTGCTAACTACTATTATCTTTTGTTCCTTTAGGGACTATTCTTTACTTCTTTATTTATTTCTCTTATCTTTATAACAAAGGAAATACTATTATTCTATGAAAATAAAATTGTGACCTAACTGTATTATAACTCACTACCTGCGTCTGTGATTCCGAACGCATTCAACCCGAATCTCTTCAAAGTTAGAGTGAACAGGCTTCTTCTGGGTAAGCTCGCTCCATCGTCGACTTCGTCACTGTCACCTCTGACCTACACAAGAGTCAAGAGAATGCGTATTTTGTTAAATTTATAAATAAATTAAAAAAAAACCGATTTCGTTTTTTTTAACTTTGTTGAAATATTGAATCAGAATATGATTGTCTGTTCTTTTCTACGTATATTCTCTCACATACCCTTAATGCCTTACGTACCTACGTTACCTTGATGTAAAATATTATTTCCGATATATACCAGAGTCAATTCTCAAACAAACAGAATGGACGGTGACGGTGACCCAATTGTTTGATCCGTAATTAATTCAACCGATGGTTGAATATGCTAATCAATGGTTCCGAATTTCGCAAAAAGGTGTTTTTTTATCAATTGTTAGCCTATCAAATGGTCAAATAAGATAGGGAGTTAATTATTTGACCATTTGTTAGACTATAAATTGAATAAGCGCGTTTTAACGCAATTTTAAAACATTGGCCTTAGTAATATACTATTTTTAACACACTGAAAATGATGAACCCCAAAAAATATTTTGCTTTTACACATACTCTTTTAGTGACGCATACGCAAGACGGTGTTGGTCTGGCAGATAAATGCATGATGGCTACTAATATTTCTCTTTACTTTCCTTTTCTTCCAGCCAGAATAGTAACATCTTCGCGAGGAGCCCAGCTGCTGCTATTCCAGAACCATACGTTTTCAAGAACGAATAAGAAATCTTATATCTGGAAGTGTTCAAGTCGCCTATCAAGGGGATGTCCAGCCAGAATGACTTATAAAGCTGACACATTCATTCCTCATGATTATGAACACAATCACCCTCCACCAGAGTTTTGACCGAATGGTCTTCCTGTGTCGTCTTTATCTGTATAGTTATCATGGGACGCCATTTTATTAGGGACCATTCATGATTGCTTCAGACAGTTGTAGAGTTTTAAGAAAAAAATAAGGCCATAATCCTGTCAACTTGAAGCATAAATATTATATCCGAAACATTCAAGGACATATATTTGTTAATAAATCTTAATAACAGACTTCCCAAAAATGAGGAGGTGCTCAATTCGGATGTTTATATTATATATAATTATTTATGTTCGGGCATAACTCCGTCATTAAACAAAATATTTTTTTCTTCGAAAGAAGTTTATTCCGAAATGGTCCCATTTACATTTGGTAAAATTTTGATTTTACCAAAGATGTTTGTTACTTAACGATATTTTAGTACAACTCAACGATAAGTTAGATGAAAATAATTTTTATTTTGCATGTTTTGTCCATGTCTTTGTCGTTATAAATAAATTAAAGAAACATTTTTCTTATTTTATGAATTCCTTGCAGCCAGAATAGTAACATTTTCGCGAGAGACCGGGGTGCTAATGTTTCAGAACTAAACGTTCTTAAGATCAAATAGGAACTCGTACATCTGGAATTGTTCCAGTCGACATTCAAAGAAATTTCCAGCCAAAGTGACTTATAGACTAGACTCAACATTTCTTCATTAATTTGATCACAATCTTCCTCCACCATAACTTAGAATTAGGTAACTTTTATAGAGTTCTAAAAAAATAAATTAGCGGAACGCCGCAGACTGCGGGGTCAAAAACTCTGTATAAAATGGAAGTCGATGCCTTTCGGGACTATTTTAAACTTCTTTACAAAGTAAGTAGGTACCTACTTAACCTTTATTATCTAGCAAATAATTACAAATTTAAAAAAAAATATGTATTTCAGCAATATTATGATTAAAATTCTTAACCTTTTCTTGAGTTTATAAATAAAGTGATAGGGCTTGAGTTTTTTTTATATCCACGTCTTTTAAAACTTTCACGTAAACTAGAAGTCCTTAGATGTTTCTACCTAACACAGTCAATTCTCAGACAGACAGACCGAACAGTTTAGTAATAGAAAATCCTTGTCATGTTGAAAATAATCAACCCAAAAAACTCTTCTTTTTACAAACTCTATTGTGTAAATGCATGATGGCCATTTATTTATTGATTTAGACTTCATGCAGAAAAGGTACAACGGCGGGCTTAATGCCTTAGGCATTCTCTACCAGTCAACCAAGGGTGGTGAAGAGATAACATGGCAGGCCATTAATATTTCTCATTGTTGCAAAAACGGCAAAAAAATCACGTTTGCCGTATGGGAGCCTCACTTAAATATTTATTGTATTCTGATTTTAGTATTTGTTGATATAGCGGCAACAGAAATAACATCATCTGTGAATTTCCACTGTCTAGCTATCACGATTCATGAGATACAGCCTGGTGACAGACAGACAGACTGTACGAGTAACAGGGTTCCGTTTTTACCCTTTGGGTACGGAACTCTAAAAACTACAGAATTTTGGGTCGCGTGATTGTAAAACGAGTGCGCGTTTTGTTCCCTCAAGGTCGTTGGCGACTGTCATCGTCTTAACACATCACTAGCGCTCTCTTCAAAGTTAGAGTGAACAGGCTTCTTCTGGGTATCTCACTCCATCCTCGACTTCATATTTATTTATTTTATTTATTTATTAAACTTTATGTACAAGTACAAAGGCGGACTTTTCTACCAGTCGACCTTAGGGTGGTGCGGAGATAAAATATGGCAGGTGCAACTTAATGAAAAAATAAAAACAAAGTAAAGAAATATAAATACAACAATTTAACATATAGATGTATAAAAATGTATACTTAGATACATACATACATAAAAAAGTATGTTATTGAGAAATCGAATCCAACAAATTAACTCTGTGATGATTCTGCAAACTTCTTGCGAATGTGTTCGCGTGCCTTCAATTTGAAAGACAACCGACTGGTTGCCATCCTGATGTTCTGAGGGAGCGCATTCCAAAGGGAAATCGCCTGGACAATGAAGGAGGAATGGATAAACGCGGAGCGGTGAGAGGGACATTGTAGAAGACGATTATTGGCGGAACGAAGATTTTTACTGTGGGCAGAACAAAGGAATTGGACATGTGAAGTCAGATAAGAAGGAGAAGTGGGTTTATCAATAAAAGAAAACAGGGTAGTCAAGGCCCTCAGCACTCTACGCTGGCGAATCGGTAACCATTTCAAAAGTGATCGATGTGCGGATACATGATCATACTTACGGAGGTTGACAAATCATCAAGACAAATCGAATGCAGTTATTTAGAAGGCGGTCAAGTTTATTGAGTAGATCTGCATTCAGGTCATAGTAGCACACATCACCATAGTAAATTATGGGAAAGATAAGGGACTGTACAAGCATGGCCTTTATGTGAGCTGGGAGAAAGTTCTTCAGTCGATAGAGCGAACGCAACGTTCCGGTGACCTTTTGGCTGACACTCGTTACCTGCTTGCGCCAGTCAAGGCAAGTGTCGACTAGCAGATCAAGATCCTTAACCTCGGAGCTGAACGGTATAGCTACGTTGTTGAATATTATTCTATTATCATTCTGTTGTTATTCATATCTGTCACCTCTGATCTAGACTAGACTCAAGAGCAAACCCATATAAAATAAAAAATAACGCTTTATTATGATCAAAATTCTTTTAAAAGAATGCTTCTTTTGTTAAATTTATAGATAAATTTAAAAAACCTGATTTCTTTATATCTGTAGACATATTGAATCATAATATGATTGTCTGTTAAATTCTACGTATATTCTCTCAATATGTAGATGTTCTTAATGCCTTTCGTACCTACGATACCTTTAAGTAAAATTAATATTGTCCAGATATACCAGAGTCAATTCTCAGACAAATAAAATGGCATAGGCCCAATTTTTTGATCCATAGTTAACTCAGCCAATGGTTGAATATGCTAACCAATGGTTTCAGATATCGCTAAAATGTGTTTTTTCGTCGATTGTTAGTTTATCAAGTGATCAAATAAGATAGATAGCTAATTATTTGACCATTTGTTAGACTATAAATTGTTGAATAGGCGCGTTTTACCGACATTTTATACCATTGGCGAGTATATTTAACCATTGGTTGAGTTAACTAGGGATAAAAAACTGGACCTTAGTAATAGACTATTTTTGGCACACCGAAAATGATGAACACCAAAAAATATTCTACTCTGTCAAAAATTCTATTGGTGACGCATACGCAAGACGGTGTTGGTCTGGTAGATAAATGCATGATGGCAACTAATATTTATCTTTACTTACCTTTTCTTCCAGCCACAATAGTAACATCTTCGCGAGGAGGCCAGCTGCTGCTCTTCCAGAACCATACGTTCTCAAGAACGAATAAGACATCTTATATCTGGAAGTGTTCAAGTCGACTATCAAGGGGATGTCCAGCCAAAGTGACTTATAAAGCTGATACATTAATTCCTCATGGTTATGAACACAATCACCCTCCACCAGGGTTTTGACCCAATGGTCTTCTTGTGTTGACTTTATCTATATTTATTTAGGCATTAGGGACCATTCATGATTTCTACAGAAAATTTAAGAAAAAAATTAGGGAATTCGGATATATTTATGCTTCATGTTGACAGGAAATCTGTCAACATGAATCATAAATATATCCGAAACATTCAATGACAAATATTTGGTAATAAATATTTTTAACCGACTGCCCAAAAAGGAGGAGGTTCTCAATTCGGATGTTGTTCAATACACCTACAACGCCATCTAGCGGCGAATGGCGCAAACATTCTGCGACGTGAACATCGTGTGCTACCTCCCGCTCTTCGGTGGATAGCAGCGTCGTCGCAGCCAACTTCACTCCAATAATTATCGCTAACGGTCTTTGTGTGTCTCAAGCAATTTTATTGTAAATTAATAAAAATATACGTTTATATTTCAAGCAGAACAATAAAAAGACTTCATTGAAGACATCCTTCCCCTCAACACATAGGGATATAGGGAACGGTCTTTACATTTTGGTCCTGTCGAGCCGATATACAAGGAACCACGCGGTCACGTGGAGCGTTACAATCACAAAAAGCATTGGAGAAGAGGAGTGTTCAGGATTGTCGCCAAACAGCATCCGGTCAGGTCAAAAAAAACCCATCCTCCTACTCCATGTCCAACAATTTTGCGTTAATATCGTTTTTTTTACGTTTTAGTTGTTCGTTGTGTTGTGCGGTGCTGCGCCGGGGTGGTGCTGAGCGGGAACTTGTAAGTACTCCTGCTTTCTATAGCCTTCCAAAATGAGTGACGATGAGGGTTTTCATTTAGCCTCGATTCAGGATCCCGTTAAAATAAGGGAAAGGTCTAAATCTCCCCGTTTAGGTGTTAGCACTATGACAAATAAACGTCTCGCTGATTTGAAAAAGCAGCGAGGCACGCTGAAAGGCAGACTTACGTTGTTTGAGAAATTTATTGCAAAATTAGACAAATTAACATTAAATTCCAATAGCAAAACGGAAATAGATTTACGAATACAGTCAACTTGCACTATTTTTCAAAGTTTTAATGATATTCAAGGAGAAATTGAACAATTAGTCGATGATTCCGATTTATCTAGTCAATTAGAATACCGCGAATTATTTGAACATCAGTACTTTTCGATCATGGCTGACGCGAAGTGCTTATTGAATCCTAACAATAGTGAACAAACTCAATCTATTTGTCATCAAGTTAGTAATCCTGTGTCTATTAAGTTGCCAGTGATAAAGCTACCTGCCTTTGATGGGTCCTATGATCAATGGTTAGAGTATAGGAACTCGTATCTCACTATGATACACAATCGTGAAGATCTTAACGAAATACAGAAGTTTCATTATTTAAAAACGTCTCTTAGTGGTTCTGCCGCTTATGTAATTAGTGCGTTAGAATTCACTGCTCAAAACTACTTACACGCGTGGGATTTACTAGAAAATAGGTTTCACAACAATCGTTTATTAGTACAAAATCATGTAAAAGCGTTATTTGCTGTTCAGTCACTTCAAAGCGAATCGTATGATCAAATTAGGAAACTAATAGATTCAACATTACGTAATTTGCGAGCACTTAAATCATTAAACGAACCAACCGATGCATGGGACACGTTAATCATTTATCTTATTGTTTCTAAACTCGATCAGTCCACGGAACGCGAGTGGGAAACACACAAAGGTTCCCTTGTGTCTAAAAATGATTCAAATAACATTAAATTAGATGATTTATTAGAATTTCTAAGAAACCGTGCGGATATGTTGGAAATGACAAAGTCATATAATAATAAAGATGTTTCTTCGTTTAAGCACAATAAAAATGACTCCGTTAAGTCGAATTCCAATCAAAACAAAAGATACGCTAATAAATCAAACCACATAAACTCGCAACCTGTCACACATTCATACGTTAGTAATTCAACTCAAAATAAAAATAATTCAGATGGTAATAAACCAAGACGTGTTTGTGTTGACTGCGGTGGTGATCATTATTTGTATTCATGTCCGAAATTTTTAAACTTGTCCGTGCAAGATAGATTTGTAATTGTGCAAAATAAAAAGCTTTGTCCAAATTGTATTCGGACTGACAGACACTTGCCAAGCGAATGTTCATACGGTCCATGTAAAATTTGCAAAAATAACCATAATACGTTACTTCATAACAACAATAGTTCTAGCGAAAGAATAGGTATGGCCGTATCCACGTCTATTTCGCATCCGTTGCCGAGCGTAAGCAAATCAGCTGATACGCAAGTACATTGCGATCGCAATGTACTCACGTGCAGTGCCGCGGTACAGCCGGTTCTGTTGTCAACGGCACTCATAGATGTTCCTGATTCAAGGAATAATTATCACACAGTTAAAGCACTTCTTGACAACGGAAGTCAGAATTGTTTTATCACAGAAACGTTATGTAATCGTTTACAATTACCTATTATACAGTCCACTATTCATATTTCGGGTGTAGGACAAATCGTATCAAAAAGTTCTCACACCTGCAAGGTAAACATTCGTTCTAAAGTTAATGATTTTAACACAAATATTCAATGTTGGGTTCTTCCTCGTATTACATCAAAGTTACCCTCGTTAGACGTTCAATGTCAATTTATAGATATACCTAAACATATTTCGCTCGCGGACCCTACGTTTAGCGTTCCGTCGGACATCGATGTACTCTTAGGAGCGGACATATTTTGGGATCTATTAAATAATGATAAAATAAAGCTTAGTAGTGGTCCATATCTGTACGATTCCAAAATAGGATGGATCATCTCTGGCCGTCTTTGTAATAATCAGTCGTTTAAACCTGAAAGAGTTCAATGTAATTTCGTTCAAATTGATACTCAATTACAAAAGTTCTGGGAGTTAGAAGAATTGTCTGACTTACCTAATGCCATGTCAAAAGATGATCGTTATTGCGAAAAAATATTTACAGAGACTACAAAACGTGATGAACACGGTAGGTTCTCTGTTCGCATTCCTTTAAAGGAGTCACCCGAGTCGTTAGGTGATTCATACAACATGGCTAAAAGTCGGTTCTTATCTCTCGAAAGAAAGTTAGATCGTTTACCTAACTATAAAAAACTTTATAGTGAATTCATTCGCGAATATGAGGCACTTGGTCACATGACCCTAGTTGCATCAAAGGATATTCCTGATATACTAAGTAAACCACATTATATCCTACCTCATCACGGTGTTTACCGAGAGGATAGTAGTTCTACCAAATTACGCGTTGTGTTCGACGCGAGCGCGAGCACGTCGAACGACAAGTCGTTAAATAATATACAGCATATAGGGCCGCCATTGCAAAATGATATTTTTTCCATTTTACTCAGATTAAGACAGTATAAATACATAGTTTGCGCGGACATTCAAAAAATGTACCGACAGATTTTAATTCAACCGGATCAACGTAACTTGCAATTAATATTATGGCGCGTAAGTCGAGACTTACCTTTACAATTGTATATTTTAAACACGGTGACGTATGGCACTGCGTCGGCTCCGTTCCTTAGCATGCGATGCTTAAAACAATTGGCATTAGAATCTAATGATGATTTAGTTGCTAGGACGATTATCGAGGACTTTTACGTCGACGATCTTATTACCGGGAGCGATGACCTTGATTCGTTAATGCAGTTGTGTAATAAAATCTCCGCGTTATTAAAAGGGGGTTGTTTTCCGTTACATAAGTGGACGTTTAGTCATGACGTGTCTACTGACAATTGTAAAGATCTAAACATCGGTGAAAATCACTTGTCAAAAACGTTAGGGTTAGGTTGGTATACTGAAAGTGATGAGTTTTATTTTACAACAAAATTTACACATAGTAACACAGTAGTTACGAAACGTATAATGTTATCAACCATCGCACAAGTGTATGATCCTTTAGGTTTGTTGGCACCCGCAGTAATTATAGCTAAATCATTGTTACAAAAATTATGGTTAAATAAATTAGATTGGGATGACGAAGTTCCTAAAAACATTGCGACTACATGGCATAAGTTTCTTGCTGATTTACAACATTTACGCTATATTAAAATACCTCGTTACATAATTAGTGAAAATTATAAGGAACTTCATATATTCACCGACGCGTCTCAAAGTGTCTACGGAGCGTGCGCGTACGTTAGATTGTGTCTTAATAATTGTAACAGTACCATACCTGTTTCAGTGCGTTTATTATGTGCTAAAAGTAAATTAGCGCCGATAAAAGCAGTTAGTATTCCTAGGCTTGAGCTGTGCGGAGCTCTAGTAGGTGCAAAATTATATAATAAAATAAAGAAATCCTTACGTTTAAATTTTGAAAAAGTTTATTTCTGGACTGACTCAACTATTGTGCAAGGGTGGTTGCGTATGTCACCACATCTACTAAAAACGTTCGTACAAAATCGCGTCGTACAAATAAATGAATTAACATGTGATACAATCTGGCGACATGTCAAGGGCACCGAGAACCCTGCGGACATTATAACGCGAGGTGCTACGCTGGACACTTTAAAGTACGATAATAATAATATTTGGTGGTGTGGCCCTACGTTTTTACGAGAATCTAGTCTCATGTGGCCAATTCCTAATAATAAAGAATCGTCATCCGTTGATTTACCCGAAACTAAATCTGAAACTATAAATGTACACTCCATTCAATTAACTTCATTGTTTGATTTTGAACGCTTTTCGTCATTTACTCATTTGCAAAGAGTTTGCGCATATCTATTGCGATTTATAGATAACATACGAGCGGCGACGCGCGGCGGCATGTGTATGCGTAAAACCGGTCCGTTATCTGTAGACGAGCTGCAGCGATCGCTTGATACGTTGACGCGTTTTGTTCAACGTGAATCGTTTAGTGAGCAATATCACAAATTAAAAAATAATATACCGTTAAATGCTAATAATAACAACACAAATAAGTTATTACATAATAAAATATCGGGTTTAAATGTTTTCTTGGATAAGTCTAATATAATTCGTATAGGCGGTAGGCTATCTAACGCGGTTGAATTTAATTATGACAAAAAACATCCTGTACTATTAAGTGATAAACATCGTTTAACACGGTTGCTGTGTGAATATGAACACAAACGACTACTTCATGCTGGACCTCAACTTCTAGTATATTCCATGCGTGAAAGATGGTGGATCTTAGGAGCTCGCAACTTAGCCAAACAGGTAGTACATAATTGTGTCATATGCAAACGCATGAAAGGGAAGGCATTGACCCCTCTGATGGGTAACTTACCTTCTGAAAGGTTAGAGCCTAGTTTTCCTTTCATGCAATGCGGTGTAGACTATGCGGGACCATTATCAATATTGGACCGCAAAGGCAGAGGTGCTAAGCTTATTAAAGCATATATTTGTTTATTTGTATGTTTTACGACCAGAGCCATACACTTAGAATTGGTAGGCAGTTTAAGTACACAGGATTATATTCTAGCATTAAAACGATTCATAGCACGTCGTGGAAAACCATATCAAATATTTTCAGACAACGGAAAGAATTTCGTTGGGGCTGAAAAGGAATTGTCAGTAGTTTTGATAATACTAACGATATTTTAGATTTTCTTAATAATAATCAAATTCGTTTAACGTTTATACCCCCTTATAGTCCTCATTTTGGTGGGTTGTGGGAAGCGGGAGTCAAGTCCTGCAAGTATCATTTACGGCGGGTACTGGGCAATGCCAAACTAACACGTGAAGAGTTTGAAACGGTATTAACGCAAATTGAAGCCGTCCTCAACTCACGCCCTTTGTCCCCTCTATCCTCAGACCCGAACGATTTCCTTCCACTTACTTCAGCACATTTCCTGATCGGTCGACCGCTGACTGCGCCCATCTGCGAGAACTTGACGATGATCGAGCCTACGAGACTGGGGCGCTACGACCGTGTGGAGCAACTTCGACAACATTTTTGGCAACGATGGTCGAAAGAGTATGTTTCAGAACTCCAACAAAGAACAAGATGGAAGGTAAACAGTGAGGACATCACACTAAACAGCCTGGTTCTTATCAAAGAAGAGAATGTCCCCCCGCTCAAATGGAAATTGGGTCGAATAACGCAAGTATTCCCCGGAGCTGATGGAATATCCCGTGTAGCTGAAATCCGTACAGCGCACGGCACCATACGGCGATCGTTCTCAAAGATCTGCCCGTTACAGTCACCATAACCAAGACAAGAAGCTATAGCGACGAGTACTTCGTGTTGGAAGACTACATCCTGGTACTTCCAAAGGGGCCGGCATGTTCAATACACCTACAACGCCATCTAGCGGCGAATGGCGCAAACATTCTGCGACGTGAACATCGTGTGCTACCTCCCGCTCTTCGGTGGATAGCAGCGTCGTCGCAGCCAACTTCACTCCAATAATTATCGCTAACGGTCTTTGTGTGTCTCAAGCAATTTTATTGTAAATTAATAAAAATATACGTTTATATTTCAAGCAGAACAATAAAAAGACTTCATTGAAGACATCCTTCCCCTCAACACATAGGGATATAGGGAACGGTCTTTACAGATGTTTATATATAGGTTTAGTCAATAGTACGGACTTTAAAACAAATCACGAGCACGCCACCTGTCGGCAAATCAAGAACAACTACGCTGTGGCGCGCTTTCTCTAATGACCTGTGTGGTGGGGACACAGAATATAAGAGTTGAGTACTGACCGCCCTAGAGCTAAGACGTTGTAGAATCGGTATCGATCAGTAATATTAGTGAGCAAGATTGTAACTGTGAACTATTTAAATAAACCCAGTGTATCGAATAATTTATGTTATTTCATTTGCGCGACTGTACCCACCGACCTGCCCATACACGATGTCTTAACCTAAGGGAATACATCCTGACTTCCCGATGGTTTGCAGCTATCGGCCAGCCATGATGCAACATATATATATATATATTATTTTTTATTATGTATGTTAGGGCATAACTCCGTCACATGTAAACGTATTTGAAAATTCTTTTTTTGTTTGAAAGAAGTTTATACCGAAATGGTCCCTGGACTTTACGATATTTTAGTGTAACTCGACGATAACGATAATTTAGATTAAAATAATTTTTATGTTGCATGTCTTGTACGCTAATAAATTAAGGAACCATTTTTTCTTTTTTATAGTATGAATTTAGTCAAGTAAGTGGTAAGTTGTTAGTGGTAAGTGGTAACTGGTAAGTTGTAAGATTGGCTAGCATAGTGTATGATGGCCACTTATATCTTTCTTTATCTCTATTTACCTTTCTTGCAGCCAGAATAGTAACATTTTCGCGAGGGACCGGGTGCTAATGTTTCAGAACTATACGTTCTCAAGATTCAATAGGAACTCGTACATCTGGACTTGTTCGAGTCAACATTCAAAGAAATGTCCAGCAAAAGTGACTTATAGACTAGACTCAATATGTCATCAAAATTTTTATCACAATCATCCTCCACCATAACGTAGAATTAGGTAACATTTCATCATCATCATCATCATCATATAAAACGAAATACGTCCACTGCTGGACATAGGCCTCCCCCAAGCGTCGCCACATTTATCGGTCCCGTGCGTCCCGCATCCAACGGATCCCTGCAACCTTCACCAGGTCATCGCTCCACCTGGTCGGAGGCCTTCCAACGCAACGTTTTCCGGATCGTGATCGCTACTCCAGAACCTTTCTGCCCCATCGGCCATCCGTTTTGCAAGCAATGTGCCCTGCCCACTGCCACGTAAGTTTGGCAATTCTTCGCCCTATGTCGGTTACCCTGGTTCTCTTGCGGATCTCTACATTTGTGATTTGATCACGCAAGGAAACTCCGAGCATAGCCTCTCAATTACCCTTTGGATGACTGTAAGCTTTCTGATGAGGCCCGTTGTAAGCGACCACGTCTCAAAGCCATATGTCATCACTGGTAGCACATCATCACTGGCCATAGACTTTTGTCTTGAGACACTGTGGTAAGTTGGACGAGAAGATACTGCACAACTTACCGAATGCTGCCCAACCGAGTCGGATTCGACGGTTGACCTCTTTCTCGAAGTTGGCCCTAACCTACTGGATCGTTTGTCCCAGATAGACATGGTATCCGACCTTGATAGGAGTGGGTGTAACATGGTCAACATCACCTTGGTTTTTTCCAGGTTCAGCCTAAGATCCACTCTTTCGGAAGCTCCACTGAGGTCATCGAGCATTGCACTGAGGTCCTCCATGGTCACAGCCATGACCAGTATATCGTCGGCAAACCGAAGGTGAGTGATGTATTCGCCATTGACGTTTATGCCGAGCCCTCTCCAGTCCAGAACCTTGAAGATATCCTCCAGTGCAGCGGTGAACAGTTTCGGAGATATGTCGTCTCCATGTCTCACACCTCGCTGCAGAAGAACGGGTTCAGAGGTCTGATCCTGAAGTCGAACTGACATGGTAACGTTTTTGTACAAACATTTCAACACTTCGATGTACCGGTAGTCAATTTGGCACCGCTGGAGAGACTGTAGTACAGCCCAAGTCTCGATCAAATCGAAGGCTTTCTCGTTGTCCACAAACGCTACACAGAGAGGCAGGTTGTACTCTTCGGTCTTCTGTATAACCTGCCGCAGCGTATGTATGTGGTCTACGGTGCTAAAGCCTTTTCGGAATCCAGCTTGTTCGGGAGGCTGGAAATCGTCAAACCTGCGCGCGAGACGATTCGTGACGACTCTTGAAAACAACTTGTAGACATGGCTAAGAAGTGAGATGGGCCTATACTTCTTCAGTAGGGCATTGTCTTCCTAAGGTCGGTAAGATCTTAAGGTCGTGGTGGCCCAGTGGCTAAGACCTCGCCTCTCGTGCTTGAGGTCGTGGGTTCGAATCCGGGCAAGTACCAATGTGAGTTTTTTAATTCATATGTACTTTCCAAGTTTATCTTGGACATTGCTGACAACGGTGAAGGAAAACACCGTGAGGAAACCTGAACTCTAATAGTTTATTATAAGATTGTGCTCCATTGGTGTAATTGCTGCAAGGCGTTCCAGTGCGAGGGTAAACTTAATAAATAATTAAATAAAATGCTTCTTGAAGAAGAGTACCACCACACCTCTGCACCATGCCTGTGGCGTTATCCTCTCAAGTATTACGGAATCAAACAGCTTTTGAAGGGCCTGAAGTACTGGTTTTCCGCCTTCAGGAGTTCGGCCGTAATTCCGTCATCATCCAATGCCTTGTTGTTCTTAAGCTGTTTCAGAGCCATCATAATCTCATACAGGCTGACGTCCGGCACGTCTTCGGTATAGTGCCGGGTCAATCTAGCTCTAGGGTCATTCGCTAGATTCGCGACGGGCTTACTGGTTGACGTACAGAACTGCCAATAGAATCTCCCGACCTCCTTCAGAAGCTCCCGATTTAGCGGATACGATCCTGCCATCATCTCTCTTCAGTTTCGTGAGCTGGCTCTGCCCAATAGACACATCTCTTGCAAAGACCTTGGAGCCCTTATTCCGCTCAATCGCGTCTTTAATACTTTCAATATTAAAGCGGCGACGAGTAACAATAATAGAGTCTTAATTAAATCAATTAGCGAAACTCCGCAGATTGCGGGGTCAGCAACTCTAAAGACTGTTTTTTATCTCTGAGACAAAATTGATACATGCAAATATCATACTGCTCCTTTCAGGGCTTATTAAGCCTCCTGAGTTATTTTATATATAACTCTCATGGTCTCAAATACTGTAATAGGTCTAAAAAGACCTACCTCAGGAGGCCTAATAAAAGGAGCAGTTTGACATTTGCATGTGTCAATTTTGTCTCAGAGATAAAAAACAGACTTTAGTACCTTCTCTACTTGTAATCTCTATATATAATGGTAGGCCATGCTTTTTGGGATTAATTTAAATTTCTTTACAAAGTAAGTAGGTATATTTTTAATCCAGCAAATATAAAATTCTACGAATGATAAATGGAATTTATTTATAAATTGAAGAAGTCTAGTTCCATTTTTTTCATTCCAATCATATAGGATTGTTTATTATATTCCATGTCTTTTATGTGTTATTGTTATATGCATTATTGTTATTTACTTTTACTTCAAATAGAACTTTCTAGATGTTTCTACCTAACACATTCAATTCTCAGATAGACAGACCAGACAGTTTAGTAATAGAATCTTTGTCACGTTGAAAATAATTAACCCAAAAAAATTACTCTGCTCTTTACAAACTATATTGTGTAAATGCATGATGGCCACTAATATTTCTCTTCATTTACATTTTCTTCCAGCCAGAATAATAACATCTACGGGAGGCACCAAGTTGCTGGTGTTCCAGAACTACACGTTCTCAAGATTGCATAAGAGATGTTACGTCTGGAAGTGTTCAAAACGGATATCAAGGAAATGTCCAGCCAGAGTGACCTTTAAAGCTGACACAGTAATTCCTTATGATTATGAACACAATCACCCTCCATCAAGGTTTTGACCCTGAGTTCACCGGAGAGGTTTCCCTATTCTCTCTTTTTAAACAGTTATACTAATTTAATAGCTGTAATTTCATTAGGAACCAATATGTCTTCTTTAGTTTGCTTTTCAAGCAAAGCAATTTCAAGACGCCAACTTAATGAAAATACTACAACCATTCTATAATGTTTTTCAACCTGTAAATTAATCCTGATTGTTTGGTTAGTCGGTACGGTGAATGGGCGTCAGGTGGAGCTTCAATTGCCCGCCAAAAAGACGAAGATGGTTTCGAATGGAAGGCCTAGATTGGTTGTGACTGTAGCTGACGCCTTATTATTGAGATGCGAACGAAAATATCATTGTTCGCCTTACGAGCCTTTGTCCTTTGATTACTCATTTTAAATCATCGAATAAACATGATTGTGATTTGTGCTTCAACCTCAGTGTTCCTGGTTGTCCGAATGTACCCCTACATCATGGAACCTATACCAATAAACGAAAAAGATGACCATGATATCATTACGCCCACGCTCCCGCCGTCATATTTATATATTGTCTGCTATATATGCTTTTTTAATTTTATATTTTGAAGTAGTAATTAATGTTTGACGATACGATTGGCGTAGTGGTTGAGCGATTAGCTGCTGCGCTGCGTGTCGAGGTTTCGATTCCCGCACGGAACAAATATTTGAATGACATACAGATAGTGTTTCCGGAAATGGGTGTCTTGTGTAAGTGAGTTTAAATGTTTGTAAACGCACCCACAGAACTGGAAAAAAATCCTAGTAAGGGGCAAAAAACTCAATTCTAGGTTAACCTTGCTTGTGTATATATATAAAAAATCTGTCTTAATAAACAACAATACTAGCTTCTAACAGGCAGTGGTCCACCTATATAGTACACCTACATTTCGCGAGTTATTTTTAAGTCCTTTTTTAAGACATCGCTAGCGCTTGCCGTCATACCTACATGCCGGCGACAGGGACGGTGCGGCGGGCGCAGAGGGGATGTTTGACCTGCGCCTGCGAGCGCGCACCCGCCATTCCAGCTGATCACTGCATCATTCACTGCCGTCCTGAACGCGCGCTTCTCCTTTCTGCTTCAACCTAGTCTTAGTGATAGTCCATCCGTAATCTTTGTTATTCTAGTCTTAGTTAATATTTTTATCTTTATTCGATACCTAATAAATAGAAATTCTTCCTAAATGTTTTATTACTTAACGATTTTCTAAGATAACTGTGTTAGTTTAAAATTCATTAATTAGTTGCACGTTTTTTAAGCTAATAAACAAATGAAAGAAATCTTTATTTTTTATTCGAGTAAGAATATAAGCAAGTAGGAGTAAATGTTAATAACTAAAACCTGGCTACGGAAAAAAAAACACATTTGATATAAAAAAATGGCGCTAGCAACTTTACAAAAACGCTTAAATTTTAGCTCATATTTTTTACTTGTTTCATTAGCAAATTAGACAGACATTTTATGGAAATAATATTAGATAATAAAGCAATGTACCCGTGCTTATATCACCCGGACTATTAAAAAATGACATTACACCTAATTCATCAAAGTTGGCTCAGTGGTTTAGAAGCTACGGTGCAACATACATAGTACATAAATCGTCTGCTAAAATCATAACAATTTCTTTTGGCTTGCCTATAATTGGGTAAAAATAGGGTTTTAATTACCTAGGTACTTAATTCCGGAGTCGATAGCGCTGTTCTGGTAGCTAAATTTATGATGGCAACTAATATCTCTCTTTACTTATTTTTACTTCCAGCCAGTATAGTAATAACTTCGCGAGGAGCCCAGCTGCTGATGTTCCAGAACCACACGTTCTCAAGGTCCAATAGGAACTCCTACATCTGGACTTGTTCCAGTCGATCGTCAAGGAAATGTCCAGCAAAAGTAACTTATAAAATGGAAACAATAATTCCTCATGGTTATGAACACAATCACCCTCCGCCAGATATTTTGAATTAAAGAAAGAAAAAGCAAAGATTGTTTGTGACTCGCTCAGATCAAACAACAAAATAAAATTAAGTGGTAATGATTTAATTTAGCGGAACCGGGAGTGCTTTAAATATTTAGATTTTTTTCAAAGTTTTATGTAAGCTGATAAAGATGTTGTTATTTTATTTATCTACACTCACAACGTAATTTTCCAAATATGAATTCAAAAAATATTGTGTAAACACGTACTTTATATTCGTGGATAGGTAAAATTAAAAAAAAAAAACATTACAGTTCCAACATTTGCCTTCGATTTTCAAACAACTGCATCATAAAATAACTTTTTTATTTTATAGCACACTTTTGCTTTTTATATTATTGGCGCTTATGGGCTCATTGACTTTATGTGAAAAAGTAGTGTCATTGTCTATGGAGGCGCGCAGTCATGCGCAATGAGAATCTAAATTGCCCGCCATACCGCATTTTTTTCCGTTTCCACTTTGGTTTTATTTCAACTGTATGAACGAAGATAAAATAGTATATGCAACGGCAAATAATTAGTTATTAAAACACTCGCGTGTTATTAAACCCATGCTCGTGTTTTAATAACCCCTATTATATGACCATTGCATAAACTACTATTATAAATTAGTTGCATGTATCTATGTACTGATAAGTTTTACACTCTATGGTTCTTCGATTAGGACTACCAGTGCAAGTGTACCTGTATGATATTTATAATAGAAGACCATTCCTTAGAGGGCTCTTCTTAAGACTTCTTTAGTTACCAACCAAATAAAAACATACCAAAAAGATCATGTTCCTTGACAAAATTCTAATAAATTATAATAGAGTTGTGTTCAACATTCATTGGTAAGTTGCAACTTTTGTGCAAATTAATAAAGAAATTTAAAAAAAAAAACCTAATTCTCAATTCACCTTCTTTCTTTATTCGTGTAAGAATATGAAAGGATTGTATTTTATTTTTATGCACCTGTGTTTACGCAGTTTAGTTTTTATGTAGGCTAGCTGTGTCAACTTATGACACAGCTTCCTACATACAAGCTGAATCACTCAAGTTTTCATAAAATTATCCGTATCCGGCTTTACATAAAAAGATATGAAATCCTATTTCAGGAACACCATATTTTACTAATCTTAAATAGCGTTGTGTGAACTAGCGCTCACAGTAGTTACAATCACTTTCTAAATACTCATAATTTTCAGGGTTCCACATCGAAAAGATTCAAGTTGGTAAACGAAAGCGAACGTTACTCATGATCCAGAACTATACATTTGCTCAAACCACGAGTGACCATAGATACTGGAACTGCAGTAGTAAGTACTCAGCCAAGTGTCCTGCGAAGCTGAGGTTCGCCGAATCTGGGCAGCTGACCTACCACGAGTTGGTGCACAATCATGAGGCGCCATCTTTTTTTAGAACTAAAGATGGAAGTTACGTAAAATTGTAATAGTATTAGTATAATGCTGCCGTCCTATAGGTTTTTTTTTTATCTTGAGAAATGCTAATGCACACTGCGCTATCACGGGGAGATAACGCAGTTATGTCGGACTGAAACCCACTAAAACTCCATGTTGTCCTCCTGTGCTGCGTTAGCACTCACCGCGAACCCGCTGCGCCTTCCTATAGCAAGAATGTGACTAGCTGACAAAATCAGATTTCGAGTTATAGAACAAAAAGATCGATGCAACCAAAAATCAACAACAAACAACTACAAATCATATGCAAGAGTCCGAAATTAAATCTATTGCGTACTTTTGAATAGGTTCATTGGTAGTTTAAATCATTTACTTAATCTTATTAAAATAATTTAGGTACCTAAACATAGTAATTTTGTTTTATTTTTTTCCGGAATTTATTGATAGTAGAAAAATTCTGCTTAGAGAGACCATAGAGAATTGTTTGCCGATTAGGGAAGTACTCGGAGGTATTATAAACTCAAAATCGCCCAAATGCCATATAGTGACACTAGCTATAATAGGACGGCAGCATGGGTTTCATATTTATTTTGATTTTTCTACCCATACATGGTAGAATGATGGCTTACTTGTGACTCACGGTGGTCAATCTCACAGTCCGTGACTAAAATACTTTCGATAGGATTATCATTATTATGTGCTGATGCCAATTTTGCTCAATACCGCTTGCTACTAAGATGCATTCTTTTGTATTACCTTGTTTGTATTTAGTGGCTAAAAATCATTATTATTGTTTGTTCATTTTATGATTATTGATATACTTTTTTTATATACATTTTATGATTATTGATATACATTTTATGATTATTGATATATTATTTCTAATTTGTGTCCCGCTGCTGGGCAGTGACCACCCCTTTCTTCTTCCAAACCTCTCTTGCGCCCAGTTTGATTCGCTAACGATTCCGCTGTGAAAAATGAATAGTGCTATTCGTCCTGTAGCTGACTCTCCCTGTGTATAGCTCCGTCTCTCTCCCGCAGTGGAACCATGATAGCTCATCCCTGATCGTAGGCAAGCAAGATGCAATTTTCTTGTATGTATTTTGTATTATTGCTTTTTAATAAGGTTTATTATTATTGTGTTCCTCACTTTATCTACCATTTAAAGGTAGGGAAGGTATTTTTTTTGGGTGTCTTACTTAATCATCTTAGAATAAATAAAGTGATTATTTTTGTGCAATTTGATTTTAGCAAGATCTTGGATAAGTTTAAAATGTTGCTATTCAACCTAGTGGATAAGCTTTAATAAAATATGTCTAGAAATCTATTGTTTAACGGTTAAACATTACTGGTTATTCCTATTCGCTATACACGGACGCCTTTTGTTTTTTAGTTAATAGGATTTATTATAATATTTTCTATTCGAAATAAAATCACGCCTGTTGGAACTGATTTCTTTTTTTCTTTCAATCTCCCTTATTCCATTAATATTTTGCAACCCATGATGGGTTGCAAAATATTAATGGAACGGCAACGGTGTGCGACTTTTCAAAAATGTTAGAATACAGTTTTACTTCTGAAAAATATCTCATGTTTTTACCTCGTTATCTAATAATTAGTTTCACACATATTTAGGTTACTTCTATGTGAAAAACCTAGGTCATCGATGCTTCTGGTTGCAGTCGACGGCGAATCATCATCAGACATACGTTGTATAAATATTTCTGTCTACAGATAATCTTGATCTATGTCTCTGTGATTCATATGTGTGAAAACCGCTATTTAGGCCTCGTTTCCACCTGCAAGTACTAATTGCATAACAGTCGTAGTTATTGCCATGTGATGCCAAATTCCTACTACTCATACTGACACCTATCGATATCAAGGAAACAGACGCCGCTGTTACGTCAGTGAGGTCCCTCGCTTCGTTGACTTCGGTCGTTGACATTAAAATTGTAATTCGCTTTCACAGCAAAATGTAAGTTTTTAAGTAAATAACCTATTATTTTCTTTACTCTGCATTAATATACAAGAATTTGTTACTCTTTAGTACCAGAAATAAAAAAACTTTAATTCGATTTCAGTTCAAATATGAGTAGTGTTCCTAGAGTCCGGTTTGTTTTTTTCATTTTATTATTGATAGGCTCGCCATTGTCCCTCGATGTGGTCGACGATGTAGCACGCTTAAATTAATTTACTCTTGACTTCAGGACTTCCAGGTTGTAGTTATCAGGAAACACAGACTCCGGCAGGGAATTCCACTCCTTAGTTGTACACATAATAAAAGTATTCCCAAAACGTTTAGTGCTTACGGGTGAGATGCCCACCATGTACTGATGACACAGCGCCCTACGTCTTGTAGACCGATGAAGTAACGGACTACGTGGAATTAGTTCATGCAATTCCATCGTACACACCCCGAAATGTAACCAATAAAAAACCGACAGGCTGGAACTCGCTGGCGCTGATGTTCAAGGCTCCGGAGCCTAGACTCGACCAGTATCTTATTGCCGATGAGCGTTTTGCCCTGTTTTTCGATCGTCCCAAGTGGATCCAGCTGGTAATTGGCAGATCCGTCCCAGAGATGAGAGCAGTACTCCACGAATGACCAAACATAAAGCTGCAATGCATAAACGAGTTTAAACTCTTAGGTTTGATTATTGATACCAATATAAACTGGAAAGCCCATATAGATACACTGGCAAACAAACTAGCCAGCTTTATTTATGCCTTGGGGGAGCTTAAAAGAGCTACCGATTTTAAAACTGCACTAACAGCATACTATGCCTACGCATACTCCTGGCTAAATTATGGAATCGTGGTGTGGGGGAATGGTGGTGGCATACGAATTCTTGCCAATATAGATAACGCAGAAAGCTGCAGGCCATTCTTTGTAAGTTACAAAGTCCTTACACTGACTGGTATCTATATTTTGGAAGTTAGCAAATTTATAAGGAAACACCAGGCACTGTTCCCACTCACTAGTGACCTTCGCTCGCAACATCGCAGTATTAGACGCCAAAACAAGAACGAACTAGCCTTACCAAGCTCAAAATTAAATATATTCCATTCAGGACCTTTAGCCATGTGCGTGAAAATTTATAATAAGCTTCCAAATTCAACTAAGGACATAGAATACGAATATAAATTTAAAAACTGTCTCCAAAAATACCTTGTATTAAAATCGTATTACACTCTAAAGGAATTCTTTGACGATAAATAAATTATGACATTGAAATTCTAATATACAATACACACAGCACTTATTACTATTTTGACTAAAGACCTACCTATGATGTTGTATGATTATTATTGTTATCGGTGTTTGTTTTGATTTAGTTTTTGTTTTAACTTAATCTATGAATGGAAACGATGACCAAATAGTTTGTTTTAATTTAATTTTTATCTTATTTTAGTTTATGAATGGAAATGGTGACCAAATTGTTTGTTTTAATTTAATTTCTATCTTTTATTAATTTATGAATGGAAATGATGACCAAATTGTTCTCACCTGTCCTATATTTTAACATGACCGTTAATTACTTAAATAGCAAGCGTTGGACACTTGGTACACATGTAAAAATTAGTTGTTTAAGCCAAAGACCTTATACTTCTTACTACTAGACTGTGCACTATGGCGCAAAAACCGGTCCGCCTGAGAGGGCTCCCGTTGGTAGTGTGTCTCTTTCTAATGAGGTGACCATGACCAAACAGAACACGGGACAAATTGATTGTAAAAACGATAGTGTACCTAAGTATCCCGACATATTTATGCTACCTTAATACGCTACCTAAACCTACCTAATTTATTGTAAATAAAAAAAATAGTATGTATATTTTTTGGAATCTACAACATTTACCGTATGATGTCAGGCGTAAATAATTTCACCATCCCATGTTTTCCCGTAGGTGTCGTAAGAGGCGAGTAAGGGACAAACCAGAGAATGGGCAGCAACGTTCTCTGTGCATTTGTAACAACCATACTGCGATCGCCAACCCGCCTGCAAAGCACTCCCCATGAATAGCACAAATAAAACATAGCATAATATAGTGCCCGGCAGCCTGCCTACCCTCGACTACGGTAGCGGTCGAGTTTACGGTATGGCAAGGTGTGCTAAGAATCCCGGACGAGATCCGGCTACCCCAACAAATACCGACGACTGGACCTGGCAACGTACAACACGTGCACACTCCGGTCCGACGAAAAGATCACCAAACTCGAAGAGGAATTGAGCAGTTTATGATGGAGTATTATAGATCTGAAGTTCGAAGAGAGGGGAAGGACTCGATAATCCTCAAATCCCAAGTCTCCTCAAGTCTCGTTCTTCAAGACCCATCGTATAGATAGGAACAAAAAGCTCTCTGATCCTACTCTCAAGCTCATGAAGGAGAGGCGTGAGATGATCCTGCAGTCTTCAGACGATGCTTTGAAATACCGGCAGCTAAATATACCTCAAAGGATCTCAATGATTTCACATATTGTCCAGTTACGTCGACAGTTGAGAAACAAAACTACGCCAATTTTATTCCTCTAGGTATCAATTTGCAAATAATATTAACAGCCGCTGAATTTCACTCGAACAAAGCCTGCTATAAACTCCGCAAACCACCATCTTACATTTAGTATTACCAGGCCCAAATATTTAAAAGTACTACTCTTACTAAGTATTAATGAATTATTTTTGAAATACAACGAATTGATTAACTATAGGAACTTTAGAAATATTTAAATACGTTTCAAAGTCTATGAATCGTTTGTTTTGGTATAAAATAAAAAAGAAAAATTTTAAATTTTCTACCATTTCTAACAAACCCAATGATTATTTGAGCTTGCAAGAAGTCAGACAAGGACACACTACCAGCGGAAACCCTCTCGCCAGGACCGCTTTTGATTAGCTACCGCTTATAAGGAAATAGCTAACCTAGGTGTATGATAATAGATTTCATTTTAGCTAAACAAAAATTTTTGGTACACAGTCTAGTAGTAAGAAATACGTATAAGGTCTTTGGTTTAAGCACAGTAGTTTGTTTGTTATTGTGACACTGTAGTATTTTAAAACTATTTATATTGCTGTGCCCTAGCAGGGTTCATGTATGAAACCTTTATATTTGTAACAACTTTATAAACTAAATGAATGCAATAAATGATTATGATTATGATGATTATGATTATGAACTTTCGCTTGATACAATTTGAGCAACTGTTCTGGCGTGAAGTACCGTCTCACCTTTACAAGGATCCCCAACTTTTTGGCAGCCAGTTAAGCTTTTGTGTCAATGAATGGACCAAGATTGAGTGTCAATGTCAATGTAACGTCAAGAAGCTCAAGATGGTCCGTTATCGGTCACACCACGGAAAGAAGGAGCCGGGTGGAATTGGCTCCTTTTAGTGGAAAAAAGACCCGCCTGTGTCTTAGCAGCATCGAAGCTGACCAGGTTGGCATCGCCCTATTCGGAGACTGCCTTCAAGGACATGCATTCAAGCGCCCAACCATGGCCTTTCGGAGAGACTGGATCTGAGGCCCAGTAGCGCGCGCGTCGGATACGTATCTTTCAGCAACAGTGCTGTCGTCTGCATACCCAAAGGTTGTACGGGTTGTAGCGGATCGTTTATGTGCAGCAAGAACAATGTTGCTGAGATTACAGACCCTTGAGGGACCTCGGCGTTGATATCCAATTGGTTAGACGAGCGGCCTTCAATAAATACTCGTACAGACCAGTCCATCAGGAAGTCTGCAATCCAATCGCACAGACCACTGGGCTGAACAAATGAAGGAAGCTTACCAATAAGGCTCTCGTGCCAAACCCTATCAAACAAGTTTGCTTTCGCCTCAGCATCGGGTTTCAGCAGTGGTGGTATTGAGGGACAACAGAAGCTCGAATCAACCGACTCAGCAAGGGACCAGAACGCTTTACTACCAGCTGGGTAGGAAGTAAGTTTGGTCCCAAAGTCCCAATACGGCTTATGTGTTCAATCCGAGCCCTTCGCAATACCTTCTTGCAGGACTTGGCAGCCCTATTGAAGGCTCTCTTCCGCTTTCTCATGTCGTTAGCTTTGCGCGTCTGAGTGTCGACCCATGCCAGGTACGCCTCATGTTTAAGCGTGTTGGCAAGATTACACTCTACGCCAAACCATAGCCTGCCAACGCTAGACATTGCTACATCAGAGAACGGAAAGTAGTACTCGTTTCCCAGACGCCACACATCCGTCACGGCGTCCGCGCACGACGAAGGGTCAGCCAAAGAAAAGCGAGTGGGTTGCCAAGGATAAGATGCGAAGAAAGAACGCATCTCATCCCAATATGCTGACTTATACCGCCAAACCCGCCGAGTATCTCTTGGGCTGGGATCGGGCGGGTAATAGACGGATACGGATTTCACCAGACAATGGTTGTAGCTACCCAAATATGAAGATCTCGACACCAAGTAGCGGTCTGGATCTGTTGTCAGCATGAGATCGAAGAAATTGGCAATGTACGAATAAACATCCGGCACTCCCGTTGCTCCCTGGACCAGCTGGGCGAGGTTTAAGGCGAGCGCAAGCTTTCGCGTCTCTCGCCCAGCATGATCAGTTTACTGGTAGGGAAGAGCCACTCCTGGGTGTGGGCATTGAAATCCCCCAGTATCACTAATTGGGCGGAATGGTACCCTGCTGTGCCGTATCAGCCGCTTCACACAGATGTTCCGTGAGCCTGATTGTCTCCTGATCTCCACTGTGCGATCGGTGGCCACAGGTGTAGATAATTTTGTCCGAGCTTGATTCCACCAGTGCCCAGAGCACGGAAAACCAGTGCAGAGCTTGTGTATGATAAGTACGACTCGTCTGATGGATCTGGGTCTCTGAGAGGCAAAGAAGAGCTGGTCTATCAGTCTCCAGATGGTGATGGACTGCTTCGAGTAACAAAGAGTGCTGCCGCTGTACAGCTTTTTCCTCATGTCCTTGGTATTATTGAGAGTGAAAAGGGGAGGAGAAGGCAGTGAGATGAGGTTCCGCGCTGGCAACCCACAGACACGCTCTGCCAGGACACCATCATTAGGGGACTGATCTGGAGACTGCGGGGACACCCGAGCCCCTCTGGGAATGTTCATCAGGTCTTCCTGTCTTCTGATCGCCAACCAGCACGATGGTGCATTCCGGGATTTTTCGATAGTTGGCGGGGCAGCCTTTCGTGCTTAGCTGACACTCTACTTGGGCCCCTAAATACGTGCGGTTGGCCGGCGGCGCACCGTGCCTCAGATCCCGCTAGCCTCCGCGCCCATAACAGCGCGCGTCAGGTTGGTCCGCCTGCAGTGGAACAGCTATCTCGACCCAACTCCTATAGTGGCTACACCGAGCATCGAACCGGAACACGGCTAGATCGCTTGGCGGTACGTTTTTGCCCGGTGGGTGGTCGCAAGCCTTCGGCCGTAGCCAAACACCAGTTAATGCCACCTAATTAGCATCACCTGAGGGCCACGTCTCGGGAATCGTATGGGGTGCTCTCCTACGGACGAGGGTAACACAGCCCCCATTTGTTTCTTGTAAGGCCGATCCATACATACTTAATATGAATATAACGAATATATTCTTAGTTACAATGATTGTGTTCAAGTAATGTTCTTTAAGTATTATACAAGTGGATATAGAACTGCCCAACACTTTAAAATATTGTTTTAAATAATCGGGAGTAAAAGGATTGGTTGGATATATAATGGTAAGCATTTAATGTTTCGTTTTAATGAAAGACCTTTTTATGTAGATTAAGTATAAGCAGATATTTTGATTGTCACAGCGTGGGTTTTAAGTTAATCGGCTGATTTATTGTATTGGCCTTGTATGGAACGTTGTTCCTAGCAAGGCCGTTTGGATGAGATTAACAAAACTTAAGTTTAATAAATAGTGATTTAATCTGCAATAAGAAAAAGTGTTTTATTTTTTTCATAATAAAAAAGTGTTACTTAGTAATTGTGTTTCATTTATCCAGTAAATAAAAAAAATAACAGTTTATTCGTGGCCTTATATGGTCCACCCACCTTAGGTACCTAATCAATCTCTGGCTAACCCTTTGGAGAATATTGATGTGAGGTTATGTTACCAGTAATAACTGAAATAATTTAAACATGAAAGTAATGTCTTTTGTTTTCAGATTTAAACTATGAGATCGTACATACTCCCAACGGCAAACAAGTGATGGTGTTCCAAGATTACACCTTCTCAAACAGCTGGAAATCCAGGTGTTGGTATTGCTCCAAACGCAGGGCGCTCAAGTGTCCTGCAAGGGTCTTCATTGACATCTATGGCAATGTCAGGAAATATAACAATGGCCATAATCATTAAGAAAAGTCAATCTCATCCAGCCTTTGAATTGAGAATTTGAAGTTGTCAAACGTCACCTAAACCCTAAATACATGTCAACATTTGCAAATTTATAGATAGGTATAGTGCCTGGCACGTAAGTTGGCAAGGTTTTAGCTTAGTGGGGGTAAGTTCGCGCATATTCCGCGAACTGACCAACCATCATATAGAGCGAACGGAACGTGGACGTGACATGATTGGTCAGTCGATCCTTGTGTCAACTACCCAACCAATCGGAAATGTCCAAAACGTTCCCCTCATTACCATTGATACCTGAAAAAACGACTTCTGCGCATCTAACAATTCTTGCCAACTTACGTGCCGGGGATTATAACAAATAGATATTAAACATAAACAACACTACGTTTGCTCAATGTCAACGAAAATTAGGTTATATCTTTTATCACGTGACTCATGCAGTCTGAATTTCACAGAGATATTGTAATACCTAGACAGAAAATATTCACGACGAAAAAGAAACTGTCAATTCTTTCGTTCTTCCTTACAGAAAAACTATGAAAAAAAGAGACAAACATAGACAAACGCTACCATCCTGAACGTCAAAGAAATAACTTTTTGTCACTGTTGTAACCTATCGGTTAGCAGCTCTAATTAAGGTTTTTCGCTGTTTTCACGCGTTTGTTTTGTTTATATCAGGAAGAATTTTGTTGTGTAATTATCTGCATGAATGGTTATCGGTTATAAGAGTACGAGTAGAATGATCGTATCAGAAAGTGCAGGGAAATACATTTCACAGGCAGTCCCGAATAAAGTAATCTTAGTTCTAAATACGTCGAGGACGTAAAGTATCATTTAAACCATTTGATCTCATGATGTTCCTAGTTTTTGCGCAAAGTATGAAGAAATATTATTATACAACGTGTATAAAGCGCAGAAAAGTTAGGAAAGAGTGGAATTCTACTCTTACAATGACTGATATGTTCACTCTTTGTACGAGTATACATTCAATCTTTAAATAATTATAAAGAATCCCTAAAAACACGTAGATAATATCAGCCACAGTCAGGGACGATTCTTACAGACATTTGACCAAAGTAGATCGCTCCAAAACTAAACTCGATTATCGATATGACAGTTGGTCAGATCTGATACTGATATATATCTATAGATGAGTATCAATAGTATAATCGGCCACGCTGGCAGAAAAGATGGAATAGACAAAAGTATATATATATAGGTATATATATATCTCTTTTTGCTTATGACGTTATCTGTTAGTGCGAAAGTGAATACCGATATTGAAATTGCGTCTTATATACATTCTGTCTAGGTAATACAATGTCTCTGGAATTTGATCATATGGCAGATAGTTATTGTATATGAAGGTACCTCTGATATTTTTAATTTACACAAAGGCAGTTTAAATAATTCAAAAAGCTGTAGTATTAATTTTGCATAAATCATTTTTACTTGACGTCCTCTTCTAATCCGTGGCGGCACTGTCAACGCAAGAAAACAAAAAGCTTATCAAAACGTTGGTTCGCGTGAATCGAAACGCAACGCAATGAGAATGACAGTCGTGTCAGATTGACGGCTGACGGGTGTAATTAATAACCAAAATAAACACTGGGATTTATTGTTAATTCCCAAATAGACCTGATTTTAGTGACTATCGTGTTGTTTTTGTGAAAATCCAAGCCTAACATGAGTTGGAACAATGATAATAGTGCCAGTATATAAAACATAACCTAAAATTGTGCGCGGAGTTTTAAATTTTTTGGATCTTAAGTGTTTTACAGTTCTATTTTATCAAAATAATATTAATTTGTTACCTTGTAAGTGTGCCTTTTAATATCCATTACTAAATTTACCGATTTTTTGCTGCAGTATCGCTGTATCAACATGTTTTGGTGAGTGAATTACGTATAAGATTAGATATTACAGTTGCTATGTTTTTTCTATCATTTAAAATAAATTTATCAAATATATGATGTCCTTTGAAACCCTTATGTCTCTATAGAACTATTTCTTACCGAAATGTACTGTTTTGTTGAGTAAGTTTGTAGGAGAGCAGCGATGACCTACTTTTTATGTATGAACAGCAGGTATCTTGATTTTTCTTGTACATGTTTATAAGAAGTATTTAAAGGTATATCGGAATACATTTATGATGCGAATAGTAAACAGTATTGTTTTGCTAAAGTAAAAATTCAAACAAAAAATAAGCATGATAAAGGAGATCAACCACTTTCTTTGGGGTTTTGGTACCTTCTTTGTACATTAGGTAACGATGTTATACAGCAATAAAACTTATTTCAATATAAACTTTAATTTACAAGAATATGTGCATAATTAACTTGCTTTTGATAACTAGTGGGAATGTCTAGATAACTTGATTCAAATATTGATTTAAAATTTATCTTTTCTGTAGTTAATATCTTACATTTTATTAATTATATTATTTAAGCATTAAGTATTTCGAATCTTACTGCTGAACCTATTTTTTTGTTGAAGAGAAGATGAATTATTTAATTAAGAAGATTGTGTAAGAGGAATGTTATGAAAACTAATGTACAATGCGGAACCAATGTGGTTGATCTCCTTTCATATTATTTTTTATGATTTGAATAATGATGTAGGATGTAAATAATAATAAATAAAGTGTGTAACCTGTAGCTTGGACCCTGTTCCCGATACCGGTGGGCTACTATTTTTGTATTTTTAAATGATTTTTTATTTTATTTTTTATAGAATAATATTTAAAAATGTAAAAATATGTTTATAAAATAAATGAATGAAATAAAGTGTGTAATAAATAATGATAAGAGCAATTGTGCCTTCTAAAATATGTCATATTCTTAGAATTTTTTAAATTAACTGGATAGTATCTTTCTACTGATACTTTTATCCTTTTTTTCTATAAAAGTTGTAATTTTAGTTTGTTTTGAGTAAGGAATGATAATAAATTTATAATTAAGTAATTAAAAATTATATTGAATATCATGTAATGTTTTGTTCTGTTGTTTAAATAAAATATACCTACTGTGAAATTGAATGTTTTTATTAACTCCCTTTATTTATTGCCTTTTTTCGCCTTTCATTTTCAAGTCTGAGCAAAGGTATTATCACTTTAATTTTATTATAGTCAAAAAAGTTTTAATTTCAGTTTTAGACAAATTTGCCCCAAACTATGTCACACCAATGAAAACGGAATTCAATGAGAAACTAACCAAACTGGTCGGTCGGAAGAAGAGTAACAGTGTATACCTCATCAATACAGCCCGTTACCAGGATTTCATAAAAGAGGTGAAGGAAATAAAAAACAAACGAAACAAGAACTTTGAAGATTACAAAATGCTCGCAAACTATGACATCTTAGACGTTAACGGTAGAGAGCGGATGATACAACCTAGGAACGAAGTTAACTCTAGTATTAAGTTCTATGTGCCTATAGAAGAGCTATTCGGTGTATTACACACCATACATTTACTGTTCAATCATGCCAATAAAGATGTAATGGAAGCCGAATTGAAAACCAAATTTTGTAATGTTTCCAAAGAAGTTATCAAAATATATTTGACTTGTTGTAAGATTTGTCAGGAGAGAAAATGAATTTTTATTGTACCTAACATTTTTCTTTCTTTCTTTCTTTTGTAATCCTAATTACAATTCTATTTTAAATAATCAATTTCTTTCTTTAATATTAAGAAAAATGATTACATTTTGTAATTTTTAGGAAAACATGTGTTTTATTTAAAACTATTTTTTTAAGACATGCTTTTGCTAGTTTCAATAAGTAGATAATTTCAATAAAATGTGATCTTTTATGATAGAAAATTATCTAGTTTTATCTGAAAGCATTTTTAATTCCCAGTATACCTATCTATTTATATTGAAAATTGATATAATTTAGGTACAAACTGTCCTTAAGTGCAATTCCACTGCTGTTTCGAACATTTGGGTCCAATCCAATGAGGATTCATTAGTTTTGTTTATGGGTTGCAGTGAGTGATGCCACCAATATGTTCATATAGGGAAGCTAAGGAGGTAGGTACACCATATGAAGCATAGTAGTCACTATTAAATTTTGCGCAGGACTATTAAACTATTATATAGGAACTATTTCTTTAACTGTGTTTTTTTATTAGTCATTATCACCTTTTAATTTTACATTAAATACAAAATACATCGCATTAATAAACATTGATTAATAAAATAAAGACTTAGTTTGATGTTTTAAATAGTTTTTTTTTTTTTAAGTAACTTTGTGGTCACTTCCAGTAATAGAATGGTTTTCCTTACCAACTCCATTTGTCCCTGGTATCACTCTGTTATAATAAAGATCTGTGTCCAAGCATTGGGAACATAAAAGTCTGATATTGATGATCTTGGTATCAGGGAAGAAGGTAATTTTGTAAATTCTTAGGTTACACCTAAGAATTTACAAACTCAAAGAAAGCCTGTTCTTGTTTTTACTACTAGAAGTTGTCTCTAGGAGTCGAGTAGTATTTTTTACATAGGTATATTGATGTTTTCTATTTCATCATCGCTTACCATCAGGTGAGGTAGCGGTCAAGTGTGAGCCTATTCTAAAAAAAATAAAAAATATACATGGATATTAGGGTCAATATACAGTTTATTGTAATTAAGTAATTTTTCACAAAATAGATTACCTTATTATCCTTATAAATTTAAATTAATTATTAATCTAAGCCGTGTATTTAAATTATGCTAACTATATGACTTCAGAGAAAAAGTAAAAACATGTATACACCCCTGGCATGTCCCATGGCTTCCAAGATTAGATATTATATTTACTATGTTTTGACTATCTTATAGGGCGATAAGCAAATTTATGATGCCCTATGAAATTCTTATGCCTCTATAGAACTATTTCTTAGCTAAATGTGTTTTGTTGACTGAGTATGAAGTTGATCAGCGAATACCTACTTTTTATATATAAACGGCAGGTATCTTGTTGTTTCCTGTACATTATTATAAGAAGTATAGTATACAGTATTCTAAAGTATTGTATTATTTTTTGGGGTAATTCTACTAATAAAGAAGCGGTGTTTAAAGCGAAGAAGAAATGTATAAGAGCCGTAACTAGTATTAAAGTAAGTAACTGACAGCTGCAGACCATCATTCTTGAAATTAAATATTCTTACGTTACCATGTATATAATATATATTAGAGGTTAAAATGTTCATTAGGAAAAATACAAACTACTTTAATAAGTTAAATAGCAAAAGATACAGATACAATATATGTTTACCAAGCAATAAAACAGCGTTATTGAATAAAAGTATATTATGTATGGCTCCACGCATATATAACCATTAACCAAATTCATTTTTGGAGATAAGTGATATAAATATATTTAAAAACAATATAACAACACTGCTACTTAAAAAAGCATATTACTCGTTCACTGAATATTTACAGGATAAACTTATATAATGTACCATACGATATTTATAACCATACATTCATAATATACTTTTTACTGTTAATTTCTAGTTTTAAGGGATACCTGTATAGTTTTGTAAATTTTCATGCCTTATGGTAGGATATGGCTAATGGACACTATTGTTTATATAAGATCTTTTCTTTTGTACCCTTATTCGCAAATGAATAAATGATTATGATGATTATGATTATAAGTATTTAATGGTATATTGGCATACATTTATGATGGGAATGGTAAAAAGTATTGTTTTGCTAAAGTCAGTACAATGCATGCCCCATGGCTTCCCCGATGGCATTCATGGCTAAACTTAATAAAGTTGTAACCATATATTTTTTTTATTCAAATGCTATAATGTTATTGCCGCAACAATTTTGTAACTAAATACAGGGTTAAACATGTTTTCATGAAATAAAGATAAAAAAAAGGTTTGACCTTGACAGGCGTGTATTGAATAAAGTGAACAAGCCAATCGCAGCGAGGATTTATAAATCGGCGTCGCATCAGCGGTGGTTCCAGTGTCATACAACTTACTTAATATGGCAGAGAGCAATTATATACTACATTGTGCTGTTTTCGGTTGCTTGAATTCTTCTATAACGTACCCAGAGATAAAAATTTTTTAAATTACCTGGAACCTCCGAAAGGCAAGACTATAAAAAAATTATATGCCTAACCTACTAGTACGTAATTTGTTTCTTTTTTTTTAATAGGTAGGTATTTCGCTTTTACCACCGAGTAAAACACCCTTTTTTTTTGGGTGGGAAATCATCCAATGACTTCTCCCGCTCTGAGTGAAGCGGGAGGGCGTGTCAGACTTTTACTGACTAAAACCCACCCGTGTTCCTTCAGTTGAACCCCTCACATCGGCGTCGGGTCGACGATGAAGTACCTGGGACTCGTCCTCGACAGCCGGTGGAACTTCGTGGAGCATTTCCGACGTTTGGCTCCCAGACTGGAGCGGGCTGGGGCTGCCCTTTTTTTTTTTTTTTTTTTTTTTTTTTTTTATTGATTATAGGCTTGCGCTTGACCACTATCTCACCTGATGGTAAGCGATGATGTGGTCGACGATGAAGCACGCTTGCCTAGAAGAAACCTATTCACTCTTGACTTGAAGACTCCCAGGTTGTAGCTATCAGGAAATACAGACTCCGGCAGGGAATTCCACTCCTTTGCTGTACGCATAATGAAAGTATTCCCAAAACGTTTGGTGCGTATGGGTGGGATGTCCACCATGTACCGATGACGCATCGCTGTACGTCTCGTAGTCCTATGATGGAACGGGCTAGGAGGAATTAGTTCATGCAATTCCAACGCACACTCCCCGAAATGTAAACGATAAAAAACCGACAGGCTGGCAACTCGGCGCCGATGTTCGAGGTTCTGGAGCCTAGATTCGACCAGTACTTCATTTCCGATGAGCCTCTTGGCCCGTCTTTCGATCGACTCAAGTGCATCCAGCTGGTACCTGGCAGATCCGTCCCAGAGATGAGAGCAGTACTCCATGCATGATCGAACTTGCGCTTGATACAAGTTTAGCAACTGTTCTGGCGTGAAGTACCGTCTCACCTTCGCGAGGATCCCCAATTTTTTGGCAGCCAGCTGAGCTTTTGCCTCAATGAACGGACCAAAATTGAGCGTCGATGTCAACGTAATGCCAAGAATCTCAAGATGGTCAGTAATCGGCACGGTCACACCTCGGAAAGAAGGAGCCGGGTGGAATTGGCTCCTTTTAGCGGAAAAAAGGCACGCCTGGGTCTTAGCAGCATTGAATCTGACCAGATTGGCATCGCCCCATTCGGAGACTGCCTTCAAGGACAGATTCAAGCGCCCGACCATGGCCTCTCGAAGAGACCGGATCTGAGGTCCAGTAGCGCGCGCGTCGGACACGTATCTCTCAGCAACAGTGCTATCGTCCGCGTACCCAAAGGTGCCGGGTTTTAGCAAGTCATTTATGTGCAGCAAGAACAATGTTGCTGAGAGTACGGACCCCTGAGGGACCCCGGCATTAATACCCAGTAGGTCAGAAGAGCGGCCATCAATAACCACTTGAATGGACCGGTCCCTCAGGAAGTCTGCAATCCAATCGCACAGACCACCGGGCAGACCGAATGATGGAAGCTTACCAATAAGGCTTTCATGCCAGACCCTATCAAAAGCCTTCGAGATGTCGAGGGAGACGGCAAGCGCTTCCCCGTGCTTCTCGATGGCCTCACTCCAGATGTGTATGGCATACGCTAGAAGATCGCCAGTTGACCGATTTTGGCGGAAGCCATATTGGCGGTCACTGAGGATGTCGTTAGCTTCTAGGTATGCCAGGAGCTTGGAGTTGAGCACTCGTTCCATACTCTTGCAGAGGATGGACGTTATTGATATGGGTCTGTAGTTGGCCGGGTCAGCCCGACTGCCCTTCTTGGGCACAGGCTGAACGTTAGCTTGCTTCCAAGCATTCGGCACTTTTCCCGTCTCATACGAAAGGCGAAAGAGGCGTGTCAGGATCGGAGACAGTTCAGGCGCACAGGTTCTGAGAACAATTGCCGGAATCCCGTCGGGGCCACTAGCTTTGTTCACGTCAAGGTTGCGCAGCACCCTACGAACGTCCTTTTGATGGATGCGAATGTCCGACATACTCGTCTCGCATCCATCAGGAGGAGGAGGGGGCCGCGCGTCACCAGAATCCAGCTGTGAAGATTCCGCAAAAAGAGAGGCAAACAAGTTAGCTTTCTCCTCAGCGGAGTGGGCCAGTGACCCGTCGGGCCTCAGCAGTGATGGTAGTGAGGGACGGCAGAAGTTCGATTCAACCGACTTAGCCAGGGACCAAAACGCTTTACTACCCGCTGGGTATGAAGCAAGTTTGGTCCCAATACGGCTTATGTGGTCAAACCGAGATCGTCGCATCACCTTTTTGCAGGACTTGGCAGCCCTATTGTAGGCGCTCTTCCGCTGACCCATGTCGCTTGCTTTGCGTGCCCGACTGTCGACCCATGCCAGGTACGCCTCGTGTTTAAGCGTGTTGGCGCGCTTGCACTCGGCGCCAAACCATGGCCGGTCAACGCTAGACATTGCTATGTCAGAGAACGGAATGTAGTACTCCATTCCCTGACGCAACACATCCGACACGGCGTCCGCGCACGACGAAGGATCAGCCGAAAAGAAGCAAGTAGGCTGCCAAGGATAAGATGCGAAAAAAGAACGCATCCCATCCCAATCTGCTGACTTGTACCGCCAAACCCGCCGAGCGCCTCTTGGGCTGGGATCGGGTGGGGAGTGAACGGATACAGACTTCACCAGACAATGGTCGGAACTACCCAAAGGTGAAGATACCGACACCGAGTAGCGGTCTGGATCTGTTGTCAGCAGAAGGTCCAAGCAATTGGCTGTGTGCGAATCAACATCCGGCACCCTTGTTGCCTCCTGGACCAGCTGGGTGAGATTTAAAGCAAGCGAAAGCTTTCTCATCTCACGCCCAGCATGATCAGTGATCTGGTACGGGAAAAGCCACTCCTGGTGGTGGGCATTGAAGTCCCCCAGTAATACTAATTGGGCAGAAGGGTACCGCTGCTGTGCCGTATCAGCCGCCTCACTAAGATACTCTGTGAGCCTGGTTGTCTCCTGATCGCCGCTGTGCGAGCGGTAGACACAGGCGTAGACAATTTTATCAAGGCCCGTGTCCACCATGGCCCACAGCACAGAGAACCTAGAGTCCTCAAGGTTTCGGAGACGCCGATAACAGATGTCGTCTCGGGCGTACATGCATACACCCGCGCGTTGCTTAAAATTGTGCTCCAGGGTATACCCTGGGTAAGTTAGGTACGATACTTCTGATGGACATCCGATCTGCGTCTCCGAAAGGAAAAAGAGAGCCGGCTTATCAGTCTCCAGGTGATGATGGACTGCTATGAGGTTGGAGTGCAAACCTCTGATGTTCGTGAGGTGCACTTTGAGTGGGAGGGGGTGCAGCCGCTGTTTAACTTTAAACTTTTTTCTCCTTTTCATATTTCGATGCGAGTGAAGTTAGGTGAGGAAAAGGAAGTGAGATGTGGTTCCACGCTGCTAACCTTCAGACACGCACTGAAGGGACGCTATCATTGGGGGACTAGTCTGGAGACTGCGGGGACGCCCGAGCCCCCCCGGGAATGTCCATCGGGCCCTCCCTTCTGGTCGCCAACCAGCACGATGGTGCATTCCGGGATTTTTCGTCAGTTGGCGGGGCAGCCTTTCGTGTGGGGCTGGCACACTGCTTGGGCCCCCAACTACCTGCGGTCGGCCAGCGGTGCACCGTGCCTCGGATCCCGCTACCCTCCGCGACCAGCCGCCCGATACGCCCCTAACAGCGCGCGTCAGGCTGGTCTGCCTGCAATAGAACCGCCACCTCGACCCATCTCCTGAACTGGCTACACCGAGCATCGCACCGGAACACGGCTAGGCCGCTTGGCGGTACGTCTTTGCCCGGTGGGTGGTCGCAAGCCTTCGGCCGAAGCCTACCACCAGTTATTGTCACCTGATTGGCACCACCCGGGGACCACGTGTAGGGTATCGAATAGGGTACTTTCCTACGGACGTGGGTGACTCGGCCCCCAAAAGCCCTCAAGCGGCTGCTGCCCAATCTAGGGTGTCCAAACGCCTCCTGCCGTTATTTGGGATCCCGGCGGTAGCGCGTTCCGAGGACCGTGAAAAAACATGGCCTCGGACTTGTGCAGGGCCACCTCGAGTCCCAATTGCCGGATCCTCTCGACGATTGTCGCAACCCCGCGTGTCGCTATTTCAGCCGCCGCCTGGTGCGACCTGCCCTGCGCCAGGACCAGCGTGTCGTCAGCGTAGCAAACCACGCTGATGCCACTAGGGAGATCGGCGCGCAGCACCCAGTCGTACCCGATGTCCCACAGGTGCGGCCTGACGACCGATCCCTGTGGGACACCAAACGACATCCCTTGCCGGTTCCACTCTCCCTGGTGACCGGGGTAGATTACGGCCCTGTCCGTCAGATAGGCCTCGACCACGCGACTGAGGTAGGGTGGCAACCGGTGATAACGGAGTGCCTCCCTGATGCAACTCCAGGGCAGGGTATTGAATGCATTGGCGATGTCTAGAGACACCGCCAAGACGACTCCACCCTGGCCCACTGCGTCCCCTGTCGTGAGGGCTCTCACGCACATGATGGCGTCCACCGTAGAACAACCCCTGCGGAAACCAAACTGGCTCTCCGCCACCGAGTAAAATACCTGGTTTAATAAATAAATAAATGGATGGGGTGATAAAGTGACACACGATTAACCTACCTACGCTCGGGTTTTACGTGACGCGGGCTTGTAGGCACTTATTTCAAGGACAGGGCTGAGACAATACTATAAGATATCTTTACATGCCACTGCTCTAAAAACGGTGAAGGGAATTGTCTTGAGGAAACTGGCATGTCCTAGAACCAAAAATTCGAAGACATATGTGACATCCACCAAACCGCACTGGTCCCCCGTAGTGGATTATTTTCCCCATTCCCTCTCTCACAGAGAGGAGGCCTGTGTCCCAGCAGTGGGAACATTTAAAAGGCTGATGATGATGTTTTCAAGTAGTTAAATATTCTAAATATAAAAGAAAAAGTGTACTTTACGGTTTACTTTGTGACTTATGTCTTATGGAATGTAAAATTTACTGTTACTACGCAACTCTGTTATAAGCTCGTAGTAACAGAATTGTTAAGAAAGTAAAAGTGTACTTTACAGTTTACTTTGTGACGTATGTCTTATGGAATGTAAAATTTAGTGTTACTACCCAACTCTGTTATAAGCTCGTAGTAACAGAATTGTTAAGAAAGTAAAAGTGTACTTTACGGTTTACTTTGTGACTTATGTCTTATGGATTGTAAAATTTACTGTTACTACGCAACTCTGTCATAAGCTCGTAGTAACAGAATTGTTAAGAAAGTAACAGAGTTGAATGTGCCTATATTCTTTAACTTTGAACTTTGTTTCAAATGTATTTTTTTAATAATCGGATTTCTTAAACAATTTATAAGCTTATTAAGCATAGCGTATAGTGTTGCATAGTATGGATGTGTGTATGTTTGTTTCTCAATCACGCGAAAACGGCTGAACAGATCTGGATGAAATTTGACGCAGAGATAGATAGTCTGGAATAGAACATAGGCTACTTTTCATCCCGGTATAATGTTCCCTTGGGAAAAGAAAACACTTTTCACGCGGGCGAAGCAGCTGGCATAAGCAAGTTACAAATAAACTTAAAATATTGCTACAAGATACAGTGTGTTTCTTAAATAGCAAGATTTTAAGATGCCTCTCATGCCTGCTGAGAAGCAGCGACGATACCGAGAACGGTGTAAAAACAGCGAGATAAGGCTCTGGCCTCATCTCTTCGTCTGAAGTGAAATCTTCTCGCTCTTCGTGAAATTTGAGATGTTTCTGTCAGCGCGGCTTTTGCTCTTGCATGGATCCAAAGTACCACTTTCCATTAAAAATGCAGTGGAACAATCAAGTCCAATATTAGCAACCGATATTAGTCCGATATTGTCAAAGCGAACAAGGGTTTTACAACATTGTCTATAGCTCGGACTCCGATGATGATGCCCCTCTAATATCATGAAGAGAAAACCTTCTAGCACCATTTGACAGAACAACCTAGTACATTTAAGCAAAATAACGATGCTTTGATCGAGCAGGAAAATATTCACGCTAAAAAAATAATTAATCAATAATTTGAAGTCTGAATATATTAATGATTGCTAAAATTAAAAAAAAATAACTTAGTGATTCTAAATGTGATTATGAGAAAGGAGACTGTAATCAACACTAATGCCAAAATATTTGTGACTGAATTGTTTAATTTCATAATAAAATATACAACGTAATAATAACACTAACTATTTTTAATTATTTTATACCCTAACCCACAAAATCTGGAGTTATTCATAAATCATTAGATAAACATCGCGGCCAGTCGTCCATGTCCGTTAAAACAACAGAATTTTGGTATGTTATAGTCATACTCAGAACATACCAAAGTTCAGCTGTTTTAACAGACATAGACAAAAAGAAAAGTCATGTTGAATTATTTTGTATTTTACTGTTTATCATTTTAAGTAACGGTTACCAGCCCAAAATTTGACAATGACGCCGTTGACGGTTATATTCTTTCCAGCCTGTATTTGTCAGCTCAAAAACTTTCAAAACCGATTCGATTTCTGATAACAATCGACTTTATTTACGAAGAAATTTTAATCGATTTAATACGAGTATTGTATTTTGGCTCAATATTTTGTTTTGTTTGTAACCGCCTTCCCAAAAAGTTTGTCAATTCGACTGTATTTTTTATGTGTGTTACCTGAGAACTTTTTACTAGCTGAACCGTTTTTAATGATTCTCTTTTTACTTGAAAGCTGGTGCTTGTCATGTAGTCCCATTTAATTTTCATCAAGATCTGTTGAAGAACTTTGGAGATAAATGACGGAAAATCACTCGGTATAGCTGCAATCGCATTTCTGTTTATTGTTTACACCATTTCATAACTTATCATCACACTGTTACGCGAACAGTTCACCCTGGTAAACTCTTATTCCACCGGTTTTGTTTAAGTTTCATGTTATTGGGTTAATCTATTCTGGCTTCACTTTGGCCATTATATTTACCTGGCCTATAGAATTGGTCCATTATGAACCACAACTAAAAAGTGAAAAATAAAAACTTTTTAGAAAAAAAATACAACCTGCTTCTAAATAAAACACTACAAAGTGAAAAATAACTTAAATGCAGTCGGTGTCAAAAAACGAAGAAACGAAAGTAGGAACATCGACTGCTGAAATTGAAGTTATTTTTCACTTTGTAGTGTTTTTATTTAGAAGTCGGTTGTATTTTTCCTAAAAAGTTTTTTTTTTATATAGGACCATACCGAGGCGTTTAAATGACTATGTTTTATTTATTAAAATGAATTGTTACATTTTATATATTATAGGTAGGTAGGTATACTTATCCTATATTACTTTTGCAATATTTAACCTTACTTACATATCATATTGATAATTAGATTATTATGTTTCATGATAATAAAATGATAACTTTACTGCTTTATTTTCTGACACATATTTCGATTCATTTATGTATTTTAAATCATCGAAAAATATCGTGGTTATACAGCACGTCGCTTCACTATTGTAAGCGTCCATGAAGGATTGCATATTGATTGTCTATGGTTGCCTGTTAATAATTATGGAACTTTATAGCCGTGCTTGTGTCGGTCGGATGTAAAATCATAGGCTGGACGGAGAGTATAAAACTAGGTACTTCTTGTCGATCTCGTCTTGTTTGCAAATGTGTCTGGCGTTCTATCGTTATGATCGAGTTCCGGTTGCTACGTCTAATTGCTTCGTAAAAAATAAAAAAGGACAAGGTACAAGGTACATGATTATTTCTATGTATGTTATGTTTTCTATTTTTTTTACATTAGTGGGGTACATATTATCAAACACCTGATGATAATGCACACTAATGAAGATTAAGTCGATTTTAAATCAGTTTCCATCAGTGAGTCGACATAAGAAAGAAGATTAACGTTTAACTGTATTTGAGGACAAACAGAGAAGATGTCGCCGCTGTTACTACAATAGGACTACTGCTAAATGAGTATTAGTTTGTGGTTGATGAAGAACAGAAACTACTTCAAAGTCTTTCATTGATCATGGAAGTCTCTGAAAAAGTTTCTGAGATACTGTTGTTGTTATGAACTTTATTGATTCCTAATCTAAGAATGATTAAAATACATGTATGTAAAAGTTTGGTTTATTGTTTACTTTATAATTGACTTTTGTTTGATTATGATTGGACAGTTAGGATAGAGTAAGTTGTAGAATTTCAATATTGTATACCTAATAATATGAATTGTATAATTATTTTATTTCGGTAATTCTAATGTTAATTGTTAACTAAAGACAAACGCTTGCGGCAAAACGGGCTATGGGTGATTTGTTTACTTTATTTCTTGCTTATGGATAGTTTGCAGGCGCTTATCAATGATCAACTACCTATTTATTGCTTAATTTATAAGTGTGTATCATTTCTCTAAATAATATGTAAGTTCACTCTCTTTGCCAAGGAAGTTTACTACAATCGATTTCTGCCGTCAAGCAGTGTTGCTCTAACTACAGCCTTATAAGACCTTTCAGTGTCTCGAATGACAACGCACCTACAATGCAAAAATCCGCATCGGTAACCACATAACTTTGTGTTGCCTGCTTGTTTGTTACTGACTGAACTAAATAGCATTTGACTTAAAGTTGGGGTATGGAGCAAACTGTCTCAGTGGTTAATTGTTGATAAATAAAATATCCTCATATTAAGTTTACTTTCCAGTAAAGTTTATGATCTCAAGAGGAGGGGAACGATTGATGAAGCTGGGCGACTTCACATTCACCAGGGACCATTACCAAGGAGACCACTGCTATTGGTCTTGTTACACACACAATACTCATGGTTGTCCTGCCAAAGTATATACGGAACGAAATAGACTGATTTATGCGAAAAATCTTCATAATCATCCACCTACGGAGTTTTTTGTTTGACATCGTCTTCGTTTTAGGATCAGCATAATAAAATTTACAGTGTTGCCATCTTTTTTCATTTGGCAGTTGCTTTGTTATCATCACAAAATATCGACGATGTTTGTTTTAATGACCGAATCAGTCAAGTTGGCGACACTTTAGTAATGTCTTTTTCATTTTCCTAGTGTCATATTATGTAATTATTTCTGTCCCTTCTGCTTTAAAATAATATTTATTTTATTTTTATATGACTAAATTCCTTCATGTGTTGAGTGTAATGACTGATGATACCACTGAACGAATGGCTCAATACAGAAAAGGAGTTTTTCGACGGCTATGTCACATTTTCAGTCAGACATTTGCCAAAGAACAAATCTCGCCATTGCTCTCCCTTTGAGTAGTATTCTTGAGGCTTTTGACAGATTTGACTGGATTAGACAAGGTGCTAAAATATGATATGTAGTCTATAAGAATGAGTCTATATTTACAAACTGTTACGTCTCACATTTTTCACCTGTATTTATTCGACAGTTCGTTTTAGTTGCCCTAGTATAGTATTTTTCTATTAAAATAATCTTTGTACTTTAAGGTGCTAATTTGTGATAAAAACTCAACTTTGTGATCTCTACGTATTATTGTAAATTCTTGCCTATTTTTTCATTGAATGCTGTAGTACAAACGTGGTGACATATTCGATGTATTTTCAGTATTAGTGCACTTGTGTTCCATTGCTCTCTCTTTTTTATGAAAATATATTTGAAAGTATATCTTGAGCTTTATTATTTCTGAAATCCAGGTTATGTAGCTCGAAGATTTGAGGAACTTCAAATAAAAGTAGCCGTCTCCAAATATGCTTATGCATATGATTGTATCCACACTGTCTTATTAAGTATCTACGTTAAATCTGTTGATATACATGTAAAGCATAAAATATGCCTAATCCAAAATGAAATAGCTACGAGCAAATTTGTAAACAAACGAAGCTTCTAAAACTCTAGTCGTACGTCACGTTTTCGCGTAACTTATGCTAATATTTTTATGAAATTACAGAGCCAGTCCGCAACGGCCACGAAGCAGCATACATGATCACATCTCTGAGAGGAAAGCCTCTAATAGCATATCAAAATTATACTTACTGCCGGCATTCTCACCGGAATGGCGTGGTCAGATGGACATGCTCTACACACTCCTACAGATGTTGCAAAGGCGTTCTGAAGACTCGAGGGAAACGTATCATCGAAGTCAAGGGTACCCATAATCACGATGCAGCTAAACTTCAAATTAATCGGTCTAAACCTTGCTTGGAGTGGGTATGGCCGTAACACAGTGATTTCGTATCGTATTTTGGTTCGAAAAAGCGAGTTTAAAAGCCTAGAATAAGATATTTCAATTAGTATAGTAGTTAGTGGAAACTTTGTCATTTTAGTTTCGAGAACATGTCCTTTCTTCTAGTCTATCTATCTAATCTATACTATAGGTATATATCTCTGGGCATAAGTCAGAATGACCGCTAAACGCAATGTAATGTTCGATTTGAAGAAAATTTCTAAATTATCTTTAAAAATTGCACCCGTACGGAGCTTGGGCTGATCCATAATCTGTGTAAGTATATTAATACCCAGCAATATAACATCCTTGGGGTGAATTGATAACCTCCTTTTATTTAAATTCGGTTAAATTAATTGTTTTTCGACGTCTGTCGGGTAAGCAATAGTAAAAATCATGGTAGGTATCTATTGCAATAATAAATATCAGTAAAATAACAAAAAAGTTACGGCATTAAGTACTTTATATTTTTATTAGAACTGCAAAGAATTTAATTCACTAGTCAAATTATAAGATAGTATTGAATTAATACGTAAATTATGCGATAAAGGTTTCCTATAGAAGTAAAATAAATCCTAGATGATATTTTTGGTTGTGAGTTTTGGCATTTTTCCTGTGACTGATTTATGAAGAATATGTTTCGAATGTTTGTGAAAATATTACTCTCGGCTTTCATTTCTTCCACTCTTTTGTATTTACTGAGTGTCATGCAACCAAACGAAGCCACCTATCTTCCAGAAGGTCTAGACATAGTGTTATTCTATCAGCGATGGAATGCCGGAGGAATGAACGGTCGAAATCCTCATCATGCCAAAAGACGTCCACTGCTAGACATAGGCCTCCCCCAAGCGCCGCCACACTGATCAGTCCTGTGTGTTTCGCATCCACAGTGACTCCCGCAGCCTTGACCAGGTCGTCGCTCCACCTAGAGGGAGTCCTTCCAATGCTGCGTCTTCCGGTACGCGGTCGCCACTTCACAACTTTTCGGCTCCAACTGCCATTCGTTCCTCGAGCATTGTGCGCTGTTCACTTAAGTTTAGCAATTCTTCGGGCTACGGTTGAAATGCTAAAATGAAACTTGCACAGTTAACGTGAGATTTCGAAAGCGCTTGGCATTCCCATATTTTTTTTATTTTTTTTCAATCGCTATGGAGACCGTTTCGTTGATAGAAAGAAATAAAGAATGAAAGAAAACACATTTATTTGTCACAAACCAGAGCACAAACATAAAATAAGCGAAAAAAAGAAAAAAAAGCTCAAAACTAAACTACAATTAAAAAAGAAAGAAATGGATGGATGAGGAATGTAATGTCACTTGTCTAGAGCCTCTGGTTTTTATTTTCCTTCAGTTAAAGTTTTCGTACACCTTGTATTATTTTGCAAGAGTTTTTGTTTGCAAATTTTGCAAAATGCAGAGAGTAGGGGACTCAATAAATTATGTTTGCAAATGTGTAACAAAAAATATCAATATTTTCTTCCTTTTGAGATAAGTAATTATTAAAAAATATTTAATGTTAAGTTTGTTTACCTTTTTTTTGAGTCTTTAATGTTAAGGTTGCGAAACGCACGGGACCGATCAATGTGGTGACGCTTGGGGGTGGCCTATGTCCAGCAGTGGACATCTTTCGGCTGAAATGATGATGATGATGAGTCTTTTTGACTATTAATTATTCTTTTTTTTTTTATATTTCAATAAATCGGTAATAGATCCCTACTAAATGTTTTTATGCACTTATTATGGTTTACATAAATGTGTGTGTAGGAGTCCGGGAGAGTTTACCCGCCTTCGACTAAAATGCTCATAAACCGCTTTATATTTACAAAAAACTATTTTCTACAAATTGTACCCTAAGCTAATATTAAGCTTTATTTTTTCTTAAGAAAGTTTTATAAATCATTAATACTTTATGAGTAATTAACGATTTCTACTGAAGTGAGATTTGGCTAATATCTCCCGCCTAGGTGGGAGACTTGACCCCCAAGAAGGGAGACTTTACCCGGGTTTAAAACTAGGCAAAATAAAAATAATAAATTATAATTAAATAAAGAAATTTAATAAAAAAAACATGGCACATAATAATACGTAGTAAATGATAACACGAACTATATAATTTGAGTATCTTTGACATACAGTTAGTGAGGAATTAAGTACCTATCACATATTATATTTCTTAAGATAAGTAGTTGCGTTTAAAACAGTGAGTGTTTATAAACTTTTACCATTAGAAACTCTTTCTAACATAACTTATAACCTTATTAATAAGAACTTTCACAACCAACCGTTACTGCATAATAATTTCAGTCTTTCTACAGCAAAATATCTTAGAAATTTAACAATATCTTATCAAAATGGAGAAAAATCAAAGGTAACTTAGGTATCTTCATAGCAAACATAATAGTCTGAGCCTATTCTATCTACGTCATCTTCTACGTCATCTCTATTCTCATCTTGGTCTTGCTTTTCTGGCGTTTTTGTTAAAATTTTAGTTTTTCCGGGCTGTCTACCACGGCGGAAAGTTTTTCATGGAGAAGCTTTTGGAAATGGACGAATCGTTTGTGGTAAAACTATTTTTGGTTTTAGTTGTGAAACAGAATCTACCGTATCTTGAGACGTAGAAGGCAACTCTGCTGATTCTCTTATTAATGCAATTGCTGGCTCAGATTCCTGAGTCAAAATTGATGGCGAACTCGCTCTAGACTCCGCAGTTTCATTTATAAATATTGACGTTGAAGTTGAAGGCTCTAACTGACTTTGTAAAGTAGGCGATGTAGGTAAAACGATCGTGGTCACATCTGAAGGCAGTGCTGCAGTTACTGAGGGTGAAGGCAGTGCTGCAGTTACTGAGGGTGGTACTTATCTAAAATAAAACAGAAAATATTATTGCAAGAGAAACAGAGGGAGAGATTACCCTGGGTAAAGTCTCCTCCCGTCGCCATGCTAATGTCTCTCACCCCACGCCAAGCTGTCCGTTATTTAATTTACAAAAAAAACTTATAATCTTTAAGCAAAAACTGTCTATCGTAAAGGTAACAAGGATAATTACACTAAGGATATGTATGCATGACATGCTGGAATCTATAAACAATAAACAACAGTAATCAAATATCGAAAATTAAAAAAATTAACTTACCGGGCATAAAAACGTGTTTTCACTTGTAACGTCAAAACGAAACTGCTGATCGCAACATCGCCGCGTGAGCTAGGTGGGAGGCGCCTATGAGCTGTGAGAAGTGTGGCAACGTCGCAATATCTAGTTATACAGGGATTCTATGATCAGTGGCTATTGTCTCCCCCCTGCTAAACTCTCCCGGACTCCCCTATAGGGACACCTCTGTTTAACCCTTAGGTAAAAGCAGGCATTATGTTATGTTTATTTGTGTTACCTGCACGATATCCCTACGAAAGTACCAGGTAGATTACTTTTTTATTTTGTATTTGTAATTTGTCGAGTTTATCAAAAAGTATAAACAACTGGACAAAATCGAACCTCTAGGCTAAAACCTGCCAGATTTATCGGTATTACTATGGCTATACTTACCTATCGATAAGTGGTCGTTTGCAAACATTGACTATGCCTATTTTCTTCAATTTTTTTAAAGTCTGAAACGTAGAATTTAAATTTAGATCTCATTTCATTGTTGCCTTAGATATGTTTGCTATAGTTAAACCTTTTTTGTGTATTAGCTATTTCTTTAGGTTAATTACTTACTTAAATATATAATTTTAGTAAGAACTAATTAGTAATTTGATTTTACCTAATCTCATTTGTCTACCTTACCCTAAGAGTCAGACCATTTTATATATCTAACTTATGTGTCAAGTAAGTATCATTTTGTCTGCAGTGCTACAAAGATATTTTGGCACTTAAATGACTTTGTCAGGATGAACTATTGTCTGTGAAAATTTGTGTTGGAAAAAAGATGGCGGCTTTAGTGCCGACTTGGAACAAAAGATTCTTGTACCGTTACCTATAATTTGAATTCGAAGTAATGTTTAGAATTTAGAATTACTTTAAATTATAAAAATAAATATTTTTTTGAATAATTCAAAATAAATTTTGAAACAATTTGAAGAAACATACAAATTTCTATTATAAATTTAAACATATATTTTTCAGTGTTTTATCAGCAGTCAAAGAACAATAGAACGATAATGATCGTGGACGGTTACAAGTTTTCGTTGCATTACTCCAGAAACGGCAAGGAGCGATGGCAGTGTTCCAGACGAAGTTATTTTGGGTGCAAAGCTGTTTTACACAAAATTGGAGGAATGATTATTTATCAGAATACTTGTCATAACCATGAGCCCTGATAATTAATAAAAAAAAAACTAGGCAATATTTGTCATGCTTGAACTGTGATGGAAGATTTTTTTTTATTAATGGATATTTTATTCTTGTGTCATATTCTCTGGATGAGTAAATAATGACGACATCGAGTTTTTTTATTGCCAATTTGGCGCGAACGTGGAAAGTTGCGCGTCATCTTTTTTTATGTCATTTCAACCATTAGGTACGAACCTCTGAGTTTGAAACTTGTTGTTTGTATTGAAAACTCTGAGTTTGTTTCGGCCTTTCTTCTCAGAGTAGTCAGATAGGAAACGCCGACTTCATCTAGTTTTAAAAATATGATCGACATGTAAAGGTGTTTGTACAAACCTACTTACAGAAATAAAATCATTTATCATTTAACCTACCATTATTTATCAAGTACCTATAAAAGGTACTCGTGATGCTGTTTTTTATGAGATTTACTACTGGCAGCCATTGTAGCCAACTCCAAGGCGGCCAAGACATTTGGCGAGTACTGTACTTAATAGAAACCATTTCTGTATGATTTGATCTAGTTGTGATTTTTAATTCTTTATTAATTTATTTATTATGAATAGATTTACATTCTGCTTTTCTGTTTTGTTTTACTTCACGTTGTCTTAATCTTTGGCATATAGGGTAGGGTTATTTGAACCCCAACACTTTTAAAATGAGTAGGTATACAATAAACTCATTTTAAAAGTGTCGGGGTCAAAATAAAATGCAACTACATTAATTTTACAGTAGGTGGAATTAAATATTGCCGCGTGGAATCACAACATCGGAAAATGTTGCATGTAGGAGTTCCAGGACCACCTCAAAAGCAACCAAGAACTTCTCAGAGGTGTTCCTCCTGTTCAAGAAACAAAGATAGGAAGACTATGAACGGTTGTTTCAAATGTAATGTCGCGATATGTAGAGAACATGCGACTTTGATATGTCAATCATTGTAATGATTAGAGCCATAGAGAGCGAATTGTGATTATTTTTATAAAGCTATTTTTTGTATTTTAATTAGTAACTAAAATAAATATTTTCCTTATAAGTAATAAATATTTTTGATGACTTTTTATTGACTTGAAGACTGAAACCCACTTGACGTGTTTTTTGTTCCTGTTTTTCTAATTTTTATGCCGATGGTTAAATTAAATTTTCATGAAGATTTGCCCGGCCCACTTTTAATAAATGGATCATTAAAAGAGATTAAATAAAATAATTATGAGAAAAAATATACTCTTATTTTTATGTTCTTAAAAACTGTCCGGGTAAAAAACTAAAAATTTAATCTGTAAGTCTATCTACAGTTAATATTCTTTTATTTCAATGTATAGAATAGATTTTATAACGTGATTAAAGTTAAAGGATGTGTCTTACAAAAGAAGTGTGTTGTTTAAATCTCAAATCCGAGATACCTACTAACATTTTGTTTTAAATTTATCAATTCTCAAAAACAACGAATTAATGTGATTTTCTTTTTTTATCAGGCAAAACTACACTACTAACTGGTCACAGTATCTCGCTGTGTCCAGTTTGCGGTGATTTCGTCAGTGGCATACACTACGGAATCCATACCTGTGAATCCTGCAAGTCATTCTTCAAGAGAGCAATCAGTTTTGACAAGTCCCTCACATTTCAATGTGAGAAACGGTCGGGTAAATGTATCCTAACTCCTTATAAGAGATCCTGCAAGTTTTGCAGGTACCACAAATGTATCGAAGTCGGTATGTTGCCCACCCTAGTGAGACTGAAGAAGGAACGTGGGGGCAGAGCCTTAATCTATACAAAGAGAAACAAAATTTAAATGAAGTAAATTTTGAAATCATAATAAACTAAATGAGCTTGTTAAAGATATGTTGACACCAAAGTATACGTACTTATTTACGCAAATCACTGCCGTTAATATTCATTTAAAACAAAAGTGTTAATTACATAATGCGAATGATATGCTGTTTGTTTGTCAAAAAGAGTGAGAAATAATATAATTAAATAATTTGAATTTATTAAAATAAATAAAGAGTACCTACCTAATGCTATCATCATGCCCTTATCCCGTGTTACTTGGGGTCGGCGCAACACGTTTTCCTCTTCCCTGTCACGCTATCATTGACTCACCTAATGATAGATATAAATAATAATAAAAAAATTGTTTGAAAAATTATTATGAAAATTATATTTTATTAAAACATTAAATTATTTAGTAAAATGACTAAGGACTATAAAAGAAGTAAAGGGTCTGCAAATAAATGCAAAAATTGTATTGTATTGTAAGTTTCGTGAGACTAAGAAAGTGCCAGTGTAACGCATAATGTGAAAGTGCCTTTAGTCTAAAATACTGGATGGTGTATGACTTTTATAATCGATACCGCAACTATCAATTAATGTTACGGTATGTGTTAATTAATACTTTCGGTTTATATATGTGCCGAGACTAAGAATTTGATACAAGTTTGCAGTCTTGTTAATTGCATAATTATTAAAAACCAGTCATGATTTGTCACATATTATCTTTGTATTAGGTACTATTCTACTAGATACTTACCAAAGTTTAAATCTCAACGCACCATACCTACGTAGGTCGCGCAAAATAGTGTCCATATTAAGATTGAGAGGAGTGTGTTCCCATATACCATAAGTAAAGAATGCCCTTTTTCAGCATGAGTGAGCGAGGTAAAACTATTCAAGTGTCATTGTTTCATTGACAGCTCGATATCATTTGACGCGGTCAATAAAAACTAATTTAAACATTTGCCTGCCAATGATTTCTTCATGCTTAGAAATCAGTCGCTTCTTGTGTAAAGAATCTCGGAAATCAGCCGGTGTATTCTACAAACATATCACCGTGAAATGTAAACGTATCAAAACTTACTTGGAGTGAGTCTGAAACGAACTATAATTTTGCCGTGGTTGGACGGACGGAAACTTCAGTCACAGTTTTCATAGAGAAATGTTTACAGGATAGCATTACTCAGTTAATTGGCAGCCCAAGATTGGAAGGGCTAGAAATGAAAATAATTTAATAATATATATTTAAAATAGTTTTGTATCTTTTGTTCTGGGTTTTAAATACTGCTTGAGTTTTTCGCCAAATTTTGTACAGTTTTGTAAAAACTTTGATGACATCTCAGGTAACTAAAAATTTAATGTTGATCGTCGGTATGCGCATGAATTGAGAACGACTGGACCGATTTGATTATGTTGTTTTTGTTCTGAATAGTCCGGTTATAATATTATAGAGAAAGAAAATCTGGAAAAGATGCCCGCAAATTCAAAAATTCTGGAAAGCAAATAAGTTTTTTTTTCATAGTGGTTTTTACGAACTATTTGGACAGAACATCGTCTGTCGGGTCAGCTAGTTACCAATAATAATAATGATACATTATTAATAACTGCAATATTAAACACTTGCCGAATACTAAGAAACTTTTTACATTTAGATTTAGATCACAATTTCAGTGCAGTACAAAAAAAATTACCAGTTCAAAGAGAAAATTAGGATTTCACCTTAGTTCACACTCGTGAGATCCTATTAAAACACCAGGTTCTTACCTGAGAGACTTAAATTTAAAAACCGTAATAATAATAATACCAGCCTGTTTCTTCTTCTGTTCGCTCTTCTCTCTCTTCTCTTACTCTCTCATACTATATAAACAAATATATTTCTATCATAAAGTCATGACAGCAGGCTCCATTTTTTAAGATATGGATACTTAAGGCAGCTATGTTTTCTGAATAATGTTTTTAATAGGTACGTACGTCGAATTTTCTTCAACTTAGTGTGATTTTAATGAACTGACATAAAAGAAATCCCGTATAAATATTATTTTGATGTAATAATAATTATATTATTTATTTTAATTAGCTCTTATGTCTATAATACCCAGGGTGTTCATAGAAGTAGGTTTTTTTTTTCTATTATGGTGATTGTGTTTTTTTATAATTTAGTATTGTAAGTCTAAGGCCGAGTTTCTCACTTCTAAATTACACTTCTAAATTTAGAGGTGAGAAACTCGGCCTAATTGTTTAGGTAGCCAATTATAAAAAAAAATACAAAATTTGTGAAATAAACTTAACGATGGTTTTCAAAGTTAATAAATAGCAGCCAATTTTATTGAATTTTAATTGAAACGGTTTTCATAATTTAAATCCCAGGAGGAATCATCTCAATGAAACTATCGCTGGTCTATTCTGTAAGAACTTATCGTGAAAAAAATTATTAGTTTGAATTGATATTTTCGATCCACACTGATGCTAGGAAGACGATGCGTTGGAAGGCCTCCCACTAGGTGGACGTATGACCTGGTTAAGGTTGCGAGAATGCGCTGGATGCGAGAAGCACGGGATCGGCCAATGTGGCGACGCCTGGGGGAGGCCTATATCCAGCAATAGACGTCTTTTGGCTGAAATTATGGCATTTCGATCAACGCCATCGCTATATAATGATACTTTCTCTGAAGCCTCTGATCACGTTCAGTTATATTAGAAAAAAAAAATGCCGTTAATAGCTGCTATGTACGTAACAAGGTTACTTTGTTGTAGTTGTTGTTTAGATTTTTTTTAGTGTTCTATAATATTTTACACATAACAATATTATAATATGCTGTATTAGGTTTTTTAAATAAATTATCTGTTTAACAAACAAACGTGATTATTACTTAGCTAAAACTAAATAGTAATCGGTTTTTGATTACAATACGATTTCTTAAAGTTAAGAAATATTTATAAAGGTAGGTATCAAAGATTGGGAATGAGTGTCTTTAAAAAAGTCCAATTCTACTATTCTACTCCATTTGCGATAACATTAGACGTTTAAATTAGCCCATTTTACATCCCGTTCAACCGATTTTGACTTCTATTGCGTTGGTAATACAACAAATGGTAGCTGTAGTAAACAATTGGTTTTGGTAACAAGTTTATGCTTTTTATGTCATCCTTACATTCACGGGATAGGATTCAAAATCGGTTGAACGGACTGTAAAAAATTTGGAAACGTGTCTAATGTTATGTCAAATGGAGTTTAGGTATAAATGTCAAAGTTAGGATGTTTATTAATAAATCACTCCTCAATGGCTGGATGGATTTAGATGTAAGTTGTACATGCGTGGGTAGGTCATGTACTAGGATACCTACTTTTTATCCCGGTATTAAGTTACAGGTTGGATTAAAACAATTTCTACTCGGGTAAAACTGTTGGCACAAGCTAATCTAAAGAAAAAGTACATACATATAATTATCTGTACGTAAAAAATATTTGCCAAAAGGAATAGGTATGTATTGTTTTATATAAGGATCTAGTAGGTGGCGATGTAAAGTCTGCCTGATAGGAAAAACCCTTTAGTTTATGTATAATGTTGCTGGCAACCACATCACCACCAATTGAAGATAGTAAATAGTGCGAAATGCTTTTCAACCTCAAAGGTTGAAAAGCTGTTTTTCACTATCAAAGGGACACTTAAATGTAATGCCAAAATATTTAGGCATTTACATTTATGCGCCTAGACTTTATGAAAACGGACATTATTTACAGTTTTAATTCTAACACCAACTTCCAGAATTGAGAATTTGATGAACTTGTCGAACTGCACTTTTGAAACGAATTGGTTCTTAAATTCAAATCCTCAATTCAGGGATCAGATGTAGTCCCAAATAAGACAAAACAATAAATAACGTATTTTGAATTTTCAGTTTGCCATTTTTGTCCAGTCTGTGGCGATGTCACATCGGGTCTGCACTACGGAGTCAGGACCTGTGAGTCTTGCAAACTCTTCTTCAAAAGGACTGTCCAGCTTCAGAGAGAGAATAGTTACAAGTGTACGGGCCGCATGCAATGTGTAGTCAATGTACAGACCAGGGCTTGGTGCAAACTGTGCAGATTTAATAAGTGTTTAAGTTCAGGCATGAAAGTCACTATGGTTCAAAAGATTAAGAATTGTTTTCCACCTGTGTGCAACTTTTGATAGGCCATGGCCAGTTTCTGATGTTGTAGGTAATCTGTGCAGACCAATTTTTGGAAAATTCTGTCTAATGAAGGAAATTCTTTTTGACGATGTTTCGATGTTTAATAATAGGCACTTACACTTTCTTCTTGTCGAGTGAGGTAGGATAATTACTCGTTCCAAAAAAATAGACATCTGTTAAGTGTAAAAAAGGTATACATTGCATAAGGATTGGATGGCTCCGAACATTGATGGTTTTGGTTAAACACCGATACAACTACATTTTTAAATGCAATCATACTGATTAATTATTTATTTTTTGCTTCATTTGTCAAATTTTCTTGATAAAGTAATACTATCGGGTACATAATTAAAAATATATTTATATATATTATTTTATCTTCTAAAATAACGGTTATCGTAACGCAGGCAGCGTCTAGGATAAAATAAATTTAAAATATATACGTAGAAAGATAAATGTACATGAAGTTTACATTTTAAATGGTTTTTTAAGGTTTTTGTACTTGTGTAATAAAATAAATAATAATTGTAACGTCGCGTTATTAAATGCCGACCTAATTTACTAATAGTTATAAATATCCAAAGTTTATTTGTAAAACTTGTGGCTAAAGGCATATTTAGTGCAACGTTTAAAATATACTTCGACTAGGTTATCTTTCTTTGTCCAACCCTATTCGCAGTTCAGCTGGGATCGGGTCTCCTTGTACGTGTGCGCCAGAGAGCTCTGTTCTGGGTTATCTGAGTGCTCAGTTTCTCCTTCAGGACCTCTTTCTGCATGTTTGACCACCAGATGGCGGGCGGTCATCCCCTTCCTCGCGGTCGATCGGGGATATTTCTGCTTTTACTGTCATGTACAAGGAGTTTAAGTGTTTGGCTTAAAGTTTTACGACCGGTTGCCACTTGACGCCAAGGTTGTCCTTCTCGCGGAGACATGTGGGTGCCGCCGTTGACCTTAAACGGGCTCTTCCGCCGCCATCCCTTCTGTACGCCCCAACCTACGGCGCACAGCACTAACCACAGCCTCCGTTCCGACTCTTGGAGAAGCCTGCAACTAAAGGTTTGATGTCGAAGTATTCTTCTCCGGCCTGTTAGCCCGCGGGAGGTATTTGATTTCCCTCCTACCCTGCATATCTTCCGGGCCTTCACCGATCCGCTACCTGGGGACGCGTTCTCTAGGGGTGAGGCTCCCCCGAGAATTTCTACTAGGTTATATTCAGCTAAACATGTTTTAATATTTCTATCGTTGTATTTAAATAAAACAGTAATGGTTAAGTTATAAGAGATATTTTTAGGAACACATTTTATTACATCAAATATATAATTTCATGTTTTGGTAACCTGACGACTATACAGGGCATGTCCGACATCGACGCGAAAAAAATACCATGGATTCAGGATTCCCTAGTGTTGGAATTTTTCGTCAGTTTTTAAATAATTTAAAAATGAAAATCTGCATTTTTTTACTGTAGGTATCTAATCTGTTCAAATCGTTATTCCTATCTAGCTCAATTAGATTTTAATTATTCTCCTTTGTTGACTCGCCGATAATGAGAATAAGTGTGGGCAGCGCGGCGGCGCGGCGCGTGTAGATACTAGCCTAGGCTAGGCTTTGAACTCTGTCGTGAATTTTAGGAAATCGGCTGACAGGTACGCTTTTGAATTTTATTTTCGTTGCTGTTTTTTTGTGGAAAAAGGTAAACAATGACTAAAAAAAACAAAAATAGGAAGATACCTTCGAAAAATTCCAACACTAGGGGGTCCAGAATCATGTAGGTACTGAATCCATGGATTTTTTTTTCTTGTCGGTGTCAGGCACACCCCGTATATTGTCTGTGACTGGTTGAATTAATAAAACTAATCTCTATAGTTTACATGCCCATGAAAATGAATAATACCAGCCTGTATCTTTCCTCTGCAGGGCAAATGCCTCTTCTGATACAGAGTAGGCACTAGAAATTGGAGATTATTTTGTTAATGTTGCTAAACTTAAGATTTCTTTAAATTGATTAATCCCTATAGGTGCCTATAGAATAATAATAAAAACTTTTTGTTTACATTTTTTTGAAATTTTCTTGTATTAGTGCAATTTGATGGTAGCTCTTATTTAAGGCGTAAACGTAATTGATTCAGTGCAATCTTTTATACATATATTTTATTTACGAAAAACATAAGTGTTATAATATTTGGATTTATTATTAAAATTGTACACCTGACAATAATTATTTTATTTAGGTAAAGTATTATGCGAAAGATTTACATACATATAGCTATCGAATAAGAGTTATAAGTGAAATGATCAAGTCTCACAGGGATGTAAATTTATTTTCCGGAATTCAGGATTGACGACAATAATCATGAATTTTCTCAGACACATTAAGTGTCTGCATCAAATTAGAGCAGCTTCGAAAAAGACCTTATTTTTCATTTTGAAGAAATTCAAAATGTACCTTTGAGGTTAATAATCAAAATAAATTACCTACTTATAAAAGTAGGTGTATTTTGATTTGATGCCTTTCTAGTCTACAAAATATCTCCTCTAATTCTTCCTTTCATGTTTTCAGAAGGAATAACTCCACGATACAGCTGGTCAAGACAAGGCAACGCCATCATCATACTAGGAGAGCATAGATTTAAGAAGCGCTCAAAACATATAAACCAGAAACACGAAACGCATTGGGTCTGTAACAAATGCGATAAAGGGTGCAAGGCGAAACTGACGACAGTAAAAGACGCCATTATCAAAATGTACAATATACATGACCATAGAGGCTTAAGAAAAGTCAAATGATATTTAGCTTTATTTTTTTTGTTTTTAATATTCCTTGGAAGAGTTCATACTATGATAAAATACCTCCATAAAGAAAGATCTTCATTACCAGAGAGCTGGCTAGACTCGCCCTCTGTCTTTAAGATATGTTCGGTTTTTGAAACGAAAATTGTCACATTACAACACTTCTGTATTATTTTAAACGTTATTTTCGTTTCAGAAATGGATTCTAAATGTTAACACAAACGTTAGCAAATTGCTTGTTTTAGTCGATATTTATCTTTAGATTGTGGCTTTTACCAGGTGCCTTAAAATTAAGCTATGAACACAAGACTCTGTGAATGCTCTTAATATTTTCAAAGTTGATATATTGTTTAATTGTGCATAGCTTAAGTTATAATATACGAGTAATAATGATTGTTTACAGTTATTTATTTAACTCAAATCTATAGACGAGATAGATTTTACAGGATTATAGCGTCGTTCTTTATTATACATGAGTTAAAATAATGTAAAACTGTCAATCTGTATTTAAGTCCAGATTTATATTTAGGCACCACATTGTTGTACAAGCCCTATATTATATGCACGTGCAAATGTTGGGACGGCAAATTATGAGCAAATTTGATCTAGACGTAAATTATTAAATTAATATTTTATCCAGTAGAATACTAGAAATAAATGAAAAGGGTTTTAAATCAAAGACATTTTACATTCTCAATTTAATTTATTTATTTTGAAAGTATAAGTTTCTTACATAAAATAGCTTGTAGTGTACTGACCAAATATTAAGTTGTACAATCATGGTTATCATTTTGATATTCTGTTGAACGTTGTAATTTTTATAATAATGTAGGTACATATTTTTGTTGCTAAGTTAAATACCTTTCCAATTCTTCTACTTTACTAGTAAATACAGTTTATTTCGTAGGTTTTAAAACAACTTATTTACTTAAATCCCATCTAGCTTATATTTAACCTATCACAGATCAAAATTGAGACATTTTGGTGATTATTTAAATCTGTTATTTGTTGTACTATTATTTTTTTATAATATTATTCGAATCAGGTACGATCACCTTACGAAAACATTAATCATTTTTGGGCTTTCAATCCCTTAATTGCAATTCTTAATTTAGGAATAACCTGAATTGAAGTTAAGAAGTTGTCAAACTCTAGTTTTTAATGCCAAAATTTGGTACGCTAGTAGAGATTGACAAGTTCTTAACTTCGAATTCTAAATTCAAAGACGCGGCGGTCTTTTAAGCTCGTGACTTGTCAATTAGCGATAAGTGACGCCAATGCACAATGTATTTGCCTCATTGTTCACATCCCTATTTGCTTCGCACCTATACCTACTTAAGTGCCTAACATTACAAGGAGTTTTAATCAAAGTAAGTACCAATATATGTAAGTATGTACCAATTGAAAAAAGCAAAATGTTTGGATTTGCCACTCCGTGATGTCAGAGTGGCAAATCCAAACATTTTACTGCGACGCCGGAACCGGTCATACCTACACTTTGATTTTTTTCAGAATCATTATCACTGATAACATGGCACTTTTTCTAGACCCTAACATTCTATGTGTGGTTTTTTAAGGTTTTTATAGGTCGATTGTATATGTATTATTGTTTTTTACATTCCTGATTGTTACCTGTTGAAATAAATAGATAAAACTCGATACATGTTGTGTTACTTATGTTGTATTATAAATAAATATTTGAATTTTACTTAAATAATTATTCTTTACTTAATTTTAATTAAATAATTATTACTTTACCTATGCTAATAAACTACTTTTACAAAATATCGCGTCTGCTCACCTTAGAAAATCAAATACATATTAAGTAGGAATATTAAATAAGACACAACTCATCAATAATTACAAAATGTTTTTAAAAACTCAACGTTTTTAATGCCAAAATTTTTCTTTTGTTACTTACTAAGTTGTCTTTTACTAAAACAGTTGTAAATGAAAAGATATCTAGTTATCTGCTGTGATTGGTTGAATGAATTTTCAACAGCCAATCACAGCAGATAACGCGTGCTTGACAATTTGTCAAATTAATTCTGCGATAATTTTGAGCTGGGAAACTCGGGGTTACTGCCGCATAGAGACAAAAAAGGTAAAGGGAGGGGTAAACAAGAAATACACAAAAAAAAAGAAAAAAAAAGCTGCAGATAGGTATGTCTGAAACAGAAAAAAACAAAAACAACTAGAAGATAGTTAATTATAAAAGAGCTTTGATAAAACAGAATAAAGAAGATTAAGTAGTTTAGGAATGAAGAGAAGGTAAGTTGCTGAAAATTTATGAGATAAATGAAGAGTTATAATTGAAAAAGGATAAAGAAGACGATATAATTCAGGTTGATGACACAGAGGAAGAGATGCTTACAAAGAAATGCAATAGAGACGAATAAGAACACGGCATAGGTTTAATCGTAAAGCATATTTAAATGCTTCAAATATCAGAAAAGCCCTTTGAATATCTGTGATATTGCAATGAAGGTCTTTTTTTTAGCAGTTATATTGAGTATAAAGCCCTAATTTAAATAAAAAATATTCGATTAAGTAATGTTGTTTTACTTGACAGTTCGGGAGCTATCGTCCTGTCCTTCTAATATTATAAATTCGAATGTTTGGATGGATGGGCGGATATATGTTTATAACTCAATGACGCCAGAACCGCTGAACGGATCTGGATGAAATTTAGTACAGAGATAATTTATAGTCTGGAATAGCGCATAGGCCTTATCGCCTTTATCCCGGTATAATGTTCCCTAGGGATGATAAAACAAATTTTCAAGCGGGCGATGCCGCTAGCAGAAGTATATAAGTATAAGTAGTATGTTCATAATTCTCACCCGTACACAAAATATGGTCGCTTGTCCACCAAAGTAACGATATAAAACTGACATCTCGCAGTATCATCACTACCACTTTTTAGGGTTCCGTACCCGAAGAGTCACTCATGTGTCCGTCTGTCTGTCTATCTGTAGCCTGTCACACATGTTTTACCAACTGGTTAGAGCTACATTCTTCAAATTTTCACAGTATAAGCACCTTGTTGACCCAAAGCCATACAAATTGTCAAAAAATATTTTTGACAATTCGTAGGGCTAATTGTCCAATTTTTTTTTAAATATTGTATGCTTGTTTGTTTTGAGTGGGGCTCGCGTATATTTTACTAACAAAAACAAATATATAATTTATCCACTTCCATGCCTATTTTATAAGTACATTTTTAAATATATCTTAAAAAAGCACATTATTTTTAAAATCTACATAACTTTTTTATAGGTTATTTTACGGAAGTGATAGTCATGCCTTCAAGGAATAAAAGGCAGTGCAAAAACTATTCTAAGGAAACGTTGAAGGAATGCTTGGACATGGTCAGGTCAAACCAATTGTCACAGAGAACCGCAGCAATACGTTATGGTATACCGAGGAGTACCATAAACCACAAATTGAAAAATTAGCATTGCCATTGTTGTTGTGTTAGTAATTAAAAGTGATTGAAAAGTGTGTCCGTGGAGTTTCTTGGACGTTCTTCTCCATAGAGACCTACTGACGCTTGTGAATGTGCAATTAGATCTATATTTTTTTTGTGTTTGACTTTTCAATGAAATAAACTATTTTGATTTGATTGAATTTTAGTAAAAAAATAAATACCTACAGAATTTCTTTTATTGTCATTTTTTCTTACATAAAGATTTAATGTTTTATTTTTACAATTTGTGTATCTTATGTTATAATAGATAATTTTCTGTATACAAATGCATCTTACTCTAGAACATACGTATATTAACAATTCTTTTTATACAAGGAGATTTTTATTAATTGGAAATCTGTGGGTGAAATACCTTATTAATGAACAATTTTTACCGAGGGATGAACTCTGAAATATTAAAATAAAATTTGTTATTTAGTACATATGACGAAGTGACAAGAACTCCTTACTGAATAAACTGACAGCAATAACCATTAAATAATAAAGCGTAAATATTTCTGACAATACCTCCTATCTTCACACAATTACTCTAGCGATGCTACCGGCCGACTAATTAACAAGAGTTCACAAGAGTCTAGTGAACGTGAAGTCGACGTACACGGTGTGTGAGATGCTGATACTGAAGTGTTTTGACAAGGGGTTAAGGAACAAAGAAAACGATGGTTTCATCCATTGTGGCTTGCATTCGGGATGACACACTGATAGATGACAATCCTGATGAAATTCCTGTTGACCCCGGATGCAGTGATACAATGTTGCTAATGCTAATAATTACTAAGGTGAAAACACAGTACACACCTCCCCACTTTTAACAGTTAATTAAGTTATGACATTGACAACTCACAACGATTCACAAAACCTAACTTATATCTTACTTGCTACTTATGGCAGAGTTACATATTTATTTAATTAGAGTTTAACAATGAAATTATATAAACTTGAGGGCACTCTGTGCACTGGTGTGCAAGTATTGCATCATGTCTACGTCGTTGTTAGCCCTACGACATTGACTTGGGATCGGACGGGGCGGCCAAGGCAGCCTCGTCCACTAACTATGATCGTGATCGCCTACTTATTGCCGACATGATTAAGTAAGAATTCATTATTATTATAACTACATTGCGGTCTCTCCACGCTTGAGAGCCTTCTTGAAATATACATACTAGAATAAGACAAAATAACTATGGGTAGTTGTCAAAACGTCCGCTCTGCAATAATTAATAACATCACTAGCTTTCGTTATGAAAACGCCAGCAAATACTAAATACACAATAAGTAGAATACAAACTTCTAAGGGCTAGGAGCCAGTATAGTGGTGAAAAATTATCAATTACAAATCTCACCACCGGTCTACGATTACGTTTGGGTCGATCCAACCGCGGCACATACGTCGATTATTAAAAATTAGCCGGTCATAAGTCAATTTCTTAAATGAAAAGGTTATCAACCAATAATAGCTAAGATAGAAAGAGAAATATACCAGTAACAAGAATTTACTCCCCCCACCTACTAAACATGCCTCGTTTGCTTGCGACAGCGCAGGTTCGAACTTGATCTTCACGCAATTGTAATTTATTGTTCTCCGCGATCTCAATTGACGGAATTAAAGAAAAAGATTTTAGTGTTTTCTACTTGATATTTCGTAACGATTGTTATGGATTCCAGTAATTCAGGTATGAGTTGTTATATTCTAATGTATTTTAAGTGTGTTAACTTCATTTTATAGTATCGGTTCAATTTTAAAGGAGGGTATATAAACAATTTATTTTTTTGGTTAATTTTTTTGTTCAAATATAATTAAGTTATGTTATCGCCTTCTCTCGCGAAATATTTTTTTTGGTTTTAAATATTTTACATATAAGGCTAGTTTACGACACATATTTTAAGTGCGAATGGCCGCGAATTTCCGACTTAAAGGTTTTTAAAGATTGGAAGTCATACAAAAATAAAATAACTTTTTTCTATAAAATTTTATAAAGTGTATTTTTTTTGCTTTAGGTACCTCTGGTAAAAAAGTAGTGACACGACGTTATCTTTACGATAAAATGCAACTGCAAGATTTGCCTAATTTGAGTGATAAACTAAATTATTTGGAAAACTACCGTGTGACCTGTTATGGTGACACACCTGATAACATAAGCAATTTAAAGCAAAAATTTGCATATTTTAAAACTTCAATGAGAGAAAAATGGTCTAAAGCTCATAGAAAAGAAGCTTTATTTTTGAAAACTAATGAAAATTGGTTAAGCGGAACGTTTGAACTTCCGATAAATGTTGGAAACCGACCGGGCCGGCCATCTAAATCATTTAAAGATTGTAGTAATTGTTGCTTTGGCCTAAAGCTGATTTATATTATTTTGAAATACATATATACAAATACAAAAAAAATGTTATAACTACTTATATAATAAAAATATGGTAATACTCTTAATTTTTGTTGAATTATTTCCGTGTTTCGTCAGTAAAACATGCTTATTACACAAAGAACAACACTAAATGATAAAATAAAGCTAAAAAAAGCAAAATACACTGTAAAATATTTTTGACCGCCTAAATGCCTAAAATCGACTTATGTGCGCGGTAGCGGCGTCGGTGGTAGTGGAGTTGGATGTTCTGGTTTTTCTATGCTTGAAGTCCCAGCCTCACTCTCACCCGTTATTTTAATATCATGTCTCAAATTGTCCGATTGATAAGTAATAACATCCACCGCCCCTCCTGTTGTCGGAATGACATCGCCACCAGTCTGTGTTGGATTTGGTAAAGTCATGTCAAAAGTGGTACAATCAGCACAAGCCACGCCTGATAATCGGGATCTGCGTTTTATGATTAATGATTTTATTTCTGTAAGTTGGTTTGTACAAACAATTTTACATGTCGATCATATTTTTTAAAACTAGATGAGGTGACAAACAAAGGGGCCACAGTCTCTTTTAAAGTCCAGAAAAAGTCTTGGTTAGATCATGTGAAGACAATGCAGACTGATGTCTGAAATGGTATTTTGAAGAAAGATCCAGCCAGATTGAGTAGACCTGTCCAGTCAGTGCTCGCATTTGTCAATAACCGTGCAGCTCAACTCAGAATTTAAGGAGCTCAATACCAAAGAAAGGACATTCGGGTAGGCCGCGTAAACTACTAAAACTGCTAGACCATGATTAAAAACAAACTTAGAAAATTTTAAATTAAAAAAAAAGCTCGCATCCATAATTCCTTTTTTTATTTCATTGACTTTAATATAATTTTCCAGACGCTACACATATAATCTTCAATCATCCGCTACTCTGAATTCATCAATTTTTGTTTTGCCGACTTTGCCACATGACATCTTTATGTTGATTTTTGGGCTTTTTTTCTTTGTCATCCTCGTCGCCACTGAAATGTTTTGACAAGGGGTTAAGGAATAAAGAAAACGATCGCTTCGTCCATTGAAGCTTGTATTCGGGATGACACACTGACAGATGACAATCTTGCACACTGTTCCTGTTGAACCCGGATGCAGTGATACAATCTTGCTAATGCTAATAATTACTAAGGTGAAAACACACAACATACATTACAGATACAAAGGAAGCTAACTTTATCAAAATTGATGGCTCAAGTTCACCAAATATATGTTAACCTAAACTAACAGAAAATCTCGACGATATTAATTTTTAATCGTATCCTACTTTAGACGCCTGCTGCCTTCTTCGCGTAGTCATTATCTGAATTAAAAGAAAGCCAACAAATTTATGGAGATATGGAAGAAGTTCAGAAACGCCGTAGCACTGCTGAACCTGATTTATCGAAAAGGAATAAAGCTAAACTAATGCGAATGCGGGGTGAAGAGTATCTAGGTTACTCTTATCCAAGAAATAGGAAGTTCCAACAAGATACTGTAAGACCGGCGAAACAGTTAGGACCAACTTGTATCTCCGATTTCTGTAAGAAGAATAAAGTAAGAGATTGTGATAGATTTAATGAGGATTGTCGAAAGAATTTACATATCAGTTTTTGGAAGAAAATGACCTGGGAACAACGGAGACATTATGTGACGGGGTTAGTGACACGCGCCAGTACATCTCGGAAGACAAAATCAGCTTGAGAAGAAACATCTAGGCGGGAAGGAACTCTGTCGTATTTTTGCCATTGTTATTATTGTTAATTTATTTATTTCAGATATTATATCTGTATGGTCGGTCATTTTCTATACATACATAAACACACAAATAAAATTTGATTGTGTGTTTGTAATGGCAAATCAAATTTATTAAACAATTTGTACATTAATAAATTAGAATCGATTGTGCAACAGCGTTTTATTAAATGCTGAAAGTATATTCAGTACTTAAAACCAAAAAAACAATTTTAAATTTTGCGAAAAAATCAATTTAATGGTTATGACTGTTCTTAACCCTAGAGTGCTCGCGCTATGAGCATTTTGCTGCCCGCGGCACAATTTTCGTTTTATTTTGTACACTATGCAATTGTCAAGGTCAAGCGTCCGTGTAGCTGCCCCCCCGTCCCTCGCCTTCTTGTTTTAGAAATAAGAATTAAATCAGTGCGCCTGCGCGGATGACCGCAGGAGACAAAGGTTGTTGGGGCTGTGTCGCGTTTGGCGGCAAATTGCTCACCGCGCGACTACTCACGTAAGTAAAGTTTGTGGGTCTTAGTTTTTACTATTGTTGAAATATTATTTGTTTTCATTGCGTATAGTATTATTTTAATGTAAATATGGTATGATATTAATTTTACTTTGTTTTAATTGATTATTGGGCCTTGTGTTTTTGTTTTATTATGCTTAGTTTATTTCTTTTTTAGATAAATATCGTGTGAAATGACAAACAAACAAGACGAACAAAAACTTGCGTAGTTGGAAGAGGAGAAAGATGGCGAGGAAGATGAAACTGTGTCTGAAAGTGACCGGGAAAGTGAACATAGTGATCATTGTACTGACACGGAGCAATCAGCGGCAGAATCTGACAAGGATGAGACATCCATCTGTCGCGTATCACCTGTGCCTACTCAGGTGTCATTACGGCGTGGTCGCGGCCGTGGTTGCGAACGGGGTCGTGGCCGTGGTCGTGGAGCTGGAGCCGCAGATGGCCAATGCGATTATTTTTCTCAATTTTGAACATTGCAGGCATAAATAGTCAAATAATATACAAAGAAAATACTGGCCAATTATTATTACGTCGAACATTTCTGAAAGAAATTGCCCTGGCTATGATTAGACCACATATCGTTAGAAGATCCGGCGTGATTACTTTACAGAAGCATCTGAGGAACCAAATCGCTCGATTTGTGCCACCGCAACATCAAAATATACCCTCAGTTCGAGAAGGAATATGCGCAGTATGTCCATTGAAGAAAAATAGAAGGACAAACAAAGGGTGCAATAGATGTGCAAAGTTACTGTGCAACGAACATTGCATATATATGTGCCAGGATTGTTTTGGTGAAATACATGCTGTAAATGATGAAAACGAATGATTTAGTTCTTAAGTTCTATTTTTATATTTTTTATTTAAATAATAATGAAGAAGTTCCAAAAAAAAACAAAAATAATTACCTAAGATTTTCCAAAGCATTGTTTTCTAATTTCTAATTAAAAAACTTTAATAAATGATTCCTGTTCTTATAGCTGGTGTTTTATTTTATCGTTAAAACATAATTACAAATGCATATGATTCATATTAACAAAAAAAAAACGTATTAAGTACGGGCGGCAAAATGCTCCCTACGCGATCACTCGCGTTTCACGAGAAGGCGCGACTACTCTAGGGTTAACGCTTATAATTGTTTTTTTAAACGTGACGATAACAGCTCTGCACCCTTTCCTATGGTTGACACATCGCCACCTACCAAGTTGTCTCTTCTTAGTCTGGAGGCTGAATTTGTTGATTATAACCCAGGTTTCTGAATTGAGAATACTAAATTGAGAACTGGTTAACCTCTACTTTAGCATATCTGTTTTCAAACTATTACTTAGCATTAGTATATAAAAATCTATAGTTTGATAAGTTCTTAATTTAGAAATTAGGGGTAAATGCCAATTCGTCTAATGATCTTGAATAATAATATTTACTATAATATTTTCATTGTAATATTTCTAAATTAAATTGTCAATAACAATAATAATTTGGTTGTTATTTGTATTGTTTTTGTTGATAGCTGACTCAATAAGTAAAATAAAATAAGTTTTTATATGACATACTTAGTGGAGGTACCTACCCGCAAGATAATTTATTACAATGCTTTAGAAATAAGGCATGAAATTGTAATGCGTATCCAACAAGTTCTATAAATATTGTTATATTTCAGAAATATCTTCTGTTGGAGCAAACATAGAAGAAGGGAAGAATGAAGAAAAAATGGGGACTACAGAACAGGTGGAAAATGAAAAGGAGAGAGAGAATAAGAAACAACAGGAGACTGAAGTAGAGAAGGTAGGGGAGAGCCAGGAACAGGGCCAGACTAGGGAACAAGAGAAGAACAGAGATGAGAATTATAATGAAAAAGTGGGGGAGGATGAGGAATGTGACGAAAGTGCGGAATGGGAGGAGAATGAAGATGAGGAAGGATCTCTAGAAGAGGAGGAAGAGAATGAAGATGAAATGCCTTCCGGCCTCGTAAACAGTGGAACTTTGACATTAGCCACTTACCTCTACCGACCTGTTTATGACGGTCAGCAAGTGTCTTTCGTTACTAATGCACCTAATCTCTCAGGAAATTTTCGACATAGTTTCGAATATCCCTTAAACTACTTTGACTTGTCATCTCCTTTTCAACAAACATTTAATATACAACCTGAAAAAATGCTTACTGCTCGCCTCTTACCCGATCTACCTAATACCATACCGGCAAGTGACCTTTTGAACATTGGTCCTGTCACCTTGACTGATCGATCTACTAATATACCAAAAGATCAACCTACTCTTAATCCCTCAACGGATCAATCTAATAATATATCGGCAAATGACCCTATGAACATGCGACCGAATAAACTAGAAGATCAACCGACTCTTACCCCCTCAACGGATCAAACTGATAACATACTGGCAAACGACCCTATGCGTATCGTTCCAGTCACCTTAGCCGACCGATCTAATAATAAACTAGAAGATCAACCGTCTGTTACCCCGTCAACCGATCAATCTAATAACATACTTACAAGCTATCCTATGAATATAGGTCCTGTCACCTTAACCGATCCCCCTAGTTATCGACCAGAAATTCAATCTTCTCTTACAACCTTAACCGATAAATCTAATAACAGACCGAAAAATCAATCTTCTCTTACCACCTTAACCGATCGATCTATTGATGCATCAGAAAGTGGACGTCCTACTTCTTTAACCGAACAATCTACATATACACCAGAAATTCGACTTGCTCCTACTTCTTTAACCAAACAATCTACAAATACACCAGAATTTCGACTTACTCCTACTTCTTTAATCGATCTACCTAGATACAGACCAGAAAATGCTGACCCTTTAACCCATGGACCTACTTACACACCAGACAATCGTCTTATTCCTAATCCCTTAATTGATCGGCCTAGCGACAGACCGGAAAATTTTGAACGTGTAACCAATCGGCTTAGTTGTAGTGCTGAAAGTTTGGATGTGAGTCATGTTCCGTTAACCAATACACCTAATGACAAACCAGATTCTGAAAGTTCTGATGGGGTTTTTGTCCCCTTAACCAAAAATTCATATAACAAACCAACACTTGAAAATCGTCTTGATAACTTGAGTGTTGCTAATATCCCCTTAAAAACTAGCCCTGTTAATCTATCTTTAAGTGAAAAACGACCTATGGCTTCAGTCCTCTCAAAAAATCGCCCTGCTAACCCACCTATGACCAACAACTGGCCTCTGGCTTCTGATCTGGCCTTAACAAATCGGCCCATTTACCCACCTTTAAGTGAAAACCGAACTATGGCTTCTGTCCCCTCAACCAATCGTCCTGTTTGCCCACCTTCATGCGAAAATCAACATATGGCTTCTGACCCCTTAAAAAATCGGCCTATTTACTCACCTTTAAGTGAAAACCGAACTATGGCTTTTGTGCCTTCAACCAATCGCCCTGTTTACCCAACTTTAAGTGAAAATCGATCTATGGCTTCTGTCCTCTTAAAAACTCGCTCTGTTAACCCATCTTTAAGTGGAAACCGACCTTGGGTTACTGTCCCCTCAACCAATCGCCCTGTTTACCCCCCTCTAAGTGAAAACCGACCTATAGCTTCTGTCCCCTCAACCAATCAACCTATTTGCCCACGTTTATGTGACAACCGAGCTATGGCTTCTATGCCCTTAATCAATCGGCCCATTTGCCCAACTTTTACTGAAAACCGAACCATGGCTTCTCTGCCCTTAACTACTCGCCCTGATAATACATATTTAAGTGAAAACCGACCTATGGCTTCTGTCCTCTCAACTAATCGCCCTGTTTACCCACCTCTAAGTGAAAACCGACCTATGGCTTCTGTACCCTTAACCAATCGACCTATTTGCCCACCTTTATGTGACAACCGAGCTATGGATTCTGTGCCCTTAACCAATCGGCCCATTTTCCCACCTTCAAGTGTAAACCGAACTACGGCCTCTCTACCCTTAACAACTCGCCCTGGTAATACATCTTTAAATGAAAACAAACCTATCCCATCTGACTCCTTAATCAATCCGATAAATGATGACCGGTATTTGGCCACTATTCCCTTACCATTGGGTCGACCGAAAAATTATAATCAGGATAACCCACACAAACACCTGAAAAACAACGGCTTCGAATATAAATTCAAAAATCGATGGGATGATGGAACTTTTATTTGGACATGTGTTAAAGATAAGATATGTAGCGCATTAATTGCAACTAAGAAGGGTATAGTTATCACAGAGCTAAAACATGAATGCATTCAAGTTGAACTAGAAGAGAAAAGAATAAAACAACTGCAGCTAAGATGGCTGCCATTTATGCAAGTGATGTCGATAATGTAAATTTGACCTAATTTGAAATTAGGTAGTAAGTGGACGAACTGGGTATTGATCTAATGGTAAGAGAACATTTTTTTACTTTCCATTTCAATTAGGAACGCATACGCTGGTGTTGTAGTAACTTGAAATTAAGGGCTGAAGAAATAATTTTTCTCTTGTATTTTTGATAAATGTTTAATCTTGATAATTATCATATTATAATATGTGTAACCGTAGGTGTGTTAGTGTGTTAGTGTTAGTAATATTTGTTTTATTTAAAAGAAACAAATTCTATCATAGCTTCGTAGACGTCACCCGTATGAAATGATGTACTCATAAAGGAACATTACTTGTCTCTGTGATCCTGTTCTTGTTTAAGCTGTGTTGTTTTCTTGTCTATTTATTGAGATTTCATGTGTTCATGCATCTATTTTAGTAATTTGTTTTTAATATCCTAATTTTATAAAATTTATATATATAAATTACATATTATAATCTCTATATTAATATAAAACTTACACCAAGTGCAACCCCATATTGTGTCCAGGCTATCTAAGGTTGCCTGGAAGAGATCGCAAACCGCGGTTAGGCCGCCCTTTGTAGTTTTGATTTAATTTAAAGGTTTCTTTTTTATTGTTTTATCTCGGTTTACAATAAAGTATATATAAATAAATAAATTAAACAATAAAATTTTAGTAAATACTCTCAAGATTCCCCTTTTTTATCGTTTATATATGATAAATAACTATAGTGTGTACTACTGAAAATGATAGTGTTCATTTGTATATGTCTTTTGTATATTGTTAGGAACAAAAATATTCTACTAATAAATATTAGATATACACTGTAATATAAAAATCTTTTATCCTTGTAAACGAACGACCGATATTTATGTATGAATATCGTAAATATTAATTTAATAAGCAATTTGGACATTATGGGTAATTATTCTACTTATATATTAGAAAATTATGTATACGAAAAATTATTAAGTTTTTGATTATCTCAGGACTCTGAGTCCCAGACCTTTAAAAGGCGTGCGAGGGGCCGAAGCCAACTCTCAGAAGCCTTGTTAGACATGTAACATGAAATGTGACACCTACTATTAGTTTTATTTTTTTAATGATTATTATAAACATTGGCAATTCAGCATTCCATTTTATTATGATCTGAGAATAAACTGTAATGTTTGGATAAATAAGTTACTTAAATTAATGAAAAATACACTCATATTAAAATGTAAATAGACATCCATTATTAAATAGAACTAAAGTGAAAAATATAATGAATAGTAACTTTTGCCCATATTCAAGCATAATTTTAAGTTAAAATTGCTTGGAACACTTGATAATGTAAAGTTAAGTTAACATAAATTCTGCAAAAAGAAATAATGGTTGAAGATATATAATAGCAAAATAAAGTTTCCACTGCTGGGGCACAGGCTTCCAAAAAAGTATGTTGGTATATATATTTTCGAATAATGTTGAGCTACTGTAAAATTTGTATTAGTTTATATACGGGTCTTACATAGGAACAATTTATCTAAGAGGATGTGTATGTTTGTTCTGCGTATCCACCAATGTGTGTCCGATGGTGACCACAATGGCGTGACAATCCCGCGACCTGCTGTCCTCCGCACACAACCACCTCACTCGAGATGAACAGACAGAATGACGTGTATATGTGTACCCACGATCTTCATGATTTTCGCGCCAATCTCTGATGTGTAGAAAATCAGGCGATCCGCTAAAAATAATGTTTTTTTAATTAAGTATGTATTGATAATTTTAATACGTGTATGCCTTAGGCCTGATTCACAGTCTCAAAAAATTTCAGTATACGAATTGATCTCTTAGACATAAGATTATCTCTTAGATAAGTTATCCAGAGACGATGAATCAGACAATAAGCAAGTGATTTATATTCTAGTCCATAACTTATATGTTATAACTAATAATGTTAGACATTAGTAAGTAATCACTGAAAAACTCGATGTCAATTTTATGCCATTTTTTAACCCCGACGGAAAAAGAGGGGTGTTATAAGTTTGACGTGTGTATCTGTGTGTTTACATATTTATCTGTGGCACAACAGCTGCTGCAGATTATCTGCAGCAGCTGTTAAAATATGGAATCGATCTTGATTTGTTTTTTTTTGTTTGGAAGGTTGCTTTGTCGAGAGTGTGTGACTTTATGTTTGATAAAAATCGGATTAACCGTCTAAAGTTATGCGCGTTTTATTGTTAGAAGCGGGCTATTTTTATGAGATATCTTGTCATAATTACGTGTTCAATAGATTGTCGATCGAAGCGTGTGACGTGTCTACTACTAGCTAAATTAGGAAAGTAGTTTAAAAAGCATGAAATAAAAATGTGTCGGGGGTTTTATAAATTTAACTTGTTTGTATTGGCAGTATCATTGTGTTATTCGTCTTAAAATATAATTGTATAATATCTATCACTACAAGTAATAATCTTGTCTTAATACTGTAACCATGTATCAATTTTTAGAAAATAAAAAATCATGTAATGCAGAATAATATGCTTTTTATTTTAAATCCATATATTTTAAGAATATAATTATTTGGGGAACTATAGGATAATAATAGTGATTAAAATACATTGTAAGTCCTCTAATTCTCTAAAAAAAGCACATTATAGATATGAGATCAATATAATACTTGTAGGTACTTACTATTCAATTATCACTAATCTACTGGGTTTATTTGATTAATTATTGAAATACACTTCTCACACATTTATAAGTAATAGTAAAATTATACATTCAGCGTAATATACAGCTAGCATATATGTAAATAATTAACATGCAATCATACTCATCATATTCTGCCTAGCATTTGCCCTACTATATTGAGGTCTTTTACTAGTGCTTGTCGAACCAGATGCAGCTGAATATCAGAATTATACACATGTCACTACTGCCTGTCTATCTGACTTCCACAACGTAGTTATCCTCCGATGCGTTTTATGAACTACCGGTAGTTCATAAGAAACGGCTGCTAAGTCGTTAAGACGAACTAAAGTAACACTTTGATTTGTAGGATTTTCAGGCCAAATTTCGCCATTGGAATTGTATACGGCATCGAAAAATTATTATAACAGTAGTGATGACAGTGATAGCTCCTGAACTCGGTATAGATTTACTGATCGCATTTAATTTCATTGGTGAAATTGGCCCTTAGGCTTCTGGCTACTCATAACGACTATCAAAGATCTTCGAATGACAGCCGGAACCAACGGTTTAACGTGCTTTCCGGTTTATGGAATCTGGAAACATAGGATTGCTACTATCAATGTTTAAAGGTAATATACCTCTTTCGACCTTGTTGCCCACATTGTAGAAGACAGCGGAAGAAGGTTTGTGGTTATGGTGGTTATTGCTCTTGACCACCACGTCATCGATGGTGAAGATGACGGCGGAACAACCTTTTCTCCCACAGCGCCATCTTGTTTTACTGCTCGTCGTTCTGTGTTTAACCAGTCTGTAGCCATCGATGAAAATGGCGGGCCCTCCTTTGCTCGACGATGTGAATATTGGAGCTGAAATTAAAAAAAAAGGTTAAAGGGGTGATAGACGCACGAGCAACTTATGGCTGGACGACCTTTCTCGCTCATATGTCATACTAAGTACGCGTACTATAAACAGCTGAGTAAGTTCGTTGGCGATCCAACAGGTTTGAAATTTTGCTCGTAGCCCGCCTTGGTTTGTACGTCTGTCATTGACGCGTATCGCAAACCGCCATTTTGTTTCGGCAGTCCGTGGCTGCAAAACGCTTGTCAAATAACACTAACTGATATTTTTCTTTACATATATAATTTATTTAAAATGTGTGATTGACGGACTTATTCGCATGAACTCTTAACGGCAACCACCAAACAGGAGAAATTCTTAGTGCGAGGCCACATTTAAAACAAAGTTTTGCGAAATAATCCTTGTCTTTGGCAAATTAGAAGCAATGATTATCTAAACAAAAATTTGAAGTTTCATGCGTACAATGATCTAGGTTCGGTTTCTGTCGCCCATCCGTATTTGGTTTAGAAAGACTACACAACATTTTATTATTAATAAGCTTTTATTAATCCTAATGCTTAATACAGATGAAAATTAAGTAAACAAGATACATTCATAACCATTTTTTTAGACGTCGTTAAGTACTCGTATTATAGTGAAATTGTTAACAAACTTCTGTTTAAATAAATTTAAACTTTATGTGAGGCTCTGAACACGATGCGAGTTGCTGCGCACTAAGGAAAATCTTTGCATTTATAACATCAAGCAAAAATAATAAAATTTTGTTCTTTTTTGTGAAAGGAGGTCATTTATGGGCGGGACACACAGAAAAGACGTAAGACGAGGACGCGTACAGAATAGACCGCGTCTCGTCCGCGCCCTGTCTTTTCTATTTATTTTATGTCACGTCGTTTCTATACATTTTGTATGAAAATTTATTGAAGGGGCGCCGCATCTGCGACGCGTCCTCGTCTTACGTCTTTTCTGTTTGTCCCGCCCCTTAGACACATAAAAGTTACCCAGAAAACATAATTCTGTTATTATTGTTATTATTGGAAACACCCTATAAAACTATTTTTGCTACTATAGCGAAAATCTTCGACTAATCTCTGGCAATTACATGAGTTTGATAATACAAAACTATTTCACAACGGCGAACTGCTGCCTCCTAAACAAGACCAAGAGTATTAAGGTGGGTATTATGGTGCATGGTTATGATTATTGTTACATTTAATTATTATATTATCTTCCAAGGTGTAAGCAACGGCAGAACAGCCTGGTTTCCAGCACCACCACCGAGTTTTTCCATGAGTTGATTTCAAGTGCTTATACAACTTATAACCATCAATTATCATCGCTTGAGCCCCTCGGGATGTTGTTGTGAAAACTGGTACTGAAATTAAAAAAAAGAAACATTGCTTGAAGAAGTTGATCACCAATAAATTTAAGTCACGAATAAATTAACTGACGTTTTCTGAATTAAGAGTTTGAAGTTGACTAGTAGTCTTTCTAGAAACTTTTGCCTAAATAATACTTCGAATTCTTAATTCAGAAATTGGAGGTAAGTAAGTAAGAAATGTGGGCAAAATGACAGCCGCAAATAGTAATAATTTTTTTTCTACATCGTTATTTGAAAAGAGTGTTTGTTACTTGTGGAGGTTGAATGGCGTAGTGGGCTGTAATTAAGGCTAATAAAAATAAACCGGCCAAGTGCGAGTCGGACTCACGCACGAAAGGTTCCGTACCATTATCGCAAAAAACGGCAAAAAAATCACGTTTGTTGTATTGGAGCCCCACTTAAATATTATTATATTTGTATCTGTTGTTATAGCGGCAAAAGAAATACATCATCTGTGTAAATTTCAACTGTCTAGCTATCACGGTTCATGAGATACAGCTTGGTGACAGACAGACAGACGGACCGCGGAGTCTTAGTAATAGGGCCCCGTTTTTAGCCTTTGGTTACGGAACCCTAAAAAAAGTCTTGGAGGATAGCGGTGGTCGTATAATTTTGTCAAGGTGGCATATGACCACGGCTATCCCAAAGACCTTATACTTCTTACTACTAGACTGTGCACTATGGCGCAAAAATCGGTCCGCGTGAGAGGGCTCCCGTTGGTAGTGTGTCTCTTTCTAATGAGGTGACCATGACCAAACAGAACACGGGACAAATTGATTGTAAAAACGATAGTGTAAGTATCCCGACATATGCTACCTTAATACGCTACCTAAACCTACCTAATTTATTGTAAATAAAAAAAATAGTATGTATATTTTTTGGAATCTACAACATTTACCGTATGATGTCAGGCGTAAATAATTTCACCATCCCATGTTTTCCCGTGGGTATCGTAAGAAGCGAGTAAGGGACAAACCAGAGAATGGGCAGCAGCGTTCTCTGTGCATTTGTAACAACCATACTGCGATCGCCAACCCGCCTGCAAAGCACTCCCCATGAATAGCACAAATAAAACATAGTATAATATAGTGCCCGGCAGCCTGCCTACCCTCGACTACGGTAGCGGTCGAGTTTACGGTATGGCAAGGGGTGCTAAGAATCCCGGACGAGATCCGGCTACCCCAACAAATACCGACGACTGGAACTGGCAACGTACAACACGCGCACACTCCGGTCCGACGAAAAGATCACCAAACTCGAAGAGGAATTGAGCAGTTTATGATGGAGTATTATAGGGTTATCTGAAGTTCGAAGAGAGGGGGAGGACTCGATAATCCTCAAATCCCAAGTCTCCTCAAGTCTCGTTCTTCAAGACCCATCGTATAGATAGGAACAAAAAGCTCTCTGATCCTACTCTCAAGCTCATGAAGGAGAGAATGATCCTGCAGTCTTCAGACGATGCTTTGAAATACCGGCAGATAAATTTACCTCAAAGGATTTCAATGATTTCACATATTGTCCAGTTGCGTCGACAGTTGAGAAACAAAACTACGCCAATTTTATTCCTCTAGGAATCAATTTGCAAATAATATTAACAGCCGCTGAATTTCACTCGAACAAAGCCTGCCAAAAACTCCGCAAACCACCATCTTACATTTAGTATTACCAGGCCCAAATATTTAAAAGTACTACTCTTACTAAGTATTAATTAATTATTTTTTAAATACAACAAATTGATTAATTACAGGAACTGTAGAAATATTTAAATACGTTTCAAAGTCTATGAATCGTTTCTTTTGGTATAAAATAAAAAAGAAAAATTTTAAATTTTCTACCAATTCTACCAAACCCAATGATTATTTGAGCTTGCAAGAAGTCAGACAAGGACACACTACCAGCGGAAACCCTCTCGCCAGGACCGCTTTTGATTAGCTACCGCTTATAAGGAAATAGCTAATCTAGGTGGATGATGATAGATTTCATTTTAGCTAAACAAAAATTTTTGGTACACAGTCTAGTAGTAAGAAATACGTATAAGGTCTTTGGGCTATCATCAGTGAATATTTTCTTGTTACCTACATACTTTTCAGTATCTTTACGATTTTTATGTAGTCGGATTTTAGTTTTTTCTTAAGTTGCAGTTGTACCTAACTAAATAACAAGATTTATTTGAGAGGTGTCGACCGTCGCGTTGGAGTCCGTCGAAGCGAGTTGGTATAGGTCGGCCCGCGCTGTGTCGCGGTCGCGCCGCGCACCCTCATGCCGATGTCGTGTCGAACACGCTACCTGTAGATTTGCTCGATAAAACTCGAGTTTAAGCGAACTTTTAGTTAAGTTAAAAAATAAAATCAGTAATATATAGTTAGTTGTACAGTAAAAATGCAGCATTTTAAAATTTTACTGACTTCGTTTGCATTTTTGATCGTGTACAAACAACTGAAGCCCGTATTTTCAAGTTTAGCTTTTAAATGTTCATAATTTATACACGTGTAAATAAATGTATATATATAAATAAGTTATTTCTCCATGTAATAGTATTGCAAGGGTCATTTTGATAGGCTGCAATATTATATGTCTATGTTTTTTTGTTTTAGCTAATCTGATGATGAAATGGGAAAAAATTGAAATAAGCTGTGATTAAATATTACGACAGAAAAAAAATACGCCAATCCTAATCAAGGAAGATTTAAATAATAGATTAGGTGCAGGTAGGATAACCCTACGATAAAAATAAAAAAAAAACAAAAGATAACAAATGAGGTAAATCTGCACATTTGTATTCTACAGTAAAATAATTGGCAACTTTGTCCAAATAAGGCAAATATGACCCGAGGACGGCAAGCGGTCGACGTCCACCACGTCAGAAACATTCAGAAAAAAAAAAAAATAGTATTCTGACCGAATATTAAAACTGCTTGAAATAAGTGACACTATAGGGATTTCAACTGATTGTATTTTTTTATGTGTTTTTCCTCAGAACTTTTACTAGGTGAACCGATGTTGATGATTCTTTTTTTATTTGAAAGCTGGTGCTTGTTATGTGGTCCCATTTACATTTAATCAAGATCTGATGAAAAACTTCGGAGATATTCATCGGAACTCTTCAATAAATGACGGCAAATCACTCGAGATAGCTGCAATCGAATATCTGTTTATTGTTAACACCATTTCATAACATGACATCACACTGAAACGCTCTAAAGGGTACGCAGGTGTAAACAGTTCACCCTGGTATACTCTCATTCTACCAGTTTTGTTAAAGTTTCATGTTTTCGGGTTAATCTACTTTGGGCATTATAGTTACAACTAAAAAGTGAATAAAAACTTTTTTACAAAAAATACACTACAGTCTTTCAAATAAAAACTCTACAAAGTGAAAAATAACTTCAATTTCTAGGGGTCTTTAAGTCAAGAGTGAATAGGTTACTTCTAGGCAAGCGTGCTTCACCGTCGACCACATCATCGCTTACCATCAGGTGAGATAGTGGTCAAGCGCGAGCCTATTTACAATTAAAAAAAATTATAAAAAATTCGGAAGTCGGTCTCAAAAAACGAAAAAATGAAAACAGGAACACCGACTTCCGAAATTAAAGTTATTTTTCACTTTTTAGTGTTTTTTTGTGTCGTGTACACAATAAGGGCTAAATATAATAGGTGCCAATATATTAACAGGTACGAGAAAAGGGGAAAGCGTGTTCATACGTCGAATCCCAATAATCCACACTGACCTATCATTTCAATTCAAAAGACTCCAGTTGCCAGTCAAACTTAGTTTTGCTATTACTTTTCAAAAAGCTCAAGGGTAGTAGGAAAGCTTTACCCACGGCCAGCTACGTGTAGCTGCTGATGTTCACGTATGTCCAAGGCCCAGAATGTGTATGTATTAGCACCAAATGGAAGGGCATACAATATAGTATATAGCAGCGTCCTAAAAAGTTTTACCCGTGATTAACGGCATAATTAAGAAATGTCAATTAACTGTAGATAAAATCGATGATAGAGAGCAAAGCAGAACCTATGACTCTGTAGTTTATTTGTTTCCTTTTGTAACTATTTAACTTGTACCTGTATTGACCAACATCTTCAATTAAATAAGTTAATCGTTTTTACGTTAATGCTACTTGTACGTATACAAGCTGCGTTTTCCAATTGGGCATGGGTGGCCAAATCATCACTATGAAGAAAAGCACAAAATAATCAAAGGACTCACGGGGCCGATTTTGATTAAAACTAAAACTGCAAGATTGCATTTTCGTCACCTTGTATGTCGACAAACAGAATTGATTGACATAATCTATATTGACGCGGGCGAAGCTGGGGGTAACAGCTAGTTACTTATATAAATTCATTATTGTGTGCAATAAAAACTTATTAGATCACCAACCTATCTCGTTTTGTTTATTTTTTTACTGACGTGAAATGTGTGTATCAGCAATAAAAAGCTTTTTGTCGTGAAAATCTTGTATTTCTGCATACCTGTCCCTCTGTTGTACCTACACCATCAATATTAAAGACTTAAATAACGCAAAAAAGAAAAATATAACACACGTCGCCCGTAGGTATAATTATATTTTAAGGGAAGTACTTACACAAGTAAATAAATATAAAAAATAATAAGCAAATAGAATATTACTTAAAGTGACAACCTGCAATTGATACATACGTTGCCAACAACATAGGTACGAAGCGACGTGCCATAGACATACCATATAATGTGACTAGTCTATTGGTATGTAAACATACCAATAGACTAGTCACATTATAAAAATAATCAGAAAAGGACATACTTTTCTTATCTCATTATTATTACTTGATCCAGAAGTTGTCAGTGATTTCATAAGGCATACGGTGATTTCTAATTTATACCAATACTCAAACGTCAACCTGGAATGCGAAGCTCTATCTTCCTAACATTATCTCAACATCTTTCTACCCTTATACCATGTTACTTGGGGATTTGGCTTCCCAAAGCGCACCGGAACAGTGAAGTTGCTCCGCGAAGCCTAAGAAGCCTCCAAGAAGCTTCTGTTCTTCTTGCCGGAGTTAGGCTGGTTATGTGAAATATCTTCTGAAATATTAAAACTAAATGAAAGAAAATTTTAAACTATTATTAAAAGCACACTTTGTAAACAAGCATATTACAAATTAGATGATTATATTCAAGATAAGAATGCTTGGTAACATGCTGGTCCATGCTCCATGGGCAATATTTCGTGTAGACAAAATCAAATTGGTTAATTTGTTTTATATTCATAATTATAGTAATGCTTTATTTTTGTTTTCTTCTCTTTTTGTTTAAGAAATTGACTTGCACAGTGACTGTTCCGTTGTTGTTTTATTAGGTAATTTACTTATGTTTGCAATAACGTACTTACAAAAAGTACGTGAAAACCATGTTCCTATTTATCAGGTAAAGGAATTTACCTGTTAGTGCTTGTAATATTTAATACCTATACGTAGTATAGTAGTGCTGGGTGCATCTTCCTCAAGTATATGAATTTATGTATGTATGTAAATGTTGTAAAACCCTTTTTTTACTGTGTAAGTAAGTATTAAGTTTCTTGTCCGTTCTTCTCCATAACAAGCAAATTTTCCAAATGGACGGTATCAATTATTATTAACTTTAAATTAATATTTTTGACGTTCAAAAGTGCCGCATAATAGCCTAGTTGAAATAAATAATTTTTGTCTTTGTCTTTTGTCTTTAAGTTTATTTGGAGGAAGTCTCAAAACGATTCTTAATGTGCTTTCTTTTCATATTTTTTACAAGTTTTTTTCTCATTAAGGCCCACATAGTTATTGTGTACTTATTTATATTTTTCTTATACAATCCCGATCAAAGGACACTTACATCTTTGAAGTGAATTTGAAGTTAAATTTTATACTACAAGTATTCTTTATATTAATAAATCAAACTTCAGTAACTTCGTTGTTGTAATAAAACACCTTGCTAAAAACAGTGTTTTTTTAGAACAAAACCTTACATAAGTAAATAATTCTTGTAAAGTTTTTGGTACAACACATAATATCAATTTACTTACAAATAAGTAAGAAATATATATCAGCTAAATAGTATTTACTCAGTCCTAACACATACTTTCAGTTTCAGACGACGACGTAGGTCCAGTGTTTGTTCTATCGATGAAAGGCAAGCGAATTCTGAAACTCAACTATTATACGTACTACGCGACTTCAGAGGGACCGAAGATTCGCTGGCGTTGTTCCACCCTGAACGGATGTAAGGCAACAGTAAATACTTCCGAGGACCATGTCATAAGTGTCAATGGGAATCATATTCATCCTCCTAAGTATAATCGTAAGTCTCGAATGTATCCACAAAAGTTTAAGTAGATGGAGTAGCTTTGCATCCCAGACTACGAAATGGACGGGACTGTAGCGACAAAGAAAGGCTAGAGAAAATACTAGAGAAAAACTGTGAAAAGCTTAATGATTATTGTTGTAAAAATAACACATTCATATCCCAAAAGTTGTAAATTAATAACCATCGATTATAAGATTTTTTTAATATTAATTCATATTTAAAAAAAATCTTGTAATCGTTGGATCCAATCGTAAAGAGATAAGAATCTTACATAAAGGGTATTAAAGCTTCTAGAGAAGTGATAAATTAAGATGTGACTATCTCACGATTTCTGTATTAAGAATTTAAAGTTGAGTATTTGTCAAACTACTGAGTATAGTCTGAAAACCAGTGAACCTTCAGTATAATAAGCGCTGACATGTTCTAAGTCTAAATTCTCTATTCAGAAACCAGCTCTAAGTTAGGCTCCATTGTGGTATTAATTCCACATCTTTTAGTCTAATTACGTTTTGTAACAATATACAAACCACACCTTCATATCTTTTGATATTGTATCAAATCATGTGACTCATTTTTATGTATTCTTTGATCCTGTTAACACCTGAAAAGCATATTTTTAGTTATCTCTGATTGATTTAATATCTTGAACTTAATTTATATTGCTAATTTGTAAAATCTTGGAATATTTTAAACTCTGTCATTTTCATCGGATCTGACGTCTTTCTGTCTATTTTATTTTCTTAAGCCATAGACATAACATACCATGGACTAGACCTTCCTTAAGCTAGTTATACATTATAATAAGGGTAGCGGCAGACTGCCCCCCTCTGTAAACCGTTTTTTATTCGTTCTGGTCTTGATTTTTTAATTGAGATTTGAATTTGCAATTTAGAAGATATGACAGAACGAGGAAAAAACGGGCGTCAGCTTTTTGAGTTAGATTCGGGTAGGGAACGCCGAAAGTCGAAACTGTAATATCTTCAGCCTATTAATGTTTTTCAAATCTTGGAAGTGCATTAAATATTATCTATTGAGTGTGAAACTTAAATATGAGCATTTTTACTGGTTCACTAATCTCGTCGGTCACCGCTTCAAATAAAAGGGCTCGATGATCGGTGTATGAAGCCACAGCCCGGCCTCCACATCCCTTGCTACTTGTGTAACTCTCCATTACTGTTCGTTAGCCTGACTATTAGTTCAGCTGCCTTGACCATCTATCTGTGTGCCTGCCTATCCGTCCTGCTGCCTACTCTGCTGCCTACCTATCCGATTGCCTGCTTGTCCGTCGTGGTGTCTGCTCACCTGCCAACCTCGGGCATACTACGTCTTCCTGCCCGTCCTGATGCCTGGTTAGCTGCCTAATTCAAGCAACCCACGTCGTGAAAAACCGACCCTTTGTTTTATTAACTATATCCTTTTTCTTAGTTTTAATATCTCTTTTTCTTATTTTTATAATTACTTTTAATTTTATTAACGTAGCTAATTTAGCTCGACTGAGCTATACGTAACGTTACACCATATAATGTAAAATCTTGACATATGTTTTCAGGGCAAGTTAGCATTATTATGAATACATAATAATAAATCTGTACAAAAATAAGTTTTGTACATCAAAAATATTTCCAAAAATAATAGCCAAAGAATAACCAACAGAATCATTTCCAGTTTTTTTTGGCATTTTTGTCTGTTTATTTGTGCACGCATCACGTAAAATTTATGAAACCAATGTATAAACTTTTTATTATTATTATGCATTACTTAGTTTTTGTTTCGCAATCGCTCTATCAAAAGTTAGATGAATTTAAAGTGTTCAAAAAGTAAAATTATCACAACTCACGCAATTCTGACACTCGGACAGTTGAACTCCTTATTCGATAGATGGCGTTGTGCATTTGAAGTCATTTTCTGAATGGCGGTGTTGAGATTTTCCGCGAAATAACGACCCTAGAAAAAAAAATGGTAGGTATGTAAGGTAGGCAGGAAGGTGAGACTAGGGTAGCGTAGGCAGTTGACGGGAGCGAAGTGGGCACAACTAGTTAATCATAAATCTATATCTATACCAATATTATAAGGAGGAGAGTTTTTTTGATTGTTTGTGTATATTTTTTTTTGTTTGTACCGAATAGGCTCCGAAACTACTGGACCGATTTTAAAAATCTTTCACCTATGGAAACCTCCATTATTTTCTAGTTGGCTGGAGATGATACTTAATGGATGCAATGACTGCTCCGGTGATATCAAATGACATAGGTGCCGTTAGAACATCTAACAATGATCGAAAGCGTCTTCCAAAATAAAGAGTCATCATATTCACGATCCGAAGTAAGGGCATTGAAGCACCTAAAAAAGAGAACCACTTTTAAAATGATCTTATTGTTCTATATAGTTAATATTTCACTATCATTATTATAAACCGATAACCATGGTGCCATTACGGTTATAGATACGTATTAAGTTAGGTAGATTCCTTTTGTTTTATTTTATACACATGTAAGTTACATTATTGTTTTTATAAAAAACAGTCATAAAAAAAAACATCAAACATATACTCGTATAAAAATATGTTTGTTCGCCGGTATCGGGCGCAGGATCCAAGCTATCAGCGTTTAGGGCTCCAGAAACAGTAACTTCCTCACAATCGAAGCCGTATAGAGAAGCAATGCCTTCTGTATCAGGCCCTTGATCCAACCGCGCAATGACAGCCTTGACAGATGGTTGTCGAGTCTATTGGCTACCAGGCCGTTCGCCGTAATGACAATTGGGACAGTAATCGCCGAGTCCACATTCCACATGTCGACAACCTCGTGTTCAAGTGTCAAGATAGGTACTTGGTTTGGTAAGGATACAAAAACTTATAATAAAAAAAAACTAGAATATATAAAAGCTATTATTTAAATAACACTGTTGTTAACACAACACACACACAAACCAGTATCCACAGATAATACGTGGACTAATCTTATGATTACACAATGTACGAATTAACTTCGATTGCTCAAAAATTGAATTTTACAATTAAAAAACCAACATAGTCAACATTACAAAAGTCTAAATCAGTCAAGTAAAGACGTAAGTATATGAGAACAGAACTAAGATAATTGTTACAGCCCAATGGCTATTCTTTATCCATCATCATTCTTTATTCTGTTCTTTGAAAATTCAGAGAGAGAGAGAAAAAGACATTTTCTACAAATGAAACCTAGCACCTAGTTCTAAATAGTATATAAAATATTTCTAATTTAACTTTTAAAGCCCAAATAAGATTGATTTCTTTGCATAAGAGGTAGATTGGATTGAGAGCTCTCGTACTTGTCATTTCTATTTATAATTTCGAATAGATATTATTTCGGTGTGTATGTTAGGCTTAAAAAACGAAACCTCATTAAACGAAAAAATTGAGCAATACCGTTTTCGGTCTTTGAGCCTAACATATGCACAACTGACTACTGAGCAAGAGCCTCCATGCGATAGGTTCCTGAAGATGAAAGGCGCCGTTCAGGCAGACCCAGGCATTGGTGGCGAGATGACTTGATCATGAGCGCTGGTTCGAGACGGCGCGTGAGAAAGTAACTGGAGTGACTTTTGCCCATAACGTACTTATACAGCAACTTAACATGCAGAGACGTGTTCCTGGATACTTGCACAACGTCTTAAATACTAGGAACTGTTTCTTTTTATTTATTTATGTATTATTAGGCTTTTCAACACTGAGTACACTGTTACTTTATAAATTTGTACATTTGAAACTTAAGTCTAAGTGCCTCATCACTTAAAGAAAAGCACAGCATGCACTAAATTATGCGGAGATAAATACAGAATTTATCAATAAAAAACTATTAAAAGATAAATTGATTGCAGAAAATTAAATTAAGTAACATAGATTAAATTAAATTAGAACAAATTAAATCAAATTAGAATAATTCAAATTAAATTAGAATAAATTAAATTAGAATAGATTAAATTAAATTAAAGTAGTATACATTATAATATTTATGTAAGATGAGGTACTTGAGATATCCACTAAATGGCAAGCGCGACTTTTTTTAGAGCAGGTACAGAAGAGTTAAATAGGTCAATATCGCCTTCATGCTCTTTGTATGCAGCATACATTCTTGATAGTGGACAGTATTGCCTCAAGTTGGTGAGACATCGTGGCATGCAGAAAAGTCTCCTATTAGAACTTCTTGGCAGATTACGTGGCACGTGGAATAATACCCTGCTAAGCAAATCCGGGCAGTTCAGAGAGCCTGTTACTAATTTGTTAAGGAAAACCAAATCCAACATATGCCTACGTTTCTCCAGCGACACCATCCTAAAGTATTTTAGTCTCTCTTGGTACGAGTTATGCTTTTTACCCATATAATTGGTATAGGTAAGATGCCATAAGAAACGTTTTTGCAGCCGCTCAATGCGCTTGATATGGACCTTATATTCAGGTGACCAGACAACACAGCAATATTCGAGATGGCTTCTAACTAGCGAGTTGTACATAATTTTTTTAATGTTGGGCTTTTTAAAAATTTTGCACTCTCTGATAACGAAGCCAAGCATCTTAGATGATTTTAATACAATTTTGTCAATATGCTCGACAAACCTTACCTTTTTATCGAGTTGAACACCTAGATCTCGTATAGTCTCAACTTCAACAAGCCGCTCACCATTTAATGTATAAACTGACTGCAGGATATTTATTTTTCTTGTGAATTTGATGTTATGGCATTTTTTTTATATTCATGAACATTTTGTTGTACTCACACCACTTAGTCAGCCGGTCCAAGTCACTTTGGAATAGAACCGAGTCCGCATGATTATTTATAGACTTTATGGCTTTGAGGTCATCAGCGAATAAAAATATTTTCGAGTTCAGGAAGCATTTGTAAATATCATTTATAAAAAGAGTGAATAAAGGCGGACCCAAATGAGATCCCTGAGGGATTCCCGACGTTGCAATGTACGATTCTGAAGAGCAACCATTTACCACAACCTTGAGGATCCGACTAGACAAATAAGATTGGAACCAACTTAAGAGAGGATCCGAAACGCCACACATTTTAAGCTTCTTAACGAGTATGTCGTGGTTTACTGTGTCAAAAGCCTTGCTGAAGTCGGTGTAGACTGCATCAACCTGGACACCCGCATCAACCGCCTCTACAATACTCTCAACACAGGACACCAAATTGGTAGCTGTCGATTTTCCCTTCATAAATCCATATTGGTTGTCTATTATTAGCTGTGATAAATGACTAGCCAGCACAGGGCTTCAAATGAGGGCTTCAAATACCTTTGCAAGGATGGAGAGAATAGCAATGGGCCTGTAATTGCTCACATCGGTCTGATCCCCGTTTTTGAAAATAGGCAAAATCTTGGTTTCCTTCCAGATGGTCGGAAAAGTACCCCGAAGCACAGAATGATTAAATATAATACATAATGGCAGTGATAGGACATCTGCCAGTTTATTTAAAAGCAAGGCAGGTATACCATCAGGGCCAGCCCCTTTGTAGACGTCTACTTTTTTTAATTCTTTGCGGATCTGATCTTGTGTTATAGTTATTTGGCCTAACATGCTATTGCTTAGCCAGCAATCCATGTCACCTGCGATCGCATGCACATCATTTCCACCACTACTATACACCTTAGAGAAATGGGAAGCAAAATAATTACAAATTTCATTGGTGTTATCAGTAGTGTTTATACCATCTGTCATGGAATTGGGGTAGTTACTGGTACCGCCTCTCTTCATTTTTAAATAACTCCAGAAATATTTTGGGTTTGAAGTAATTTTTTCCTCTACATCAGCAATATGAGCATTATAACAAGTCGTTGCCATACGGTCACATCTTTTCCCCAGTAAATCCAATTCAATAATGTCCAAGGGATTGTTGTACCTTTTAATTCTAAGTCGTAGGCGGCTTTTTTCGTTTAATCTTTTAATGAGCTGTCTAGAGAACCAGTACGGATAATTAGTACTTTTGATTGTTACTTGTGGAACGTAGGACTCAATCAACCCATACAATATATTATAAAACGAATCTACCATCTGATCTATAGTCGCGCAGGGATCTAGCACTGATGACCAATTGACCTGCTCCAGAGCCGAATTAATTCGATTATTCCCGATGTCCACCACTTGTCTGGCCACCACTGGGGGACAGCGAGACAACTTTAAAACATTATTCTCGTTGTCCACCACTGGGGGACAGCGTCACAACTTTGTAAATTATTTCCATTCGTCACCACTGGTGGACAGCGACACGGATTTTTTAACATTCCCTATGGCCGCCGTAGGGGGACAAAGGCACAATTCTTTTGATCCAATTCCCACTGGCCATCAATTTAAATTATTTTATCTAGAGACCATTTGGTTTTATGCTGAAATTACTTTTATCCAATTCTAATGCTTACGTAATAATAATGACATAATATTTCTTTCCTTGTATAATTTAATTAATTTAATTAATTATAGGTAATTCATTAAAATTAAATTTTATTTTCTTGCTAATGCTTATTATTATTATCTATTGATACTATTCACTTCATCAAGATATTTACAAAAAGTATTGCTATGAGGGAAAGTACAATTTAGTAGTAAATTTTCTTATTTGGTTTTGAACGAGTTACTTACAACGTTTTAAGGTTTAAAAGCATTTGGATAAATTCGACAGTTTGGTATAACTTGATGTGCTGGCGTCTGTACTTTCCCTCATAGCAATACTTTTTGTAAATATCTTGATGAAGTGAATAGTATCAATAGATAATAATAATAAGCATTAGCAAGAAAATAAAATTAAATTTTAATGAATTACCTATAATTAATTAAATTAATTAAATTATACAAGGAAAGAAATATTATGTCATTATTATTACGTAAGCATTAGAATTGGATAAAAGTAATTTCAGCATAAAACCAAATGGTCTCTAGATAAAATAATTTAAATTGATGGCCAGTGGGAATTGGATCAAAAGAATTGTGCCTTTGTTCTCCTACGGCGGCCATAGGGAATGTTAAAAAATCCGTGTCGCTGTCCACCAGTGGTGACGAATGGAAATAATTTACAAAGTTGTGACGCTGTCCCCCAGTGGTGGACAACGAGAATAATGTTTTAAAGTTGTCTCGCTGTCCCCCAGTGGTGGCCAGACAAGTGGTGGACATCGGGAATAATCGGTATTAATTGCCACGTAATCTGCCTTAAAATAGTTTAACTTAGTTCTATTATTACAATTTTGTGGCTTATTAAAAGGGGTACATGAGAGCTCACACAGTATGGGTGGATGGTGCACATCTATTTTAGAAAGTACATCTGCTGGTGCACTTACTACTACCAGAGCCAAGTTGGTTAGGACTAAGTCAAGAATTCTGTTATTCTGATTACATAAATAATTATATTGTCTTAAGTTATTAAGGAGGACAAAGTCCCAAAGAGTCTGTTCTAAGCCTGTGCAAATATTTTGTGGAGTTCTTATCACATCGCCACCTGCCCCAAGCCAGTTAATAGTTTTCATGTTAAAGTCACCAATAATCAAGCATTCATTGGCATGTTCCAAGACATTGTTTGTATTATCGACAAAGTGTTCCAGTACTCTGGGCTGTAATGGCGACGGCAAGTATACAGTACAAATATACAAATCTTTCGCTTTCTTACCCCCTTTTAGTGACAACTTGACCCAGAGATCATCGCAAGAACTTTCAAATTTAATAAATCTGTTTGATTCTAGTTTAGTAGATACAGCGATAAGAACGCCACCACCGTCTGCTTTATTATTCAAAATATTATTAGATCTGTCTCGCCTATAGATAGCGTACCGCCCATCCATGATTTCTGAGTCAAAAATACCATCCAGTAGCCAAGTTTCAGTAAACATTATAACATCGTATGAACAGCATGCAACTTTTTGGTAAATGTCATTCAGTTTTGTCCTAGCTTTTTATTCGTTTATCCCCGCAATGGTCAAAAATCACATTGATACTAGCCCGGATTTGTACCCACGACTTCAAATGCGAGAGGTGAGGTCTGAGCCACTGTTGTCTTTTACAGGCTGCCATTTATAAGCAAACATCACATTTTTGTAAGGATTATTCTAATAATCTTTAGGCGCATGATTATGAGTATCATTTATCTTCAAAATATCGTTATGGTAAGTACGTATATTAGCTCTGCAACCTTTGTTGTGATGAGAAGAACAGGTCCAGCGGTATCTATCGCCATTTCTCATTTGCAAACAGTAGGCATACCCGCGACGGTATATCAATTTTCTGCCTTGATTCGATGTAATATACTCGAAATCTGAAAAATTAGTATCGTTTACACTTTGATTTCATAAAAGTTCTAGTAGATAGATAAAAGGATACCTACCTATTCCCAGGCATCCCTGTAGCAATCTTTTCTACTGTCAAGTATCATTCATGAAAATCAAAGTTAATCAAAAACTCTGATTCCTGCAAATTTCTGTAGTGGAATCTTAGTTTATTATGTAACAGCGGGGTAATTGGTTAACATAAATACATGCAATGTATCGGAAACTTTTTAATTTTGCCAATTCAACAGTGAGTGTTTTACACTGTCAGTTAGATGGATATTTAAACAAAATATGAAGCAAATTATTAGGAACTACTTTTTGTTCTGAAAGAAACTGTGCTTTAATATAAAATTTGTTTATCGATCTATTTGAACGAATTAGAAGCGAAGAAAAAAAAATTCTTTTTTCATAGAATTTATTGTGAAAAATGTTTTTAATTACAACTTATTAGATATGAAAGGCGCCGTCGAGGCTAGCCCAGGATGATTTAGACGCTACCCATGAGAGCTGGTTTGAGATGAGGTGCGGGAGAAAAGTAGGTACCTACCAGGAGAGGCTTTTGCCCAGTTAAGGTACAACTAAACACTTAGTTCCTGGAGACTGGCATCCCTTCTTAAACACTAGGAACTGTTGGCTTTTATAGGCTGCTACACGTATTTGTAAACTAACTTCACATTTTTGTAAGGATGATTCTCTGTTTCTTTAGGCGCATGATTATGAGCATCATTTATCTTCAAAATATGGTTATGGTATGTATGTATATTTGCTCTGCAACCTTTAGTGTGATGGGTAGAACAGTACCAGCGGTATCTGTCGCCTTTCTTTAATTGCACACAATAGGTGTACCCTCGACGATATATCAATTTTCTTCCTTGATTCGATGTAATGTACTCGATGTCTGAAAAGAAAGTTTCGTTTATAAACTATGATTAAATAAATTTATTATTACGTTCAACTAGATTTAATGTAAGAATAGCGGGCTTATTGCGTACATATTCATTGATGGAATCGATCGCATACTCTTTAATATTGACAATTCAACTGTAAGGGGTTTGCTAGACGGTTTATTAAATTTGGGAAATAATGGCTTAAGCACTCCTTTTTGTTCTGAAAAAAACTCTAATGTAGGCAATAAGGATGCAGGTCAAAATAATTTACAAAATGTTTGAGTGTTTTTATTTTTGTATTGATAAAACATTACCTACTAACTTTTTCCCTAAATTTATTATGACAAATTGATCTGACTTACAACTCATTAGGTAAAATAAAAGTTTAAATCAGTTAGTCAATCGTCTAGTGATTCGAGACTTAGCTTGAGTAATAATTTCCATTTTTATTCGAGTAGTTTGCTTTGATCTTTTTAGGGAATTCTTATTTGCACCTTTTAGTTAGATATTGGTCAAAATGCATTTAGCCTAGCTAGTACATACATATATAGTACCAAATACATTTCAGAAAACCATAATTTAACATATCCGTGAATATTAATAAGCTGTGTGTTGTAACAAATTACCGTGTTGATCAATTTATTTTTAAATAAATCCACTAGAGATCATTTGACGCGCGAGTTCACAACATGTTACTGTTGCGCGTCAAATGTTGCTTTGTGGATACGAGGCTTCAATATTGTCATTAAATATATAATAACCATAACTACAGCCCTCTCACCAGCCGTATGTCTAGCTTATAAAATAACACAAAAAAAATCTGACAATAATGTTTTTTTTTTTTGAGATGGATTTGCTTTTAACTCTAGTCTAGGTAGAGGTGACAGAGAGAATCCACAATGAAGCGCGCTTACCCAGAAAAAGCCAGTTCACTCTGACTTTGAAGAGATTCGGGTTCAATGCGTTCGGAAACACAGACGCAGGTAGTATCAATCATTTTTATAAATGATTATGATTCTCATTAATCCTGAATATTTGATCGTCGATTGTATGAATGTTAGCTTTGCATCCTTTATTGTGGTGAGTGGAGCAGTACCAGCGATACCTATCATGTTTTTTCCTCTGCAGGCTATATTTATACCCGTTCATAACGATTAGAGTCCTTCCTAGACGTGAAGTTACGTAATTGAATTTGAAAATATTATTTGAATCAGGATCTGAAAAAGTTTAATCGTTCAATTTTTTGCATAAAATCTTTCATAATCATGCTTAGCAACTGAATACCAGAATCTCCATGGAGAATTTGAATTCAGAATCTGTTTATCAGGTGCTAAACAGCTTACATTTTTACCCGACTGCCGAAGGAGGGTAATGTGTTTATCAGTCTATGTATGTATGTATGTTTGTTCCTATGTGGCGTTCCAGATACCAAAGGCGTTGGCCGATTTTGATGATTCTTACGTCAATCGATTCGTCTTAACCTTGCGAGTGTCACTGGCTATAAAAATTTGAAAATAGAAAAATAGCGGATTTTGGGCGCCATATTGTGGGGTCCAAATTTTTTTTTTCTTCCAAACCTATCGTGCGGGGTGGGGGTTTGAAAAGTTGATTTCAAAAATATATAACACTTATATGTTTAAATATACCTTATTCGAAAAAAAAGGTTAACTAAAACGTTATAAATAAAAAAGTTAATTCAAAAAATCTAAAAACTCGACTGCTTTAAAAGCGAACTAAAAAGACGTGAACAAGAAGAAAATCAAGCTGTGCAGTCGGAGGATACATCTGGTTTTGGTCAACCATCTTGCGAATAAGTATGTATCCTCCGACTGAACAGCATGATTTTCTTCTTGTTTACGTCTTTTTAGTTCGCTTTTAAAGCAGTCGGGTTGTTTGATTTTTTTAATTAACTTTTTTTAGGAATAACACCACACACCGTTACCATTAAAAAGAGTAGGTTCCTCTAAGAGTAGGTTTATTTTCATGGTTAGATCAAAATATACACAGTGTATAAAATGTTTAATTAACTAAAAAAATACTGACTAAGCCAAAGAATAAACTGATCTACAATAGTGGCGTCGAATAACTCCTCCACATCGTATACCACAAGACCCAAAAGACTGGCGGTATTGCCACGTTGTTTACAAGTAAAATACAAAAATACAAATACAAAATCGTTTATTGTCGTTTGATCGTTTAGTAGTGAGACTCCGCTCTTCCATAACATGGCCGTATTTGACTTATATAATACTGATGAGACTTATATAACTGTGAGTAAATAAATAAATAAAAATAATGTACTGTGATGTGACACTTAAGATTATTTAGTTTAAATTTTGTTGTTGATGAAAAAAGAATTAAAAAAACAAATTAAAAAAGAAACAAAAATTAAAAAGTCTTTAGCTTGTCATTACCTATTAATGGTTTACATAACATCACGCCTGTATTCACTGCAGGGTTAGGCAGAAGTATATCTAGCACACACATTTCACCATTTATATTTTATATTTAAAGCCCATGCAATAGAGCATATTACTATTGAACATTTTTGTTGATAAAGTCGACAGGCAATACAGTGTATCTGCCTATTAAGGTAAGACGTCAAATAGCGAGGCTATTATCTACTACTTTAAACACAAACATAAATAGTATGTCGAAGTCATGTATTGTTGTTGTAATTAGTAATAATACTAATTTACTGGTAGTCAATAACTTTAATAACGTTAGCAATAATTCTGCTATTAATATTTATAATTTAAACTAGTTTGTAGGCCAAGGGAGGGTACCAATAACGATATAGTTAAGAGTACATCTACCAACAAAAAGGTACCCTCTTGTTCTCACATAGTCAATTTAAAAAAGGGGGCTAAGCAGAATACTGAAATTATTCCATCAAAATACTCAAGATTTTTCTGCAAAGCAATTGGAAATAGAACTGTTTTTAGAAAAGACAATGTTGGAAATTATTTATTTTACAGAGCTTTGCCTGAAATATTATTCAATGCTTATTAATTATGAAAATTATACTGTGGGCAGTTGTTTTAACAGAAATGTTATGTTGCGTGGAGGTTCACTTATATTAATTAAAAATTGTATTAAATCAAAACCTCGTAAAGATATTGTAGATATAGTATCAGTTGAACATAGTGTTGAACTGTCCTGTGTTGAGCTGGATAAGCATGTTATAGTGTGCGTTTACAGACGCCCCAATTATAAAAACTACTGTATATTAGAGTCAGTGATGGGAGATGTTTTGGCAAAACTTGCAACTGGTAATAAACTAGTCATAATCTGTGGTGGTAATATAATTATTTTAGAAAATAATTCAGATAGCACTAGACTATAAAATCTCTTCAAATAATTTAATTTTTCACATGTGTTTAAGGAACCGACCCGAAAAACTGTGACTACTGCTACATGTATTAATAATGTTTTTTGTTGCTAAACTACTTAAACAAAGCCATTATAAATTGTCTGCCTTCGGATCATAGTGGGCTGGTAACCTTTGAGTCCAACATATCAATACAACAAGTGCAGATTCAATCCAGACCAATAACATCTGGTAAATTAAATAAATTTAACAGCACTTTAATTAGTAACTTAAGTGATCAAGACCTCACAGTGAATGATGGTAATATTTTATATAAAAAAGCTTTCTCAGTAGTTCAAACAGAGTTCAATAATACTTTTAAGAAAAACTTAAACTATATGCCCTAAGTTTTTATTCAATGACTGGGCGACTACAGGAATTAGAAAAAGTAGGGATAAACTTTACGAGCTATATGGCCTTCAGCCTTGTATTAACACTGAAACGTTTAATATGTATGTTGCTACTTACTCAACAATTTTTAAAATACATGTAAGGCAACTAAGGCCTTGTACATTAGACATAAGGTTCAATTCGCAGAAAGTAAAATCAAGACGGTTTGGAATTTTTTTAACAATGAAACGAATAGGAATAAAATAAATAATACTGATTACACGCTTGAGACCACACACGGACTTATTAGAGATAACAAAAACGTTGCGCAAGAATTTGTAAATTTCTTTACCAACATCCCAATTAAAACTATTGAAATCTTAAATTCTTCGCCCTTGTTTGTTTTTGGATTATTAAATGCGAACGTTTCAGCCCGCCCAAATGTATTTAACTTTTCATACATAAACCCCATAACAGTAATAAAAGCTTTTAAGCAAATCAAGATCAAACCGACTGAAGATCTGTGGGGAATATCCATCAAAGCTTGTACCTCCATTATTCAGACTATAGCGCCATACTTAGCTTTAATTTTCAATTTGTGTGTGGATCAAGGAGTCTTTCCGGATCTAACGAAACATACTTAATACATTATACTTAACGAAACATAGTAAGGTTATACCACTTTTTAAATCCGGGAACAGTAAAGACACAAATAATTATAGATCAGTATCCGTATTGCCGGTTTTCAGCAAGGTATTTGAAAAGATAATGCTAAATCAAATGCTCATTCATTTTAATACGAATAACATCTTGCATGATAAACAGTATGGTTGCACCAAAGGACGTTGTACAAATAACGCTGGTGTCACCCTATTAAAACACATCTTTAATGCGTAGGAAGAGTCATAGGATGCCATAGGTATCTTCTGCGACCTGTCGAAGGTGTTTGATTGCATTAATCATGGTTGTTGTATTGAATATTGTTTTTTGGTGTACAATAAAGAATTAAGAACATAATTTCTGAAACTCGAGCTTTTCGGGCTAGGTCAGTCAGCGTTAAGTTTGGTTAAATCTTATTTAAACGATAGACATCAATGAGTTCGAATAAACGGTGTTAATTCGTCGGGGTTAAATGAAAATACCCCAGGGCTCAATTTTAGGTCCTTTCTTATTTTTTATATACATAAACGATTTACCCTGTTTATTGAAAAAAAAAACTAAACATGGTGTTATTTGCTGAAGACACATCTTTATTTTTTTAAATAAATAGACGTACTTGTCAGGTTGATGACGTGAATAACGCGCTACGGCAGGTTCAGGATTGGTTCACTGCCACTAATTTAATTTTAAATGGTGAAAAAACCAAGTGCGTAAAAAAAATTCCTTGCCGAATGTCAAAAGTACTGATTGTGATAAAAAAATCCTGGGGATCACGCTAGACTCAAGGTTCCAATGGGGTCCTCATTTAATATCTCTTGCAGGGTGGCTAAGTTCGGCAGCTTATGCTGTTAGAAAATTTCGTCAATTTACTGATGTAGATACCGCGAGGCTGGTCTATTTTAGTTACTTACATAGTATATTGTCTTACGGTATCTTACTATGGGGAATGGCTGACATTGAGTCAATTTTTATTCTGCAAAAACGAGCCATCAGTCGCCGGCGCGATTCTCTAAGGGAACTGTTCAAGGACATTAAGATCGGCTCCTTGTCAATATAGTTATGAAAACATCATGTACGGGAGATAGAATTTACATCTTTTTTAGTAAATACGTAGACAGACATAATTACATTACTAGAAATAGGCACCAATTAGTTCAACCAGGTTTCAGACTGGCTAAAGTAGTCTCATTTTTCATGGGGTACTGTAGAAAATGTTACAATAAAATTCCTCCACACATTCTAGAAATGAATGAGACGAAATTTAAAATTTGTATTAAACGCACACTATGCAGGCAGGCATATTAAAGTTGGGGGATTACATCACTGATACAAATGCTTGTTTCAATGCTAGTCCTGCTCCACAACCACTTGGCCGCAAAAAAAAGTGATATGCAGTACATTATTGTTTTGAAGTGGCGTTGGACCTGCTGAAGACTGTATGAATATATTTGTATTATATCAACTCAATTTCTTTTAGTATTATATAACTGCACAGCACGTGTGTGAGTACTATGTAAATCTACCATTTGCTGTACCTTTGTGTCGTTTGTTTACTTGTGTGTGCTCTTTCAAATGTCTCTCTGATGGTGGCACGTGTGTTGGATCATTCGGTTCCCTTCATGATGGTTGAGCTGGGTGCTGCCGATTCATGCGTCATATTCGTGAACGGGCGCCGTCAGTTTGGATTGGTCATAACTTAATTGCTTCGGATGTTAATGTTTTTCTAGTACCTATTATATATCTGCACACTAGGTACAGGTGTGAGTACTTTTAATACTTTATACCTGTACGTAGTATAATGTGTTGTGATTCTGGGTGCATTGCCCTCACATATATTATTTTTATTAATGTATGTACTTATGTACCTAAATATTGTAAAAAGAAAATTGTTTTTATTAGAGTAAGTATGGAGTTTCTTGTGCGTTCTTTTCCATAACAAGCTACTGGCCGAATGCACGGTAGAATAATTTTTTATTCCTTGTAAATTTTAATGTAACCTTCAAAAGTGCCGCTTCGTGGCCTAGTTGAAATAAAATATCTTTGCCATCAACTGGGCATAAAGCCAGACTTCGGGCTGCTATCAGGAAATACCAGATAGAAAAACCTGACGATACTTTGCACGCCCTGGGAATCGAACTCAGGACCTCATGCAGGACCACTACACCAACAAGGTAGCTCCATTCAATGGTTATGTTCATTATTAACTTTAATGATGCTATTATTGTCATTGGTAGTAATGATAGCTGCTCTGCATCTTTTGCCGTGATTTCTACCGCAGTACCAGCGCATTTTAATACCGTAGTCACATTGTCTATAGAAGATGTATCCTCCTAAGTTGATGACGAGCGCTACTCTTTGATCGCGTGAGAACGGCACTGAAGGATCGAAAAAATAAAAACAATTAGTTCCAATTAGGCCGAGCACCTTAAGGCCATTTTTATTCTTAGGATATTGAATTAAGCATTACCTGTCAACATTTCGCAGTAAAGTTTTGACACGTTCTTAACTACAAATACTCTTTAGAATTAATATTTGTTCCGGGATATTTATCGCCGATTGTGACCATGTGCCGATTGTGGCTAAATAATAACAGCCGTGCGGGTCGATCTTCAAGGTTAAGCAACGCTTGACGAGGTCGGTCCGTGGATGGGTGACCATTTTCAACATACCGAGTTTCCTCCGTGCCTCGGAAAGCACGTTAAGCCGCTGGTCCCGGCTGTCATTTGTACATCTTTGACAGTCGTTACGAGTAGTCCGAACCTTGAGATCTGACACCAGTCTTGCCAAGGGGTACCGTGTTACCCAGTTACTGGGTTGTGGAAGTCAGATAGGCAGTCGCTCCACGTAAAACACTAGTACTCAGCTGAATCCGATATGACTGGAAACCGACCCCAATATAGTTGGGAAAAGGCTAGGCAGATTGATTGTGACCATGTCAGCTTAAAAACTTATATTACAAATACTCAATTCGGAAAATATTTAATTCTTATAATAATATTCAATTTAACAAATTTCTCTTAATTTAAGTTAGACAATGACAATTTATGATTACATGATAAGATGCTTAAGAGGACTGTACTAGTAATGCATGCGATGTATTTAATGCAATAATGCTGTTGCTCGCAAGCCGCAATAAATAAATAAATATTGTCGTGCTTGACCAACATACTCTTGAGTTGCTCATGAGTTCAGCAACGCTTGTCGAGGTCGATCCGTGGAAATGTGATCATCTTAACAACCGTGATTACTCTGTGGCTCGGAAAGCTCGATGACCCGTTGGTTTCGTCTGTCATTTGTAAATCTTTGACAGTCGTTTCGGATAGTCAGACGTCAGGATATTTGCCATCAGTCTTGTCAAGAGGTATCGTATTACCCAGTTAGTGTCTTGTGGAGGTCAGCTAGCAGTCGCTAAATGTAAAATACTGGTACACAGCTGCTTCCAGTTAGACTGGAAGCTGACTTCAACATAGTTAGGTAAAGTCTTGGCAGATATATTCCATATAGTTAATAGGTATAAATTTAAATCACTCAACGTATTTTATGTATTTCGTTGTTACACAGATTCTTACATTCTTTTTGTAATCAGCCGGAGCTAATGTTTCCACCTATTTCTTCCATTTCCTAATTTCCTGTTTTTCATTTAAATTTTCGTGCTAAATGCTCAGGCCCAATTTCTGGCACGAATTTATCGCAAAACTAAGTTGACGAATTGTCAAACGCAAGTTAACTTGCTTTTAACTTTTATTTCATTTCAGAAAACGGGGATTTTCTTGTGCGGGGCGATGATTATGTTCATTTTTAACGTAAACAATGTCGTTGTCAATAGTTACAATCACTGCATTACATTTTTTGTTATTATTTGTCGAGCAAAACCAACGAATCTTCTTTCCTGTGATCCGATGCTGGGAGAACCGGTACCCAGCAAGTATGATTAGACGTTTCCCTTTTTGAGAGAACGTGAATACTGGTCCTGTAAGGAAAAATAATAATGTAACATAAACCGACTAAAAACGGTGAAGGCAAGCATCGTGAGGAAACCGGCATGTCCTAGAATTTAAAATTCGAAGACATGTGATATCCACCAACCCGCACTGGCCCACTGGTAACACTGGGGCTATAATTATAAAAAAAAAAATCTTTATTATTATTACCTAATGATTTTGACATCAGTGGTTCATTGGTTAGTAAAACTTATCTACTTATGGTTAGTACAATTTAACATACGGAAATATATTATGTAATTTGCTTAATGTGTAGATACTGAGCTCCACGTAGTAGTGTGACAGATTTAACGTGTGTGGTAGATATCAATAAAACTATTGAAAAAATATGTTATTTATTTATTTGTTAACATACACACAAAACACTTAATAGAGAAAGAACATAGAGAACGCAACGGAGAACGGACGGATAGAAGAACACAAAGGTGTTGTTTATTTCAAATTAAATTTCATCCAGCAGACCTGGGAGAGTAGAAAAGCTTTAACAAGAGACAATATTAAACTAGTTCCAAATAACATGACATAAATTCAGCCTATATTCCCCGGAGGGTTAGTCAAAAGTGCACTCATGTGATAGTTCCAAATTTATTATAAATTTTATGGTATAAATTTTACAGAAAATAACAACAACTGTAGATGATAAACAATCAGTGGTTATGGTCATTATTAATTTTAACAATCTCATCATTAATCGTGAAGAGGGCAGCCCTGCAGCAATTTTGATGCATATTGCAGTACCACCTGGTCTTTAATCCAGTGTCGCGGTGACGGATGAACGTGTACCCAGCAACTTTCAGCCAACGGCCACCCCTTCTTGTTCGTGTGAATTCTATATCTATGGAAAACAAAAATATATTTTAATGATCGCTCAGTATTTAGGGGTCGCTTCTCATACTTGAGATCGTTGTATCAAATCAAAGCAAGTACCAATGTGACTCTTTTCAATTCATAATATTTAGTTCCTAAGTTAATCTTGGCATCGGTGAAGGCAATCATCTCGCGGGAAGATCATCTCATATCTTCGAAACGCGAAACAAAGCCCAGCAGCAGAAGAAGAACACTGTTCTTAGAGGTTAATTTCAGGAGCAGTTTATGCAGTTTATACAGATGCCGAAGTTACTTGAGAAATCATTAAAAAGGATTTAGGTTCAAGGTAGCATTTATGTAAGTTCAAGTTAAAATAACACAAACTTTGAAGAAATGAGATCCGAGGTTCTAGATGTCTATGCAGTGGACACCTACTCAATTCACCATGTTTAAGGTAGCCCATTGAAACGTAAAATAAATGTTTACACGGTTTTTATTATATATCAATTTAAACAATACCATACATACCTACACAAAAAAATAACCAATACAATTACCTAGGTGGTAGATTAAACGCACTTTTTTCGTCTGTGTCTTGTTTAGACGAAAACGGGTAAGCAAACAAAATATAGAGCATTCTTTCAGTGGTCTATCCGTACTTAAATATCAAGAAAACAATATTCTTACACTGGTTTTATTCATGCTGATTAGCAACTCCTTAAGAGACGCATTAAAGTTCATTTTCAATTTAAACCACTCAAGTATCTTGCCCGACCAAAAACTTTATTCGGTTTATGTCACACTGGCAATTTCGCTATGTATAAATCGCTTATCGATTTGTACTTTGTGGAATTGCAAGTACGTTCGCGTACGCGATATAATTCGACTGACTTGCTTTTAAAATTTTGCGCGACATCGCCTATCGACGCAATTTGAATTGCGTCGCGCCATCAGGAAGTTCCCTTATTCGGTAACAGATTCATGATTATGTAGATTATGAACTTTAAATTAAAAGATCGTCTATTGTAAATATATTAGCTTTGCACCCGCGTCTGTAGTGTGTTGCGCAGTACCACCTTGTCTTCATCCCCTGGTTTCGGTGACGATAGAACATGGATCCACCTATTAATAAAACTCGAGCACCTCTCTTTGTTTCACAGAATGTTCCTGGAAAGAAACAAATCATATCAAAATTAAACAAATTTTAAACAAAGTATTAGGATGGAAGATGACTCCCAAACTAGGCATTTGCCTGTATCTTCAGGGTCTTTTGTAGTTACAATGTACATTCAACTTGATGGATTCGTGACCCGTTCAGCCGATAATTTGTTTGAATACCTAGTCTAAATATGTAATAACATCCGCACGGGTCGACCTTTAAGTTTAAGCAACACTTGCTGTGGTCGGTTATATCCAGATTCCGCCGTGCTTCGGAAAGAGTTACAGATAGTCAGAAGCCAGGCAATCTGACACCAGCCTTGCCAAGGGGTACCGTTTTACCTAGTTTATGAGTTGTGCGGGTCAGATAAGAAGTTGCTATTTCTCTAATTGAAGTGTTATAATGAGCAATCTGTTTTATTACAAACACGCACACATTACTATCATCATCCACAGCCCGGCTTCGCCCACTGCTGAGCATAGGCCTCTCTTTTCTTGTACCAATCACCACGTTCCTGTGCCAACATTACTATACTTCATTTGAAATAACGTTATAATTATTAGGATTCCGTAACCGAAGGGTCTAAACGGAGCACTATTGCTGTCACTCACGCGTCTTTCTGTCTGACGTCTGTCACACAATTTTGTGCATAAGATTTTTTTTACTTCCCATTGACCTACGAAATTGAAATTTGGTGTGTATGTTATTAAAACATATACTTTACTAAAAAATACCAATATATTGATAAATCAGACTTTTGCTTTGATACGGAACCCTAAATGTGCGAAATCCGACACGTACTTAGCCAGTTTTATAATACTTTTAACAGTCTCTTCAACCGATTTCAAGTATTATTCCGTAAACGTAGGGTCGACATAAAAAAGACATAAACCTGTTACCAAAACCAACTATTTACTACAGCTGCCATTTGTCACATCACCAATACAATAGAAAACAAAATTGTTTGAAGTAAGAAAGACTAGCTAGTAGCCTATATCACCCGGAGATAATGTAGCTTCCCAACGGTGAGAGAATTTTTGAAATTGGTCTATGATTTTTAAAATTTATTCTTTACATACAAAAACACAAATCTTTCCTCTTTATAAAATTAGTATAGAAGTAAAGATATGTTAAATGTTATTCCAAGTGGAGTATATATTTTTCTATCGTTGTGAAATCGTTAGCAAGAAATATTGTAAAAAGACTCTCGGCCTCTAGACGTGTCATTTGGTGTCAAGTGTGAATGATCAAAATGTTAAAATGTAAGGGATTGATCATGTGACATTTCGGTAGTGCTTGACAGGTCTAGAGCCTCTGGTAGTTATAAAACTTTAACAAAAAATATGAAATCAGAAAGAGCAGGAACAAAATTATAGCTGTCATACTAGTACTGTTTCATCTTTTTGAGTAGCTGTTTAACTTGTTTTGGAAGTTTTAAATAATCTTTAATTTGACGACGATATTTTTATTCCAACTTTATTTTTACCAGAAAATCGAGCAAGGCCAGACGAGCGTAACCAAGCATAATTTATCCCACTCAAAAATAGCTGCTGAAACGACTTTGCATACGTTTTCATAGGTAAACTCGAATGCTCATGCATTCCTGAATTCAATTTCAGCGACAAAATCATACTGGGCACGAATCATACTCTGGAAAAATCGCCAGTCTGACACTCTACACTGGCGTCAACCTAACGTGATTTACAGATTTCTTGAAAGTTCAATTGAATGATAACTTAATATAAAAGTTAACAATAGTTAAAAGTTTTATATTCATATTTTCGATAGGTGAATATGTTTTTGATAATGGTGCCATCGTCAAAGGTGAAGAAGATTGCCCTACATCCTTGATTGACATGGGTTGTGTTGTGTTTTACCGATCCTTGATTAATGCCTACTGAATCGGTGACCTGAAAAAACCAGAATTCACCCGCCTCGGGAAGACATCGTAAACACTGGCCCTTAAAACAACCCGACTTGAATTAATTTTATTCAAATCTCTTAAATTTCTTTACACAATATCAAAATAAGATATGTTTTCTTTATCTATGGCTCGCACACACGGAGTCACGAGAAAAAAATAAAAACGTGACGAATATTGCACTGGGTTTTAAGTATTTAATTAAAGATGCTAAGAATTTCAGACCTTTTTATTGTTAGTTATAACTAATATAATAAATAATGCCAAATGGTTATGTAAGTTATTATTATTGACGATCGTGTCATCATCAAGGGAGACGAGGGCAGCCCTGGATCATCTATTCACATAAATACACTGCCATCTCGTTTTGCCGTTTCGAGAGTAATGCTGAAGGAACCGATTACCTGACAAACACAGTATCCGCCCACATCGGGATGATCTTGAACACAGGTCCTGAAAACGATGCAAAACTTAATTCTCTTACATTTCTTTATTCAATTTCTGTGGCGCAAATTACGCTAGCGTTAAGACGCTGTTCCCGGTTGGTTATCAGAAGCCTGAAATCTAGCACCACTCTGACCAAGGCGTATCGCGTTTCCCTGTAACTGGGTTGTGGAGGTCAGATAGACATATTTATAAAATTAATTAATTGACAATCGGTTTTAGTTAATTCTCGTGCAATTTTTCATTTTGTAAATGATTATTTGATCTGAAATGTATTACTAATACTAGTTTATAAGTGTTTATTACTAACAAGAAATGGACTGTATTGTGTCAGATATTTTGAAAATCAATTTAATTGGCAGGCGCTCCATGTAAAATACTGGTACTCAGCTGAATCCGGATAGAATGGAAGCCGACCCCAATATAGATGGGACAAGACTGCCAGATTGATTGATTGACGCAAACTACGCTAAGAATAACAGTACTAAGACTAATACGAAATTTTAGATCTGTTTATTATTTTATTTATTTATTTAATTCAGACAATTCCAGCCCATATTTTAACAAGATACATTAAATTACATTACACAGGTAAAAACTCAAAATAAAAACAATCAATAATAAAATTCAAACAGTAAAAAAAAAAATTCATCAATGTCATACATCAAAAAAGCAACAATTAAAAAGGTCCAAGAAATTATAAAAATGTCAGAAAATTTATTAAACAATGTCAAACGTAAAATTGCCAAATGTTGAATATTATAAGTAAAAAAAATGTAAAAATATTAAAAATTAAAATTATATAATTCGTAAAACAAAATAATAAATATTAAAATAAACTATGGTAATTATACTATATTTTTACCTGCCCCAAGCCCGGTATACGGGTGCATGTAAGGCCTGCCACTGCCGCATGAAAGGCCCGTCCAACCTGTTGGCAACAACGCTAAGAAGGCTGTTGTCGCTGCCCCGCACTCTACTCGCTAATGAAGTCGCCCTCTTGCGCATGCTGGCATAAAAACAGTCAACGCGGATGTTCGCGAACATACCTGATGCGCTGCAAAAGCGAGGCAGCCGCAGCAGTGACCTCAACGCGTTATTATATTGAACGCGAAGAGCGCTGTAAGATTTCTGCAAATACGACACCCACAGACTACTCGTATAAAAAGATGTGCTGTGCAACTTCCTCCACAGCACTTTGTACGAAACCAGATCAAACGCCCTGGAAAGATCGAGGAAACAGGCGTAAACAGGCGTGCTCCGATCTGTGTAATATCTGACAGCATGCTTTAAACTCAGTATAGCACTATCTGTCGACAGTTTGGGCCTGAACCCAAACTGGTTATCGTGCAATTTTATTGTTTTGTTTAACTGAGCATTAAGCATGCTGTCAAATACTTTCGCGATGACTGTCGCTAATGAGATCGGTCTGTAGTTGTTTTTATCCGATAAATCACCTGTTTTATTTTTAACAATTGGTACTACGACCGTCCTCATCAGCTCGTCTGGCAATTACGAATGGCGAAGGCAAAACGTGAAAAGCATGGCTAAAACACGTGGCAGGTGGGGACCTGCATGCTGCAGGTGCTCGATGCTGAGTCCGTCATGTCCTGGAGAATTACCCCTGGTCATACACCCTATGGTCTTAGCTATTTCCGCAGCTGCGAACTTAACTATTGGTTCCAGGATAGTACACTGTGACTCAGCATCGACCATCTCAGTGGGTGGAATACTACTTAGTTCGACACAAAACTGGGCTTTAAAAACATTGGCAATATCCCTTCCAGCAGACACGCCGTCGACGCTCACCGGCAAACCAGGCCTAAGGTTGTGCTTTTTTGTGGACTTCCAGAAGTCACGAAAGTCTTTTTTAGAGTGCAACTCGGCTAGGATGTCCATCTGGATTTGGTCTTGGTGATTCTGGCACCACCTTAGTTTGGATTTAAAGATCTTACGAGTGTCACACATTTCCTTATAAATGACGCCAGACGTAGGTTTGCCACAATTAAGCCACTCATTAAACCTAAGTCTCACTCGTACGCTAGAGTGAGCCTCGCTGACGTGCTTATTCCAACCTACCACGCGCTTCGGCCTCCTACCAATGACGCGACTCCCCCTGCTAACAATGGCGGCCTCCCTTAGAGCGGATACCACATCCCGATACAGGCAATCAATTATTTGATTGTGGTTCGAATCACTACACATGCGATCACAACAGTTAGACAATACGTGCGGGAAATCAATATTTCGCAATCGACGATGACATTCTTGCCTATAGGTGTGAATAGCCTCTAAGGTTTTTTCTTCCCACACGACTACGTTGTCATAAGACATATTCTGCGTTACTTTTGGCCCAATTATATTAAGATCGCATTCGATCAACAAAGGGTAGTGATCCGACCACATAACATCATACTTAACGCTAACACTACGAACAGTTTTTAGAGACGATTCAGTACAGAGGCAATGATCAAGCCATCGCCTCGCCCCGTTACAATCACTGACATACGTGTAAGTGTTCGACGTCAAACCTAGCCTATCCACATCAACGCAAGAAAGGCGATTATCACTACAGTAGTTCAACATGTCCGTAAAAAATAATCCATGCGGGTGAGCGTTAAAATCACCAAGACAATAAACCGCCTCCACATCACTACTGTCCACGATCGCACTTACTAGTCCCAAACAATGAGAGAATTCCGGCAGGTTACTCTCTGCATCCGTAGGCATGTACACACTCATCACAATGAAAGGCCTTTCATTAGTATTAATACGTATCGCACAAACTCTCGGGTTATCACTCGGAACGATCGACACATCACTGAACGCACTTTTTCGCCACAACAGAGCCACCCCTCCATAGGGTCGCCCTCGCAGCATACCAGCAGACGTGTCAACAGCAGACGTCCCCGTGCTGCCGAAGTCACCATGGATGGTGCTCAGGAACGGCAGGTCCTCCGGCAGCAGCCAGCACTCCTGAAGCGCTATTAAGTCGCACGTTGCGCAAAGTTCACGAACGCCCTCAATAGAACGCTTAACACTCTTGCAATTAAAGCTGGCAAATCGAAACAAATATTTGTCATTCATCATAGTCATTGTTGTTTGTTGTTAATCATAGTTACGTAAGGATTTCATATATTCGACTGGGGAATGGTTGTGCGAATTCTTACTGCTGATGATCGTGCCGTCATCATCGGTGAAGAGGATGGCTCTACACCCCTTATTCATGTGAATAGAGCACTGCCATCTCGTTCTCCCATGTTTTATGTAATGCTGACTAAATCGATGACCTGACAAACGAAGTATTCGCCCCCCTCGGGCGGACACCGAGAATATCGGCCCTGAAAATGACACAAAATTAGCAAAGTCAAATTCAATGGACATCCATTTCTTGGCTCAATTTCGTTTAGCTAGTCGAGCTTGAACCTAACGTATGTATTTTAAGTTAGTAATTACGCAACAGAAAAAGCACCGCTACACATGAGAAAAATTTTCATTGCGCGCAGTAATTATGAAAAAGGAATTTTTCATTACTGTTATTAAAACACGATAAATTGACCCATAAATATTTTAATAATAAGAAATTAAGAATGAAAAATATTGCATTACATCAAAGTTACAATGGTGACAACTTTAGATGTCTCCAAAATCGATCATCCAATCTTCGACAGGCGAATGATTATGCACATTCCTGTTTGTGACGATCGTATCATCTCCGTCAATAGTGAAGACCATGGCTTTGCATCCTTTAGGCTTGTGGGTCGAGCATTGCCATCGTGTCTTCCCGCTTTTTGAGTATTGTTTTCGGAGTCTGTGACCCGACAAACGAAGAATTCGTCCTCCTCGAGCGGATACTGTGAAAACTGGTCCTGAAAAAGAAGCAAAGTGATCAAACTTTATTTCAGGGACGTAATTTTTCTGGCTCGTCTAGCCTGTACCTCACGTGATATCCAAAATGTAATTTGCTGTGCTTTTGGCTTCGCCGTAGTCTTAAACACTAGAAGGCAAAAGCTTCTATTTGGTATGCGTGTATGGACGTTAACTTTGAGGTAAAAAAAAAACCTTCGAGTACTAATCGTACACTCTACGAATCCTCTTCCACTAATTTAACAAAAATGATAGCCCAGGTTACGAAAATTCTTCATTACAGTCGTTTCATTATAGTCAATGGTGAAGAAGATGGCTTTGCTTATGCGAGTATTTTCATCTTACAGTTATTTGAGTAATTCAAGCTTAATCTGTAACCCGACAAACTGGATCGTAACATAAGTAGACTACACGAGCCCAATTTCAGTGACGCAAATAACGCTGGGTTTTGCTTGTCTGTGCTTAACTCAATATGATTTACTATGTCCTTTCAAGTTAAGGTTGACGTTAGAGAACGCGCCCTTTTATGATTATTATGATGGTGTTAATCTTAACTACATGATATAATAGATAAGAGGAACTTACGTTGCAATTAAGTGCTTATTGAAAATGGGGTTTTATACCAATGAAATAACAATACTATACGTTTATACAATTTCTTTTTATAGTTTAATAGAAAAATATACAAAGTTTTTATCCAATGCACGAAGTATACTTGGGGATCTTACGCATGGCGCGACGCTATTTAAATTGCATCGATAGGGGATATCGCGCATGTATTTTTGAACAAATTTCAAGTGCGAATCGGTCGAAATGCAACCTTGTGAAGCGTTACTGAGCGTAATTGTAAGTAAGTACTTACAATTACGCTCAGTAAAATCGCTCATCGGATTATTATAAATCGTATCGCGTCGAGCTATCAGGAAGGTCGCTTAGCTATGTATTTATTAGGGACAAAAAAACACTTACATCTTAAAGTTCAAATAAAACTATGAGTAAAATAATAAATTGGCAAAAATATATCCACACCATTATCCATGGATTAATATAGAAACAAATTGGAAACGGAAGAGTGTTGTTCATCGCGTTAATTTATTTTAGATTATCGAGATGAAGTCAGATATTTATTTTTTTACTAAAAAGCGAGAAGATATCTATGTCCACAAAGTGTGCTTTATTTGTTTCCAGAAGTTGATGAATAGGCACCCGTACCCCAGCGTTGGTCCTACATGAATCCACATGGAACAACCAGGGCACGTGGGCCGCCTTTCTGATAACATTTTGGGGCACTGAATAGCGTAACTTATTTGTGATTCCAATACAATCGAATCTATTTTTACACAAACCACGCAGCATCATGGCCAACAAAAGTAAGCACCGAGACTCTAAACTTAAAATATTATATCGCTGTAATAACTGTGTATATAATTATATATTGTCCCAAAAATCGTTTATATGTTGGACAGGCGAATGGTTATGATTTTTTTTCTGAAAGAAAATCAGTAACCCGACAGCCGAAGAATCCGTCTATTTCGGGACATTGTGATATCTGCAACTGATAACAACGTGCAATGAGTAAACATCAAATAAATCATCATCGCTTACCATCAGGTGAGATAGTGGTCAAGCGCGAGCCTATCAATAAGAAAATAATAATGAGTAAACATCCAGTTTCTTCAGATACGCGAATTGAGCTGGATTTCGCTCGTCTGCACTTTTGGTTTCAACGCTACTTGATTTGCTTTGTGCTTTTTAAGATCTTTGTCGATGATCTCAACAAATTATGTTTTTTCTGTGAAACTCGTAATACTATAGGTATAAAAAGGAGTTTTCAACATAATTTCAGCCGAAATACGTCAATTACTGAATAAGGCCTCCCCAAGCGTCGCCAAATCGACCGCGCGTCTCGCATCCATTGAATATCCGCAACATAAACCAGATCAACGGAGTTTTAAATCAATAAAAATTACAACACTATAAGACAGTTTGAACACAAGTTGTTACTACAGAAGTTAAAATACAAAATGATAACTAATTTTAAAATCATTTATTATTTCATTCGACAGGAACATGATTATGAAAATTCTTCTGGCATAAAAATACCGTATCATCGTCAGTGGTGAAGACGGTGGCCTTGCATCCCTTACACCTGTGGCTGGAACAACGCCATCTTGTTTTGCCGTTCATGGAGTACTGCTGTCCGAATCTGTAACCCGACAATCGAAGAATCCGTCTTCCTCGCGACATTATGATGTCCACACCTGAAAACGACGTGCAATGAGAAAACTGTACGATTGTACTCAATGATAGAGATGCAAATTAAGCTAGGTTTCGCTCGCTTGTCATTCATCCAATGAGCCGAAACACGATGGTGCTATTTTATCTGGTTGAGATGTTGTTATGGCCATATTCCGGGTCCATCATGGGATTGACCGACACCGACACCGACACCGACGACGACACCGACACCGACGACGACACTGACACCGACACAGACACAGACACAGACACAGACACAGACACAGACACCGACAACGAAACCGAAACCGAAATCGAAATCAAAATCAAAATCAGATATGATATGTGTTGTTGGATGGATCTCTTCAGGACGAATATTTCTTGGATTATGGGTACTTGAGGAGCTAGAGCTTTTAATGCGAGTCATTTGAATTCCGGTATTTTGTCAACTAAATACTTTCATTATAGGCGTCCACTTTAAAATATTGGCCTCTTACTCGGTGCATATCGGACATAATGTATGACCCTTGTCGTACTTTAGCCGCCATTATAGGGTCAAGTGTCTGCCGTGATTTGTTAGGAATAAGTTCGACGACTATCTTTTTTGATAGGCGACTCATACATCCAAATGACCATGTCTGACGTTGCAGAAGTCTTCCCTGTGGTATTTATTTGTGTACATATGGTGTTTCATCGACTTCCACAATGTCATCAGGACCCCTATCATTTGATGGTCATGGGCCTCCGCCACTTCACACACCTCACGCAGGTAGTGATATATTTGAATGGTCGTTTTCTTTGTCACTCCCACATCCCTTGCTGCTTGTGCAACCTTATCATTTCTAAAAAAATGATAAAGAAGTCGAAGGGTCGATAAAATTGACACCTTCGACTTTTCAAAGAAAGTACCCTTGACTGACGAAATTATTTCGTTACAGCCACGACGCCGACATCTCCAGCGGAAGCCAAACTTATAATCAGTACGCCGCTCTGCTGACATATTCTGCCTACAATTAGGGCAGCGCGCCACCCTGCTTGGCTTTAAAAGCCAAGCACGAGCAGCTTCTATTGCTTGCTCTTCGTTATTGATGCTAGCAGCGTAATTCCATATGTTAAAAGTACGTGCTAAAATTAAATTTCTAGGATTCATGACTAAAACTAGACTACAACTACTACTAGACTATAAAGTAAAATATTCTATAAAGCAAATTAAAACAAACCTAATGACTAATATACAAAATGAAAAATAAAAAAGTAATAACTAATTAAAAAACTACAAAATAAACTAACGAACAAACAAACTACCTAACTAATAAAACAACAAATAACAATATAAAGCAGCGAAAAGCAATCCGAAACTCTGAGAATCACGAGAAATATCGAGAAGTCCGAATAATTCAAACAAATTTTACCATCGGTATATTGATTGAAACTTTACCGTAACGAGAGCCGACGCAGCGGTCTCCATCGACTAAAGATTCATGCGAATTTCAAACTTCATAATACTTTTTATGGTTCTATCATATGACATCAAAATAAACAACTTTTCCCCATGAATTTTTTTTTGAGCTCGGGTCATGGGGCACCCCGACTTGGACAGGTTAGGTTAGAAGGGGATGGCGGGGTCCAGTGAGCGAGCAAAGCGAGCGAACAGACCCCACCATCCCCTTCGTGGTTATTTTTTTTATGACCATTAAGCCCCGCGAAACGGGGCTCCGACTTTGCCCTTTAAGCAACTTAGTCAAAGAGCAAGCGAAGCGAGCTCGAGACTTGGGGCACTCCGACTTGGACAGGTTAGGTTAAAAGGGGTGTTTTTATGAATCTGACCTTGAGGTCAAGGTCACTGACCACGAGCGTACCCCGTGTCTGCGTCTTTGTTTATTTGACCGTGGGGTCAAGGTCACTGACCTCGAGGGTATCCAGTGTCAGCGTCTTTTTTAAATTTGATCTTGACCTTGTGGCAAGGTCACTGAACTAAAGGTCGTCCCCAGGTGTTTCCCCTTCCTAGTACTCCCACATCCCACCGGATCCCGAAGGCTTGATTAGGCGTTGTTTTTGGGTGAAATTTTTCTCTTTTTTCATAGTGCCCCGTTTCGTATACCATGACCCCAAAGCCAAAGCCAAAGTCGAAGCCGAAGCCGAAGCCGTAGCCGAAACCGAAACCGTAACCGGAACCGAAACCGAAACCGAAACCAAAACCGAAACAGAAATCGAAACCGAAAACGACACCGACACCGACACAGACACAGACACAGACACAGACACCGACAACGAAACCGAAACCGAAACCGAAATCGAAATCAAAATCAGATATGATAATTATGTGTTGTTGGATGGATCTCTTCAGGACGAATATTTCTTGGATTATGGGTACTTGAGGAGCTAGAGCTTTTAATGCGAGTCATTTGAATTCTGGTATTTTGTCAACTAAATACTTTCATTATAGGCGTCCACTTTAAAATATTGGCCTCTTACTCGGTGCATATCGGACATAATGTACTCGTATGACCCTTGTCGTACATTAGCCGCCATTATAGGGTCAAGTGTCTGCCGTGATTTGTTAGGTTAGGTTAGGTTTTTTTTTTTTGTTCGGTTGGGATTAGCTCCATAGTACCATATTATTTCAATGTTCAAAAGTTGCATAAGTACGCCAAGCAACTTAACCGGCTGCTAGGAAGTGACACTTATGAGGCTATCACGTTAAATAATACGCTTTATTTGCGTTAAATTTAGGATTTATTCCTAAAAGATAACTCATTATTGCACATACTTTATCAAATTTCACGCGCCTATTCAGGCAACCGTACCGACAGTTATTGACATCAGATGATTCTAAATAAGAATGATACACTCAAAGATATACAGCCAGTTACGAAAATGGTTAAGTTTTTTTTTTGTATAGTCGATGTTCTACAAATATTATTCTTCCTTATTTACCTTGTTTAGGTACTAGCAATTTTAATAATCGCATTTGATTATATTTTTATTATACGCAAATATACCGGAAATGTTAGTCTATAACAACCCAACCCGTAGTTAATTATAGCCTTTGCAAGTGCATGGCAAAAAATTTACCTAACTTGCTAACAAAATTATTAATTACTAGCACTTCGTTCGTGTGATCCATGCTTTATCCTATAGATGACTTTTTAATTTCACCCCCTTAAAGGTTGAATTTCCAAAAATCCTTTCTTAATGCTCCCCTACATTATAAAAAGAAGCCCTGTACAGTAAAATTCATCAAAAATCTTTAACACCGCCTAACTACTCTTTCATGAGTAGTTTTGAAAAACTAATAATGAAAACCTTTACTATTTACTTAGGTTATTATTTATGCCAAGTTTCAAATATATAAGCCCAACAAATTTTCACCTTTTCACCTCCTTAGTGGTAGTATTGCCAAAAACCAATAAATACATGAATTCTTTTTATCAACCAAAACCGTAATTCTTTAATTTCACGTGTCACACTTTCAAGCGTAGAAGTTTCACACAAACTTTCAACCGACCTTTTACTCCCTTAGGGGTAGAATATCCGAAATAAAAAATAAAAAATCATTGTTGTTTTACTAACCAAGAGCGTAAAACAACAATTTCTACTGTTTAACCTTCCAAATCGAAGAAATTTCACTTAAAGTTTCAACCCCTATTTTATCCCCTTAGGGTTAGAATTTCCAAAACCCAATAAATACTCGTACATGAATTCTTTTTACCAACCAAGAGCGTAAATCAAAAATTTCATGTGTCCTATTTACAAACTATAAAAACTTCTTACAAACTTTGAACCCTTTTTTTTACACCTTTAGAGTTAGAATTTCCAAAAACCAATAAATGCATAAATTATAAAGGTATTGAAGCAGTCTTGAATATGAAGTAATTTTTTGATAAGGATTAATACCAAGATACAAATAAAGAGCCTTTTCTAGCGACGACATTTCAATTAAAATTTTAATATACGAGTATAAGGACACTTATTGTGGCATAACTATATTAGTTAGACATATGCTGTCTCGATTCTTTTTGTAAATAATGATGTGTTCTGCAAAGTCATAGTACATTATTTTATTCTATCATCAATAGTTTTCGCAGCACACGCGATTTTAAGAATAACTAAAACTCCAATAATGTAACCCAAGGTGAAAAAAATTACCTAAAATAGGTAATTTTTTTCACCTTGGGTTACATTATTGGAGTTTTAGTAAGGATCCCTAATTTTTTTGAAAATGTAATATAGCCTATGTCACCCGGAGATAGTTTAGCTTCCCAACAGTGAAAGAATTTTTCAAATCGGTTGAGTAGTTTCGGAGCCTATTCAATGCAAACAAACAAACAAACAACCAAACAATCAAATCATCCTCTTTATAATATTAGTGTAGATTACTTAAATTATCAAGTAAAGGAGCGCAGTCTATTACGTACATTGTATACATATGTATCCTAAGTAAATCGGTCATCGATTGTCAAACCTAGATACTTGTAGTTCGCTACGCGCTCAGCATTGTCAATTTACTTTGTTATCATGAAAGTTATTTTGAATTTATAATATGAGAAGTTTGAAATCGTTTATATTTCATTCGTCAGGAAAATAATTATGGAATTGTTGCTTCTAGCAATATTATTTTTTTATTTTTCTCAATGAGCTTGAACGACAGAGACGGTTTATCGGTACTCCGTCTCTGTCGTCAACAGTGACGAGAAATATTTTTTTCCTTTTGCGGTACGGAATCCTGAAAAGGACATGACATAAGAAAAATAAGAATACTACTTTTTGTTAATAAATAAAAACACTAATTATTTACTTAGAAGCAATTATACTATACTAAACTAAACTATACTAACTTAAGCTGAACCTTTTGAATACCTCCACAATCGTTCATATATTCGACAGGCGAATGGTTATGATTATTCTTGTTTATGATGATCGTAATACTACTATCGGCAGCGGTGATGATGGTGGCTTTGCAACCCCTATAGTATGGATCAAACAGCGCCATCTTGTTTTGCCGTGCTTCCAGTAATCCTTCTTAAGCCTGTGACCCGACAATCGAAGAATTCGTCCTCCTCGCAAGGACGTCGTGAAAATTGGTCCTGAAAATAAAGCAAAATATACGAAATTAATTTAAGTCTCAATTATTTCTTATCTCAATTTTGTTGTGCTTTTCTTAACGTAACGTTATAGATGAATATTACCGGTGCAAAAGTAGATCTGAAAACGATGTTAAATAAGCAAACTCCACGTTTATTGGCTCAATTTCAGTGACGATAAGTGCGCTATGTTTCGCTCGTAAGGCTTCAACGTAGCGTGATTAATTATGTGCTTTCAAGTTAATGTTAACTTTAGAGCACTCGCCTCTATTTCGAACGAAGTTCAACTAGATGGTGTTTATAAGAGCCAAATAAAAATAAAAAAGGGAAAGAAAAACATTTATTGTCACAAAAATAGTCATGCTTAAAATAAAATGCTTAACTATATTAGTATTAGTAGGACTTAAATTATGTTAATCAATACTGTAAGTTTATCACACAATTTATTGTTTTAATTGTTGTAAGAATACAAAACGATTCAAATTTATCATAATAAAGAGTTTAGATTTTCAAAAATCGTCCCAATATTGTACAGGTGAATGGTTGTGAACATTTTTGTTTATGATGATCGTATCATCATGGCCAAAGGTGAAGACGGTGGCTTTGCATCCCTGGCTTGAACAACACCATCTTGTTTTGCCGTTCCTTGAGTATTGCTTCTTGAGTCTGAAACCGGACAATCGAAGAATCCGTCCACCTTTGCAAGACTTAGTAAAAAATGGTTCTGAAAACAAAGCAATATGAGAAAACTCTAATTCAAGGCAGAGGGTTCGGTCTACTGTGCGTGGGACTTAACATAACCAGCCTAACTCCGGCCAGAAGCACAGAAGCTTCTTGGAGGCTTCATAGGCTTCGCGGCGCAACTTCACTGTTCCGGTGCGCTTTGGGAAGCCGCATCCCCAAGTAACATGGTATAAGGGTAGAAAGATGTTGAGATAATGTTAGGAAGAGAGCTTCGCATTCCAAATTGACGTTTGAGTATTGGTATAAATTCGATATCACCGTATGCCATAAGAAATCACTGACAGCTACAAAATAAAATAATAATAATTTGGTTATAAAAGTGTGTCCTTTTCTGATTATTATTATAATGTGCCTAGTCCATTGGTAATTTTATCTCTATGGTACGTCGCTTCGTACCTTTGTTGTTGGCAATGTATGCATTAGTTGCAGGTTGCCACTTTAAGTAATATTTTATTTGCTTATTAATTTTTGTTATCGTATTTATTTATTTGTCTAAGTACTTCCATTAAAATATAATTTTACCTACGGGTGACATATATTTTTCCTTTTTGTGTTATTTTTATCTTTAATATTGATGGTGTAGGTACAACAGAGTGACAATTATGCATTAATACAAGATTTTTATGAAAAAAGTTTTTATTGCACACAATTAGAATTAAGAAATTAGTAGTTGGAAACTTTAGGAGCATGATTGTGTTCATCATTTATTTTAATAATTTCTTCATCAACAGTGACGATACTCGCTCGGCATCCTCGAGCTCCGTGGGTAGAACACCGCCATTGCTTCTTAGAAGAATTTGAGGGTCTTCCATAGTACGTGTACCCCTTAAAACTTATCAGACGATTCCCTTTCTGTGACTGTATGAACGTCGCTGTAAATAATAAATTGAGGATTGTGATTAGTTTAATTCAAATTAATAAAGTCTAGTTTTGGACGGCAAATTATCGTAAAATCAATGTGACAATCATTCGTTGGAATAATTTAATAATAGCCAATCTCATCACTTGATTTGCGTTAAATTTTTGACGCTTTGATATGTGCAGTTTCTTTCCTGAATAGGAGGTTCGTAATTATGTAGTCACATTGGTCGGTAAGGGATAGTGAAACCACACACTTGTAATATAATGCCGCGTTTATCGATCCATTTTAACCCGTCTTCAAAAAAGGAGGAAGTTCTCAATTCGTCGGAATCTTTTTTTTTATATTTGTTCCCCGATTACTCAAACACGCCTGGACCGATTTGGAAAACTCTTCTTTTTATTGCAAAGGATCACAGGTGATCCCATGGTCATCAAGTCAGGATCTGATGATAGGATCCTAAAGAAATCCTCAAATATTATAGGCATACATATAGAAATTTTGGTATTTTCATCAACAATGCAATCATTTGCACTCAAAAAGTATCATTTGGTGAAGTGGAACTGATGAAGAAAAACACAAATGGCCACTGGAACTCTTTAATGCTAATTATGTCACGGGTATAAGATATCTCGAATAGTTAACCGACTATGATGAAGCAAATACTTAAAAATAAATGGTACTGAAGAAAATGGTACCATTGAACTGAACTGATGATGAAGCCGGAAGGTAGGCACTGGAACTCCCAAATAAAACAAACATTTATTTAAATTAACTTCATCACAGTCATTTTACTATTCGAGATATCTTATACCCAAAACATACTTATCATTCAGAAGTTCCAGAGGCCAACTGTGGTCTTTTTCATCAGTCCCACGTCACCAAATGATACTTTCTGTACTTCTACTTTCTTTTCAATTACGGAACCTTAAAACGGAGTTTATTTATTATTATTTGCAGCCTGTATTGTCCCACTGCAGGGCAAAGGCCTCCCTTTCCTCTTTCCTTTACAAAAGGAAAACAATAACTTAATATTTCCCACTCGACGAATACAGACGTGCTCAGTAAAGCAACTTAACAATTGCATAAATTAACAGTTTTTAATTGTGACCTAGTTTTAGAGACATAGACGTTTTTGTTGTGTTATACAGTTTTTATTGCGAATATGGTCAAAAGTAAGTGATTATTTACAAATATGGATAGCAGCCCCCTCAATCGTGGCGGCCAGCCGCATCGCTCTCCACCACCAGCAACAACACCTAGAAGTCAAGCACAGGATGAAACGGTTGAGGTTTTTTCTACTCCTGAAATTCAATCGTGGATGTCCAGCTTTGAGCAGTGCCTAAGTGAGGTGTCGACCATAGCTTCGGAAGGAAAAATGAATTCCGAACAAAAGCTTAGAATTAGTAGCCTATGTCGTAAAGTCGGACACGGAGTCTCCCAAATGGCTGTGCAATATCAGTCACTGAAACATAAAGCCCTCCAAAACTACGCCACCCTGCAAAGTTTAAAGGAAAATGAAGACCTCGCCATTAGTTTGACTGATATCAAGCATAAATTAGAAGAAACTCTGACCAAGCAAAAACAGGAAAGCACTTCTTTTGCAGACATGGTGAAGGGGACAAAAAGCCTTATTCGGCCTCAAGCAACTAGCTCAGTCGCTATTTATCCTAGCGACAATACCAAGACCAGTGAAGAGACCAAAAATCTTGTACAAAAAATTGTATGCCCTGAAGAAATGAAGCTGAAGGTTCGAGGACTTCGGAAAATAAGAAACGGAGGTGTAATCGTTAGCACGGAGACCAAGGACGACATCCAAAAGTTGAAGCAGACTGTCGAGCGTTCCACATCAGGACTTACTGTAGATGAGCCTCAAAAGCGGAAGCCCCGTATTGTAATAATTGGGGTCCCCACTGATATGGCAGAGAAAGAGGTATTTAAATGTATTTATGAGCAAAATATCGTCGATAAACTACCAACACTGACCAAAGATACATTTTTGACCTCAATCAAATTAAGCCATAAGTCAGGCAAACGAGATGCCGACAGCTGCAACTACATTGTTGAAGTGCCAGCCAGCGTCCGGAAAGCCCTAGTGAACCAGAACAGGCTTTATATACACTGGACATCGTGCCCGGTACGAGATTTCACCCTTGTGACTCGGTGCTTCAAGTGTCAGCAATACGGTCATGCATCCAAGACTTGCAAATCCGCCATCTCAACTTGCGGCCACTGCGGGGTAGAAGGCCACGCGACTCAGGAGTGTTCTTCGAAGGATGAACTACCGAAATGTGCAACCTGCAAGCGCTACAAAAAACCCCACAACCACAAGACAGGAGATTCTGATTGCCCAGCTAGAAAAGCCGCTGAATACAGGTATATCAACTCTGTAGATTATGAAGGCGCCTAAGAGCGCCAAACTCTAGATTATATTTAGATCTAACGTATTTTTACAGAGTACATACTTTTACATTTTTTACTTATGGATAGTTTGATTACTGATATAGATAACGCTTTTTTGTCAGAATCAAAAACTTGTGAGGTGGAAGACTGCAAACAATATCTTTCCGAATACCAAAATCCTTTTACAGTACTAACACAAAATATTCGTAGCATCTGCAGGAACTTTGACAGTTTTAACATTTTTCTTCATAGACTAAACATAGCTTGCGATATCATAATACTAACCGAATGCTGGTTATCAAAACGCCAAGAAAACATCCCTACTATGACGGGATACAACATGTTCCATAGCACTACTAACCAGAATCAAAATGATGGTGTCGTGATTTACGCTAAACAATCGCTTATAGCCACAGTTGAAGAACAGAATCAACAAGACTGTAACTGCCTTATAATTAAAATAGGTACAACTATAGCAATACTAGCTATCTACAGATCCCCATCGTTTAGAAATCTGGACTCATTTCAATATTTCTTAAACCAGGCCTGTCGTAATCTTTCCGCTTTTAAGCACATCATACTAACAGGTGACATTAACATAAACATCACTGCTGAAAACTGCGATGCTGGAATTCAAAATTACCTCAATTTATGTTCATACCATGGGCTTCTCATCGGTCATACGCTACCAACACATCAGAGTGGCTCGTGTCTCGATCACATGATGATAAAAACCAGCCTACCATATATTACCCTAGTTACTAATTCAACAATTACTGATCATAATGCTGTCCTACTAACAATGAACTTAACGCTACCTAAGCAAAATCGACCACTGACAAAGTCCAAACTAAACATACACAAACTAGAACATGACCTGCTTAACATTGATTTTAGCCCTGTTTACGATTCTCCTGACGCTAATTTGTCTTTATCGTATTTAATTAAAAACGTCCAGCAAGCAATATTACATAATACGACCGTAATAACATTAAATCGGAAGCATTATAATATTAAACCGTGGATTACTCCGGGCCTTGTTCGATGTATAAGGTACAGAGACAAATTACATCAGAAAACCAAACGCTACCCTGATAATATAATGCTTCTTGTAATATACAAGAGGTACAGGAACTTTTGTAATAATCTCTTGAAAAAACTTAAAATTGAATACGATAAAAACGAATTGCAGAAAGCAGGCAAAAATAGTAAACAGATATGGAAACATATTAAAAACTTGACTTACAGATCTAAACAACGGGAACCCGTTTCAAGTTTACTGCTCACTAACTCTTCACCCCTATCATCAGCTAATAATGTAAATAACTATTTCGTGAATGTAGGGAAATCCCTCGCGGAACCACTCCTGAAGCAATCGTCTTATCGGTCTGCCGCGCACTTTCAGACTTCTCTCAAGAGCTGTGCTAAATCTTTTGCACTTTTGGATACGGACGAAAGTGAAGTAGAACTAATCATCTCAGCTCTGAAAGATGACTGTGCAGTCGGCTGGGATAATATTGATAATAAAATACTTAAGCGTTTTAAACACATTTTACTCCGACCGTTAACATGTATATTTCAGGCGTGCCTCCGAGAAGGAATTTTCCCTAAAAGTCTAAAAAAAGCGGTGGTCATCCCTATCTTTAAATCTGGAAATAGAGATGTTGTGAATAATTATAGACCAATATCTATACTGCCTTCTTTATCCAAAATATTAGAAAAAATCATTAACAAAAGACTCGTCAATTACTTGGAAACGAACAACTTATTATCTTCTTCACAATTCGGGTTTAGAAGCAGATTGTCCACAGCAGATGCGGTTCAAAAGCTGACAGACCTCGTTGCACAAGAACTCGGCGATGGAAACCAGGTCCTGACTATCTTCCTAGACTTAGCAAAAGCTTTTGACACCGTATCTGTTCCTTTGCTTTTAAATAAACTGGAAACGTTAGGTATAAGAGGTACACAGCTGAAACTATTCGAAGATTATTTAAACGATAGATCGCAATGTGTTCGAATAGAGAATATAACTAGTAACGATGAAAAATCACTAGGATTTGGAGTTCCACAAGGCAGTATCCTTGGTCCATCATTGTTCCTCATTTACATTAATGATCTTTGTAATTTAAATGTAGGAAATTGCAAAATAATATCGTACGCTGATGACACTGCGCTTATTTTCACCGCAAAAACTAACTCCGAGCTGTATAATGTTGCACAGGCAGGTTTTAACATCGTTCTAAACTGGCTTCGTTGTAATTTACTAACACTAAATGCAGATAAAACAAAATATATTCAGTTCAACATGCGCAATCTTAATAACAAAACTAATCCCCATTTATATGCACACCAATGTAACAATCAGTCAGCGACTTCTTGTACCTGCCCTATGATCCTGGAAACAAAGTGCCTCAAGTATCTTGGAGTTTTTGTTGATAACACGCTCTCGTTTAGGCAACATATTGACAGTTTGGTTACTAGAGTACGTAAACTGATGTTTGCTTTCAAACAACTGCGCTCCATTGCCGACACTAACTTAGTCAAACAAGTTTATTTTGCTCTATGTCAATCAATACTTCAATATTGTATAACCTCATGGGGCGGAGCATCAAAAACTATCATTCTCTCTCTTGAAAGAGCACAAAGAGCTGTTCTAAAAGTAGCAAATTCTCTACCTTTCCTTTTCCCTACCCACCAGTTATTTAAATCCTGCAAAGTCTTGACTGTTCGGCAAATTTATTTACTGCACATAACACTAAAACAGCATGCAATGCTTAAATATAACCTAGATATAACTAACAAAAGGCGAAACGATATAGTATGCAGCTCAACCTCTACCTCTAAATTTGCATTTACATATAGATTCTTTACATTTTTAGGGCCCTTTTTATATAATAGAATAGAATAGAATAGAATAGAATAGAATATATTTATTTGCTTAAAACATGGTATAAAAGGATGGTACAGAAAAGAAATGACAAGAGCATACATGTTTTGCTTAACAGTAAGCATGCAAATTTTGGCATTTAACTTATGATTTGTAATCAAAGAAATCCTTAACGCTATAAAAACTATTTACTGATAGCCATTCATGCAATTTAATTTTAAACAATCTTGTATTTAAGACTTTAAAGTCACTAGGTATTTTGTTAAAAATTCTTACACACAAACAGATACAGCTTTTATCATACTTAGCTAGTCTTGGGCATGAATCGAAAACGAGCTTGTGGGGGTCACGCCGGGATCTACAGCTCACATCACTCTCTTTAGTGAAAAGTTCCTTGTGATTCCATACAAACATGCAAGTTTCGTAAATATAAAGAGACGGTAGCGGCAACAAACCAAGTCTTTTAAATATCGGCCTGCAGGATTCGTCAGATCGAAGACCGTATATGGCCCTAAGGCATTTTTTTTGCGCAACAAACGCTCTGTTATGGTCAGTACTATTACCCCATACAATCAGGCCGTAGCGTAATACAGATTCCACATATGCGTGATATGAAGTGACTGCAGTTTTAATGTCTGTTACATTTCTAATTTGTTTAAGTGCATAAACAAACTTATTTACTCGTTTGGAGACAGTATCAACGTGTATTTTCCAGTTTAGATCATGATCTAATGTTACGCCTAGAAATTTAGTTTGCGTTACTTCATCAATTTTATGTATATTCATTTTATCTAAATTGTATCTAGTATTATTTGAACGATTAAATTGTAAATAAACGGATTTTTTTAGATTAATTGATAAATTATTTATGTTTAACCAATCAATCAGTCTTTCAATTGTGTTATTAATATCAGTCTCATGGTCAGTGATTGTGTTATTCTTTTTATCAGTGGTCACAATAATTGAAATGTCATCGGCAAATAATATACATTTATGAATAGTCATGTCAATTATAGAATTTATATATAATAAGAATAGAATTGGACCCAAAACACTTCCTTGAGGCACGCCATATTTGATGCATTTTGGTTCGGATAAGTGTAATACCAAGTCGTTATTTTTATCCACTTTTGCAATGGCAACACGCTGTTGTCTGTTATTTAAATACGACGATATCCATTGAAGGGCGATTCCTCTAATTCCAATTGCCTCCAACTTCTGTAGTAATATTTCATGAGAAACTAGGTCAAAGGCTTTAGTTAGGTCAAAGAACAATCCAGTAGTAAGACAGTTCTGATTAAGGTTAGTCAATATAGTTTTTATCACAGTAAAAATAGCTAGTGTAGTGGACTTGTTTTTTTGGAAACCGAACTGTTCTTTCTTAATGATATTAAATCTGTTGCAGAAGTCAATTATTCTCTTGTACATACACTTTTCGAATATCTTTGACATAATTGGTATTAAGGTAATAGGTCGATAATTATTTAAGTCAGATTTATCTCCTTTTTTATAAAGAGGTTTAACAATCGATACTTTTAATGCTTCGGGAAAAATACCGGTTGAAAACGACAAATTAATCAAATGCGTCATAGTTGCAGCCAGTTCGTTGGCGCAGGCTTTTATAATTTTGGTATTAATTTCATCATAACCTTCAGAGTTTGTGTTTTTCAACGCCATGATCACCGTTTTGACTTCGCTTTCAGACACTGGTCTGAGAAATAATGAATGTGCTTCTGAAATTACGTGCAAGTTAGCGGTTGCATGAGTACCACAAGGGTGTGCCATATTAATATAGTGGTTGTTGAATGCGTTTGCTATTTTTACTGGGTCTGTAAGCACTGCATTTGCAATTTTAATGTTTTCTATATTGTCTCTAAAGTTATTGTTCAATATTTCATTTTTAATTACTTTCCATACGGCTTTGCATTTGTTTTCATTATTATTAATAAATTTGATATTCACGTTCTTTTTTGATGTATAAATACATTTTTGTAGAATTTTAGAATATTTGACATATTTAGCTTTATTTCTTGAATTTTTATTCTTGTAATATTGGTAGCGCAAATACCGTTTTGTTTTGCAGCTTTGTTTCAGCCCTTTGCTGACCCAGTTTTGTTTTTTTTTATTACCGTTGCTTACTTTAATTTTTATTTTAGGGAAGCATAGATTATAAAACAGGCAAAACAATTCATGAAAAGAGTCGAATGCTGGATTCATATGTTTCTCTGCATACATCTCCGTCCAAGACATACCTTGCAATAAATCCTTAAACTTCAGAATGTTATTAAAACCGTAATCCCTTCTGTACAAATAGTATGTTCCCTGTTTTTGTGTCTCGTGCTTTATAGGAAAGCTCAACATTTGAGCAGTGTTGTGGTCGGATAGATGGAGTGGCAATAGAGTAGCAATAGCATCGGGAATATTGCTGAGGATATGATCTATACAAGATAACTTACGAGTTGGTTCATTAATGTGTAATACTAGATTGTAGTTGTATGATAGATCTTTTAATTGATTAGTAATATTGCCTTTTTTGAGAGTGTTTATGTTGAAGTCTCCTACCACTACTATGTTTATTTTTGATTTATATTTCAGAAATACTTGGTACAAAAGACCGCTCAACTTATTTAGGAATTGAACGGGATCGGATTTAGGTGTTCGATAGACACAGATGATGACCAGCTTATGATAGGTTATTTCTATGCCACAAACTTCAAATATATTTTGTATAGCATGGGTTTTTATAAAAGGTATCTCCTTGAAGATAAGGTCTTGTTTTGCTAAAATACATGTGCCGCCTCTTTGTTTCTCCCTGCAGAAGTTAGCAACCATCTCATAGCCGTGGATTTTAATATAATTTTCGCAGTCCTTTTTTACAAATGTTTCGGAGAGGCATATTATATCTGGGTCATTTTGTTCTTCGCGTAGTTCTTCTAAGGTTAGTTCGAGTAGTTCTTTTTTAGATAAGAGACTAGCAATATTTTGATGTAGTATTTTAAAGTTATGCGTTAAACGAGGCGCATTTTGAGGTTCGAAAAAACGTATTTTTGTTTGCCATTTTCGAAAAATAATACGGAATAGTTCCTTTTTGTGGTTTATCGCTAGGATTGGTTTGTGGACCTATCACGGTATTGTCCGTATTATGTAACTGTAGCGTGTTTTGCTTATTAAAATAAAAAGGAATTGTTCCTTTTTTGAGTGCATTAGATTTGTCTGTATTTGCATTATATTTGTCAATTAGTTTAAGACTTGATCTGTAGCTTGCTAGACGCTTCATTAGTTCTCTAGGGTTTACGTAGTTCTCGTTATAGTCATTACAATCAATGTAGTAATTAATTTTAGTACATAATTCGGATATTGTAAATGTTTCGCTTTCTAGGAATTTACATTTTTTATACTGGTTACATACATTTTGAATACGATAATTAAGCTTCTTAACGTCTAGATATTCATTATTAAACACATTTAAAACAATGATCATATTATTATAAAATGTTTCTAATACAATTTGTAGTTGTGACAAGATATATTTTAAATTGAAATCATTTTCTCCTACGCAAATCACAAGTTTGTCATTACAGTTCAACTTAGCATGACGACAACTCTTTATTATTTCACTACATAGTGCATTTGGTTTAGTAACCGCCATGATTCTATATTTTTCGTATCTTGTATTTTGTCTAGACTGTATCATGGCAGCTGCCAGACCGACGCATTGTTGGGAGCCGAAGATAAGTACTTTATTCGACGGTTGCTGTATGTGCTCTTCAATAAATGTAGGCGCTTGCGTGATAATTTTTGATACCGGCGTCTGTTTTTTGGACATTGTGTTATCATGCTTCAATATGTCTATCATTTTCTTGCAAGCTAGAATCTGCTGTTGCGCGTCTTCTAATTGTTTTTGTAGATCAGTGATCTTTTGTTGTAAGCATAATATTTCAATACTTTTCTCATAATCAATATTCGCATTCGACGATGATTTTGTCAATGGAGTAGAAGGTGTGGAGAATGCGCTTTGATGAAGCAACGAATGTCTTTTCTTTTTATGATTGGTGACTGGACTGTTTCCGATGGCATGTGAAGAATGACAGAGTGATTTTAATATATTTATTTCAGCAGTCAACTTATCCAATTGTTGGCGTAGACTATTGTTCTCTAGAATTGTGTTTTCCAGCTCATTTTCAGTACTTAGTAGTTTATTCGAGATTTCCTTTATGGTGTCTTTCATTTCTAGAACTGTCAGTGTGTCGGATATTGTGCCGTCTACACTCTTGGACAGTTTGTTGGGCGAGTTAAAAGATTCGTCGGAAGTTTCGTATTCAGACAGGATGTTGGAATCCGCGATGTCAGAAGTGCTTTGAAAGGAGTCCTTCACAGCCTCTCGTGGTTTGCTTTCTATGACATTTCCACTTTGTCCCGGAGGAGAGCAGCTAAAATGAGAGTTAGCCTTTCTCCTCATAGTAATGTTGGATGAATTGCTAGTATTTGAGACTAAATTACTATTTTTTTTGCATGTCTTACATCTCCATTTTTTTTTAGACTCTTGGTCCATAAGACGGTAGGTTCCTTCCGGATACCCGTCACAATCCAATTCATAGCGATTGTTACAGGTTGAACACAAGGCTGTTTTTCTTATATCAACTAACTTCTTGCATTTAAAGCATACAACTTTATCTGGTATCCTGCGGTCGCTTCTTGTACCGCTTTTAGACGACATTTTTAGTTATTTTTTTTTTTTTTATTAATTAAAGTTTCACAAAAAAGCAAAAGTCAATAAAAAGTCAATAAATTGCACAGGAAAGCAAAGTCAATAATTTACAAATGTCAATAAAAAATACAAAAAGTGAAAACTGAAACTCGGATTCGATCCGCCGGCACTAAAGTACGATATCAGTGAGAGTCGCTCTTTAACTAATTGCGCTATTTGAACACAAGTTACAGTGCCCAAATTATGGCATATATTTTACGCAGTTAGCAAAATTTAAAAAGTTCGTTATTCAACATAGGTTCAAAGTCCAAGTCCTTTGTTTTGTTGAAGTCAACTGTTTTTTTTTTCACTTTTGTTTCTCCTTATCACTTTTCATTGCACTTATGTCTTCATTATATAATTGTTGGTCACACACAGGTTGGGTTAACGTCCTTCTCTATAATGTGTTAACACTGTTTAAATGTTTTGATAAGTTTTTTACAACTGTTCACTTGTTTACTGACTTAGCAACAGAAAATCGTCAGTTTAAACGTTAACACTTGTAACTGAGATTTGATTACACTTGTACTAATGGTATGCACTTTTGACTATCAAATGGTACTAATCACAATAAGAAATAGGTGAGATAAATATTTTTAAACATCGGATAATACGGAGCAAAATGTTACCGTGACGCGCGCGTGGCGGTAGGTGCGCGAGCATATAATAAAAAAATAAATAAAAACAGGCAGCAACAGGAAAGGCATGTCGCGCTTTTAAAATATATTAAATATATATATATTAAATATAATAGATTAAATAGAATACTAAGTATATATAATTTAAATTATTTTAGCTGTAAAAGCATTGTTTTAAACTATTTGCAAGGTTTGTCATATGACCAGACTGAAGACCTGCTTCTAGTATTAAAATAAAATTAGATTAAAACTATGTAAGCATGATTAAAAATAACACTACTATGTATATTTCCGCAGTGTCCTAGTTTTACTTAAAATTGTTAATTTATTGCAATACCTACATTATTAAATATAAATAAGCACTTTTACGCCTGAAGCACAGGTTCTACCTAGTTCAGGCAAATTATACATCAGCACTTTTTAGAACATAAGCAAATTATTGTAAATTTTGTACTTTAAGAAATAAATAAACGATTTTATTATTATTATTTTATTATTTAATTAAAATTATAACACATTATTTATTTAAAGTTTATAATCACAATGTATTTACTGATTTAGAAGTTATAGATTTGATGAAATAAACATTATCCATTATAAGGATATTTGACAGGTGAATGGTTATGAACATTCTTGTTTATGATGATCGTATCATCATCGCTAAAGGTGAAGACGGTGGCTTTGCATCCCTTAGAAGTGTGGGTGGAACAATGCCATCTTGTTTTGCCGTTCTTTGAGTAGTGCTGTTTGAGTCTGTAACCAGACAATCGAAGAATCCGTCCGCCTTTGCTGGACTTTGTGAAAAATGGTCCTGAAAACAATGCAAAATTAGCAAATTCCATCTCAATGCTGAGGGTCATTCATATCTTGTCTCAATTCCGTTTCACCCCGTGACCTTTTAAAAGACCACCCTGGAACTCCCTCTATGCAACACCTTAAATAGCATATCCTTGTGGCGACCGGAAAAGCGTCTCCCCTGAGCCTCGCTTTGCACAGCAGCATGTGATCACTGCGCCACCGTCTTTCCTCAAGTCACATAGTGGGCGGACAGAGTCCCCAATATGAGCGACCGTGACCCCGGACTCCCACCTGCCTATGTTCAGGCGGCGGTTGGTCTGTACCTAGCATGATAAAGGAAGATGAGCAATTTTCTATGGAATCTGGTCCAACTAACAGAGTTGAAATAAGGCTCGTCGGAACCGTGAACTCCCTAAAATTCTATAACATATCAATTTTCGTCTGGAACTTTTTTTTTATCTTTGTTTCTAAATAGTTATTTTCTTTTTTGTGTAGGTATTAAAATAATAAGTTAATATGATACAAATAAGACGTAAAGAAAAAGAAACTATGTTAAACGATACTTATCAAATAATCCTAGGGTTCATTTACCTCACTATTTCAAAATTGTGACATAATTAAAAAAAAAACTTCTTTTACTTTAACAATAAAAAATAATCTTATGTGGGTTTGTTATTTTCTTTCTGAGGTACCTATGCAACCGTAAAAATAAAATTGAATCAGAATTTTTATTTGTTAAAAATATTTTATTTACTCATCAACATCTTTATTTTTACACATTTAGAATTATATTTGTCAGGTTTATGAATATTCTTGTTTATGACAATCGCACCACTATCGTTAGCATTGCCGACAATCCCACCGCACTATTCCCAAGCCACTGCAACTCCTGAAAGCCAGAATTAACGCGCGAGTAGTGCGGGAAGAGCACCGTCATCTTGTTAATCCGATCTTTGAGTAACGCATTCCAAGTCTGTGACCCGACACCTGATGAATCCGTCCTCCTTGGGAGGACATCGTGAAAAAAAAAAGAAAATGTGTTAAATATAATTCAAGGGTAATTTTTTTCTTGACCCTATTATATCGTCGTTGTTCGTTACCAATGATAATATATAATACCCCACATAGCCAAAACCCACCCAACGTCCATCTTATTTTACCGTTATTTGAGTTATTCGTCGTGATAGCCCGGTGACTAAGATCTCGCCTTTCGTACTAATGTAACAAAATGCACTTTCTAAATTTAAATCTCTAAATTATATTATGTTAGTGTTAATTTCTTAAGTAAAACTCGTTGCTTTCACTTACCATCAACGAAATTACAAAATTGTTAGAGACCTTTCTGATGGCGAAATGCAATTTAAATTGCATCAGTAGGCGGTATCACACGTGTATTTACTAAGAATATTTCAAGTGAATATCGGTCAAATTGCATCGCATTGCGTCCATGTAAAATTACTTGCAATTTCGTTTAGTCAAAACCCCATAACGGTGTGATATAAATTGAATCGCGTCGAGCCACCAGGAAGGTCGCTTAGTTTGCACAAAACTTGTTTAAAACGTTGTTTTTTAAAATACAAAACGATAGAAAGTTATAATAATCAAAAGTTTAAATCTTCCCGACATTCTACAGGTGAATGGTTATGAACATTCTTGTTTATTATGATCGTATCATCATCGCTAATGGTGAAGACGGTGGCTTTGCATCCCTTAGGAGTGTGGGTTGAACAACGCCATCTTGTTTTGCCGTTCTTTGAGTAATGCTCTCCAAGTCTGTGACCCGACAATTGAAGAATCCGTCTTCCACGGGAAGTCATCGTGAAAACTGGTCCTGAAAAAGAAGCAAAATGTGTTAAAAATCAAGGTAAATTTATTTGTTGTCTCAATTTTATTACGATTAACACTAAATGACAAAATCACATACAACACCCGCCCAACAAACCAATACGTATATCTTTTTTAACCGTTATGTGAGTTGCATTCTAAGTCTGTGACCCAACAACCCGAGAATCCGTCTTCCTCGGGCATTGTGAAAACTAGATTTGAAATCAATGTTAAATGAGTAAACTACACGTTTCTTAGTTTAATTTGAGTGACGCAATTTTCGCTCACTTTTGCTCGTCTAACCTCAACGCCAGGCAACCTTTTTTCCTTTCGTTAATGTTAACATTAGAGCACAAGCATTTTTAGTACTCACGTCATCTTAGATGGAGTTTACCCCAGACAAAATAAAATAAAAAAAGAAAGAAAACGTATTTATTTTATAGTCACAGAAACTGATAAATGCCATTTTATAGGTTTGGAAATCTTCAAAAGGTGTCTTGACTTTTGGGGAAAAGACCAGCTAGTATAGGATTCTTACTAAAACCCCCGGTGAGCACCATCAGCACCTGGAAAGGGGGACCCATCACCTCTTACGAGTAAAAGACCATCCCGGAACCCTCACAGTGCAATGCCTGTTAATTCGTCTAGATCCATGTGCTGATGGCGTTCACCGGGTTGGTGAGGTAAAAAACCAACACTCCTGTTTTTTTCGCCAAAATTCCAGGCATCTTTTGAAGGCTTCCCCCCGAAAATAAAAAAGGACTTAAATTATGTTAATCTATGTGCTAACACTTATCATCAATGAAATTACAACAAATAGTTTGCACACAATTTTTTTAATCCTTGGTAAAATATAAAACGATACAAAGTTATAATACTGAAAAGTTTAAATCTCATCAATATTGGACAGGTGAATGGTTATGAACATTCTTCTTTTTGACGATCATATTATCATCCGTAACGGTGAAGACGCTAGCTTTGCAGCCCTTACTATTATGGGTGGAACAACGCCACCTTGTTTTGCCGTTCCTTGAGTAACGCTCTGTGAGTCTGTAACCGGACAATCGAAGAATGCGTCCTCCTTTGCATGAGTTTGTTAAAAATTGTCCTATAAAAGAAACAGAATATCCCAACTTTAATTCAAACATTATTTATTTCATATCTCAATTTAATTTTGCTCGTCTGACCTGAGACCCTAGACAAGTGACATTCAATGTCAGTGATGGCGATAGTCAAAATGCCAAAAAGTAAGGGATCGATAACGTGAAATTTCGATAGCACTTGGCAATCCCATAAGTGATAAATTATTTTATTTCTATAAGTTGGTTTGTACAAACACTTTTACATATTGATCATATTTTTTTAAACTAGGTAAGGTCGGCGTTTCCTATCTGACTACTCTGATAAGAAAGGCCGAAACAAAGTCAGAGGTCACAGTCTCTTTTAAATTTAAGTATTCAGTTTTTATAATTTAGCATATCGTCTTATTTTTTCTAGGTCTTTTAACATCGCATGACATCTTTGCACCAAATTATTCATTTTACACTATCTAGATGTCTCCGTAATGTTGAAGTAGAGCTTTTGTCACATTTCGTACTGTGATACAAATTTTGCATTTGGCTCGGCGTTTGTCTTTGCTTATAAAAAATACTGCCAGATAGGAGAAGGCGTCGAATACGGGTGAGTAAGGCTTGCCTCTAAAAACTCTTACCGAAATAAAAAAAAAAATACTTTATGCCAAATAATACATACAAAAATCTTTTTGCCTAATTATGAGTCACACATGCGGTCAGATACTTATGCATTGATCGCTCCATTTAAAATACGGGTACTCATCTGCATCTGGTTAGACTGGAAGCCGATCACAACATAATTGGGAAAGAGCTTGGCAGATTAATTATTGATTTAATGAAATGGTCATCGTTCAGCATGCGCACAACATTTTAATCTGAGAAAGAAATACTCGCAGTTGGCTGAAAATACTCGTAGTTTAATAGACAACTGCATTATGTATTTATTTTGATTCAACAAAAATACAATCATTACAGTGTAGTGTTTTACAGTAGTATCTTAACAAAAGAACAAAAACTTAACTGAGACTGGCTATGCGAAGCAAGCGCGAACCCAAACAATAAAAAAACAATTGTTCAATGATTAAGTATTAATACTAGACTCTTTACAGTTTCAGATAAACGCAGAAAGTATTCACGACTGGCGGCAGTATATCCTGAACTCGAACAAAAAATCTTTCCATGCATTACTGAACTTGCGCTTTATACAAGTTCAGCAGCTGTTCAGGCATGAAGTACCGTCTCACTTTTGCAGGGATGCCCAACTTTTATGCTGCCAGCTGAGCCTAAGCCTCAATTGAGGGTGTCTTATATATTGCTGATTTAACAAAACGATCAATAAACTAAGTTTTAGAAATCCGTCAATACCTTCGATATCAGCACGATTTTTTTCTTGACTTTGTAATCTACTTCAGGTTCATCGTCAGAAGATAGATTATTTGCTGTTATCATTAATAAAAAGTGTGTTGAAAACATAATAGAAAAATAAGGTGGATAGCATAATATTGTGTTTTGAGATAAAAAAAAATAGTTTTAATGTTAATGAATGTCTGTATGTTTAGATGCTTGCTAATTAATCACCAAATCATCAGCTGAAAGGATTTGTATTCAAATGTTAGAACACAGGTAGACCGGACATACAGATACTTTTTACCTTGGTAGTAGGTACGTTCCTGTGGGATTTTTTTCGGCTTCCAAACAAAAAGCAAAAGCGGGAAAATTGTACCAACACACAATTTTACCTTAATTTTCTGCATTATCCTCGTCAATCTCGACAATAGGTTACGTACCTATTGTCGAGATTGACGAGGATAATGCAAATTTCAGATGCTTCTTGATTTTTGTTTTGCTTTCAAATGACATTTCAATGGCAAATTACCGTTGTCATGCTATGTTACACAGCTTACATTTTACCAAAAAGTAAATAAAAAAATTATTTTGATAGATATCATCATCATCATTACAGCAGAAAGACTGTATTTCCCGATAGCTACAATCTAGGGGTCTTTAAGTCAAGAGTGAATAGGTTACTTCTAGGCAAGTGTGCTTCACCGTCGGCCACAGCATCGCTTACCATCAGGTGAGATAGTGGTCAAGCGCGAGCCTATTGATAATTAAAAAAAGCGCCCACTGCTGGACATAGGCCTGCCCCGAGTACCGCCACACTGATCGGTCCTGTGCGGTTTGCATCCGTTGAACTCCCGCAGCCTTGACTAGGTCGTTGCTCCACCTAGAGAGAGGCCTTCCAACGCTGCGTCTTCCGGTACGCGGTCGCCATTCTAGATAAACCAAACCCACCCAACCAAAAACATAAAAAAGGAAGTCAATCTTTGCAGTTTTTGTCGAGACTAAGGTCATTAAGGATTCGTATATTTTTAAAATTTCTGCAAATATCTAATTAGGTCCCTAATATAGATTATTAATAGAAAAGAACAGTACTTTGTTTTATTTGAAATATTTAGTTATTTTTGTTTCGTTTTCAGATTACAAAGTTATAAAATAAATCATTATAATATTATCATCCCGATATACAACAAGGACTGCATTTAAATTTTTTGGAACTTAATTTAAATTTTGTGTGGGTAAGATTTCTTCTCGCCCGTTAGAAAATTTAGCTTAACTACTGAAGTAGTACTATTTTTCAGGTTTATAATACAAGCAGTGTTTTAATGCTAAATGTTTCCGTAATCCCGTAGTAGAACCGTAGGTACACTTTAATATTTTGCTACAAATGTTACATTTTGCGCGGCTTTGGTCTCTGTTTAAGAGAAAATGTTTCCAGAGTGAATGACGTTTATTATCACTTGGATTCGCTTCTGAAAACTCTTCGTCGTCTGTAAATAAATGAAACATACAAATCAATACTTATTTTAAAATTGATACTTATAATGTGATTTTTAATTTCGTAGACCAAACTGACATTTGGGGGGTTGTCACTTTATCGTTACATAAAAATAATGTCGTATCCTGACTATCCCGTGTGATCGAAAGTTGATCGAAAATCTTAGTAGATCAAATAATGAAACTATTTCACGGCAAAAGAATTACATTTGTTAAGAAACTACCCGCCCTTATTTAGTTTCTACTAATTTATGTTAGACTTCATTTTATCGATCGCCTTTATTATATTGTTGATTTCATATTTAACACAATAAAAGTGTGTGTACTATGTGTATGAATACTGTTATATTTAAATATGTTACGATTATTATACATAAAACATTTATTTACACCTATTATTAAAATTAAGTTGAGGAATCATATCTCATCGATTCGATGAATCACTTATGATTGAGCCTTACTTACAACACTATGCTTCATGCTTGCAACATTTAAAAAAAAATAAGATCATTGGCAGCTGTCAGTTTAGTCTACGAAATTAAAAATCACAGTATAGAAGTAATGGAAATGACGCTATGTAGTGTAAAGGACTTTTAGGGTGACGCAATTTAAATTGAGTCAATAGGTGATATCGGACAAGAATTTTCTAAGAAAATTAGTGCAAATCGGTTTAATTGCGTCGCAGTGCATCCATATGAAAATAATTTGCAATGTCGCGTTATAAAAATCGCTTATCGCTGTGATACACTTAAATTTAATCAGTTCGAGCCATCAGGAAGGTAGCTAGTATACCACTATCATGGATCAGAGGCAGTAAAATTATAGATAAAACATTAAAAGTACCTTCTATGTTGAGCTTTTCTTCGTTTTTCAACATGACAGAATTAAATTTATTATTTGACTCTGGTTTATTTGAATGCATCCGCACATGTTTCCGCAATGGTGAAGTGCAGCCACCACCGCATTTTAGTACTTTGTGACATATTTTACATTTTGCCCTTTGGTGGCGCGTTTAGTGGACTGTATATGCGGTGCGAAACAAAACGATTGACAAACGCTTGATGATAGGTAATTCGAGTTGCGGGGTTGATGGACAATAGAGTACAACCCGAAAATAGTTAGGGGAGGATGCACAAACCTTTTTCTGGAACCGCGTGGTAGCGTCTTCGTGGCACTGAAACACTTCACCAGGGTTCAAGGGCAGCTGGGCTTCAAATTACTGTCATCACACGTTAAACACAAACACAAATTGTTGATTATAGTTTTATTACACGCGAAACCGCGGTAATTCCAAAGTTATCAATATTTTTCCACGGAGCGAGACAACGTCACATGCGTAAGCGGTGCGGTTCAAATTCGGAAGCCATTTCAAAAAAAAATGACGGCGCATATCTTCCTATTCACTCGCGAGGATGTGCGGAAAAGGGATAGGTATAGGAAACAGCGGATGTCAATCATATTTTGCAAGTTGGCGCAACCATTCCCCCCGGGTTTGAAGGGTTACCTTCAAAAAACAATAAGCGAAACTAATCAAAACTAAATTCAGGTGTAACCTCTAACTGCTAACCTATTCCTAAACTAAATATGTATAAAGCGCTACCATAACTACTTAACTAAGTTGAAACCTGCTGCTGATTAGGCAGAGGACAGAGGCGAATAACCGGACGTAAATACGAACCGGTTGCGGTTTTAATTCTTACTATACGCGTTACTCCCTTTGAATCCGGGAAAACTTCCTCCACTATACCTAGAGGCCAGTGTAGGGGGGGCGCATTCTCGGTCATTAAAACTACCACAGTACCAACGGTGACTGGGTTCGTTGGAGTATTCCACTTTTGACGCGACTGCAGCGTGTGCAAATAATCTGTTCTCCAACGCCTCCAAAACGATTGAACTAATCTATCCAAAAGAGTGTGACGCTTTAGGAGATGCAGTCTGTCTTCATCGACATCCATAGCGGGCAAATACTTAAGAGGACTCATGTTTAAAAAGTGAGCCGGCGTTAAAGCTAAAGACTCCGACGGGTCACTAGATAGAGTTCGACACAGTGGACGAGTATTCATTACTGCCTCTATCTGAGCGAGTACAGTACTCAGCTCCTCATAAGAGAGAATCTGTACGCCTACAACGCGGAACAGATGCGACTTGAGGCATTTAATATTAGCCTCCCAATTGCCACCAAAGTGACTAGCAGCGGGCGTATTAAAATGCCATTCAATACGATTTTCGGCCAAAACATGCGCGAATTCACTCTGATAATACTTTGACCGCAAGAATGCGTGTAACTCCGAGATACTACGGCGAGCACCAACGTAATTAGTACCATTGTCCGAATATAAACGTTTGACGGGGCCACGGCGCGACAGAAAACGCTTAAACGCGGACATAAAACATTGCGTACTTAAATCACTGGTCAATTCTATATGAACCGCACGAGTCGTCATACAAATAAATAAACAAACGTAAGCCTTTGTGGAGCGTACACCACGACTACGGGCAATAGTTACTCTAAACGGGCCGGCGAAGTCGGTGCCGGTGTGTACGAAAGGTTTAGCGGATTGAACAACACGGCAAGAGCGATGATCGGCCATTTCAGGCTCGATAAAACGCGGGCGAAGCTTAAAACAGGGCACACATTTGTGCACTCTAGCACGAATCAAATTGCGAGCGGAAAGTATCCAGTACTTCTGTCTAAGGATAGACATCAACAAGTCCGGACCTGCGTGACAATTCACCTTGTGATGATAATCTACAATCAAATCTAAAATATGGTCCTTACGGGGTAAAACTACTGGATGCTTTTGTTCAAATCCTAAATCTGAATTTCTCAAACGACCACCTACTCGAATGAGACCATCCTGCAAAAAAGGTTTCAAATGTTGGATTGCGCGACTACAAGGTTGGTCGGACTCTAAATTTCTAAATTCGGATGCTAAGTAATGTCTCTGCAATTCACGAAGCACGACTGACTCAGCTTTATCCAGATCAGCGGCGGTTATATTACAGCGTGTGGGTAACAGTTTTATAAAACGACAAACATACACCACACAACGTAAAAGTCTCGACCAAGACGAGACGCGATTAGACAACGATAAAATTATCGACTCTTCACGTGGAACCGAAACTACCAGCGAATGCTTCTTCTCCTCGGGTGGTTCTGAAAAGGCAGCTGGGTTAAAGGGCTTAACCGGCCATTCCTCAAGCACACAATGAATCCAAGACGGAGCGCAGAACCACAGCGGATGATCTAGAATTTGTGAAGGTAGCAATCCACGGGAGAGACAATCGGCGGGATTATCTGTGCCAGCGACGTGAAAGAGATTTTGTGGTGGTAATTCGGACTGAATTTTAGCCACCCTATTAGCGACGAATGTGTCCCAGCGATGGGGTGAAGAATGTGCCCAACACAAAGCTACAGTAGAATCAGAAAAACCCATAATTCTATCAATAACAATGCGGTGCCTACAAGCATTGACAATAGAGCTGATTAATTGCACTAACAAAAGTATAGCGCACAGCTCCAGGCGCGCCAGAGAAATGGTCTTGCGAGGGGAAACCTTAGATTTAGCGCTTATAAGACTAACCGAGACCTTATCAGCATTCAAAACGTGAAAATAAACTACTCCCCCGTAAGCCTTTTCACTGGCGTCTGCGAAGCCTACAACAGTAACTATACTCTCTGACAATATACCAACATGGCGCGAAATTTTTATTTTATTGAGCAATGGAAGTTCCTGGCGAAAGCGAGCCCACAATTTTACAATATTGTCGGGCGCGGGGTCGTCCCAATCACTATTGGAAAGCCAAAGCTCCTTTATAAGCAACTTGGCATATAAAACGACGGGAGCTACAAATCCCATAACATCCCATATACGCTACACATGACAGGATAATGCGCTTAGTACAAATTTGCGGCGTCGAACTAACTTTAAGACTGAACATGTCAGACGCGGGTGACCAACTTAAGCCTAGAACCTTGTGCATATCATCACCATCAAATTCCTTCACCGAAGTTAGTTGATGTGACAGTGGAATCGAATCTAGGACGGTCTGAGAGTTACTTGTCCACTTCACAAGATCAAACTGACCGGCTTTCATAAGACATATTACTTGAGCGGCGGTCTCAACGGCCTCTGCCTCGCTGGCTATACTATAGACAAAGTCATCCATGTACAGCCCAGTCTCAATAGTATCTTTCGCTTTCGGAAATCTTTCGCCCTCATCAGCGGCCAATTGTTTGATAGTGCGAAGCGCATGGAAAGGACTCGACTTCAGCCCAAAACAAACACGATTAAACTCGTAAACTTTCAAAGGTTCTTGAGGCGAAAATCTATACAAAAAACGTTGATACCTGCGGTCGCATTCGCGAATACCAATAGAAAGAAACATTTGCCTTATGTCGGCGGAGAGCGCGACAGCAAACAAGCAGAAATTTACAATAATGTCAAATAAGTTACCTTGTAGGTTTTGACCACAATACAAAATATCATTGAGCGATACAGAAGTGCTAGTCTTAGCACTGCCGTCCAAAACCACGCGAAGCTTGGTAGTAAGCTTATCTTGTCTAACAACTCCGTGGTGCGGGATGATGTAAGATGGATGATCGCGAGTCTCGTCAGTCTCGGCGGTGGGCGCAAGTGAGGTGTATCCTTTATCTAGGTATTCGATAACGACATCATCATAGGCTTGCTTCAACTTCAGAGATGCTTGCATCTTACGCTCTAAACAAGAAAAGCGATTTTTAGCGGAAGCGTAGGAGTCACCGAGCGAAAAAATATCCCCCTTGAATGGGAGCGCGACAACGTATCGACCATCATTATCTCGAGTAGTCGTGCGACAATAAATCTCCTCAGCCACCTTATCATCAGGGCTTAGGATAGGCGGGAAATTGACCTCTTCAATTTCCCAGAACCTGCGGATGGTAGACTCCAGCGGCGGCTCAACAGTGCAGCAGTGTGACACAGTCGAGTAGCTATCTAAATTTGCGGGTGCGGAACCAATAATAACAAAACCTAGAACTGTTTCTAGGGCGTGCGGTGCGGGATACGACGAATGACCTTGAATCTTACGAGATAACTGGAGGTGCGGGAGCATCGATGCGCCGATCAACATATCGACGTCTCCAGGGACACCATAAGATTCATCTGCCAACGGTAGGTCTTTAAATTTTGCCAATAAAGACGTGTCAACCGAGACAGTGGGCAATTGTTCCGTAATTTTATCTACGACAAGCGAATCCATATCAAAACAAATATCGGAATTAAAACGTGATGCGAATTTAATTTTAATCGAACCATGAATGGTTGATTTTAAACCACCGAACCCCTTAACTACTGAGCAGGCTGGCCGGTTATTAATATCAAGCCCAAGGCGTTGACAACAATTATGAGTTAAGAAATTACTCTGCGAAGCGCAATCTAACAACGCTCGAACAAGACACGGATTACCTAAAGCATCCTGAACAACAACGTGAGCGGTCGCGAGCAATACGGTAGTACACGCACGGCTAGCGGACATCGAACACAACGTGACGTCGCTTACGACGTCCTGCGAGCGGGCCACGTCGCGCGCTGGCTGCGGCTGCAGCGTGTCCCCGCTTGATAAACTAACTGTGCTCACATTTCTATGCGGCATTATTAGGACCTTTCTCCTTGTGTAGTAAAGTGTGGTGCCTTGAAGGGCACTTACGACAACTTTGACTACTATTACAAGCCGTAACCCGATGCTTGTCACTTAGGCAGTTAAAACACAAATTGTTATCGCGAACAAACTTATAACGTTCATAAGGTGAAAATTTTAAGAAACCAGAACACTTGTACAATTGCGAATGTTGACTATTGCACAAAGAGCAAATAGATTGTACAGGTGCAGTATTCACATACGTATGTGTCGAGTTTTGTGACTTCGAAGGCGCATCCGTTCGACGGTCGTATTTAGTGACTACTTTCTTCGTAACTTCACGGTTTGACGAAGTGCGTTGTAATATTTTAATATGGTCGCGTACAAAACATTCTAAATCATTGAATTTCGGAAGTTTACTACTGCGATGGTTCATTTCAAATAAACGAACAGTTTCACTATCTAATTTCTTTAAACCCAAATACAAAAACAAAAAGTCGCAGAGGTCATCGACCTTTAGGTTTTTTACTGCGCGAACAGATGATGCAAAAGTATCTAAAAACCCCTCTAAATTGTGTTCATTACAAACCGTAATATTTTTCAATTCGAATAACTGATCTAAATATGCGGTAGCTACTAATCTTTTGTCTTCGTATTTTGACTTTAAAGTTTTTAGTATTAATGTATAATTTTCGGCACTAAAAGTAATGCCGGCACAAACAGTTTTAGCTTTACCAGTTAACTTTTCAACCAGATAATATAATTTTTCATGATCTGTCAAAGAGACATTCTTATCTATAGTGTTTTCAAAACTATCTATAAACAGATTCCAATTGCGAATATCACCGTTAAATTCAGGTATCTGAATGGGCGGTAATTTAGGTCGATCGCGAGTGTGGTTTGCCTGGCTCTGATGGACAGACGGCATCTCCAAGCTTCTCGCGACACGTTTGATGCGACAGAACAAATCATCGAACGACGCCAAAGCTTGATAACTTACAGCGTAATCCGGATTTAATTCTATCCCTAAAACATTAATATCATGAATTACGGATTCAAATTCCGTGCGCAAACTATCCAAGTTTTCTACAGAACATAAGAACGAATCTCTAACAGCTAGATCAGCTGTTTTGAGTGCATTATCACAAATAGATTGCACGCGTGAAAACAGCATGTCTCTTTTAGCATATAAAAGTTTCAATTGAACTTTGTTGTCCTTTGGAGGCATCGTAAACAACTATTATACACTATCAATGCGGTAAACAAACAAAATAAAGTTATTTTTACTGATAAGCGATAAAGAACAGTGACGCGGACAATAACTAATAAAAGTGGGTAGGCAGTTAGAAACGAACTGCGCGTGAAATAAACGAACCGTAGGTACTTTTAAATCAATTCTTATTAACCCACTAGGTTGTCTCTGTTTCTGATACTTACAAATACTTGACTTCCGAATGAATAACTAGTACTAGCGATCTATAGCTGCGTATGTATTACAGGTATTGTTTACTTACGCAGGCAATAGATGAACAATATGCGAAAAAAACAACGAATTGCGTTAGGTATAAAACTGCGGTGCGTTTATTCCCAAATGGAATAAATACTAAATACTAAACTACAACAAATATGTAGATACCTAATTCAAATTCAAATATCGAACTATCCGGTGAGAGGGACCAAAAAAAAATGGTGGCGCGTTAAGTGGACTGTATATGCGGTGCGAAACAAAACGATTGACAAACGCTTGATGATAGGTAATTCGAGTTGCGGGGTTGATAGACAATAGAGTACAACCCGAAAATAATTAGGAGAGGATGCACAAACCTTTTCTGGAACCGCGTGGTAGCGTCTTCGTGGCACTGAAACACTTCACCAGGGTTCAAGGGCATCTGGGCTTCAAATTACTGTCATCACACGTTAAACACAAACACAAATTGTTGATTATAGTTTTATTACACGCGAAACCGCGGTAATTCCAAAGTTATCAATATTTTTCCACGGAGCGAGGCAACGTCACATGCGTAAGCGGTGCGGTTCAAATTCGGAAGCCATTTAAAAAAAAAATGACGGCGCATATCTTCCTATTCACTCGCGAGGATGTGCGGAAAAGGGATAGGTATAGGAAACAGCGGATGTCAATCATATTTTGCAAGTTGGCGCAACCACCCTTCGCTTGTCGTTACTTTTGAGAAAATATTTCGAAACAGGAGAAGGCGTGTGATTAAGTTTCGGGTCGATAAAGTCCGCGTCATCTGCAAATAAAAGGCGTAATCAATTTTGACAATAAGTAACCTCCTTTATAAAACAATACTCTAAGACGGAGTTTCCCACCTCTACATTACCGCAGAATTAATGTGACAAATTGTCAAACGTGCGTTATCTGCTGTGATTGGTTGAATTAATCTTCAAAAGCCACTCACAGAAGATAACGCGTGCTTGACAACATGTAACATTAATTCTGCGATGATTTAGAGGTGAGAAACTGGGCCTAAGCTGTTTAGTAAATTTAAATTGAATTGATAAGCGATATCGTACAAGAATTTTGAAAGAAAATTAGTGCAAATCGGTCGAATTGCGTCGTAGTGCATCTATGTGAACTTATTTGCAAGTTTACGTTATAAAAATTGCTTATCGGTGTCATATTATTAAATTGAATCGTGTCCAGCCATCAGGAAGGTATATAGCTAATAACACTGTCATGGATCAGAGACAGTAAAGATGATATATATAAACATAGAAAATACCTTCTACGTCGAGCTTTACTTCGTTTATCACCATAACAGAATGAAATTTATTATTTGACTCTGGTTTATTTGAATGCATCCGTACGTGTTTCCGCAACCCTGAAGTGGAGCCACCACCGCATTTTATCACATTGAGACATGTTCTACATTTTGCCCTTTGCTTGTCTTTACTTTTGAGAAAATATTTCCAAACTGGAGAAGTTTCAGTATTCAGGTGATTAATTATCGGGTCTGTAAACTCTGCATCATCTTGAAAAAAAAGATGTAATCAGTATTTGCCAATAAATACCCACATTAGAAAAAAAAAACTCTAAGCTGTTTAGCAATTGATTAACAGATTCTAAATTCAAGTTTTTTAAGGAATATTTGAATTAAACATTCTATTTTGATATTTATGATTGCTAATCAATCATTAAACAGCATCGAGATTTTTATAAAAATGGGTTTAATCCTTCTCAAGTTCTGCGAACCACCAGTCGGCATGGCGCTCTGTTTCTCCGCTGGTGTATTCACCAGTACCAACTATACCAGTACCAGTATCTCTAGACAACTGCAAGTATTTACTAGTTATTTTGGTATAAGAATTCGAATTATAAGAAACACGATATTAAATTAATGTTTTATTTATAAGTATTAAACATTCTATCGTTTTATATTAGATTTTCAATACCTAGATATTTTCAAACATTTTGTACTTAAATTAATTATCTTTATTAATTGAATTAACAGGAAAAAACATTGTCGCGTTTTACCGTTCCAACTTAAGGAAAAACTATACTTATGCAGAACTTGTACGATCAGAGTGCAGTGAGGGATTTTAAGTAACATTACTCTAGCTTAAAATAGTATTGGTCCCGAGATGTGCACTCTACTTTTTATCATCCACTATAAGAATATAAGAAAGTGCAACTTATGAACAATTATGATTATGAAATTCAGCACATAGATAGATTATAGTCTGGAATAGCACATAGGCTACTTTTCATCCTGGTATAATGTGCCCTTAGGATAAGAAAACACTTCCCGTGGGCTAAGCCGCTGGCAGAAGCTAGTTCAATATAAAATCAAAAGCGTGCCTCTGCGCTCTCAGACGCCCTGGCAACTGATGGCAATCCTATCATTCTAAATACGGATGACTCTTCTCAGTATATTCAGCCAGTAACAATTAATAAAAGACACGCAACCCATGTAACCTCTTTACAATACTATGCCCTGTGTTTTTAAAATACACAAAATATTTAGATCCTATATTACATTTTTACTTGGTCATAAATTGCCAAGAGATATCGTGTTATCTAGTTACTGGGTTGTGAAAGTTAGATAGGCAGTCGCTCCTGCATCTGCGCCCATCCAGCTGCATCTTGTTGGAATGGAAGCTGACCCCAATATAGTTGGGGAACGGCTAGGCAAATTGATTAATGCGAAGTCACGTACTTGCACTGCAAATAAAATACAGCAGAACACGCAAGTTGTTTTTAGCTTACCTTAAATCTTAAAAAAAAAGACTTCTTTATTCAAAAATATTATATTCATTTTACTATCAATTTTTAAAAACCGTTATGAAATATTCAAAAATGGATGGATTTATATGTTTTAAAACGAGTAGAGATATAGGAGGCCACTCGCAAATTATTTCAGGGGCTGGTTGTAAACAGGTTCTTATTTAATAGTAAAAATAATGGTTTAAAATTTTGTTTTTTTATTAATTTACTAGCTTCTGCCCGTAGCTTCACCGACATGCGAAGTGTTTTATTATCAAAAGGGAATATAAATCGACAGAAAAGTTTCATATATTCTGGACAATCAATATGCCAAGTTTTCTTTGAATACCGTTTAGCCGTAAAGACACGGAATCGTAACAAACAAGCTCACATACACATTTATGGTTATTATTATAGTTATGATTTATTTACATATCATGTCTTAAAAATAAGACTTATTAGCACCTGGAGTTATCGAATTATTTGCTTAAATTACATAAACGTTAGCATATTTAACCATTGATTGAACTACGAATCAAAAAACTGGGCCTAATTTAAAAAAAATAAAAATTCCTCGTAACAATATTACACACTTAAGTTTAGCAATTTATCTGTTGAACATCACAACAACAGTAAGCCATAGTGCGAGTTTTACTCATTCTCGATCGCGTAAACGTAAACGTCAATTTAGTTTGGGACAAGCGCCACCTGGTGATATTAATTGAACATCACTTTTTCTGTATAAAATTGACATAATTGAACGTTTAGATTAACTCGACCGAGGACGAGTAAAAACTCGGAATAAGCCCATTTATTATTTGTCAATCTTTAGAAAATAGCTTGAAAATAAGAAATAAACTTTTTTACAAAAAATACTACCGACTTCCAATTAAAAACACCACAAAGTGAAAAATAACTTTCTTTTTCGAAGTCGGTGTCTTTGGTAGGTACCATTTTTTTTCTTTATAGACACCGACTTCAAAAATGAAAGTTATTTTTCACTTTGTAGTGTTTTTAGTTGGAAGTCTGTAGTATATTAAAAAAAAATAGTTTTCAATCTTAGTTGTACCTATTAAGCAAGTTTCCTTTAATAAGATACTTATAATGCCAGAATAGATTACCCGAATATCATAAAACTTGAACATAACCGGTGAAATGAGAGTGTACCAAGGTGAACTGTACACATCTGCGTACCGATTTGCTGCCGTTGCAGCAATTCCGAGATATTTTCCGATATTTATTGAAGAGTTCTGTTTTACAACTCCGAAGTTCTTCTTCAGATCTTCACCAAATTAAAATAGGACCAATTTCGGTACATACTCTTTCAAACAAAAAGAGAATTTTCAAAATCGGTCCACAATTGACGGAGATATCGGCGAACATACTCAAAAAAAGAAAAAAAAAACATGAAGTCGAACATAGAACCTCCTCCTTTTTAAAAAGTCGCTAATAAACCGGTTTCACTGGAACAGATAAACTTAAAATATTGATTAAACCCATTCCTTTGCAATACGAGGCCACAATGTTTGTCCTTGTTTCACAACCTAATATGTATTATGCTAGCATTTTGAATAAAGAAACACAGATATTTAGGGCCAATTTCTGAATTAAGTATTTGAAGTTAAGAACATGTCAAACCCTACTTTAGTGCCAAGTTTGACAGGTTTTCATGCTTAAGTATAATTTGGCAAGAACTCAACTCGTTCTTAACCTCAAATACTCAATTCAGAAATCGGCCCTATAACAAAACAACAAACTGTAATTTATCAACACTTCTACAACTCTTGAAGGGCTATGCAACAATCTCTAATATTTATTAAAATAACAAAACATGTGCGTAGATTTGAAACAAACTGAATTATTTTCTTCAAGTTCATTATTTAAAAGAAGACCACTTTGTTTTTTTATGGCTTGACTTCATGAGTTTTGGCACAGCTGAACTTTTAATGTTGCCATGTGATAAAAACAAGGTACATAAAATGTAAAGGTGCAAGATCAGCGTACGACCGCGACGCGGGACCGTGAAATTTGTCACATGCAAATTCTCTTCGATTCTCTCATTAAAATTAGGTATACTGTTCAAAATTATTATTCCATATTGCAATGGAAAGCCAAGTTACTATTAGAGGAAGAAGAATACGATGATATTATATTATATAAAAAAATATTATATATTATAAAAATAAACAAAGATTGGCTACCAACAAGTATATACAACCGGAGTCCAAAAAATATCGTTATTTTATTTATTCAATGTAAACAGTGAATAAAAAGCCCTTTAATCACTATTTTAGTGTTATTCTTTAGAACACACCAGTTAAAATAAATATTCAACCTCCGTCTCAATGCTATACAATCTTCTTGCGCATAAAATACTCGATACAAATCTTTGTGTAAAGAATATTCGTCGTACAAACTCCTTGTGTTTTTCGCTTGATACTTTCTTTTTCTCGAAGTCATGTTATAAAGTATAGAATGCAACTCTTGAATAAAACGGATTTATATGTAAGACCATGAATCACTCGCGTCGCTTATAATACTGGTCGCTTATAACACGCAGGATTATAACACTTGAATTACTTCCTACGGTCGTGATTCAGACTTTAGAAACCTTCAATTACTCGTTATTCATCTATGGCTTATGACTTTAAGTCCGTCCTTTAGTCGCGTAGTTTCATAATATACTATTTCAATATGGGAGCAAAAATATATATTTAAAAGACAAAAAATCAGGCATTTCATGCGCAAACAAAAAACAAGACATCGTCCGTGAGCGAGACCGGCTAGTTGTATTTATGGCATGCGATCTCACTCTCATACAAAGCCTAAGGACAAGTAGTGTCACGCGTCGCCGGCCCAGACTTGCGTCACAGTCGCGCGGTATTCTCGCACCTTTACCCGCTCTTTCTCATTGGTTGTGATGAAAGAAAAGGAGTTCTCTAGTTGTATGAGAGTGATTGATGTGTGTATAGAAGATGGTCGATTCGTAATTGTGACTACACTTCAGGGGTCCTACTCAAAACTATCCTAATTACGGTGTGAGAAAGAGACGGAGCTAGACAAGACTAGTAGCACTACTTCACGTTGAGTCCTTCTTCATTGTACCATAGCGGTACATAGGCAAACTAAATGCAACAAGATATTCTCTACTAGCTATTTTATTTTGATTATTTAAAATCGTTTTCCAAGCGTCTTGTGTTTTCTAACATCAATATCACATATTTCGTGTAATAACAGCATGTGACTACGCAATGATGAAGTAGACCCTCCAAAACATGATAATACTTTTTTACATAATTTACACGTAGCGTGAGACTTGTCTGTCCTATCAAAATAATTCCAGACTAAAGAAGCATTTTTCCGGGGACCAATAGTTTGAGGTTTGTAGTTATTTGACACCTCACTCTCCTGTCCTCTCCATCTGGGTTCTGTAAATATAAGGAATCATCATTATTTCGTACACAGCTGGACATATTCAAACGTCACCACTGCGTTCTTTCCTGTGCTTCTTTCCATCCAGAAGGCGGGATTTTGAATATTGCTCACAGAACGAGTGATTGGACAGAAAAATAAAAAGATGTCGGCGAATACTAAGTGTAGGAATAAAACAAGAATATTTTGTTTCTGTTCAAAAAATGATTTATTTTTTAGATATTTCAAAATGACCAGCTACTTTTCTTATCAGCTGCAACATACTTAAATATAAAACATGTTTTTTGTTACTGAATTTAATCATAAGTGTAGTTATTGATGCCTAATGAGCCCCTTCCCCTCTCGTCTTATTATAAGAGTCCCCGCAAACCAACTTCCATACTTCCTCATACAAATAAAAATTCAAAAAAGTCTGTAAAGGTCTGTATTTTTTATATTAGTATGTAAGAATGGATTGTTGTCATCAACAGTCGTTTAAAAAATGATTTTATGTTTGCATCTTAAGTGGTTCCGTAACGGTGTTGTACAAGCATCGAGACACTTTATCTTTTTGAGACATATTTTACACTCGCCATAACGCTTGTCTTTGGTTTTGACAAAGTAGTCCCAGACCCTAGAAGCATTTTTCCGTGTTCTAGTAGGTTTTAAGTTTATCGACTCCTCCAAATTATTCTTCTCTGCAATTTCTTCTCCATCTGCTATACATAAATAGAAGAAACACCATATTTAATACGTCACAAAAGGTAGCACTGATGTACTAGGTACAATATCATTTACAAAGATTTTCGTACTTTGAAATCTTTTGCATCATTTATGCCTATCCTGTTCCCCACTATTTTTGGGTCAGCATTCAGACTAACCATCATCATCATATCAGCCAAAACAGGTCCACTGCTGAACATAGGCCTCTCCAGTTTCGCCACATCGACCGCTCCTGAGCGTCTCGCATCCAGCGGATTCTCGCAACCTTAACTAGGTCAACGGTCCATATTGTAGGATGACTTCTAGGTTCCAACGCAGCGTCTTTCGGTACGCGGTCAAGCGGTTCAGCCTAACTGGATTCAGCTTAAAACCAGAATTTGACATGAAACAAATTTACTATCTTTGTTAAAAAAAAAGATTAAAGCGTGAGAAATTTTAGAAATCTATGCAGTACTAACCTGCAACCTCGACCTCGACGAAAAAAACATGTTTGATAGTTTCCAACGTTATTTTGTGTTTAGATTCCAAGTGTTTCTTCAATTCTGCTGTAGAACATTTATATTTAATCTCTTCGTTACATAATTTACATTCTGCATTCAATTCGTCTTTGGTTTTAAGAAAATATGCCCAAACTTTTGAAATTTCTTTTTTCTTTAAATCTTCGACAAAATCTGAAATCTCCTTTTCTGTAAAAAAAATATGTTATTAATATACATTACACGTTGGATTATGAATCATAGGAAGTCATCTCCAATGCAGTTACGCAATCCTTCATTGTTGGTAGGAACTTCAATGACACACAACATTGGACTGAATCTCAAAGTATTTATTTCATTTAAGCATTTATTAATTGCCGTTCAATCGACTTGATAACTCGATTCTACAAAAAACCAATAATTTCGTTCAACCCACGTCCAACCTAATTTGAATAATTAGATACTCACATATATTTATTGAAAATCTTCTAATAGTGTCTCAGACAGGTCTGGATTATCAAGTTTATGCTAATGAATAATTAGTTATGATCTTAGCATTCACGATCTCGCAGCGACATACATAAAGAGACTATTTAATTATTCTTACTTTATATATATTTTGCATTATTCCTTAAAAGTGAAAGCTTTTATTTTTTGTCGCAACCTTATGCCATTCTCTTGGAGAAGGCTCTTCTTGTCCAATGTGCACGGTCTTGAGCTGTGCTGGCTGTGCCCAAAGTTATAGCCCTGTAAACGGCTATACCTTTGAACTAATAACAACCGCCTTTTTACCCGACTAAGGCGAAGCCAAAAAGAAAGGGTTATGATTTTAACAGTCTATATATGTATGATCATCCGATTTTGTTAAATAAGGTGTCGATCGATTCGTTATTGAGGCCCGGGTTAAATAGGCAAAAAAATTGTTGTTGGGTTATAGTTTACACTAAACTTTTTGATGTTATAAAAAAGACAGGTGTTATTTTCCTTTCTACACATACATTTTACACATGTTTTATGTTATTTCATGGACATATAAACATAGTTAACTCTAAGCTATTTGAGGCCCTGACTTCCAAGCTAGGTAGAACCTGTGATAAAGAAGTCAAAGACACATTCCCAGAGCGATACAATTCTGTTACCTAAATAACAAAGTTACTGGCAAAACAAAATAATCTCCGTACTTTATTTAGAACATCTATTTACCTTTTGTTTCTAAAAATTAATATTTGATTTTATTTGACAAAATTAACGAATTTGGAAAGTTTTAACTATGATACATGCTATGTACCCTCGCTAAGTGTGCATCCTGACGTGAAACTTTTGTGGCATGATATAACTCTGTCACATGTCCCCGGAGGTGTCTTTGGGGGAAGTTCGGGTCAGTTCACCGTCAAATGAATGGTCGCTACCTGCAAATAAAAGTTAAAACCTCTGCTTTTATTATTAAAATTCGACCATAGAGTTTATATTTTAGTACAGAATACTAAAAATTTGCAATGCATGTCAATGCAACAGAAACTGAAATGCCGATACATAAATTTTGCTTAATCGAAACCATTACAGTAAAACAAAATTACGAAAAGGAGCGAACAAACACTAGGCAGATGTACGGCGTGAGTGTGACAAGAAGACTCCTACTCAGTACTATGCAATGTTTTACCATGGGGGACCCACAGGACAGCGCTGATTTTCAGTGGACGCCTTTCTTAGCCTGTGCTATCCCATTGCAGGGCAAAGGCTTCCCTTTCTTCTTTTTAACCGACTTACCAAAAAGGAGGAGGTTCTATGTTCGACTTCGTGTAGGTTTTTTTTTTTATGTTCACCGATATCTCCGTCAATTGTGGACCGATTTTGAAATTTTTTTTTGTTTGAACGAGTATGTTTCGAAATTGGTCCCATTTTAATTTGGTGAAGATCTGATGAAAAACTTCGAAGTTATACAACAGAAATCTTTAATAAATAACGGGAAGTCTCTCGCGGGGGTACGCAGATCTCTCATTTCACCCTTTATGTTCAAGTTTCATGATATTCGGCTAATCTATTCTGGCGTTAAGGTAACTTACTAAACGACTTGCCTATTAGGTAGGTACAACTAAAAAGTGAAAAATAAAAAACTTTTTTACAAAAAAATATTACCGACTTCCAAATAAGAAAACTACAAAGTGAAAAATAACTTTATTTTTGGAAGTCGGTGTCTTTCGGAGGTACCATTTTTTTTGCGTTACGGACACCGACTTCCAAAAATAAAGTTATTTTCACTTTGTAGTTTTCTTATTTGGAAGTCGGTAATATTTTTTTGTAAAAAAGTTTTTTATTTTTCACTTTTTTGTTGTACCTACCTAATAGGCCAGTTGTTTAGTAAGTTACCTTAACGCCAGAATAGATTAGCCGAATATCATGAAACTTGAACATAAAGGGTGAAATGAGAGATCTGCGTACCCCCGCGAGAGACTTCCCGTTATTTATTAAAGATTTCTGTTGTATAACTTCGAAGTCTTTCGGAGGTACCATTTTTTTTGCGTTACGGACACCGACTTCCAAAAATAAAGTTATTTTTCACTTTGTAGTTTTCTTATTTGGAAGTCGGTAATATTTTTTTGTAAAAATGTTTTTTTATAATAAAAGATGTAGTAAAACCAAAACTTTTATGTAAACAATATCTTAGTTTAGTTTCGACGGGCTGTTTCCGCATCTCCACGACTAAGCGCGTATTTTGCGTACAATATCTTTTTAAGTAAAAGAAAATTTTACTTAAAAAGATATTGTTTACATAAAAGTCAGGGCAAAAGTAAGTGGGTAATAACATTGATCAAAAACAAAATATTGGATACCGTAATTAAAAACTAACCTACCTTTGAATTTTAACTGCAATTTTCTATTTCTTCTCTCTTTTAGTCCGTGATTTGATACCAAGTGATCCCTTAGTCCTGATGTAGAACCTGCGTAACGTCTGATCACTTTCTGACATAGTTTACAGTTTGCATAAGCTTTGTCTTGCTTTCCTTCAAGAAAATGCTGGCAAACTAATGACTTTCCAGTACTCGGGCTCCTCTTATTATGGAATTGCATAAATTCCATTTCTGCAAAAACTAAAATGTTTTCCTTAAATACGTTGTAAGATAAGTAACATAGCAATAATAATTTATTAATAAAAACTTGCTACGTAGTATTTGTTCATTCCCTTATTTTATTTTATAGACTTAGATAGTTTCTGTAAAATCAATACGGATCACATCACTTTACCTACGTTTAATTTGTGTCGCATCTATGTCATTTCTAGAATCAAGGGGTTTTTGTTTTACCTACATTACCTGCTACCTACAAAAAAAAACAAGAATAATATTTTTCGTTTAATTAAATAACACATTACATTACGCCAGTGTTTCCCAAAGGGTAAGGCAGAGAAATATTAAGCAATTATTTCATTTTATTAGTTTTAACCAACACATAGCTTACATTAAGCGTGACATTTGCTGCTAATACGAAATATAAAATTAGCCACGATTAAATAATAGTTCCATCGATTGTTAATAATGTGCCTATCTGTACATACATACATAAACTCACGCCTTTTTCCCATGGGAGTAGGCAGAAACTACAGAACGCCACCTGCTACGGTGCTTACATACTTCTATTTATTTATGTATTTATTGATAGGAACACTAACTACACGTTTACATAAATACACATAATTTTACATAATACATAATTCCGTGCAAACATTTCACTTATAGGTGAACACAACGTAATTATACAAATTAGATTTTCGGTTAATTCATTCAATTAGATAAATAAGTAAGGCTGATAAATTAATAAGAACAAACATATAACTTATTTAATTATGGATTATATATAAAATTACTAATAAGATTTGATAAAAATTGATAACAGTTAATAATTGATTTATAAACTGTTACTTATTAAGTATACTACTTCTACCTATTTAACCCACTATATAGTAGATTATTCTTTATCAAAAGGTTTCTATTGTGATATTCTGATGCTAAGTGTCTCTTCAATCCTGTTGTGGATCCAGCATAGCATGTGATCACATTATGACACAATTTGCATTTAGCAAAATTTTTGTCACTGCTTCTGAGGAATTCTTTCCAAACTGCGGAAAGCTGCTGATTCTTTCGTATATATACGTGTTCTGAAAACTCCATATCTGTAAATATAGGCCGACAGTTAGTAGATGCTAATATAAAGTTTTTTTCGTTAATTTCTTTATCAAAGGACGGCGTCGCTGCGATCTTGAGGAACTGAGGGATGAATCAGATGGATTTTATAAGACAGATGAAAAAATGAGAGATACATTTGACCAAGTGTAGGAGGGAGAAGGCAACAAAAACAAAATCTGCTTTTAATTACAGCCCTTTAATTTGCAACTGTTAACAACTTTTATCAGCTTTTTTAGTATTTTACGAGGAGCAAGAAATAATTATGAAACAATTTGTACGTCGATATAATTTTTTAAGGAAAATAATTAACCGGGCGAAAAATATACTGAATGGGCGACTATTATACTAAGTAAGCAACTATTTATCCGGTTTGAGGAATACCTTTTAGGAGGTTTTTGTGAGCTGCAGTAATAATATTGTGACATACTATAATTGTATTTGGGGTTCTATTTTTTCTATATTAGCATATTATTCTTTTAAAAATAGCTAAACAACTCCAACCGACTTCATCGTAAATGAAGGCGACATCGCTGTGCAGCGCGGGAATTCGGGTATAATTGTGTTTTCAACGAATTGGTACAAGAGCAAGCGGAGCGAGTTCGGGAGCTTAGGGCACCCCGACACGGACAGGTTAGGTTCGAACGAAATGACGGGAGCTGAAGTGAGCGAGCAAAGCGAGCGAACTCAGCTCCCGTCATCTCGTTCGTGTTAGGTTACTTTAGACCCTGCGGACGGAAATAGGAGCCCCGCGCAGCGGGGCTCCGTCGAATATGTTGCCAAAGTACTAATCAAGTCGCTGTTTTAAACATTTGTATTCGCCCACTGTTTGTCGCCCACTTAGTATTTCAGTAAGCCATATTCAATATTTTGTACACCTTTAATTTGAATTTATTTTCGCTCGTTTAAATACTAGCCATTTTTTAATAATACTGACATGATATTATAGTTCTATTTTTTACCCGAATACATAAAGCCAAAAGGAGGGTTATGATTTTAGTCGGTATGATCATATTCTGTTCCTTCACAAGTTTTTAACTACTTATCATAATTTGACAAACAATATATCGTTAGACAGTGTAGTGGTGGCCTAATGGTATCGGCTGCGAATTATACGTTGTAGGTCGTGAGTTCAAACCCAGGCAGGCACTTTACTTGGTGTAAATTATTTTACCACCACTGCTCTCAAAACGGTGAAAAAAACATCATAGGAACAATTACAGGCCTTAACCTACTTAATAAAAATTTTTTAGTGACGTCGAGGTTATGGTTATAGAACTTGTCGCCAAGAGTCATCCTGGAATGCGAGGCCGTGGCTTCTCAACGTGAAGAAATGCTCGGAACTGTGAGGTCACTCCGCGAAGCCCGTGAAGCTCCCAGGAAGCTTCTGTGCTTCTAGGCTGGCTTTGCTAGCCAGATCACTTTGCGCATGCACAGACACTCATTCAGTCCGTTGTGCGTCCCCCACGCGTCTAAGTGCGAAAATGGGAACACCATCATCATCATCATGCTGTTGAACTTGAGTCGCCAGAGATGCCTTACCGAGACGCTTTCTTTGATAGAATCTCACTTGTCTAGACCTTCATGAGTGTTCCTTCTATACTGATAAATATTGTGCACCTTTAATTTCCGTGCCCCCTCAATAATTCCTCGCAGTTCAATAACACCACTCTGCCCGCCATGCAAGGTTATGCAAAGTTGTACATAGCTGCAGTGATCAAATTGATTTGCACATTGAAAGTTTGGGAAAACTAAAAGGCAATTTTCATAAGTATTTTCCTGAATAGATCAAAGTAAATGTGTTTATACATAATAAGTACCTTAAATTATTATATTAAGTTGCTATAAGTATTAATTATTTATGTATTTATTATTGCATATGCTCTTTACATGCCAGCATTAGCATAAAACTAGTGTTAACAATTGTTGGTGAACCAATAAAATAAAATACAGATGTTTCATTCCTTATTTTGCCAATAATCTCTTGGGGGATGGTTGTGTTCTTCCCTGAAGTAGACAATGCAATCGTCGAAAGTATGGACCACAGCCTTGCATCCCTTATTACGGTGCGTGGAACACATCCACAGTTTCTTTTGGTTAAGAAATATCTTTAACTTGCGATATGTGTATCCATGTAATAGGATCAGCTGATTACCTTTCTGTGATGTGACGTAATTTGCAGTGGCTGTAAGAAATTTAATAAAAAAATCTATTATATTATCTCAAGTAGGTACCTACTCATTTTCTCGAAACGATTCAATTTATAGCACACCGATAAGCGTTTTTTTAAAATGCATTTGCAAGTGCGTTCACATGGATGCAAGTCGACTAATTTTTAATTTAAATTTTCTTATAAAATACTTGCGATATCCCTTATTAGACGCAATTTATATCGCGTCGCGCCATTAGGCCATATAACGTAGATTTCAGAGACTGCATCACTTCTCCTGGTGCGTGGAACACATTCACAATATTTTGTGGTTATGAAATCCCTTAATCTTGCAATAAGTGTATCCGGAAAATAGGATAAGCTGAGGAAGGATCCTCTAAGTATATGTAATTTGCAATTTCTGTAATAAATTGAATCAGTGTTAGGATTATTTTATCTTCTGATGTTTCTCCGATTTAAATGGTGACTCGATGAAATATACAATTTATTAAAGTGTTATTACAAATTGTTGGAAATCAAAAACATTTAGTTCAGTTAACTTTTAATATTTAAGGAAATTGCCTAACACAAAGTTATTGTCTAATAATGACTTGCTAATACGAAATGAAAAAAAATCGTTCAAGTAATATTGTATTTAAACTAACTCTAAAAAAGAGATTGAAACGGTAACTACCGGATGAAGGCATTTGCCCGGTAGTGACATATTCTAGGCTAATAAAAAAACTACCAAGAAGCGCTTCGCAGTCCCGCTTTGGTTGTGTATTCAGCCAAAAGACATCAACTGCTAAATATACTCCTCCAAGTGTCACCACATCGACCGGTCCTGTGCGTATTGCATCCAGCGGATTCCCGCATCGCCCGAGAATGTCAGTTTGTCTTAGGCCTACCTTATTGCTCAGCTTGGCGACATATCCTATTTGTATTGCCCATTAGTAAAATGATTGTGATCTTGCTTCAAGTAGACAATATGATCATCTACTGTATGGACCACAGCTTTGCAACCTTTCCTGTGATGTGTAGAACAAATCCATCTCGACTTTTGACTACTAGATGTCTGATGAAGGCAATAAGTGTATCCCGATATGAGGATTAGCTTCTTTCCACGCTTTGAGAAAACGTAATTTGCGATATCTGTAATAAAGTAAATCAATTTTTATAATGGTTTCTATACTTACATCATCAATCGTCATTTGTTAAATTAGTTAAACTTTAAAATCTTACAGTTGTTATAGTCATCTGCTAGATATAGCTAATTAGTCATCAATTACATACCACAATGAAACGCTCTTACAAAATATTTCACTAAATTCCAGTATGAGGCTGCTTGTGCCCTCGTTTCTTTAATTTATATTCATCAGGAACTAGACATCTAGGTACTTCATTTAGCATAATCGGGAGGATATTAATAATAAAATCTGAAAATGGCTTTAGATAGGAAATCCAAAGACAGTGTGAGAAATGTAGATATAATTTATTGTAATAAAGAGCAGTAGGTAGCACTACCCAGATAATATTATATTTATATTAATATTTTTTATTGTACACATATACAAATACAAAAGGACAACTTATATACAGAGGCGAGCTTAGCCCATAATTTGGTTGTCTGATAGCAAACCTCAGTGTTTTAGTGAGATATACAAAATTAGAAAAGCAAACAAAAACGCACAATTTAAGTTTTTGTTAACACTTGAATATTTTTCAAGTCTTACTAACAAAATAGACTAAACGAACACGTGTATAGCAACTAATGCATTAACATAATACATACTATTATAATAATATTTAACTAAAATTCATACATGTTTATGCGTCATGTAGACAATAATATTCCTTAGTTCTTTTTCTGAAAATCTCTAACGAAGGGTTATCCTGTATGGAGTGAGGAAGATTATTTCAGAGGCAGACAGCACGAACAGTAAATAAGCTATCGTAACGACTTGATAAGTTGGGAGGAAAACGAACGAGAAGAGATGATGAGGAACGGCAAGGCTTTCCTCTCGGAACGAGATACTCAAAGCGTTCCTGAAGATCAGCGACCACACAACCCCTAGACACCTAATAACAGGATGAGCGATGTCTGTCAACACATATGACTAAAAGATCATGTACAGGTAATACAGGTCGCCACTCGACAATTTCGAATTAGTAGCGATCACTTTTGTGAGCCGTAAACACTTCCGCGTCAGTCAATAAAAAATGATGAACTAAATATTATAATGACGTCTTGTACAATTCGTTAGTATGGTAACAACAGCCAGACTTCGAGTGTCCGGAAAATTGGCATAACATTTCATAGATAAGTTAATAGTTACATAAGCATAATAAGATTTATTTTCTGATATTATCTATCGGAGTTCATATAATACTGGTTAAGTTAGTAGGTGAAAACGCCCACCGTATGTTTGCGTCTCTTTCTTTTTTAAGTAATTTTTTCGCTATCTCTTCTCCTCTATTATTTCGTAAACGAAACTAGTGATGCACCGTATATGACCATCTGTTATCAATAGAACTAGAAACCTTACATATAAAGGCATTAAATTGAATAGTTTATTAATTGTGAAACGATTTTTTATTACGTTTTTTACTAATATTTAATATTACTATATTATATGACCAACAACCGAAAAAAGTATGTTACCTTTAGAATTTTGTTTTGTTGTTTTTAGTTTTAAAATTTTATGTTATTACTAAAATTGTTAAAACGCCGTATAATCAATTATAAAAAAGACTAATATTAATTTAAAAAAATAAGTTCAAATACTAGTAATCAAAATGTCGATACCTTCCTGGTTTTATGTAAACCCGTTTTGATTAATTAGATCAAGCATTAGGCGTCTAGTGGCTGTGTGGTCGATGCTGAAGATACATGGTTAAGAGCCATATCTCACATGATTTTCAGCCACAGCCAATGTAACAACGATTGTCAATAACTTCAAAATGTATAGGATTGATAAGCGGTACCGAAAACTCAATCACTATCGACTTATAGCCTCTCACCATGTTGCCTATGACTAAATCCGACGGTCTAAGAAAGAACATCATCATCATCATTTCAACTGAAAGACGTCCACTGCTGAACATAGGCCTCCCCCAGGCGTCGTCACATTGACCGATCCCGTGTGTCTCGCATCCAGCGGATTCCCGCAACTTTAAACAGGTCATCGGTCTACCTAGTGGGAGGCCTTGCAACTCACACTCAAACACTCTCTAACTGGGGTTGGCTCTCCAAATTTTATGGTACACCAGCTGTCCCACGCGGCTTCGCTCCCGTAAACTGGCTACCTACCTACCCATCTACCCTACCTACACTACATTCATGATTGTTGCGTAACTTTAACCGCTTACGCAGCGCACGCAACGGAAGCTCTTAAAAAGGAATAATTTTGCCCGTTTTTGCAACATTCTTGATTTATGCTCCGCTCCTATTGGTCGTAGCGTGATGTAAATAGCCTATATCCTTCCTCGATAAATGGACTATCCAACACAAACATAATTTTTCAATTCCAACAAGTCGTTTCTGAGATTAGCGCGTTCAAACGAACAAACTCTTCAGCTTTATAATATTATTATAGATAATAATTATTCGATGGGAATTTGGTACTGCCCTGTAGGAGGATGTGTATGGTCGGTCATCAAGTAAACAATGCGATCTTCTATTGTATGTACAGCAGCCTTGCAACCTTTTTTGTGATGCGTAGAACATGCCCATTTTGTCTTTTGATTTGTCTTTTTCTTGTAAAATGTGTATCCAGATATTAGGATGAGCTGCTTTCCTTTGCGTGATAGGACGTAATTTGGAATGGCGCCAATGACTGTAAATATTAAAAATAATTTAGAATCTGTTTCAAGTCTGAACTGAGTAGGTACCTATTTGTTAATTTTTTGTTAACAATATCTTAAGTTTTTGTTGCTGGTTACGAAATTACTGGGACTTGCGAACTTTGTCTTACTTGCAACAAATGAGGGTTTCGCTATTGCTAATTAGTTGGGTTTTATTTTACTAAAGTCTATTTTCTAATAGGTAACTAATGTTTGCTTAATTTAAAGGTAAGTCTTTTGGTACTGCTCCTTAGCAGGATGAGTGTGCTTAGTCATCAAGCAGACAATGCGATCTTCTGTTGTATGTACAGCAGCCTTGCAACCTTTCTTGTGATGCGTAGAACATGCCCATCTTGTCTTTTGCTTTGGCGTGTCTTGCTCTTGTAAAAGGTTTAACCGGATCTTAGGATCAGCTTCCTACCTTGGCGTGATCCGACGTAATTTGGAATGGTGCCAATGGCTGTACATGATGAAAAGAATTTTATGATCTGTCTCAAATCTGTACTGAGTAAAACTACAGAAAAAAATGTTAATAGTTACCAAAGTTTTGGTTGCGGGAACCGGGACTTGCGAACTTATCTCACTAGCAACAGAGTTTTGTTATTGCAATTGGTTGATTTACTAAATTATATTTTCACAAAACTAAAGTTTGATTAAATTTAAAGTTAGAAAACTGTAGAAATATGACATGTACTATTTTCCATTCTTTTATGTTAATCGTAAATTATATTCATCATTATATTAACTTTTATACAATTTTTGGTCTCGCCGCTGGAGAAAAAAGCAGGCTACTTAATAATTTTTCAAGTAATTTATCTGTGACTAGCTTTTGCCTGCAGCTTCGCCCGCGTGAAAGTCGTAAGTTTTCTCGAGTGAACATATTCCCGGGATAAAAAACCCAGGGTATCCTATGCGCTATTCCAGACTATAATCTATCTTAGTGCCAAATTTCATCAAGATCCGTCGAGCCGTTTGAGCGTGAAGAACTAACAAACATACAAACACACACACACACTCACAAACTTTCGCCTTTATAATATTAGTGTGAATATGATACCAGTAACGCAAAATTTACTAAAGTAGTTCAGCTAAAAGTTTCCAGCTATAAATTATAAAAAACTATTTAATCATTATCAGTGTAAATGTGGCATACTCAGAGCTCGTGGCTAAATAATAACAGCCGCACTGGTCGATCATCAAGGTTAATCAACGCTTGACGAGGTCGGTCCGTGAATGGGTGACCATTTCAACATACCGAGTTTCCTCCGTGCCTCGGCAAGCACGTTAAGACGTTGGACCCGGCTGTTTCGGCTAGATCCGTGTATTAGTAGCCAAGAAAGCACTACACTATTTGAAGTTCTTTGACAGTCGTAACGGGTAGTCAGAAACTTGCGATCTGACACCACTCTTGCCAAGAGGTACCTTGTACCAGCTACTGGGTTGTAGAGATCAAAGTGAAACACTAGTACTCAGCTGAATCCGGTGAGACTGGAAGCCAAACCGAATTTATTTGGGCAAAGGCTAGGCAGATTCATTTGTAAATGTGGCATACAATGTATTTTTTAAGTGTGTATATAATATTTTTAACACACTTGCTCGTAAAGTGAGCCTTATTATATCGTTTTATGCCATAAACCGAGCTATAACAAACACGTGCGTAATAGAATTATCCCTACAAAGTTAAATTGCCTAGCCTACTTCAAAAACTTGCAGAATGGGATTATTCTGCAAGTTTTTGAAGTTGGCTGTATGTTCACTCACCTTGCATTTAGCGCGTTAAAAAGAAATCCTTGCGCACCATTGCCCATAATTTTCATATTTTGTTTTTATCGTATTTGTCGCTGTGTGGTAAATTATTAAAAAAATGACAAGTTTTCGTGCAGATGTAGAACAATTGATAAAGTTAACCCCGCCAGAAATAATAAATGTAGCACAAAATGTAAGCGGTAGCCTAATCGCCACAAAATCTAGAGAAAACTGCTTAGCTGTCTACGATAGTTTCCAACAATGATATACAAGAGCAAGAATAATACCCAGCCATTTTCTGAAAATTTGTTTAGGCGTATATCTCTGAACTCGCCAATACATAAAAGACCAGCTTCCTGGGGTGCATCTATTCCTGGTGGTGCTCAAACATGGTGTTGATATCGAAACGTACTGTAACCTGATAGCATTTACGAAGAAATGGCTCGCTGTTTTGTCACCAGCCGACGTTGAAAGTTTTTTGAAAGAGGCTCCGGATAGTCAGTACCTAGCAAAAAAGGTACGTTGAATATTATCAATCGACACAAATCTAAATAATTGCGTTACCTTAGCATAACTTTCTTCGAACAAATTTTTTTTTTTTTTTTATTTGTTATAGGCTCGCGTTTGACCACTATCAAATTCTAATTAATAGATATCTTTGCAGGTTGCCTGAACATTCGGTGTTATTGGTGCGGGTAGGCATAGCAGACTCTACTCTACTCTCTCTAGACGTTTACAAATTTGAAAATTGTACGTTCACCAATTGTTTTAATTTTTTTTTTGTTATCAATAGGCTCGCGCTTGACCACTATCTCACCTGATGGTAAGCGATGATGTGGTCGATGGTGAAGCACGCTTGCTTAGAAGTAACCTATTCACTCTTGACTTAAAGACCCCTAGATTGTAGCTATCGGGAAACACAGACTCCGGCAGGGAATTCACCTCCTTAGCTGTACGCATAATGAAAAGTGTCCCCAAAACGTTTTGTACGTATGGGTGGGATGTCCATCATGTACCGATGATGCATCGCCGTGCGCCTGGTTGTCCGATGTTGGAACGGGCTGGGCGGAAATAAATCATGCAATTCCATCGCACACTCCCCGAAATGTAACCGATAAAAAACCGACAAGCTGGCAACGACGATGTTCAAGGCTCTGGAGCTTTGATTTGACCAGTGCCTCATTGCCGATGAGTCTCTTGGCCTGTTGTTCGATCGACTCTAGTGCATATAGCTGGTATTTGTCAGATCCGTCCCAGAGATGAGAACAGTAATCCATGCACGATCGAACTTGCGCTTCATAGAAGTTGAGCAGCTGTTCCGGCGTGCAGTACCTTCTCACCTTCGCAAGGATCCTCAACTTTTTGGAAGCCAGCTGAGCCTTTGCCTCAATGAATGGCCCAAAATTGAGAGAAAACGACGAAAGTTATAAATACCAATACTTTAATCTCTCACGAAAGGAGTGCACATTATTTATCTTTAATAAACTTTCAAACATCTTAGGTTTTTCGTAGAACCAATTAACTCTCGCTTCATGTATATGATCCAATTTAATTGAACCAGTTAGAATGTTATCTCCTATGGTGTAAAGGGCAGCCTTGCATCCCTTACTTGAATGGGTAGAACATCTTGACTTGACTTGCTTTTTGCTAGTAAAAAGGAGCATAAGGCTAACCGTACATAAACTGAAGTGTGGTGGTCCCAAGACTTGGGAAACTTAGTTGTATTCTTTACGTGATTTTTAAAGGATTTATTTCGTTCATAAATAATTAATTTACCTACTACAATTATATCTGACGTAATTAAATAATTATTAGTTTAGTTTTTTTAACGAACTAATGGATTATTTTTTAGTGAACTGCTGTTATTGATTTTTCGTTAACTAAATATAAATAAACACAATCTTATTTGATTGTTCTATACCTATTTTGTTTTTTTTTGTTTATAAGTGATGTTGTTGTATGAAATGCGTAAACCGAATACCCTCCTACCACAAATAGCTTGTTACCTAGTTTCGAAAAGGCGTAAGTTGCAAAGGCTGTAAAAAATAATAAATTTTAAGTCTTTACCTTGAAAGCTCAAATTTAACAGAGCTACGAGATTGTTTAGAGCCCCTGAGGCTCTAGAAGGGGTGATATCCTATCAGCGATAACAATTGCCAAATAAAATCTGTGCTAAAATTTGGATGAATTTGCATGGATGTTTGTTACTCAATCACGCCAGAATGGCTGAACGCATCTGGATCAAATTTGTCACAGAGACAGATTATAGCCTGGGAAAGCATATATTTTACTTTTTATGCCGGTATAAGTAGTAATTCATTGGGATTATAAGATACTTTTAACGCGAGTGAAGCCGCGGGTATAAGCTATTTTAAAATATAAGCTAGTTTAAAATATAAGGTACTTAAGAGCTACTGAAATGTCACGTGATCAATCCTAAGGGTATTGACATTTCGATAATCGTTACCGCGGGCAGAATGTCACTTTATTTAAACACTTATGGCACGATCTCTAAAAAGCGATATCATGCACGTATTTTCTAACAAAATTACAAGTGCAAGTGCTATATTAATATAATTGGTTTCTTTTAGTAACGATTTTCGATATAACAATATCAAGAATATAGTATACAATACTATATTATATGTGTTTTGTACAAAAATGTTCAATATTAAATAAGAATCAAAAAAATTACATTTATTTACTTTGTTTTAACAAAACACAATGAAATTAGTTGTTATTTAGTTACATTAAAACTTTTTCAAACATAATTAACAAGCTTTTGGTTTACATAGCCTTAAGGCCTTTGTACCCGTTTTTACTAACACTATTTGACATCTCAATGAAGCGCACTGTTTGGCTCAACACCGACAGAAAGAAATGAAGGAACGAGAGAAAAGATAAGACAGGAAGTTGAAAATGGGCGTTAATGATTATGATCTTGTTTCATGGTTATTATTTTATCCTCAAATGTATAGACAACAAATCTGCAACCTTTCTTTTGATGAGTGAAGAACAGCCATCTTATTTTATTGTTACAGGATGTACGATTACGAAAGAAAGAGTAGCCTGATACCAGGCTTTTCTGTTTACCTTTTCTTGAGAATGTTTAAATAATTGAATTGTCTGAGAAATAATAAATAATATGCTATTTTAATTTGGTGAATAGGCGATATCTCGCACGTATAAACTAAGAAAATTTCGAATTCAAATTAACCAAATTGTATCACATTGCGTCCATGTGAATAAACTTGCAAATTGGCTATATAGTAAAAGTCGCTTATCGGGCGGTGTGATAAAATCGAATCGCGTCGAGCCATCAGAAAGGTTGGTTAGGCGGATCTACGTAAGTTTGTCTAAAGTAGATGCATGCATATGTAGGAACAAAACATAATGAATTACAATTTCATTAACTCACAAAAAAACTCTTCATCCATAAAAGAAGAATAGAAAGAAAAATAACATTTATTTAATAACAGTACATAAAGGAACATGGTGCATGAATATACATTTATATACAACAAAATCAAAGCTTACATACGCGTAGTAAGTAATTAATTTATAATAACACTGTGTACCTCACGGCTACGTCAAATAGGTTGATTTTAGCAGACAACCTGAATTACTCTAGCTTTTAAAACTATTCCGAATAACTTTAGCAATCTCATTGCGTAACTGTTTTGATTCATTTTAAACACTCAACAGTATTCATTGCGTGTTCTACGCTATAGCGTAGAACACGCAATTAACACATAATAACATGATAATTGCACATAATTATGAATGCAAGTAACGCACGCGTGTGCAATTCTTTGAAGTTATGCCGTTAGGGTGCAAGAAATTACCTTCTAGACCGATGTAACCATTTAGGTTTGCCATGTTCTGGTCGAGACATGGTTATGATTCAACCTAGAGTAGATTATTCGATCACCTATAGTATGAACCAATGCTTTACATCCCTTACTGTTGTGGGTAGAACAAAGCCATCTTATCTTTTGATTTCTGCAAATTGAACTGTGTCTGTAGAATGTGTAACCCGAGTACAGAAGCTGCATACAGCCGCGCGAAGAGTAAACATATCTGGCTGTTTCTGTAAGCAATAAAATAAGTGCCACGATTATTACTATACCTTTCATAGATACCTTTAATGAAGCCTCATGTGGACTATTTTTATTCTATATGTATGCAGAGGCTAAATTTTTCTCTTGTAGAGTTACTCCACTGGGATTGTTTTCAGGACTCATGTTGGTCGTTCGGGAGTGGTGACCGTGTACCGGATGATGTAACGTTGGAAGGCCCTGGTAGTTCCCTCTAGGTGGAGCACAACCTAGTCGAGGCTGCGGTAGTCCGGTTAATGATAGACGCACGTGATCGATCAGTGTGCGACGCTTGGGGGATATGTCCAGCAGTGGATACTTTTAGGCTGAAATGTTGATGAATATGACTCACTGGAGTACTAATCCGATTTGAAAAATCGATTTATTGATAGAAAACTATTATATACTATCGATGAGTGACATAAGCTTGTTTTTGCCAGAAAAAAATAAGTTTCCTTTGGTACAGGCCACGGGAACAAAGCCACAGAAAAAGCTAGGCAAGCGTGCTTCATTGTGGATTTAGATATTGTAGTCAAAGCAAGTCTGTCCATTTTTTTTTTTGTTTCGGATCTCGCTTACGCATTTCATACAACAATATCACTAATAAACAAAAAAAAAAAATAGGTATAGAACAATCAAATAAGATTGTGTTTATGTTTATATATATTTAGTTAACGAAAAATCAATAACAGCAGTTCACTAAAAAATAGTCCATTAGTACGTTAAAAAAACAATAATTATTTAATTACGTCAGATGTTGTAGTAGGTAAATTAATTATTTATGAACGAAATAAATCCTTTAAAAATCACTTAAAGAATACAAATAAGTTTCTCAAGTCTTGCGACCACCACACTTCAGTTTATGTACGGCTAGCCTTATGCTCCTTTTCACTAACAATATTCACGTTGGAATATCAACATTAAGAATTGTAAATCTAATAGCGGGCATTCATTTAGATGTTCTGAGTTAGGAAAAATAGGCCTCATTGATTATGATAGACCATGTAAAAAAATATCAAGTTACTGGTAATCTCGCACAACATGTTCAGGCTTCTCTTTCACCCAATTAACTTTAGGCGGATGATCATGATTTAAATTGCAGCTTACTATCTCATCGTATATTGTATAGACAACTGCTCTGCATCCTTTGTTTTGATGAGTAGAGCACAACCATCGCGTTTTCTTGTTGAAAGTAGTACGGTGACGGTAGAAAGAATACCCCGATATCAGGATAAGCTTGTTGCCTCGTTTTGAGTAGACGTAGTCTGCAAAACCTGTGAAAAATTAAGTAATGTAAAGACAATTATTTTAGAAAATGAGCGAAACTAGCCCTGCACTTAGGCATTTATTCTAATTCGTTTTGAACAGAACTTCCACTCCACTCAATACAGTTAGAAAAAAATGCTCATTTAATTTCAAAAGAAAAACAAGCTGTAAATATCAATTTCACTGTATTGAGTAGAAGAAATTACTTAAAATAAGCCCTGCGACTTTTATTGTGCGTACAACTAAATAGTTGAATTCCCTGCTAGTCTGTATTTCTGGGAGCTGTAATGTTGCAGTATTTAAGTCAAGAGTGAATAGCTTACTTCTCGGCAAGCGTACTGCATCGTCGACCACATCATCGCTTGCCAACCGATAACCGATTCAAGAAAATAATGAAAGAAAAGAAAAGAAAAAAATGGAAAAAATAAAAAGAAGAGAAAAGAAAAGAAAGTTTTTTTTTAATTGAGATGGCATCACTAAGTGAAAATGAGCTTTAATGATTATGATCCTGTTTCATGGTTAGTATTTGATCCTCAAATTTGTAGACAACAGCTCTGCATCACTTCTTTTGATGAGTAGTGAGCATAATCATTTTGTTTTTTTTTGGTTTGTAAAGTAAGTCCGATGACGATAGAAAGCGTAGCCTGATACCAGGATTAGTTATTTACCTTTTCTTGAGAATGTGTAAGTTATCTGTGTGTCTGTGAACAAAAAAAAAAAAAAAAACCGTAGACAAATATAATTCGGCAAACATAATACTTATTGATCCGTCCTAAGACCAACAGCTTAAAAGCTTGTTAAACTAGGGTTTGTTATCACTAAAGTGCACCGTATTAATAAAGAAGATTAAAGAACACTTAACAAAATTTTTGTAGTCTTTGGTTTTTGATTTAAATCATATCTAAGTTAAGACTATTATACGTACACCCTTAATTAAAAAAAACTTTTCGTAAATTGTTATACAAAGTTGATACGACAGAGGGGCTTTCCTTGATACTGCCTATTCTCAAGCTCTGTACCAAAAATCAATTAAATAGGAGCAGTAGTTTAGTCGCAAATAATCGCCGCCCGTGCCGCCGCGCGCCGCCGGCCGGGCGGCTCCTTTGACACGAGAACTCAGGCCGCTGCCGCCTACCGGCGCGCGTGCGACGTTGCCGGCTTGCCGCTTTGTTACCGCCTAGGTATCTAAGGTCAGTTAAATTTGTTTACATAGGGTGGTTACGTTTTATTCTGATTTGTAAGCTATTTAGTCTGTTTGAAAAAAAAAAACTCATTTATGGTGCTTTTGATTTTTATACCTTATCGAATTAATACTAAACACGTATAGTATACGTAGTGTAATTTAATGCCCCTCTGTCATAACAACTCTGTATATATAATATCTTCGTATTTTTTTTTTTGCCTCTGGAAATGCTCATGCATACTGCGCTATCACGGGGAGATAGCGCAGTTATGTGGGACTGTAACCCACTAAAATTCCACGGTGTCCTCCTATGCCTCTTATGGCGGGAACACGGGCACGCGTTAGCACTCACCGCGAACCCGTCGTGGCTGTGTCACCGGACCCTCCTCTGGGGAGTACCCCCTATCACCGGCGCGCCAGAACACAATGTACGCTGTGACCACCCCAGGGACCAAACCAGCACATGGGCGCCGGACGACCCCGTGTATGGCACCCTTAATCCCCTTGTGACGGGTCAAGGTCAATCGCCCCGCCACCTACCATTTTTCGGCCGCGGAAGGTAGGGAGAGCGGCGCACCGCAATACCGGCTCTCCTCTCCCGCCGCGGCCTCCAACTCTCAGCCGCGATATCGTATGGGACCTGGGACGCTCCATACAACATCGCGGCAGTTGCGATGACGCCTGTTACCAAGCGGCACCGCAATCTACAAGTTGGCCGCTACATCGTCGGCTTAATCGGCAAAAGCCCTGACGAGCGGCCCCTCCTCGGGTTCCTCTTCGCTTCACCGTGGGTGACCAAGCCACGGTTACTGAGCCCTCCCGCCTCGACAATGCGGGAACCCACCGGGGGGGATACAGTCGAACCTGGAGTCGAAAACTCCATAAGCGACAGCAATAGTCAGGTTCCGTCATTTTTAACCTGATATCTTCTATGTGTGGCTGTTGTATAACTGGCTAATTAAAATTTTGAATTAATATTTCTTTTACCTCTCAATGTATTCTGAATGTTGTACTTATGTCACTTCAATAAACTAAGTCAAAACACAACAGTGACAGTACAGGCAACTCTTTTGGAGGTAAGGATCTTGACCTCTGTATGTAACAGTTTTTTACTCTAGTCCTCTTTAATAAGCAAGACTGTTTACAATAATATTTAAGTAGTTGAAAATCATAAAACTTGCAAGTCGACGCAAAGCCAAACCAACCATGTCCTTTTTTAAAAAAAAGAAAGCCAAACGTCATTTTTTTCGGTGGAGTTGGAAGATATCTGCTGCAGCAAACGTGTGGGATTTACCTGCTCATCCTTAAAATTTTGTTCTAGTTGATAACAATCTCATAATTTTTAGCACCTGACCTCTATAAAAGAGAATAATTACTCCCAAACCTTCATAGGTCACAAAATGTTTTATGCATATTAAAACTAATAAATACTAGGAGTAATTAAAGTGAAGGACATAAAATTAAACACAAAATCAATAGAGCGGACATTTATTTTGTTACCAAGTTATAAGGCAGGCTAAACATTATTCAATTACTAGCCCGGGTAATATCTTATTACCCAGGCTTTTATGAAAATAAAGGGCTTCAGAACCAAATGAATTAAAAAGATACAACAGATAGAACGAAATAGAATTGAAAATATGATTGACAGAGACAACTTTCTACATCGTGCTTTTTGTAAGTCAATGGGCAAAATTAACACCCGGGTGTTTCATCTAACCTATATTTAAATAATAAAAAAAATGTAATCAAAATATCAGTGAGCCGATGCAAAAAAAAGAACCAATCATATTGCTAGTTACAGAATCGAAATAAGGGCTAATAAAATTAAAAAAATGCACAAAAGTACTTTTAATTTTTCTCACCACTAAGATGATCATCAAAAATTGTACGTTAAAGTTTACTACATTACTCACTTAAAGTTAAAATACGATAATTAATCGAGCACACAGTATTTAAGTGGTTTGGTTCTAAGATTATTTCATTGAATATAATCTGATAATATTTGTCAGCATAAAAAAGTACATGAACACATTTATTAGGATTTAATTAGATTGGTTCTAAGAATATTTCATTGAGTAGATATAATTAGATAATATTTGTGAGCAAAAATGTAAATAGATTCATTTTTCTAGGTTTTAATTCGTTTGGTTTTAAGAAGATTTCATTGAATACACTTAGATAATATTTGCAGCATAAAAGTAAATGAATATATTTATAAATCAAATCTCAAACTTATTTGATACACTTATTTTAATTTTATACATTTCTTATCCAAAATTTAGTAGGTAATACATGCATACATCTAGTAATCATTTCTTAGAGATATACATTTGATTTCATGCATTCACTAAAAATGAAAGAAATTGATGTTTTTAACCGACTTCATTTCATTTTATTACATTAAGTAAAAAAGGTAAAGTAATAAGATGAAAAACCGAAACCTTAAACATAATCAAACCTTATCGCTATAAGAGTCATTAATATATATATATTTTAATACAAATTGAGAGTAACAATGTACATACATTTATTATTCAAATCTTATTTAGAGCTATTTATTTAATTTCATACAATCGTCAACCAAAATTCACTAAGGTATTCAAAAGTCTTTTAGATTTTTAAGGCATATAATATATTGAAAGCAAAATGTTCATGAAACATTTAATTAGGTATCAAATCTTAAAATTATTTAATATCATACATATATTTATCATCTAGAAGCCAAGTCTTAGAAAGAGCATACATTTTATCAGCGAAAATGTTTAGACCATAAAATTATACATTGTGTCAGTCCAACATCAAAGGGTCGTCGTCTGTTGAAAGATACTTGTTGTAACACCTAGTTTGTGGTTTTTCATCAGTCCAGTTTTTTGTAGGTGGATGGTGATGGTCGAACTTGCTGTTGATTATGCATTCCCCGGATGTGTGGATCTTAGCCTTGCAGCCTTCTTCATAGTGAGATGAACAGGCCCAAGTGGTGGCTCTGTGCCCTGGTGAGGAGACCCTGGTGCTGTAGGTCTTCAAACGTTTGTAGGAATAGCCAGCTACGAGGATGTATTGCTCTCCATGTGCTGAGTAGACGTATTTTACAGAGTCCGCCGCAGCCGCGTCCGCATCTAAAAAAGATATGGTCATTAGTAAAAATGAATAAATTTGCAACAATTTTACTATAGCTAAAATTCGTACTATAGCTGAACTGTTTTTTTCTTGTTCTGAACTATTTATAGCGAAGAACTTACTCTCAGAAACTAGTTTAACTTAGAATAAATAATCTCACCAAAAACATTTTCATGTAAAACGTTGCCAAGACGAGACCATATTATGGCTCGCACTGTCAAAAAGTTATAAAATCTCATGTAGAGCAAGCTTCTAACTCTACAAAGCCTAACTTCACTAACTCTACACCTTACCTGGCGATACCTGGCGATTGGCCGTTTCGCTACAAAAAAACGATGAAGCGTTTCGAGAAAAGGTAGGTAATGCCCTTGCGCTTTTGCTTGGCTCGTCTTGGCGGGGGCGCTACCGTGCCCCCAGATTTGGACTAATTTTGAAGCTCAAATGATAGATTGTTTTAAAATGTGTAATTTATAATACATATTCCATAAGTGAAGGAAAACAATTTATTAGATAATACAGCGGGAAAAATACAAAACAAACTTTTTTCAGTTTGTTTAGGGTACATAAATAAAACGCCTAGTGGTTTCAGTGAAACTTTTAGTCTATTTAGGTATAAAAATCTCAAATTTATGTAGCAATTTTTTGGCAGATGTTTAATTCTATCTTCCTATAGTAAAATTTGAATTTAGAATCTTCTAGTGAATTGGTAAAAGCCGTCGAGATTTTTATAAATAAGGTTGTTAGAGATTGCATAACCAGTTAAGGATTTTCCACACTTCTTAGTTACTATTCATCAAATTCTGTAAGTATAAAAATACTCGCTTTTAAAGGTATCTTTTTATTACTTCATCAGCTTAGTTTTCCGTCTGAATTTACACAATAATTCATATGCTCATAAATTCTACAATCATAAATAATGAGACACACGATGAAGAAAACAAAGCAGTAGCATTTAACTACACCACTATAAGATTTATTAAAATAAATTATGAATATTCACAAAAGACTCACCGCACCTGACCACGCAGTCACTGGCTATGTTACTGACCTCTCACCGTGATAATTTACGCGAGTGAGTCTGAAATGAGATGGCCCACCTAGCGCTTGGTCATATTTTTTTCCCCCTACATTTTGAATTTAAAATTAAGATTCATATAAAAACTATTATAATTTGTATATAAATATAGATAGAAATTACTATAATTTGTTTTGTTTGAATTGAAACTTTAAAGAATAGTCATTTTTTAAATGATAAAGTATTTAGTCTCGTTATGAAAACGAGAGTTAAGTGAATTACGTTAAAATTACAGCAAAAAATGTTGGTTTACAAAAAATGGTAACTATACGAAACGTGTTTTTAATCACCAGGACCTAAAAATATGGCCACACTGAAGCTTAGCATCCAAAGTTAAGCCTAAGAATACTGTGCTATTTTCAGGATTCAATTCTTCGCCCTTTACCAACACATCAGTATTCACCTGCCTAACGTGAGGTAGGGTAAACTTAACGCATTTGGTATTTTTTTTCATTAAAAAGTAAATTGTTAAAGTTGAACCAGTGAATTACTTTTGAGATCGCGCTATTTACATCGTCAATAACCAGCTGCTGACGTTTAAGTTTAAAGAAAAGTGAAGTATCATCCGCAAACAACACTATATCATGGTTATCCTTAATGAAATAAGGCAAGCCATTAATATAAATAAGAAACAAGAAAGGACCATAATAAAAAACACCTGTGTACTGTGAAACAATTTTAAATTCAATGCTTTTCAAAATACTAAACAAAGAATCGTCAAAAAATATTTAAGTAATTACCTATCCAAAATAAATATTATTTCAGTTTGTTCGGTTAGTGACGGTTGACTAGACATTTTTATGGAAATTTTGACACATTTGTGAACAAGCTATATGATTTATCGTAAAATATTTGTTTTGATCCTTAATTCAGTTGTTAATGTATAAATACAGGGATCTGTTGATTTCACAAATATTGTACCTATAATCGTGACAATCTAAGAAGTCCGATGACGTTTTTCATTTTACATGCCGCGATAACTTTGTACGTAATCAGCATCAAGTTTAATTAATAATAAGTATTTTTATAGCTGCCAAATCCGACTTCTTGATTGTTACGACCTTAATAGGAGACCAGTAAAAAAGATTAAAAATACCCGGACACATTTTTATTTCATTATACATAATTTGTCAAGTAGTAGACACGCTTCGATCGACAATCTATTGAACACGTAATTATGAAACGATATCTTGCAAAAACACCCTGATTCATACAGTAAAACGATTTCTCGATTTTCATGAAACATAGGTAAGAACACTCTCGATAAAGTCATTATTCAAACATACAAAAAACGTAACTCATCCGTTTAGGAGCTATGATGCGACAGACAGATACACAAACACACGTCAAATTTATAACACCCCTCTTTTTCCGTCGTGGGTTAAAAACAACAGTAGAAAGCAAGGGGGAAAATTGGAAAGCCAAGTATTGCCCTCTAAATCGGCTCTTTAACCGTTGGCAGGTAGTTTTATTTCTCTCATCCACTTCCTAGTTGGTCACTTTACAAGTCCCAAACATTTAATCGTTTCGTTTCTTAAATAAAACTCAACTACAGCTTAATGACAGTGACAGGTCTCACATCAGTGCTGCCATCGCATGGATGAGCTTCCAGTATAAACGCCGCCATTTTTTTCAGCATTGTTCAGTATTAAACAGAATAGGTAATCATATATTATTTAGGCGTTCATTTAGGTGTTTCCTAGTAAGAATAGAAAACTATTATTCAACACCGACAAAATACTACACAACAGCTACAATCACAAAGTAAACAGAGAAGTATAGTGATAATAAAACATTTTTACAAAAAAAATACTACCGACTTCCAACTAAAAACACTACAAAGTGAAAAATAACTTTCTGTAGTATTTTTTTTTTATTTTTCTCTTTTTAGTTGTACCTATTAAGCAACTTGCCTTTAGTGAGGTACTTATAATGCCAGAATATATTACCCGAATGCCATGAAACTTGATCATAACCGGTGAAATGAGAGTGTACCAAGGTGAACTCTACACATCTGCGTACCCCTTTAGAGCGTACTGGCGTGATGTTATGTTATGAAATGGTATAAACAATAAACAGACATGCGATTGCTGTAATCCCGAGAGATTTGCCTTTATTTATTGAAGAGTTCTGCTGTATATCTCCGAAGTTCTTCATCAGATCTTCACCAAATTAAAATGGGACCAATTTCAAAACATTATTTTTTTTCCAAAATCGGGCCACAATTGACGGAGATATCGGTGAACATACACAAAAAAAAAAGAAACTCAAAGTCGAACATAGAACCTCCTCCTTCTTGGTAAATCAGTTAAAAACGGGCTGTCTCAACATGAGAAAAGAAGATCTGAGAATTTAAGTATTGTGCTCCACGTACATCAACGTTCTTCAAGAGGTTAGAGAGGCAGTAACTCTATGTAAAATACTGGTATCCATCTGAATCCGTTTAGACTTGACCGACCCCAACAAAAAGGATATACAGATTGATTTATTTTCTTTCAGTTTTTTAACTAAGCAAGACGAGTCACAGTACCTAAATATGGCTACAAGAACTACCTACTGAGCTGATGTTACGCTACTAATAATAATATAATTATTATGTCTGTACAATATCATAAAAAACTCGATGCACAAAAGGCTAATGATAAAAAGTAATACTCGAGACGATTTGAAGGTGATGTGTGGCAAATCATTTTAGTATCTACATTGTTAGTGTCACTAATGATGTGACATGCAGCTTAGAAAAGTGGGTTTGTAGTCATTTACACTAAACAGGGCAAATTTAATTAGCTAATTTAATCTGACCCTGAATTATCGCGTAGTAAATTGGATTATTACTAAGTTTAAAATGTGGTAAGATTTGTTTAGCATGGTTAATCGTTTTGAATTAATCTACTTGAAATTACTTTTATACTATTCCCCTTTAAAAAGCTTATTTTATTCACTGAAAACAGTGAATAAAAAGCACTTTTAATCATTGTTTTGGTGTTTGAATTTAAAACACATCAATACATATTTGACCTCCATCTCAATGCTATACAACCTACTTGCACATAAAGTACTCGATACAAACTTCTTGTGTAAAGATTATTCGACTTTCAAACTCTTCGTCTATTTAATTTTGAGTTTGTTTATATTTAGGATTTTAATAATGATTTTGGTCTAGGATACATACTTATTTGGATTGTAATCCTACTATTAATTGCATTGGAGTTAAATTAATTATAACTATGTAACGTAACGGAGGTGGTCACTGGCCCCTGAATCACAGGTTCTGTTACCTAGCTCAGCTTCAATTTAGAAAAAATGTGAAACCCTGAGGTCTATCATTTTTTTTTTTTTTATAAACCATTTTTTTATTTATTATTATTCTTTGTGCTTTTGGCTTAAATCGTTCTTTTTCTCGTAGTCATGGTATAAAATATAGTATGCAACTCTTGAATAAAACGGATCTATATCGAGGGCCATGAATCCCTCGCGTCGCTCAGGATTCTAACACATGAATCCTCGAACATATAGGGCCCTCGCCTTAAAACCGTCCTTTATTCACTAGTCGCGTAATATACTATTGAATTGTTAGGCAAAAGATGAAGTTAGTTAAAATTGTTAGTAATAGTAAAACCAGTCAGTTACTGTTCCACTGCAGCGCAAAGGCCTCTTCTCATACAGAGAAGGCACGAGCATTTAAGGCGCAGATACACCTCAGTAGCTGAGTTTAAAATGAGCATCACGTCTAAACGGCTAGTCGTCTAACACAGTTACACAAGACCATTTTCTTAATAATTTGATCTAAGATCATTTTAAGTTTTATTTGTATAACATAGTGTAATTGATTTGTAAAGTTATGTCTAACGCAGACAAAAAAAACGTCAATCGGACCAAAACCGCCGGGCGTATTTTAATGAAATTGTCACCATCTCAAAGGCAATTTAATTATTTACAATTTGATCTGAGGCTTTTTTTTTTAAAGTCTTAGAGTAATAAGAAAAGTACGAAAATCTACAAAATGTAGGGTCGCGCGGGTGTGAAACGAGTGCGCGTTTTGTTCCGTCAAGGTCGTTGGCGACTGTCGTCGTGTTAATGGCTACGCTTGCTGTAGGCGGATTGGCGATTTCAAACTTTTATTAACTACAAATCCAGGTTTCCTTACGATGTTTTCAGCGATGTCCAAGATAAACTTAAAAAGTACATATAAATCGAAAAAGTCACATTGGTTCTAGTGGATAGATTGGATCCCCTTTTCCGCACTTAAACTTCTATTTGGTTTCTTGTGCGTGCAGACCTCCTCTCTGTGAGAGGGAATGGGCCGTAATCCACCACGCGGGCCCAGTACATCTATCATTTATCATTTATTTATCATTTTTATCATTTTATCATTTTGGTTCTAAGACATGCTGGTTTCCTCGCGATGTTTTCCTTTTTTACCCTATTGAGAGCAGTGATGATGAAATAATTAACACAAAGTAAAGCGGCTGCCTGGGATCGAACCCACTGACCGAACTGGGACTAAACTTGTAAGCCGTGGCCGTTGCCACTGGCCCAATATTGCTCTCACATTGGTACTTGCCCGGATTTGAATCCACGACTTCCAGCACGAAACTCGCGAGGTCTTAACCAATGGGCCATACTATTAAATAAAATTAATTAGGTAATATTTACATTGGACTGAATATTAAATCAATATGTTACTATACTTGACAAGATATTATTATTAATCAAGTTTTATTCGAGATCTACATATTATTATAATGCTAGATTAGTACCACGATTTGCATACAAATAAATTATTTTAAAGACTTATTATGTACTACTTACAGAGTCAACCATTGTAAGATATGTTTACATTACATTAATTCGTAATTAAAAACATTAAATAAAGAAGGTTTGGCTACTATTTTTTTAAACAAATAAAAAATACATCGTGTGACAATGTGTGAACTGCCTCCTAAATTAAGCATGAGCAGTGTGCAGTAGTCTTTAGGTCCGTGCGCATACACATGTCAGTGCCAGGTTATAAAGAGGCCCGGAAGACTCAATGGTTTAATCTCCACGCCGGCGTTAAAATGATAACATATCTTTACTTCTGTTTTTGTCTGTTGGCAACATGCTTCTGCTCTGGTAAGTCATAAAAATATTTAAACAATTAATATTATATTATTTGTGTTATTCAATTAATTATGTTCTGTCGATGAGTCTCTTGCTTTAAATACAATTTATTTTCGTCATTTATTTACTTCTTAGAGCTGCAGTGCTGAGGTTATTTTCTTGTTCAATTTTGGGTGTCCTGAAATGAAGGCTACCGTTTCAAAGAAAAATAAGTAGGTAACCCGCTTGTTACTGTTCCACTGCAGGGCAAGTACCTCTTCTCATACAAAGAAGGAACTAGCACTAATCACCACGCTTGCTGAATGGCGATTTCAAACTTTTTTTTAACTAACAGCTTAATTGCGTAAGTGAATTCGGCAGAGCAAAGGGTTTTACCCCATGAAATAATATTGTCATAATTATTGGACTCTTTCGAAAAGAGTATAATTTTTGGCAATACCTTTATTTAAAGAGAATTTCTCATACTATTTCAAGGCGTCAAACCCTTTGCCTTGCCGAATTTACTTACGCAATCAGGCTGTAGGTCGAGTTAGGTCAGTTTGTGTTAAGGTCTCATGAAGGCCAAAAAATTAATTTGATACATACTTTACCTAGTTTAAAGCGCGGTGCTGACTAGTTTCAAATATATTGTTGGGCATTGTATTGACCAGAGATTCTTCTCTGGCAATCGTAACGAGAAGAACATGTGACACCGGTCTTGCTAATGGCTACTGTGCTACCTACACCTACATAGTTACTACCCTATGAAGGTCAGATAGACAGTCACCCCAGTTAAAATTCTGGTACTAACACTCATTTGCTTCCGGTTAGTTTGATGCCAACATATTTGGAAACAGGCTAGGCTTAGGCTATTGATCATTTTATTGACGAGAGGTGCATCATTTTTCTCTGGTGCCAACAAATAGTTTGTTTACAATACACTTTTTTCGAGAGGGAGAGGGCTATGCTTCGAGTCTCTGAGGGATCGGCAGGTGATCCGACAGAGAACGGAACAAAAGTTGTCGACATAACTCAGAGCTTATTGCAAGCTGAAGTGGCTATGGGTCGGCCATATTAGTCGTAGAACCGATGACCACTAGGGCAGACTAGGTGGAGTGACGATCTTCGCAGGGTGGCTGGTAGTAGTTGCCGAAAATCGAAGCAAATGGCGTGCAATCGGATAGGCCTATGTCTAGCAGTGGACTGCTATAGGCTGATGATGATGATGACACTTTTTTCAATATATCCAGAAAGCCCAACGTTCTCAGCGAATAATGACACGAGTCTCAAGTGCGACGTGCTAACTCGCATCGACTCGGGATGGGTGTGCGGGGCCATCCGAACCGCGGAGGAGGACAAAAAATATGCCAGCTTCAGGGGCATCCCCTACGCCCAGCAGCCGTTGAAGGATCTGCGGTTCAAGGTACAGTGTCTGGTCCTACTACGTACGGATCCTGAGCAGTTAATGCCATCCCGAAACATACTGCCTCTGTGTTGCTCTAGTGGTCGCAACGCTACTACCGAGCATGAGCCCCTGGGTGCGGTTCTCGGGTAGGCTAAAGTATTGTTGGGTTTTTTCATCTGGAGTTTCTCAGTAACACCCCAGATTCTGGACGAGGCTATTTTCATCAAAGGGTGTGCCCCTTTACCTCTAATAGCCTCGTCCCGTATCATATGGGAGTTAAACATAAATGGGAATCTGGGTATACAGGCGTGATATTATATAATAAATTAACAACACTACATTTTGCATTCTAGGAATTACAACCATTGGATCCCTGGGACAAGGTTCGATTAGCCACACAGGAGGGTGCTATATGTCCCCAGTACGACGAGGTATACGGACGCATGGCCAGGCCAGTGAACATGAGCGAGTCTTGTATCTTCACCAACATCCACGTTCCCTTGAGAGACTACGACCCCAGCTCAAAAGTCATACGCCAAAAAACAGGTCTACCCATCTTAGTCTTCATACACGGCGGAGGGTTCCAAGTCGGTTCGGGTGACTCAGATATTCATGGGCCCGAATATTTGGTTAGCAAAGGAGTTATTCTTATCACTTTTAATTACAGGTTGGTAGTCTGTCACATACTTAACTTAGTGCGGTGGGATACTTAATTGAAATGTGTTTTTTCAATTGGCAAATATTGGACGGGGATATTAATTATTTGCTTCCGTATTTTGAGGGTCGTGGGGCTTTTGGGACCGGGACAGCGGTCCCGGATTCCACCTATAAAGACAATATTATTTTTGAGTAGTATTTGGGACCACAAGAAAAAAGAAGTTAAAGTTGGCAAAAAAACTGATATTTTGCATGAATTACCAGTACAAAATAAAAGGTAATATTATTAAGTTGCACATATGTATATAAGGGCATATGCCCGTCATCATCAGAATCGGCCATTTCTTCAATAAGTGGTAATGTGGATGAGAACCAACAAAGAATCACTCGAGTCACAATCAAAAGTTATTTAATCGCACAAAATATCTCCTTTACAGAATTTCACTAAAATCTATCCACTAGTAATTAGGAAATCACTTAATCAATCGGTGTTAATTATTTTTGAAACAAAATGGGACAAGATTACTCGGAACAGAAGCGATTCGTCGGATACGTGGTCAAAAACAGTTTAAAAACAGTCCTGTCAAAACGGCTGTGTTGACCATCGCCTCGGCGCTCCGCCAGACTGACAGCTGCCAAATCTCGTTCCAACGTATCTCTCAACAAGTGGCGCTAGTAATGCGCCGTCATATATATAATCAGAATCTCGGAAACGGCTCTAACGATTTTCATGAAATGTATGCAGGGCGTTTTGGTGGCGATAAATCGATCTAGCTAGGTTTCATTTTTAGAGAACGTTGTCTCTATTTAGGTACTAAAAGGATAGTTGTAGCTATAAAATCAAATAACAATATATCTATCATGTATAAGAGAAGAGACAGAGAGAAGTATGAAGAATATGATTTGTGCGCATCTAGTCGGGTTCTAATAACGACAATGCTTATCTAAATTTGCAGTTTTTGAATAACCTCGTAAAAAAATATTGAAAGCCAAAATCAAATATAGTGCAATTTTTGAAGGGCATTAGAAAAGACAGTCTGTTTTACTGGGAAATACTTATAAAAAAATCGAACAATATTTCAAAATGATCACAAGAAAGAATACGATTAAAAAGAAGATCAGACTGACATTGCAGGAATTGTTACATGGCCAGACATATTGGTCATTGTCTAGAATAAAAAAAACTGGCCAAGTGCGAGTCGGACTCGCGCAGGGAATATTCCTCATTGCCATAATCTTTCCTCATTGCCTATCCAAGCAAAGTAAACTTAAACCCAACACGATCGATTGTGTGTTGTGTTTGTAGAGTTAGTACTTCGTGCAAACTCTACAAACACCTTGAATTCCATGGAATTATCAGTTGTTACTATGAAAAGTGTGAGAACTCTTGGTCTTCAAACAAACCTTATTATCAGACCATCAGGGCACAACTGGCCACAATACATTTTAACACTAGGTATCCTAGACAACACAAATTAGACCTTGAAAAGCTGACGTTACAGTTAAAAATGTAGTGTGGGTTTTCTCCTAACAGATGTAGGCAAGTGAAAAGGCCCAGATCATCACGCTAGCACAAAAAAGTGGTGTTGCAGACGTGAGGTGAGGCTCGTGACAGCAAGTATCTGGACAGGCAGTACTACCAGCAAGCCGTTTTGGGGCCGTGGGGAATGTGTACAATGTGTATAGACTTTTATGACAGGTTCTATAACTTGTGAGTCTTTGATGTTCTGATAATCTCATACCAATATATTATAAATATAAAGGGAACTCTGCCTATCTATTACCTTTGTCGCGTTTTAACGGCTGGACGGCTTTGGATGAAACTTGGCACATGGGTAGATCAAGTCCTGTATTAGTAGGTACATAGAATACTTTTTATTCCGATAGTATGTCTTAGGATAATAAAATATGGTTAATTGGTCTCGTAATATTAGTTTGTCGCAATACTCTCTAAAAGATAAGTCGTAAAGAATCATTCAATAGGTTCTATCTTTGGAATTAAAAACAGCGAAGGGTTTTGTACCATTATCGTTTGTTGTATGGGAGCCACATTTAAATATTTATTTTATTCTGTTTTTAGTATTTGTTGTTATAGCGGCAACAAAAATACATCATCTGTGAAAATTTTAACTGTCTAGCTATCACGGTTCATGAGATACAGCCTGGTGACAGACAGAAAGACGGACAGTGGAGTCTTAGTAATAGGGCCCCGTTTTTACCCTTTGGGTAAAGAACCCTAAAAATTTAAGGTTTTAAAGTATCTAATAAGTTACTAATTTTTTATATGTTTATTTTAATAGTGACTGATGTGTAATTCTAATTATTAATATTTTTGAATTTTTGTATGTTCAGATTAAGATAGAAAAAGAAATAATTAAGATAGTAACGTTTTTTGAGTTTATTGTTGACGTTTCATATATTATAGAGGCGATGTATATGTGCAATTGTGTAGATTTAAGGGATAAAAGGCAGAAATGGATCAATTAAACTGTTTTAATTTAATTTTTTAAGAGGAAATATGGGCAGAGAGCGCCGACTGAACTTCCGTAGTAAAAAGTCATAATTCGAGGTTAGGCTCTCGCCTATTTCCTCCTCCAATATTGGACCAATTTAAAAGATATACTACTCAAAAATAAAATTGTATCTATAGGTGGAAACCACGACCCATCTTGAATACACCTGTGCGTATTTAGCTTGACCTTGTCTGTGTTTTTGTTCTACTTTGCAGACTGAACGTGTTCGGCTATCTGTCCCTGAACTCTACTGCGGTGCCTGGCAACAACGGGCTGCGCGACGCCATCACCTTGCTCAAGTGGGTGCAGAGGAACGCGCGAGCCTTCGGCGGGGACCCCGACAACGTCACTCTGGGCGGACAGAGCTGCGGCTCGGTCGCTGCACATCTCGTCTCACTATCTAAAGCCTCTGTGGGATTGATAAAAAGGTATGAAGCCTATTTATACCCTCACATATTTAGGTCTCTGGCATATTCTGCATGTACCTCATAATATATTTTTTTTCAGAGTGATATTGATGAGCGGTGTAAGCAACGGTGGATTCTATACAACCTCGCCCACCTACGCTCAAACTGTCGCTACATCGTTTCTGAAATACGTGGGTATAAACGCAACTGATGATGTCGACGAAATACACAAACAACTCATACAAATGTCTCTTGAAAAGATCATGGAGGCCAACAGGATCATTCAAACCACGCAAGGGCTAGTGTCCTTCGTCCCTGTCGTTGAATCTGAACATCCAGGAGTGACCTTGATCCTGGACGATTATCCAGCTAAACTTATAACACGAGGCCGCGGGAACGATCTTCCTATGATCTTGGGCACTACAGCCGTTGAGTGCGAATGCTTTAGACGAAGAATTGAATATTTAGACATGGCTGGGCTTATAGTTACAAACCCTTTAGCAGCGCTACCACCGAACATAACTTATTCTGTGTCTGAAAACACGGGGCTTAGCCTTGCAAAGGTTTTAATGGATAGATATTACGAAGGAGGTGTGACAGTGGACAAGATAATCAAGGCTTCTACGAACGCCTTTTTCGCGTACCCTGCGTTCAAGCTGGCGGAGTGGAGAGCTGCGCAGGGAGCAGCTCCACTCTACAAGTATCTGTTTGACTTCGACAGCGACTTCAACGTTCTAAAGTACGGCCGTATGCTGTCGTATGAAGGGGGAGGCTCACACGTTGAGGACCAGACGTTTGTGTTCCGCGTCAATTCTATACTGGATCAGAACGAGAAGTCATTCCCTCCCAGAACTAGGGACGATCTCATGAAGCATTGGATGACAACTTTTTTTGTCAACTTTATGCGATGCAGGTAATATTTTTAATCTTGGCTATAGAAACGCACAAAGGTGTACCGGTGTTTTTTAAGAAGTCACGGGGTCATTTCCATGTGCTGATGTAGAAACTGGGATGGTTTTAGTGATCCTGGCTCCCTGGTGTTTTCTCCAAAAGTCCAGGCGACTTTTAGAGGTTTTCCCAAAACGATAACAAAGAAAATGTAGTAGGAGCGTTAAAAAGTCTTTGTGCCGATAATTTCTAATAAATGTGTGTTTTCCAGCCACCCGCTATGTGACAACAAGTCAGGATGGCCGGCGACGGGTGGGAAACAGCTCAACTACCAGATGCTCAAGGAACCGGTGCTCATCTACAACAATGTCAACATGACTACAGCACAACGAGATATGGTGGACTTCCACGATAGTCTATACGAAATGGCAGGGTAATGACAGATATTACTTTTTAAAGTTTTTAAACAAATCATCAACGCGTAGCATGAGGGCTGGTATGCGGTGGCGCGGAAAAAGAATTGATGATAGGATTGAAGAAGGCCTTTGCTCAGCTGTAGGCCAGTATAGGCTAATAAAAAAAACAAGTCATAAAGGTTTCATAATCCGCTTCTAAAAGCTCTGGCTAAGGTACCAGTACTTACTAATTTGATAACGTCGAATGGTAGTCTCCCGAAAGGACTGTTCCGCACTTGAACAAGACAGAATATTGTGGGCAAGGCAGAGTGAGGCCTTTGGACTGCTGTGGGTCAAAATAGGAGAACTATTTTTCTAAGATAGAATTGCAATTAATGCGTTTTTCTCTAATAGCTTCTAGATATAATTCAATTCTTATGTAACACCGTGAACGCCTGTGCCTTAGTTATTTGCTGTACAGGTTAAGTGCAGTGTCGTTCAAGTTGACAGTATGTACCTAATATGGTTACACTGACATAAGGTTCAAAATCAACTTTTTGTCAAATAGAATGTGTAAATAAACCACGTATTATTAAAGCTTCATTAACGTCATTTTGTTTGGTTCCAGCGGTATCACGACAGTGTAATCCTACCGCGTGTGACGCAATACTTGTGACGACAGCCGTCTAGTCTTGCATGGGCGCACTGATCAAAGGACAAAGACACCAGATATGATGCCAAAATTAGAATATAAGTTTCATTACTGCGAAAATATATATATTTTCGAGCGTTCTTGCGATATTTTTTTCTTACTTACCAAAGTATTTAGAAGACAATTGGGTTTGCAAATGCCCGGCTCTTTGAACAGAACGTAACATCAAAATGTTGTGTTGCTTACCTGAAACAAGAATAACAATCAAGTTCGTTTTTAATACAAGCCCTGTAGGATCGACGAGGTTTTTGAGACCAGCCTTTTCCTGTGACTGTTCCTTTTTTAGGGTTCCGTATCCAATGGATAAAAACGGGACCCTATTACTAAGAATCCGCGGTCCGTCTGTCTGTCTGTCACCAGGCTGTATCTCATGAACCGTGATAGCTCGACAGTTGAAATTTTCACAGATGATGTATTCCTATTGCCGCTATAACAACAAATACTAAAAGCAGAATAAATAAATGTTTAAGTGGGGCTCCCATAAAACAAACGATAATGGTACAAAACCTTGACGCGCGCCTGCTCCTCTTTGGCCGCAACCCGCTCCTCCAGCTCCTGCTGGAGCTGTGTCCGTCGGGTCAGGTTCAACTGGCGTTGGGCGCCAGCGAGACCCACGTCGTGGGTGTCCGCCGCTGTCACTGGCTTTTTGGCCTTCACTTTCTTCTTTGGCTCCTTTGCCGAACCCGAGGCCGAGGAGCCATCGGAACCATCCTTTAGGAAGGCGGAAGCGGTTCCGCGATCGAGACTCTGCCTCGATCTCCATCGAACTCACGTCCGACGCAATGGACTCACTATCGGAGTCGAACTATTCGAGAACATTCCCGCCGTAGAAGGCTCTACCCTCCTCCGACGCTGAAGCGTCCGGGTGGCCCTGAGAAGGGCCTTTTGGTTGGCCTTGAGAAGGACCTTTGGGTTGGCCCTGAGAAGGGCCTTTGGGTTGGCCCTGAGAAGGGCCTTTGGGTTGGCCCTGAGAAGGGCCTTTGTGTTGGCCCTGAGAAGGGCCTTTTTAAAACGCCCGCAGGCGTCCCGCGAGGGTTTGGGCATACTCCAGCAATTTCGTAGTCAACAGGCAATTAAAAATTCGCTACGAAAGCACAGCGCACTTTGGCCGTACCCAGTCTGCCACTCCGTTACGGTGGTCAGAACTGGGACGTTCCCAGGGAACACGTCGAGGATGTAAGCGCTGTGGGTGGCCTAGTCAAGGTCGACCTAATCAAGGCTGCGGTAGTCCGATTGTGCACAGGACCGATCAGTATCGTGACCCTTGGGGGGAAGTGTATGTCTAGCTGTGGATTTGGAATATCGTATTATTGATAGAAAGCTATTATATACTATCGCTGAATGAAGCTAGTTTTTACAAGAAAATTTTACGTTTCCTGTAGTACAGGCCACGGGAGCAAAGCCACAAAAAAGGGTATTGCTTTTTACTCAAAAGCAATGTGCATGCATGTCTATCAGTATTTTTTTTTGTTTCTGATCTCGCTAACCTGTTTCAGACTACATCACATAAACAAAACAAAAAACAATATAAGTAGATAACAATCAAATAAGATTGTGTTTATTAATATTTAATTTGCAAAAAATCAATACATGTAGTTCATTAGTATGTTAGAAAATGAATGATTATTTAATTACGTCAGATATTGTTGTAGGTAAATTAATTATTCTTGAACGAAATAAATCCTTTAAAACCACTTACAAATTACAACTAAGTTTCTCAAGTCTTGGGACCACCACACTTCAGGTTTTGTATGGCTAGACTTGTGCTCCTTTTCACTAACAATATTCACTAACTTAATGAATCCTGCTGTTGGAATATCAACAATAAGAATTGTAAATCCAATAGCGGGCATTCATTTAGATGTTATGAGTTAGGCAAAATAGGCCTTATTGATTACTAGCTGTCCCACGCGGCTTCACTCTCGTCAGCTGGCTACCTACCTACCCATTTACCCCACTTACTCTACTGTACCGTACGCTTACGCACCGCACGCAACGGAAGCTCTAAAAAAGGAATAATTTTGCCCGTTTTTGCAACATTTTTCATTTATGCTCCGCTCTTAATGGTCGTAGCGTGATGTTATAAAGCCTATAACCTTTCTCGATAAATTGACTATCCAATACAAAAATATTTTTTCGGTTCCAACCAGTAGTTCCCGTGATTACCGCGTTCAAACAAACAAACTCTTCAGCTTTATAATATTAGTTTAGATGATAGACCATGTTAAACAATATCAAGTTACTGGTAATCTCGCACAACATGTTCAGGCTTCTCTTTCACCCAATTAACTTTAGGCGGATGATCATGATTTAAATTGAAGCTTACTATCTCATCGTATATTGTATAGACAACTGCTCTGCATCCTTTCGTTTGATGAGTAGAGCACAGCCATCGCGTTTTCTTGTTGAAACTAGTACGATGACGGTAGAAAGAATACCCCGATATCAGGATAAGCTTGTTGCCCCGTTTTGAGTAGACGTAGTCTGCAAAACCTGTGAAAAAATATTTCAGAAAATGAGCGAAGCTAGCCCTGCACTTAGGCATTTATTGTAATACGTTTTGAACTTCCACTCCACTCAATACAGTTGGAAAAATGCTCGTTTAATTTCAAAACAAAAACAAGCTATAAATATCAATTTCACTGTGTTGAGTAGAAGTAATGACATAAAATAAGCCCTGCGACTTTTATTGTGCGTACAACTAGATAGTTGAATTCCCTGCCAGAATCTGTATTTTTGGTACCTGTAATATTGCAGTATTTAAGTCAAGAGTCAATAGCTGACTTATTGCCAAGCGTGCTGCATCGCTTATCAACTGATAAACGATTAAACAAAAGAAACGAAAAGAAAAAAGAAAAGAAGAACAGAAAAGAAAAGAAAAGAAAAAAAAAGAAAGGAAAAGAAACGAAAAGAAAAGAAAATAAAAGAAAAGAAAAGAAAAGTTTTAATTGAGAGGCATCACTAAGTGAATATGAGTCTTAATGATTATGATCCTGTTTCATGGTTATTATTTGATACTCAAATTTGTAGACAACAGCTCAGCATCACTTCTTTTGATGAGTAGTGAGCATAACCATTTTGTTTTTTGGTTTGTAAAGGAAGTCCGTTGACGATAGAAAGAGTAGCCTGATACCAGGATTAGTTGTTTATCTTTTCATGAGAATGTGTGAGTTATCCGTGTGTCTATGAACAAGAATAAACCGTCGGCAAATATAATTTGGCAAATGTAATACTTATTGATCCGTCCTTAAGACCAACATCTAATGCAAGTCCAGAGATTGGGTCCAGCCTTTTGTTTCGTTGCGAAAAGGGATAAAAAGGGGTCAAGTAATTTATGCACGTCATTAACACTGTGACCTTGAATTAGCACAATAAATGGAATGGAACACAAGATCAAGTTAAACTAGGGTTTGTTATCACTAAAGTGCACCGTATTAATAAGGAAGATTAACTACGGCACTGACACACGTGAATAGAACCAAAGACTAAACACATTTTGTTTAGTCTTTGGTTTTTGATTTAAATGATTACTAAGTTAATAATATTACACTTACACTCTTATTTTAAAACATTTTTGAGGTGTTTAGCAACTACTGCGTAAATTGAACCTGGATTAGCGAAAACTCTATAAGCGACAGCAATAGTCAGGTCCCGTCATTTCTAACCTGAAATTTTCTATGTGTGATTGTTGTACTGGCTAATCAAAATTTTGAACTTACATTTCTTTTACCTTTCAATGTATTTTAAATGTTGTACTTATGTCACTTCAATAAACTAAGTCTAAACACAACAGTGACAGTACAGGCAACTCTTTTAGAGATAATCATTTTTCACATCTCAACCTCTGTATGTAACTGTTTTTTCTCTGGTCTTAGCCTTGCAGCCTTCTTCGTAGTGAGATGAACAGGCCCAAGTGGTAGCCCTGAGCCCTGGTGAGGAGACCCTGGTGCTGTACGTTTTCAAACGTTTGTAGGAATAGCCAGCTACGAGGATGTATTGCTTTCCATGTGCTGAGTAGACGTATTTTACAGAGACCGCCGCAGCCACGTCCGCATCTAAAAAAGATATGTTCATTAGTAAAAATAAATAAATTTGCAACAATTTTACTATAGCTGATTCGTACTATAGCTGTTGATCACACCTTTCCACTACACCTTGAAGAAACAGTTTTTTTAGGGAAATATGACTGTGTATCTAGGTACCACAATAAAATGCAATAAGGAAATTATCAGAAATATATTCTTGAGCAATTCAATATAATGAGTAACTTTAGTACAGTGTACTTTATAAATCGTGATGATATTTATAGAAATGTTTCTATTTCTCGTATCACAAAGTGATACTTGACACTTTACACAAATTTTAAACGAATGTCTACAGCAACCAGGATATTTGCATCTCTGCATTTATTGACCATATGCTTCAATACGACATTTTATCCAGCCTTATGTCTTTAGCACTACACACTACTTTTCTTTTCTCAATAAACGGCTCACGACTAAACGTGTTCAGACGGGAGATACTACTTGAAGAATTATCCTCGTCCAATTCTAAGGAAAAGATTGATAAATTAGAAGGTAATTCCATAGCAATTTATCACTACTGCAACTTTTTCAGGGACCTTTTTCCTTTTTTCACGACAGCGTCACTTCCTTTTCACGGCAGATAAACATTTTACAACATTTGACATTTGACATTTTATAATTCACCTGGGGGGTCGCGATATCGCGTAAGTGATGTATGCAAGTCATATAAATCTGTCCCTTACACACACTCAAAATAACCTTACTCTAAGAGCTTATGGTCACCCCCCTGATGTTAAAAGGTACCTTACATTAATAAAATAAATGATTGTGACACACATAAAAATAATTATTAACTATTGTGAAAATCAATCAAGGCTCTAAATGCCATACAAAAATTACTATTCTGTCACGAGTTGAACAACTCCCTTACCATTTTAGTGACAGTGGTGTCTCGTGACATAGGTGTTAAATAGTGGCGTTAGAAGTTTCCAGCATTCACTTCATTATATATTACTCATAACACTGAGCGCATCACACAGAATTACAGAAGAATTATTAGACGATTTGTTTCCCAGAGGATACATGATTGTCATTGTCGATGAAAAAAAAAGAACCTGTGTTCTATTTAAGTTTATCTTGGATATCGCTGATCGGAGACCGGAGACTCTAGATTAATGACATTTTATCATCAAAAGCGTTGCCATAGCGATTGTAAAAAAATCCTGGTATCATCGAAATGTCACGTGATCTATTCCTTACATTTTGGTATTTCGATTATCGTCTTCGCTGACATCGAATGACACATATCTAGGCTCTCTGGACTTGTTTAAATTAGCATTATAGCAATGCCGTTAATGTCGAAGTATAACGACGATATTCTAATATAGATATATATAAAGAAAAATACATTTATAAATGTTTTTTACATGTATTATAAAAATATTAATGTAAAGTGAGGAAACAGGGATCCATTCATACGGTTTTGCCGCAACCAACACAGAACGTACGCACTTGTTTCTTTCAGGACTTGCACGCCCGCCGCATGCGTTAGTGTTTCCATCGGGAACTCAGCCAAGCGGTGAGTGACGTCTGCTTTTCTTTGAGCGGTTTCTGGCGGAATCGGCGGCGAGGCGGTGGAGGGTTTTCCATCATGCTTCAAATCACCCTTTGAGTTACTGGAATCATAATGTTCGTCTCCTCGTCATCACTATCGTCAGAGTTTCGTAGCTTTCTGTAACAAATGATAGATTGTAGTATTTGTAGTTTTTATCCTCTTCTTGCAGGCGCTGATTTAGACGAGGTGGAGGTAGTGATGGATGCTGCATCGGACAGGCTATATCGAAGAAGCAAAAAATGTATATATTTCATACTGTCACAATAATAAAGATGATTATGAAAAGATTCATAGGTAAACCAAGGTAACTGACATAACTCGAATACCTAGTGAGGGCCGCAGGAATCCGCTGGATGGACAAGCTTAGGGCTGGTCGATTCCAGTGCGAGGATAAACGAATAAATAAAAAATGATGAGTGTCAAAAACGAAAAACGACTAAGGATACAGATAAATAAAAACTAAAGTTGTCAAGCAAGCGAATGTAATCAAATCATACAGTTAAACATTTGACCGAAAGAAATAAAATGATTTATTATCATTATATAATTGATATAAACACGATTTACGGCTACAATAACATTAATAATGAAGATTAACAATAATTTATATTCGACCAAATAATAGTCAACTAACTTCTTTAACATAGACGAGAAATCATAACATTTCTCGTCTACTTTAAAGAAGTTAGTTGACATATATTATGTCAAGGTTTTACATTATATTAAGCTTAACTTAGAATTGGATTCTGAATAGAGAAAATGGACTTAGAACGTGTAAAAGCTTGCTATACCGAAGGTTGTTGACTGGTTTTCAGGCTACATTTAGTAGTTTGACAAATTCTCAACGATAAATATTCTGAATTTAGAAATCGGGGGATGGTCACATGTCGTCTTAATTTTTCTCTCTAGAAGTTTCAATATCTATTAGGTGAGATTGTTGAACAAAACGAACACGATTGCATCCAACGATTATAAGACTTTTTCAAATTATGTTTTTTTTTAATCTCATGAATTTGTTTTTTTACAAAACTATACATAGTGTTTTTTCACTTTCTTTCTTAAGTAATCCTTTGCTACTTGGTTGAGTACAAATTTTTCTAGCACTTTTTTTTTTGGCGTCATTACTCTGCTGTCATTTCTATACTTATAACTATTAGCAATACACTAATTCTAAACCCACTTGTATATATTTTAACCCACAGTGATCTCAACAACTTTTTAAATGTTAACCAGTAACTACATAGCACACACAGTATAAAGACGTCTCGGTGACCAGTGCTTGAGACATTTATTCATAGAAACTGACGGCCCGTGACAATTTTGACAATCCTTTTGCGCCCAGCGCAATTGTGCGGTCAAACAAATATTCGTTCAGAGAAATAGGCCTAGTCTAGCTAGCTAACATAAGCCTAGACAAAATAACAGTTCAAAATGCTTGGGATTGAGCGTGTGCCTTTTTGGTAGCGCGTATCAATCCTATACATTTTTGAATTTTTAACAATCGATATATCTGTTTAAATTTTAATTTGTCTATAGCGCCTGTTGTCTCTAGTCGCTTCAAGCTCAGCCGTTTCGTAGTCTGTGATGCAAAGTTATTCTTTGCACTTAAACTTTTGTGGATACATTCGAGATTTGCGAATATACACGGGAGGATGAGTATGATTCTCATTGACACTTATGACATGGTCTTCGAAAGTATGTACTGTTGCCTTACATCCGTTCTGGCTGGAACAACGCCAGCGAATCTTGGGACCCCCAGAAGTCGCGTAGTATGTATAATGGTTGAATTTCAGCATTCGCTTGCCTTTCATGGATCGAACAAACACTGGTCCTACGTCGTCGTCTGAAAATGAAAGTATGTGTTAGGACTGGTCAAATACCATTTAGCTGATATATAGTTTCATACTTATTTGTAAGTAAATTGATACAAGTTATCTAGTACAGCTAGATAACTTTACAATAATTATTTCGTTATGTAAGGTTTGGTTCTAAAACAAAGCACGGTAGTAAAGCGTTTTATTTTAACAACGAAGTTTCTGAAGTTTGATTTATTAATATATCGAATTGTGCAAAATGTTACTTTAAATTCACTTCAAAGATTTAAGTGTCCATTGAACAGGATTGCTTATGAAAAAAACATAAACAAGTACATAATAACTATGTAGATCTTAATGAGAAAAAGCTTGTAAAAAAATATGAAAAAAGCAAACTACGAATCGTTCTGAGAATTCCTCCAACTAAACCTGTATTAGGTTTAGTTGGAAGAATTCTCAGAACGATACTAGGTATGCAAAATTTGGCAAGTGCTTTTACCCCAAAATCTTCCAAAGCTCTAGGCATAGATTCTGTTATTTTATAACGAACTGTACGTACAACACGGCCAACTTAAGTGTGCATCTGGCACTGTGACGTCACTCTGACGTTCAACTCTGGTTACTGAACGCACGAGGTGAACGTCAGGCGCAGCACAGCGAGGCGGGAGTGGCGTCATGTTACAGCAAGTTGCACAGTTAAGTCGATGGAGCTATAGCAGTAAACATGGGTACACAAAGACTTATTTGGACACAGATTAAAGAAGGGCATTGAGACTCGCCTTGCTTAATAATCTATTTTCGTGCGCTTTATTTAGCAATACGGAAAGAGCACTAAACTAATACTGACGTACTCATTAAACATTTGGATTATTTTGGATGCTTGCCCTTTCACCCCATACACTTTATTCTCCATAGTATAAACCACAGCTTTACACGTTATTATGCGTGCCAACAAATCTTGTAGGCGTGCTTTAGCGTCGTATAGTAAGTATGTCCTTTGAACTTCATCACTTTTTGCCTCCTGTTGCCACTATGAACTCGGGTGCTGTAAAAGAAATAACCATGAATACACAACAGATAGTGAAACTTTATTTGAGTATTCAGCCTGTAGATGACTAGAAACTCCAATTTCCAGACTAATGTGCGTGGGACTTCACACAACCAGCCTTACTCCGGCCAGAAGCACAGAAGTTTCTTGGAGGCTTCATTGGCTTCGCGGAGCAATTTCACTCTTCCGGTAGATTTGGGCAGTCACATCCCCAAGTAACATGGTATTAAGGTAGAAAGATGTTAAGATAATGATAGGAAAGTAGAGCTTCGTATTGTCTATTGTATAAATTAGATGTCACCGTATGCCTTATGAGATCATTGACAGCTCCTGGATCAAATAATAATAATGAGATAAGAAAAGTAAAGGTAGGCAAGGTAAAGGTTAAGGTTGCGGGAAGGCGCTGGATGCGAGACGCACGGGATCGGTCAATGTGGCGACACATGGGGGAGGCCTATGTCCAGCAGTGGACGTCTTTCGGCTCAAATGATTATGATGATGAAGAAAAGTATATCCTTTTCTGATTATTATTATAATGTCTATTGCAAATTTTTTAACTATGGTACGTCGGTTCGTACCTATGTTGTTGGCAATGTATGTACCCGTTGGAGGTGCAATTTCCTATTTGCTTATTAATTTTTGCTGTCGTATTTATTTTAAAATATGATTATGCTTACGGGCGACGCATGTTTTTCCTTTTTGTGTTATTTTTATCTTTAATATTGATGGTGTTGGTACAATAGAGAGATAGGGGGTGACCATAAGCTCTTAGAGTAAGGTTATTTTGAGATCGCGTGAGTGACAGATGTGTACAAGTCATATACATCTGTCCCTTACACACACTCAAAATAACCTTACTCTAAGAGCTTATGGTCATTCCCCTGGTATGCAGTTATACAAGATTTTTATGGCAAAACGATTTTATTGCTGATACCTTAGATAAAGCAGCTGATACACACTTTTCACGTCAATAAAAAATTAACAAAACGAGATAGGTTGTTGACCTAATAAGTTTTATTGCACAAAATTATGTATTTATATAAGTTATTAGACAACATATGTATTTATATAAGTTATTAGGTAACATGATTTAAGAAAAATGTGAAGTTATTGTGTGCATAATTATTTTGACCTTGTAGTAGAAGTTACTTTAGAAGTTAGAGACTTTAGGAGCATGGTTGTGTTCATCATTTATTTTAACAATTTCTTCATCAACAGTAATTATATTCGCTCGGCATCCCCTAGCTCCATGGGTAGAACACCGCCATTGCTTCTTATAAGAATTTGAGGGTCTTCCATAGTACGTGTAGCCTTTAAAACTTATCAGACGATTCCCTTTCTGTGATTGTATGAACGTCGCTGTAAATAATAAATTGAGGATTGTGATTAGTTGTTGTGGCTTTATTCAAATGAATAAAGCCCATTTTAATGAAGGAAAATTATCTAAAAATCTATGTGATAAATTGTCGAACACGCGTTAGCTGCTGGGATTCGTTGGCTGAATTTAATAAAAGCCATCACATCGCTTTATTTCACTTATATGATACGCTGGTGACACTGCTGTTTCGGAATGCTTGACCATAGAAGTGTGCCCCTTTTAAAAGAGATTCATTCTCACGCTTACGCGAGGTAGTTTGGTCTCTGCAGACCTAACTAACCACAACACTGCAATTCACGTGGAAATCTGACCATACGAGCGTTGGCCAATCCGTGCACACTTACTTTTTAGCGCGATACTCGTGCAGGTTTGTATGGGGAACTTTTTCTGCGGTAAAACTTTCCTAACAATGTTGTACTTATGACTAATACATCTTGTAATACTTATTCTATCTAATTACAATAAAATTTCAACGATAAACCTTTATTGCAACACTAAAAACGCCGAACAACCGAAAACGTTTCTCAGCTCTGGTGGCGCCTTAAGGCGATATATACGCCCCAGTGTAAACGCAGTACTGGCCGTGCGCCCGCTCGATGCCAAAATATCAATATTGAACCTCCTTTTCGACAGTTTTGTTTGTAAAATATTATTTGATTAACATAATATGCTATTTCAGTTATGATGAAATTCCAGCCATCAATTTTTCTGTGTAGAAATATTTTTAAATATCCAAGTCGTTTTGGAGGAGTATCCAATAGTTGCGAATAATATCGTGTTGCTAATTATTTTTTAAAGCAAAACTATTTGTTATACGAAAACAACATGTTTAAAAAATAGAATAGAATTAGAATAGAATACTCTTTATTATGTACACCATAAAAGTTACAGAAAGTATAGAAGAAGTAAACATTACACTGGGTGACACAAAGGGCGGCCTTATCGCTAAAAGCGATCTTTTCAAGACAACCTTTGGATGGATTTAAAAAATGAAAGGAAGATGTAGGTAGTCTTTGGTGTACTATTTATATATAAATAAATACATATATATATATATATATATATTATATAGACAAATATATACAGTAATAAGTATGGAACAAAAACAGAGAAATCAAGAAAAACAACTATTAAAGAGAGAGGTAGTGATTCTTTACCATAGTTTTAAAAATGGGCAGAGATTGAGCACGCCTTATTGACACGGGCAAAGCATTCCACAACCGCACCGCTTGAACCGTAAAAGATTTGTCATAAAAGCTGGTGGAATGCATCGGCATCTCTAGTCTCAAGTTTTCCGATGACCTCAGATATCTATTACGAGTATGTGTGTCATGAACGTTACTAAGGAGTGTGCTTTAGAAAGTTACCGTTTTACGGCACTAAAGCGGATGTAAGCCCTTAATGACACTATCCTGGGTAATATTATGCCAAGTAAAACTTTGACCAAATAAAATGTGCGTACTAAAATGATTCCAAATATTGTGTTGGTATAAAAAGGTTGCTAAAATTTGTTTGGGTAGGGAAATTTTGTCAAAATCTTTTCGACAAAACGGCAGGATCCCGAATAGATTGCTATAGGGTTGCCTGGCAATACCTAATAAATTGTTTTTTTTTAAATGAAGCCCCACACTAGGAATTTCTTCCTGTATCGTGGGTGCGTTTACAACTTTATTAATGTTTGTTAATGTACCCTAGATTTAAAAGGTTTTCAAGTGAATCCAACAATATTAGAAATAAATCGATTGGAAAATAGGAAATTGCGGCGACTTGAGCGCTAGCTGATGTTGCAGACGCACCTACAATACAAGGGAAATTCCTAGTACAGTGTACAGTGCAAAAAAACAATAAGAAACTAATTGCGGACAGATATTGCCAGGTAACCTAACGTTTAATTATGTTATTTAGATTTCTATTATAGAATGTAAGACTTCAGAAAGTGATTGAATCTTTCTTTTCTGATTGCATTCAAACTAGGAGGATGATTATGTATGTCTTGATTCAATTTTATAATTTCGTCATTGAATGTGATGATTGTCGCTCGGCAACCTCGGGATAGGTGGGTTGAACATCTCCATTGTCGCTTGGACGTTTTTGAAGACCTCTCAAAGTACGTGCACCCTCTTAGACGAATTAAACGCTTGCCTTCTCTTGATTTTATGAAGTCCGCTGTAATAATAAATAAATCTAGGATTATTACAATAACAAGCTGTCGCCCACGGCTATGTACTTTTGATTCATATTTTTTTTAAACTTCCCCACACTAGGAATTTCTCCTGTATCGTGAGTGAGCTGGAGCAATTATCTGTAGGCTATACAAATATTTGTTCCGTGCAGAATCCAACCTTTCCACTAGTTTATAAGCCCTTGTAACCTAGATTTAAGGGTTCTTCTTATTATAACGCTCATGCTAAGCACACGTGTAATTACATTTATTAATATATGTATAACAAGTTTTGTGCGTTTGTTAGAATTTGAAGTATGTGTGACGACATTAAGTCATCAATTTTCATTTTCAAGAATATGGTTTGCTACATAGTACATACCTGTCATGTTTGTTAAGCACTTACCGAAATATATCGAAGTACCTTCCTAAGTAAATATTGTTATATGTACAGGAAATAACTCTAAGTTTATATTTAAGCCACAGTGATGATATTCCTATAAATTATTAAGTAATTTGTAATGATCATTATGATGTATCCTTGATTTTATATTGCTATTTTAGTATTATAAGTCCTTTGAAACTCTTAATACAACACTGTCAGTTAATATCAATATTCTTTTGAATATTGATTAAGAATTACTAAATAGGCGATATTAAATTCCTTAATTGTCTTGTTAAGTTTTACAACGGTTTTATTACATGAAAATTGATTATTGACTTATTGTGAGATTGTATATTGCAATATAGAAAACGGTGGGATACCGCGCCATTTTCGCATATCTGACGTTTTGACACACAGGTCGACCCGTTACTATAAAATAATGTGTAGTTGATAAGTCAAGTTGTGTTTCAGATATTCTCCTGAGTTTTTACATTTTTTGAAAGGTCGACTACACAAGTAAGTAAGTAAATTATTTGGTATTATAACTTGATAATAATCAATTGATGAATCATGTGACATTTCACAATGTCACAAGATTCATCAATTGATTATTATCATTCATCATAGTAGATATCAATATTTTTATATAGAGTTCCTTTCATGATACTAATATATTATATATGTTGTTACAATGTCGGAAGACATATTTGGGCAAGACCTGTCGAGATTTCTTCAAAGAGCTCAAATAATTATTGAGCGAGGCCTGGAGCTATAGACTTGCATGACTAGCATGTTTAATTAAATGTAATTTATTGATGTATTATTAATAATTATTATTATTTTATTGTGTGTAATTTTGTTGCTAGATTATCTTAGTATTATATAATTTTGTGTGTTTGTGACTTGTAGCATCATATTGGATTAATCTGTAAAGATGTTATAATTGGTGATAATAAATAAATAAATAACACAAAATGACTTTGAGACGTGAACAAAACTTTGTATAACTATACCCAACATGCACAAACTACGGCAGCAAAACTATTTCATATGAAGGATCCAAACTATGTATTTAATAAATTACCAAGAGACCACAAAGAATCCAAACCCTTGACATGAAAAAAACTTTCATGATATAATTTCAATTGATATTAATAAACGCATATTCCATACATCCATACAATAGTTTTGAGCCACATCCAGCTACGCTTATTGTAACGGTATCTTGTTCACTTCTATCTTTGAACCAGTGTCGAACTAAAATATTTTGCTGTATTTTTGGTCTACCCTCAAATTTAAATTTTACGGTCTTACTAGCTAAGGTTGATTTACACATATCAGTGAAATCACAGTTCCGACAGAGTACCGGTACAGTACGAAATATTCTTTCATACATTCTCGATGAACGCTTCCCCACTTGTCAGTGTCAGTGAGAACACAGTGCTCTCAGTGTTAGTTCCGACACTGGCGATCAGGGACATATTCTTGGCAACGATATTTTTTATCGGAACACGGACGCCGCAACATCAAAAACAAAATGGAAGAAGAGCGATTGAAAGAACCTCAAATCTAAAATATTCAAAATATTTCCTTTCATCTTTAATTAATACTTTGTATAATGTCATGTATTCTCCTTCAGTCTGTCTAAATTGTCATGCTTCATGCACCCATTTCCACTTTTTCCTTGATGCTGCTCTTCTTCTTCGTCTAAAGCAATAGCTATCATTGCTAGCTCCGTAGTTTTGAAAAGAGCCATAGCACCAATCACTGTATTTGACGGTGGACACGTTTTCACTGAAGCACCGTGAACTGGTTACTGACTGACATGTGTGAATTGAATCACTGACACATCACTGTAGCACTGATACTGAACTGAGTCAACACGTTGACGGAACTGTGGCTTCACTGTGTGTTGACCTTTACTTTACTAGCCCGTGACTTTGTCTACGTAGTAATTAGCACTTCACACTGCCTACTTTTTGTATCGCGCAATAATATTGTAGGTATATGGCGCCTTACTTTAGTTCACCACACTATCTTCCACACCCTTTTCCACCCCCCTTAGAGGAAATGCGGTCGCAAACATCCGACCAACACCCGGATACCCAGCACTCGGTTATCGGGCCGTTAACGTATTCGACGAATAATCGCCGGTTAATTCTACTTTTAGTTTCTCAAAACCCAAATGTGACAAGCGTTTAACAATTAGTCACACTTGACAAAAATCACGAATTTAACGTATGTTACAGCATTTTTGGGTTTCTGAGAACCTTTTCCAATGTTAATCTCTTGTCAACGAGCCTAATTTATAATTGTTGGATATTGGTCGATTATTCGCAGATTAAAATTAATATTATGACTTTAAATGCTTATATTATAAGAAAAAGTTTATAGGGGTCGCCGAAAACAATGGTGCGGGTTCAGTTATAAACAACATATTAATTAAATCGATTATAGTTAATTAAAAAAAAGTTTATTACAAACTTTTAAATTAATTACAATATAAAATTGACACAATTATCAAAAATAGTCATTCATCAACGTTTATATGTAGGTAAATAAAAAAAAAACAAAATCTGTTACTGACCTGGGAATCGAACCTTCCTCACGCGCATTAATGTTGACTATACCCTGTACTTAGTACTTGCCAAGGTCAGTTTCTGGATGGGTTTGTTTTAACTTGAAGCGGCTGGGGAGATGACCCTACCAGGGTAAACCGCACTTACCAAGGTCAGTCTTTGGATGGATGACTACTTTATTTTGGTACGCTTTGTTTTTGGATAGGTGGTGTCTGGCTTGATGAGGTTTGAACAGGTGAATCAAGCAAAAAAAATGGACACCCATCCCAGGATGACCTTGGTAAGTGTTGCATACCCTGGCCGGGTCACTCATCTAAAAATAAGCGAACACAAAAAAAAATAACTTTATAGTAGTGAATAAAGTGAATACCAGCTAGGGTCAACCGAAATAAATTGATGCCGATTCTTCAATTTATTTATTTATCCATTTATTTCAGGCATCAAGGCCCATATCAACATATACAATACTTTATTCATATAAACAACTTAAAAATACTATAAATATATAACATAAAAACTAATGCTAAGGTACACGAAGTGTCGGCGTCGTGTTTCGCTGACTGGTGTCACGTAGCTGGCCACGAAACCGGCGGTACATAACACCCTTCGGCCAAAAATCTGACTGGAGGAACTTTTCGAGTGCATGCGTCGGAACACGCACCACGAACGACTTGAAGTTCGTGCTGTGACGCGGCTCCAACCTCTCAACCCTCAGAGTCCAATTGATCTTGACGCGCAGATACTCCACGACGTCCTCAACCTTCGTGGAGTGGTGCAGTCTCGACACATACAGCAGCGTCGTCGGGATTGCTGGACGCAGCAGCATGTTAGGTCCTGCCAGCGCAGTTCCGCACTGGTTCCGACAAGGAGGCTTCTTCTTCTTCCTCTTCTCCACCTTGATGAAACCATCCTTGTCGCACATGTAACAAGCGATTATGTAATATTTCGATGATGCAGTTTTGAGAAACCCACTGACAACTGAGGGCTGGCTAATTTGTGACAAATTGTCAGCGGATTTGAGATGTGACATAGTCTTCAGAAACCTGCCCTTTTTCGGAATAGAAAATAAACATGAGTTGAAGCAAATACCAGTGGTATTAGTTTCTGGTATTAGAACGGAATAAATCGTAAAAATAACCGTAATTCGAGGTTTGATTCTCGACTATTTCTCCTTCAAATATTGGACAAATTTAAAAAATATTTCCTAAACTACTATTATTATTGGAGGAGGCAATAGGCGAGAGCCAAACATCGATTGAAGTCTTTTACTACGGCAATTCACTCAGAGCACTCTGCCCAAATTTCCTCCTAAGGATGACAAACTGGCTAAAAACTATCCACTGTTCTTCCCAGGACCCCGAACTATCTCCATGCCAAATTGCATCTAAATCGGCAGTTAAGCGTGAAAAGGTAACAAATAGACAGAGTTAACTTTCGCATTTATAGTATTAAATATTATATTATCATGTATTTTTGTAAAAGTCCAAATAAGTGTTGTTAATGAATCATTGTATTCTTATCGGAAACAAGATTTCTGAAACCTCATTACTGTAAAGTGTCATTCAAAATCCGTTATTAATAGCTTTTCGTGGAAGAGTAACAAACGTCCATCCTCAAAACTTTTAGCGTTTATAGTAGGAAAAGGATCAGGATTTTAATATGACTTTTTAATTTGCGCCACGCGCCCACGCCACGCCGCAACATATTTATTTGTGCTGGCGTTCCTTCGACTTCTTTCACTTGCTCTGTACCAGTTGGGCGATTCTATAGACATTTCACCGTGATAACTGATGTGAAGTGAGCTTGAATTGAGCTGCAATTTGATGGGATACTAGGAATTGACAGTTCACTTTGAACGAACTTTACCTAATACATCAGTGTGATTTTTATAAAATGTCTCTACTTAAATACAGGAATAAGGGCTCCGTTTCACCAAAGGTGCCCTTATGCCTGTATGTAGCAAGGCGGTGCTTGAGGAATTTTTTAACAATTGGATCACTTCACTTTCTAAGCCAGGCTTAGCGCAGTTCTAATGGAAAAGGGCTAGCAAAAATATTTATTTTTACACACAAAAAAGCGAGATATGACTGAAAATGAAATGTGTGCGAGAGATCCGACTCGGGTTTCGAACCCAGTACCTCAAGCTCAACAGTAGCGTTTATGACCAATATGACCACGATATTACAAATTACAATTAAAAAAATCTTCAGCAATAAAGGCCCAGATTTGGATAGACAGACATTAAGTCTAATGAAGGAACGGAACTCATGATTTAGAAAATATTTTGTTTATTTAATTGATTTATTAACTCATGCACACACAAAACAGTAAAGAAAAATACATAAGAAGCCATAATAAAGGCACAGTCACGGATTAAAGGTTTTGCACCAATTTTATTTGCGAAGTGTTAAAAATTTTACGTCGAAAAGTATGAGATTATTATACATATATAACAAAATTTTTGTTTATTTATTTAAGTTAAACATCCATGCATACAAAAAAGAATAAGAATAATACATGAAAAATAGATATAAAATAGTGTTTGTTATTATGGTACATTCATTTTTAGTGATGATGTTATCTCTGCATTCTCTAGCTAAGTCAGAAGAACATCGACACTGTTGGTTTTCGGTGGTTGGCGACCTCGAAAAGAACGAGAATCCTTTCAAGCTTATCCCTTTGGTTGATATATTGAGTTCCATTGCTTTCACTGTAATAATAAAGTTCAGGATTATAATTGATTGATTACGCTGTAGTTAAAAAGTGTTAATATCTTTGAAACTAAGCACCCAAACCGTTCAAACTATAAGCTGAATACACAAAAGCTGTTAGAAACACCAAAATATTTGTGTAAGTACCAATGATGGGTATCAAGCACGTTTACAAAATATAACACGATCAAATTAACTGTGCACCTGGCGCTGTGACGTCACTCTGACGTTTGACTCTCGCTATTGGCGAAAAACACGCACGCGAAGCGCTGCGCGGCTAGGCGTGAGTGGGGTTCGCATTCCAGCGAGGTGCACAGTTGAGTTGACCGTGTTGCATGTCATTGCAGATTTTGAAAATGAAACAGAGATTTTATTATAAAGCAGATATCATGTTTTTTTATAAATAAAGTAAATTTTATGTAAGAGTAAGGAACAATAGAAAGGCCTTTTTAATTAAATTTATTTATTTTTTATATTCAAAATCAAATTTCATATTATATTATCACATTTAAATCTGGATAATGGTATCTCATTTCAGCGTCAATTAATGTCGAACACTCGTCAAAAATGGACGAATATTTTAGGTTTTTGACAGATTCAGACTGAAATTAGAATGTAAACGTACCTACTAAAAATTATGTTCACATGATAGAAGTTTAAGGTAAACTAATTAAAAATGGCAAACTAATTCTTTCATCCATATTAAATCAATGAGTGAATTTTACACGGGACCTGATCAATTAATGATGTGATAAAATTATGCGAGTTTTGGCAATTTCTACTCAATCTTGTTTTGTGTAGCTGAGACGCTGTATGTAACTGCAATAACACACAGGAATATGCACTTATTTTTTATTGTTTCAATTACGCAATTTACTGGCCTGTAGACAAAATTTGGTAGGTATAGTAGTTGCATCTTCTTTAACATCATTATTTTAAAACATTTTTGCTTGATTAAAGCGTAAAAAATAAGTTAGTAATTTATTTAGCCCTAAAACTAAATGTCAATAAACAAGTACCATGCGAAATGACGTCACATCATGGCCGCGACCATATAAGACGTTACGGTAGTAAGTTTTTTCCGAATAACAACTAGTACGTAGTTGAATTTCTTTAACACATTTCTTGGGTTTGTTAATAGATTTTTTTTTAAATTTCAGTGAAGATAAATTACGTGCCGTAATTTTTTTTCCCCGTGTATGTATTTTAGTGACATTAGTAGTCAGTGTAAGCACACACTTACAAGTCAGAACAACATTTATTGTTACGAAAGTATAAAGTTTCGCAATTAGTGCCATAGTAACGCTCGCTTAGCTCTATAGGCATAAGCCAATATATTATTGAACACGAACCAGTAGCGTTAAAATTCCGCTTGCGGCACTCTATAAACTATCATTCTTATGGTAATTTATTGTGTTGCACATAAACTAGCTGTATGATTGTGATTTTCACTTGTTATAACAATTTTATCATTAATCGTGATAACATACGCCCGGCATCCTTGCTCTCGGTGGGTGGAACATCGCCATTGCTTCTTAAAAGCCTTTTCTGGTGTTTTTAAGTACGTGTACCCTCTCAGCTGTAAAATCCAACCCCCTTCTTTTACTCTGGGTCCATCGAATTTCACTATATCTAAAAAGTCATTAAGAAATATCATTACCTATTCATTTAGAGAAAATATTTCATTTTAAAACATGCCTTTTGAATGACGTTAATGACGAGTCTACAAGTCTTCTTCTACCCATAGGTACTCATTTTGTTAGGGAGTATGGAAAAGGGAAAGATAAAAGGACATATCAGAATCAACTTATTCTATGTTATGGTTGGAAAGAAAGACAGAAAAATGTTTTATTTGTGACTCGCACAGGAGACACCGGAGGAAAAAAGTAAAAAAATAAAATAAGAATCCTGTGCGAGACCAAAATAACTCATATCTTAGCATAAGTAACCAAGTAAGTTAATGTAGCTATCTACTCTATCATCAAACGATATCGTTAGCAAAATGAACAAAAATAATGGGTGTCAATTATAGAAACATTAATTAAGATATATTGCATACAATAATTTATTTATTTTTTATGTTTATGAGTACAAAGTTTACAATAAGCCTTTTCACACATTCTTGGACAGTGAAATGAACGTATGAAAGCTTACCAGTAGATTTGACTGGACTTTTATCCATACATTTTACAGTAAGCTGGCAGTTCATGTAAACGTGTGAGAAGCTGTAGTAGCTGCAGCTTCAAATTCATATATTTTTATTATAAATACCAATTCACGAAATATTCGTTGGTCTAGTTGTCATGAGGTCCTTGTTGGGTTGCACTTTTATATGAATTTTCTCAGTAGCAGCCCGGAATCTGAACAATAATGTAAAGTTCCAAAAGAAAAATGTATACCAACTATTATATGACACAATGCAGTGCCATAAGTACGCGCTATTCAGAAAAAAAATAAAAATATTTTATTTGTGACTCGCCCAGAAGGTACAGACACGAAAACACAAATTTTTTTTACGCAAACCTAAAATCTCTTATTTTATTTAGATGTCGCATAGTTTTAATTTAAACGGGCACGGGGACTGTTAACCCGTAACAGCCTTACAAATGCTATTGTAAAGATATTGGTAAGGTGGTACAGATTAAGATTAGAAAGATTAAGGAAGCAAGTAACATATGAATGGTCACTTTAAATTCTTGTTTCACCTCAATTCATACAAACCCGTCTGCAAATAGCTTCTATACGATATTCTAATCCAGAAAAGTTCATATTTTTTTTTGACAAAGACTCCATGAGTTCTTCAAAAAATTGGCCACGTTGTTCTCTCTCTTTGCTTTTGGCATCAAAAGGTTTCTTGGTTCCATAATACTCGTAGCATTTTGGTTGAGTCACTAAAAAAAAATATATATGTATATGTTTTTTACCATAAAACAGATATAATATAACGGGTAAGGTGTGTTTAAATGATGAATTGATAACAGGTTTTGCCAATATAGTTATTTAGAAATGTTATATGGAATAAAGTTAGGTACTATTTACACTTTCAATAAATATACCTAGACTATTACAACGAAAAAAAAAATCCTTTTATTTTTCCTTCTTGACGGTACCTATAAGTAAATCTTAAAAGGATTTATCCTTTAATTTATTTTATGGCACAATTTTATTACAAACGAGAAAAGGAGGATAAAAAAGTTGATATTGTACAGTGATTCCATGAAATAATGGCTCCCACAGACATGCACCCCGCGATCTTGCGACCCCATTTTTAAAGACGCTTGAAAATAAGGAGTCGTTGTGGTATTATCGCGACACTCCCTGTCTGTGACAGACATACACAGTAATTATTATGTGATACCTACATAGATTAATGGACTGGTATTACATAGATCACTTATTTAACAGTGTCTTAATGAAAGTACCTACCTAATTTATAAGTTTTACACAAAAATCGGCAAAATATTTAAGCATCTTACTTATTAGTAATTTGTCTAAAAATAACACAAAGAAAATTTCCTAACTAATACAAAATTGAAAAACTTAGCTCAAGTTCCTACAAACTGAGCCAGTTAACTAACAGTAAACATTATTTGTTAAAGACTTTTTGTACGCAAATAATAAAAAAATACTACAAAACGGGCTTTTAATTCAATTCAAACAATATTTTAATCAATTTCAAATACCTTTAAAGGTACATTCACTCATACATAAACTCTCGCTTAATTCCCATGGAGGTAGGCAGAGACTTCAGAACGCCATCAGCTACGATCCTTACATACTTCTTTGAGTTAATTTACGTACATATTTTATAATATACAAATAAAAATACAGGGGTGGTTTAAGTGGTACGAAGTTCATCGTTGCAGCTAGTTTATCTTGAAAAAATCAATACAATTCACTTACCATAAGATACATTAACACTTTTAACTGACAACACTTTATTATGAGGCAATTAGACTTTCATAGTTTATAAGATATTGTTTTAGTAAACTGATGACAGCATGAACTTAACTCACAATATTCTGGAAACATAATGACACTATCGCAAGTCATATAATATAGTGAAGTATAATTTTCCGGATTGCATGTAGGTATTACTAAAAAAAATATTTAAGGCGATTACACCCGCCAAAGAACTTCAAACGGACGCACGCTTTTTAAGCGTGCGACCCAAAATCGTATACATAATAACATGTAGATAATTATGCAAATAATAATCAAATTGTCTTTGAGTTTGTGAATATTTCATAAAAATACGCTCGATTGTTTTGGTGTCGTTCTTGTGTTTTTTTATTTACGTATACAATTTTATTACACTATGTAATATGAGTATAATTTTAAAATTTCACAAATAAAAATTATGAATATTACATTAGTTTTTTACAAAAAATTACGGCTAGCCATTTAGACGTTGTAATCATTAAAATCAGTAAAAGCCATATATCTGCACCTTAAGTAGCTATTTACTGATCATAGGGTATTATAGAATCTACAGTACCTACGGCTACTGGCTAAGCTTTTTTATTGTGGCTTGACTTGACGCCTTTTGGCACAGCTGAACTTTTATTGTTGCCAAGTGATAAAAATCAAGTCAAAGTTACATAAAATCCTTTGCACTTGCTACATATTACATACACTTAGAAAACATATTTCTGCATCAGAATAAATGTGATATAAACAATAATAATGTATTTGCTAAGAATATAATTTTTGTTATTTGCAAATAAATAGATTCAAACAGTAGTACAACTTGAATGTGGCAATATAGCTGACAGAAAAACACCTATGTCATCTCATCTGTTAGCCGGTCTGCTAAAAAGTACCTACTGACAACTTCGTTCGTTTCATGACACTGGCAGAATAATCAAAATCTGCTCAGTTACCAGAGGGAAAAACACTTCGTTCGTGCTTGCGCGTATGAGACATGCGCAAGCAACGAAGTGTTTTTTCCCTATTTGGTAACTGAGATGATTTTGATTATTTCATAAGTGTTTTGTGACTTATATAGATTTAACTTATATTAATTCAGTGTTTCTGTTTATGGAATCTGACATAAGTAGTATAGTGTATAAAGTAGTACTAATAAAGGGTTTATCTGCATTTTGATACCTGGACCGCACTCTTTACACTCTTTCTCTTTCGCCTTCAGGCGAGGTAGTTTCACGTAGTGTCACGACAAAGATTTTGAGGATTACCCGCAAATTAAATTAATTTGCGATGTATTGATTAATAATGCTACAAAATTAACATTGTGTCTTGTAACAAAAACACTCCGAAATAATATAGTTAGGGTATACAATTTTAAAATTGTAAATAAAATATTATAAAGAGTATTTTGTAATGTAAGGTGCAGTATTATCTTTCTCCTATTAAAAGAAACTAACAAAACCATAACCATTCGTTAGCGAATGGAATCGGATAGTTTTGAAAAACCATACAGGAAATGCAAGCAGAAAATTGGGATTTAAGTAAAATTTGAAGCATATTCTTAGTGGTCTCATCATTGACGTTAGGCATAAAGTGATCAATCCGAATCTGATTTTTTGCTAGTGCCACTTGCTAGTTCTTACAGTAGCCCACTTGATGTTGGTCGAAAACTAACATTTTAAGAACGATAAAAACACATTATACATAATTATATTGTCAGATATCACGATTGCCTAGTGGCCCAATTCACTTAATTTAATATAATATAATGATCAGTCAAGGGTCAAAAGTGCAGTCGTACTCTGCCATAATTAAAGTTCCTAGATTTTCTTTATAGTCGTAGTTAAATCCACATATAAATTAATGTATTAAATAGAATCTTAAGTGTAGATCAAAATAGTGTAGACCATTGACATTCTTCTATAATAGGCTCTTCAGTTTTGGTAGCATGTGACTGGAATTTTGAACCCACACTGTACGTTTACCATCGATTTGATTATAGAGGAAGCTATCGTTAATCAGTAGGAGATAAACTACTTATTTTATTTAAAACATTGCTTAGCCTCGTATTCTGCGTACATTAAACATGGTTTCCATTCACAGCTATGACCAGGTCGTCCAAAGTGAAGATGTGGGCGTGGCATCCACTTGGTGAATGAGTGGAACATCGCCATCTTTTTTCTTTGACTTTGAAGACAGAAATGAGTACGTGAAAACATTTAGTTGGAATATTCGCCTGCCTCTCTGTTTCTTTTTCTGGTGAACGCCATTGCTGATTCTGGCTTTCAGGAGTTGCAGTGGTTTGGGAATAGTGCGGTGGGATTGTGCCTTTCTGGGAAATCACGCATTTTCCTGAAAATATAGTTGCAAAAGATTAAGTTGCAAAGGCTTTTTGGGAAAATCTGGTTTCAATTTGTAAAAACTCTCGACTTCATTCCACGGATAAAGCCACAGGTTCATATTTTTCCGGAAGAAGAATCAGTGTAAGAATACTCCAAAAAATTGTTATTATAGTATTGAGTTTAGATTTAGTTTCATTCTATGTTATATACCTAATATTCTGTAGTTGCTAAATATAATCTAGCTATGTTGATTAATTAACAATATGAATTTGCTAATACGTAGCGAACTGTCATAAAATAAAAGAAATAGTAGATAAATATATTTTAATTCACTACAAAGACGGGCACAAAATGACTTAAAGATTACCAAAATAAATATTTACTATATTAACACATAATATTTTATTATTTCATTACGTACATATGTTACATACACTACTACACACACACACTATTACTTAATTACATTATATCTTTATTTTTATTTTATATTAATATTCTATTTTTTTATAAATATTTTTTTTTAAATTTAACTTTTTTCGTTAGGATCCTATCTAAAGGATAGGCCAGATATGTATAGTGAGGAAAATATCAAGAGTCAGGAAGCTATGGAAAGACTGAAGGGAGGGCCTTGGGGGACTAGGGCTGGAAGATAATGATGATTCTTGCTCAACTTTATTTCACATTAGATTTATTGTGGTAATATTTTTCTACTGTCAACTTTGTGTCTATATTTATCATGTATATGATTCTCATTAACAGATAAAATGATATCATTGATAGTTCTAATGGCGGCTTTGCAACCGAAACGGTGGTGAGTGGAACATGCCCATCTGATTGTATTTCCTGTGGCCCGTACTTGGTAAAAATTGTATCCTTTCAGCCTTAACATCTTCTTGCTACGTTGAGAGGTACAAATGTTACTAGAAAGAAAAGGATATAAGATACAATTGTTTTTTTTTTAAGTCTTCGATAATAATTAATAATAATTCAAAAGGTTTTTATTTTTTTGTTTCATCTATTACCGTACAAGAACATCTCAAAAGCATAATTGCGCGTTTTTTGCACTTGCACATAGAATTGATTAAATACATAATATATCACACTAATATTATAAAAAAGAAAGTTTGTGAGTGTGTTTGTTACTTCTTCACGTTAGAAAGGCTGAACGGATCTGGATAAAATTGGGCACAGACATAGATTATATTCGGGAATAGCATATTTAATACATTTTATCCAGGGAATATAATTTTGAACATTTACGAGGGTGAAGCCGCTTGCAGAAACTAATATTAAATAAAAAATCAAACACATTTTAAATATCATTTTTAATAAAAACGCAGAGTATACATAATTTAAGTATCAAATACTTGATATAAAACTTAACAAAAACATTATCAAGTTTGTTTTACGCTAATAAGAATTTGCATAATCAGTTACGTAATGTTCCTACTGCTTTTACGGCTTTTTCTCTGCGGATCCAGTTCGGATTGGTTGAAAATTCAACAGTAAAGATATACAAAGATCGACGCATTGTCGTTATATTAAAATCCTAAAATAAAACTTTTTTAAAGTAAATGCACATCTGTATGGATATTTTGCCGCGTTTTTTTTTTCATTATTTCTGTTCTAGTAAGCTATTGCTATCATAAAGTAGACATACAGCACTTGATATTAAGTTACCAAGTGCTATTTAATTTCTTTCAATCAACTATTATATTTGTTAATCTATTGTAGGACAGGCTAAGTATTGTATAGTAGATATATTGTATAGTTCTAACAGATGCCCTGCAGCCTCTGGAGTGGTGTGATGAGCAGTACCATCGGACGTCTGACTTTCCTTCATAGCGATTACGGCAAGAATATTTGAAGCCATTGTAATACAGCTGTCGCTTAAGAAAAGAAAATATTACCATAGGACTCTCATTTTAGGAAATAAGTTAATAGGAGGTAGATGAATGCAGAGGTTATGCAGAGGTGAGTATCAAAAATTATGAGTAGTCGATGACCAAAAAAGACAAGGAGAAAAAAGAACTTCACGTTGAATAACATGAACTGATTGCATGGAAAAAAAAAACAGAAAGAACGACTGAATTTTTATCACATCAAATTTTAATAATTTGTGCAGGCTGGTATTACTTCCAATTGCACAATATTCTCACAATAAATATAACCAAAAAACCTAGGTTTTAATTTTTAACGAAGCTTGCTCCGTTTTCACGTTTATTCGAATGACATCTTGCAGTTAACCTCAAAATATATGTAAGTGCTTAACGCTTACATGTATTTCATATCAATTTTTATATGTTACTTTAAATTAATTAAAATCGCGGCATAATATTTTAGGCCGTCACCGACTGCCATTTATTTATAAGTAACCGTATCCCCTCTGGACCTCACTATTATTGAACCATTCGATCCTTGGTGTGGCGGTAACTGTTGTATTTCTCCTGTCGAGTGAGTAGTTGTGGTTAGTTCTTTGGTAGAAGATTCACTAAGCTTAGTTGTGGTCATAACTGACCTCGTCCTTGCGTAAGTGGAGGCAACTCTATTGTGGCTATACGTTTCTATGTTCTGGTTTTTGTAGTCAAGCGTATCTTCGTCATCTTCCACAACGATCGGTTCCTGTGTAGGTGTTGGGACGAAAAGAACATCATCATGTGCATCCTTTTCTGTAGGTTCCTCTTCTGTCTTCCTCTGATGGTTGTTACGTTAACTGCCTTTAATTCCAATGGTAAAGGTTCCTCCTTACCACAAATGAAGCACATTATTTGCGTGGTAAGGGCAAAAATTCAAAATAATAGCTACTAATACAAACACTACAACCGCTGACCACAAATATCCACAAATTACTTATGAGCATATTGGCAAAGAGGCAAATAACAATACACAAGTATAAATAAGTGTAGTTTTATTACTGTTTAAAGATATGATGATATAAAATAATGCCTGTATTTCGCATAGGATTAGATAGAAGTGCTATAATACAACCACAATTCGCCAGTTTTGTTGAAGTCTTATGTAATACGGGGCTAGCCTGTTGCAATCAACCGGACACAAGTTCAGACTCCAGGCTGCTTTTGCGAAATTCCAGATGCAGACACCCAAAAAATCTTTGCCAAATCTGGGTATCGAACCCAGGACTTCACGCTCAGCAATAGCCCTTGCGACAACAAGACCAACGTGGCAGTTATTAAAATATAATAATGATAATTCTCAGTACTGGTAACTCTTACAATGAAACAAAGTCTTGACGGTAACAAACTGAACTTTAAATTTTTAATAGATATTACATCAATTAGATACATATTCTAGATACATGGCACTACAGTTCTGTGAAGGCCTAGAAATACTATTAAATGATACTTCTAGTGTATTCGTAAATCTATATTGAATTATATACGCTGCCTCAGAAAGCCATTACAAGAATCTCGATCTAAACAAAATCGATAAATTCCAATGTAATCGAATGAAATTTGACAATCCCCTTAAAAATAGAAGCTTTTCAAACCGTTCCAATCTGTCACAAATTATTTTGTTACTAGTCAATGTAACAGTAACAAATACGAATAATATGATTTGGCAGTCATCTATCAATTTTAGTTGTATAACAATATTTTTGGGATTTTTCATGATTATGATATTCTGAAGAAGCTATTATGACATTATCATAAGTCTTTATGTATGCTTTACACCCTCGTGCGTGATGCGAAGAGCAGTACCATCGGCTTTGGAGATTAATACTCTTGATTCCAGAGTATCTGAACCCACGGTAGCTGATCATGGGTTTGCCTCGAGCTGATACCAGGAATTGCAGTTCTGTGGATAAACTACAATATTATTTTAGGCTCCAGTTACCTATATTCTTCAGTTTATTGCTATTTGTTCCACTTCCATATAAGCTCTAGTATTTACCATATTCAAACTATTTGAGGAGATCCGTTTTAACAGAAATAAAACTACATTGTGTATTTTAAAATTATTTAATTTGATAATGTACTTAAAATTTAAAATGTGAAAGAATCCAAGAATGTTGTAATCCATGGGGCACAAATTCTTCTATATCGATGTGGGTTACCGGTTTACCATCAGAGGCCTCTAGATATGTAAAAAAAAGAAAGCGTCGCCATGGCGATTGGAAAGACGACAAAGATGTATAGGAATGCTAAGTACCTACTATCAAAATATAACGTGAATATTCCCCTATATTTTGGCATATCGAGCACCGCCATCAGTGATTAAATGACATTTTATAAAGAGCCTGAGGTACCACTTGATAGAAAGTGATAACAATGTCAACAATCGCAAAATTTTATCACAGTATCTGCCCTCCGCAACCCATTAACTCGGTAACGATACCCTTTGACAAGACGAGTGCCAGATTTCAGGCTTCTGACTACCCGTTCCGACTGTCAAAAACAGACGAGGACCGACAGCTTAACTTGCTTTCGGAGGCACGAGAGAGTTTCTGTATGTCAAGAATTGTCACCTATCCACGCTCTGCTATTGCTTACCGTCGAAAATCGATCTTTTATATGCGCCTGTTATTATTTAGTAACGAGCTTCAAATCCACATTTCGTAACATCATTTCGAAGAATTATGTTAAGAGTGTGGTCTAATAGAAATGCTTGGTAAACTTGAAGTTCTATTTTCAATATATAATAACGTAAATTGCGGATTTTTTTATTATATTCATTTCCTTTATTTATCTACATTCATTTATTATATTTTTTTATTCATGTACTTGCTTAGTTACTGTATTTTTAAAATATTTTTACAAAACACATTGAAATAAAATAAAATAAAAAACATTTAAAATACATTTATTATATTTATTATTAGTCGCCTGGCGCCTTTGTTCAGAAGTACACGTTTTTCGGCTGAAATGATGATGATGATGCAAAATTGGCAAGTTAATACCTGCTCTGGCATCGACCTGGGTCTTCTTGACTGCGTTTTCTTCGATGCATTCTTGTGTTTTCATTCTGTAAAAAACACAATCAGCTTTTAACTAAAAAGCACATTATGTTATTTCAATAACCATTTGCTATAAGTAGATTTTAAGATGAATTTATGAACGAACATTAATTAACTTATTAACACTCTTATTTTAATACAATTTTATCGTCAATATTGAAGAACTTTACAATTTCTGGGCACGTAAAATAAATGAAATTAAAATTTAAACCACCACATGTGTAAACGATTTACAAGATATATATATTATTACATGAACTTTATGATTTAAATTGGGAGTAACAATACGAAACAAAGTGTTTGTTGATAAACTTAATTTACTTTCATTACGCATACAGTTAAAGTGTGGAATTCCGTGCCACAGTCTGTTTCCCGATAGCTACCGTCTCGGGGTCTTAGTAAATATATTAATTCTAGGCAAACGTGCTGCACCGTAGACCACATCATCGCTTACAATCCAGTGAGATAGTGGTCAAATGCGAGTCTATAAATAAAAAATAATAATAGAAAATATTTGGGTATAAATTATAAAAAATATATGAGACTCATGATAAATATACAACAGATTTATGAGAACAACCCCTTAACCCAGGGGTTCCCAACCTTTTTCAGTCCACGGCGCACATACATATTTATTATTTTGTCTCAGGCAGCGCCCTAACCTATCTAGCTGGTCGAAATAGATAGGAACAATGATACTTGTTAGGTAGATAGGCACAAAAAATAAAACATCCACATTATGAATCTAATCTGTTTATAAGAATATAAAATTAACACGGAAAACAGCTCAGAGAAGCTCAAGAAAAACAAAAATAAAATACAATAGCTACCTAGCTAGTCAATATGACAGACTAGATAATCAATGTTCCTGCAAATACAGTTTCGCATAAATAAGATGTTGCAAAAAGAATTAAAATTCTTATAGATTAATTAATAACCCTAGTTAATCCGGCGTTCCCGGAAGGTCGAAGCCATGGTACGCAACGTTGCGTGTCCCATCTACCTCTACGAAATACAGACAAAATTCATTTATAGTGCGTTTAAGTAGAAACTTTAATAACATATATAAGCGGTATGATTTTGATCATTTCATAACAGGTGTGTCCTCAGCATTAGTTTTTGGATATTTACAGCATTAGATATTAGAATTAGGATTTTGTATGTTCAGGTTTTTATCCTTGTATGGCATATAAAATGTTATTTAAGTTTAAGCTTAAATGTCAGTCTAATAACGTACTATTTTTTATTCTGTTTGTTTTAGCTGGAAGTCGTCCATAATTGTATTAATTTTGAACCGCAAGTCTCCACCAAATCGGAACATGTGAATCATTTAAGGCTGCTGTCGCAAGAGAGTTCAAAGAGACTTTCTTCTTCTTGTGATGTAAATTCTGGCAGAGTTTGTGCATGGAAATGGTCATGCGAAACTACTTTTTACTAATTCCTCTAAGTCCCGCTTGTGCCATCCTGGGTTACTTTACTTATTCTGAGCTAGTACCTAACACGGGCTCATTATATAAGTTGACTTTTAATTTAACCTCGTGTTAGCAACTCACTCACTGTTTAGTTAATAGCGCAAGTGGACCAAACTGATATAATTATTTTAAGCTTGAGAACATGATGGATATGCATTTATAATCTGTATCAATTTATTTAATGCAATGCATCACATCAAGATTTCGGACCCGTAAGCTTATATTAAATACTCAGGATGATGGCTGTGAGTCGGAAGTAGGCTGCACATCGTTCCATTCATCATATAAACGACGCCTTTGCAGCCTTTATTATGTTTAGTACAGCGCCATCTTGTTTTTTCTATTCCGTTTTCGATGTGTCTCTTCACATGAACGTTGTAAGAGAAGCCAGCTAGTATCATTTGTTGTTTTCCTCTGCTATTTACTTCGTATCTTGGGAGAACGAATATCTTTCCTGTAATAAAGAAAAACTAAGGTTTAAAATAATATGAATTCAGACCAAGGATCACATCATGAGCGGTAGGCTTATCTGCCAGTGACAACAGAAGCACTTTTTCATCCCATCCATTCGAAAGAGGCTAAGGGTTCCTCGATAAGTGAGAGCATAATGGGTCATTCCGGCGCACTTAGTAACAGTGACAAGATGACTTTTGAATTTGGAACACTATTAAATTAATAAGTTTGAAGGCAATTCGCTTCGATAAAGTCCTGTCGGTAATAAAATAAGCACGCCTGCTATCGCGGCATTTGGTCAACGAAATTTAAAAATAAATTCTCGGGATCTTCTTGTTTGTTTTTTTTTTATTACTTATCAAAATATTACAGACAATTTTAATTTGATACACAAAAATTGAATAAAAGATGAGTTCTGGCAGTGAAAGTGAAATATTAACACCAGAACGTGTAAAATTAAACACAGAAACTGTCATAAACAATTTACTACCAAACAAATCGAGAGAAAAGTATTAAATTACGGCCTTCCTCAGTTTATCCACCGATTCAACCTATGTCGCTGCGGTGCACATCCACTTCAAAACAGCGTGAAATGTCACCATGGACTCAACATGATCATCAACCACAGTCTAAAGTTATTACGCATACCCAAGTGATAAATGAGTCAACGACATTTTCTGTTCCCAACAAAACAGTCAGAATAAACTTCCAAATTTGCGAAAGCGTTTGTAATATTAATATAAATTTGTAATTTGGTTATGCAAATATAAATATTCGTCACTACTAAAAGCATCTCTTATTTGTTGTTCTCATAGAGGGGGATGAAAAGCAGAGTGTGCCACACGGTACGGAAATCATTTAACCTCAAGCGACGTACTTTGATCCCTAGTAGAATCAAACAATCGCTCTCGTCCTCAATACATTATTTTGGTCCCTTGTTATACAATCTACTATTTTAAATGATTGCTTGCCTCTAAAGACGACGTCAATAAAAAAAAACAATCACAATTCCATTTTTGAAAGGAAAACTGTAATGACACGATTATCGAAATAAATATATACTCGTATGTATCTCACTAACTAATGACTTTGACCATTTCTCGCGGTTTGAACTACTTGTTAAATATTGTAATTTTTATTTAAAGTTTAATAAAAGAGTCATGTTTTCTATTTCCATGAATGAAATAATTTATGCATAAATATTATTTAAAGGGTAGTTTACAGAACTAAGCGGAATTTATTTGTACAGATAGATAAGGAAAGTGACTTTTTTTCATAATATTTAATATAGTAGCCAGTTTTTTTTGGGCTGGAACTTAAAAACAAGGGAAAGTAAAAATGATGTCTAGAATGTGTCAAACCCTACTTTAATACCAAAATAAGACAGGTTTTCAGGGAAACGTAGAGTTTCACCAATACTTCAATTAATTCAGAAATCGGTAGTGATTGCACTTAATAGGCATGTTTCCTGGGTAGAATAATGATAATTCTATTTAGTCCGTCAATGAAATTCTAAAATAATATTGTCATTTTTTTATTAGGTACGGTTTAAAAAGTATTTTGTATCACAATTTCCATTAAATCTATGATGACGATGATGATACCTGATAATCAAAATCACTATTTGTTGGAAATTCAACAGGCAATGCTGTTATGATGCGTTTATTCCCAATTTTTCTCGTAACAGACAAACTCTAAACCGTAAGTTCAGGACCATGGTTATGTTCTGTCATCTCACCCCATATTGCCGCATTCATGGTAAAAATTACACTCTTACATCCTCTATAGTGTCTCATACAACGCCATCTCGTTCTTATGAAGTCATTTTTAAGAATCCTCTCATAGTGTGAGCTATAGCGGTAACCAGCGTAAGTCATTAACGATTTACCATTTTTGTTTAAGTAAAATTCTGGTGTTTCTGTAAAAAGCAAAAAGGTGGTAAAAAAAACTGTATTTTCAAAGGACAGCGTTTCTTTTTTTTCATTATAATTACAAAAAGCTTGCTTTAGCCCTTCAAAGGTGATAGTTTAAATATTTATCAGTGAAAGAGTTCTTGTTATCGGATCAGTAGTCCTCGAAAACCCTTATAGTACCTATGTAACCTTATTAAAATCTTCAATGACTATTTTTAACTGTAACTCGCTTTGATGATTTTCATTTAACTGTTAAATATTCTATCTGTGATGTAATATACACTCTTGCGTCTGAGAAAATGTCTACTGCATCGCCATTTCTTTTCTATGACATCATTAAAATCAGCTCTTGAAAAGTTACCACAAGTGAAGCTGGTGAAAAGCGTGATACCGTTTTTTAATATAATTTATAAGAATCTACTCTTGACTTTTATATATTTATGGTTTTTGATTTATTATTACGTCTAACCTAATTGGACGAAAACGTGTTGCGCCGATCCTAAAACAATTGGGGTAAGTTCAATGAGGAGGGACATTACAAAAAAAAAACGTTGTTTTTTTATAGACATTTTTTTTTTTTTAATATTTATGACAGAAATATTTTATTATACTTTCTTATTACCTAAGACTGCCACCATGGGCCTGTTTCACCAACATAAATTACTTTTAATGTACTAAACAGATAATATCTTATGAATTCTGTTTCATTTTTGAATTTGATTAGAGGCTTTTTGGACATCGTAAAACAGGCCACAGGTTCGAAGTGTTATGTTCCCGAACAATCATTATACAACTGTTTTAATGACTATATTTTCATTTCACCAAATGCCTAGAAAGTTTTTGCACACTATTTCACAAGATTTAACCATTTAATATAACCCATACAAAGAAGAGAAAAAAACAAAAACACAATAAACCTTTTAATAATACCATAATGTCAAAAATTACACAAGCCACAATTTACGGAATTTTGATATATTCTTAAGGTTCACTTTAACAGGTTATACATAAATAATTGGCGTTTCTTGAAAACCTTTTAATTTATTAAAAATACACTAATGCTTGATAATTAAGGAGCACAGTACCATAAGGCCTCATAACATAGGTAATTCAGTAAAATATCAGTCATGATTATGTTCATTTCTTACATTTACTACACAGTCATCAATGGTTGTAACAGTAGCATTACATCTTAAGGTACTCTGTTTTGAGCATCGCCATGCTTTTTTGCAACCGATACCTGATCTCAAGCAAAATGTGTGTCCTTTAAAGACTAATAGCTTTCCACCGCGTCGTTTCATAAATTTTAGTCCATGGTAAGCTGACAAAAATAATTAAATATAAGAAAATGAAGAAATAATAAAATACGATACAACAATTTTGAAATATATTTAATCTTTCTATACCCTTATTACTAAAACCAAGTTATTAAGGCATTGCATAACAATTTCAGTTATCAATCACGCATTATATTTCTTCATCAACAAATAGGGACTCATTTTTTTGTTTAAAGCTGTTTATTCCAGTTTTTAGCAACTAATTAGAATTCAAAGTATCTTGAGAAAATTAGAATAGATAATGTGTTAAGCATAACACAACAGTTCCATAATGTTGAGATTTTTATAAATAAGGCTGCAAATGTTTCGTAATCTAAGCGATATACATATGTATAGATTCCCGATTCCACCTTAATAGCTTAAGGCATTTCACTCGAATGAAACGGTTGAACACTAATTGAAACGAGAATGCGGAATGAATTTATTAATGAACCGATGCAACGAATGGATATTGGCATTGAAATGAACAGTCTGACACAGAGAGGACGTTCACTCGATTCGCCAATTTTATCTCGAGTCCTATGGCAGAAGGACATCAGGTCGAACGTCGTGGCAAAATGGTGTTCAAGTGGCACGATCAAAAACTTTGCTGTTTTTGAGAACCAATTACTTATAAAGTTAAAACTTCTTGATTCAATTGAACTCTAGCAGGGCGTGTGCTGAGTATCTTTTTTTTAAGACGTATCAGTTTTTTTATGTTCTTCTTCAGAAATTTGGAAAAATCTTGTCTGTTACATCATTCCTGAAACAAAAAGACAACAGTCTGTACTAATCGTACCATTGCCATTGTACGGTCACGGAACAAACAGTTAAGGGATCAAAATGTAATTCCTAATACCACAGATGACTTTGGTGTTAGGCACCTTTTCGAACCGTATTTTTACAAAATATATATAATAACGTGTCTTACAGACACATTATTAAGCTCAAGGTGCTTTACATTTTCATACCCTGACTGTTCTCTAAAGTCCCAGTTGTCTTAGGATGTATGCAAATGCGAGTAGTATTTTATAGCTTTTATAATTTTGTAGTTAACCACAGGCACACCTATCTAGAAAACGGCAGATGTAAAAATAAACTACTACAAAAATAGTAAAATGGTTATATCCCAATTTCTTTATTATTTTTCACCCAATTTCTTCCCTCAGCAGAAGAGTAAACATTATTTTGCTTGTCCGTTTAGATTTTTTTTTTTATTATATTTCATTAATTTACTTTAAATTATAGTTAGTAACATTATCTTCGAACAATTTGCAATGTATCGTTTTTTACAGTAACCTCTCCACAAACTAAAACGAGACAACACAAATTAAAATGACATTGCATGAAGAGAACTTATAAATAATCTAATAAATAATAGCCGTGTGAAACCTGCAACGACTGCTGTATAACTTTGTACTTTATGAATTATATAGGAGACTTTGGTACTATCTAATAAGATAGATAAATCTACAGGTAGAATTAAGTAGTTTTATTGGAAACAGGTTTTTAAAAGTAATTTTAATTTAATCCCAAATAGTAACTTAAAAAAAAAACTTAAAAATAAGGTAACAAAAATCTCGCTATATTAAATATATAATAGAAATACCCTAAACATTTACAAAAGGTATTTACAACATTCACATTTTGAGCACTGTCAGATTTTCTACATTTGGTGTTATATCGAGCGTAGAAAAGCCGAAAATTGCGACAGTAAAGACATGGTATTTTGAAACCACTTTCGTGCGACATTTTATCAACGTGCGTTTTTAAAAACCCATCAACCGTATAGGAATGGTACATTTATACTATTACTATACCTACGGTTGATGTGTTTTTAAAAACGCACGTTGATAAAACGTAGTATTGACGGGCATTATCACAGTCTTACCACTGGTTTCTGAAATGAGAATGCGAATTTCATAATTTGTCAAAATCTTCTTTAGCATAAGATCTTGTCAAACATTATTCAGAAACCGTGGGTGAACTTGGTAACCCAACTTGTTCTCTTCTAATGGTTATGGTAATTTTTCAAAGCAATAACACACTCGTCGATGGTATACAGCACTGCTTTGCAGCCATGATTGTGATGGGTCGAACATCGCCACCGTTTTCTTGAGGAGTCTGATCTGTTATCTCTTATCTTGCAGTATCGATAGCCGTTATGTAATATCAATGGATTCCCTCTGAGAGTCTTTCCGTAAGAAAACTGCGAGCTATCTAGAAGTTCTGAGAACAAATATAATGTATTGGTTACTTGAATTATAAATAATGACGCACGAAAGGAAGATTATGGTGACTGTTTTGCAATTTTCCTTATGGAATTTATTTCCACCCGAAGATGCGTTAAAACTTTCAAAAATATATATTTTTACGTTTTTATTTCCATTCAGGGCTAGACAATGCTGATACAAATGGATATTATTTTTTGTTTTGAACGTACACCGTCAAACATTGGAGTAACCGCCATACTACGTTTGTATGGAAGTATGATAGACTAGGGCAACCTAAATTGGATTAAGGTGGAAGGAAAAATCAAAATACACCGTAAACGTGTTACGAAATGTTACTAGGTGCTACGATTTAGCCTACGAAAGCGTAGAGGCGATACATACAGGAAAATGTATTATTTAAATTGTATGAAACTACTACCTTGCGTAATATACCGCCCATTGTACACTTGTTTTTTTTAATGTTTGTCCTGTATGTTTTTTGTGGTGTACAATAAAGTATATAAAGTAAAGTAAGTAAGTATATCATCATTATCAGCCTTTTTTAATGTTCCAACTGCTGGGACTCGCAAAAAAGAGGAGTACCTAAATAGTAACGATGAATTAATATTTGTGACTTGGTTAAATCAATAGGAAACAAATAATATTTTCGGAAACATTCAAAATATATATCTTTTATTAAACATAAAGGATTTACAAAAATCTTTTTTTTTTCATAATCGGTATTCTTTTTAGTATTATTGACTACATGTAATATCACAAAAGTGATTATTTTTATATATCTCTTAAAATAATAAGTACGTAACTTATAAATAAAATTAAAATAAAAAGCCTTTTACTCCATGCATAATTTACAAAATAATTTTATGATGCTCTTTGCAAGAACGTTTTAATATTATATATTTTGGTAGTCTCCAAATCTGGACGGAGCGTAACTGTGGTCACATAATATAGGTACAGAAGGCCTGATTGAAAATACATATAAATAGACACAACCATACGAATGAAAACAGATTCACGCACACATAGACAAGTATGCAAACAACACTCAAACAAATGACGTCACAAGGACGCTTGTACTCGCTGTACGTGAAGCGTGGCATACATTTTCGATCGTACCTGCCATAAGTTAAGAGCCTATCCTCAGATTTATCGTTCATATGCATTTACCTCAGCATTGTCTGGAAGGAGTCATGATAATTGGTTGGGTGGAAGAATAACGCGCTTCACTCAAGGCAGAGCATTGGCAAGATAGCCAGACACGCTTAAGAAGGCTATTCATTAGGTTAGAGGTAGCATGTGCCACACGAGCGAGACGCAGCGTATATGTTTTCAACACCAACTGTATTACTTATATGTAGAGGTCTCTTGTCTTTTGTTTAAATTTGTTTTTATATTGAAAGATGGATAATAATAGATTGCATGTAGCAGAGATGAGAATGTTAAGACGGATGTGCGGAGTGACGGGAATGGATAAAGTGAGAAATGAGTATATTAGAGGAAGTTTATGAGTGGCGCCAGTGACAGAAAAGTTGCAATGAAACCGTTTGTATGGAAAGGAACCGGAGTTATGGTCATGTAATGAGAAGGGATAAAAAGCATGTTACCAAAAGAGTTATGATTATAAATGTGGATGGATAGAGACGGAGGGGACAGACAAAGAAAAGATGAGTGGATTGTGTATGGAGTGATATGAAAGAAAAGGGAGTCAGTGATAGCGTGATGAGGGCCAGGACGGTATGGAAGAAAATAACGTGTTGTGCCGACCCCAAGTAACGTGGGACAAGGGCAGAAAGATAATGATGACTATATTTGTAATATAGTTTAAAATATTATTTTAAAACTTGCAAGTATAGCAAGCTGCTACCGTCATCCACATTTTCAGATTCAGTACTCAACTCAAAACAAAAGAATGGAGCAGACTTTCTATACATATATTTTTTTTGACTTATGGTTGTGGTCTCCTAAATAACTAATGAGTCGACCTTTAACAACCAAAGCACATGCCTTGCAGCCTCGTGTTTGGTTAGTGCATCTCCATCGCATCTTTAGAAGTTGACGGCCGCGTTTGCGCATACAAATCCGGAATCCATTAATCACCAACATTTTGTTACCATGTTGTGAATTCATAAAATTATACGGTACTGGATTGAACAAAATTTGAATCTTTATAAGTTAAAAGAATAAGGAGGAAGCGTGGGATTGTAAAAGGTAATAATGGAAGGAGACCTTTGCCCAGGAGTGGGACTGAAAAGGCTGACAAAAGAGAAAGGGAAAAAAAAACAAAACTCTAAGAAATAAAACACACACGTACACAAATACACATTTATTAATGCTTTAATGTAGTTGTTAAAACCTCAATGATATCAAAATACATTACTGATTCAAAGATAGTTTTAATCGGAATGAAGTTCCTCATCGTTAGTTACGTTCCAGACACTTGAAAGCAAGACCGAAAAAATGTAAGAGACCTTCCTAATGTCTCGACACAATCTATTCTAGTCTCAATTCTAAATACGTTAATATGGAGGCAATGCAATGCAATTCGACCGATTCGCATTTGAAATTTTCATAGAAAATACGTGAATGCGATATCCGAACGATATCGCCTATCGACAGAATTTAAATACCGTCATGCCATCAGGAACGTTTCTAAAACTTCAATCGTCATGACACCTTTTCGTTTCTGTTTTCTATTCCTCTATCTTAACACATACTTACATTAACCCCAAATTCTCAATTCAGAAACTGGGTAAGCCTTAGTTATTAATCCTTCGTTAAAACCGAAACTTGGGTTTTTGACAATGAGACAGTAAAAAGTCAAAATATTTGACATTGACCACGTGACATTTCACGAGCGCATGTCAATTGCATACCTTTTTTTGCCTTTTTCGACAAACTCAAGTATAAGAGGGTTAAATCTTACAACTGAATATGAAAATAGTTAACCCTGACCGATTGAGCTGCAATTTAGCGTACACGTTTTCTTTGCATGACAATGCACGGTAGTGTATGCAACCTTAACAGCTTATTTAAAAGAATATGATATGGTTCATTGTGAATGTGACCTTCATTAAAGTAATCAGGTCATCATCAACAGTCATAGCACTCGCCTTGCAGCCTCAATTATGGTTGGTACACCGCCAAAGTTTTATCCAGAGAGGAACCTTGCCTTTCCGCATACAAAACCTATAGCCATTAATAACTAATATTGTGTTTCCCATATGGGTTTGCACAAAATAGTATTGTGGCTATATTTTTGAAAAAACAAACTAATTGATTTTAGTATATTTTAGATGTAACAGAAAATAAAACATTCTTCAATTTAGGATAACAACCAGAAAGAAAAAAATAATATCACATGTACATAAAACAAGAAGAATAGCCCGATCAGCACATTCGAGGCACTAGCTTTAATGGAAGATCAGAGAGAAAGAAAGAATACGATAAAAACGGTCGTGACGCAAGATGTCTGACGACTAACGATTAATTTCAACTTATATCTCTTGCAGGACAGTTGTCTTCTAGTGTTTATGGCTCGATGCTCTAACCTATTTATTTGTTTGAGGAATTGTGAAACGAAAACACTAAAAATATATCTGCTTTCTATTACATTTTTGCTTATATCATAAAAATGTAAGGTAAATTTTGGGTTTTGTGATACCTGCATAGATAAAAATCAAATAAAACCAACATGCAAATCTCATCTTAGCCGAACTACTCACATATGAACTACATAAAAGACGTCACACAAATTCTACATCACGCAATAAAAGTTTACTGCGCGATTTGAACATATGTTCAAATCGCGCAGTTCAAATCTTGCATATGCAACAGCTCGACAACAACTTTCAGGCAGTTGTTCACCAGACACAACACCCGTCTGGTCGGAGGATCCTCCCGTTTCAATGGAGGTTTCGGGACTTTACATCCTGTACTGCATATCTCTACAAAACTAGCTTTCTTGTTCGACGCGTAGATTATACAGAATGATTGTGTTCTCCAAAATAACTAATCAGTTCGCCATTTTCACAGCATATGCCTTGCACCCTTTACTTTGGCTGCTACACCTCCAAACGTTTTCTGCTGAGATGAGAGAGTGCGAGATTTACTCTGCTTACAAAAGCTATAGGTACCCATTAATCAATAAGAATGAGTTAAACTTAACGGATTCTACAAAACTGCATTGCACCGGTAATCTTGGAATACAATAAAATAATCACTATAATTGATGGACGTTAATAATATGTAATTATGTAAATTTTAAATGAAAAATTAACCTGAAGCTATTAAATACTAATTGAAGAATTGACTTCTATAACAAAAATATTACGTCTTTATTAACCATTTGATTAATATTCGTATGTAAATACACAGATAATATAAAACTAGCATACAGATGCCTCATATCCCATACAAAGAAACCTTGCCGACGTAAATAGCTTTTCATCTGATTATACCTATTATTTTTTGTAAATAGCTCGCGTTCGGTTCCGTTCCAAGTCGATAGATAGATCACTATCTATATCCGTGGAACGGAACCGATCGCGATCGATGTACAAAAAATAATCAGTATAATCAGTACTGTACGTCGGCACGATTTTCTTTGTATGGGATGAGACACCACTGGTAAATAATTACCACTGATATATAATTTTTGATTTCCTAGGTAGGATCGCAGTATAATACTTAGGTAATCAAAGTCGTGACAAGAGTATAAATAAAAACATCCTTTATAATACAACAACAACAATACTTTATAGCTTTTAATTAACTAAAAGTACTCAATCGATATAGAGCCTAAACACGATGGTAACTCTATCAGTTGAGGAGTTTTTATGGCCACCTTTCAGCTACATTATCAGAAGATTATTTATAATATGGAGTTCCATATAAAAATAATAATAAGTTTGTTTAATTAGATAATTTTCAATTCATTGTCAAATCAAAATAAAGTAAAACAAGTAAAATAAAAAAAACACCCCTTTTTTTCATGCTTTTTGAACTACAGAACTTATCTAATAGTAGACAAATTTTGATCGACAATCTATCGAACACGCAATCTTGCGAAAATAGCCCGATTCAAACAGTAAAAAGCCCATGACGTTTAAACTGCTGAACTAATTTTTCATCAAACATAGCTAAGAACACTCTCGATAAAGTCCTTTCAAACAAAAACAAAACTTAATCGTAATTGGTTCATCCGTTTAGGGGTTATGATACCACAGACAGATACACACGTCAAACTCCGTCGGGGGTTTATTAAAATCAAACAATTACATTAATAAAAAATTAAATAAATTAAAATAATTTTTGCCCAGAAACATACACAATTGAAGTACGTTAGTAAATAAGAAATAAAGAAGGATAAGTAGTTTATTTGCGCCAGGCACGACGCATACCATGTAAAGAATAAAAAAACACAAAAGAAATAAGCTTGTTATAATGCAATAATTTATTAATTTAAAGATTATTTCGTTTTTTGTAACATGGTGTGCCATGATTGTGTTCTCCAAAATGTGCAATCAGTCTACCATCTATGGTTAAAGCATATGCCTTGCACCCTCGAGCGAAGTTACTGCACCTCCAACGTGTCCGTCTGAGATGACTTCGGGCTTTCAGCGTGGAGAACCGATAGCCACCTATTAGTAACATTTTGTTACCCATATATGATTCCACAAAACAATATTGTACTCCTGAAACCCAAAAACATTTTTAATTAATAAAAGCTTTATGAAATCTTTGAACATAAATTTTAAAATAACTGTTTATAAAATAAGAAATGTGATCTATAAATTTATTGACAGAAATCTAATTAATACACACACGGTTAGAACATCGAAGTTAGAATTAAGGATACATAATAAACACTCACATAAACTTATGCCTATAGGTAATAATGCCTTTATTATTTTATATATACTGTTTGGTATATTTTGATACAGAAATTAAAGCTTTTTATAATTTAAAAAAAATAATGTGAAATCCATATAATATCATTAGCTGTTATTTAATTTTAAATATATTTGTAACAAATTATTAAATTATTTGAAATATATGTTTACATTTATATTTTAATTTTTGTAACAAACTTAAAATATAATTATGAGATCAATTAAATAAGCTCAGGTACAACGCATAAGCAGAGGTGAGGTAGATAACATTATTCAGTCAAGAAATACTAGAACAGAATCATGTTCTTTTAATAAATATGTTTATACAGAGTGTCATAAGTAAGGAATGTTTTGGATAAATTAATAAAAATGTTTATACTACACCTGCTCGGAAAGTACCTTGATACTTTATCAAATTTACGGTAGAAAGTACGTCATTGCATATCGAACAAATATGCGGCGAGAAAACGCATCTGAGCGGGAGAGAAAAGTGTATGAAAATCCATTTCTTACGTGGTTTTTCTTTTTTAATTTTGGGTAAGACTATGCGCTGGTAACCTAAATATCAAAAGCCAAAAAGTTTTTACAGTGAGTTTTTATCTCCAAGTTCGCAAAATGACACTGGCCACTAGCTGTGTGTTGGATGGTGTCAAACAATTTGAAAAAAGAACATGTGAAAATTGCAGACGCCATTGGCGCCATTTTCAATTTGTGTGTTGTTTGAGGATTCAGTTTTCGTAGAAAAGTAAAATAAAACTATCAAAATGATAAGTAGTGATAGTGATGATGAAGATTTTTTAACTCCGCCGCAGTTGAAGGAAACAGCAAAAATACTGATTGATAACCTTTTACCACAGAAATCAATTAAAAAATATAATAAAACTTATGACGATTTTTTGCAATGGAAAAGTGAAAAAAATGCGGCATCTTTTTCTGAAACTGTTTTGCTAGCTTATTTCAGTGAAAAAGCGCAAAAATACAAACCCATTACGTTATGGTCTATGTACTCAATGTTGAAAAGTACTATATTGACAAGAAACGACATAAATATTCAAGAATACAAAAAACTTACAGCATTTCTGAAAAGAAAGTCGGATGGATTCCGTAGTAAGAAATCAAAAGTGCTTACTACAAAGGATGTTTATTCCTTTTTGCAGAATGCTCCAGATGACAAATATTTGTTGATGAAGGTAAGTTTATGAACAAAATGCACTGGTTTATGATTTATTACGTGCCTATTTATGAGTAGAAATCTACCAGGTTTTCATGTTTGATATTTTTGTTTACAGGTTATTTTGATTTTAGGAGTAAATGGGGCCTGTCGTTCGCAAGAACTTGTGGATATGACAACAGACGATATCGAAATCCTCGAAAATGGAATAATCGTCAATATTCCTAAAACAAAAACCAAAATTCAGCGATCATTTGTTATATCGGGCTTATTTTATGAGATAGTGAAGAAATATAACGAAATTCGCCCCAGTGACCCCAAAACCAATCGGTTTTTACTACAATATAAAAACAAAAAATGTACGAAACAAGTAATTGGGAAAAACAAAATAAGTACTGTGCCAAGAGAAATAGCTTCCTACCTTAATTTACTCAATCCACTAGAATACACTGGCCACTGCTTTCGCAGAACTTCAGCGACTATTCTTGCCGATACTGGTGCCACCACAATAAAACGTCACGGTGGTTAGAAATCGTCCGCTGTTGCAGAAAGCTACATAGAGAATTCCGTAGAAAACAAAACACGAATAAATAACCAAATATCGGGATCGATTAATGTGCATCAAGACTCATCTCCTCAACCATCAACGAGCGCGGCGATGCCAGATGCCCCTCAGCAGCCAGTTGCCCCTTTGGCACCACAGCCTTCTACGAGCGCAGTGCCAACAGCACTGCCAGTTATTCCTCCTACATTGTCGCAAACATCTCAAACAAACATTAATGGAAAAAGTGTTACATTAAGCTTCACTAACTGCAACAATTTCAATATAAATTTCAATTAGTAAAGATTTTTTTTTTTTTCCTCGTAGGTGTAGTATAAAGCACTATGTACCTATCACTCGAGAGAAAGTGCGATTCCCGATCTCGGGTGTTTTAAAGCCCTCGCCTACGGCTCGGGCTTCAAACGACACCCTCGACGGTAATCGGTCACTTTCTCCTCTCGGTGAACAATGTACTATTAATATTGACATTATTTGGTAATATTATTTAGTAACCCTACACAATACTGGATAATAAATATTATATGAGGTTTACTGTTATTTACTTAATTATTAGATATCTATATTGATAAAATGACTAGGTACGGTACGGTCGGTAAAAAATATATTATTAATTTTTCACTACTAAGATACCTATACTGGTACACTGCCTACATACGAAAATGATTGATATAATAATAATTAAACCGCAGGATCTCAACGTTGACGTCGTGGTGGGCTTGCGTGCTTCAATGATCTCTAGGTTTGTGCCGGTAGATTCTACTTTTCTGCAACATGCCTAGACTAAGAGAGATACAATCCGCAGGGCAGCTTTGTGGCGAGCTGGTGGGCAGTGGCGACCTCACGGACCTGATCTCCAGGAAGTAGTCTTGTTCCTCATCTCTGGCTTGCCTTTATTTGCCGGTTGGAGTGAAAACTGACGGGGACCAGAGCTATCACCTCTCTCTTGCCTTAATTGGCTGGCTTGAGTGGAGATTGGATGGACAAGAGAAAACTTGCTCGGGGGAAGGAAGTTAACCCAGTAAGTTGTTGGTAGGGATCTTGACCGTACTTCCGGGATTGTCCAGGTAGCAAAGGTATACCTCTCCACTTCTCAAGCAACTCCGGATATGTTGCCCCCTTGGCGCTACGTCACTAAAGTGCTAGCGACCCTTTAGGGGGTCCATGGTCGGGCAGGGGCCGGTAGTTCTCCTATAGTTTTGGTCAATCGATCCACTAAACCTACCAAATCCATAGCCCAATACATTTTTCTCCATAATTTTAATAGTCGTGCACCAACCGAGGATTGTCATTGGGACCAGTTGCGTAGTGCATACAGGGATAATTGTCGGTTGGTGTCACATTTTCACATGCCTACCTAACGGGGCCCCTACGAGTTGGCTCCGGCTCCTCGCACGCCTTTCAAAGGTCTAGGTCTAGGGCCCTAAGGTCCTGGGAAAGGAAAAAATAAATAAAAATTGTAATAATGAATCTCTAATAATTTTGCAAGCAAAAAATACTGATTACACTCACCCATCTACGGCTACCCTATACTATTACAAATTGTGTGTAGTTACTTATAGAATAACCACGGTACACTTCGGTATTTAAATGATGATCATTAGTACTAACACATCCTTAATCTCAAGCCTACGTTTATAAAGGGTAAAAATAGCAATTTTATCGAGATAGGTTATACATGGCGAAATTTTTCGTGATTTGTCATCAATAGCCCATATAAGGGATTTTACTGAAGGCGTGACGCAATTTGGATTCTGTCGATAGGCGATATCTCACATGTATTTTATAAGAAAATTTCAAGTGCAAGTTCGGTTGAATTGCATCACATTGCGTCCATGTAAACGTGCTTGTAAGTTCGCTTACTAAAAATCGCTTATCGGAGCTACATAAATCGAGACGCGTCGAGTTATCACGAATGTGGCTAACAGTGTTCACAAATCATCCGGTTGTAAACTCACCCCAGCAAAAGTACGTATGTGTAGTATCGTATAAACATTATGCTTCTTATATTTATCCGAACACTGGCTAGCACCTGTATCACTAAAATTCTTTGCAAATATATAATTTATTTTGTTATTAAAACATGAAATTTATAGAAACACACAAGCACATTCTAAAACCAAATTTAATTATGACACCGAGTAACTTTCAACAATCTTAAACTTACTAATTTTGGTTCCTAACTGATGGCGTGACGCAATTTATATTGCGTTGATAGGTGATATCGCGCACTTATTTCCTACGAAATCGGCCGAATTGCATCGTATTGCGTTTAGTGAACGAACATGCAATTTCACTTAGTAAAACTCGGTGAGATATAAATCGTATCGCGTCAAGGTATCAGAAAGCACGCTTCTTATCTTATTTTGTGGAGGGGCTGATAAATAACTCGGACACTTTGAACAATCTCCCCAATCTCGTTGAAAACCTTCTTCATGAGTTTTACAACGAGACTAGGAGATATGAGCCTATAGTCTTCTGGTTTTGGATATCCAAACCTTAGGAGACTCATTCGCTTACCAGCCAGTGTATCGCATGTGCACAGAAGGTGCTCCATGCATTCCGTATGTTTCCAACACAACCAGCACATGGGATGTCGTATGGACCAGGGGAGGTTCTTATCACCGGTGGAGGGACAATGACGTTACCCGTCACAGGGGGACCAAGGGTGCCATAGACAAGGTCTTCTGGGTTGGTCACGGCGTGCAATGTGTTCTGGTGCACCGGAGATGGGGGTACCCAGAGGAGGGTCCGGTGACGAACAGCCACGGCAGGTTCGCGGTGAGTGCTTACGCGTGTCCGTGTTCCCGCCGTAAGCGACACAGAAGGACACCGTGGAGTTTTAGTAGTGGGCTGGAATCCCTAGAGATACATAGCTGCGCTATCTCCCAGTGGTAGCGCAGTATGCATGAGCATTTCTCAAGGCTAAAAACACTAAAAAAGTTTTATCTCTACATAACCTATTCATCTCCATAATGTATCTATGCTAATAAATTAACTTGACTAAATGCGATGACTAGAATACGTATAATGAGAAAATGACGCAGTAGCGAATCAATTGGTTCTGCAACTTATGCGAATTTGTTTCCTGCGTGGATGGTTTACAGTTAGTTGTTTCAGTAAGTGAATATAATCCAAAGTAGGCAAAAGTTCTATGGAGTTCTTGGCATTGGCTTTTTGTCACATTTATCTGCTTATTTTTGCCGCATATTTTTAAAAGTTACTTAAAGTTAGAGTGTGGGTGTTTTCCGGTTCCGGTCTTCGAAGTGTAAACATTAACGTCATTAAAGTCGTGCTAAAAATCTAAAATAAATATATTTATAAACACCATACACTCCAAAATAATACCGTGCAACAATAAAAAGAGGGCCTGAAAGGGTTGGAGATATCAACGAATGCGTAATTTGCACATTACACCACAGCAAAGAAGGAAACTACCTATAACAACAACGTTTTGATATTAGACCATAGACTATTTCACAAGTGATATTTCTTCAACTTTGGCAGTTCTAGTGAAGACACAGATAATTTGCCATAGATACAAGAAAAATAGTAACTAAAAGCGGGTGTCTAATGACTGACATAAACGTCAGTAAACAGCAATCGACGAAATTAATTGGGATATTATAGGACTAAGCGAAGTGAGAAGACTAGGATAAGGAAAAGAAGACCACGGGAAGTATATACTTCAATACAAAGGAGAAACACCAGGCCAATACGGTGTTGGTTTTTTGATAAAAAGGAAATATACCGACCGAATCGAGGAATAAGGCATATCCGAAAGAATAGCAATAATCAACATCAAACTTCCCGTACAAAATAGCAGAGATGAATCATGGTCAATTATTCACGTTTACTCGCCAACTGAAGCAGATAAAAAACAAGTTATAAACAAAATAGAAGAATTCTACCAAACATTACAACGTACTGTTGATATTGCTCACAAAAATATCATAGTAATGGGTGATTTTAATGGACAAATTGGGGAACGTCTAAGTGGCGAAGAGTACACTGTAGGAAGACACTCACACACGAATCAATAACTTCAACTAGATACAAAGACAAACACATATTACACCACAGGTATTTTATTCATTGACTAGATAATAAGATGACTCGTACTCCAAGTGACCAGAATAACGTATCTTAATTTATAATACAGAATATAAACTTCAATAAATTGCAATTGGAATATATACTCATATTTCCTTCAAGAAAAGTTTAATATATTTCAAAATAATTATACAATAGCGTCTTCTGAATAATCATATATCAATATTTGGACATAACTATTTATGGTAGAAGGCGATCCACGTCGGGAGGGGTATATATTATTTTTATTGGAAGTGTCATCTTCTCTAGTCATCAGCAATAGATATATCGTGAATAAACACAAGAAAGAAAACGTCTAAACCATCATTTACTTAATAACTACTGTTTTATAATATTTTCATCAAGACCGAATTAAAATCTTTGATAATATTTCTATTATTAAAAAATGCGTATACGATGGCAATGGCTTGCTGCGTATAATCATATATTATTGTTTTGACATAACTAATTTCTGTTAATTAAAACATTTCAAAAGCTTGCTTTTTAAAAGGATTCGGCCATAAGTCCAACTCTGTCACTTCCACTTCAGAATTCTGCTCAGCTTATTTACATATCACGATTTATACGGAATGTATTCACAACAATAAATAGACAAAGAGTTTAAACTTTAAAGACTAGATATTCTCACACTACTTAACACGAATTAAATACGTTATTGTATTTAATATACATTTTATTTAATATATTATTATTGTAGTGCTCGTAGGCAGTGCATATGACTTGAGTATAACGTCGTGATGCGAGCTGTATGCGATGCGGATATGTATAGATATACCTTTCCAACAGCCATGTGTCATGCGATAGATGGTATCAATCAATGGGATCATCCGATTTGCATAGCTTAGCTTAGCTCTGATGATAAAAGGGTTCAAAAAATTATTTACATAGACGCAAACTGCAGAGTATTGCGTGCTGCTACGGCACTTATTTCTAGTGGAAATACATACAGTACATAACATTTAGTAGTTTAGCTTTACCGCTAAGCTAACTCGCACTTCTGGTTTAAAGGCACCACATATAGTGGAAAGCTCACATAATTACGGTGGAGGCACCTAAACATGCGCATATAACATGCGTCGTACACCAACATAAATAACAATAATTACACTGTCCGCTAACTCAAACGTCTGGTGGAAAAGCACCACATATGGTGGAACTGTTACTTATGGTGGAGGCATCTTATCTGGTTCATGTTACATGCACCGGCTACAAGCATTAATAAGTAACACTGTTGCTCTTATTATCATCTTAATGGTTGTGTGCTCCCCCTTGCATGACAACTCGATGGTCCATCGTCATAGCAGTGGCCTTGCATCGCAAATGTTGGCAGCTGCACCTCCAACGTTGTTTATACGCATCGCTGCTTTTCTTCTGCAAGTTGTAACGGTAACCGCCAATCAACAACATTGTATTTCCCACGTTCGAATGAGTATATTCGGCTTTTGGAAATTCTGAAAAAAAGTTAGTTCCTGTAGTGAAACAGAAATAGAAAGATAAACCTATTTTGTTATAGTTAGATAAAAACTTATAGAATATTTAGATATCACGACAATAAAACCAAGAAATTTTAGTCCTGTAGTTATAAAGATTCCTCAATTTTTATTCATGGAAAACTTTTTCAGAGAGATATTATTACTTGAATATCATAATTTAGTAAGAAAAATCACGGTTTTTGAATAGAGAATTTGAAAACTTGTAAAACTCTAGTACGAAAACCAGTCAAATGTTGGTTCTTTATTTTTACATTTCAATGATTCCATTCACGATTTTCAATTTAGATGTTAAGCTTCGACTAGAACTCAGCCACGTCGCGACGCAAAGGTCTTTCATGACTTTGGCATTAAAGTAGATTTCACAACGTTCTTAACTTTAAATTACCAGTTCAAAAACCAAGTGATGGTTAAGTATTATTCTATGAAAGATAATGATAGTTTATTAAGTAAGCACATTAAATAGATAATGTAATTTATTATTGCTTATTTATCAGTACAATGCATTATTACGTTTTTAGATTTATAATAAAATAAATACTAAACATGAAAAAACCTAACCAAGTCGAGATTAAGAAAATTATAAATAATTTGAGTTTAACCGTCAAGCGGTTGCGTGGCGTCGAATCGACTGCACTCGTTCATAATGTCGAGATTTCAAGTCACAAATATTTCTCATTTATAGTAGTCTGTAATTTGTTTACTAAGCACGAAAACCACTCCATTGTATTCTTCTCCTCCACCAACGTTCATTTTTATTTACTTAAAAAAAAAGACGTTGCTCCACGCTAAGAATTTCTTCCTGTATCGTGGGTGCGTTTACAAAGATATAAACTCACATACACAACACCCAGAGCCGGAACAACTATCTGTACGTCATACACATATTTGTTCCGTGCGTGAACCGAACCCGCGACACGCAGCGCAGGAGTCAATCGCTCAACCACTGCGCCAACCGTGCGCCCAAATACACACATTGGTGTCCTTTATTGGATTTAAACAACTAATTGAAAAAGTAAATCTAAATAATAATGAGAAAAAATTGCAAATCAGAAATGCAAAATTGGTTCTTGATCCGGAGAAGGTTGTTTAATTCTAAGATTTTGTTTATAATTTTAAACTATTTTTAGCACAAAAATATATAATGTGTGTAAATAGGTAGTAAATAATTTTAGCTTAATCGTTCCTCTAAATCTTTGAAAACTTCCAAAGGTATTTTAAGTTATGTGCGATGCGATCGCTGCCGTTTCTAATAAGCGCGCGCCCGCTTGAAGCTTAAAACTCAATATAGTCGTACTTAATGGTAATAGGTAAGTATGTATGTAGTATATTAAATAGTCATAGGGCCAGTGTCTGAATTAAGTATTTGAGGTTAAGAACGAGTTGAAAGGATTGTTAAAAAAAAAAACAACTATACTTTAGCTTGAAAACCTGTCAAAATTTGGCACTAAAGTAGGGTTCGCCACGTTCTTAACCTCAAACACTTAAATCAGAAACCGGCCAGCCAGTTTCACAAACTTTCGCATTTTTAATAGTAGTAGGATAAACGAGTGCGCATATATAATAGGCATATTGATTTAATACTAATTAATGACTGATAGACCTACTAAGGTGGGATATATTTATTGAGAGTTGTATAAGAATAAAAAAAACACACTCAGTTCTCGAGCTTTCATGTCAGTGTCAAATTAAAAGTCTCTCTGCATGTCCCGGTTATACTGACGGGCTTAGTTCAACCCGCGGACGTCCTAACTGAATAAAAAAGCTACCTAATAACAATTTTTTTTTATTTTATTTGGTTTTATTCTTGGTCATTTGAGGATGATCGTGCCAACGATGAACCATCACTAAACTTTGGTTGACAGTAACTGCAGTAGCCTTACAGCCAAGACTGTGACGGCCACATCTCCAACGATCCTTAAAACTGATCTTGGAACTCCGAATAAGGGTATATCGATACCCATCAATGACCAGCATTTGATTCCCCTGATTCGATTTCTCGAAGAAAAAGGAGTGTGTTACTGCTGCAACAAAACAAGAATTGGTTAGTCATGTTTCGTTTTTATATAAATGTAATCTTGCCAAAAATTTTATTACTGCACAAAGCAAACTAGGTACCTTACTACAGAAAATAAAAATCATATGCTTTAATCAGATTTACATAAATATAAGTTCCAAAAACTGTGTGTTGGTATAAAAATGAATCAAAGATCATGGTGCGAGTATGGGATAATTATACAATACAATATCACTCATTCAATTATTTTATTAAGAAATAACTTGGCATGCCTTTAACAAAATTTCATTGGCCTTTGGCCGTGTTATATTAAATTAAAAAAATAAAATAAATTGAAAGAAAGTAAATTAAAAAATGTACAATCATGGTGATGGACCGTTGCTACAAATTTGCATGGTTTTTCTAACTATAGCTTAGGTAGAAAAACCCAAATAACTAAAATACGATAGATGTACGTTAAAAGGTGTAAATAATCAAATAAAATTTATTACATCTGGTGGTAAATAACAAGTATGGATCGTGTCGGGCACAGCAACATTTTAGATAAGTATCTAAGAGAGAGGAGAGGAAAATAGTTTTCTATGAAGTTCTTATTTGAAAAAAACATAGTTTTTCAATTTAGCTGCCAGTGATAAGATCGCCAACCAGGCCCCACTAAGTGGCCTCATACAAATTAATAGGCAGGTACCATGTATCTCTAAAATAAATAAATGAAAAGGAAATTAAAAGTAACAACAAAAGCAGTCAACAGGTGGGTATTTGAATTGTGTTATATTTGTAGGTGAAAAAACAAAAAAAAGGAGGGGTAGGTATGGGAATTTTTAACCGAATTCCTAAAAAGGAGGAGATTCTCAATTCGGATGTTTATATATTTCGGGCATAACCCCGTCATATACAAACGGATTTGCAAAATTCATTTTTGGTCGAAAGAAATTTGTAATTTGTGTGAAGCAGTTTCTTCGTGTCATCATAGCAAAGGTTTTTCAAGTAATAAGTAAAGTAAAAGTAATGGCTTAGATAATGGATAAATATTTTGACTCTTGTTAATAATATTTTAAAGATAATCTCCTGGGTAACCTAAAAACTTGCGAGCCAGACTTGCACAGAAATGTTCTGATCTACACACAGTACCCTTTTTTCCTTACCAGTAAGGAGTGCTTTTTGAGGACTGTGTGCAAAACGAAAGTTTGTCTTACAGACAGTACCCCCACTTTTTGGCCAACTTGACTGTAGGAAAGCGAAAGGGAAGACCCGCAGCAACCTTAAGTATGGTACGTTGAGTTCTTTCCGCCTCTATCAAGTGCGTTTTAGCAGCACCACCCCAGGACTTTGAGGTTGACTGGTTGAGAATGCCTTGTGGCATTAAGTCCGCCTATGTACCACTATTGTACATGAAGTTTAAATAAATACGTAATAAATAAATAAATTATGATGCTATAAGCGACTGGCACAAGGCGTAGTAGACCATCTTGATGGTATGAAGGTCTGCTACATTTTTAGACTCTTAAAGATGTAAATGGACAACAATTCATTACATTGTTTATCCTTCATTTTTAGTACACATGAAGTATACTAGTTTTTACACCCCTGCTTGAGATACAAATTTAACATAAATAAAATAAATTATTTGAAACGTTTTCGGCCCCAACATATTACAAAGTTAGTTTAATAAGTAAAAGTAAAAAAAATATACGTTCATAAAAAGAGATCACAATGTAATAATGGGACTCTTGCGCTTGAGAAGGCGTGCCTCCAAATCTTTCTTTTTATTTATTTGCCATTATTTATTTATTAGATAGAAAATCAACAGCTATACATAACATGAAAAAAAAACAAGTTGAGTACGTTACATTAAGCCATTATGGTAACACATATTCCATGACAATTTTAACTTTTTTTGTCATGCAATTGACATCGTGGAATATAAGTAATCCCAAACGGAAAATTATAAAACGGAGACATTATAGTAATAAAATGCATTTAATTTATCTATCTAGTAATATTAAAAAATAAAAAAAACAACATTATCATATGATTTGTAAAAACAAATGAATTAACAAAATCATTACATCCAAACTCAGTCATGGTTATGATAATCATGAGTAAAAATGATTTGATTGTCGAGAGTCCGTAACTTAGCTTTACATCGATACTTCATTCTGTTAGAACATGTCCACCTGATGATCTGGGTTTTATATCGTTTATCCTTCATTTCAGTATACGTGAAACCGTTGTGCAATATCATTTGTTTACCCTTCTTTGATATCACAAATGTAACTGAAAAGAAATTAAACTATTTGAAGCGTTTGCGTGTCAAACAAGTTTGTTTAATAGATATCAATAGCAATCGGATGCGTTGAATCAAAATTATTATGGTTAAATTTAATTTGTATTTAATTGCCACTAAATTTTTTTTTTATAAGTAATACATAATGTTCTGTGATAAAATTTCGTTCGCCAAAACCATAAGGCATATAAGCAAGACAGTTCGAAGGACCTCCACTCAACTCAGCTGACATAACAGTAGAAAAAACCCTACATATTGTCAATACTGCCCACAACAGCTTATTTTGCTCTATTAAAATTAATAATGAAAAGCTTTAATGATAAACTAATAATTGTCTCCATTTTTTAAAATATGTCCAAGGCTTTTGATTTCGTGAGCCATAAACTGTAAATTTATAAATAAGACCGATATGGCATAAGGGAAAACGCGTTGAAAGCTACCTTACACATCGACAGCAACGTATTGAGATTCCGGGACAAACAGGAAATCAAAAGTTTGCCTATAGGTCTCAGTTTCGCGAAAATAACTACGGTGTTCCCCAAGGGACCATACTGGAACCATCTTTATTCTTGCTATATATTAACGACTTGCCTGGTGTAACTGCCCACAGTTGCATATTATACGCTGACAATACGTCCCTCAGTATTATAAAAGAAAATGACGACATTGTTGAGTACCAAACTGAAATAAACATGCAAACATACAAAAGTAAACAATTGCAGACATACAACAGTAAGCGTCCATGGATTAAAATAAAATATGGAAATGAGACAAAAGAAGAGGTTGATGACGTAAAATTCTTGGGTATAATAATTGACAAAAACTGTAACTGGCAATCTCATATTGATGATTTATGTAAGAAGATAGATATATTTGTATTCGCTTTATATAGACTAAAACGTGTGCCAGTGTTAATGCGGCACTGTGTGCATACGCTACGGCATTATAATATGGGGTAATTCTGTTGACCTTAATAGAGTGTTACGAGCCCAAAAAAATGTGTACGCTCAATTTGTGGAGAGCACCCACTGTACAGGTATGTTCCACTATTCAAAAAACTTAAAAAACTGCCACTTTCGAAATTTGTATCTTTGTACACCAAAACAGAAAAGAATTTGACTTGCATGAAGATATTGTACCAGACCGAGCCGCAAAGTGCATAATTAACCTTAATGTTCCTAGGCGTAGAATTAAGTTGTTCTATAATGGTGTATACTGCATCTCCATATTACTTGTAGATACATAATAAAAACAATTCACACTTTAAATACATTTTACATAATTATTTGACATTATAGCCAATAAATTATATTTCATCTCCTTGACTTCATTGAATTTTGACTTATATAATTAATCTCTTGCACTACTATTGTTCAATTTATTTAAATTATTTTTAATTCTAATTCTAATGATTAATAACTTAATTTTAACGTTATGATGACCAACAATTTTACAAACCATATTTGTACGCCGGAAACGGCATAATGTTATGATCGTAATACATAGTATAGAATAATATTTATTTGCTTAAAAACATGGTATAAAAAGATGATACAAAAAAAAAATAACAAGAGCAAGCATGTTTTTGCTTAACAATGATAAGCGTGCAAATTTTTACAAGCATATTTTAACATTTAAAATCAAAAAAATCTTGAACACTATAGAAACTGTTTACACAACCATTCATGCAATTTATTTTTGAATAAGCTCATATTTAAAGCCTTGAGAGTACTTGGCAACTTATTGTATATTCGTACAGTAGTACCCAACTGATAAGGCGCGTCGTGAATCTTCGTTCGCGCAGAAAAGAAAGTATAGCCCCGAAGATTAACGTAAGAATGCTTAAACTTACAATCAACCTTAGATCACTAATATATGGTTCATAATAAACTGCAGCTGTTAGTTCCGTCTCTTTCGTAAGTCACACCCCTCCGCACAATTACACTTCGTGCCAATTTTAGCGGGCAGTTTTCATCAAAAAGATATTTAATTCAAAATACAGGTTATTTAAAATGTACGATTTATTTAATAAACAAATAGGTATTTATTAAGTATACAATAGAAAAAACTTAATCTAAAGGCCGCACTCCTGCTATTCCAATATCACTCTGAGCGTCGCTACTATTACCATCACTATCACGACTCGAACTATCCGATGAGGATGATGTATCTTCGTTCGTATTTATGTCAAATTGGTCCAATCTATCGTCGATTGCCTCTTCCAATGTTATAAATTGTCTTCGCATTTGATGGCATGATCCACAACTTTTTGCCACTCGTCTGGCCCGATGGATGCGATTTTTTCCCACAAAAGACGCTGCACTTCGGTCAAATCATGGCAACATTGAATTTGCTTACGTGACCTTTCACCTGCGACCAAATGTTTTCTATCGGGTTGAAGTCCGGATGATATGGAGGGAGCCTTAACACTGTGTGACCGTGAGCTTCCATTATGGTGTCAAGCGAGAACTTTACTTAGAGATGCTTATGGCGTTTAATTATATCGTACAATTTACGGTTTGTACGCTTTGATATCAAAAGGTACGTTTTTATCTTTTAACCAATCCTACATAATCTTTTTTGAAGAGTTACTGTTCGGTGCCCTCTCTTCTAATGTGCTATGGTATGACGCATTGTCAATGACAAACACAGAATTCGGTTGGAGGTTGGGAATTAATTTCTCTTGCAACCATTGCTCGTAATTTTCTCTGTTCATCTCACTGTGATAGTCTCCTGTGGTCTGAGCCGATTTGTACATGAGCAAAGCATTTGGTATAAATCCATTAGCACCACCAGCATGCTCTATAATCAGCCTCGGTCCCTTCGAAATCGGTTTTTTTATGCCTTTGCCTTGACCGTCAGACCAGGCTTGTTCCTTCGTGTGGGTCGAATGAACATAAGTCTCGTCGCCATACACAATAGGTCTCCCTTCATGCCGATCCTTTTTTATTTTTCTTAAAAATCGTATTCTTAACAGCCTTACTTCGTCTTTTTCCGCCAGCATCTTACGGTTCGTTTGCGTTTTCTTAAACCTAAATCCTATCTCTCTTACAATTCGGCACAGAGTTTCTCTGCCTCCTTCGAAGTCGATATCTCTTTTTAATTTCTCCAATAGCGCTCTCATTGTGACTACCTGTTTTTCTTCGCGGTGAAAGTCATTAATTTTCCGGCGTATGGCTTGGTATGAAAAATCGTCCAATTCCTTACGATAAGTTTTCTTCAATTTACCCTTTTTCGGCGTTCTAAAAGAAGGAATCGCAGTGTTTTCACTCGTATGTTGATCCTTCTCTTTAAGAATTCTCGTTATTGTTCGTTTTGAAATTTGTGCAGCTTCGGCCGTTCGGTCAATAATTTTCAAAAATCGATCTTTTATAAATGTTGTGTTCTTAGACTCCTGAGCTTCTTTCTTCATAAACTCGTGCACATTGAAAATAATTTCCCGAGCTTGACGTTTAAGTGGTTGCCCCCTTTTTAAAGAACTCATTTTTAACTATAAAAAAGAAAACACTTTTGTTGCCACTAAGTGTACTTTTGCCTGCTGCGCGTGCACTCGATCAGAAGTATGGCGGCTGACTGACATGCCACGCGGCGCGCGCTAACGTGGCGGCAGCTGCCGACCAATAGCGGTACAGGAAAAAGAAGCGCGGTGCGTGGAGCGTGCCAATTGGTCAATAGCATTTCCAGCGCTTTGAAAATTTATCTTCTGCGCAGGTACATCGGTAAGCCATATCAGTTGGGTACTACTGTACACACATAGAAACACAACTTTTGTTATATTTAGCCAGTCTCGGTATGATATCCAATACGAGCCTGTGGGGGTCTCGTCGACTACGAGGGTATAAATCATCTGCATTATTGAATAACTCCTTATGCGTCACAAACATACATGTTTCGTATATGTAGAGAGACGGTAGCGGTAACAAGTCTAGCTTTTTAAATATCGAATATTTTATACAGGATTCGTCAGGTCGAAGCCCATATATTGCTCGTATGCATTTTTTTTGTGCGATAAATGCTCTATTTTTATCCGTAGTATTACCGCACATTATCAAGCCATAGCGAAGCACCGATTCAATGTATGCATGATAGGACGTTATTGCAGTTTTAATATTTGTTATATTTTTGACTTTTTTAAGTGCATATACGAACTTATTTATACGTTTGGAGATGGTATCAACATATGCTTTCCAGTTTATGTCTTGATCTACAGTTACGCCTAGAAATTTAGTTAGCTTTACTTCATTATTATTTTAAGTATGTTCATTTTAACATTGTATTTATTATTATTAGATTTATTAAATTGTATATAACCTGATTTTTTAAGATTTATTGATAAATGTGTTATTAATATCAGTCTCATGATCGTCAATCGTTTTAGTTTTTCTATCAGTTGTTACAATAATAGAAATATCATCAGCAAATAGTATACATTTATGGTTGGTTATATTAGTTATAGAGTTTATGTACAAAAGGAATAATATTGGCCCTAACGCACTCCCTTGTGGGACGCCATATCTGTTGTACTTAAATTATTTCTGTCCACTTTTGTAATGGTAACTCGCTGTCGTCTGTTATTTAGGTATGACGATATCCACTGAAGCACTATGCCTCTAAACCCAATTGCCTCCAGTTTTTGTAGTGACAGATCATGCAACACTAGGTCAAAGGCTTTAGATAAATCAAAGAACAAGCCTGTAGTAAGACGGTTTGATTTATATTCGTCAATATAGTTTTCATGAGAGTGAATATAGCCAGTGTTGTGGACTTGTTCTTTTGGAAGCTGAACTGTTCTTTCTTGATTATATTAAACTTATTACAAAATTCGATCAATCGTTTATACATGCACTTTTCAAATATCTTTGACAAAATAGGGATCAATGTAATAGGGTGATAATTACTAACATCATTTTTTTCTCCTTTTTTAAAAAGTGGTTTAACAATTGATATTTCTAATGCTTCAGGAAAAGTACCAAGTGAGAAAGATAAATTAATTAAATGTGTTATAATTGCACTTACTATTGAAGTACATGCTTTTATAATTTTAGTATTAATTTTATCGTATCCTACCGAATTAGAATTTTTCAATGACATTATCTGCATTCTAACTTCATTTTCAGACACAGGTTTGAGGAACATTGAATGATTTGCTGGATTTTCCTTAGTTTTTTCTTTAATATCCGTGCTAGAAGTAAGCCCCATATTAATGAAGTGATTATTGAAGGCAGTTGCTATTTCTCTGGGATCAATTGCTATAGTATTATCAATGTAAATGTTTTCTAGATTGTCCTTGAAGTTATCGTTCATGATTTCATCCTTAACTACTGTCCACACGGCTTTGCTGTGTAGATAAATTTTTGTAAGATTTTTGAATATTGCATCTATTTCTTTTTATTGACTATATTTTTATTTCTATAATATTGATAGCGTAAAGACCGTTTTGTTTTACAACTTTGTTTCAGCCGTCTGCTAATCCAGTTTTATCTCTTTTGATTATTTTGTACTTTGATTTTTATTTTTGGGAAGCATAAATTATAGAAAAGGCATATTAATTCGTGAAAAGAACTGAATGCATAATTACAAAACAGCTTTGTAGAAAATTCTGACAATTGCATGCATTCTATTCTATTATATTCTAATAAATAACTAGCTATAAGTATAAATTTGATGATTCGAGGTGGTGTCGAGTTGGATGGGTTTACTGGGGTAAACCTGAGTACCCAGGCCCTAGACGGTTTATTAACGATAAGCAAAAAAAATATTCCCATAATTCACATTGGCATAATGAATTTCAGCATAATAATTACTAGGCATAATTGTTTTGCTATAATGTATACTGTCATAAATACTGTCGGCATAATAATTATGATGCATAATCTTTTAAAATATAATGTTTTAAACGCATAATGATATTTACAAGGACCACCCCGCCCCGCCTTATAATTAATTTAAGTCCTTATATCAAATATATTTAAGAAGACATTTTAAGCTAAGATAAAACAATTTTCAATCGATTCAAATCGAAAAAGATTTCGATATTTTGAAAATTTACATTTTATCCGTAGGTATTTTAATTCTCGACGTTCAAATATGTACCCATAAAATTATTATGACGAATAAATAGTATGCCTTAAATATTTATGCAACTCTAACCTATGGCAAAACAAATTAGACCAAATGACAGTTATGCTAACTTTTGCATTATGCCAAAGTATTATTATACCGCAGTATTATTATGCTGATAAAAGTTAAGCGAAAACGTTATGCCATACAATATTATGCCATAAAAAAATATGCCAAGAGTCTAGGGAGGGAATCCCGCTCAAGACATGTGTAAGTTGACGACAGCGATGGCAATGGTAGAAATGCTATCGAAATGTCCCGTGATCAATCCCTTACTAATGTAAGGGATTGATCACGGGACATTTCGATATCTATTGACATTCCCATACATTTTTGTCATTTTTAGGGTACCGTTCCTCAACAGAAAAAAAGGAACCCTTATAGGAACGCTTCGTTGTCTGTCTGTCCGTATGACAAGACCTTTTTCTCTGGATTGCATGGAATTATCAAATTGAAATTAATATGATATACTCAGGTCTACAATCCCGTGAAGACGTGAAAAAATAAAACTTTTAAATCATCGCGATCAAAAGATATAGCCGTTTATGTTGCATATTTGAGGAATCGTAAGGAAATCAAAAAGGATACTTCCATTTAACCTAGCATCATGAAATTTGCCAAGAAGCAATGAGTTACAGCACAAGTAAAGGAAAATTTCTGAAAACTGTAAATTAGTACCTACCTCAAAAAAAGTTTATTAACTTCTTTGCAGTTGGTAATTTAACCTCGACCTGTATTGATGAATGGGGCCAACAGTTTTCGAACGGCAAACTTAATTTTGTTCCTTCATTAGAGCAATGTTCGGTGCCTTCATTGTTCATGAACATCACTAATGATACCTAATTATTAAGGCGAATGTAGCTGTTTATACGGAAGCCTCGGTGCGCGAGTCCGACACGCACTTGGCCGGTTTTTTCAATCGCCATCACCACCTTTTTGTAGATAGAATGTCACTTGTCTAGAGCCTCTGGTCTAAACCCACTTCACAATCTCTGTCGGTGGTGTTCGCCGAGGACAGGTGCTGACAACATGGTTTGTTTGTCGACAATACCCACACCTTCGTGGTTTGCTTCGTCGCGGTCGTGTTTTAATTCCACTCCACTTGATTCTTTCTACAAGAAGATGTGCTGGCAGTAATAATACAGTCTTAAAATACACATAGATTAACTCTGTTTTTCACAAGCTTTTATTTAACTTTATTAGTATGTGTGGTTCAAATCTCAAAACTGAATTTAAAAACAGTTACCTCTAAACAATTGAGCTGAAATTTTGTAAACGCATTTGGTTGCAATGCACAATAAGCTAAAAAGCTTTTTTATTTTTTTTATTTGGTTCCTGATTTCTGACCAGTCGTTAGTATTTTATGACGTATTTGTCTTTAAATAAAACAACACAAGAGATATAAGACGATAGAGACGTTTTATTTAAAAATATTTTGTTATAATTCTAACAAAAAACATTTCACAAGCGCCTTAATAATTAAATACAAAATGGTTACTTTAGCTCGCAGAGGTAAAGTTACATAACATGAATGGAAAACTTTTTTTTTTCATAAATTTAGTTTTACCTTTTTGATATAGCTTACAGGATATTCTTAGGCGAAAGATGGATGGTGCTAACGGTCATGTATATGCTCCATATCTCTCTCGCACTAGAATTGCGATAGCATACAAATGTCATACGACATACGACACTGGCACATGTAAATTTCGTTCAACAGTCAGTGCCATCCTTATTGTGGTCAACAGCTCAATTTGCGCCTTCAGTATACGATTCCATTGCATTGGTTAAATTCGCCCATAGGCCTATATTCTAAATCTCTTTAAAGGAAACTGTCTCTCCTCCACTTGACTCAGTCATGATAACGTAAATATCCTCGATTAATGTCAATAAATAACACGCTATAACTGACTATTTGATTAGGTCAAGGTTAAATCAAGTGGAGACTTAGAATATAGCGGTTAATGTTTTATACATCTTCAGTGAAACCGCGGGGCATATCTAGATGGTTATGATTATTTTTTATCGAAACAATAACGTCATCCACCGTGTAGATGACAGCCTTGCATCCTCTACCGAAATGCGTGGAACAAGCCCATCGCTTTTTACGGTATGACCCATTGCAAGACTTCTTGTAGTAGAAGTTGAAACCATTCAGTCTGATCATAGTGTTACCTTTCCGCGATGTAACAAATTTTGCTGAAAAAAATAAAAAACGGTTAAATATTTTATGAATGATTCAGTTAAACGACAAAAGAGGCCGAGAATAGCCTTCTCAAGGAGAAGAAATTAACTGCTCGACAACCCGCGATAGAACGAAATGAAAAGGCTAGGCAGATTGATAGGTAAGTAAAATTACGGAGGATGCATCAAATTTTTACCAGGTTTACCCAAATTGAGAAGCATAAGTTTAATAAATATAGTACAACTATATATTACAACTATAGTTTTATGTTAATAATTACTGTAATATTCTTAGTGCTAACAATTGTTGGTGAGCATAATAAATAAATAAATATGTGAATGGTAAAACATTGGCAATAAATTACTTCATTTTCAAAGTCGATGTTCTTTATTGAAACATGACAAGCAATAGTGTATCAGACAATCCGGCCAATAAGTGGGTACTTTCATCGCATAACTTTTGGCTACTATACTTAGTCGTACTCCTAAAATTTTACTTTTGAAGCAACTGTGAAAGATTCTTCTTGTTAATAACCTTCCAGCTTTTTGTGTGATAATTTGCGATGATTTCATAAATGATTTTCGTTTGTTTTGTTGATTTGGGTGTACAAAAAGTTCTGAAAGTTTCTTGGGAGTTAGATAGAGACACTCTGTAACTTGGATTCAGAATCTGAAACTAATCATTAGTTTTAAGTCTGTTCTGATAATTTTTCCTTGCAGTAGGTAGATATAGTACCTACCTACTTAACTATTGCAGTATACATTCAACGTAGCTCATTTGTGTTGCACAATAAAACTGGACTTGATATTTAAAATGTTTCTTTTTTGAAACACGAAAAGTATGCTACAAATAGTAAAGATGAAAAATTTAAAATCTTAAACGTCTTACAACTAAAATAAATAACGTTCGTACGTATGCATGTACCTGTATAATAAACACTTGTAACGTTACGTTTAGCTCAGTCGAGTTAAGCGTTAGCTACGTTAATAAAATTAAGAGTAATTAAAAATTAAAACTATAAAAAACTATTAAAAGCATATAGTAGAAAAAAACTAAAGGCCGGTTTTGCACGACGTGGGTTGCTTGAATTAGGCAGCTAACCAGGCATCAGAACGGCAGGAAGACGTGGTATGCCCGAGGTAGGCACACAGATAGATGGTCAGATGGTCAAGGCAGCTGAACTAGTAGTCAACCGACTTTCGGCATTACCTGCTCGAATCTGACTCAAAAACCTGACGCCCGTTTTTCCTCATTCTGTCATATCTACTAAATTTTAAATTCAAATTCCCAATTAAAAAATCAAGACCAGAACGAATAAAAAACGAATTACAGGGGGGGGGGGGGGGGCAGTCTACCGCTGCCCTTATTATAATGTACAAATAGCTTAAGGAAGGTCTAGTCCATGGTATGTTATGTCTATGGCTTAAGAAAATAAAACAGACAAACAGTCGTCAGATCAGATAAAAATGTCAGAGTATAAAATATTACAAGATTTTACAAATTAGCAAAATAAATTAAGTTAAAGATATTAAATCATCATCATCATCATTCATCATTTCAGCCGAAAGACGTCCACTGCTGGACATAGGCCTCCCCCAGGCGTCGCCACATTGACCGATCC